>JADMNL010000026.1:89200500-90424000 GCA_016271365.2 Neoceratodus forsteri | reverse complement strand
CGGAGCCAGGTTTGGGATCATTAGGGAGCCCGGTAGAGCCATTCAGTCAATTACAGGCTCCACAATGGGAACTAAACAGTGAATAAAGATGGTGGCAGGGCCGCAGGGCGCCACTACTGACACTGGGACAGCCAGGAGGGGTGACCGCCCCCCCACCGGCTCCGCCACTGGCTACACCTAGAGTACTTAGCTCAGTTCTGGAGTCCTCACCTAAGGAAAGACAAAGACAGGCTGGAGATGGTGCAGCATAGGGTAACCAGGATGAGTCAGGGCCATCAGAGCAGATCCTATGAGGATCGGCACAGGGCACTGAACACGTACTCGCTGGAGGGCAGATGAGCGATAGGGGAATATAATAGAGACCTTCAAGTTCCTGAAAGGAATGAACAACGTGAATTGGAAGGAACTGTTAAACAGGAGTAGTGAATCTAAAGCATGAGGGAAGCTGGTTGGGGGCAGGTTCAGGAGGGATGTGAGAAAGTTTTATTTTACGGGGAGAGAGGTGGAGTCATGGAACAGTCTGCCAGTGGAGGTGGTGGGGGCCCAAACCCTTAATGGTTTCAATCACAACTGAAACAGAGTTAAGGGCTTAGTAGTTACTTGGGGGTAGTGGTAAAACAGGGAGTAATGGGGTGGACAGTGTAGACCAAGTCCCTGTACTGATAAAAGGTCTCGGTGTATGATAGTGTGCTACAGGCAGACCAGAAGGGCCATTGGTCAGTTTCTGTTGTCTTTGTCTATGTTTCTATGTTTCATGACTTTGATGTGCCTTATCATGTATCCACTGTTGCTGTTCTTACTAACAGATATGTACAGTTCAATCTCGACCTAATGAACCCCCATTATCCAGATATCCCTATCTAATGGACTGCTAGCATGTCTCCTAAGTGGTTGCTCGTGAAGGTTTTAATCCTAGTTTTATGGACTCCCTATTATCCAAACTAATTTCATGTCTCCCAAGCAGTCTGGATAATAGAGAGTGTATTGTATTCCCACTATAACTGAGCATAACCCGTCGAATATTGGGGCTTACTCATGAAGCGGTGAAGTCAGTGGTCTGATATACCAACTAAATGGCATTTATTCTAATGGTGGCACTCTGTAGTGGGGCCTGGGTGCAGTTAGTACTGCGTCATAATCATGGTGGCCCTAGCTTGGGCAGTTAGCGTGAACCTTTTACTTTTGAAACTGGAAGTAGCTAAGGCAATCAGAGTGGCATGGGGCACCACTACCTACAATAGACTTACGCTTGCATTTGCTCTGCTCTGATTTATTATAGACGGGTTTATGAGTCAGCTAGCTATGGTCATATGTGAGTCGTCACATATCAGTGGACTTTTCTAGTTTGTATGTTGCCCAGGTGGGTGTCTAAAGATTTGTTGAAGATCTCCATTGTTTCATGGTGTCAGCATGGCTCAGTTGGTAGCACATCTGCCTCTGGACCAGAAGGTCGTGGGTTCTTGTCCCACACCGGGATGGACTTGCACCTAAAAATCGCTGGCATCTGAGTGCAGTATTGGGGGGGGTGCTGTACTGCTGGGGTGTGCCGTCCTTCGGATGAGATGTTAAACCGAGGGCCCTTCTGCCCGTCCTGGTGGGTGTCCAGGTGGAAGTAAAAGAACCCAGGGTACTCTTTGTAAAGAGCAGGGAACATTCCCGGTGTCCTGGTCAACATTCCCCTTCCCATAAACCAGTTCATGCAATTATCCAGGCTGTGTGTGGGTGATGATGTGCGATATGGCTGCCACTACACATTCAGTCACTTCACTACCAGTCTAACATTGCTTGTAAAGCGCTTTGGGATACTGTGTATGAAAAGTGCTATATAAATGCTGATTCTTCTTCACTACATGCGGTGGTTGAAACGGAGTTCCAGGTAGAGGTTACTATTTGATTAATCCGGCTACTTCTTTTCAGGCAGATTGGATGGGCCTTGCGGTCTTTATCTGCCATCAATCTCTATGTTTCTCTGTGTTTCCTAGATTTAGTTGCCCCTGATTTTTTTTTTCATCAAAATCCACGGCTGCTGTTTGGGTACTTACCAAGGTTAGTACTGTAACATGTTTTTCTGGAAAAAGTTTTAAACTTTGAACTTTCTTAGCTAGACTCAAGTGTCTAGTCTGAGTCTATGGTAAGTTTCTTTATCTGTAAGTAGTTTGCATAATACTTCTTAGGGCACTGTGAAAGGCAATGCAATGTTTATCTCTTTATGTTGATGCAGACAAGCCAACTGGCTCGATAAAAGTCTCCTGTTAAAAACTCAGCTACTAAGTCTTTACCTTTGGCTGCAGTTAAAATGTTCATATAGTGTTGCCTAATAGTCTGAGAAATTTTGAATAGCCCTTATGGTTGTAGCATTAAGAAGTGTTCACCGTGATTCCTAGTATAAGATATGTGTATTCATTGGGCATGGGGTCATAACCGCGCACGATACTATGCTGCATGACAAAATCGTGCTGCCAATACAGTGCGATTCTTGCCATGCAACATATCTCTTTTTTCTGTGGGGGGCTCTGCCGTCCACACCCCCCATTATGGGGAGCAACACCCCTGGAACCCCCACCAATAAAGATTCTCAACTCCGGGGGGGTTCAACTCGGGGGGAATGCAAAGTAAAACAAAAATAAAAGTTTCTGAGACCAGGAATGAAACCTGGTCTCACACATAGCGCCTGGGTTCCTGCTGCTGTGGCTCAGTCCTGTGAGCCACAGCAGCTGCTCGACAGAAGCCACTCCCAGCAGAAGTCTTATCCTCTGCCTGGGAAAGCGCTAATGGTGCAATACCGCACGCAGCAGTATATGCGGTATTGCACCATTAGCGCTTGCATACTGCGCTATTTTGGGTTTGGCATAATGTCGTACACTATTAAGTGTACGACATTATGACCCAGTAGGTATTCATTGCACTGTTTGTCTTTTCTTGGAGGCAGTTTTTAGCTGTGTATTGCTTTAACCCTTGCAAGGCCGCGGGCTGATATATCAGTCCAAAATTCCTATACCTTCTAATTCTGTCGGCAGCCTAATGGTTAAAATGCAATTTTTTAAAAAATAAAAAAAGATCTACAGTAGTGCACTACATGAAATTAATATTGCTTTTAAAAGTAGTCAAGTATTACTTGTTATATCCGAGGTACTGTTTCTTTTCACATTTGCTAATTAGATTTCCTACCTGCCCATTCCAGATGTAATATGTGGAACCAGGGTGTAGCCAGGCAATAAAAATGTATACACCATGACCATGTCTTTGCCACATCTGGCACTTGAAACACAATTTCTGTACACCACAGCAGTGTGTGTCAGCCCCTTCCGTTCACTGGTAAATACAGTTGCTGTACATTGTTCCCATAGGGTACCCACATAATCACGCCCGTAATGTTGTGTAGTCCCTGGGATACAGTCTCAATGGCATACCCTTCTAGTTTTGACTCCAAAGAGTGAAAGTACAGAAAGTATCAGTTGGCCAAATGTTGTGTTGCAAGAAACCACAGTCGCTTGGGGTTCGTGTTTGGGACGTCAACGACCATTTATTTTTAATTCATTTCAGGGAGGTACCCAATTTCTAAAAAAGTGGGAACCATGTATTAGCTATAACTGCTTCCAGTGGACCCCAAAGCATCTGGTATTTCTCTGCTTGATCCATTACCCTTTATTGAACATGTTCCAGTGTCATACAGTGCAGCAAGTTCTTGGTCCAATGCCAAACACAAACCCCAAGGGACAGACTGATTTTCCTTTAATTATTCCATCTTTTAAAACGGACACTGTATTGTGAAAATGGACTTATCTTTATTTAGAACAAGTTCTTGAGTTAAACAAATGCTGTGCTAAGGTTATGGCATGAATTATATTCTGTATTGTTACTAATCTGTAAAAGGCCTGACTCTCTGTGCTAACCTGTTTTGTGTGTATTTTTATAACAAATACTGAATCAATAAAGTTTATAAAAGAAAATAAACCATAGTAGCAGTGTAGAGCCTTGTTGTTGTCCCCTTAAAATAAAATTGTACACCATGGTGTACAAGGAGTATGTCATCCTACACCTATGATGTGGAAAAGCACTTTGCCTGGAAATTGACACATCTACTTATACAGTGGGTAGAGAAAGTGCTGCATCCTGATTGGCTGAGAGCAGTGATGAAAGTGAACAGGAACGCATAGGAACTCGGTTGCTGTACGTTTTTGGCACTAGGAACAGAGTTCCTGTACTTGTTCCCACTGATACTGGAACTGAAATTCTTAAACCAGCAAAATAATGACAGTTTCTGGGCCTGTAACCTGAAATCAAAGATTCTATCACAAAATTTGACTTGTACAGCAATGGTATTTTCCTAGAAATACTTCAATATCCCTAACTGAATCCCATAGTATCTTTACAGTTATCCTTCAGATTGAGGAAATTCATTCTGCATTTCATATTTGCCAGTGCCTGAGTTTCTCTACTTCCTGTCTACCATGTGCACCACTGGCTAAGAGGGTTCAGAACCCAGGTGCTTATAGGGTGACAGCCACCTGACCGGGAACCCTTTCGACCACCAGGACACAGCACACTTTGATATTCCTGCCTCACAGAAATTGTTTTAAAAAACATTTATGACAGCCATGTTTGTAAGTTTAAAAACCTTAACAAACTTGGCTTGCCATAAATAAAAAAATAGATAAATAAAATTTTAGCACATTTGAACCCCACTGCCACCTCCAGACACAACTCAACACATACCTGTAAAAACAAAAACATTTAAAGCACGTATTCTCTTTGTTTGATTTTGTTGTATCACCTTTATTCAGTAGGTTTGTAATTCTCATAGATGCCAGAACTGATGGATGAGAGGTGGCGGCAGCCACCCCCAACACTTTTGCCCATGAGCATTCAAAGTGCCTCTTTAATGCATGCAAGGCCAGAAGGGAAGCAATCATGGTTTCTTTTGTAATTACTACAGCCCCCACACTTTTCCCCTGTGTTCCTGCACCTGTGCCTCAGTCTCACTTTTCTTGCTCAATCCCCCCTGCTCATTGTGCCACTTTTCTCATCTCCTGCCCTAAGCCAGCCAGCCCACCTACCCAATTGATCATTGCACCATTTTTTAAAATGTGCCCACAATCTGATCCAGTGTGGATCCCAAAGTTTTAATAGTTGTGTAAGCCCCCTTTGGGAGCTCACTAGTTAATTTTTTGTAGCCATAGTGTCCAGAGCTGGAGCTCTGAGAGGAGTCCCATGGAGAGAGAAGAGGGAGGGGCAGCCTGCACAGTTTTGGCTGTGAGGGCCGAGGTTCGGGACTGGGGTGGGCCGCTTGCCACCCCGGTCCTCTGTCCTCAAAGACCAGTGGAGAAGTGTAGAGGTTGGAAGTCTGTGTGGGGTCCAGAGCTTGTATTGTGACCACCTGTGCCTTTGGGGGAGCCAGAGCCCAGGTAAGAAAGTCAGTGACCCACCTTGTGATTTTTTGGCACCTTGGTGGGGTGGCAGAGGTGGGCTCCTGTGTATCCTTGTCCATGAGCGAGAGTGAGTAAAGTCTTGTGCCAGATCATTGGGGTGGCATGGTGGTGGCAGTCCGTGCTTCAGAGAACACAGTGGTAGCAGCCTGTCTCCCTTTCCCGTGGCACTTCAGCCTGGCCAGGAGGTGCTGAGGAGCCTATTCTGCTTAAGAGCAGAAAGTGCACAGGTCTCTGGGATTGCCAGGGCTAAAAAAAAAACACCCTGGGATGCTCAGAGTTGCACAAGGCTTAGGATAGAGGAGACTTGGCATTTTATGTTGGGACTTTGTTTGCTGTTTAGCAGAGACCATCCAAATGGGAGCTCCAGAATCAAACCACCGGCACTGGGAGGTGCCACTCAAATTCACAGCTACTGTATATCCTGTAGCTGCTGGTTCAATGAGTGCCAATGTGTGTGTTGCATCGAAAGAGGAAATGAAAGCAAGCTTGTGCAGGAGAGATAGTTGGGAGACAAGAACCTGGGAGGCCTGTTTTGGCCCATTATTGTTGCTGCTGCCAGGATTCAAGGAGCCTGCTCGGCCGTGAGGGAGCATTGCAGTGTAGGAGCTTTTGGGACATGAAAGTTTGCTGCAGACTGTATCGGGCAGTTCATCCTAAAGGTTACCCACCATGTGATTTGCACCCCGCGCTCCATGGAGTGACTTAATCAAATTTATGCAATTAAATAATTTTTTTCTTCTCCTTGTAACCTGGCATGGCCAATGGACTTTATTAATGGCATTGTGGACTGCACTAATCAAGTTTGCCCCCACAGCTGCTGTTACCCTCGTTGCTAAGTATAGCCTGCACCCCCTCTGAGGACATCTTCTAATAAGACAGGTAACAAGTTTAATTTTCCGGGACTGTGTTTCTGGTGGCAAGTGTCCCCCTTCTCCCTAAGTTACCATTTGGCATATCCCTAGACATGGGGGTGGGGGCCAGGTTGCTGAACTGAACCACCTGCTCAGTAAGCTCTGCCATTAAGAAGGCCATGCTGACTCCTGAAAAAAAAAATTCAGTGGCATGAGTAATAAACAAGCCCTGAATCTCAAGCCTTTCCACTGCCCCTCCGACTCTCTATTTAAATGCAATTGAATATGGCCAACTTATAATATTTTGTGCCCACCACCACCAAGAAGTACTTTTCACTAAAAGAGTGGTGCATGCCTGGAACAGTCTTCCAGTGGAGGTGATGGGGGAAAAACCAGTGGTGGGCTTCAAGCTCGCATGGAATGGCACAAGGAAATCTCAGTGTCTTAGCGGGATGCAAGGAGGGAGGGAGCTGAAGATCCAGTAGGGTCTGCTGTGCGGTGACAGTATAGGCAGGAAACAAATGGGCAGACTGGGTGGCCAAGCAGTCCTTCTCTGCTGTCGAAATCTATCTTTCACCGACCAGCGCTCTTCACTTTCTGCTGCTTGTAACCAGGGCAGCATAATCATTGGTTGTGTGCTTGCTCTCTCTCTCTTACTCTCGCTCTCATCTGTGTTAGTGCAGCAAACAACTCTCTGTTTTTATGAAAGAAAAAGGGAAAATAAATCACAATATTTAACAGGCTAATTGCAATAAATAACAAATAAAACTAAACAAAATAAAGCCACACAAAAACAGTGACTGCAACAGTGCCATACAGTAGGTTACAACAGGAACTTTTTTCCCCATTTCTACTTTTAAATGTAATTTTTTTAAAATTTTTTATAATTTTTTCTTCAGTTTTGGGGCAGGGGCATTTCATAAGCACAGTAAGACAGTTTTGTGTCGGTGTTTGTTATGGGTTAAACCCTCTCTCAGGTACCAAAGGCCCTTGGTGTAAGCGCCTCAATCCTCACTATGCCTCTGGCTGGGTGTTAAATCCATATTGTTCAATGGGGTCTAAAAATTCTCTATCTTGATTGGTCAGCTGATATCTTATCCCGTGGGGTAATTTCTATATAACCACCACATAAAGTACCAGTTGACCACACACAGAAAGTACAATAAAAAGAAATCACAACACCCCCCCATGTGAACTACAAATGCCACCATCTTTGTTCCCGCTAAATGGCACCACTAAATGTGAACTGCTTGCCCACTCGCAATTTCTTTTTTTGATGCTTTATTTCTTTATGCTCCCTCATCCCCATAGCCAGTCACTCCTGCAGGCCACCTAGGATTTCCTCAGCCCACCAAACACCCCCGTCACCATTCTCGCCATCCCCCAGTACTGTGGCCCCGGTTGATCTGATGTATCCCTTTGCTGGCCCCCTCCATGGTGGGGTACTGGGAGGGGAGATTTTGCCTGGAAGCATTCTTTCGACACTGATCATGCACAGCTCGGGATCAGTTCAGACACTTCCAGGCTGCATGGCGAGTGTGGGGACCAGCCACCGTCATCCGGTTGGCTGAGTGGGCATTTTCCCTTTTCTTCCCCAACCCCCACCCCCACATAGTGGTCTGACTGCAGCAACATCCTGGGGGTGAGGGAATTCACCAGTGTGTCGAGGCTGGACACCGCCGAGAACACAGACCGTAAACCACTGCCAGGAGCTGCCTAAGAGCAATCCGGTACTGACCCCTCCCCCCAGAGGGAAGTGTCCATAAGATGCTCTAAATTCCCTCCCTGCCAGTCTCTGCTCCTGATGACTGGGCTTGGGGCATGAACCCGGGTCGCCAGCAAGCCAAGTGAATATCCATCGCTCAGTGCCATGGAGCCGGCTGCACTGCCCACTCACAATTATAGTTATAATCGCTCTCTCACAGTGCTCAACTCATTTACACTCTGGCCTGCTTTCTTGTTGTAGCTTACAGAGCCATGGACTCTCAGCCGCACCCTGATCTCTCTTCACCACCTGAGAACCGCTCGCCCACTCGCAACTGCAGGGGCAGAGGACAGCATCTGCGGAGCAACAACAAACTATTTTGGGTAAGGGGGAAGGGTATTTTATTAAAATGAGCATAAAGAATAAAAATAAAAGCTTTTCTTCACTTTTCTGTCTATGTGTCATGTTTCCTACTGTAATTGTACAATCAGAATAATCCATGACGAAGGCTGATTTCACCTAGGCACGCCATCGCTGGTCACTGGGCCTGCAACCTTTTGACAGAATCACGTGAGGCATGAGTAAATCCCAGCCCAATCCACAACCTGTCGTGGATTATTCCTTAAACAACCCTGCCCATCATGTCTTATTGCTTACTTCTAACCCCAGGTATTCTTTTATATTCATAACTCTCTACTTTCTTCAGTTAGCCTCCTAAGCAGAGCTGCCTGGAGATAATGGAACTATATGCTATTGACAGAACTATCATTGGCTCATGCCATATATTCAAACTGCTGCCCTTATCAGCTGCAATGTTCCACCAACGTATCACATTTCTTTCTCCGCCTGACAAGTTAAGATGCCCAGGAGACTTTCCTCTCAGTCGTTCCTTGTGGTCCCTCACTGAATATAAGTAGCTTCTTATATTATTATTCTTACTGCTGCCTTTATTTTCTGTTTATAACCTTACCGTTAGTTCGCGTTATTTTAGTTTATTTTCTCAGTTTCTCATGGTTCAATATAACCATTGAGGAACCAGGTCTTAGTACCCTTTTCCAGAGCTTTATTTGCTGTCTCCAGTAGTTATTTTTACTTATTTGAGTTATTTTAGTTTAAGAAATTATTATTTTGAAACCGCTAACCCGGTTCCTGTGAACCGCTAATCCAGTTCTATTTCTGTGGTTCCCGGTTCAATACAGGAACTTTCATCAGTTCCTGAACTGACTGCATTTAAAAAAAAAAGAAAGTAAAATCTTTATTGTGGTTCTGTTTTTCTTCATCGGTTTAACGATGGAAGAAATAACAAAGAAAAAGACTGGACCCCCAGGGTTTAAAAACTGCCTTAAGCATGGGGACGTTTTTGCAAAGGCAGAAAAGTACGATTTATGTGTGGCCTACCTGGGGAATGACCATTTTTCAGCAGAATGTGATATTTGCAAATCATTCCCTCAGAAAACAGTGGAAAAGAGACTGGAAAGACTCCAAAGAAAATTGGAGAAGGGTTCTACGGGTTCTGACTAACCCACACCCTCTAAACCTGCGGGTGAAACCACTATCTCTTCCTTGAGCACCCCTGACAAGTGTGAAACAACTACTGGGAAAAGGATGGGTGATCCGGCTGACTCTCCAATTCCCACCAAAAAAACTAAGAAAACAAAGCACGTTGATCCCCTGGCTTATAAACCAAAAGGGGTTTCATCTGTGCCTCACAGCCTGCCATCATCAGAGGAGATTGCCCAGGCCATGAAGGTCATACAGGCTTTGCAGGGTTTTGTATCTACTCCAGCCCTCCCAGCACTGGTTCAAATCCCGATCGGTTCTTCTTCTGACCCAAACCCATCTCAGGAGACAGTGTAGCTTGAGGAGTATGATTTACCTGAAATGGATGAAGGGGAGCTCTATTGAGCCTGAGATCTCAGCAGAGGAGGAATTCGGTTCTCCTCCTAGACCAGAGGATTTTTTATTTCATTTTTCATTTGTAAGAAAAATAGTGGATGCCCTTGATCTGGCTACCACAGAAGTCATAGAGGATGAGGAGGAGGCCGAATATATGAAGATGATGGGGTTAACACCCACAAAGAAAATCTTCCTCCCGGTATACCGTGTACAGGGTGACTGTGATTGAGTGCTTACAAAAAGGGCGACTCAATTACGGCACCTGTGTACAGGGCTACCTGGAGTAGGAGTGGATACTGGGGTGGGCAAGGTAGGGCAAACGAATGTATGCATGTATACACGCGCATGGGGGAGGGAAGGTATGTGGGAGAGGGTGTGGCGGGCAGCTGCTGAGCTGGATCACTAGTGTGTGGGGTGGATGGTTGCTTGGGAGGTGCAGGGTTCAGGTCCGGTGTGGCTGTTTTTTTTTTTTGTTGGTGCGCAACTTGCTATTTTGCCAAGTTTCTCACCCCAACATGCACCCCAGTTGAGAATCCATTAGTGGGGGCACATCCCTGCATTAAATAAAAACTCGTAGGTCTCGGGCACCCTCCTTATCCTTGCCACGAGTGTGCATCACCAAAATTCATTTTCAGTGTTGTACACTCGCCGTAACAGCGATCGCTATTCTGTGATCGCTGTTATGACATGGAACCCTTACTTCCTATAAACAAGTTCTTTAAAAAAAGACTTGTTTAAAATCCTACAGACTCCAAATTCTGTCCCACCTTTGGACAAGAAGGTGGACAAAAAGTACCAGCTGGACAGACAAGGGGCTGAAATCCTCTTTTCCCACCCTGACCATCAGGGGATAGTCCAGCAAGCAGCCTGTGAGAAGGCGAGGGTACCTCTGGCATCTCGCCCTCCTGAGAAGGACTCTCGCAAGATAGACAGTATGGCAAAAAAAGATTACATAGCTGCTTCACTGGGAGTAAGACAGGCTAACTATCAAGCTTAATCAGCACAGTATCAAAAAATCACTGGGGCAGTCCATGTTAGCAATGGCAGAGAAGGCTCCTTCACCTCTCTATGATGATTTGGCTGAGACAGCCAGGTTTGGGCACGAAGCAGCCAAGTATCAGTTTCAAATGGCAGCAAATGCCAACGACAATGCTGCCAGATGGATGGCCCTTACCATAGCCCTTGGCATGGCTCAGGGCTACTAATTTAACACAGGATACCAGGCCAAGGCTATGGATTTCCCTGTAGAGGATCATTCACTATTTGGTCAACAGACTGAAGCATACATGAAGAAGGTGGATGAATATAAGGCTACCTATAAAAGCAATTCTTCAAAGGAGAGGCCTTCTCCCTCCTATAGGCCTTATGCAAGGGGAGGCAGAGGAAGGACAGCCTATAGTAGGCCCTTTTACCAGGCACAGGCTGTCCCCCAATATCAGTAATACCCACAGCAGACTGGTATTTCAGGGGCAGAGGTAGAAGGGGGGCTCTAGGAGAGGTTCCCAAACTACCCAAGCTCAGCCCCAAGCAAAGCATAACCCCTGACTCAGTGATGAAAGTGAACAGGAACGTACAGGAACTCAGTTCCTGTACCTTTATGAAGCAGGAATGGAGTTCCTGTACTTCTTCCCACTGACACTGGAACTGAAATTCTTAAACCAAAAACATAATGACAGTTTCTGGCCCTGTGACCTGAAATCAGGGTTTCCATAGCATTTGACTTGTAGAACATTGCTATTTTGCTAGAAATACTTCAATATCTCTAACTGAATCTATTAGTGTCTAAACAGATAGACGTGTCTTGACACAGCTATCCTTCAGATTGAGGATTTTCATACTGCATTTGCCAGTGCCTGAGTTCCTGTACTTCTTGTCTATCACTTGCACCACTGCCTTGACTTAATGATCAAGGCTGCCTCCCCTCTACCAATAGGGGGCAGACTGGCTCACTATTTTCAGGCTTGGCAATCCTTCACTACAGACAAGTGGGTCCTGGAGGTAGTGAGTCTGGGCTTGTCCCTGAGTTTCAAGTCTTTCTCTCCCTTGAGAACAAGGGTGTTCAAACCAGCTTCCCTCACATAGAAAAAACTCCTGGAGAAGGCGGTTCAAAGCCTCCTCCAGCTAAAAGCAGTTTAGTGTGTTCCAATTAATTAGAAAGAAAGAGGTTTCTATTCAGGATACTTCCTAACCAAAAAGAAAAATGGTACTGGCAGCCTATTCTAGACCTCAGACTACTGAACAGGCACCTAATAAAGCTAAAGTTCAAAATGGTCGCACTGGCAATGATTTTGCCAGTAATCCAGCAGGGAGATTGCCTGGCATCTCTGGATCTAAAAGATGCCTACTTTCACATCCCAATAAGAGAATCTCTCAGGAAGTACCTCAGATTCAGACTTCCATCAGGACACTATCAATTCTCAGCTCTACCTTTCAGCAACCAGGGTGTTTACAAAGTGCCTGGCAGTGGTAGTAGCATACCTAGGAAGGTTAGGTATATCAGTCTTCCCTTATCCCAATGACTGGCTAGTGGTGGGAAGTTCTCCACAGCAGGTACAAGACTATTTAAAGTTAACACTAAACTTGTTGCAGTCTCTACGATTCCTGGTAAATCAGGAAAAATCCATCCTCAATCCAGTACAAGTCCTGCATTTCATAGGAGAGCAGAACTGAACACAGTGAAGTGAAGAGCTTTTCTCCCTCAGTACAGGGTGCAAAGCATACTGCAGATAACTGCCTCATTCAAACTGAACGAACCACAGTCAGCAAGACAGTTTCTGCAACTTCTGGGACATATGGCTGCAGCAACAGGCACAGTCCTGGGAGTCAGGTTCCAAATGAGAGATGCACAGTTTCATCTCAGGGCACACTGGTGCCAGAGAAAAGAGAAACTGACAAAACCAGTTCCAGTAACAAAAACTTTGCTGCAGGCCCTCCAGTGGTGGAAGGAAACAGACAACCTCAGGGAAGGGGTACCTTTCCAAAGCGAAACCCCATCAGTCATTCTTACAACCAACACTTCTCCGTTAGGGTGGGGTGCTCACTTAGGGGAACACACCACTCATGAAACCTGGTCCATCACAGAGTCACTCCTGCATATAAATCTGCTGGAGCTAAGGGCAGTGTTTCTGGCCTTGAAAACATTTGCCCATCTGGTACAAGGGAAAGTGGTGCAAGTCAGGACAGACAATACCACTACAATGTACTATATAAACAAGCAAAGGGGGACAGGGTCAGACCCTCCTATGCACAGACGCAATGAAAGTCTGGAGTCTTGTTTACTCACAGAAGGCCTCATTACAAGCCATTTACATGCCAGGAAAGGATGACACCCTCACAGATGCCCTGAGCAGAATCAATCAGACACATCATGAGTGGTCCATCAACAGGCAAGGGCTGGACTCAGTGTTCAGGAGATGGGGCACACCAGAGGTGGATCTCTTAGCATCCCAAGAGAATCATCATCTGCCCCTCTTTTGCTGCAGACCACCAGCCAAGGGAACAATCTCATTGGATGCTTTGGCTCTGAACGGGACAGGGAGAAGTCTGTATGCTTTTCCTCCCTTCCCTCTCATTTTCAGAGTCCTGATCAAACTCAGGTTACTACCTGCATCAATGATTCTTATAGCACCAGACTGGACCAGGCAGCCATGGTACCCTTTACTACTCTCCATGTCTGTAGCCAAACCAATACACTTGCCCAGGAGGCACAACCTGTTGACCTCTCACCAGGGCAAGATTCTGTATCCAAATCTCAGGTCTCTCAGAATCAAGGCATGGCTCTTGAGGACTTAGAATATGCAAACTTAAATCTCTCTCATAGTGTTCTGGATATCCTGAAGGGATATATAAAGCCTTTGACTAAGAAAACCTATGCTTCAAAATGGAAGAGGTTTTCTATTTGGTGTGGGTTCAAATAGATTTCTCTTACTCTAGTGGAGATCCCAGCTGTCCTGGATTACATCACATACCTCCACTCTCAGGGGTTGAAACATACATCCCTGAAAGTGCACTTCAATTTCTGCCTACATTTCTGCTGGGAGGGGTATCTCCCTGGCATCCAATCCCATTTCCAAAAAGCTCTTTAAAGGTTTGTGCCATTTGCACCCACCTATAAGGGAACCAGTACCAGTATGGGACCAGAACATATGCATTGCTCAGCTCATGAAATCTCCTTTTGAGCCTATGTCATCTGCACATTTAAAATATGTTACATGGAAAACTGTTTTTCTGGTTGAAATTACTTCAGCTAGAAGAATCAGTGAACTTCAAGCCCTGTGTGTTGAGAAGGACCATCTTTCCTTCCATAATAACAAAGTGGTATTGAGAATCAATAGGAAATTCCTCCCAAAAGTGGTTTCTGATTTTCACTTAAACCAGTCAATTACATTGCCAGTTTCTTCACTGAACATACTAGTTCAGGCAAGCATAAATTCCATAGTCTGGATGTCAAAAGGGCATTAAGTTACTATAAGACCCACACCAGGGATAATAGACTTGGCAAGCAACAGCTATTCCTTACCTATGGGGATGTAGGAAAAGGCACCCCAGCTTCTAAGAGGTCACTCTCTCCCTGGATAGTCCAATGCATGCAGTTTTACTATTCAAAAGTTGGCAAGGAACCCCCAGCAGGGCTGAGAGGTCATTCAACCAGGGGCACAGCTGCTACTATAGCAGCATCCATAGCTATTCCTTTAGTGGAAATCTGTAAAGCAGCTACCTAGAGGATGGTGGAGTACACCTTTACTAAACACTACAGTTTGGACACACAGTCCAGAAGCGATGCCAGGTTTGGCACAGCAGTCCTGCAGAGCCTCTTTCCTAAGTAGTTCTCTGCCCACCTCCAAAGGTACTGCTTTGAAGTCTGCAGAGAGTTAGGAATATAGAAGAATACCTGGGGTTAGAAGAAAAAAAATACTCACTTTAGTAATCTTGTTTCTTCCAAGGTATTCTTCTATATTCAGAACTCTCCCACCCTGCCTCTCCTTCCAGAACCAGAGCCTCTGCACTCCTGACCGAGTATTTTAATATAAAGTCCCAAACACTGGCATGCATAGTTTTTAGCCCTAGTGGGAAACATTTAATGCCCTTCTTTTTCCAGGTGATTCTGGCATTCAAGGGGATACAGTATTACAATAATATTCATGGTGTTTCATGTTGTCATGGACAGTTTAATTGTGTTACATTTAGATCAGTATATTAGCTAGTCTTAATATAGGTTGCTTTGTAGGCTCCTTAGAAATCTGATATGTTGGTGGAACGTTGCAGCTGATAAGGGCAGCAGTTTGAATATGTGGCATGAGCCAATGCTAGTTCTATCATTACCATATAGTTCCATTATCTCTGGGCAGCTCTGCTTAGGTGGCTGACTGCAGAGAGTAGAGAGTTATGAATATAGAAGAATTTCATTTTTCATTTTATTTTTTTTATACTTGTAGGCACAATGAGCATGTCTGCCCGTTTTCATGTGTAACAAGTGTACAAAAGACAAAAGACAATACAATAACTGCATAATCAATACAAAACAGTATAAAATCTACAAACATCACATTCAATGTCCAAAAAGGAGGAATCCAAACATAGAAACAGATGCATTTATCAGTATCCTGGAACCATTGTCGGAATTTCTTTTTAAACAGAGTAACGGTAGAACTATTAACTATGTTTGGTGGAAGAATGTTAAACAACTGAGGAGCTTTATAGAGTATTGGCCTTTGTCTAGAGGTGTTCAGGAAAAAAGGAATAGAGAAGGTTAACCTGCTTTGTGATCTAGTTCCATTCCCGTTGAGTGTCCTTGAGAATAATGAATATATGGAAGGAGATAACAGACCCTGAGTACCCTTATAAAGAAATAATCCAACCCTGTAGAGTATTCTATTTTGTAATGAAAGGCAGCCAGATAACTTAATAAGTTCTCAAAGATGAATACGAAAGGCTGATCCTGTCATGAATCTAAGGATAGTATTGTATGTAACCCTCAATTTGTCAAGAATTATTTTGAAGAAACCATGTAAATAATTAGACCATACACAAGTAAACTAAACAAAAAACTGTAGGTTAATATACGTGATTCCTTAGTTAGAAATCGTCTGACCATGTACAATAGCCCAATTCTCTGGTTCAGTTTTCTTTTTAAGGAGGAAACATGGAATTCAAAAGACAAGTGAGAATCTAGCAAGAATCTCAAATATTTAAAAGTGTCGACCCTCTCAATAACTTGACCTCTAAGATCAGTTATTAGATCAATATGAGAAAGGCACCTTGGAAGAAAAAAGATTACTAAGGTGAGTAATTTTTTTCTTCTGTTCCTCTTCATACCTCATCAGTGTTGTGACCTTACTGACTGTGACATCCCAGCTGGTAAGGAAGAGCCAATCATGTGCTGCCTAATCAGCCACTCGTGATGTCACAGTGAATAAAGTCACAATGCTTATGGGGTATGAAAAGGAATGGAACTAGATATGTCAGCTGCCAGGTGATGTGCTGTTATTCACATCCCAAGGTTATTAGGACAAGGTTAGTTCTATGAATAAATTAATAATTAAGCTCATGAATAATGCCTAAGGGGAAGCTTACTTTGGTCAGGTGACTTCCTGTTTGCCTCCTTCTGAATTTTGATTCTATGGTGGAAGCGGGTGGCTGCACATGGTATGTTCAGATTTTTGTTCTGTTGGTTTATGGAATTCAAAGCATCAGTTTAATTGTTTTTCTGTGGTGTTTGGGAGAGCTGTACACTCTATGATGAAGCTGTATTTGCATGGACTGGAGACGTTTAAAAGTTGAGCTAAAGTACTTTTATTTTGAGGCACCTAAGTTTCCTATCTTAAAGAACTTTTACTGGAAAGTTTTAAGGTAGTTTTTTTTTTTGCAGATTTAAACTTTCTATGCTGCATTTAATTTCATTTTTTATGTTTTTGTGAAGGTGAAAGGCAGTATTTTTCTTTGCAGGACAGCCTGGGGGGGGTCAAGTGTTTGCATATGATTAGCATATTCATGAGGGGGTGGGTTTTTTGGTTAGGGATACGTTACTGGAGGGGAATTGATAACAATAACATAACTTCTCTGGGCATGATTTGCTATCCATTATGAAATGGATGGTCACAATCCTTCAATCTAATTGGCTGAGACTGCTGTTTTATGCCTCCAATCAGCATGCATTTCAAACAAGTAGGTCATGCCATCAGTTTTCAAAAATTAGAAAATATTTTTACAACTATTTTTTTATTAATTCAAAAATGGATCCATTTCTTAATCACAATTATACATTCCAAGATACAGGATATCATGGGATATCATTCCTTGTTGAGTGGTTGAAGTTTCTTGGCCTACAGTCTCATTTCTCACAAAGCACCTATGGCAGTACATTATTCTATGATATCGCACAACTTGTCATGTATTATTACTTAATTAGCATAGCCCCACGTGACCAGGTTTTGATCAATTGGAAACAGAATTGTACAGACCTCTTTCTACAAAGAGGGGGGATTTTCATTTTCCTGCAGTTGAGTTTACATTTTCTACACCTGCTAAGTCCCTTCATCTGGTGTCCTGCAGCAGGATGCGGGGACCCACCCTGAAGCTCAGGGGTGGGAAATTCAGGGATTACATTAGGAGGCACTTTTTCTCTCAGAGGATGGTAACGTCTGGACACATTTCTACTTACCAAGGACATCACCCGATACTCTGGTTACTAGAGTAGGTAGGAAAGCCCTATAAATCCCTCCCTGTTTATACAGCATACTTACGTATCCCTGTTTCTTTTTTTTAATCAAAAATTTTTTTTATATTCAATTAATGCTACACACAAATACAAATGTAATACATTTAAGAGTTCAGTACTTTAACAGATACTTACATATTTGATATAGCATTTGCCTAAACTTAAGAAAATTAAAAATGACTAAATAATAAAGTATGTTAAAACCTGTTAACCATAATGCTTGGCCAACATGGTATGAAATAGCATTTTAAAGTACTGATCCATGAAATAATACCTCAGTAAAACTACTAAGTGTGCTTATCTGCTGAAATCCTGCTTCTAAACAAAGAAAGGAAAGGGGGACCAAGTTTTCACAGACATCAAGCTTATTGGTTACAGCCAAAGCAATCCCTTCTAAGGACGCTATGCACAAAGGTGCGGAGGGGCAATGCGATGCGTAACTTGGGCATGTGGCCACCCGGCACCCAGTGTGCCCCCTGCATGGGATACACAAATGGGGTGAACAGAGCCATCACACCCGATCCCTCACATCGATAGACTGCACCATGCTGGGGGAGTTCCAGAGGTGTGCCAGCACTACGCGGTATTCACTAACCCGCATAGTGCTGGCCGCATGTGTGTGGAGCGGGCACAGGGTACACCAGGGTAGACCCTGCCATAACCCTCTGTGTGCCCCCATGAATACCTCCCACCGGTCACAAGAGGACAGGGAAATGTTCCACAGTGCCACCCCAGCCCACAAGGCAGATTGAGAGGGTTGGGGCAGCTGAGCCATGGCACCGGCAACATGTCTGGTGTCAGTGTCATGGGAGTGGGGAGGTCCACTCCTGGGCCATGGCTGCACCGTGGAGGGGGGTCGTTCTCTTGGGCCGAACTGTCTGCGGAGTGTGATCATGCGAGTCCAGGCACCCACAGGGGCTATGCATGACCCGGACCCATGCCTACAGGTGCATGGGATCCACTTCTGGGCCCAGGATGGGCATCCGATTGGATGCCTGCCTGGGTCCGTGACTCCACCCCCGGCTGTCTTGCGGAGTCCTGCGTGCTGGGGGAAGGGGCGGTGGACAGGTGGCTGGCATTGGTGAATGCCAGTATGGGTGCACCTGTCAGCAGGGTGCAGGATCGCGAGCAGGGTGCACAACTTTTCCGTGTACCCCTGCCAGCTTCATGCATAGTGCCCATTATTAGCAAATAGACCTAAATGATTATGTCATTCAGTTATAGAAGGATGCGAGGGGGAGTTCCAGTATGACAGTAATAGCCTTTTCAGGATAAGGATGGCTGATAGGATCCAGAGCTTCTGGAAACTTATCCCTGCTTCTGAAGTGGGGGGACAAGGGACATGATGGACCTCAAGTCCCTTCTGTCCTTACATTACTGTGTTACTATCATACCTAAGGCAGACCATAATTTTTCTACATTTAGTATCCCACAAATTTTGCAAACTGATACTTGGTTTCCTTTTAATAGCCAGGTATTTCCAGACTTTGCTGCATACCTAGGATACTCAGATAGGAAAATGTATGTGAATGAAAATGCAGAAAGATTCATGAGAACCATGGCCAAGGTGGAGGAAAATCAATCGTTAGGCAGGCTCACCATATCCCATTTCCATGTGGGTGCTGCTGTTTGGCTGTGTATCTCTTCATAAAGAAACAGTGAGGTCTAGTGGTTAGAGCACCCACTTGGGAACCAGAAGTTTGCAGGTCTAAACCCTGCTAGAGCCAAATACTCACTCTGTGACCTTAAGCAACTCACTGAACCTCCCAGTGCTTCAGTTCATTCAGCTTTGGGAATAGGTAGCAGCAGGACCCCACTGGAAATGAGATGCTGCAGCTCAGCTGGGTTATCTTGGGAAAATAAATTGTAAAACAGAAAAAATATACACTGGCATGTGACTTACAAAGACACAGTATGGCACTGCACATTGGTCTGTGCTGTCAAGCAGCATTGCCCTGAAGTCCCACTTCCCCTTACCTCATTGCTTGCATGTTAGCATTGCAAATTGGGCATTCTGAAAGCCCACTGGCTGTGTCCCTGCTAATCCAGGGGCACTCCCCACCCACACCATAAGTTTTAAGCACTCCCTCAACTACAGTAAAACCCATGTCTCTAGCCTCATTCCCTTGTGAATGCAGTCCAAAGTCCATATCTGTCTCCTAACTCCTCACTCTTGGATCTTCAGCATCTGGTTTCAGCTCTGTGTCCCCTTACTACTTTACTGGAGACGTTCTACAGATGTGTGTGTGTGTGGGGGGGAGTGGGTCATGATAGGCTGCCTTGGGGATAGAAAGGACTGCCAGCATTAAATAATGCATGGCGGTCCTCCCCACTGACTTCCTTGCATAAGCGTTGAGACCATGCGGTGTATGCGCCAGTGATTGTGACTACGAATAGATCGCCAGATCCGGGACATGATTTAAGTCAAGGCTAGACAAGCAAATATGGCAGCCTAGTGAGTGATAGAGCAGGACAGCACATTGGATATGTGATAATGATCATTCATATTTACAGAGAGCTTTTCATATACACTGTATCCCAAAGTGCTTTACAAGCAGGGTGTTAGGGTTGCAATGTGGTGTTGGTCATTCTATAGGGGGCTACACTCTCCCCCAGTTATAAATTACCATACCAGTGCCTCAGCATGGTGTTATGGGGATTTTGCTGTTGGAGATGCTACTTTTGGATGAGACATTAAAGTCTTGTCTGCTTGTTCTGGTGGTTGCTCAGGTGGACATTAAAGATCCCATGGCATTTCTAGAGAAGGGAAGGGGGATTTCCCCAGTGTCCTGGCCAAATTTTCCCCATCTATTAAAATACCAACGGCTTCACCTGATTCAATATCGATCATTATTTCCTGTGTCCAGCCCTCTCCCCACTGGATATGGCAGGAAAAAGGAAAATATTTCCTATCCCTCCTGTCTCAAGCAACAAAAATGGAACAAATAACCAATGAGAGCGACTGGTCATGCAGTGACTGTAAACGTGCTGTGGCAGCCATTTTGCTTATCCAGTAGCCACACAGAGCTGTGTACAACTGCCTGACTAGGTTTTACTGGGAGTAGGCATGTTGGCCAGGACAGCAGAGAAGATCCCTTACTCTTGCAGAAAATGCCACAAGTTCTTTAACTTTCACCTGAACACTCACCAGGATACCACCAGAGATGGGCAGGCAGGACCTCAGTTTAATGTCACAGCTGAAGGCTAGCAAACCCCAACAGTACAGCACCCCCATAGTACTGCACTGCAGTGCTGGCACTTGAGGTATGAGCCTGAGTTCAAATGCGGGACTTGAACTCGTGACCTGCAGATCCAGAGGTGCTACAGATGTGCTGCCAAATGAGTCACACTGACATGTGAAACAATCCTGGCCATGGAAGGTGTAACCCCCCTACAAATGGGGGTTCCTAAAAGCCTTCCTGGAGCCTGCCTAGACGCTCCCTGCTTATCTGGTGTCCGGTGTAAGGCTGCTAAATATGGGCATTGTGAGTGCTTTTAAAGTCTCCAGTACTGTCTCTTTAAGAGCTGCCTGCTTGCAGGGTTTGGTGTTTGTAAGGGGGGACTGGGGCTTCTATGCTCGACTCCTGCCCTGGGCTACTGGTTAATCACTCCATTTCTGAAGTCGCTAGAAGAGCAGAGGGAGCCTAGTTGAAAGATATAGCTGTTTGCTGGAGAATATGTAGTGTAACTGAAAAAATGTAAACTGTATAACCTACCTTTATTTGCAGCTGGGACTCTGTGTGCGTGCCCCTCCATCTTGGACCAGGACAGTTCGAGGGGTCCAATAGGAGTGAGGGGGTATCTCTTCTGGAGTAAAAAGAAGACAACCAGAAACCAGGACTCTAGCTGGAGTTGACTGACCAATGGGGATACAGCTTGTCTTACTGGGAAGAGGCATTATGGGCTATGGCACTTTTTTTGCACCACTGAGAGCAAAAGTAAGTGACTGGCATCTGAAGCCAGCCAATGGGATCGGGTGGCACCTGAGCTGAGAGGATTGCCCCACACTGCAAAGAGGCAGAGGCGTTGTGGCTGTGAGTGGGGAAGGAGCTCTGAGCTCCTGCGCCGTTGAGTGTTTGCACGGGAAGCGCGTGAAAGGCCTGAGGCGGCTGTTTGTATCGCCGGCAATCTCAGGACTAAATCCACGGGGCAGCGGTCAGAGGAGGCTGTGCACAAGCACAGCTACCTACCAGGCTCAACCTGTAGAGGACTGGAGAATCTGCTGAATCGTGCTCGGTCTGTCAGGAAAGTTGAAGCTGCAGAGAGACGGCAACATAGCTGTGAGTTCAGTCGGGTCCTGGAAGCAGCTGCCTGGTATGGTACCCCTCTGTTGTTTTCCATATAAATGTGTGAGGAGGCCTTTGAAGCTCAGGCTCAGCCCTGCAAGTGGTGGAACAGTGGTTCTCTGTTGGAGTTGTGAGTACTAAATCAGGGTAGCTCCCTGTTAAAGATTACCAACAAAGGCAAAGTCATTTTGTTGTATTGCAGACTGTACTAATTGAGCTTTCTGGCTCCATCAGATCTGCTCAGGAATTAAATGCTCATTTGTGTTAGGGCCCCAACCAGCTGCATCGAGGAACTAGCCATTAGGGCTTGGGTACCCATAGACAGTAATTAATAGGTCAGGCCTGTACACAGAGCCCTAGGTAGTCAAATATATATATATATAGTGGTAAGCCAATCACCCTGATTTCCCCCGGTCCTTGTTATCTCCCCTTAAATAAATCAGATTGCTTGTTTTGCAAAAGTACCCTGGAAGGTTTGTGTTTTACTGGTGATATATTGCACAGTAAATATTTGATAACTGTACCTTACTTTCCAGGGGGTCCCCAGAGTGAGCTGAGTGGTTCGAGCCGGGGGGTAAGTGTTCAGGGTGAGAACATTGTAATTGAACTGTGTGAGCCACTAGTGGGAAGGGGGGGTTGCAGCGACACAGAGGGCTGTGACCGAGTCAACCTTGACTGTTCTAACCCCGACCTCTGGGTGGAGGCACCCCTCAACGGATCTGGGCCCCTCACCCTGTCACAGCTGAGGCAGGCAGGGGTAGTAGCCCTTAGGATAGCACCCCCTGGGAGTTACAAAGATACTAAAAGTCAACAAGAAATGATTATTACCCTTTTTCACCTAGTTATTTAATGTGGAAATAGCCAAGCTCAATAACAAAATCACAATAAATCTGGGTGATAGCAAGAGCTTCATGAGAACACCAGCTCACCTGAGTCACTGGCTTCAGTTCAACGGTAGGATAGATCACAGATACGTAGATTTTATTGGCAGATAAGGACTACTTGGCTCACCCTGTCTGCCCATTTTTCTCTACTTACAGTATAATTGCAGATCCTACTTGATCTCCAGCTCATTCTCCCTTCCTTCCTTTCCACTAAGATTCCCTTATGCCTATCCCATGCATTCTTGAACCCCACCACTGTTTTTGCCCCCCACCACCTCCACTCATAGGCTTCTCCAGGAATCCACCACTTTCAGGATGAGATGGCAGAAAGACCTGAAACACAAAGCTTACATGACACCACAGGAGGAGGGGCAGCATTTTCAGTAATGGAAACTTGTTCAAGTCATTAAACTAAAATCTTCCACAAACAGCAAGGGATTATGGAGAAATAGGCTGCCAATATAAGCGTTGCTGAGGCACTGCTGCTGGGGCGAGATTGACCTGGGGGATGCCAGAACATCAAAGGGGTGCTTTATCATCAACTGGATTAAGTGGCTGCTCTTTCAAAACCCAGAGTTGCGCGGAACAAGCAGATGGTGGATGCATCTAACTAGAATCCCTCAGGAGATAACCGAACAAGGGCCCCCCCCGCCCCTGAGCCCCCTTCTCCAAAGAGAACATCAGCTAGGCATCCAGCAGCTGATCTTAGCTGTGAATTAGACATTGAAATCAAAAGAAAGGACAGCACAGCAGTAGGGATGATGTGGTATTTTGGATGCATTATGCTGATTTTGTTCTGCCCTTTATTTAGATGTGTAGGGGGACGGCATGTGTGTGGGGATAACACGTGGATATGTTAAACCAATGCATATCATAACTCTGAGACTGCACTTAGCGGCTGTGCATTTTGCTGACACTTGGGAACAACACAGTGCATTTCTGAGTGACAGGCAGTTCAAGGAGAGGGGAGAGGTCAGGTCACCCTTTGCACTGGCTGCCTTCTGAGCAGGGGTGAAAAAACAACAGAAGGAAGAGGCCTATTGAACTGGAACTTAGCTAAATTAGTAGAGTACTGCTGGACATTGAAGTGTGGCAACCTCAGTGCTCCTGGTAACTTTGTTCTGGGGCAAGAGCCCAGTGAACTACCTGATTAACTTGCCCTTCTGTCTCCAAGGTTCTTGTTTCAACAGACTCCGATGTGTTGCGGGACAGCAGCTTTCCTTTAATTAATTTACGTTTCTGTGAATTATGCCCCCTTCTCTACCCAGCTGGCCTGCATCCACAGTTGACTACCTCACCCTCATCACACGCCATCTCTGGCACTTATATTCCCTTATCTGTGTGCCTACAAAGCTTGACCCTGTGGCAGGGCCATTGGGGGTCCCCAGGCCCCTTCCAGAAATCATTCTTGGTCAGAGGCAGGGTCCACAGCATGTGGTGTGGGACCTGTGAGGGATCGTGACATCATCCTGCTATAGTCTGAGTGGTTTTTCCCTTTTGTGTGCTTCCATGTAACCCCTGAACACCTTGTGGGCAGGGACACTTTGGATAGCAATGATGAGAGCATCCAAGCATACTCCCGCTACTGTCATGAGATGTCCCCCTGCCCATAGTCATCCCTGCTTGAATCACCACCCTTGCTCCCCCAGGTGGCAGTAGCATGGTGGAGCTCACTGCCTTCCTTACCCGGCTGGCCCCTGATTATCTAGGCTCACCCATGAACCTGGGTCACCAGCATCGTGAGCTATAGCACTGCCGCTGTGCCGCCAGCCAGCTAGCATTCCTTAAAGAGCCTCTGATGTCACAGGAAAAAGTCTGAAAAACATAAATTTAGACAAAATTCAAGTTACAGGGGTCATATGATAGCCAGTAGAAGCTCGTTGCATTTATGTGCTGGTGACCCAGGTTCTGGGGTCGGAATTGTGCAGCCTTGATTGGAGCAGGGGAGTGCTGCCAAATGCAGCAGGAGCCAGCCCAGGGATCGAGATGTTCAAGTTCTGGTACCGCTGCGGCCCCTTGCAGTGGGTCTGGAAAGCCTGCTTCCTCAGGTGTGGTGGGGCTTGGGCAAGAGAGCACTGTGACATCTGAAACTGCAGGAGGGCTGTGCCTGACAAGGGAGGTGGGAGGGACAAGGGAAAATTGAGGAAAAATACATGCAACTGGCATTATGATGGCCACTGGCTGCCTTGAGCCCTGCACTGGGCATCCCCCACCATCAGTTTTGCTGAGGCTAGCAGTTGGAGTGACTGACAGGGGGTACATCCCCAGGCCGGAGATGTGGTGGGAAATAAAAAACTTGATAGGAGAGAAAAAAAAGAAGAATTCAACTTAGAGTTTAAGTACTTGTAGTATTTACCTACCAACATTCATTATTATGGAGGACATTTGCATTCAAACATGAGTCTCACAGTTGCCCCATGGCCTAGGGTTTGCTCATTACGCATCACCATAGCTTGGAATTTGTTCTTAGCCAGTCAAGTCTGAGAAGACCTCTTATCTATCAGATAACTTTTATTATTATACAGTCAATACCCTTGAATAAATTATGTAAATGTGTACTTTTTTAAATATATATTTTCAAGGAGAGGCGATCTGTACATTTTGAATGCAAAGCCTCTCCTTTCATGTGTCACATTACACTAGGGCTGTGCCAGTAACTAATAATAATTAATGATATGTGCCAGGGTATGCACTTATGAGGTGTTACCTGCATGTCCCATGTGGTTTCAGGCATTCGGCTTTGCCTCATGCCTTACACCCCACTACAAGCACACACCCTGTCTTGTGTTTTCACTTACATAATGTTGTCATTGCTAACTCTGTATGCTAAACAATGAAGCAATAATATATGACAAAGTGTGCAATATTGTGGGATATCATCCCGCCTCAGGTGGGTTGTGAGGCACGAGGCCATAGGCCGAGTGACTTCAACCATCTGAGAAGGGATGAAACATAATGTTATAATATGGGTAGAACGAATCTTGCACCTTATTGGCTAGGTTGAGGGTATTATGAGAGTATAATGCACCTTAAAAAACAAGACCTGCAAACCAGGAAGCATAACGTATGGAAATCCATGAGCCATAATATAGAATTTTAATTTTTAAAAAAGACATCCATTTTTTTTATTCAGGTAGCCAGTAGCCACAACAACAGACATCACCAATAAAGTGCCAGAAGAAAAAAATGACTCACAATAATGTATCTTCTTAAGGGA
Organism: Neoceratodus forsteri; assembly: GCA_016271365.2. Taxonomy (NCBI): domain Eukaryota; kingdom Metazoa; phylum Chordata; order Ceratodontiformes; family Ceratodontidae; genus Neoceratodus; species Neoceratodus forsteri. The sequence continues at coordinate 90,398,015 of JADMNL010000026.1, read as the reverse complement.
TCCCTCACTATATTTACACTTTAGCAGTTATCTCAACTGAGAGATAGAACTTATGCAAATGTTTATAATTTGGAATGTAGGTTCAGACTCCACTGTTCAGATCTGTTTCCAAGCCAGAGTGGAGCAGCCTGTCACCAAATGACAAACAACATCCAAATCTGATGCATTCTGACATGGTTTGAGCAGTCTTATTTTTTTATTATTACACCGTAATACCACTGAAACTAAATGAAAAGGAAGTTCACAGTCTCATAGAAAGAGATTCATAAAATTACATAAAACAAAGGATATTCTATATTGTATCCACTAGAAGCAATAAACAGAACAATAATTTTATAATCCTAAGGGCAAAAGAAAAAAATAACCCAACACCAAGCAATATTTCAGTTGAGTCTAAATAAAGCAAACATTCCCCCAAAAAGTAGTCTTTCTTGGCCTGTAGCCTTTGTCCACTAGCCTTTTTACATGTGAGAACTGTCAAATACTAGAAGCTAAGAGCTGGTCAGTTTCTTACCAATCTGTGAACCTTGTCAGCAATGTACAGCCTTTGTTACCCACTGAGACTGGTGATAGCAATCTTCCAGAAGGTTGCCTCTACCAACCTGCATCTTGCAAAAAGATCTGGATACTTATAATCTGTTTTAAGGGGGGTTCTTAGGCTGGAGTTGCCCAAACGGGAAACGTGGAATTTACAACTAGTGGCAATGCCGAGAAATGATCTCATAATTTCTAGTAAATAAAAACATATAGGAAAACACACACGGGACCAGCACCTACTGTAAGGCTAGTAAAACATATGTACAGTGGCGTGAAAAAGTATTTGCCCCCTTCCTGATTTTCTCTATTATTGCATATTTGTCACACTGGATGTTTTCAGGTCTTTAGACAAAATATAATATTAGATAAAGGGAACCTGAGTGAACAAATAACACTTTTTTTTTTTTACTTATTTCATTTATTTAATGAAAAAAGTTAACCAACACCAACTGGCACTGTGTGAAAAAGTAATTGCCCCCTAGTTAAATCAACCCAATTAAAGGGATAATTAGAGTCAGCTGATTGAACACAGCCAGGCTTGATTACAGCCAGCCCGGCTCAATATAAACCTCACTTATTTTGGCCCTTACCATCAGAGTCACGTTGCCAGCACAAAGATTCAACAAGCACATTATGCCATGATCAAAGGAAGTTCCTGAAAAGATCAGAAAAAATTTGTTGCCCTCTATCAGTCTGGAAAGGGTTACAAAGCTATTTCTAAGGCTCTGGGACTCCATCGAACCACAGTGAGAGCCATAATCTCAAATGGAGAACACTTGGAACAGTAGTGAACCTTCCCAGGAGTGGGCGGCCTGCCAAAATTACTCCAAGGCGAGTGTAAAATCATCCAAGAAGTCTCAAAGGATCCTAAAACAACATCCAAAGAACTGCAGGCTTCTCTTGCCTCAGCTAAGGTCAGTGTTCATGACTCCACAATCAGAAAGAGACTGGGCAAAATGGGCTTCATGAGAGTAGCAAGGCGGAAACCACTGCTAACCAAGAAGAACATAAATGCTAGTCTCTCATTTGTAAGAAGCACCTGGATGATCCACAAGCCTTTTGGGAAAATGTTCTATGGACAGATGAGTCAAAGTGGAACTTTTGGACAACATGGATCCCATAATGTCTCGCGTAAAGCAAACACAGCATTCCACAGTAAGAACACCATACCAACAGTCAAACATGGTGGTGGTAGTGTGATGGTGTGGGGATGCTTTGCTGCTAAGGACCTGGATGACTTGCCATAATTAAAGGAACCATGAATTCTGCTCTGTACCAGAAAATTCTTAGGAGAATGTCCAGTCATCTTCCGTCAGCTGAAGCTGAAGCATAGTTGGGTCATGCAGCAAGACAATGATCCAAAACACAAAAGCAAGTCCACATCAGAATGGCTAAAAAGTAAAATTAAAGTTTTGGAGTGGCCTAGTCAAAGTCCAGACTTAAACCCAATAGAGATGCTGTGGCAGGACCTGAAACGGCAGTTCATGCTCAAAACCTACCAAATGTTACTGAATTAAAGCAGTTCTGCGAGGAAGAGTGGGTTAAAATTCCTCCACAGCGATGTGAAAGACTGATATTGAATTATAGGAAGTGTTTGGTTGCAGTCATTGCAGCTAAATGTGTCATAACCAGTTATTAAGTGTAAGAGGCAATTACTTTTCACACAGTGCCAGTTGGTGTTGGTTAACTTTTTTTCATTAAATAAGTGAAATAAAAAAAAAAAACAAGTGTTATTTGTTCACTCAGGTTCCCTTTATCTAATATTACATTTTCTCTAAAGACCTGAAAACATCCAGTGTGACAAATATGCAATAATAGAGAAAATCAGGAAGGGGGCAAATACTTTTTCACGCCACTGTAGCTCCAGTTCTTAAAAGGTCGTAGACTCCAAGATGTTGTCAGTACAAAATCAACTTTATTACTTCAAAAAACTGCTGAGGTGCTGTTAAAATTCATATACCTCAAAGCACTCACATATATACATAAGGCACACTTCCAAGTCCAATAAGATCTGTAGGAGTCCATAAAGTCTATTTACAAAGAACCAGCTAACATACAGGCTCTGATCCTGCCCTTGGACTGATGTCACCTAACATGTTTCACACTGTAGCTGCTTTCTTAAAGGCGGACATCCTCAGAACCCTGTATCCCCTTTATACACATGTTCTTAAAGTGACAGTAAAACATGTATGTGATGAGTTCAGTGCTCAGCAAAATACAAACATGCAAAAGGAAAATAAAAACTTACAGAAATCACACTTATGAATATCAAAAATTATATAAAACTCGTACCACCGAGTTAGAGCCTCAGAGCACCGAGGATGCTTTAGTGAAAATGCACCTGTATGGAACAGAGTCAGTTTGCATAAACTGTTCACAATATCAGTTTACTGTCGGTTCCCAGAGATATGGGGCAGTCAGAGGTGTACATCTAGAAGATGAAGACACATATAATTAAATATATTATATACTTGCCTTTGAAATTTCAAATAAAGCAAACAGTGTATCTGCCCTGAAAACCACCAGAAACAGTCATAATAAATGGTCCCATTATTAGCATAATCAACCATTATTACATTTCAGAAAAGATCTTACTTATTCATTTCTTTACTTTCAAAAAGGGGGCCCATCTCAAACCTATCGTTGAGACCTTTGTCTTCCATAGATCTAGGTAAGTAAGTGTGTGTAAGTTTATTGATTGGTCAATGACCTTTACAATGTAAAAAGTACCACATAGATAACTCAATATTATACACATGACATTTAAAAGTTTTGACTAAGACAAATACGTATATACCACATCATGTAAAGATGCTTGCAACTTAAATTACTAAAACACTCTAAATTACACACATTAGTTTGTCTATATCTATAGGACAATTTGACAATGACTTCAACGTCAAAAAATGATTCATTTCCTAGTAATGTATCTAACATAATATATAAATTATTTGTCCACAATTTACAAAAGGCCCTAAAATTTCATATAGATGTACATGCTAGTATGAAATAACACATTATTCACATTCATTTTAGCACCTCATTATGAAGAGAATAATCTCATTAACAAGTACTATTTGTGCTTTGCTTTGATTTTGGTTATTGCAATCAGATACCCTGCAGTTTTTTCAATTATTAATTTATCACTGGTTGTGAAAAGAATATTTAGTAATAATGTCTTATTGGTAGTATCAATTTTGTCCCATATTTGGGCAAGCCAATATTTTCTTGGAATTTCATACCAGGGACAAATCATTATCACATGAAACAAGTCTTCTAAGTACTTGTTTGTACAGGAGCAGTAAGAAAATGATATATTCGATGCTTTCTTGTATCTAGATAAAAGTACATTGCTAGGTAACATTTCTAATCTAAATCTTGTATACAACCTTCTTTGTTTAAAATCTGTCAGTACATCTAAGTAGTCTCTGTATTGAAATGACATATCATTAGTTCACAACCAAGGTGATATAATTTTTGAGATAGTTCTTAAATCCATAAGCTTGTAATAATTTACAGTTTTACGTGTGACATATGATTTGTATTTAAGACTAATGGTTATGTTCTTATCAAGGTATTTTTTCAAAACAGTTAAGCCTGTTTCTTCTAGAATGCTGTCGATTTTAAGCAGCAATTTAGATTTAAAACATCCCAAGTTCCCCCATACATATTTTTCCCTAAGTGAAAGAGCAGGCAATCTATTGTGGTTCAAGGATAACAACTTTACCCAGTAATTTACTTTTCTAGAATATGCATAAGCTAGAGGTCCAGCTGTACCAAGTTCAGCTTGTAAAAGTGCAGCAGGTATAGAATTGCTCAGGCCTAAACTGGCTCTATTATAACTTATTCACGGTGGTTTCTACGGCCTGAATATTTTCATAGTCCCATATTTCTATGTGATATAACATCTGAGCATAGCATTTTTCCTTAACTGCTTCTATGAGAGGTTTTATGGAGTTTCCCCAAAGTTATAGTTGAATATTTTTAATGAATTAGTTTCAGTTTAGGTAGTAATGCACTGATAAGACCCCGCTTCCAAACCTGCCTTCTTGTAAAAAAGACCCTGCTAGGGCTCTCCCCCACCCCGGGGTTGCCACCTCCCTGCAGCATGCCTCCCCCTCAGTCTCCACTCACAGCACTGTCAAAACCTCCCTTATTGTCCCCAGGGTAAGGACCTCTATGGCCCAGAGATCCTTTTGCTATCAGGCTCCCTCCTGGTTCAATTCCCTCCCAGCCAATATAGCTGACTCCACTGAGCTTGGTCCTTTCAAGGTCTCCCTCAGAAGCCATCAGACAAGCACTCGCTGCTGCAACTGTATATAATCCCCCACCTGCCCCTTACCCTCTCCCCTAGGCTGGGTCTGCCCTGTTTACTTTTGCTGTATATGCCTGGGGTTTCAGGCAACATCTGCTGACTAATGTAATAAAATATCTCTGGTTTTTATTTATTTATTTAAGAGTTTTACCAGGAAAGCATGCTGAGCAGGGTACCATTCAATTCCAGATGCACCCTGGGGGTATGGGGGATAGGGAGAATATATATTTTAATACATTTTTGATACATTCATAGGACCAGCATTGAGAACAGCATTCTTATATATAGAGTAGTCAACAACAGTAGTAAAAATATATACAAGTGAATAGCCAGCAATACATACATTTTTGGAGAGTAACAACAGCATATATTTATACAAAGTAGTCAACAGCAGGAGTAAATATACAGATGAGATGGTCAGCAAACGACATGCCTGCTTGGGCTTCAGCAGTGCAAATTGCATGGGCAAGTAGTGGCGAAGTGTGTCTTGAGTAGTGCGTTGAGGTGAGGTGGGCTGGTGGAGTGCCGACTATCAACTGGCAAGGAATTCCATAAGTTTGGCATCCGGTAGCTGAAAGCAGCCTGGCCAGATGCGGTGGACATGTGGGGGATGTGAAGAAGATGGGAATCAATGTTCCTGAGCGAGTAAGCCGGTGGGGGCAGTACTGCTATGGCATCCGCAAGGTAGGAGGGGAGTGACTGGGACCAGAATTTCGCAGTAGTTCTAACACAGTGTATCAATCTCCAATTGTGGAGAGATGGGAGGTCTAAGGAGCGATAGAGGTCATGGTGATGGGTAATGGGAGGGCAGTCCAGGGAGAAATGACAGAAAGAGTGGAAGAGAGGATCTAGTCTAGCCAGGGAGGACTTAGGAGCTACACAGTAGACTACATCCCTGTAGTCCAGTATTGGGAGGATCATCTTTTGTACGATTGCCAGGCACGTTGGCAAGGGGATGCAACTTTTATTACGGTATAACGCACCCAACATGGGGTGCAGCTTCTTATGTGTAGCATCAATTTGCGCAGTGAAGTCAAGATGCTGGTCTAACCAGACCACAAGGTATCTGAAGGAGGTACAAACCTCCATGGGGGAGTCATCTAGTGTGTGGAAAGTGGGGGTGGTGGGGAGGCGGGAAGGTTTTGCCCTAGTGCCGAATGTTAGGGAGACCGTTTTCTTGGGGTTTAGGAATAGCTGATGAGTACAAAACCAGAGTTGAACATTGTCGAAATCCTGCTGTAGACAGGCAGCTACTGTGGAGGGAGATGGCCCAGAGGCATGCAGAACTGTGTCATCTGCATACATGTGAATGGACGTATGAGGGCAGGCTGCAGGGAGATCATTGAGGAAGATGGAAAACAACAAAGGGCCTAGGACAGAGCCTTGTGGGGCCCCGGTGGTAACAGGGAGTGAGGTGGAAATGTCAGAGCCAATACGGACCGACTGGGACCTGCCTGCCAAGTAAGACTGGAACCAGCTGGTGGCAGGCCCAGTCAGTCCAGCTTGGGCAAGCTTGGACAGTAACAGGGCATGAGAGACCATGTCAAAGGCCTTAGCCAGGTCAATGAAGATAGCCGCAGTGATTTCCCCTTTATCCATTCCTGATAGGATGGTGTCAGTGAGTTGGAGGAGAGAGGTGGTGATGGTGGAGTGAGTTTTCCTAAAACCAGCCTGGTATGGAGTGAAGAAGGAGGTGAAGTCGAGAAAATAGGAGAGCTGGGAGAGTACAAGGCACTCCTGAATTTTGGCTAGGTTGGGGAGCAGCGAGATAGGTCGGTAGTTGCCCGGGGAGGAAGGGTCGCTGCCTTTGAGGAGGGGGGGATGACTGTGGCATGCTTCCAGTTAGATGGGATAGAACTAAGTCTGAATGACAGGTTAAATAGAGTGGCCAGAGGACTGGCTATGGCTGGGGCAGACAGAAGAAGCATTTTGGAGTTTAGTCCTGAGGGGCATTTACCTTTGGAGGGACTGAGTGACCAAAGTGTTTTTAATACCTCTGTTGGAGTAACAAGGCGAAAGGAGAAGTTGGCGGGTGGGGAAAAGGCTGGGGTGTCTGGGGGAGGGTGCCTGGGGTGACAGGATAAGTGAGAGGACGTACAGCTTGTGAAAAAGGAGTTTAGCTGTGAGGCTACAGCTCTTGGTTTAGTGATAGTGATACCTGCTCTATTGAGGGTTGGTGTAGGGGGTTGGGCCGGAGGGGAGAAGAGAGACTTAACTGACTTCCAGAATTGGGCTGGTTTTGTAAAGTTATTGTTGAAGTCAGACTTGAAATAATTAGATTTGGCCTGCCGGATAAGTCTCGTGCAGGCATTCTGTAGTGAGCGGTAGTGTTGCAGAGCCATTTGAGAACCTGTTACCTTATAGGTTTACCAGGCTCGGTCCCTGACTAGAAGTTGCTCTAGGAGCTTAGTGGTCACCCAGGGTAGGTGAGCACCCCTTACTCTGGATCTTCTGAGTGGCGCATGAGAGACTCAGATAGCGAGGAATCTGGATGTGAAGAAATCGAGGGCCTCGTCCATGGAGGGAGCCCGAGGGATGTAGGACCAATCAATGTTAGACAGGTCGTTTAGGAGCGTGGTCTGGTCCAGGGATTTGTAAGATCTAGTATTCAGTGTATGGGGTGGTGGGTCCTTAGATCTGAATATTTTCCGCACCACATAAATAATGCGGTGATCACTGAGAGAGTCCGGCAGTAGGCCTGCGTCAATAATACAATGGGGGTGGGAGGTTAGGACCCAGTCCAATAGAGTATGTTTCTTGGATTTGTGGTTTCAGCGAGTAGGTTCAGTTATTTGTTGGGACAGGTTTAGTGCATTTACTTGGCTACATAATTTAGAGCTTGCACTGACTAGCCAGTTCAGGTTGAAATCCCCAAGGATATGTAGCTCGCCCCCGGCTGTGAGGGACCTCAGGGTGCCCAAGTGGTCAGGACGGCAGATAGCAGTGTGTCCGGAGAGCAGTAAGACCCTGCTACATACATGAGAACTGAGTGAGGGAGAGAGATTTTGATTAGTAGGGAGTCTATTGACAGTGTGGGTATGGAAAGCCTGATAGTGGTGTACTGGAGCTTGGAGGAGATGAACATGGCAGTACCACCACCCTTCTTTTTACCCTGACGGTCCTGCTTAATGAGAGAGTAGCCAGGTATTGAGAACTCAGCATCAAGGTTGTGGGGCTTCAGACAGGTTTCTGTAATGATTAAGATATCAGGGCATAGGGATAGGATGCATGTTTGTAGGGCCATGAGTTTGTGCAGAATGCTGCATATATTTAGGTGTGCAATTTTGAAACCTCTTGGTAGGTGGATTGCCGGGGGGAGGTGTCCATTTATGGTGGGGGTTGTACCAGGGTTTCATTCCACGTCTCCAGCTATGAGTAGCAGGATAGACAAGAGTTGTTTTACTAGGCGCATGGCCCTTTGTGCCTTGCGGCAGATAGGGAGGTGGTGAGAAGTACTCGAAGATGGCATTGGGTCGAGTGTGGAGGAGACATTTAAGGCTGACAACCCAGCATGGAAGGAGGAAGGGAGGATGGCAGCTCCCAGTACCCAGTTCTGCCAGCAATATTGAGGGTGGTACGCAAGGGCAGAGGGAGAGTGGGGAGGTTGCTTGACAATCTCAGTGAGGAGAGCTAGTGTGATTTGCTGATTAGGGTAAGAGGATGGTGGGGGGATGATATGGTTATGAGCAGAGAGACTATAGCTAGGTACAGTGGCAGCATTTTAAAGTGAGTTAGGCAGCAGCTGCTCAAGAGCGGCCACTGGTGTTAGAAATGTATAAGGAGCAAAGGGGAAAGTGGGCTGATTGGTTCACGCGGTCACGAGGGACAGCCTATAAAGCTAACAGCTCACCAAGGGTGGTGGTGGGGGTGGTGGGGCAGCCTGCGCAGAGCGCCGGTGGGGACCGCTCACACGGAGCAAACAAGCAAGCTGCAGCTATGCGTTGGGCAGCGTGTCACTACTTGCACAGTTTTTCGGCGATCGGCGGGCTCAGGGAAGGGCAGGAGATCCTGACTGCCCTCCAACCTCCAGGAGCTGGGAAGAGAAGAAAAACAGGGCTAATTATATCAGGTAGGAGGAGGAGGAGCTGAGTAATTACGTGCAGTACAAGGCTCCCAATCATATGTTGCCTTTAGTTTAAATTATGTTTACTTTGATTTACAGCTGGGGAATTGATTCGGATTAAGTGAACTTACTTGTATAAAATATGCAGCGTTATTTTAACAGAGCCTGCTGCACATTAGGCAGCTAAAATTCATTAATAGTCTCAAATACTTGATTTAAAGCACAGGAAGGCAGAATTAAATAAACAACCCAGGCATATAAGCCCTTTAAGCGCCGGTCTTAGTTTTATCAATGCAGCAGCAATGAAGTGTTCCCTTTAAGTTCCCTTTTGCTAAGTTCAAAATGCTGTAGTTCAAAAATGACTCCCTTAAAGTTCCCTCCTGCCTGGATTAAAATACTGTAAGGCAGAGAGGTGGAAAGGCAGAAAGAAAACTATCTACATTGTTCTGCCGACTGAAAAGCAAGAGTCTTTTGTAAAAAGGCGCTAAAGTTCAAAACGCTCTCACGGAGCAAACAAGCAAGCTGCAGCTATGCGTTGGGCGACGTGTCACTACCTGCACAGCTTTTCGGTGATCGGCGGGCTCGGGGAAGGGCAGGAGATCCTGACTGCTCTCACGACCTCCAGGAGCTGCACAGTTTTTTGGTGATCGGCGGGCTCGGGGGAGGGCAGAAGATCCTGACTGCCCTCACGACCTCTAGGAGCTGCTTTGCTACCTGACGTGGTTCTCGTGTACCTATATTATGACTACTGTGATCTACCTATTACCAAGCGTGTACCACCAGTGAATGCCTGTAACACTGGTTGCTTTTTTAATCTAAGTGTTATGTACTGTACTGTTTTGTTTGCCGTGATGTATTGCTCTCTTGACGAGGTGCCTTTGTAAATGAGTCTTTGACTCAAAGGTCTGTAAACCGATGATCTAATAAATTAATAAATGATGTTCTTGAACCAATTCCCATTATTGGAGATGTGTCGACCTAAATATACATAAGATTTAACAGTTCTAAGTCTTTTGACTCCTACCTTCCAGGAAATATTTATTTTATTTTGTCCAAAAATCATGACCTGTCTCGTGGATTCATTAATTGTGAGCTTATGTTTAACTTTACTGGTATATTCATCTAGGATGTCCGGTTTTCCTTGGAGACCTTTCTGTGTTAATGAAAAAAATACAAGGTCATCCGTGTAAGCTAGTGCAGCACAAATTTTATTTTTAAATTTTAGGCTAATCTGTTACAGAATGGTCAAGGGCCAAAAGTAAATTATTAATATAGATACAAAGTAATGCAGGGGCCAAAACACAGCCCTGCCTAACACCGTGATTTGTTCCTAGATCTAAGGGAAAAGGTCCAGCACTGTTCCCTCCTGAGGAGTATATTGTCATAACCCCCCCCCCCCGACATAACTGGTTTTCAATACCCATGACAGTGAAGTCATGTTTGGCCCTCTTTCTGGATTTCCAGACATGTACAGCAAAAGCATTTGGGGGATCACCCCTTTCAATGGCACGAACGTGCTCCCCTATTCTGGTTTGAAATGCGCTTTTAGTTTTTCCCATGTAATAACCTCCACATTTAATCTGTGCCAGGTATATGATGCCACTGGTGTGCTACAGGTCATGAAATCCCTTATTCTAGCTTCTCTTCCTCCCTGTCACAGGATTAATGAAGGATCTTGTTGTTTTTACCACTGGGCAGTACTTGCAATTCCCACATTTATAGCATCCCTCCCTCCTACCTGGTAGCCATGTCTGGGGTCTGTCCGGTAGGAGTTTCACTGAGTGTACAATATTATCCTTAATATTTTTTCCTCTCCTGTACACCACTTTGGGGCCATCAACGTCCAAATCCCTCAGTCCCTGGTCCTTTGTGCTTGCACGCATGCTCAAGAAACGTTGCAGCAGCTTGCTGGAGTAGCGGGTTGCGGAGGCATGGCAGTGTTGTGGCCAGTGCTGGCAGTGCTTTTTTGGGGCTGGTCTCAATGGCACCAGTGGAGCAGCATGCTGTTGATGACAGCAGTTTTGCAGTGTGCCACCAACATAGAAACATAGAAACATAGAATTTGACAGCAGATAAGGACCGCTTGGCCCACCTAGTCTGCCCATTTCCCTACCTAATGGATAAGCTGTAGATCCTAGTTAACCAACAGCCTACTTCCTCCTACCCCCCACTAGAATTGCCTTATGTCTGTCCCATGCATCCTTGAATTCCCACACTGTTTTTGACTCTACGACCTCCTCAGGAAGACTGTTCCATGTATCCACAACCCTCTCTGTGAAGAAATACTTCCTCACATTACCTCTGAGCCGTCCCCCCTCTATCTTCAAATTGTGCCCCCTTGTTTTTGCACATCTCTTTTTCTGAAAGATGCTACCCTCTTGGACTTTGTTGATTCCCTTGAGGTATTTGAAAGTTTCTATCATGTCCCCCCTCTCTCTCCTTTTCTCAAGACTATACATCTTTAGTTCCTTTAGTCTTTCTTCATATGTCTTCTGATGCAGACACTGCATCATTTTGGTTGCCCTCCTCTGAATAGCCTCCACCCTGTCTATGTCTTTGAGGAGATGGGGTCTCCAGAACTGTACACAGTGCTCCAGATGTGGTCTTACCAACTGTCTGTACAGAGGGCCAACAACTTCCTGTTTTCTATTGGTGATGCCTCTCCCTGTGCATCCCAGTATCCCCCCAGCCCTCCTTACTGTCTTCTCACATTGCTGGCCCACCTTTAGGTCATCTGATATGACTACCCCCAGGTCCCTTTCCATTTTTGTTGTTGTCAGTATCTACCCCCCATTGTGTACTCTTCCCCTGGGTTTTTGTTTGCCATGTGCATTACTTTGCACTTCTTTGCATTGAATCTAAAATGCCATACATTTGACCATTCCTCCAACCTTGCCAAGTCCCTTTTCATCCTTTCCACCCCACCTTGTGTATCAACCCTGTTGCAGATCTTTGTGTCATCTGCAAAGAGACATACTTTCCCTTCCAGTCCCTCTGCAATGTCACTTATAAAGACATTAAAAAGGACCGGCCCCGGTACTGAACCCTGCGGTACCCCACTAGTAACCCTCCTTTCTTCACTGTGGACTCCATTTACTATTACCCGCTGTGTTCTGTTGTCCAACCAGTGTTTTACCCAGGCTACCACCCTAGGACCCACTCCCAGGCTGGCTAATTTGTTTATTAATCTTTTGTGCGGGACTGTGTCAAATGCCTTGCTAATGTCTAGGTAGGCCATGTCCACAGCCCCTCCCTGGTCTACTGCTTTGGTCACCCAGTCAAAGAAATCAATTAGATTTGTCTGACATGACCTTTCTGCTGTGAATCCATGCTGCCTTGGGTCCTGTGCCCCACTGGCCTCTAGGTACTCAACAGTTCTTTCCTTCAGAAGTGATTCTATCATTTTCCCTACCACTGAGGTCAAACTGACAGGTCTGTAGTTTCCTGTCTCTGTCTTGCTCCCACTTTTGTGAAGGGGAATCACATCCGCCATCCTCCAGTCCTCAGGTACCACCCCATCCTCCCATGATTTATTAAAAAGGGTAGTCAGTGGTTTTACTAGTTCTTCCCTTGGTTCTTTTAAAACCCTGGAGTGAATCCCATGAGGCCCCATTGCTTTATCCACCTTCAGTTTTAAGAGTTCTTTCAGAACTCTTCCTTCTGTGAAAGGACTAATAATAACCCCCCTATCCAGAGTGCTTCTTTTGACCGGATTAGGTATTTCCCCCTGTTTTTCTATTGTGAATGCTGAGCAGAAGTATTCGTTCGGTATCCCTGCTTTTTCACTGCGCTCTCTGTCCAACCACCTTCCTCTTTGTTCAGCCTCAGTATCCCTGCCTTAGTCTTTCTTTGCTCCCTAATGTACCTATAAAAGGTTTTATCCCCCTTCTTAACCGAGTTGGCTATCTTTTCCTCAGTTTGGGCCTTTGCTATTCTGACTGCCTTACCCGCTTCCTTCTGCTTTAACTGGTACAGTTCTCTGTCCTGCTCCTTCTGTGTTTCCTTATACTTCCTGAATGCTATCTTTTTTTCCCTTACCTTCCCTGCCACTTCTTTTGAGAACCATAGCGGTTTTTCTTTCGTTTTGATTTGTTTATTTGCTTCACACAAAGACTTGTTGCCTCTGTGATGGCAGTTTTGATGTTTCCCCATTGTTGCTCTATCCCACCTTCTTGCCTGTTTGCTAGTGCTTTTCTGAGGCACTCTCCCATTTTGACAAAATCAGCCCTCCTGAAGTCCAGTACCTTCACATTTGTGTGGCTAGACTCTACAGCTAAATTTATCGTGAACCACACTGTTTGGTGGTCGTTTGCTCCTAGACGGCTACCCACTTCAAGATCAGAGATCCTTTCTCCATCCCCATTTGAGAGTACCAGGTCTAAGATTGTCTCTCCTGAGTGGGTTCCAAAACTAGCTGTCTGAGGCATGCCCTGTAAGGCATATTGAGAATGGCCCTGTCTTGGATGTGGCTGCAGCAAAGGTGCTCCAGTCAACATTTGGCATATTCAGGTCCCCCATCAGCAATATCTCACCTTTCTCTGCCATCCCAAGGATGCCTTCTATCATTTCCTTGTCCATTTCATCCCCCTGAGATGGGAGTCTGTATACAATCCCTGTGCGGATTGTGGAGCCATTTCCAGTCCCCAGGGTGACCCACAGTGCCTCCTCTCCTCCCTATTTACCCTTTAGTTCTGTTGCTTTGATCCCTTCTCTTACATAGAAAGCTCCTCCTCCTCCTCTTCTTCCCTCCCTGTCCCTCCTGTAGATTGTGTACCCTGGTATGTTGACATCCCAGTCATGGTTCTCTGTGTACCATGTTTCTGCGACTGCCATGATATCCAGGCATCTCTCTTCCATCAATGCCACCATTTCAGGGAGCTTTTTACCTAGACTATGGGCATTAGTACTCATTACCCTCCATTTTTATGTTGCTTGCACGCATGTGCAAGAAACATAGTGCCATCATCGGAGATTTCTGAGGTGTGTCACCTCCTCCTCCAATTCAGTCAGTGTGTGCTGGCAGGCATGGCCCTGTGAAAGCCAATGCATTTTGGAGCTGTCTATGACTTCACGCTCAAAATGCAGTAACCTCCCAAGTTGAAAGGGGAGCTACGCTTAGTGAGCACCGATCAAGAGGCTGCTCACGCGCAGCCCCCCCACCAGCAGGCGCAGCGCGCCCGCGACGCACTGTATAGCTGACGGGTGCCCAATCCCCTGGGCTGAGCTAAGCCCCCAGTAGGTGCCACGCTGGGAGCCCACCCCAGCTGCAAGGGCAGTCCCAGGGCCGACGGGTGCCCAACTCATTGGCTGAATGCCCCAACATCCTTGTGCCATGCTGAGGCCCACCCTAGTGTGGCAAACGTCCCCACGATGTCTTTTTTTTTTGAAACCTGTAAACTAAAACGTGTCTGCAGCGCTGCCTCTCCCAGCCCCTCCCACAACCCGCACCACCCACTGCTCACCCAGCCTCCCCACACCCCGCCTCACCCCATACCTCCAGACTCTGGTGCGACGATCTTGGTGGACCGGGAACACGTCTGCACTCTTCAAAGCCGACCACGAACTGAAATGCGGTAAGCTGTATAATGGGCTAGATGGGGTTTCAACTTGTTGCATATCTCAAGGCATTTTAGAATTTTGCACAAATTTTCAACATGGGGTTTTGGGACCCTTCTCATGAATAATGTCACTGTCTTGGCGTTATTGGGCCAGGTGATTTCGGCCGCAGTGACTGTGCAGTGACTGCAAAATCATCCTTCAGGCCTGAATAACACCATGACAGTGATGTCATTCATGAGAAGGGGTCCCAAAACCCATGTTGAAAATTTGGTGCCAGAATTCTAAAAAATGACTGTTTTACGAGCGTGCGTTGCGCAGTTCCTAAGCAGGCTCGTAAGTTCGCGAAATTTCAATATTTTCACTCCAGATTTTCAACATTGCCATTTTACCACATGTTCTTATGAGTAGTACAGCTGTCATTTTTCACATCTCACCCAAAATGTGTTTCCACCCATGTAGCACAGAATGGCGCAGTCGGTGTGCAAAATCAATGTACGGGACATATTAAGAAAATCACAGTGACACTGTTCATGAGCAGATGTCTTAAAATGGCTATGTTGAAAATTTGGTGAAAAAATTCCTAAAATGACTGTTTTCATGACGGTCTGCACAGTTCCTACGCATGCTCGTAAGTTTGTGAATTTTCAATATTTTCACTCCAGATTCTCAACATTGGTATTTTATCACACCTCCTCATGAGCAGTACAGCTTTCATTTTTCACATCCTGCCCAAAACATGTTTCCGCCCATGTAGCGCACAATGGCGAAGTCGGTGTGCGAACTCAATGTATGGAACACATTAAGAAAATCACAGTGTCACTGTTCATGAGCAGAGATCTTAAAATGGTAGTGTTGAAAATTTGTGAAAGAATTCTAAAATGACTGTTTTACGGTGTGGGTTGCACAGTTCCCATATGCCTTTCGTAGGTTTCTGAATTTTCAATATTTCCTCCAGATTTTCAATATTGCCATTTTACCACACCTCCTTATGAGTAGTACAGCTGTCATTTTTCACATCCTGCCCAAAACATGTTTCCATTCATGTAGCACAATGGCGCAGTCGGTGTGCAAACTCAATGTATGGGACACATTAACAAAATCACAGTGACACTGTTCATGAGCAGAGGTCTTAAAATGGCTATGTTGAAAATTTGGTGAAAAAATTCCTAAAATGACTGTTTTACGATGTGCATTGCGCAGTTCCTACGTACGCTCGTAAGTTCGCAGATTTTCAATATTTGCACTCCAATGACTTTCCAATACCTAAACAGCACATAGAAACAAGCAACATTTGGCATTGACAAATGCTTGTTTTATGGCTTTATTTCTTTGTGCCCCATCCCTGTCCCTACTGCCTTTGTCTTTTTCTCCATTTACCCCTGCCCTTCTCCCTATTGACTGCTCTAGTTTGGTTTTTACCTCACTAATTACCCTGATTTTGTTTGGCCGGGGGGGGATAAGATTTCCCTTCTCCTCTTCAGTACCTCCCCCCTTGGCTAGTTTAAATGCTTGCCACTGAGCATTTAAACCTATCACCTAGGATCCTGGTTCCCCGCCAGGATAGATGCAGACCATCATGCCAGTATAGGCCTGCATCCCTCCAGGTGGAGCCCCAGTCTCCAATGAAGCCAAAACCCTGAGCTCTGCACCAGCTTTTCAACCAGTCATTGAATCCCATGGTGTAGAGTGCCCTAGTCTCATCCATGCCATAGACAGGTAGCACTTCCAAGAAAGTTACCGTGTGTGCTACTTGCCTAAGGCCCCTCCCCAACTCCACAAACTCCTGTTGCACTGCTCTGATCCCATTCTCATCCAGGTCATTCATCCCTAGGTGGATAATGACATCCAGCTCCTCCCCTTGCTGCTGCTCCCATGATCCTGAGGATTCATTTCCTGTCCCTCCAAGCCTTGGCACCGGGCAGGCACCTTACCTCCCTTTCCCCTCCCTCCCCAGTTCTACCCCCCTGACAATTGAGTCCCCCACCAGGAGTTGTTTCCTTCCCCTGTGGGGTCCTGGGCCACCCTCCTGTGGGTCTCCATTGTAGAGGTTCCCAGCATCCTCCTTGGTCTCCACTGCAGGTGCCTCCATAGAGGAACCATGCTTTGCTAGAGTGGTGAATGAATTGTGGAGAGGCACAACTGGAGGGATGTGCCTCTGTTCCACCACCCTCACCCTCCCTGAGCCCAGCGTGGTCCAACCACTCCTCTTTCTTGGCAACCTCTGCGGTAGTGGCGGTGGCCTGGGTGATCCCTGGGTGGGGGAGCAGGTTTCCCGAATCCTTGCCAGGTCAGCATGGAGACGAACAACCTCCTCCCTCAGACCAGAGAGGTTCCTGCAAATAGGGCAGCAATGCAGTTTCCAGAATATCTCCCGGAAGACGGCTGCCCAACAGCCAGTGCATTGCACCACTCCCCACATGTCTGTGTCCTTCCAGTTACAGATGCTTTTTGCTTTTTGTTCTTGTTTTGTGTGCACAAGCTTGTGAGGTCTCTACCCCCATTCAGTGTGCTGTGCCTTTAAGGACATGAACAGGTGTATGTTGTTAGCAGTTTTGAGGAAGTGATGTCAGAGCCCCTGCTATGAAGGAAGTTATGTGCTTGGGGCAGGGGGTGAGGGAAGGGTGGGGGAGTAAATCTATGCTGTCCAGAAACAATCACCTACAACTCTTACCCTCCACCCCAGGGAGTGCCTTCCTTCCTTTCAGACACCTATTTCACAAAGGCTAAGTAACAGGTCTAGTCACAACTGACTGCAAATATATCCCAGCTACAGTTCCTCCCTGGCAAATTAAAGTTAAAACTAAGCAAACTCCACCCCAAAAACAGAATCAATACTAGTTACTTACACAGGTCCAAAAAGTAATAATTCATTTTAGTATAGTCTAGAAAATATCTCCTTGATTCAAGGAAACTGTGGCTGCTTTCTCACTCTCCCTGTCTTCAATGTGAGAAGGAGACTGCAACACCTCTGAGACGAAAAAAAAACCTTTTCAGCAAAAAATAAATAAATAAAATAGGGGCAAACAGTAATTTTGCTTGAAAGAAATTCACCACTGCAATCAGGGAGCACCCTGTCATTGAAAAATCAGCTGTTTTTGCTGCTAGGGCACTACCTGATTGCAGCAGTAAATCACAGCTTGCCTTGTCTGGTGTCACATTTCTATAAGCATGGCAGCGGCTGTTGTCCACCTCTCACAATCCCCATGAAACCCAATGGGGGTGCCCAATCCCCCTGTCGGCATGCTCCTTCCCCAGTTCATTTGCCAATGGGGGCGCTCAATCCCCGTCAGCTTAAAGACTCCCCCCATTTGTTGTGTGCCGAGGGGGGTGTCCAATCCCACTTGGCTCATGCACCCCCCAAACACTCTGTATGTGCCAATGGGGTGCCCAATACCTGCCAGCTATAGCACTCGCAACAAATACCCATGTGGCATGCTGGGTTCCCTGTAATAGAAAAACCATCCCGCAAGGTCTTTTTTTTTAAACCCTGTAAAAACAGAAAACTGTCCCTTGTTGTCTCTGGTACCCCTCCAATCCACACCCACCCTCTGTGCACCCGACCTCCCTACATCCCCCTCACCCAATACTTCCCTCTGGAGCCTGGCACAATGCTCTTCGGTGGAGTTGGAACACGTCTGCACTCTTCAAAGCCGACTGCAAACTGAAGAAATGCCGGTAAACTGTAAATTGGCATTCATGGGGGGGGGTCAACTTAGGCGGATATCTCAGCCATTTTTGTGAATCTTGGCACTAAATTTTCAACATGGGGTTCTTGGGGCCCCATCTCATGAATTCAGTGACTGTTATCTGGTTATTCTGTCCCAAAAGGTGATTTCACAGTCACTGCACAGAATCACATTTTGAGACTGATTAATGAAACAACAGTGTCATTGTTCATGAGGTAGGCTCCCAAAAAGCCCTATGTTGCAAATTCAGTGAAAAAATTCATAAATGCCTGTATTCTGACGTGCATTGGACAGTTTCGCACACTCATAACTTCGTGAATTTGTAATATTTTCACTCCAGATTTTCAACATTGGCATTTTTTCACACCTCCTTATGGACAGTAGAGCTGTCATTTTTCACGTCCTGGCCGAAATGTGTTTTCGCACTTCTGCCACACAATAGTGCAGTTGCTGTGGGAAATCAGTGTTCGGGACAGATTAAAAGATTCACAGTGACACTGCTCATGAACAGAGGTCCCAAAATGCCTATGCTGAAAATCTGGTGACAAAAGTCCATAAAATGACTATGTTATGCGTGTGCATTGCACAGTTTCCACGCACACTCATAACTTCTAGAATTTGTAATATTTTCACTCAAGATTTTCAGCATTGTCAATTTTGCACACCTCCTTATGAACAGCACAGCTGTCATTTTTCACATCCTGCCCAAAATGTGTTTTTGCACATCTGGTGCACAGTGGTGCGGTCGCTGTGGGAAATCAATGTTTGGGACAGATTAAGAAAATCATAGTGACACTGTTCATGAGCAGAGGTCACAAAATGCCTATGTTGAAAATTTTGTGAAATAATTCCACTAAATGACTGTGTTATGAGCGTGTGTTGCCCAGTTTCCACGTATGTTCGGAAGCTCAAGCATTTTAAATATTTTCACCCCAGATGTTCCACATTGCCATCTCTTCACACCTCCCTATGAATGGTACAGCTGTCATTTTTCACATCCTGCCTGAACTGTGTTTTTGCACATCTGGTGCAGAATGGCGTGGTCACTGTGGGAAATCAACATTCGGGACAAATTAACAAACTCACAGTGCTACTGTTCATGAGCAGAGGTCCCAAATGCTTTCATGAGGTGGGGGTGACAAAAAGGCCATGTTGAAAATTTGTAGTGTAAATACCACAAACACCCGGGGCGTTAGGGTTTCTAACATTAATGTCAAACCCTGTACAGACTGAGAGGCATCAGGGGTGTGCCTTTGGATTGTTGGCTGTAATGCTCATGCCATTCCACCCCCACCCTGAAGCCAGTGACAGGCATTGAGTTGTGCCTTGGACTCTTCAGCCCCAGAGTTCACCCCATTCTCCTATACTGCACCCATTTCAGTGTATGCCCTTATGAAATGGGGTGACTGTAAAGCCGAAAACCCCAAGGCACACCTCAACACTTGTCGGTGTCTGCAGGATAGGATGAGGTGAAATGCCGTGAGCATTATGGGTGATGACCCAAAGGCACACCCCAATGCCTGTCCATCTCTGCAGGGTGGAGGTGGGATTGGCGTGAGTTCAATACTTCACTGCCACTCCTATTCTGCATCTGTCTAACTCCTGCACATCCAATGCTAATATCAGCAAGCAAACATTCAGCATTGACAAATGCTTGTTAACTAAGTGCCACTGTTTTCTAATAATGGACATGATACTCTGTGACTGGGGACTATATGTTGTGAGGAAGGCAATCTGAGGGTCACATACATTGTTCCTTACCCTGTCCTGTAGAAGCTCCTGTCTGGATATCTTATCCACCTCCTCCTTGGCTGCATCAATAACAGCTCTACTGTAACCCTTGTCCTGCAACCTTGTTATTAGTTCACCTGGTATAAATTGTTATTTGCCTTCATTGCCACAATTCCTTTTTGTTCTGATAAACTGTCTCTTGGGGATAGCTGAGATCACAAGTCTAGGGTGGCTACTGCTGGCTAAGAGTAATGTGTTCCAATCTGTGGGCTTTCTAAAAAGATTAGTGGTAACATCCTTCTTGCAAACCTTCATTAGGTTTACCCATGTTGGTGCGACAACCACAGGGCGACCATCATTAGGGTGACCACACAATGTCGGTGGTAAACACAGTGCCAGGCATTGTGCTGCCCGACCCCAAGTGGGCAAAATGCAGTGGGGCACATCAGTGGTCTTTAAGGGGAGCTGTGCCCCCCCATGCAGGGGGCTTCAGCTTTGCACCCCCTGGAAGTTATAATAATCACCTCCATAGTGTAGGCCTATCGGGAAAGGGGGCACAACACCTGTGTGGCGCTCTCACTGCAGGGTGCACTGACAACCAGTTCACCACTGTGACAGGCAAACTGGCTGTAGTGCCCTCATTCCATCAACCTGATGCTGTTGCTCTGTCAACAGGACACCCCTTTGCTATAATAAGATCCAGGAAATTGATCTGGGTTTTGCTAAAGCACACACACTAAACCTCAGTTTGTTTGTTTTTTTTGTTATTTTGTTAACCAGGTAAGAAATGCACTGGGCCACATGGACCTTTTACAGGCTTGACCTGGATAGACATTACATTAAGACAAACATACGTAAAAAACGCATGCTATACATTAAAACCATAATACAATACTAAAAAATTCACAAATATATATAACAGTTTCAACTAAACATGTCTTATTAACACAAATTTGAAGTGTGCACAGATTAACAAGTATTCTGGCTGTTTGCATTACTTCTTTCAAAGAAGTTCACAAACTTAAATAGTTTCTCCTCTGTACCCTTCCAAACCCATAACACATCATCTATAAAATGTCTCCATAAGTCAATCTTATGGAGGAAAGGATTTTGCTCTTCGTTTGGTATGATCCCCAGCTCCCACTTCCCCACATACAAATTTCAATAATTTGTTGCAAAGCTTGCACCCATTGCAGTGCCCTTCTTTTGTAGAAAGAAGTCCCACTTGTTAAAAAAAAGGTATTACATTACAAAACAAACTTGGAAAGCTGTACTAAGACCTCAGTGGGTGGGTTATTTGTGGGGCGTGTATCCAAATAATATCTCATTGCCTCCAACCCATCTTTACGGGAAATTTTGGAGTATAGAGATGCTACGTCTAATGTGACTAGCAAGCTGTTGTGTTCAATGGCCAAACCCTCCAATACCGGGAGGATATCCCGGTATCCTTAATGTAGGATGGTAGTCTTCTGGCTAGATTTGAGATGTGGTGGTCAATATACTTTGCCAGAGGTTCAGTTAATTAAGCAATAATGCACAAGAGGGTGTGGGTTGTGCTGGGATAACCTCACGCCTGGGTGGTTGGGCACGAGGCTGCAGGCCGAGTGCGTCCAATGTCCCAGAAGTGAGGTTATCCCAGCACAACCCGCACCCTGGAGTGCATTATTGCTATTATACAATGGCTCATTATTATACAAAATAAAAAAATGTTTTTAAGGAATCCAAATGGTCATTCATGACATCCAAATCATCATCCTGGTCATCCATCACATCAAAAGCAATACAGTGAGGTTGTGCTGGGATAACCTCACTATGCCAGGGACACACTGACCAATCAGAGTCCAGGAAATGTTCTTGCCATTGTATAGTAACTCATTTCCAGAGGCAATTGGTCTCCCTGGTGAAGGTTAATCAAAATCTTATGGCCTTTGGGTAGGCAATAAAAGACTGCCCTTACTGGGGGGGGGTCCATGGTTAAAAAATCAACCACCTGTGTTGGTAACCAACCCCGCTCCCTAGCTAGCACAAAGTATACATCAATAACACACTTAACATAGAAACATAGATGTTGACGGCAGATAAGGACCGCAAGGCCCATCCAGTCTACCCATTTCTTTTTCTACCCTATGAATGTGCCGTCGGCCTTTGCTCTTACCTAGTTTTATCATAATGCAGCTTCTTATAGTATTCTGTATCATCAGCTGCCTACATACCTCCGCATCATATTTGCTGCTGTTCATTATTACCACTGCCCCCTGTATCAACAGGTTTTATGGTAATGGCTTTCTTGCTTCCTACACCCCTCAGAGCTTGCTGTTCCTCTTACTAAGATTGTCATAGAATCTACTACTGGTCTCCTCACTTAATTTAACAATGTCATCCTCACAACATTTTAGAAACATTTGTAATGCTGGAGACACACGGGGAGAGAACTGAGATTCTGGCGTAAAGGCATTAACATCCGCGGTAATAAAGATGGTGGTAAGTTCATTTGTCTCACCTGTCCCTGGAATCCCTTCTGTATCTTCAGACTCCTTTTAAGTAATTAAATATTTAAGACTTAAATTCTGTACAAGTCTATTAATGTCCACAACCATATCAAAAAGGTTAAATCTCCTTGTAGGGGTAAAGGACAGACCTCTATTTAGAACAACAACTTCGGTCTCATTTAATTCATAGTCCGATAGGTTTATAACATTTAATAGGGGTTGTTCCCTCTCAATCTCCTCCCCCTCCAGAGTCTGCCTCTTGTGATTTCTCCTTTTCCAGTCACGTGTTCTCTCCCCTCTCTGAGTCCATTTTGCCCTGCTAGGCTTTGCTTGTTCTTTCTCCAGCATCTCCAGGGGATATTAACAGGGGACATGTGTGGTGAAACGACCCATGGTTCCTCTTCTACTAAAAAAATGTTTGCTGTCGACTCCCAGAGATATGGGGCAGTCAGAGGTGCACATCCTGAAGATGAAGACACATATAATTATTCAAAAATATTATACAATTGCCTTTGAAATTTCAAACAAAGCAAACAGTGTACCCTACCCTCAGGGGTATTTGGTATTTGCAGGGCAGGAAAGGAAGAGGAGGAAGAGACAGACCCCTAACATTAGCACAACAATAACACATTCTCTCATTGGATTCTAGAGCCATATTTGAAATGGGAACAGCCTTAGAGTTGTGAGGAAGTTTTAGATTGTGCTTCTACTGGAATTCCACAGTGTTTTAGAAATTCCACCTATTTCCACAAAATTACACTGAACGTGGAATTCCAAAATTGTGAAAGTGTGATTAAAATAAAATGTGGATTATCAATCTATGATTCACATAAACCATGCCATAATATTTCATATTTTACATAAACTGTGAATTAATTGTCCACAAACTGTGGAGTGAGTTTCCACAGACTACACTAAGGTTCACTAAGGTTAAGAAAAAGAGCTAGTAGTCCGAGGCCCATAACGCTCTTATGCTAGTCCATAGTATAATAAGACAATTCAAATCCAGAAACAACCTATGGAATATTTTTCCATGGTTTACATAGAATTTTTTTTTAGTTCCACAGAATTAAAAAAGAAATTCTAAAAAGCATTTTGGAAGCAGAATTCCCACTCTGCACAACTCTAAGCAGCAGGGCTATGGTTTGTAGCTCACCTTAACAAAACCAAATCTGGACACTTTATCAAAGTGCATCTGATTTTGCTTCATTGTCCCTACCCTACTGTCACCCACTCCTTTGTTCTGTCCATAGTTATTTCTCTGCTTCTTGAGCCTTTGAACTCTTTACAATTGATTGATAAAAAAGAATTACGTTATTATTCACGGTGGAGGACATTATTGTTCTTAATATTGATATTATTTGTGTAAAATGTATAAGATTTATGCTAAAAAAGATCACCACCTATGTGTTATGCTGTAACATCTTTTTGATGGACAATTGACTTTGCTTTTTGAATTCTGATGGGTTCTCTGCAGCTTCCTGGTTTTGCTCTGTTGAGTATTGGTCTGAGGACTGTGCAGTAAATATTCTGCCATTTTATATTGTATGTTATATTGCGATGCTCTTTTAACTATATATTGTCATGATCTTTCATAAGATCGAACAATAAAAACTATTAACTAGCCTCTTGAGCTTGGTCTGTTGCTCGTCTTTATAAAATGGCTTGGATCAAACAATGTGATTAGCCAAACCTGGACACATGATTGTGCGTTAATTGCACATTACCACAAGGTTCAGATTTTACTTCATTTTTCCTTGATTTAACTTTTAAAACCATTTTAAAAGCACCGTAATACACTCCAGGGTGTGCAGTAATACTATAAATTACAGCTCTTCCCAGGTGGTTTAAAGCACTCAGCTGCACCTCGTGCCTCACAACCCACCGGGGTTATGCGATAATTTAGTATTATCACACACCCTGTTGTGTATTAAGGCTGTTGCTAGCCTTGCTTGTACAGCAGAAAGCAGCTAACTGAAAGAAGCTACATTTCATTTTCTTATTAATTTAACACTTATATCTCAGCAGGAGTCAGTGTCTGTTGAGATTAAGTAGACAGATACTTTATTAGAAGTAGAAGGGGTCATATTTAGGGTTAAAAAAAGAAAGAAAGTCAGTGTGTGTTCTGTGCTGGGAAGGGTACTGTATCAGCTGACTTTGCTAAACCAGTAGGAGGAGAGAGAGCTTAATTGGGGGTGTGGCTTAGACACTATAAAAGCAGGTGACTCAAATTACAACTTCCTGTTGCTAGCCTTTTTTCTTACTAATTGCCCTCCATCCCACCCACCCTAAGCCAGTTCTACTTTTATAGCCACTGGATTTGACTGTCAACAGGAACTTCCTGTTTGGCAGTAGAAAGGGAAGGATCATATAGAAACATTGGTTTTGTGAACCCTAAAAGAAAAAAGTAGCTCACTCTCCCTCCCAGCAGCTGGTGGTCTGACATTGAGCAAGAAAGAAGGAGGCTACTGAAGAAGATAGGAAGTTGCTGTCCCAGAACAGGAAGGGTGAGAGTTGTAAGGAGAGGAGAGAGTAAACATACAGAGAAACAGGAGAGGGGACACAAAATAAGACATGATAGGAGTGGTGCAGTGCAATGGCTGTGGGGCGGCAGTGTTCCGGGAGACATTCTGGAAGACTACTGATGCTGCTCATTTGCAGGCACCTCTCTGGTCTGAGAGAGGAGGCTGCCCATCTCCAGGCTGACCTGGCTAGGATTCATGAAACCTCCTCCCCCACCCAGGGACCACCAGGGCCAATGCCACTACCTCAGAGGTTGCCAAGAAAGAGGAGAGGCTGGACCAGGGTGGGCTCAGGGAGGGAGAGGGTGGTGGAACAGAGTTACATCCCTCCAGCTGTAACTCTCCACATTTCATTCGCTCTTCTGGTGGATAGTGGTTCCTCTATGGAGGCACCTGCAGTGGAGACCAAGGAGGATGCTGGGAACCTTCACAAAGGAGACCCACAGGAGGGTGGCATGGGACCCCACAGGGGAAGGAAACAACTCCTGGTGGGGGACTCAATCATTGAGGGGGTAGAAATGGGGAGGAAGGGGAGAAGGAAATAAGGTGCCTTCCTGGCGCCACAGCTTGGAGGGATAGGAAGCGAATCCTCAGGATCGTGGGAGGAGCTGCATGAGGGAGGGAGCTGGATGTCATTGTCCACCTAGGGACAAATGACCTGTCTAGGAATGGGATCAAAGCAGTGCAAGAGGAGTTTGTAGAGTTGGGGAGGGGCCTTAGACAAGTAGCGCATACGGTAACCTTCTCAGAGGTGCTGCCTGTCTATGGCAAGGGTGACGCTAGGGCACTCCTCACCAGGGAATTCAATGAGTGGTTGAAAAACTGGTGTGGAGCTCAGGATTTTGGCTTCACTGGGGACTGGGGAGCCACCTGGAGGGATGCAGACCTATACTGGTGCGATGGTCTGCATCTGTCCGGAGGGGGGGGGGAACCAGGATCCTAGGTAAGAGGTTTAAATGCTTCATTGGCAAGCATTTAAACTAGCCAAGGGGGGAGGCACTGAAAAGGAGCAGGGAAATCCCAGCCTCCAGGTAGAGAAGTTATTAGGGAGCAGGACAGAGGTAAATGTAAAAAAAGGCAAAGGCAGTAAGGACAGGAATGGGGCTAAAAGGGGTAAGGCTATCAAAAAGTGGAGGGTGATGAGTACCAATGCCCATAGTCTGTGTAACAAGCTCCCTGAACTAGTGGCCTTGATGGAAGAGGGTTGCCTGGATATTGTGGCAGTCACAGAAACATGGTACACAGAGAACCATGACTGGGATGTCAACATACAGGATACACAATCTACAGGAGGGACAGGGAGGGAAAAGAAGAGGAGGAGTAGCTCTCTATGTAAAGGAAGGGATCAAAGCAACAGAACTAAAGAGTAAATAGGGAGCAGATGAAGCACTCTGGGTCACCCTGGAGACAGGAAATGGCACCACAGTCCACATGGGGTTTTATACAGACCCCCATCTCAGGGGGAGGGAATGGACAAGGAAATGATAGAAGGCTTCCTTAGAATGGCAGAAAAAGGGGAGATATTGTTGATGGGGGACCTGAATATGCCAGATGTTAACTGGAGCACCTTTGCTGCAGGCACATCCAAGAGCAGGGTCATTCTTGATGCCCTACAGGGGGCATGCCTCAGACAGCTAGTATTGGGACCCACTCAGGAGGGAGCAATCTTGGACCTGGTACTCTCAAATGGGGATGGAGAAAGAATCTCAGATTTAGAAGTGGGTAGCCATCTGGGAACAAGCGACCACCAAACAGTGTGGTTCACGATAAACACAGCCATACAATCAAGCCATACAAAAGCAAGAGTACTGGACTTTAGGAGGACTGACTTTGGGAAAATGAGAGAGTGCCTCAGAAAAGCACTAGCAAACAGGCAAGAAGGAGGGGTGGAGGAACAATGGGGAGTAATCAAAACAGCCATCACAGAGGCAACAAGCTTTGTGTAAAGCAAATCAATAAAACACAACGAAGGAAAAAACCGCTATGGTTCTCAAAAGAGGTGGCAGGGAAGGTTAAGGAGAAAAGGATAGTATTCAGGAACTATAAGGAAACACAGAAGGAGCAGGACAGAGAACTTTATCAGTTAAAGCAGAAAGAGGCTGGGAAGGCAGTCAGAATAGCAAAGGCCCAAACTGAGGAAAGGATAGCCAGTTCTGTTAAGAAGGGGGATAAGATCTTTTATAGGTACATTAGGTAACGAAGAAAGACCAGTGGAGGGGTACTGAGGCTTAATAAAGGGAAGGGAATGTGGGTAGAGGGTGACAGTGAAAAGGCAGGGATATTGAACGAATAGTTCTGCTCAGTATTCACAAAGGAAGAGGAGGGGGAGGTACCTAAACCAAACAAGAGAAACACTCTGAAGACGGGGGTCGATACCAGTCCATTTACAGAAGAAAGGGTTCTGAAAAAACTAATAAAATTGAAGGTGAACAAAGCAATGGGGCCTGATGGGATTCACCCAAGAATTCTAAAAGAACTAAGGGTAGAACTAGTGACACTGCTGACTACTCTCTTTAATAAATCATGGGAGGATGGGGTGGTACCTGAGGACTGGAGGAGGGCAGATGTGATTCCTCTTCACAAAACTGGGAGCAGGACAAAGGCAGGAAACTACAGACCAGTTAGTTTGACCTCAGTGATAGGGAAAATGATGGAATCACTTCTGAAGGAAAGAATTGTTGAGTACCTAGAGGCCAGTGGGGCACAGGACCCAAGGCAGCATGGATTCACGATGGAAAGGTCATGTCAGATGAATCTAATAGATTTCTTTGACTGGGTGATCAAAGTAGTAGACCAGGGAGGGGCTGTGGACATGGCCTACTTAGATTTTAGCAAGGCATTTGATACAGTCCCACACAAAAGATTAATACACAAGTTAGCCAGCCTTGGAATGGGTCCCAAGGTGGTAGCCTGAATAAAAAATTGGCTAGACAACAGGACACAAAGGGTAGTAGTAAATGGAGTACACAGTGAAGAAAGGAGGGTTACTAGCGGGGTACCTCAGGGTTCAGTACTGGGACCAGTCCTTTTTAATGTCTTTATAAGTGACATTGCAGAGGAACTGGAAGGAAAAGTATGTCTCTTTGCAGACGACACAAAGATCTGCAACAGGGTTGATACACAAGATGGAGTGGAAAGGATGAGAAGGGACTTGGCAAGGTTGGAGAATGGTCAAATGTATGGCAGCTCAGATTCAGTGCAAAGAAGTGCAAAGTAATGCAATAGGAAACAAAAACCCAGGGAAGAGTACACAATGGGGGTGAGATACTGGCAACAGTAAAATGGAAAGGACCTGGGGGTAATTATATCAGATGACCTAAAGGTGGGCAAGCAATGTGAGAAGGCAGTAAGGAAGGCTGGGATACTGGGATGCACAGGAAGAAGGCATCAATAGTAGAAAACAAGAAGTTGTTATCCCTCTGTACAGACAGTTGGTGAGACCCCATCTGAGTACTGTGTGCAGTTATGGAGACCCCATCTCCCGCAAAGACATAGACAGAGTGGAGGCTGTCCAGAGGAGGGCAACCAAAATGGTGCAGGTTCTGCACCAGAAGACATACGAAGAAAGACTAAAGGAGCTTAATATGTATACCCTTGAGGAGAGAAGGGAGAGAGGGGACATGATAGAAACTTTCAAGTACCTCAAGGGAATCAACAAAGTCAAAGAGGGTAGCATCTTTCAGAAAAAGAGATGTGCAAGAACAAAGGGGCACAATTTGAAGATAGAGGGGGGACGGCTCAGAGATAATGTGAGCAAGTATTTTTTCACAGAGAGGGTTGTGGATGCATGGAACAGCCTCCCTGAGGAGGTCGTGGAATCAAGAACAGTGGGGGAATTCAAGAATGCATGGGACAGACATAAGGCAGTCCTAGTGGGGGGTAGGAGGAAGTAAGCTGTTGGTTAACTAGGGTCTGCAGCTTATCTGTTAGGTAGGAAAATGGGCAGACTAGGTGGGCCAAGTGGTCCTTACCTGCCGTCAAATTCTATGTTTCTATGTTTCTATGACTTCTTGTTCTGTGTCTACAGCAGCTGCTGATTTATTCTGGCTTGTCATATTATAGGTGTCAGCATGGCCCATTTGGTAGCACATCTGCCTCTGGGCCAAAAGGTCTTGGGTTCTAGTCCCACACCAGGTTTGTGCTCATACCATAAGCACTGGCATGCACTAGATGCATGTGCAGCACTAGAGGGGTGGTGTATTGTCTGGTGTGCTACAGTTCAGATGAGATGTTAAATTGAGGTCCAATCTGCCTTTTTCTGGTGGTTGCTCAGGTAGAAATCAAAGATCGCAGCACTTCTTGAAAACAGTAAGGGAGATTTTTTTATTCCTTAATTCATACATACATACAATAGACAAAATCAAATTATGCAACTATGTGTAAGAAAATAACAAGAAAAAGAAACAACAAAACAAATGCCTTGAAAAGGTGACAGAACCAAAACATTGTTTCTGACCTAGATAGTAAGTCAGCTATATATTAATATGTCCCCCAAAGGCACTCATTGAAGGATAAGAGTGGCTTCATGTGTGGTCTGCTCGACAGACAACAGCGAAGCAAAGCTGAGCTGTTGTAGCTTCAGCAGAACACAAGTGAAACCACTCTTATCCCACAATGAGTGGTGATGGGGGACATAAAAATATATTATAGATTGAGTGCTATCAATGTTATTTTTTTTTAAAAAACTGTCTTGGAATTTGCCCATTTCCAGGGCATCTACGAATAAGATGATCTTCACAGAATAAAAGTGTCTCACGCTCAGGGGAAAGGAGCGCTGCCATTGGTTGGGAGTGCCCCCTCAATCTATAATATATTAACTACCGTATATATGTTAGAATATCAAATATCTAATAGAAAAGAAGAAATGGAGAAGTACCCCAGTGTTCCTTTCCAAATTTCCCCCCTTCACTAAAATGACCAAACAGCTTTTTAGTGATTTCAAAACCCTTTCAGTATTCCAGAGTGCTTTATAGGCATGCAGTAATTGGCATTTGCATCTGCACCTGTCTGGTACAGGAGTGAGTCAGGAAGTAAAGACAGACTACAAAAAAGGCACAAGGCACAAATAGCATCAACACTCAACAATAAAACATTGTATCTTTTGTCTGATGGCTTTGGAATGGTAAACAGAGTTGGAAAACTGATTGGCACACCTGCTTACATCAGTTAAAAACAGAAAATTCTGTTCAGCATGTGACTATTTTCTACATGTACATTAACTAGAGATTAATGTAAGGTGGATATAATGCTTACAGCAAATCAGGAAGCTCTATTTCTCAGACTCTTTTTATGTTTGCTTCGTGCATGTGCAATGCAAACCTTTTGGGACAGCACCTGGAAGAGTAGGGCTGGCGAGATGTGTGCTGCAAGCAACCAATGCATCCGAAGCCTACAGGTGTGCATGTGCACACACAATCCTGTCTAGGCTACTGTTGATGCTGATTTGCTGGCTGATGGGCAGAAACTGCTCACATATGAAAGGATGCAACCATACCAATCACAGTGCAGCTGCATTCTTTCATTGCTTCTGCCTATTTGCCAACATCTAGTGCCCCCCTCTTCAGCTTCACAGTAGCAGCGGCTGCTGGTATCCCCCTTCTGCCTGACCCAAATTTATGTGTGTGACCAGAGACGCAGGAATCCCCCCTCATGCCCATCCCAACTTGATTATTTGACCAGCGGTGGGTGTATCCTAACTCTGCAGCTCATATCCCCCCTTTCCCACCTGACCCGGCTTTCAAATTTCACCCCTCTTGACTAACCCAGCTTTCAAATCCCCACACAGTCTGAACACTGGGGTGCCCACCCCTGATACTGGCTAACCCCACCCTCACCAAATAGGATGTAACACCGGTACACCCAGTCCTGGTGCTGCCATACAAAAAAAGATCCTGGGGTTCCCAATCACCAGTGTTGGTACCTGAACTAAAGGAAACCATCCCTCATAGTATTGTTTCATCCTGTGAAGAACAAAATGGTCCCTTGATGTGTTCTGACCCCCTTGACCTTCTGCCCCATCCCCAACCCCTCAGCACCCATTCCCCCACCTCCCCACAACCCTCACTTACGTATCTGTTTCTTCTCTCATGACCTCCGAATGTCCTTCTGCTTCCAGTCTCAGCTACAATATGACTGAAAAAAAGGCAAGTTCAGTTAATGGCATTTTAATGTATTTTGAACTTTTACTCACAACTTTGTCATTTTTAACATGTTTGCCCCAAATTTTCAACATAGCCTTTCTGGGACTCTACCTCATGACAAGATAGGTGAAATTTTTCATATTCCCCCAAACTATGTTTTCACAGTCACTCTGCGAAATCGCCTTTGGACAGAATTAAAAGAATTCCACCTGTCTTGATTAGAGATGTTGCAAAGTTTTAATGTGCAGGTGAAGTTACGGCAAAGTCGCCAAATTCACCTCCGTGGATAATTTTTAGAGGTTTTTCTATTTAATAGGAAAGTCACCATTGGTAACTTTGTCTTGCAACTTCATCTGTAACTTCTTCTTAGGCTACACAAAGGCAAAGCTGGGTCAAAATGACTTCCACCAACTACTCCTTTTGGATTTTTTTGGTATACCTTGGTCAATTGTTGTGGAATTTGTCTGAAACCTGCATTTTTGATGATTATCAGTAAATTGTGGATTGGTACCATAGTGAAGTTGGGAGGTAATGTTGGGGTGCTGTGCATACCCATTGAATTTGTCTGGGGGTATTATGTGTTACCTTTGTAGTACTCATTGAGAGCTTTTTTATATAGAGTGTCCCTTAACTCCAAAGACTGGTGGATTTATGGCTTGTTAAAGTTGTAGTGTTGTCCTATGGGACATTACAGTTAGGTTTAGTGTGGTCACTTGCAATCTGTGAAGTAAACGTGTCCCCTGGGGCAAGTAGGGGACTTGCATGGGTACTGGGAGCCAGAGGACTGATCTCATGGCAAATCACCAGACCAGGTGGGAGGAAAAGCAGAGAGAAATTACAAGTGGGGGTGGTGGAGTGGTGGCCTGTCTGTGCTGGCAGTAGTTCATGAAAGGTATAAGGGAAGTTCTCGTGTCATGGCGGAATGCTGGGCACACCCTGTGGAAGCAGAAGCACCCTCTAAGCTCCTCCTGAACCAGCATCACCTGCACTGCCACCAGTATTTTTCTTTTTCTTTTTCTTTCTTTTACACAAACAATACACGACAGGGATTTCAGGGACTAAGGTGACACACGTCTGATGCAACAACTCAGCTAATTATAATGATGTTTCTTTGTACACGAAAATGGCAAACTTCAATCAATAAACAAAAATGAAATAAATATAGTTAAACTACAGTGACAAAAATCATTCAGCAAAGCACACCTAACTGTTTTACAGAACTAAAATGATAAACCAAAGAAAACAGGAAAAAAAAATCACTGAAAACATTGACTACAACAGCACTTGTACTACTAAGACAGAAAAAGCTGCCTAACCTGCCTTTTTATGTTTGATGCCCACCTGCACACCAAACCTTTTGCTACAGTGAACGGTGATTGCCAGGGTGTGTCACTGCTGTGCCCACTGTAGTTGAAAATAGCAGGGGTTCGGCAGTCTACACGAATGACCAGGCACTGTGGTCTTTACATCACTTGTTGCTTGCTGGACAGAAACTTTGTGTATTTCAAAAGACCAGAGGCCACTCCAATCAGAGGGATTCGGACCTTTGATTTGCATGAAGCCAGCCAGTCAGCAAACAGCTAATCATCTGTCAGCACCAGCAGAATGTCACTGCGGTCTACGGACCACTGTACCCGAGTTCAGCTAAATATGCTTTTAGGTGCTAAAAAGAAAGCTGGACTCGGAAACCTAGTTAGTTTTTTTTTAAATGAGGGCTAAAATGTACTTAAATCGTGCTCCGACAGTGGAGCCGTGATATTGGGTATGCGCATATGTGTATGCCCAGTGTCACAGCTCCACTTTTGGAGCATGATTAAAGTACTTTTTAGCCCTCGTTTAAAAAAAGTAACTAATTCCCTGAGTTCAGCTTCTTCGTCGTACATAAAAACATATTTTAGCTGAACTCTGGTACAAATATTTTTTGTGATGTAAGCGGAGTGGGGTACCCACCTCCACTATTGCTTCTCTCTCCCTGTCCCCTACAGATGGCTGTCTGCCAACCCACCCTTTCCCATCTTTATACATATATATGTAAGTGGAGTGGGGGGCCTACCCCTGCTACCGCTTCTTTCTCCCTGTCCCCTGCAATTTGCTCGCCTGCCCATCTGCCCTTCCTCTTTGCACATGGATATTTCTAACGGGTGGGAGTGGGGTACCACCCCACTACCACTTCTCTGACACCCCTTCCTGAGGTCGCACACCATTGTTCCAGAACAAGCCCCAACACTGGGGTGCCCAATCCCAGTGTCGGAATGCAGTTGTCCCTCAAAACACTGTAAAAAGGAAAACCATCCATCAATGTCTGTTGTGCCGTTACTTCACCCCCACCCAACCCATCCACTCTCTGGACCACAGACACATCTTCGCTCTTCAAAGCCGGACCATGAACTGAGGAAATCAGGTATGTGGTTCAATGTATTTCAATGGGGTTTTGATCTTAGTGCCATAACTTGGCCATTTTTTGATATTTTTGCCCTCAAATTTTCAACATGCCTTTTTTGGGACCACACCTCATGAACAATGACAGTGAGATTAGGCAAATCTGTCCCAAAAGGTGATTTCACAGTTGCTGTGCAAAATCACCTTTCGAGCAGGAGTTGAAAATTTTCTCCACCATTGTTCATGAGGTGGGGTCATAAGAAGGCTATGTTGAAAATCTTAGAAAACAACAAAGTTATGAGCGTACATTGAAATTTGCGAACACAGGCTCCTAACTTTGGTCATTTTCAATACTTTGGCCCCAAATGTTCAACATAGGCATTTCTTCACAGCAGCTCATGAATGTGATAGCTGTCACTTTTCAAATCCTGGCCAAAATGTGTTTTCATACCTGTGGCGCAGAATGATGTTTCAGTGGCACGGAATGACATTTTGGCTGGGATTTGAACATTTTCACCTACCAGATTCATTACGTGGGGCAATACGAAAGCTATGCTGAAAGTCTGGTGTACAACTATAGTAAAATGCCCGGGTTATGACTGAACATTACACTATTTCAGCATTCACTCATAACTTCACTAATTTTCAATACTTTGACTCCAGAATTTCAACACAGCCATTTTTCCACATCACCTCATACACCTGACATGTGCCATTTTTAAAATCCTGGACAAGATGTGTTTTTGCACCTCTGGTGTGAGATGACATTTCGGCCAGTGTACTATAAATAGTACATGTCACGTCTATAAGGTGACTTCTAAAACTTGGGGTCAAAATTAGAAAAGAGAAGAAGTTGTTTAACATGCATCAAATGTCCAAGTATTGACAAATGCTTGTTCTTGCAGGAAGTTTCTGCAGCTAAGCTCCACCCCCACACACACAGCACTGTCTCACTAGACAATATAGGAAATGATACTATAGTTTTAAACTAACTAAATCACAAAAAATACCACAAATAATTGGTTATCTAGAGGCACGAGGCACTTAGACACAGAGGTCCAGATATTCAAAGGGGTTGTGCCGGCACAACCCTGCACTGCGCCCTGGTGGGATATTCCAAAGGTTGCCAGGCACAGCGCAAATCTCAATGCATTGGGGCACAATGATAATGTATGCAGCGCAAATGCAGAGGGTGTGCCCATGCATATGCGTCACATCCCAATATTCAGCCCGGGCTGTGCGGCGCATATGCTGGAACAACTCTGCAGTGCACTGCATAGGGGGCTCAAAGTTCAGCCCATGAAAAGGAGGAACAACTCCTGGCCACCCACAGGCAGGCTGCAGTATTGCAGGGTGCAACACAGCAGTCGCCAGCCATGGGTAGTCACCCGCCCACCCAGAACATCGCCCACAAGCACCCATATTAGCCCTGGTAGTCTAATGGTACCCCCTCCCTCCTGTTGGCCCAATCATGGGCAAATGTACCATTAATATCCATGGTGGTCTAGTGGTCCCCACCCTCCCAGTAGCCTGATCACAGGCAGAAGTAAAACCAAACCATGCCCTGGCGGTCTAGTGGACTCCCTTCCCGATCCCGACCCTCCAATCACCGTCCGCTGTACCTATGTATTATCCCTGGTGGTCTAGTGAATCCCCCCTCCCCACCCAACTCCCAGAAGCTGGCGACGAGGCAGTGCCCAAAGCCCTGGTGGTCCAGTGGTAACCCCCCCTCCACCCACAGAGGACCCCTGCCACCCAGCTCCCCCCATCATCGGCAGACGGCTGCACTCCGCCCACATACCTCCTGGCCATCCGCCAAATGACAGCTCCACAGATGATCCTGTAAACCAGTTGGTCCACAGTGTGGATGAATGAGCTTCACACACACCATATTGTACTACACAGGCACAGATCTGTGAATGAACCCATTCACAGATTTGTGCCTAATAATACAATGTAATGTGCAAGCCAATCATTCACACTGTGGATTCAACTGGCTTACAGATCATGTAAGCTGTATCATGCGTGGTCCGGGCGGTATGTGGGTGGAGTGCAGCTGCCCACCGATAACTTGGGGTCAGGAAGCTGGGTGGAAGGGGTCCTCTGTGGTTGGAGGGTTGGGGGATTACCGCTGGGCCACCAGGGCTTTGGGCACTGCCTCATCGCCGGCTTCGGGGAGTCGGGTGGGGAGTGGGGATCCACTGGACCACCAGGGATATTACATAGGTACAGCGGACGGCGATTGGAGGGTCGGGATCGGAAGGGGGGTCCACTAGACCACCAAGGCTGGATTTCAGCATTCGTACCACGATCATGGTTATGGGGTGGGGGATGCCCCTGGTCCCCCTCAGTCCACACGTCATTCTGTGCAGGGCGCCAGGTGCATTTCGCTGGGCTGCCCTGCGCAATGCATGTAAATGGGGCCGTAATTACATGCTAATGGCCCCATTTTCACTTGCACATATTATGGCCTAATTTGCATGCCCTCTGTTGAATATCGCAGATGCTGCACCCAGCGCAACTGCATTTGCGCTGGCGCATCCCCGTGCTCCCTATCTGTGGCTTGCGCCAGCGCAGTGCCACTGCGCCATGCTCAGTCCATGCCATATTCAATGGTGCTATGTCATGGTGCATCACCATTGACTATCACCTGGTCCTGGCCCGGGCGCATCCCAGATGTGCTGCGCCTATGCTTGCGCCATTGCCAGACGCAGTCTGAATATCCAGACCTTAATGGAGTGATTTGTCAAAAAAAAAACTTGTGTTTTAAATGCTTTCCAAGGGGTTTTAGGCACAAAGATACAGAGCCCACTTAACACCAACTGTCTCTTCCTCACACTGCACTGAATTCAGCCTACGCATAGCAATACAGCTCATTGCAGCACCATGTGACTTTCAGTCCCATGGATCCTTGCAAACCTCACCTTTGAGCCAAAATTTGCAGGCAAATTTCTCCTTCAAGGTAAAGTAGAACTGCAAATTTGATAACATTCATGAATTTCTCCACATAGCAAAGTTTTCTAACTTCGCCCACCTCTAGTCTTGCTCATAAGGTGGGGTTCGTAAAAAGATTATGTTGAAAATGTTACTTCAAAATGCAAAAAAACAATAATGTTATGAAGAAACATTGATTTTTTTTCAGTGTTTACTCATAACTTTGTGATTTTTGCAGCCTTTGGCCCCAGATTGACAACATAGCCCTTTTGTTACCCCACCTCATAAACATGACAGGTGTCATTGTTCAAATCCCCTCTGAAACATTTTGGAGCCACTTTACCAAATCACCTTCCAGATGGGGTTTAAAAAAACTCCACCTGTCTTGATCATAAGATGTAGTCAAAAAAAGACTATGTAGATAATGTTCCTGGTAGTCTAGTGGTACCCCTCTCCATTAAGGGCATCTGACTCCCTCCTGAACTGCCTGCTAGGGAACCTCCTCCCCACTACCTCCTCATCCTGGTCACCTAAGCCGAACAACAGGAATAATGATGGCGACCAGCATAGCACTCCACTCACCACTTTGGCTGGCAGCCATCTGACTGTCAGTGAGCAATCTCAAGTCCTGTAAAAACAGCTGTTTCTGCAGTACTTACGATTGCTCATTGACAGTCAGATGATGGTCAGCTGAGGTGGTGAGCAGAGGGCTGTCTCAGTCCTCATCGTTATTATCATAGCTTGCCTTAGGTGACTGGGGTGAGGGGTGGCTGAGGCGAGGAAGGTCCTGAGTGGTTGAGCTGGGAGGGTTTCATTGTCCTTATGGGGGGACCGCTAGATCACTGGGGATATTCAAAAGAATTACAGGATGGGTGATGGGGGAGTGAGGGGTGAGGGGACCATTACACCATCAGAAATATTCAAGACAGCTATATGACAGTTGATTGGGGGTGGGGGGACCACTAAACCACCAGGAACATTTAAGACAGCTACAGGACAGACATTCAGGGGGAGATGCATGTACAGTATGCTAATAAGCCCATAATGGGCACGCAAATGACCCATAGCACCTTGCAAGCCCAATGGGCTCATTGGCATGTTAGGGCTGAATATGGCCATTGGAAGCACTAGTGCTACCCCATTTGCACTGCGCTGTCTCTATTAGGCTCCTATGGCTTATATCTAGTCTGGAGCTGTGTCAGAGCAGCGCATAGTCACTACAGCCTACGCCAACATGGCCCCAGAATCAGACAGTTTGCATGCTCCCTTTGGAGTGCACCATTTGTCTGAATATAGTCCCCGAGCTGGCTGCATGCTAATTGCTGCAAAGTGCTTCTGTCAGCCCACTCATCTGACTCTGAATATGGTGGCCTATACCTCTTAGCCCAGTGGAACCCAAAGTCCACAAAACAGTGGCTACTGGGACTATGAAAGTCTGCCCATAGCCTCAAGATACTGTTGTTCTAACTTGTAACAGCATGCAAGCAAATGTGTACACATTGACAAATGCTTGTCAATGTTTGTTAACAACATTCCTCAAGTGGTATCCTCCTGTTCATCGTTGCTTTATGCCGATGACCTTGTCCTTTATACAAACTCAGATAATGTCCACTCTATTAATCATAAGTTCTCTATGGACCTACAAAATATTCAGTCCTGGATCACCAATAATAAACTTGTCCTAAATGTTGCAAAGACCAAGGCCATGCTCTTCGGTTCCTCTATGAATTTAAAACAGCACCGTAAATCTTTTCAGGTCACCTGGGCTGACAGCTCCCCATTGGAGATGGTAACTTCTTTTAATTATCTGGGGGTCTTACTCGACGAATCCCTCACCTATGATGCCCATATTACCTCCACCTGTAAGGCTGTGAATGCCAAACTGGGCTTAGCCTACAAAACAAGATATATTCTTGCCCCCACTGCTAGGACTGCCATTGCTAGAGGAATCCTTCTTCCATCACTTTTTTACGGATCCGTAATCTATACAAATACGTCTAAAGCTAATCTTCATAGGTGGGACACTACTTACAACAATATATGCCGCTACGCCTCTGCTTCCTCCAGATTAAAATATCACTGCTTGCTGTACTCCGATCTCAATTGGCCTTCTCCTACTGTACAACGTCTCCTCTCTCTTGGGAACCTGATGAACAGTGTACTTCAATCTAGTATGCCCACCCTCCTAGCCTCCCTGCCAATCCCTCAGCCCATCTCTTATAGTCTCCGATCTACTGACCTTTCCTTGATTTGCATTCCCAGATGTAGAACTACCAAAGGGAAATCAGGTTTCTCGCATGTAGGTCCCTCCTACTGGAACTCGCTGCCCCTAGATGTCCGCCTTGTACCTAATCATGCCATGTTTAAGAAATGGCACCGCTCCCTCCTTACTACTTGTGCTCAATGTACCTGCTTCAACCCTCCATAGATCTAGACTTACTCTGCCCTGGCTGCCCTTGGTTACACCTTCTACAGTGTAAGATGACGCCTTGCTCCTTCAGCCTCCATTAAACCTATCCCAACTTTACCTCTCTCCCTGCCCCTTCCAAACCAACACCCTCTCACTCTCAGTAAGTTGTTATAATGCCGCCATTCAGTATATTTCTCTCTGTACCTCATATTTTGTGTTATTACTATGATAATCCACACTTGGGCACTTATCTCCAATTGTATAATTTTAAACCATTCATGCCTTGTATCTTTATTTGTCCTAACTTTGTCTCACGTTATGCTTGTGATGTATTGCACAGCTTCTGACACTGTATTCTATGTAACTGTTATCTCTCTATGTTGTTGACCTCCCAGGTCGTGCCTGAAATGTATTGCACAGCTCCTGACACTGTATTCTATGTAACTGTTATCTCTGTATGTTGTTGACCTCCCAGGTCGTGCCTGAAAATAGTCACTTTCGTGTCTAGCGCACCTACCCGGTTATCAAAAAAAAATAATAATAATAAAAAAAAAATATGCAACAAAACAAAATACAGAAACAGGAACAGTGGAACAAGGTTAAAGGAAAAAAGGTAACAGTATAATTTAGCATCTTAGTCTAGAACAGTGGAGAAAAAAAGAGCAGCAAAATGTAGAATGGGAAGCAGGAGTGAGTGGGGGAAAGCTGTCAGTTTCTGCCATCATAGGAACTGGGCTGGCTGACCAAATAGAGTTTTTGGAAGTGGGGCAAGAACTACATTCAAGGCAAAAAAAAAAGCCATTTGTGGGTGGGGATGGGGGTGGGTTGTGAGGGTAAAACTGGGACACAGAATTATTCAACGGAAAAACAAATACACTGAAACTCATTTTGTAATAACCTACAAATCCTGACCCAGAAAAGCACATACATCAAAATCAAATCTTTACATCTGGCAGTGACAAAGACAGATATGGAGGTTCTCCCACAAAACACATGCAAGGGCTGGGCCAGCTTCCTGTGTTTAGGGCATATGATAGCATCTCCTCCAGGAGAGCGTGAGTCTTACCCCATGACTACCAGTACTACACCAGCACCAATCACGTTGCCATCACTGGTCAGGGGTGATGGGTATCAGGGGCACCTAAAACCGTACCCTGGGGCACAATTAACAAGAGATCACACACAAACTAGATTGTCCATACAGGAGCTGGGATCAAGCATGGTGGTATCTATTAAGTAGCTGCCAGATGGTACGCAGCTCTCTGGGCATTCCCCCGGCCATAACTCTCTTTCACAATGGTACATGTGTAAGCCCCTCAAATGGACTTACCTAAACAGGGTTAAGGCCCCCAACATTCTCCTGCTAGTGTTCCTAAGTGGCAGTGGTGGGGCTCAAGCCCGGTCACCCCACAGATGATCCGTGGCTGCTGCTGCCCTGATTCCATGACCTCGGCCCATATCCTGAGTGGGGCCGAGGTCTGATGGCCATTTCCATGCCTCCAGGCACTTTGGAGCATTTCCACAGTCTGTTGAGGCTGAGAAAGCCGGACCACCATAAAAGTAAATAAACAAGATGGTGGCCATGATTCCACTGCACATGTGTGGCCGCTGAGGACTAAATATTTAAAGGAGCTGCAACTTCATTACTAGGAGAGCCGAGAAGGTGTGAGATGGGGGGGGGGAATATAATGAGAGCCCCAAAAAACAGACAGGGGCTCCCAGAAATAAACAAGATGTGTCCTGGCTCCCTATGGGTTAGTGGAGCCAGGACAAATGAACATTAGCCCCTGAATGGGCTTGAATATTAGATTACAGGGGGAAAGTGTGGTGGACAAAATGTAAACAAAGATGGCAGCCCCCAGGGACTACAGAAGACAGGGAGCTGCTAGAATAGAGGTTAAAGGGCATTGAATTTGCCCAGAACTGCAGCAGCCAATCAGCAGAGGGCTAGGGGGGAGGATAAATGGGACTGCCAGCTCGCCAAAAAGGGGAGATCAGCCTGAGTGTGGAGTGCAGGACAGACTGCTGTGGGCTTCCCTGCCCTATACCTGCATTCAGAACCCAACAGCCAGCCTGTGGACCAGAAATAACTAAAATCGACAGCCAGAGGAAAATCTTGGAACTTTGTAGCCAGAAAACAAGAGAATGAAGTTTTTGGAGTTTGCTGCAGGTGACCAGGAGCTGGAGTCTTCTGCCAGAGAGTGAGCTGATAGTTGGAGTGTGAGTTGAGAGAGTGAAAGTTGGGCAGCAGAGAAATATCTAGTTTTACAGCAGAACGTGATGCTTAGCACCTGTGTATCCCCCTCAGTGGGGTAAGTACTGATTGAGACTGTATTTTGCTGCAAGCCTGAGAGACAGTGTGGGTTGAGGCTAGAGACTGAGCAAGGGCCCAGCTGCAGCTGTGCATAAAGAACCCAAAGTGAGAGTGTTGGGGTTAGAGACTGATGAAAAAAAACATCTAGAAATTGTGCATCCAGGGTGTGTAACAGAAGGGTCTAGGGGACTACGCCTGCCTTGTCCCCAGTCTGAAGATGACGACTGGGGAGCAAGATGTTGAGAGGCCTGCCTGGTGAAAACAGTCTATAAAGACCCCTGAGGTGAAGATAACAAGGCTATGCAGTTGAAGACAGTGTCTTTCACTTTCTGAAACCCTCCTGCAAGTTTGCAGCCTGCATCATGGTGCACCACCAGCAACTTGGACACCTTCATGGTACCGTACCCAATCCAGCCAGTTGAAACCCCCAGTAACTGCTGAACTGTAAGTACCCCTTAGCCATAGCTTTGGGCTGTTTTATTAGCTAGTTAGCTAGGAAAACTGGGGGTCGATTACCTGGGATGGACTGAACACCCAAAATCGAGCCCCAGGTTTATTGTTGAGTGTTAGTGTTGCAAGTAAAGCTACTTGGGTCGCAAAGAAAGACACCCCCCAGGCCTGCAACACTGCTGTGGTGTGGTACCCACTGCATCAAGGGACAGTCTAGGGTGCACCCTAAGGTGAGAGGCGGGAGTTATTGTGTGGGGTACAAAGTGGCTAAAATTGTTATGTTATCTAACTTTTCCCTTTTTTTCCCCTTCCCTAAATAAATATTACAACTGTTTGCATGTTAACTCTTGTTGCTGTGACTTTATGGTTTAGAGTTACTGTGTGTGTGGGGATTGTTGCAGCATGGGGAAGGGTCTTTTTTTTTTTCAAATTCAATTTTTTACCTTCCCTACCTGAGCCTCACCAAACTCTCTCCGTCGAACGCCCATCCTGGATTCTACCTCCCTGCATGGCATCGACTGGTCTCCTCTCCCCCGACACCGGGCATCCCCTGGGTCTACCCTCCGGGGAAGGGCCGCCCCCATCCAGGGCACTCTTTCTTATAAGGTTGAGACCAGGTCAGGAGGAGCCTGGCTTAGGATACAGCCATGCCCGACTTCTGAGAGTGTGATCCTAGGGTGGGAGGTGCCTTCGCCTATCAGTGGGAGGAGGGAGGCATTTCCTTTAGTTGTAAGTCCCCTGTGGAGCCCGGCTGTCATGGCAATGTGCTGCTGCGGCTCCACCCCAGGCATACGCCACAATGCTACTTTGGGCTACCTCCGGCCGTTGCCAGAGGTCACTCTTTGAGCGGTTGCATCCCTGTCCCTCCCCAGGGAAGAGAGAGCAGTCCTTTGGACGCTCAATCTCTTCCCTCCCCACCAACCCTCAGCTCCCTTGGCTCGTTCCCGAACCCGGGTCACCGGTGTAGCACAAGGTGTGGCGTCCAGCACCTCAACCCTCAGCGCCACTGGGCCGGTGACATGGGGAAGGGTCTTGGGGGCAGTTATTGTCATTTCCTGGGGGGTGATAACCTGGAATTTGCCTACAGGTGTTCCAAGTCACTTCCTCAGGTGGCGGCATGGTGACAGATCCTGTTATACTACACAAAACCCAGGCCAGTACCCTCGGGGAGTGTGTGTAGTGGGGACCACGAACCCCAGAGCAGCCAAGGTGAGTCAAAGGACTATTACATATGCACACATTGTATTACTCTCTTTACTTGTCCTGCGCATTTATCACTTTACTGTGTTCCTAGGGTTTTCACATGTCTACTCCCACCACCACTAGTGTGCATCCAATTCTACTGCTGCTGCAATACACTGGACAGTTGGTACCCAGCTGCTTGTGGTCCTATCTGTCCACCCTATAAACGACTA
The DNA here is from genome assembly GCA_016271365.2 of Neoceratodus forsteri. Classification (NCBI taxonomy): domain Eukaryota; kingdom Metazoa; phylum Chordata; order Ceratodontiformes; family Ceratodontidae; genus Neoceratodus; species Neoceratodus forsteri. The sequence goes on along the minus strand of JADMNL010000026.1, from coordinate 90,355,071 downwards.
CATAAGTTTGCAGACTTACCTAGTGAACTAAAGGGGCATAATTACACACTGCGTAAGTACTGGTGTTGCTCAGATAGTATCCTAGAAAATACCCTCTAGGATCCAGTGCATGGATCCTACAAACTTAGTGGATCCTGTGGATCCTAGCAACAGATCCAGCTTGGATCTTAATTATCTGACCTAGGATCCTTGGCTCTGACCTAGGACCCATCACTGTCTGACCCCAGATCCTAACTGTCTGACATAGGATCCCTGGATCTGACCTAGGATCCCTGGATCCTAAGTAGGATCCATCGCTATCTGACCCTGGATCCTACATCTGTCTTTGGTAGGATTTCTGGTGGGATCCTAGGTAGGCTATACCAGCACTATCTGATAGATAGTTGTAGGATCCACAAAAGCACTATCTGAGCAACACTAATAAGTACTGGGTCTCTTTCAACCCTACAAAACCCTAACTTCGTTTGTGGGATTCCTGGAGCCCTTGTGCTCCCAAGACCATTTGTGCAGTAGCACACTCCTCAGGCACAGCAAGCACTTACCTGGGGAGCAAGCTGTGCCATCATGTGTCTCAATGTGCCCAGGAGGACAACAAATAGAAATGCCTATCAGCATATGATATCACTACTAAGTTCATAAAGCATGCTTGGTCCGGCCATGTGTGCCTCCTTTTGACACTACACTGAGAGCCCTAGTGGCCCAAAAAGCAGCTTCCTATGTTTGTCTCCTCACATGCAGAGACTTACTGACCCCAAACTTTGCTACGGCCCCCTCCTATCTGATGCCCATTCATTTGGCTCCCTACCAGGGGTTTCAATTCAAGCTGCCTAGGACTTTACAAGGAGCATTCTATTAAGCAAGGTAAACTTACACTTTGCTCTGAACATAGACTTCACCCATTTCTCTCTCTCTTTTTCTCACACCCAAGAGTGAACCCACAAGGGTTCCGGTGACCTCCCTTGAGGGGGTGGACCACCACTCTCCCAAATTTAACTTTCAGGACTGATGTTCTCCACTCTTCTTGAGGTGAGTTCCTGGGGCCTCCATCCCTCCAGCCAGCCCTGATATTGTTCTCCTCTGGAGACCTAACACAAGGAGACCAGTGCCACCCTTCCTGGGACCACAGGCCCCAAGGCTTAGTCACAGCTACATAGAGAGTAGACTGTTTCTCTCTCTTCCTAGCCTAAATCTAGCCAAGCCCAGACTGCCCTGATGCCTTCCTCTTATATGAGGTACCTGGGCCCTCTTAGCTAAGTCAGGTCACTTACAGCATGAACATCCAGTCATCCTGTCTCTAGGCAATTCCTTCCATAGAACAGCTCTCAGGCTCTGGCTTAACTGCCTGATAACCTGCCTCAAGCCAGCTGAGAAGAGAGGCTGGTTATATTCTCCCCTGGCAAGAAATCATTGCGTCCATGCAAGGATCTCCCAAAACTGGTACCAGCTCCTTTTCTAAGTGGTACTGCCCTCCTTGCACCCTGAAGAGAGGATTGTGCACCAGATCTCCCTCTACTTGTGACCAGCACAGGCAGAAAAACTCAAGAGTCCTTGCAGGTGTACCATGTGGGCCTATGAACAATAAGTCCTATATGTAGGAGAAGTGGGGCATATACTGACTAGACATTCTTTAACACCACATGACCTTACTTGGTCCAAAACATTAGCACACATAAAAACAACAGTTAAGTGGGCCCAGTGGCACTGAGGGTTGAGGCACTGGACGCCGCACCTCATGCCACTCCGGTGACCCTGGATTGGTAGCGGATTCTGGCCATCGGGGGTTGGCAGGGGAGGGAGGGAGTGGATTGAGCATCTGGAGAACTGCTGTCCCCTCCCTGGGGTGGGTAGTGGGGCTGCATCACTCTTCAGTGACTCCCAATGGAATCGGGAGCCCTGCAAGGAGGTGCCATAATGCGGGGTGGAGTGGTGGCAGATGTCAGCATGCCAGTGTGCAGACATCATTGCATGTCCATGCTTCAGGGGGGAAACACATGCAGAAAACCCTGGAGGAGATGGGGAGGTGATGAAGGCCCCAGGAACCAAAGCCCACATCCCAAGGCCAGATCATCCTTCCACCAGGCACTTCTGAGCCCCTCGACCCGACCCAGGACCGACCCTCTATTTTCAGAAAGACCACCAGGTAGGTGAGGTGGGCCTTCCTCTGGGGGGGTGATCTGGAGGCTGGAAGGTTCCTTGGATTCAGAGAAGAGGGTGTTCAGCAATTGTACTCCCTAGAAGAAGGTGGTTTCAGGCAGGGAGTAGAGGCCGCTGTTAAGTGGGCACTCCTGAGAGATGCCCCGATCCCCCGGTGAATAAATAGAATCTACAATAAAACCCCAAAAAAACAATTTAGTGGCCAAGGGCTGTAACATATCAAGGCACCCTGCAGCAGGCTTTAATTTCACAACATCTTCAGCCTCTCTTCGTTTTGCCCTCCTCTCCATTTCTTCGGCTCCTTCCAGGGACACGATGGTAAGGCCCAGCTCCACCTGCAAGAAAGCAGAAGAAACACATACACACAGCGAAATTCCCAGATACTTTTCCTGTTATTTTTTTCAAAATAGGAAACTGTTGATTTAAATTAGGTAAATGAGAAAATCCATTACTGAACAGTCTCTGTGTGTGCAGCAACTCACTTCAGGCAGATCTCTATTGAGAGATCAGTAAGTGCTTCAAACAAAGTAACATTGTCTTTTATGGGCATACAAGGCAAACTGTGGTCACTTGGAATGAAAGGCCACACACTACACCCATTGTGGAGTAATAGAGTTCTTTCTCCCTTTTTATGTTTGCTTGCTCACACTTGTCCCCTTTCTTGCATGCTCATGATATGTGCTGTAACCTGGCAGTCACCCACTACTTCTGACCAGTCTTTATTCTCCAACAGCACTTGCAGCTTGGTGCCAAAAGTGCCATTTTGTGTCAGTCAGCAATGGGTGTATGTGGCATAATGTTTAGAGATGAGGAGTAGACACTGTAACTGTGCACTGACTGCCTGTTGTGGAGTGTGGAGGCCAACTTCATCAATGCTGCAGAAAGTACAGTATACTGTAGCACTTTTTGGATTGCACTGTGTAGTTGGCCTCATCATCATCAGGAGGACTAGGAGAGAGTGAGAAGAGGATGGACCAGAGCACAGAACTTGGAGGACTGAGGACAACTTTCAGTCTTTTTGGATGTAAGGTGTATAGGTCCAGGTGCCAGGGATGGACAGAGGAGTGAAAAAGTGTAGCAGCACTGGAGAGGGGTACACTTTAATGTAGTGCAACTGCCAGAGTCCCTGACTAAGTGAGCAACCACCCAGTTGAGTAATCATCTGAGACAGGCCCCCCCCATGAATGGTCTGGGAATCTGCCTGTAGAATTGGAACATAACAGTCTATGCCCATCCCATTCTTACAGAACAGCATAGTAAGAGAAAAGGAATTACTGTAATAAAGTGATAACTACAAAATTGTGTATGTATGTGTGGGAGTTGGAGGCTGGCGCCAAGGATGTTCTCATTTTAATTAGAAGGTCAGGAATGCTATCCTTGATCTGTCTCAATAGGAGGGCTGGATCAGATCTGGGTTGGGTCTTGGCCATCGATTGTGTGAGAAATGTGGTTGTCATGCCAGGGTAGGGGTTAGAGTAAGAGAGGGACACATAAAGGAGGGCCGCTGCTCAACTTAAAGGAGTAGTCCACCCAAAACTTGCAAAAAACATATGTTGTGCAGTGTTTTGAATTGTATGTTAAGTTCTAATGTGTCCTTCCCTCTGTCTGCTATTGAGTTTTTTCCTAAATTAGCCTGCTAACTTTAGGGTAGTTTTGCAACCCCTGGAGATCTCCATCTGAGACAGCTTAATTGTATTCCTTTTTCCTACAATGCACCTTGTCTCATGTGACAGTGATGTAGCACAGACCATAAATATAGCAGAAAGCACTGCTTTACAATCAGTTCACAACAGTAGAGATGGCTATATTTTAAAATCTATAGAATTCAGGTTAGTGACTACCCTCACCGTAAAGGTCTCACTGTGCTGAAGAACTTTGCTGGTGGTAATTTTTGTGAAGCTTGTAAAGCTTCTAAGATATTTAGTTTGTTTGGCATGTGTATGCTGAATGTTGATCTCTGCTACATCACTGTTACATGAAACAGGATGCACTGCTGTGGGAACAAGGCAATATAGCGCAGTGGTTTAAGGCTCTGAGCTGCAAATCTGGTGACATCCAGCAGACCACACTTGTGTTTGAATCCCACACCTTCCACTTGCATACTGGGTGACCCTGAGCAAGTCACTTAACTTCCCTGTGCTCCCAGGTCGCACCTGTAAAAATGCTTTCAGCTTAGTGTGCTACTCCTGGTTAAACAACTAAAAAAAAAAACAGGGAATGCAATTAAGCTGTCTCAGATGAAGATCCCCAGGGGTTGTAAAACTAGCATAAAGCTAGCAGGCTACTTTGGGAAAAACTCCTAATAGCAGTTAGAGGGAAGGAAACACTAGAACTTCACATACAAATTAAAACACTCTGCACAACATATATTTTTTGCAAGTTTTGGGTGGACTACTCCTTTAAGGCTGGCAGATAGTAGTCTGAAAAGCACACACTAGCAAGCACCTTTGAGTGTTTTGGAGCCAAGTAAAGTTATTTTCATTTTCAGGTTGTTTCCATTTCTGGGTGTTCTGGTGGTGCATCTTTGTCCTAGGGCAGTGGTACATCAGGCAGGGGACTGAGGAGGCAACAGTGCAGGAATGGCGGGAGCGGGGCACAGGGATGTGAGGATGAGACAGAGGAAGGAGCAGGGCCAGGGTGTGAGGCTGGGGAGGTATTAAAAATGTGGCAGCACATACAGTAACTGTTGGCCAAACACCAACATCAGCTCCATCCGGTACAGTTGCTTGCGAAGCTCTCTCTCTCTCTCTCTCTCTCTCTCTCTTTCTCTCTTGCTCACAGTGCCACATGAGATGAGATGACAGGGTTTGCAGACAGGGGGTGCTGTGGTTCTCAGTGTGGATTAGTATAAACCATGTAAGTGATTTATCTATTCCACTACAAGCAAATATTCGGCATTGACAAATGCTTGTTCTTGTAGGAGGAAGATGCAACAGTTAAACGTGCAGCGTTACTCACTTTGGTACTCCTCAGTTTGCAGTCAGTACCTCTGACTTTGCCTGATTTGTAGACACACAGTGGTTTTTATTCTTAAAAGTCCAACATTTCTTTATACACAGTGGTATGGATGAGACTTCTGAACTTGGTCTCCATCGGGTCTGACTACTCAGACAAAGAAGCCAGTCTGTTGTTTATCCATATTAATATAGATGACCTTATGCGTATGTGTGCAGATGCTCCTTGTATTGTCCCATGTAGAAACTTTAGCAATTCTGTCTATTTAATCTTTGCAGGCCAGGTAGTGCATATGGCCCACTCGAGCAATGCCTTTCTTTGCCGTTGTAAGCAAAATTCTTCCATGATGAGATTCCACAATTTTCCAGACCTAGGATGGTACAGTACCTGCAACCTGCCCGAGACCCAGGAAGGGCCTTCCATCTCATCAGAAAATATCCCATCATTAGAAAAAGGCATTGAGGATATTTTAACAGGGCAAAGGGATAGCAATGAAGTATATGCAATAATAACGGAGCTGAGTGAGCTCTAAGGTTAGGTTTTTAAAGTCAGGACATTGATGTATGATCAATGTATATTTTTATTTTTACCAGTAATTTTGCTACCATTCAACTTTGCTAGTTTGCTAAAGATATCTTTATTTTTACCAGTAATTTTATTTTTATTTTTAGAAGTAATTTTACTTTTGTTTTTACCAGTAGTTTTGCTACCATTCAACTATGCTGGTTTGCTAAGGATATTTTTGGTTTGCTAAGAATGTGGACATAGGTTGCTAAGAATGTGGACATAGGTTGCTAAGAATGTTGACATATGTTGCTAAGAATGTGGACATAGGTTGCTAAGACTGTGGACATAGGTTGCTAAGAATATTGACATAGGTTGCTAAGAATGTTGACATATGTTGCTAAGAATGTGGACATAGGTTGCTAAGAATATTGACATAGGTTGCTAAGAATGTTGACATATGTTGCTAAGAATGTGGACATAGGTTGCTAAGAATGTGGACATAGGTTGCTAAGAATATTGACATAGGTTGCTAAGAATGTTGACATATGTTGCTAAGAATGTGGACATAGGTTGCTAAGAATGTGGACATGGGTTGCTAAGAATTTTGCCATAGGTTGCTGAGAATGTTGACATAGGTTGGGTTGGGTTGCTGAGAATGTTGACATAGGTTGCTAAGAATGTTGACATAGGTTGCTAAGAATGTGGGCATAGGTTGCTGAGAATGTTGACATAAGTTGCTAAGAATGTGGACATAGGTTGCTAAGAATGTTGACATAGGTTGGGTTGCTGAGAATGTTGACATAAGTTGCTAAGAATGTGGACATAGGTTGCTAAGAATGTTGACATAGGTTGCTGAGAATGTTGACATAGGTTGCTAAGAATGTGGGCATAGGTTGCTGAGAATGTTGACATAAGTTGCTAAGAATGTGGACATAGGTTGCTAAGAATGTTGACATAGGTTGGGTTGCTGAGAATGTTGACATAAGTTGCTAAGAATGTGGACATAGGTTGCTAAGAATGTTGACATAGGTTGCTGAGAATGTTGACATAGGTTGCTAAGAATGTGGGCATAGGTTGCTGAGAATGTTGACATAGGTTGCTAAGAATGTGGGCATAGGTTGCTAAGAATGTGGATATAGGTTGCTAAGAATGTGGATATAGGTTACTAAGAATGTTGACATATGATCTATGTATATTTTTATCAGTAAGTTTGCTGTTTTGCTAATATGCTATGTTAAATCCTAGACAGTCTTTAAGCTTGTAGATTCACACTTAGACTAATTAAAGTTCCAACCGCAAGCCATACCCTGAGTCTCAGTACAATTATAAATAAAAAAATTGCAGTTTGTAAGTAGCAAACTTATTTTCCAAGCAAAGAATCATCAGACTAATATTTTAACTATATAAACCAGTTTTAATAGTATCAAGGTAAGAGACTCTTCTCCTGAAGCTCAGCTTGGCATTTTGGACTGGCTGCTCCAGAATCTCTAACTGAGACATCAGCTGATGATGGTAAGAATTGCTTTTATCCTTGACTTAGGAGCAGGGACAGGATTGCTTGATATAATGATTATTTTAAAAATTGCATCTATAGTAGGGAGTATGTTTCTATTCCCTGTTGGGTAAATTTTTGCTTGCCTACTTACGCTGCACATACTACTGTCAGTGAAATTGTTGTAACTAAATAAAACTTATTGCTTAATCATAGATATGGACTCCTGTTTGAGAGCTGTAGAAAATACACTCACAGTCTTAGATTTTGGGGACAGGAATAATATGATCATTGTTACATGGGACACTCAGGGACCCTGAAATTAACAGTAGAGGGATACAAACACATATTAGTGTGCCAGGACCATAATTGTCCCATACAAATCCACAAATATTTGGGATAGTGCAACCCAAAACCAAAAACCACTAAGCTGTATAAGATTTACAACTGTCCTAGACATCATAATAATGACACATCTTGTGTGGTAGTAAGGATCTTTGCACAGATAGGAATTGATCACTGTCCCTTACCTTTCACCCATAATCATATACATCAGTGGGATTATGAAAAATACGATGTATATAGTCATAAAAACAAAATATTATTGATCAGCAAATTAGATGGTGATATTATAGTAGTAGGAGGGGTAGCGGGCTTGGGACACCACAAACTACCTGCCCTGTGCATAAGCACCCCTATGTGGCTCTATCCTATTCTAACTGAACTGTTAGACAGGTTATCTTCTCCTGACAGTCATGAGGGGTTAAAAACTGACACTCATGTACACAGAGAGGGCCTGGAAAGCCAAATCCTGAAACCAGACACAAACACAGGGAAAACAAAGGCATGTATGTGAAGCAGAACTCATATTTGCTTTCCACCCATCTTTTGATGGTTCTGTCAGCTTGACACATTTTCCAGGCCTGCAGAAATCCCTCATGGCCTGGTGGCAACAAAAGGTCCATGATTCCACCTTCTCATTCTATTCTCTAGTGCCAGTTGCTCCTCAGTCTTTTGTTCTACCTACCGTGGGACACTGGTGGCACACTTCTTACAGTTGTCAGTGGCACTTGTTTGCGGATCTCTGGTGCAGCAGTACTTGAAAATGGTAAGGGGGAGGACATAGGTGTCATAGTGGAGGATTTGTGCTTAAAGGCTTTGCTTCGTTTTCCTAATTATCTGGTTCCTGAAATTCCACAATCACATCTGGCTCCTCAGTGACAGTCTGGTTGCTGACCATCTTCTTCTTGGGCTCTGGCAAGACTGACAGGGGACTGGCATCTTTATTAGTTGCAGGAATGGCAGCTGCACCAGTCGGTGAAGCCATGAAATCAGAGGGCATCATTAGGCCTGGTGTGTGGTTATACCACTTCAGATTGCCAGCCAGATTAACTTTTGACCATGACCCACTCACACTGGTGAATTCACCACACTCTGCTTCCAGTGCACAATTGGCTAAGGAGGACACTACAGACCACCTCCAGGACCATACCTGATCACCAGTGGACTGCTTGAATTTCACACTCTGCATCCCAATGGCTGCCTTCATCATCCTAGATGATCCAACTATGTGCACACCTCTTCCTTGGTGGTGAACTTCAGCTAAGGCTTTCTGTGCTTCCACTGAGCCCTTGGCTCAGGCTGCAGTTGGGTCAGTTTTGTAGTAGCTGAGGTGGGAGTGGTTGCTTTATTCTGGTCATTATTCCCAAGTGTCCATAGTTCAGTCATTTCTTCCAAGGAGCAAGGCACGATGGTGACATCTGTTCCCAGTATAGCATATTCATAACAAATACTTTTATTGTGCGTACCTTGCATGCATGACCAAAACAGTGGTCACGGTACCCTGAGGGTGAGTCATTGGCAAGTGACACCCCCCCCCCAAGGCATGTGGTCTATTTTTCCAGAAAATGTTCTAGGGCCTTCCCCTCCCTTTGCATGTGGAGGGCCCTTCTATGTTGATGGCACAACCACTTGGCCATACTGACATCAGAGCCTGAGAGCTCTTTACGTTGGTCTTGTACCCCGACATGCCGGCTTTGTTTCTTTTAGCAAAGTTCAATAAAGTTCAATATACACAGCTCATACGATGAGCACACAAGAAGCTTGATGCAATTACTTGCAAAGTTACTTTTACCGTTTTTTAACCATTATCCCTGCTCTGTCTGCCTTTACAATTTTTAAAGGTATCTGGTTCAAATCCCCAGAGGGTGGATTTGAGACTGGAGTCTGTTGTCAGGGATGCACAGTAAAGGTGGACAAGGGGTCCTCAGGTGGGCTTCCCTCTTTTGAGCAAGCAGCAGCGAGGGTAAGGATTAATATGGGTGGCCTCTGACTCCTGGGGCAGAGTCACTGTAGCCACAGCTGATGCTGGTTCTGCGCTGCCAGGTGTCAGTCAGAAGGGTTGGAGAGTATACTGCTGTTCAGTCACCTTGCTGCTTTTACCAATCTGCTGGGGCCTTCCTCCTTGATCTCGTGTAGCTGCCAGAATTATTGTGTTGCATATCTGATGTTCAAGCTGCTTTCATGACCAGCGGTCATCCCCTCTTTTAACCCTGCTCATTTGCATAGTAGGGCGGGCTTCCAGACTGCACGCTCCAATCACATGACACCTTTCAAATATGGATTATATGTTCTGGAATGTTTCTCTCCCAACACCTGCTTGCAATCAGCTGGGAAATAACTGCAGAAAATTACACTTTTTTTCAAAGGCAGCAAAATATTTGGGTCTGTAACTTAACAGTTTCTGAACTGATTTGCACCAAATAAACTGCAAAAGGTGTGGGACATCTCAGGGTACCCAGAGCATGGTGTACCCTAATTCCACTATCCCCCCAAATCCCAGACAAGCCCCCACATGTAATGGCTGGGTCACCCTCCTGTGTCTAGTGGTATATCATGACATCTTGTCCAGGAGAGCACCTGCCTTATGCCAGACTACCACTACTACACCAACAGCAGCCACCTTGCCATCAAAGAACAAACCCAGAATTAACAACTCAACACCTGCTCATTCACAATCACTTTTCTCAGTAGGACTGCAGCTGTTTATGGCACAAATCAGTTAAAGCAGAGAACCCAGTGCACAACCTCCCCCCACCCCAATGGCAAATCTTTCAAATATTACAGTTTGCTTTCTGCCTCAAATAGCTACTCACTTATTTTATCCCAAAGGAGTGTAGGGGTTTCTTAATGTTCAGAGCTCTGATGGGTATCATCAGCCCAGCCACCAAACATCACGATGGACCACTCATTTGCTGGGTCCCCATTCTAAAATGTGACTGCCGGAGTTGGTCCATTTCAATAAGGTGCACTGCTTAATTGGTATATTTTAAATAATGTGCAGTCCCTAGCCAATGAGCTGGTGATATGTGGGGAGCCAGCTAATGGAGACAGCCATACATCTCCTAAACCTTAAACAAACCCAGAATTAGCATCTCAACCCTTGCTCATTCACAAACTTTAAATCACTTTTCTCATTAGGGGTGCAACTGGTTATGGCACAAACCAGTTAAAGCAGAGAACCCAGTGCACACTCTCTCCCCCACCCCAAGGACAAATCATTCAACTAGTAGACTGCAAATATTACACTGCACATATATCACTTAACTGTATTCCAGGGATTTTCACATATCCCCCCAACCAGTACATCAATCAATCAATCAATCAATCAATCAATCAAAATCTTTATTTAATCAGGCGAACATCATTGAGCAAAGCTCATTTACAAGATGGACCTGAGTGGTCAAGAAGTGCAAGAGTTAATACATTGACAAGGGTAGCATAAACAGTAATACAATGACAGTGGTAACATAAACAGTAATACAATGACATAAGTGCTAATATATAACAATATACATATGTACACGGCACATTAAAACTATTAATCTGTGAGACAGAAGGCAATGGACACATCAGGAGTAATATGTAGATTATAGGACCTAGCAGGCATTTTGAGGGTGAATCTTGGGACTAGAGCGGAGTTTATCAGCATATAGGAACACGAAAAAGAAAGGGGGTAGGTAGGGCGGGGTTTAGGCCTTGTGGAAGCAGTTGCAGAGTTCTGGGAATAGGTGAATAATCTTTTGAAGGATATTAAGGGTAGGAAGTTATTTAGCTTCATGGTTTTTTGGAGTGAATTCCAAATAATTGCTAGTGAGTAGCTGATAGCAGCCCTCCCAAACTGGGTGCAGACATTGGGGACCTTAAGAATGATCATTTTGCTGATCCTTAGGTTGTATGGCCTAGAAGTAATTTGAGTAAAACAGTCTGAGATATAGGTAGGTAGCTTGCCTGATAAGGCTTTGAATATCCAAATTGCAGCATTCCTATTTCTTCTGTGTTGTAATGATGTCCAGTTAACTGCCTTATAAAGGGAGTAATGATGGGTGCTGAAGGGAAGGGAAGGTCAGTAATGAATCTGATGGACCTGTGGTATAGGGTGTCCAGTTTATTTAAGAGGGGGAGTGAACAATGTCCGTACAGAAAGTCAGCATAGTCAATGAGGGATAGGAATGAAGCCTGGATTAATCTTTTTTTGGAGTCTCTGTTGAGGTAGTGCTTTATTCTCAAAAATAAACCAAGCCTTTGTCTCAGTTTCTTTAGTAGCTCCTCAATATGGACAGAATAGTCAAGCTTATTTATCAATCAGACTCCAAGGTATTTGAAGTTATCAGCAATTCCAGCTTCTCTCAAGTAAGGTGGTTAGTTGTAGGGTGGTGGATGGTGGGGTAGTGGCAGAGCAACTCTTTGAGGTAAAGAACATAGCTTTTGTTTTTTTGGCATTTAGAAGTAGTTTTTTATCTAGTAGGTTGTGTTGTAGGATGGAAAATTCAGATTGTAGCAGTTCACAGGCTTTAGATAATGAAGGATTGCTAACATATAATACAGTATCATCAGCAAACAGATGGATGTTGGATTGAGTGAGGTTGGCATCCAATTCTACTGCTGCTGCTACACAGTGGATGAAGGGTACCCAGCTGCATGTAAGGCCTATTTGCCCACCCCACAACAATATGTTTCCAGGTTTGTCCCCTGATCTGAAGGAGCATAATTACATGTTACATAACCAAGGCCCTTGGAATTCTGCGATATCACGATTGCAGAATTTTCCACAGAATTTGCATCATACTGCAGAATATGTATAGTGCGGCAGAATTCCATTGCTTTTTTTGTGAATTTTTATTCAAATATACAGTTTTTTCATAGTTCCTGTCTCCCTCCCACATCTCATGTATCCTGAAGCCCCTTCTCCATGCTCAGCATGCAATGTAATTGATGACATCTCATTGTATTTTAGCCAATGGCAGGACTGCATTCTGGCACAGAAATGAATATGTCATGCCACAGAAATCAGAAAATGCTGCTGTAGAAGCCTAGGAGTCCTGCCGCAGAAATCAGGGCAAAGTGCCGCAGACCAATAAGACCATTTGTGCAGTGGTATACCCCTCAAATGGGGCAAGCACTTACCTGGGGCGCAAGCTGTGCTGGCATGCCTCAGTGCGCCCAGTAGGACAACAAACAGAAAATCAGATTAGCATATCATATCACTACTAAGTGCATAAAACATGATTGGTCTGGCTGTGCATGCCTCCCTTTGACATAATACACTGATATCCCTAGTGGTCGAAAAAGCAGACTCCTATGTCTGGCTCCTCACATGTGGAAACTTACCGACCCCAACACATGCTAGGACCCTGCAATATGAGCAGTCTAGATAGAATAAATTGTCTTTTTCTGTTGGGTTCTTCGTATGTTCATAGGTCCTCCTGCTACCTGATGCCCATGCATTTGGCAACATGCCAGGGGTTCAATTTGAACTGCCCAGGACTTTACAGAATGAGCATTCTGTTAAGCAAGGTGAACTTACAGTTTGATCTGAACACAGACTTCTCCCATTTCTCTCTCACTATTGCTCCCAGGAGTGAACCTGCAAGGGTTCTGGTGACCTTCCTTGAGGGGCAGCTCACCACTCTCTCAAATGTGCCTTTTGGGGCTGATGTTCTCCGCTCCTCTCCTCTCAAGGTGAGTCCCTGGGGCCTCCATACCTCCAGGTGCTCTTGATGTTCTTCTCTGGAGACCAGGCATAGGGGGGACCAGTGCCACCCAATCCCAATGACCTTGCCACCATCCCTGGGACTGCAGGCTCCCAAGTCCCAGTTGCAGCCAGAGAGGCTAGACTGCTCCTCTCTTCCTAGCCCCAAGCTAGCCAAGCCCAGACTGTCCTGATGCCAGCCACTCACACCATGAACATGCAGACATCCTGGGCCTATTTTTCAAAAGTTTTGCTGTAGCTGTAACAGACTTGTGGCCGAGAGTTTGATGCAAAACTGTGCCACAAGTGCAATTTTGAAAGAATACTTGCGGAACTCCCTGCCTCAAGTCCATTCACCGGTAGCGCGGCATGGATTAGACCAGCAGCCCTGTCCAACTGCGTCTCTTGAAGGACCATTTAATAGGGGCCTGCACCACAACTTGGCACAAGCTGTCATAAAATGAGGGCACTGTCGCAACTTGCATCCCAGGTTATAAAACTGGGTGCAAGTTGTAGCAAACACTTGGCCGCAGGTGTGTCAAACTTTGCAGGGACACAGGGCTTGCCTGCAAGCCCTGCATCTCCTTTTGAAAATCCAGCTCCCTGTCTCCAATCAATTCCCCTCTCCCCAAGAACAGCTCTCATAATGTGGCTTAACCCATTGAGTGCTCTCTGGTAACCTGCTCCGAGCTGACCAAAGAGAGAGGCTGGTTACACGCATGCGCGTGCACACACACACACACACACACACACACACACACACATATGGACACACACAAACACACACACACATGCTTCTTTTGGTGGGGAGAGGATAGTTTGTATATTATGGTAATAAAGTTCTGACATGATTAGCAGTGATTTTAAGATGCCATTCTTGTAATGTATGTAAAATGCTTTACGCAGGCCTCTTAGTTAAATGTCAGCCTCACAGCATGGCAGGCTTACATTACCATAATTTGAAAACCGGAATACCTTGTTAAAAACTTATTTATAGGTTGTAGACACTTTGCCTTTCTTCTGCTGCAGGTGTGAAATAGATGCCCCTTTTGAGTGCAGACTGCATTACTTTGGTAGAAGTATTGTACGCTCCTGTCCTATAGAGGCCTACATAATTATACACCACATGTATACTGATGAATAGCAAGACAGAAAGTGTTATCTTGACACAACATAGCAAGATAATATTATATTGCAGAGCAGGGTATGTCACAGTGACACAGCATAGCAAGTTAACATATTGCAGTTTATAAAATGGGAACAGGATTTCAGGCAATCAGACTGTCTGATAGCCGTGCATTAGAAGTGTGGCTAAAAACTAGTCCTGTCAACCTGGACCCAGTAAATGATCAAAAATTATTGTGCCATTAGAATGTTCACAATTCAAAGCAAGACATTTTACCCTCTGCACACAGCACAGACAGACATGAAAGAAAATCACCTGAACATTTTACAGTATGAGGAAAATAGGTCCAAATGTTAATGTTGTCACATTTTTCAAAAGTAGGGCTCTTATTTATTGTTTAAAACTGTATTTTTGAAACAAGTGTCTAAACTTGATCTCAACATCGAGTCCCGTTTCCAACCCCCTCTTCCACTGTGACTCACACGGTAAGCACGAGTCTGGCTTAAAAGACAGTTGAGTTAAAAATGCTGCAGATTAATGGAAGATGCAGAACAGGAGCAGGCGTGAAAGCTTCTATCTTTTTGAATTACTTACCAGCATTCTGAATACTGCACTCTCTTCTTTTCCACCCCCCTACTAGTCCGGTCAGCACGTTCCCCTTCCCCCAGTCCTTTCATGCCAAGACACAGGGGTAACAGGAGTCAGGATTAATAGACAACTGTGTGGAAATGGCTACAGATGAAAGAAATGCTGCAGATCAGAAGCTGGTGTAATTTTTATGTTGTCTTGTGCACGCTGCGCGAGTGACATTTTGTGATAGCTTGCTGGAGTAGCAGTTGTGGAGGTGTGGCTGTGTTGTGGCCAATGGCCCCACTGCTTTTTTGGGCTGGTCTCTGTGGCACCGATAAATGAGCCTGCTGTCTATGACAGCACTGCAGAAGCGTGCCACCAACTTGAAAGAATGTTGCCGTTGCAATGGGGGAATGCCCCGTCATTACAGGGTGTGCCTTGCCTGCTGAAACATTTCAATAAACTTGGCAGCGGTTGCCGTAAATCCGCCTCTCACAGTCCCACAAAGCTAGCATTGAGGTGTCAAATCCCCTGTCGGCCTCACCCCCTCACAGTTCAATTGCCAATGAGGGAGCCAATCCCCATTAGCATAATGTTCCCCTTGTTTTGTCTGCCGAGGGGGTGCCCAACTCTCGGCATCATGCCCCCAAACAAAGACACACTTTGTTTGCTGATGGGGGCCTGATCCCCATCGGCTCCAGTCCCCTGTCCCCAAAAACCACAGGTGGCACACTGGGAGCCCACCCCAGTGTGCCAAAATGTCATATTACACCTGAAGAAAAAATCTTCCTCTGACGTTTGTTTTTTTGTTGTTGTTGTATACCCTGTAAAACAGAAAGCGATCCTCATGGTCTGACGGCCCCCCTCCCCCAAACCCTCATCCACCTTCTGCACAAGCCATCTCCCTGCACCCCCCTCACCCCATACTTACTTCTGGAATCTAGCACGACGATCTTCGGTGGAGTAGGAACACGTTTGCACTCTTCAAAGCTGACTGCAAACTGAAGAAAATCATCCTAAGCTGTATAATGGCATCCATGGGGGGTTTTCAACTTAGGTGGATATCGCATCCATTTTTGTGACTTTGGTTCCAAATTTTCAACATGGGGTTCCTGGGATCCCACCTCATGAACTCAGTCACTGTCATTTCGTTATTCTGTTCCAAAAGTTGATTTTGTGGTCTGTGTGCAGAATCACCATTCAGGACTGAGTAATGAAATGACAGTGTCACTGTTCATGAGGTGGGCTGCCAAAAAACCTACGTTGAAAATTTGGTGAACAAAATTCCAAAAAATGTCTGTGTTATGAGTGTCCATTGCACAGTTTTTATGCATGCTTGTAAGTTTCAGAATTTTTTATATTTTCACTACAGATTTTCAACATTGCCAATTTTTCACACCTCCTTATGAACAATATAGCTGTCATTTTTCACATCCTGCCCAAAATGTGTTTTCACACATCTAGAGCACAATGGCTTGGTCACTGTGGGAAATCAATGTTTGGGGAAGACTAAGAAAATCACAGTAACACTGTTCATGAGTGGAAATCTCAGAATGCCTATGATGAAAATTTGGTGACAAAATTCCACAAAATGACTGTGTTATAAGCATGCATTGTGCAGTTTCCATGCACGCTTGTAAGTTTGAAAATGTTTCATATTTTATCTCCAGATTTTCAGCATTGTCATTTCTTCACACCTCCTTATGAATGGTACAGCTGTCATTTTTCACATCCTGCCCAAAATGTGTTTTCGCACATCTGGTGCCGAATGGTGTGGTTGCTGTGGGAAATCAGTGTTCAGGACAGATTAACAAAATTTACAGTATCACTGTTCATGAGTGGCGGTCCCAAATGCTTTCATGAGGTGGGGTCACAAAAAGCCCATGTTGAAAATTTGGAGTGCAAATACCAACAAACACCTGGGGCATTAGAGTTTCTAACCATAATGTCCCACACTGTAGAGACTGACAGGTGTCGAGGTGTGACTTTGGATTGTTGTCTGTAATGCTCATGCCATTCCATCCCACCCCCACCCTGCAGCCAGTGACAGGCATCAAGGTATGCCTTGGACTCTTCAGCCCCAAAGTTCACCCCATTCTCCTATACTGCACCCATCTCAACGTATTTCCTTATGGAATGGGGTGAGCGTAAGGCCCGAAGATGCCAAGGCACAATGCGACACTTGTCAGAGTCTTCAGGGTAGGGTGAGGTGAAATGACATGATCGTTATGGCCAGTGACCCAAAGGCACACCTCAGTGCCTGTCAATCTTTGAAAGGTGGTGTGGGGTTAGCGTCAGTTCCATACTTCACTGCCATTCCTATTATGCATCTCTCTAACTCCTGCACTACTAATACCAATGCCAGCGAGACAACATTCGGCATTGACAAATGCTTTTTATTGTTGGTTTGAAACCACTTACTAGCACTTTGAATGCTGAGCTGGTGTCTTTCCTCCTGCTCATCCACCTGCTTGCTCAGCCACCAGCCTGCTTACTCTCCAGCACCACAGTCACTAATCTTGGAAGTGACGATAACTAAATACTGAAAGAGGGAGTCCGGAGAATCTTTTTTTTTCTCTTTTTTTGTTTGCTTCCTCAGCTGGCTACCCCTCAGTCCTTTTTTCTTATTTTTAACTCCTCCTTAAATCTATATAGTGCATGCAGGAAAGGGGTGCTGAGGAGCTAGAGGTATGGAAATCACAGTAGGAAAAACTTCCCAACCTCAAAAAAAATATATATCAGATCAAGTTAATGCAGGTGGAGGAATTATTTTACATAACAATCTATAAAAAATGGATATCTAACTTTTTAAACATATGTATTTAAATGTTATATCCAAGTAAAATATGAAACTCCAATTTAAAAGTGCAATAAGGCACTCCAAGGGTGTGCATTAGACATGTATAACACATAGCTAGGGGCTGAAGACACACAGCCTGCAGCCTTGTACCTCCCTATGCCCCTGGCTGTGCATTAGAAATGTCTAATCCATACCCCTCATGTCTTATTACTTACATGGGGTATGTCACAATGACACAGCATAGCAAGATAATATTATCTTGCAGAGTATTGGATGTTTCTATGCATACTGAACCAATCAGAGTGCAGCTTTCACAATGCTGATGACATCACAATAGCAAACATCAGCACTGAAGCCAGCAGTTGAAATCAAACAGAAACAGTTAAATCTTCATGCAAAGAGCACATTTGAAAGGTATCACTAGTAAGCTGATGTTGTATAAATTTAATATGCAATGGTCTGACTCAAAATATACAAGACCTCGAAGAAGGTGGGGTACTGAAGGAGGAGGCAAGACCTGGCAGAAGGTGGGGTACTATGAGAGTTGGCAAGATTTGGGAGAAGACAGGGTATTACAGGAGGAGACAAGTCTGGTGAGAAGGTGGGGTACAATGGGAGGAGGTAAGACTTGGGAAAAAGGTGGGGAACTATGGGAGGAGGTAAGACCTAGGAGGAGGTGGTGTACTAAGGGAGGAGGTATGACTGAGGAGTAGGCAGGGTACTACAGGAGCAGGTAAGACCAGGCAGACTGTGGGGTACTGAGGGATGAGGTAAGACCTGGGAGGAGGTGGGGTACTGAGGGAGGAGGAGGTGAGACCTGAGAGGAGATAGGATACTGAGAGAGGAGGTAAGACCTGAGAAGAAGTGCGGTACTAAGGGAGGAGGTAAGACCTGGGAGGAAGTGGGGTGTTGAGGCAGGAGGTAATTAAGACCTGAGAGGAGGTGGAGTACTGAGGGAGGAGGTAAGACCTCAGAGGAGGCAGGGTATGTGGGAGGAAGTAATATCTGAGAGGAGGTAGGGTACTGAGGGAGGAGGTAAGACCTGAGAGAAGGTGCAGTACTAAGGGGGGAGGTAAGACCTGGGAGGAGGTGTGACTGGGGAGAAGGCAGGGTAATGAGGGAGGAGGTAAGACCTAGGAGAAGGTGGGGTACAGAGGGAGGAGGTGTGACCAGGAGACCAGAAAGGAGGTGGGATACTGAGGGAGGAGGCAAGACCTAAGAGGAGGTGCGGTGCTAAGGTTGGAGATAAGACTTTTGAGGAGGTGGGGTACTGAGGAAGAAGGCAAGACCTGAGAGGAGGTGGGATACAGAGGGAGGAGGTAAGACTTGAGAGGAAGTGCGGTACTAAGGGAATAGGTAAGACCTCGGAGGAGGTGGGGTACTGAGGGAGAAGGTAAGACCTAGGAGAAGGTGGGGTACTGAGGGAGGAGGTAAGAACTGAGAAGAGGTGCGGTACTAGGGGAAGAGGTAAGACCTGGGAGGAAGTGGGTTACTGAGGGAGGAGGTAATCAAGACCTGAGAGGAGATGGAGTACTGAGGGAGGAGGTATGACCTCAGAGGAGGTGGGGTACTGTGGGAGGAAGTAAGACCTGAGAGGAGGTGTGGTACTATGAGGGGAGAGAAGACCTTTGAGGAAGTGGGGTACTGAGGGAGGAGGTAAGACCTTTGAGGAGGTGTGACTGGGGAGAAGGCAGGGTAATGAGGGAGGAGGTAAGACCTAGGAGAAAGGCGGGGTACAGAGGGAGGGAGGAAGTGTGACCAGGAGACCAGACAGGAGGTGGGATACTGAGGGAGGAGGCAAGACCTGAAAGGAGGTGGGATACAGAGGGAAGAGGTAAGACTTGAGAGGAAGTGCAGTACTAAGGGATGAGGTAAGACCTGGGAGGAGGCAGGGTACTGAGGGAGAAGGTAAGACATAGGAGAAGGTGGGGTACTGAGGGAGAAGGTAAGACCAGGGAGAAGATGGGGTACTGAGGGAGGAGGTAAGACCTGGGAGGAGGTGTGACCGGGGAGAAGGCAGGATACTATGGGAGGGGTTATGACCTGGGAGAAGAAGGGGTACTATGGGAGGAGGTTGGACCTGGGAAAATGTGGAGTACTACAGGAGGAGGTAAGACCTGGGAGAAGATGGGGTACTATGGGAGGAGGCAAGTCATGGGAGAAGGTGGGGTACTGTGGGAGGTAGTAAGACCTGGGAGAAGATGGGGTACTACAGGAGGAAGTAAGACCTGAGAGGAAGCGGGTACTACAGGTTGAAATAAGACCTGGGAGCAGATGGGGTATTATGGGAGGAGGTAAGATCAGGGAGAATGTGGGGTGCTATGGAAGGAGGTAAGATCAGGGAAAAGGCAGGGTACTATGGGAGGAAGCATATCATGGGAGAAGGTGGGGTACTATGGGAGGCTTTAAGACCTGGAAGAAAGTGGGGTTCTATAGGAAGAAGTAAGACCTGAGAGAAGGCTGGGTACTGTGGGAGGAGGTAAAGCCTGTTATGAGGTAATACCTCAGTGAAGGCAGGGTAATGAGGAGGAGGAGGTAACACTGGGGAGGAGGCATACTGTGGAAGGAGGTAAAACCTGGGAGATGTTGGGGTACTGGGGGAGGAATTAAGAGCAGGGAGAAGATGGAAACTACAGGAGGAGGTAAGAGTAGGAAGAAGGCAGGGTACTATGGGAGGACCTAAGACATTGGAAAAGGTAGGGTACTGTGAGAGGAGGTAGGAACTGGGAGAAGGTGGGGTACATTGGGAGGAGGTATCACCAGAGAGAAGGCGAGGTACTATGGGAGGAAGTAAAACCTGGGAGAAGGTGGGGTAGTATTGGAGGGTTCCACTACACTGGTTCATCAACAAAAACACCGACAGCCATTATAGTGACAACATACCAGTGACAGCCTCTGCAGTGACACCCGACAAACCATCACATTGGCACAGTGAAAACTACTGCCAAAAGAAGACTATACAAAGGAATACAACACCACAGCTGTAAATGCAGGGGTTCTGCCACCCGCACCCCAATATGTGAATATAACTACTCTACCTCCACAGCACACACACCGTGGAGGAAAATGTAAACATCACCCTGTTGTTGTAGACCCCCTCCCCCAAAAAAGCAAAATAATGCAGTCTCCACAAAAACACTGAATACTCCCACACTAACACTAGTCGACCTAACAGCAGTCGACCTAAGAAACCTGTCTGCAGAATAACCACTTCACTGCAAGTGCAGGCATGAAACCTGTGTCATTCAAATTGAGTCACTGTTACAGTATTGCTGTAACAATGGCATACTGAATTTGAGGAGGTAAGACAGAGGAGAAGGTGGGGTACTATGGGAGGAGGTGAGACCTGGGGAAAGGCAGGCTACTTTGGGAGGAGGTAAGATCAGGGAGAAGGCAGGGTACTATGGGAGGAAATAAGATCTTGGAGAAGGTGGGGTACTATGGGAAGAGGTAAGCCAAGGGAGCAGGTGGGATACTACAGGAGGAGGAGGTAAGATCTGGGAAAAGGCGGGGTACTATGGGAGGAAGTAAGACATGGGAGAAAGTGAGGTACTATGGGAGGAGTAAAGACCTGGGAGAAGGCGGGTTACTACAGGAGGAGGTAAGACCTAGTAGACAATGGTGTACTACTGGAGGAAGCAAGACCTGGGGGAAGCCAGGGTACTATGGGAGAAGGCAAGACCTGGGAGAAGGTGGGGCACTATGGGAGGTTGTAAGACATGGTAGAAGGCAGAGCATTGAGTGAGGAGGTAAGACCTGGAAGAAGGCACTGTACTACTGGAGGAGGTAAGGCAAGGGAGAAGGTAGGGTACTATGGGAGGAGATAAGATTGGGAGGAAGGCAGGGTGCTATGTGAAGAGGTGAGACCTGGGAGAAGGTGGAGTACTATTGGAGTAGGTAAGACTCAGGAAAAGGTGGAGTACTACTGCAGAAAGTAAGAACTGGGAGAAGGAGGCATACTATGGGAGAAGGTAGGATAAGGTGGGTTACTATGGGAGGAGATAAGACCTGGTATAATATGAGGTACTACCCAAGAAGGTAATCTCCAGGAGAAGGTGGGGTACAACGGGAACAGGTAAGATCTGGGAGAAAGTGAATCACTGGGAGAGGTAATTAGACCTGGGAAAAGGTGGGGTACTATGGGAGGAGGTCTGATGTCTTAGAAGGTGGGGTTCTATGGGAGGGAGTAAGATCTGGGAGAAGGGGGTACTACAGGATGAGGTAAGATCTTGGAGATGGTGGGGTACTATGGGAGGAGGTATGACCTGCGAAAAGATGGGGTACTACAGGAGAATGTAAGACCTGGGAGAAGGTGGGGTACTGTGGGAGGAGGTAAGACCTAGGAGAAGGTAGGCTATTTTGGGAGGTGATAAAACTCATGAAAATGTGGCATAGTACCAGTGGAAATAAGACCTGGAAGAAGTAGGGGTACTATGGGGTAGTGCCATGGATAAGGTGTGAGTATTTCAGGAGCAGTTAAGAACTATGAGAATGTGGGGTACTATGGGAGGAAGTAAGACCTGGGAGAAGGCAGGATAATATGGGAGGAGGTAAGACCTGATAGAAGGTAGGGTACTACAGGAGAAGGTAAGCTTTGGGAGAAGGTGGGGTACAACTGGAACAAATAAGATCTGGGAGAAAGTGGGGAAATGAGGGAGGTGGTAAGTCCTGGGAGAAGGTGGGGTACTATGGGAGGAGGTACGATCTGGGAGAAGGTGGGGGATACAAAAGTAACAGGTAAGATCTGGGAGAAAGTGGAGCACTGATGGATGGGTTCAGACCTGGGAGAAGGTGGGGTACTTTGGGAGGAGGAAAGATCTTAGGATCTAGAAGAAGTTGGGATACTATGGGAGGTGGTAAGACAAGAGAGAGGGTGGGGTACTATGGGAGGAAGTAAAATCTAGGAGAAGGTGGGGTACAAAATGAACAGGTAAGGTCTGGAAGAAAGAGACACTGAGGGATGGTTTAAGACCTGGGAGAAGATGGGGTACTTATGGAGGAGGAAAGATCTTAAGATCTAGGAGAAGTTGAGGTACTACGACAGGAGCTAAGACCATGGAGAAGGTGAGTTACTATTGGAGGAGGTAACACCAGAGAGAAGGCAAGTATTACAGGAGGAAGTAAGACCTGGGAGATGGTGGGATACTATAAGAGGAGCTAAAACCTGGTAGAAGGCAAGGTACTACTGGAGGATGTAAGAGCGGGTAGAAGGTTGGGTGCAATGGGAATAGGTAAGATCAGGAAGTAGGAGGAGCACTGACTGAGGCAGTAAGACCTGGGAGAAGGTGGGATACTGTGGAAGGAGGTAAAACCTGGTAGGATGTGGGGTACTACAGGCAGAGGTAAGACCTGGAGGAAGGTGGGGTAGTATGGGAGGAGGTAAGATCTTGGAGAAGGTGGGATACTACAGGAGAAGTTAAGACCTGGTAGAAGGTGGGGTACTATATGAGGAGGTAAGACCTGAGAGAAGGTGAGGTAATATGGGAGATGGTAAGACCTGGGAGAATTTGGGGTACTACAGGAGGAGGTACAACTTGGGAGAAGGTGGGGTGTTATGTTAGGAGCTATGATCAGGAGAAGTTGGGGTACTGCAGGAGGAGGCAAGATCTGCAAGAAGGCAGGGTACCATGGGAGGAGATAAGACCTGGTAGATGATGGTGTACTATGGGAGGAGGTAAAATCTGGGAAAAAGTGGGGTACAATGGGAACAGGTAAGATCTGGGAGAAAGCAGGGCACTGAGGGAGGAGTTAAGACCTGTGAGAAGGCAGAGTACTATGAGAGGAGGTTGAACCTGGAAGAAGGTGTGGTACAACAGGAACAGGTAAGATCTGAGAGAAAGTGGGGCACTAAGGGAGGGATTCAGACCTGGGAGAATGTGGGATACTACAGGAGAAGGAAATATATTAAGATCTAAGAGAAGATGGAGTAGTATAGAAGGAGGTAAGACCTTTGAGAAGGCAGGGTTCTACAGGAGGAGGTAAGATCTGGTAGAAGGCAAGGTACTACAGGAGGAGGGAAGATCTGGGAAAAGGTTGGGTAGAATGGGAATAGATAAGATCTAGAAGTAAGCTGGGCACTGAGGAAGGTGGTAAAACTTGGGAGAAGGTGGGTTACTATGGGAGAGTTTAAGATCTGGGAGAAGGTGGGGTAGTGTGGGACAAGATAAGACCTGGTAGAATTTGGAGTACTATGGGAGGAGGTTAGACCTGGTAGAAGGCAGGGTACTATGGGAGGAGGTAAGACCTGGGAGAAGGTGGGTTTCTACCAGAGGAGGTAAGACCTGAGAGAAGATGGGGAACTATAGGAGGAAGTAAGACCAGGGAGAAGGTGGGGTACTGCAGGAGAAGATAAGTCCTGATAGAATGGGAGGAAGTAAGAACTGGGAGAAGGCGGGGTACTGTCGGAGGAGGTAAGACCTGAGAAATGGCAGAGTACTGTGGAGGAAGTAAGATCTGGCAGAAGGTGGTGTAAAATGGGAGGAGGTAGGACATTTTATAAAGTAGGATACTACGGTAGGAGATAAGGCCTGGGAGAAGGTGGGGTGCTATGTGAGGAGGTAAGACATGGTAGAATACGAGGTACTCTAGGACGAGGAAAGATCTGGAAGAAGGTGGGGTACAATGGGAACAGGTAAGATCTGGGAGAAAGTGGGGCACAGAGGGAGGCAGACGGTGGTAAGATCTGGAAGGAGGTGGGGTAGTACGGAAGGAGTTAAGACCTGGTAGAATATGGGGTACTCTGGGATGAGGAAAGATCTGGGAAAAGGTGGGGTGCAACGGGAACAGGTAAGATCTGGGAGAAAGTGGGATACTGAGGGACACAGTAAGACCAGAAAGAAGGTGAGGTACTATGGGAGGAGGTGAGACCTGGGGCAAGGTGGGGAACTATGGGAGGAGGTAAGACCTGGGAGAAGATGAGTTACTATGGGAGAAGGTAAGACCTTTGAGAAAATGTGGTACTATGGGAGGAGATAAGATCTGGGAGAAGGTGGGGTACAATGGGAAGAGGTAACACCAGGGAGGAGGTGGGGTATTATGGGAGAAAGTAAGACCTGGAAAAAGCTGGGGTACTACAGGAGGAGGTAAGACCTGGGAGAATGTGGTGTACTATAGGAGGAGGTAAGGCCAGGGAGAACATGGTGTACTACAGGAGGAAGTAAGACCTGGGAGAAGTTGGGGTACTACAGGAGGAGGTCAGACCAGAGAGAAAGTGTGGTGCTATGGGAGAAGGTAAGACTCGGGGAAAAGATGGAGTACTACTGGAGGAAAAAAGCCTGGGAGAAGGAGGGGTACTATGGGAGAAGGTAGTGCCATGGATAAGGTGGGGTACTATGGGAGGAGGTAAGATCTGGTAGAATGTGGGGTACTACCTGAGGAGGTAAGCTCTGGGAGAAGGTTGGGTACAATGGGAACAAGTAAGTTTTGGGAGAAAGTGGAGCACTGAGGGATGCAATTAGACCTGGGAGAAGGTGGAGTACTATGGGAGGAGGTTTGAGCTCTTAGAAGGTGGGATACTATGGGAGGGGACAGGATCTAGGAGAAGGCGGGGTACTACAGGAGGAGGTATGACCTGGGAGGAGATGGGGTACTACAGGAGGAGGTAAGACCTGGGAGAAGATTGGATACTATAGGAGGAGGTAAGGATGGGAGAAGGCAGGATATTTTTAGAGGAGGTAAAACTCAGGAAAAGGCAGAATAGTGTCAGTGGAAGTAAGACCTAGGAGAAGTAGGGGTACTATGGGGTAGTGCCATGGATAAGGTGGGATACTAATGGAGGAGTTAAAAACTAGGAGAATATGGGGTACTATGGGAGTAAGTAAGACTGATGAAAAGGTGGGGTAGTATGGGAGGAGGTAAGACCTGGGAGAATGCGGGGTACTATAGGAGGAGGTAAGGTCAGGGAGAACATGGTGTACTACCAGAGGAAGTAAGACCTGGGAGAAGGTGGGGTACTACAGGAGGAGGTCAGACCAGAGAGAAAGTGTGGTGCTAAGGGAGAAGGTAAGACTCGGGGAAAAGATGGAGTACTACTGGAGGAAAAAAAGCCTGGGAGAAGGAGGGGTATTATGGGAGAAGGTAGTGCCGTGGATAAGGTGGGGTACTATGGGAGGAGGTAAGATCTGGTAGAATGTGGGGTACTACCTGAGGAGGTAAGCTCTGGGAGAAGGTTGGGTACAATGGGAACAAGTAAGTTTTGGGAGAAAGCGGAGCACTGAGGGATGCGATTAGACCTGGGAGAAGGTGGATTACTATGGGAGGAGGTTTGAGCTCTTAGAAGGTGGGATACTACAGGAGGGGACAGGATCTAGGAGAAGGTGGGGTACTACAGGAGGAGGTATGACCTGGGATGAGATGGGGTACTACAGGAGGAGGTAAGACCTGGGAGAAGATTGGGTACTATAGGAGGAGGTAAGGCCTGGGAGAAGGCAGGATATTTCTGGAGGAAGTAAAACTCAGGCAAAGGTGGAGTAGTACCAGTGGAAGTAAGACCTAGGAGAAGTAGGGGTACTATGGGGTAGTGCCATGGATAAGGTGGGATACTACGGGAGGAGTTAAGAACTAGGAGAATATGGGGTACTATGGGAGGAAGTAAGACCGATGAAAAGGTGGGGTAGTATGGGAGGAGGTAAGACCTGGTAGAAGGTGGGGTACTACATGAGGAGGTAAGCTTTGGGAGAAGGTGGGGTAAATTGGGAACAGGTAGGATCTGGGAGAAAGTAGGGAACTGAGGGAGGTTGTATGACATGGGAGAAGGTGGGGTACTATGGGAAGAGGTAAGACCTGCTAGAAGATGGGGTACTTCAGGAGGAAGCAAGACCTGGTAGAAGGCAGGGTATCATGGGAAGAGGTAAGATTTGTGAGAAGATTGAGTACAAAATGAAGAATTAAGATCTGGGAGAAAGTGGTGTACTGAGGGATGGGTTCAGACCTGGGAAATGGTGAGGTACTTAGGAAGTAGGAAAGATTCTAAGATCTAAAAGATGTTGGGATACTACAGGAGGAGGTAAGACCAGGGAGAAGGTGGGGTACTATGGGAGGAGATAAGATCTGGGAGTTGGTGGGGTACAAAAGTAACAGGTAAGATCTGGGAGAAAGTGGGGCACTGAGGGATGGATTAAGACCTGGGAGAAGGTGGGGTACTTATGGAGGAGGTAAGAACACAGAGAAGGTAAGTACTACAGAAGGAAGTAAGACCTTGGAGATGGTGGGATACTACAGGAGGAGCAAAGAGCTGGGAGAAGGCAAGGTAATATGTGACGATGTAATATCTGGAAGAAGGTGGGGGTACAATGGGACTAGGTAAGATCAGGGAGTAAGTGGGGCACTGACTGAGGCTGTAAGACCTGGGAGAAGGTGGGGTACTATGGGAGGAGGTAAGACCTGGTAGATGGTGGTGTACTATGGGAGGTGGTAAGATCTGGGAGAAAGTGGGGCACAATGGGAACAGGTAAGATCTGGTAGAAAACGGGGCACTGAGGGAGGAGTTATGACCTGTAAGAAGATGGGGTACTATGGGAGGATGTGGAACCTAGTAGAAGGTGGGGTACAACAGGAACAGGTAAGATCTGGGAGAAAGTGGGGAACTGAGGGAGGGATTCAGACCTGGGAGAAGGTGGGGTACAGCGGGAGGAGGAAAGATGTGAAGCTCTAAGAGAAGGTTGGGTAGTATGGAAGGAGGTAAGACCTGTGAGAAGGTGGAGTTCTTCAGAAGGAGGTAAGACCTGGTAGAAGACAAGGCAGTACAGGAGGAGGGAATATCTGGGAGAAGGTGGGGTAGAATGGGAATAGATAAGATCTGGGAGTAAGCTGGGCACTGAGGAAGGCAACTAAACATTGGAGAAGGTGGGTTACTATGGGAGGGTTTAAGATCTGGGAGAAGGTGGGCTACTATGGGAGGAGGTAAAACATGGTAGAATTTGGGGTACTATGGGAGGAGGTAAGACATGGTAGAAGGTGGGGTAATATGGGTGAATGTAAGACCTGGGAGAAGGTGGGGTTCTACAGGAAGAAGTAAGACCTGAGAGAAGGTGGGGTGCTATGGGAGGACGTAAGAATAGGGAAAAGGTGGGGTACTACGAGAGGAGGCAAGATCTCGGAGAAGGCAGGGTACTGCAGGAGAAGGTAAGTCCTGATAGAAGGTCAGGTACTATGGGAGGAGGTAAGATCTAGAAGAAGGCGGGTACAATTGCAGGAGGTAACACCAGGGAGGAGGTGGGGTATTATGGGAGAAAGTAAGACCTGGGAGAAGGTGGAGTACTATAGGAGGAGGTGAGGCGAGGGAGAAGGTGGTGCACTACAGAAGGATGTAAGACCCGGGGGGAAGGTGGGGCACTATGGGAGAAGGTAGTGCCTTGGATAAGGTGGGGTATTATGGGAGGAGGTAAGACCTGGTAGAATGTGGGGTACTACCTGAGGAGGTAAGCTCTGGGAGAAGGTGGGGTATAATGGGAACAGGTACATTTTGGGAGAAAGTGGGTCACTGAGGGATGCGACTAGACCTGGGAGAAATAGGGGTACTATGGGAGGAGGTTTGAGGTCTTAGAAGGTGGGGTACTACAGAAGGGGGTAAGATCTGGGAGAAGGCAGGGTACTACAGGAGAAGGAGGTATGACCTGGGAGGAGATGGGGTACTATGGGAAGAGGTAAGACCTGGGAGAAGACAGGATATTTTTGGAGGAGGTAAAACTCAGGAAATGGTGGAGTAGTACTGGAGGAAGTAAGATGTGGGAAAAATAGGGGTAGTATGGGATAGTGTCATGGATAAGGTATGATACTACGAGAGGAGTTAAGGGCTAGGAGAATACGGGGTACTATGGAAGGAAGTAAGACAGGGAAAAGGCAGGGTAGTATGGGAGGAGGTAAGACCTGGTTGAAGGTGGGGTACCACAGGAGGAGGTAAACTTTGGGAGAAGGTGGGGTACAATGGGAACAGGTAAGATCTGGGAGAGAGCAGGGAACTGAGGGAGGTGGTATGACCTGGGAGAAGGTGGGGTACTATGGGAGAAGGCAAGACCTGTTAGAAGATGTGGTACTTCAGGACGAAGTAAGACCTTGTATAAAGCAGGGTACTACGGGAAGAGGTAAGATCTGTGAGAAGATTGCATACAAAATGAAGGGGTAAGATCTGGGAGAAAGTGGGGCACTAAGGGATGGGTTCAGATCTGGGAAAAAGTAGGTACTTAGGGAGGAGGAAAGATCTTAAAATCTAAAAGATGCTGGGATACTAGGTAAGACCAGGGAGAAGGTGGTGTACTATGGGAGGAGGTAAGATCTCAGAGATGGTGGGGTACAAAAGTAACTGGTAAGATCTGGGAGAAAGTGGGGCTCTGATGGATGGATTAAGACCTGGGAGAAGGTGAGTACTATGGGAAGAAGTAAGACCTGGGAGATCGCAGGATACTACAGGAGGAGGAAAGACCTAGTAGAAGGCAAGGTACTTTGGGAGGATGTAAGATCTGGAAGAAGGTGGGATATAATGGGAATAGGTAAAATCAGGGATTAAATGGGGCACTGACTGAGGCTGTAAGACTTGGGAGAAGGTGGGATACTATGGGAGGAACAAGACCTTGTAGGATGTGGGGTACTACAGGAGGAGGTAAGACCTGGTATAAGGCAGGGTACTATGGGAGGAGTTAAGACCTGGTAGATGGTGGTGTACTAAGGGAGGAGGTAGAACCTAGAGGAAGGTGGGGGTATAACAGGAACAGGTAAGATCTGGGAGAAAGTGGGGCACTGAGGAAGGGATTCAGACTTGGGAAAAGGCGGGGTACAATAGGAGGAGGAAAGATCTGAAGATCTAAGGGAAGGTTTGGTAGTATGGAAGGAGGTAAGACCCAGGAGAAGGTGGTGTACTGTGGGAGGAGGTGAGACCTGGTAGAAGGCAAGGTACTACAGAAGGACAGAAGATCTGGGAGATGGTGGGGTTCTACAGGGGGAGGTAAGACATGGGAGAAGGTGGGATTCTTCAGGAGGAGGTAAGACCTAGTAGAAGGCAAGGTACCACAGGAGGAAGGAATATCTGGGAGAAGGTGGGGTAGAATTGGAATAGATAAGATCCGGGAGTAAGTGGGGCACTGAAAAAGGCAGTAAAACATGGGAGAAAGTGGGTTACTATGGGAGGGTTTAAGATCTGGGAGAAGGTGCGGTACTATGGGAGGAAGTAAGACCTGGTAGAATTTCTGATATTGTGGGAGTAGGTAAGACCTGGTAGAAGGTGGGGTACTATGAGAGAATGTAAGACCTGGGAGAAGGTGGTGTACTGTGGGAGGAGGTAAGACCTGGTAGAAGGCAGGGGACTATGGGAGGAGGTAAGACCTGAGAGAAGATGGGGTACTATGGGAGGACATAAGACCAGGGAAAAGTTGGTGTGCTACAGGAGGAGGCAAGATCTTGGAGATGACGGGGTACTGCAGGAGAAGGTAAGTCCTGATAGAAGGGCAGGTACTATGGGAGGAAGTAAGAACTGGGAGAAGGTGGGGTACAGTGGGAGGAGATAAGACCTGGGAAATGGTGGTGTACTGTGGAGGAAGTAAGATCTGTATAAGGCAGTGTAAAATGGGAGGAGTTAAGGCATTTTATAAGGTGGGGTACTATGGGAGGAGGTAAGATGTGGTAGAATACAGGGTACTCTGGGACGAGGGGAAGATCTGACAGAAGGTGGGATACAATGGGAACAGGTAAGATCTGGGAGAAAGTGGGGCACTGAGGGAGGCGGTAAGACCTGGGAGAAGGTGAGGTGCTATGGGAGAAGGTGAGACCTGCAGAAGGTGGGAAACTATGGGAAGAGGTAAGACCTTGGAGAAGATGGGGCACTATGGGAGGAGATAAGACCAGGGAGAAGGCGGTGTACTATGGGAGGAAGTAAGACCTGGGAGAAGGTGGGGTACTACAGGAGGAAGTAAGACCTGGGAGAACATGGGGTACTATGGATGGAGGTAAGACCTGGGAGAAGGCAGGATAGTTTGAGAGAAGGTAAAACTCGGGAAAAGGTTGAGTACTACTGGAGAAAGTAAGACCTGGGAGAATAAGCATACTATGGGTGGAGGTAGAGCCTTAGATATGGTGTGGTACTACAGTAGGAAGTAAGAACTGAGAGAAGACGGAGTACTATGGGAGGAGGTAAGACCTGGTAGAAGGTGGGGTACTACGGGAGGAGGTATGCTCTAGGAAAAGGTGGGGTACAATGGGAACAGGTCAGATCTGGAAGAAAGTGGGGTACTACAGGAAGAGTTAAGACCTGGCAGAAGTTTGGGCACTTTGGAAAGAGATAAGACCTGGAGAAGGTGAGGTACTAAGGGAGGTGGTAAGACTGGGAGAAGTTGGGGTGCTACGGGAGGAGGTATGACCTGGGAGAAGGTGGAGTGTTATGTTAGGAAGTATGATCAGGGAGAAGGTGGGGTACTTCGGGAGGAGGCAAGATCTGGGAGAAGGCGAGGTACTATGGGAGGAGGTAAGACCTGGTAGATAGTGGCGTACTATGGGAGAAGGTAAGATCTGGAAGAAAGTGGGGTACTATGGGAACAGTTCAGATCTGGTAGAAAGTGGGGCGCTGAGGGAGGAGTTAAGACCTGTGAGAAGGCAGGGTACTATGGGAGGAAGTAGAACTTGGGAGAAGGTGGTGTACAACAGTAACAGTTAAGATCTGGGAGAAAGTGGGGCACCGAGGGAGGGATTCAGACCTGGGAGAAGGTGGGGTACTATGGGAGGAGGAAAGATCTTATGATCTAAGTAAAGGTGGGGTAGAATGGAAGGAGGTAAGACCTGGGAAAAGGTTGGGTACTGCGGGAAGAGGTCAGAACTGTGTGAAGGTGGGGTTCTTCAGGAGAAGGTAAGACCTGGTAGAAGGCAAGGTACTACAGGAGGAGAGAAGATCTGGGAGAAGGTGGTGTTCTACAGGAGGAGGTAAGACCTGGGAGAAGGCAGGGTTCTTCAGGAGGAGGAGGAGGTAAGATCTGGTAGAAAGTTGGACTCTGAGGGTGGAGATAAGACCAAAAGATGGGGTACTATGAGAGGAGGTCAGATCTGGGAGAAGGTGGTGTACAATGGAAACAGGTAAGATCTGGGTGAAAGTGGGGCACTGATGGAGGTGGTAAGACCTGGGAGAAGGTGAGGCACTACTGGAGGAGGTGAGACCTGGGAGAAGGTGGGGAACTATGGGAGGAGGTAAGACCTGGGAGAAGGTGGGGTTCTATGGGAGGAGATAAGAACTGGGAGAAGGTGGGGGTACTACAGGAGGAGGTAAGACCTGGGAGAAGGTAGAGTTCTATGGGTGGAGGTAAGACCTCAAAGAAGGCAGGATATTTTGAGAGAAGGTAAAACTCTGGAAAGGGTGGAGTACTACTGGAGGAAGTAAGACCTGGGAGAATAGGTGTACTATGGGAGGAGGTAGGGCCTTGGATAAGGTGTGGTACTACAGGAGGAGGTAAGACCTGGTAGAAGGTGGGGTACTACGGGAGGAGGTAAGCACTGGGAATTGGTGGGGTACAACAGGAACAGGTCCGATCTAGGAGAAAGTTGGACTCTGAGGGAGGTAGTAAGACCTGGAAGAAGGTATGGTAATATGGGAGGAGGAAGGACCTGTTAGAAGGTGGGGTACTATGGGAGGGGTTACGATCTGGGAGAAGGCGAGGTACTACAGGAGAAATTAAGACCTGGTAGAAGGCAGTGTACTATGGGAGGAGGTAAGACCTTGAAGAAGGCGGGGTACTATGGGAGAAGTTAAGTCCTGGTAGAAGTTGGGGCACTTTGGAAGAAGTACTGAATTGGGAAGGTGAGATACTCACGCAGAGGTGGTAAAGACCGTGGAGAAGTTGGGGTACTATGGGAGGAGGTGCGACCTGGGAGAAGGTGGGGTGTTATGTTAGGAGGGATGATCAGGGAGAAAGTCAGGTACTTCAGGAGGAGGCAAGATCTAGGAGAAGGCGGGGTACTATGGAAGGAGGTAAGACCTGGTAGATGGTGATGTACTATGGGAGGAGGTAAAATCTGGGAGAAAGTGGGGTATAATGGGAACAGGTAAGATCTGCTAGAAAGTGGGGCACTGAGGGAGGAGTTAAGACCTGGGAGAAGGTGGAGTACTATGGGAGGAGGAGGAAAGATCTTAAGATGAAAGAGAAGGTGGGGTTGTATGGAAGACAGTAATATCTGGGAGAAGGTTGGGTACTGCAGGAAGAGGTAGGACCTGTGTGAAGGTGGGGTTCTTCAGGAGAAGGTAAGACCTGGGCGAAGGCAAGGTACTACAGGAGGAGAGAAGATCTGAGAGAAGGTGGGGTGCTACAGGAGGAGGTAAGACCTGGGAGAAGACAGGGTTCTTCAGGAGGAGGAGGTAAGATCTGGTAGAAAGTTGGGCTCTGAGGGAGGAGGAAAGATCTATAAGAAGGTGGTGTAGAATGGGAATAGATAAGATCTGGGAGTAAGCTGGGCACTGAGGAAGGTGTTAAAACATGGGAGAAGGTGGCTTACTATGGGAAGTGTGTAAGATCTGGGAGAAGGTGGGCTTCTATGGGAGGAGGAGGTAAGACCTGGTAGAAGGCATGGTACTATGGAAGGAGGTAAGACCTGGCAGAAGGTGGGGTTCTACAAGAGGAGGTAAGACCTGAGAGAAGATGGGGTACTATGGGAGGATGTAAGACCAGGGAGAAGGTGGTGTACTATGGGAAGAGGCAAGATCAGGGAGAAGGCTGGGTATTGCAGGAGAAGGTAAGTCCTGGTAGAAGGTCGGGTACTCTGGGAGTAAGTAAGAACTGCTAGAAGGTGGGGTACAGTGGGAGGAAGTAAGACCTGGGAAATGGCAGAGTATTGTGGAGGAAGTAAGACCTGGTATAAGGCAGTGTAAAAATGGGAGGAGGTATGGCATTTTATAAGATGGGGTACTACAGGCGGAGGAGGTAAGACCTGGTAGAATATGGGGTAATCTGGAATGAGGAAAGATCTGGGAGAAGGTGATGTACAAAGGGAACAGGTAAGATCTGGGAGAAAGGGGGGGCACTGAGGGAGGCAGTAAGACCTTTGAGAAGGTGGGATACTACTGGAGGAGGTAGGATCTTGGAGAAGATAGGATACTATGGGAGGAGGTAAGACTTGGGAGAAGGTGGGGTACTACAGGAGGAGGTAAGACCTTGGAGAAGGTGGGGTTCTCTGGGCGGAGGTTAAACCTGGGAAAAGGCAGCATATTTTGAGAGGTTGTAAAACTCGGGAAAAGGTGGAGTACTATCAGAGGAAGTAAGACCTGGGAGAATATGCGTACTATGGCAGAAGGTAGGGCCTTGGATAAGGTGTGGTTCTACAAGAGGAGGTAAGAACTGGGAGAAGGTGGGGTACTATCAGAGGAAGTAAGACCTGGGAGAAGATGGGGTACTATGGGAGGAGGTAAGACCTTGTAGAAGGTGGGGTACTGTGGAAGTTGGTAAGTTCTGGGAGAAGGTGATGAACACCTGGAACAGGTCAGATCTGTGAGAAAGTGAGGCACTGGGGGAGGTAGTAAGACCTGGGAGAAGGTGTGGTACTATGGGAGGAGGTAGGACCTGTTAGAAGACGGGTTACTATGGAAGGGGGTAAGATCTGGGAGAAGGCGAGGTACTACAGGAGGAAGTAAGACCTGGTAGAAGGCGAGGTACTACAGGAGGAGGTTATATCTGGGAGAAGGTGGGATACAACAGAAACATGTAAGATCTGGGAGAAAGTAGGGCACTAAAGCAGAGGTTCAAACCTGGAAGAAGGTGGGGTACTTAGGGAGGAGGAAATATCTTAAGATCTAGGAGAAGGTGGGGTAATATTGGATAAGGTAAGACTTGGAAGAAGGTGGGGAACTGCAGGAGGAGGTAATACTTGGGAGAAGTTGAGGTACCACAGGACAAGTTAAGAACAGTGAGTATGTGGGGTACTATGGGTGGAGGTAAGACCAGGGAGAAGTCAGGGTACTACAGAAGGAAGGAAGACCTCAGAGAAGGTGGTGTACTACAGGAGTAGGTAAAACCTGGTAGAAAGGTGAGGTACTATGAGAGAAGGTAAGATCTGGGAGAAGGTGAGGAACAATGAGAATAGGTGAGATCTGGGAGTAAGCAGTGCACTGATTGAGGTGTTAAGACTTGGGAGAAGGTGGGATATTATGTGAGGAGATAAGATCTGGGAGAAGGTGGGATGTTATGCTAGTAGGTAAGTTCAGGGAGAAGGTGGGGTAGTACGGAAGGAGGCACGGTCTGGGAGAAGGCGGGGTACTACCATAGAAGGTAAGACCTGGTAGATGGCAAGGTACTATGGTATGAGGTATGATCCCGGAGAATGTGGGGTACATTGGGAACAGGTAAGATCTGAGAGAAAATGGTGCACTGAGAGATGAGTTAAGACCAGGGGAGAAGTTGGGGTACTATGGGAGAAGGCAAGACCTGGGAGAAAGTGGGGTAGTATGGGAGGAGGTAAAACCTGTGAGAAGGTGGGGTGCTATTGTACGGGGTAAGACCTGGGAGAAGGCAGGGTACTGAGGGAGGAGGTAAGATCTGGGAGAAGGCGGGGTACTGAGGGAGGAGTTATGAGCAGGGAGAAGACAGGGAATTAAAAGTGGAGGTAAGAGTAGTGGGAAGGCAGGGTACTATGGGAAGACCCAAGACTTGGGAGAATGTGGGGTACTATGGGAGGAGGTATGACCTGGGGGAAGGTTGGATATTATAGGAGGAGATAAGACCTGGGAGAACATGCGGTACTATGGGAGGAGGTAAGTCCTGGAAGAAGGTTGACTACAAGAGGAGGTATGATCTGGGAAAAGGTACAGTACTACGGGAGGTTGTTTCGACTTGGGAGAATGTGGGGTATCTTGGGAGGAGGTAAGACCTGGGAGAAGGTGGGGTACTATGGAAGAGGGTAAAACATGGGAGAAGACAAAGTACTACAGGAGGGGGTAAGACTGGGGAAAATGTGGGTTATTGCAGGAGGAGGTAAGACTAGGGAGAAGGTGGGGTACTACAGGGGAGGTAAGATCTGGGAGAAGATGGGGTACTAAGGGAGGAGGTAAGATTGGGGAGAAGGTGAGGTAGAATGGAAGGAGGTAAGACTTTGGAGAAGGCAGGGTACTGACGGGAAAAAGTAAAACCTGGGAGAAGGCAGGGTTCTACAGGACATGGTAAGACCTGAGAGAAGGTGGGGTACTATAGGAGGGGGTAGATCCTGGGAGAATGTTGGGCAGTATGGAAGTAGCTGTGACTGTGGAGAAGGTGGGATGATTGGTCCGAGGTACAGGTAAATTAGAGGTAACTGACTGAGGGTCCAAGAACTGAGAGGGTGTAGAAACATAAACAAAAAGTTTAAAAAAAAAAAAAGGGACTTTTTTTACAATTAACTGGTTAAAAAGGCATGTATCATACAAAGCAAAAAGAGCCTTTGCCCTCAAACCCTATTTCTTGCTGTTACATGGTGCTGCTTTATGGACAACGCCACTTGTTAGGAAACTGACCAGGCTTCAAATTCTATATAAGAGGGTTGGATGTTTTACATTGACTGTTTCAAGAAATCTCTATTTGGACTTGCATTTTATATCTACTGAATCTAGGTTAAAGCAGCAATATTTGTTAGTTGGCATAAAATTTAATCATACATTGTTTTTTAGTAATAATATATTCCTGACATCATTATTTAATCATCAGCGTATTGTTCTCTCTGATGTTCTTAATTTTGTAATTAATTGCTCCAGTCATTATAGATGGCTGCCACTACAAATTTTGGTCACACTTTAAGTATCAGTTTTAATATAACTGCAGGGTAAGTAATCCTTAATTGCATGTAGCAGGGATAATTATACTATAGTTCTATGTTTGTTGCGTGCGACTACATTGCGACTGGAATGCAGTTACAGTGTAGTTACCTACACTGTAACTACAGTGTAGGTAACTGACACTTAAAATAAGGTGCTACAAAATTTTCTAAAATCTGTTCCATCAAGGTTGCTTTTTAACATTATGTGCTGGATTCATACTGTATATACATTAGGATGGTGCTAGCACATGTGTCTGATGGTAAACAGGTAACAAAACACTAAAATGTTTAATTTATTCACAGTGGTTGTGGCCAGTGTGCAGGGACTTTAAAAAAGTTCCAAACCCCATATGTCAATTCAGGAATTAAACACGTAGAATGAGAAGACAAATTGGATGCAGTGAAGCTTTTGCCAGACACACATTATTATTGTAACATGGCATTCTATATTAGCAAGTAAAGCAGAAAACACAGTTTGTTTATTTATTTATTTATTGAATTTTGGTAACCGGGTAAGCCCACTGAGACATGACAGTCCCTTTTTCAGGGGTGACCCGGGAAGAGCAATACATTAAAAGTCCAACAGTTGATACAGTTATTGTACAAAGTAACACAAATAAGGTGAAACAAGAACATATATCCAGCTATTAATGCAGTAGGTTAAAGAATAGGAAAATCAATGCAATAAACAAGCTACAAACTTTATACACAGTTTTCAATATATGTCGAGGGAATTGGCAGTGCCTAGCAAGGTCTAGGGATTAATAATAGCTAACAGTGGAGAGTTTGTACACTATAGTGTTACCTAGAGCAGGAGCATTTTGGGGGGGGGCAGCAAGGTGTACTATCAGAGAGCATTGAAATTGTGAGATGGAGGTGCAGGCCAGGATTGGGGGAGGCAGAGAGTTCCAGGAGGACATGGATGAAAAGGCAAATGATCTCCTGGCCGAGGAAAGTCTCAGTTTGGGTACTTGATGCAAGGGAAGAGAAGCTGACCTTAGGGCATACTGGGGGAGTTTGCGTTGGATTACATTAGATAGGCAAGGAGGAGTGAAACAGTAGACCAGCTTGTGTATTAAGCTGAGGGTGGCATAGTGAAGCTTAGTCTCATAGGGTAGCCAACCCAGGGCAGACAGGACATTGCAATGATGATGCCTGGCGTTGAAACCCAGAGCAACCCTACCTACTCTACGATAAACCTGTGAAAGTCAAGATAGAATGGTAGTAGCTGTAGAGAACAGGAGCGGGGCACCATACAAGAGGAGAGGCAGGGGAGTGGCATCAGCTATCTAATGACAAGAGGTCGCTGTGAGGTAAGAAAGGATTCTGTAGAGGACTCCTATTTTCTGGTTAAGAGTTTTGGTAAGGGTAGTGACATGGGTGTGCAAGGAAAGGGAGGGATCCAAGGTGATTCCCAGGTATTTGAAAGTCTGGACAGATTCAAGGGTGGTCCCTGTGTGTGACGATATAGCAAGGGGGGGCGTGATCGAAATATTGAGTTGGTAAACAACATGCACTTAGTTTTTTTAGTATTTAGAACCAGTTGTTTATGAGTTAACCAGTCTTCTAGGGAATGAAAATCTGATGCTAGCGTTGGGGTAAGCCAACTAGTATCTGAAGAGGAACAATAAATGATAGCATCATTGGCATAGAGGTGAACAGTGGCCCCACCACAATTTTTATGGAGTTCATTTACATATAGATATATATATATATATGGAAAAGAGCAAGGGGCCCAGTATAGAGCCTTGAGGTATACCGTGGGTGATGGCCATCGGCTCTGATACGGATCCCCCCTCCATTTGACCCTCTGAGAACAGTTAAAGAGATATAAGTTCATGTTAACATATCCACATCAAGGCCTAGAACATGTAATTGATGTAGAAGTAAGTCATGGTTGACCAAGTCAAAAGCTTTTGTCAAATCCACAAATATTGCACCAGTGACAAAGCTATCATCCATTGCCTAATAAATGTCCGAGGTGACTTTGATCAATGCCGTAATGGTGCTGTAGTTTTTCCTAAAGCCGTGCTAGGAAGGTGATAGGAATTGGTGCTGATCTAGGTAGTCTTGGAGGTGGTTGTATAATATCCTTTCCTGTAACTTAGTTAGGGGACAGAGTATTGAGATGGGACAGAAGCCTTCTTTGTGCACAGGGACTACCACTGCAACCTTCCCTTTATCGGGGATGGTACAAGTTAGGAAGGATCTATTAAATAGGTCACTAATGGGGCGGGCCAAAGCATCAGTTCCAACCTTGAGGAACCTGGGTTCAAGTGTGTTATGTCCAGGTGAGCTGTCTGCCTTTAGATTCCTGAAAAGATGGCGAACTTCGTTAAGTGTTCCCAGTTTAAGGTGGAAGGAAGGGCGGGCCATATGATTGACAGATGGCAGGGGGTCTGATGAGGGGGGAGAGGGAGAGCTAGCAAATCAAGAGGTATATTTATGCAAGTCAGTGAAGAAATCAATAAAGCATGTCACAATGGAGGAAGGGTCAGTGTGGGTCATCCCCCGGGCATCAATGGAGCTAGAGATTTCAGTGGGGTTTCCCTTTAAGAGGGAATTAATCTGTTTCCAGAAATCTTTCGTATTACTTAGATGCTCAGTCTGGAGTCTCTTAAAATGTTGCCTAGCCTTTTGGATAGAATTTTTGCAGCTATTCCTTAACTGCCTATAAAATTGCCAGTCAGCAGGAAGACTACTACATTTGAAAGCTCTCCAGGCTTTATCTTGAGATGCCATATGCTGCTTTAGCTCCTTGGAGAGCCAAGGTGCTTTAATCCCCTTAGTCCGGCATGACTTCAGAGGAGCATGGTTGTCAATGATGTCAGAGAGCTTAGATACAAAGAAATCCAGGGCTGAATTAACATCTGGGAGTGTGTTGATTGGGCTCCAGTCAGTTGCACGGATTGTGCCCAGGAAGGTGCTGGGATAAAAGTTTGACATATTCCATATCTTGATGATTTTCGGAGGAGGATTTGTGGAGTTGTTTTGTCAGATACATAGGGTCAGGGAGTGGTCACTAATACTGTCAGACAGGATGCCTGCATTCTTTATTTTAGAGGGGCAGTTAGTGACCACCCAGTCGAGAAAGGTATGGTTACCTGATTTTGCGTTGATGTGGGTAGGGTCGCTCATGATCTGAACCAGATTTGAGTCTGTCAGGGAGGCAGTCAATCTGGAGGATTTTGGGTTCAACCAGTCAATGTTGAAGTCTCCCCGATCACTAAGTCTTGTTGCAGAAGGCTAGCACAGGTGAGAAGGGAGTAGAGGTTGTATGCCGCCACGTTTGGTGGTAGATATACACATCCCACTATGAGTTTCTTAATGGAACCTAGGATGATGGAAAGGAATATTGATTCCACCTCAGTTGGGGCATGGCATGACAAAGAAATCTGGGTAGCATCAAGATTGACTTTGACATACATGATGACACCCCCAGCCTGTTTGCCTACCTAATCTGTCCTGAAACATTTGTATCCTGATAAGGCTACCTCGTGCAGTCCATATTCGGTTTCAACCAAGTCTCTGAGATATCCAGGATGTCAGGAATGTGGTTAGTGACCCATGCTTCAAGTTCCAGCATTTTTGGTCTAAGACTACTAATGTTTAAGTGTGCAGTTTTCAGACCCTTCAGTTTTGGGTGCGATACAATAGATGGGTCGGGGTAGAGGTATTAGAAGTTGGTCCAGGATTAGGTTCTATGTCTCCAGCTAGTATTAGCTAGAGAAGGAGTAAAAACAAGTCCTTGATTGAGTTAAAGAGGGGGAGTCTCAGCCCCTTAATGTTGCTTGGGTGGACACTTATTTCCCTGGAAAGCCATAGCCTGAGATATACTACACCCCTTTTTGGCAGACAGAGGACCAAGTGAAGTCTGGGTCATGGTTCATGCACCAGATAATGGGGTGGTACTTTGGCATTGTGCACAGGGGTTGTCTTAGGGCCAGGGAGATGAGATAGCTGAGTACAGAAGTAATAAACAGGAAGGGAGATACAGAACTGCTTGTCTGACTGTACTGCAGTGTTTGTTTTTTTAAGTTGCAAGGGCTAGGGCCTAAATAATTAGGTGAGTGGTTACAGGAAAATACTCAGAAACCAGGTCTTTAACATGGTGAAGTAATACTTTAGGGAGGCACTGGGCAATGGAGATAAGTGTGGTGACCAAGCCAGCACTGGGTGAAGGGGAGAGCTAGGGCCAATCAGGCAGGAGGCAACCTTGTGCTGCAACCAATAAGAGGACTGATAGGCAGGGGGAGGAGGAGCCGAGTGGATTTAAAAGAGGCCAAAATCAGGAGGGTGGGCGGGATTAAAATCCAGTTGGAAAGATTTAACAACAAAGCAAGATCAGCCCTGGAAGCAGCAGCGAGGTAGTTCACCAATCAGCAGTCGGCTGAAAAAGGTGGCCAAATTCAAACCCTGCGGAAGGGTTGATTCCGAGTAGCGTAACTGCAGAAATGTTTGGGTCTGAGGGGAATGGGCAGCAGAATTAAGTTACAGGAGCCACTGCAGCTGGGAGCTAAGGGAGAGAAGAGAAATGAAGTTTAAATTATATGCCGTGGGGACAGAGACAGGCGGGGAAAGTCATGGACAGTATAATACGAAAGAAGACAATCACAGTTAAACGGTAGGAGGGGTAAGTGAACAGGAGAAACAGAGAGAGAGAGAGAGTGGGGCTGGAGAGATGAAACAGGGATTTGTGGAGGAGGAGAGGAAAAAAGGGTGCAGGAAAAAGTAGTAGAAAACAAGTGGAAGACAGTTTACATCTTAGGCAAAAAGTTCAGCTGGATTAAACCGCAGTATAATTATTGCAGTACAATTATTGCAAGCTCAGGCTTATCACATCAAATTGGTCTGTGCAGTGACTAAGAAAAATATAGGCAGGGAAGCTAGCAGCAGTTAAACAGTTAAAAATACATCTAGCAAGTACTGAGCAATTAGAGGAAATTCAGTCAGAGAAGCTGGCTACAGCTAGACTTCAATTAATTAACCAGTCAATTAAGTCAGGCTGGATTAAAATAAATTGGATTCTGTGATTACAAATTAGGCAAAATGAGCAAAAAAAATGTATATATATTCAAGTATATAGGCTGGATTGCAGCTAACTATTAATTACAGCTGAAATAATCGAAAATCATTCGGAAAGGTTTAATAGCAAAGCAAGATCAGCTCTGGAAGCAGCAGCAAGGCATTGGCCAATCAGCAGTCAGCTGAAAAAGGCAGCCAAATACAAACCCTGCTGAAGGGCTGATTCTGAGTAGCTTACCTACAGAAACTTTTGGGTCCGGGGGGTGGGCAGGTGGCAGAATGACGTTACAGGAGCCACCGCTGCCAGGATCTGTAGAAACTTTTGGGTCAGAGGGGTCAAAAGACATCACCTGGCCTGCGGCCTCATGCCCCAACCCCCCCCAACCATGGATTAATTCCACAGTAGAACCATGCTCTGTTGTGGTTTAATACTTACATACATCCATGCTTGTCCCTCAATAAACCATGCTTTATTTTGTAATTCTGTTATTCACCACCAGAACTCAAATCTTCTGTATACTTAAATATTTGCATTTCCCATCATGCACAGTGGCCAAATTCCAAACAGCAAACACAGTAGAAAAATGGAAATGATTCCACAGTTCACGAAAATAAATCAGCCAAAATCCATGCATATTCTGAAATGTTGATCACATCTGCATGTAATCAGTAATGGAATCACTGTTCACCATTGTACTCACAATATTAAAAGGAAAATCAGCCTGTTCAGCACAATACAGAATTCTACATTCCAACTACCTGTGTCTGTTTCTCTGGCAGTGTTTGATTGTACTTGCTACTATAGGATGTCATGTTACAAACTCTTATCAAGCATAACTCCCTGTTTCTGCACTTACCATGTTACAAGCAATTAATCCACTCCACAGCATGGCTCTACTGTAGAATTAATCCATGCCTGGGTGGTTGGAGGCATTCGGCCTGCGGCCGCATGCCCCCACTCCCCAGGCATGGATCATGCCCCCACCCTCTCAGGCATGGATTAATTCTACAACAGAACCATGCCGTGTCGCGAATTAATGCTTACATAGACAACTATACAATCACATTTTTTTTCTACCAACAAATACTGCTTCTTGAAAGAGCACCTTTCTTGGTGTTACAAACAAATAAGATGAAGCTCCTTTACCTCCACTGGAGGTCCTCTATGACACTTTTATAACTTTTTATACTGCCCCCAAGGAAGGGAAGGGAAGGATTGTAAATTTCCCCAAAGGCTAGCTGCACAATCCCTTCTACTTCCCTATTGCTGGCTCTGCCCATGTGCTCTAGTGTTCTAGGACACTTGTATAGGGAGAGCACGGGGGCACATTTCATTCAAGTCTGTGGAGTGTTATTTTCAAATGCTGTGTTCTGTCATTTAACTGGACAGTTGTTAATATTGGAGTCCAGGTTCAAATAACAAGAACCTTATTTGCTGAACCAGGCTTTGACTTTACCGGCTGTCTAGTTAAACAGCCCGAAAACAGCATTTTAAAATCAAGCAATATATACTTGAATGGAGCGCGCTCCCAAGCTCTTCCTACACTGATGTCATTAAAAACGTCAGAGCTCGGGGGTGGAGCATGCAATAAGGGAGTTGAAGGGATTTCTCAGCTAGACCCTTGGGGTAAATTACAGTTCCTTCCCTTCCCTTGTGGAGACATTATAAAAATTTAAGAAAGTGCCTTGGAAGAGCTCCTATGGCAGTAAGGGATCTTTCTCTTATTTGTTTTATGGTACTCAAAAGACTGAGAAAGGTTCTGTTTAATGTACAGTAAGGGTATTTCTTCACATTGTTAAATTCTGGATCTCCTTCCAGCTTTATAAATGTATTAAAATATCAAAATTCCAAACTGAACTTACGTTCATGCAATCAAGATCTGCTCAAATGTTCCTTTTGTGACAACATGAGTAAGGTACAGTGAGATGAACAAATGTGGTGCTTTGATATCTTTTATTGGCCCCATAAGACATTTACAGAACACAAAATTTCAGACTGTACAGGGCCCTTCTTCAGGTGTAGCAGGTTCCACAAAAAAGTGAGCTTTTAAACTTTGGATAGAGCAATCGACTGATAAACTTTTACACATGGGTGTGGCTGTTCTGTTGATAAGGAAGTATCATACATAGAAAGCAATGAATAATTAGATGTGTGCAGAGACAATAAAGCAGTCTTTGAAATCCTAGGTGGTTATAAATTGTTAGATGTTTATATACCAAGAGTCTCTCTGAAAATGGAGTGTGTGTGTGTGTGTGTGTGTGTGTGTGTGTGTGTGTGTGCATGTGTGCATGTGTGTGAAAACAGAGTATGCACATATCTATCAATGCTGCATAAAGGTACTCACACATGAGAATATAGTGGATAAAAAGTATGATCAAACATATAAATAAAACTATGTTAATGTATAAGGCACACTAAATATAAATATAAATGTAAGAGATAATGTATATACGTAAATGTACAGGAAATGCGCATGCACCTAAACCAAGTAAAAGGCAGTTGTCAGTTAAAATTTGTAGTGGATCATGAAGCCGAGGTCTATATTCAGTCCATTATTGTTAATATTCAGAAGATGAATAAGTTTGAGCTCATAATTTCACCTTTCTTGTGCATTTTTGAAGTGTCCTTTGAGAACCAGGACAGAGAGGTCAGAGATGGAGTGATTAGACTGAAGGCGCTTTTACACACAGGTTTCAGTAACAGAATGACTGTGACAGGAACAGTATTCTGTTACCTCCCTAGTGTGTAAAGTGCATCTGTTCCATTCCC
This sequence comes from Neoceratodus forsteri, assembly GCA_016271365.2. Classification (NCBI taxonomy): domain Eukaryota; kingdom Metazoa; phylum Chordata; order Ceratodontiformes; family Ceratodontidae; genus Neoceratodus; species Neoceratodus forsteri. Next base: position 90,310,897 of record JADMNL010000026.1, on the reverse strand, counting down.
TTAGTGAACGTTCATCCGAACTGCAATCTCTGCTTTTCGTGGTTTGCCACGATGTGTTCCATTTCATCTGGTTATGTAAAACAGCCATTCCAGTAGCAGTGCAGAAACAGCCATAGAGCAGCAAACTCTGTGGGGGAGCTGAAACAAATGGAGGCAGGGGTTGACGGAATACTCATGGAGTGTAAAGGGAACCAAGAACGGAACAGAGAACAATGCTCATTCCATTTTTAAAACCTGTGTGTAAAAGCATCTTGAGAGAAATATTGTCCCACTGATATTTCAGTCTTTTTCTCTTTTATGGTGTGCATGTGTGAGGTCATTTGTGTTTGAAGGAGTTGCTTGGTTTCTTCCGCATGACCTTTATGTGAACATTTCTTGCACTGGATGTAATACACAACATTCTGGGATCCACATGTCTAACTCCCATGTATCTTGAATTCCTTGTTTGCTGTGGTGTTGATAAAGTCTGAAGTGGAAATGTACCCACACATTTTACATTTAGGAATATAGCAGTTTAGTGCCTCCTAGTGTTCTGTTGTTTTGGTCTGGTATAAGTTTGCTCATGACAATCAGGGCAGTTAAGGACATTGACAATTATGCTATAGTGATTATCTTTCTCCTGTAGGTCCCTGAAAATTTGGAATTCAAACAGTAGGAATCCATCAACGATGCTTTACAATAAGCATGCAGCTAAGTTCAAACTTTGCACTGTGGTCACACTTCCCATAATGATCTAAAGTCAGATTTGTTTCTCCACCCGAGAAGAGCAGACACCCCAAAGTACAGTTCCAGCTTTCTGGTCAATGAAACTTAACCTGTTACTTGTTTATTATTTTATTCACAGTTAAGTTAGTTTTTCCAGTAATCCGCGTTAGTGCGTATTTTTGTTTATTTTAGTGTGATTTTGCAGTTTCTCCAGTTCCTGATGGTTCAAAGGAACCGGAGAAAACCACATAGTAATACAGTTCCTATCTAAAGAGAACTGCCTGCGTTTGACAAAAATTTTTAAAACTGCTTAGTTTTAAATATATTTAACTTTTTTTTTGTACATTTAACACTCAGTTCCAATTGAAAGGGAACCAAACTGCATTCCTGTTGAAGTTTGAAACTGCTTTATAGTTATGGCTCAAATAAGTGGTTCCCTCATGTTTTTGAGGAAAAATAGTTAACTAAATATCATTTGTAACTAGGAACCAAATTATTTATATCACAGGTCTTTCAGTGTTTGTCATGACTGATAGACCTGGTAAGAAGAGAACAGGGCCCACGGGCTTTAAACATTGTGAACATTGTTTTCGGCTCCTGGTAAAGGCAGTCTGCCATGAGCTTTGCTTAAGGTGCCTGGGCCCAGATCATCATTTTCTCAGTTGTGAGCTCTGTAGTAGTTTTGCCTTAAAACCTAAAAGAAAAGGGCTGAAAAAGAGAAGATTTCAGCCTGCCTCTGTGTCACCAAAATACAATAAAGACTCTGGGGGTGTTTCTAACAATGGTGGAAAACCCGCAACAGAGGATTCATTTCCTCAAAAACAGCAGCAGTCACTGTCAAAAGGGACAGAGACCAGGGTGTCCAAAAAGGGGAACACTGAGTTCTGTGATTGCAAAAATACAATTAAAGAGACTCAGATTGCTGGCCCAGTGGCGCTGAGGGTTGAGGAACTAGATACCTCACCTCGCAGCACGCCAGTGACCCAGGTTTGGGAACAAGCCCGGGCCATCGAGGGTCAGCAGGGTTGGGAAGGGATTGAGCATCCAGGAGACTGCTCTCCCTTCCTGGGGGGGGGATATAGGGTCCACGTCACGCTTGAGTGACCCCTGGTGTCAGTTGGGGGTAGCCAGGGACTGGCGATGTTGCTGCAATGGCACCTAGGGGAGGCAGACCTCGCCTGAGCTCCACCAGGGGGAACACAAAAAAAGGAAAAACACCAGCACCTGATAGGTGAAGCCGGGGTCAGGGGTCAGTCCTCACACCCAATGTCAGGCCTTCCAGGTCTGCCTCAGTCTCTCCCGTAGCACTCTGCTCACCTTGTTAGCTTATAGATAGAGTGCCTGAGACATCGGCTGTCCCGCCCCAGGGGGCTCAGAGTCGGGGGGGGTCAGGCAGCCAGGTGTGTGGGGAGATGGGTCATGGGCCGAGAGTGGAGGTAGGAGGCTTCAGGAGAGCGGGAGCAAGACTGCACCGTGCACCCACGCCAGAGAGAGGTCAGGTCTGTCGGTGCAGGAGACATAAAGAAACTTGGGGGGAAAAAAAAGAGCCTCAGATCAGGTACCGGAACCAGTGCCTACCAAGAAAAAAACAGAAAGAGAAGCACATCCTTGCCACCTCCCGCAAGGTGAAAGGGGAAATTGTTTCACAGGGAAAGGCATACTAAGCTGGAGTTTGTTTCCAGGTGCAACCTGAGAGCACAAGAAAGTTAAGCGAATTGCTCAGGGTCAAATAGTATGCAAGTGGGGGCTGATGGGATTCAAAACCAGGTCTACAACTAAGTGCCCCTAACCACTATGCTGTACTGCCTCCTGCAAAAGGAAAAGGATCAGGCATTAGATCAAAGACAAATGCTCTCAACGGAGAACATGACTAAAGCATGGCAGTTTTTCCAAACCTTCCAGGTTATAGAAAACTTCATCAATATGCCTGCCCCCCCCCCCCGGCTCTGGCTTCAGAAGATTTGCCCATGGAGGAGGATGTGCATTATGAGGAGGAGGAGGAGGAGGAAGATGAGCCTATAAAACCTGATGGTTCACCTGAGCAAGAGTTTGCCTCCCCACCTAGGCCTACAGAGAATTATACCTTGTATTCTTGTTTAAAACAGATGGTGAGCACCCTCAACATCCACTCTCATGAAACAGAGGAGGATGAAGGGGAAGTAGAGTTCATGAATATGATAAGCTTAGTCCCCACAAGAAGACTGCTAATTCCCATCCAATTAATCACTTCAAAAAGCTACTTTAAAACTCCCGTCAGCACCTAATTCAGCTGCTGTGCTGGCTTTGATAGAAAAGTTGAAAAAAGTATCAGGTGGACAGACAGAGGGTGGAATACCCATGCTAATCATGAAGGAGTTGACCAAGCTGTTGCTTATTAGAAGGCCAAGGTACTCTTCTCTGCACAGTCCCCTGAAAAGGATTCCAGGAACTGGTTACTATGGCCATAAAGGTATCTACTACAGTTTCCCTGCTCCTCAGGCAGTCAACTTATTTGGCTTAAACAGCCTTGTACCAGAAAGCGGTGTGGAATGTAGTGCTGGCACTGACTGATAAGATTGACAGTGAGGTGCCACAGGACCTGGCAACCACAGCAAAGTCAGCCCTAGATGCCACAAAATACCAGTTACACATGGCTGTCAACACCACTGACTCTGCTTCTTGGGCCTTAACCCATGCAGTGACATTGAGGAGGTTTGCCTGACTAAGGCTACCATCCAATCTTGACACCAAGTCTAAAGTCATGGACTTCTCCATTGAGGGAAATTCCCTATTTGGTGACAAAACAGAGTCATACATAGAAAAACTGGATGAGTACAAGACCACTTAGAAAGATAACACTGAAAAGGATAAGGCCTCCACTTCCTACAGGCCCTATAAAAGGCAAGGCAGGGGTGGGGACTACTATCCAAGGCCTTACACCCCCTATGAGTACCAAACCCCAAAAGGTTACTACAGGTGTAGATGCAGGAGAGGCTCTGGATGTACTGCTGCAGCACCAGCCCCAAGCCACAACTAAACAAAATGCCTGACAGTTCTGCTCAAGTCACCCAACCATTACCCGTGGGGAGAAGGCTGACCCACTATTTCCAGGAGTGGGTAAAAATTATCACAGATAAGCAAGTCCTAGAAGTAGTGGGTCAGGGATTGTCCCTGCAATCCAGGAGCATCCAGAACTACAGAACCCCAAAACCTTCCAGTCCTTTACCATCAGAATTCTGTTGGAACTGGAAGTAAAGAAGCTGCTGCAGGCAAAAGCAGTAGAAAAGGTCCCTGCCTCACAGTGGGACAAGGACCTATTTTCAAGATACTTCCTGACCCACAAGCAAAACGAGGAGTGGTGACCCATTTTTGATTAAAGTTATCTGAACAAACATATTACAAAGGAAAGTATCCAGATGGTCACACTGGGCACAGTGATGATCCTATCCTTACAACCAGGAGACTGACTGTGGTCACTGGAACTGAAAGACACTATTTTCACATTCCAGTCAGATTCACTCACAAAAAAATACCTCAGGTTCAGGTTGGAAAGCTGCCAGTAACAGTTTATAACCCTCTCCTTTGGCCTCTCTTCAGCACCAAAGGTCTTCACAAAGTGTCTAGCTGTGGTGACAGCACACCTTAGAAGAAAAGTTGTGGTGTTTTTTTTTCCTACCTAGACAACTGGCTGGTCTTATGGTAAACAGAACAAGAGGCAAGGGGCTCTATTCAAAGGATAAACAGCACCCTAGAGAACCTGGGACTCCTGATAAATTAGTAGACATTCCAAACAGAACCAGTTCAGGTGTTGAACTTTATATGTGCAGAACTGGATACCATGCAGGGAAGGCTTTCCACCAATAAGAAGGGGTATCAAACTTGATTGCTGCTGCAGAATCCTTCACAATGGGCCAACCAAGGCCTGCTAGGGATTTCCTGCCATTACTGGGCCACATGGCGTCATCTACAGCAGTGTTACCATGAGCCAGATTCCAGATGAGGGACATTCAGTATCACCTAAGGGACCACTGGTCTCAAAGGTGGGACCCATTGTCCAAGCCAGTGCCAGTCACAAAGACCTTCATGCGTGCACTAGAGTGGTGGAAGGAGGAAAGCAACCTCCGAGAGGACATTTTCTTCCTCCAGCAATTCCCCAATAAGTGTCCTCACAACAGATGCTTCACTCCTAGGGTGGGGCACCCACCTAGGGGACCTCACAGTAAGTGGCATCTGGACCCCATAGGAAGCTGAGGAACATATCAGTCTCCTAGGTCTCATGGCAGTATTGCTGTTAGTGAGATATTTTTCAATCTAGCTACAAGGCCAGGCAATTCAGATCTGAATAGAGAACACCACAACAATGTATTACATAAACAGGTAAAGAGGAACAAGATCCTCAGAACTGTGCACAAAGTCCATGAGGATCTGGGAGATAGCCTACTCACCAGATACAAAGATTTTTGCTGTACATCTGTCAGGCAAAGATAATTTCATAGCAGATGCCCTAAGTAGAATCAGCCAGAGAAAACATGAGTGGGCTCTGAACCAGCAAGTGCTGGCCTCAGTTTTCAGATGGGGGCACTGAAGAAATAGAGCTGTTTGCCTTTTGGGAGAACAATCAGCTCCTACAGTTTTGTTGCAGGCCTCTAACAAGGGGCACAGTCTCAGAATGCCCTGATTCTGGACTGGACAGGGAGGTTCCTGTATGCGTTCTCACCATTCCGTTTCATATGGAGAGTGCTCATAGAGCTCAAGAGAGGGCCAGCAGCAATGGTCCTGATAATCCTAGACTGGGCCAGACAGGCTTGGTGCTCAGTGCTCCTGACCCTGTCCAGAAGGCCCCAGTCAGTCTACCACTGAGATACAACCTGCTGACTCTGTCTCAGGGCAGGAACAAATCCTCAGATCTCAGAACATTATGCCCAAGGACATGGTTACTGAGGAGCTAGAATTCTCTAACTTCCAAAGGTGTTGACACCATCCATGAGTTTCCATCAGCAAGCTCACACTGTAAATGAGGCAGAAGCATGCTCTCTGTTTAATAAACAAACAAACAAACTAAAAAGGGGCAATCAATCTGAGGCCAGTCAGTGCTGAAAGGTACATTTATTAACATTTACAAATCGTCCTTTAAAGTTGCAGGGGGTGTAGGCTTGTCTCAGCTAAAAAAATGCACTTCCAGAGCAGAAATAGCTTCTTAATCTTTTTATTTTTAGAACCCCTATGTTTCGCACCTCAGAGCTTGTTCACGGGGCATTTATTCTTTCATCTGTTTTAAAACAATAATTATATGTTTTAATATCATCACTTAAATTCAACATACATAATATAAATTTATAATCATTTAGGAATATTGTTTAAAATTTACCAAATCATTTCAATTGTTTGTTAATTTTTCAATAATACATCACATCAGGCTTTTACAATTCAGCTCCTATAAACCAAAATAACAACAAACAATTCTTATTTGCAAAAAGCCACACATTCAGTTAATTCACTGTTGAGATTCCTTTAAAAGAAACAAACTCTTTGTTACAACCATTCATATGTTTTTACATTTTCTTTTATCTAGACTCAAAAGAAGTCCCTTCAGTCTAGATAAAAGAAAATGTAAAAACATATGAATTATATTAACAAAGAGTTTGTTTCTTTTAAAGAAATCTCAACAGTGAATTAACTGAATGTGCCACAGCAAATGCTTTAACATTAAGGTTCATTAGTGAAAGAGAAAGATGTTTTAAAAGGTTTAAGCTCAAAAATAAGAGGTATGTGAGCAGTTATGGGGAAACAAGTTTGTTACTGATGTAAAATGTAATATTTTTTGCTCAGGATCCAGAATGTGTGGCTTTTTGCAAATAAGAATTGTTTGTTGTTATTTTGGTTTATAGGAGATGATTTGTAAAAGCCTGATGTGATGTATTATTGAAAAATTAACAAGCAATTGAAATTATTTGGTAAATTTTAAACAATATTCCTAAATGATTATAAATTTATATTATGCATGTTAAATTTAAGTGATGATATTAAAACATATAATTATTGTTTTAAAACAGATGAAAGAATAAATGCCCCGTGAACAAACTCTGAGGAGCGAAACGTAGTGGTTCTAAAAATAAAAAGATTAAGAGGTGATTTCTGCTCTGGAAATGCATTTTTTCAGCTGAGACAAGCCTACACCCCCTGCAACTTTAAAGGATGATTTGTAATTGTTTACACTTTCAAGGGGGTTTATTTAAGACAACCATTTCCCAGTCGTTCCATTGTTTTGTGCATTTATTAACATACCTGCTGCATGTACTTGTGTGTGTCTGTGCACGTGTGTCTGTTGGTGTGTACACATGAATGTGTGTTATGTGCATGTGTGTATTTGTATGTCTTATTGTATAATGTTATGTTCCCTGAATAGCTCAACTCACATACTCCTGGCCTAAAGTGACCACCTTTGTTATCCTCTGAAGGAGTTTATGAGGAGTGGGATCAGTGGATGCCCAAGACACTCACTAGTGTGAGGTGAAGACTCCAGGTAGGTGACGGCCAATGTAGGTCTCAGTGTCCAGAGGGGGAAATAAGGAAGAAAAGAAAATTAACTTGGTTTTGTTTTGTAGAGTGCCTTTTATGCCTCAGGTGGTTAACCTGTTCCCTGACTCCCAGAATCTGACTTTATAGCCACTTCAACAAGGCAGACCCTGCCACATTGAGCCACACCAGGTCATGGACTTAAGCCTCAGTACAGGCAGCATGGCACTGTTTTCCCTGCCTGTATTTTTTGTTTATTAGAGGCAATCATTTCTCCACAAAACAAATTATCACTGTGTGTATGGGTGGGTGGGGGGTAGCATGTTCATAATTTTTGATGGAAAGACATCTGCTCATAAGCCACAGAGCTTTCTGTTCTAGGCTTCATTATCTTCTATTCTTTACATTTTGGGGGTTTGAGGAGCCACTCGTATAATGGTTCATATTTTTAGTTAGAAATACCCCTTAATGAAGCCAGAAGTGAGGTTTCTAACTGGTGTCAGTTATTTCAATATGAGTAACATTAAGTTCCATGTTTTTTTCTGCAGTGTTTAGGAATTCAGAAACATTGCACTTTTTCCATAAATCGGGTTACATGAAAGGTTTTTCATACTTGCACTTAATGGTGAGTTAGGATTAAAACTAACTGCTACATAGCAGCATGGGTATTAGCCCAGTTAACATGTTTTTCAGATATGTCCAAGTGACCCATCTTGTTTAATCTATAATGATTGCTTTTTATCTAGAAATGGTATATGATGTATTATTTAATTTTGGTCATATGAATTGTGTATAAACCACTCCAGCCCACTTTCTAATAACTGTTTTAAGGGATCATTTTCATTTTGTAATTATTTTTCATTTTGGAACCTAACTGGAAAATTCTTATTTTTATATATATCTTTTTATAAGTTGAGACATCACATTTTCCCAACGTGATTGGAAATTATTGTAAAACTCCAACCTGAATGTACACCCTACCTCTTTTTGTATTTACCAGTATTATGATTATTTTTTCTTCTTTCTTTTCTTATTATTTACCTTTTTTTTGTATTTATTATGGTTATTATTATTTTTTTCTTCTTCTTTTATTTTAGTTTTCTTTCTTTCTTCATCCCTCCCTCAGGAATTTAAAGTTCCCAAATTACCTTGTTATCTTTTGATGGTTGTGTTTAAGTGTTGTTTGTTATTGATATTTGTATAATCGTGCTGTCATGATCTTTGTTGATGAATTTCAAATAAACTATTAATAGTAAAAAATGAAATTATTAATCATTTCCCTAGTACTTACCAATATAAATCAGCTGCTTTTTCTTGGAAATTAAATAGGACATAACATTTTTTTTGTCTCTGTTCCCATTTTAAAACACAGTCTATAATGTTTCACTAAACTGGAATAAAATACCCCCCCCCAAAGATATGAACATCATTGCTACTGTTCAGTAATATATTGTATTCTGCTGTGAAGCCTCCCCTAACAAAAATACATGAATATTAAACCCAATATAATTCAGAGTTAAAACTGATTGCAGTAAATCAATTACAAGTAATTGACTACAACACTACATGTGAAACCTATATAATGCAACATTTAAATTTAGGTTAGACTGTCTTGAATTATTAGGGGTGAAAATCAAATACCAAACATATCCAATCAATTAATATCACCTTCTGCAGCATATACTGGCCACACCTTATTTTAAGTATCATTTTCAATGTAACTGCAGGGTAGGTAATCAACAAGGCCCAGGTTTTCAGTTTTTACCAGAAAAACTGGTAAAATTCTGGAATGTGGACTGCCTGCACACTGATAAAATTACAGAATTTCATGGAATTTGGCATTTTATACCAGATCAGTTAATCTATAGAACTTGTATTTTACTTATAACTGCCTCCTGTATTATATTTAATTTCCTTCATTTTATGCCCTGTAAATTAAGCCTTCTCATATTCTGATTATTTATACACATAGTAAAAGAATGACAGTAGAATCCTAGTAAAATCTGAAAATTAGACTTATAATCACCAGTGCAATTCCTGGAATTTCAAGTCTTGAAAATGGAATTTCATTACTCTAATCAGTGTAAATCAATGACCTTGGTAATTATTACATGCAACAGGGCTAATTACATTATAGCTACATGTTTGTTGAATGCAACTACATTGCAATTGCAGTCAGTTACAACGTAGTTACACTGTAACCACAATGTAGTTAACTGACACTTAAAGTGTTACCCTTATACCCTTTGTAGACATTCAGAACCTAAAATCAGCCTACAGTGTTTCATTCTGTTGAAGAGCAAGTATCCTGGTCAGCATATACATAGGGTTTCCGGTTTTAGGTTATAACCGATAAACACCGGTAAAACACCACTGTGGTGAAAATCGGGAAATCAGTTATAACCGAAAAACACCGAATTTCATTGTGTCCCCACTCTTCCAGCTGATCAATTGTGAGCTGGATATGTGGGTGGATCATGTTTTTTTGTATTACACCTTTCACTTATATGGTGGAACAGAGCTCTAATACTGTGCTGCTCGTAGCTCACCATCACCATCTACATATTTATATATGTATAGTTCTACAGTTATGGTGCACTATTTTGTAAAACTAATGCAATATTAATATATATAGGATAAAGTATGGGGTGCAGTGTGTTACGAGGATTTAACACACACCCGAGTTGTTGGATGGCACATAAAGGTTTATTATAGCCATCCAACAACAAGGGTGTGTGTTAAATCCGAGGTAAACACACTGCACCCCATATTTTGTTGTATATAATTACTGGGTTCCGTTTTTTCGTTCATTTTGAAGTGCTGTAGCATTTTGAACAGCAGAGAGGAAATAGTAGGCTTGAAAGGAGATTACTAGGGATGGTGGTAAAGTGTTTACTGTAGCAATGTACAATTCTACAGAAAATGTTATATTTTGGCAATAAAGTGCTGTGTGGTGGCTTGACTGTTTTAAGAATATCTTCGTGAGAGTTGTCTGAGTCCTTGATAACTTGGATTCTTCATTGTTTCTGTGGGTGTTGCTTCGATTAGGGGATATTAACTTTTACTGGGGTATGGAAAATGCAGACGATCCCAAACATAGCCTTCATGTTACCAGAAGTCATTTTATCGTGTTGGCTGGGTAGTGAGCTGTGGAAACGTCTCTGGCTGAGCAGCTTTGGATTTGTTTGTTTGTCAGGAAATGCTGCGAAAGGGTAGAAGATAGAAGAAACGCGACTGAGAAGGTGAGTGACTGAGGGAGAAAAGAACACTGAGAGACTTGAGCTGTGTTGTGTCTGGAGGGCTTCTGTATGGATAGGCTCTCGCTGACTTTCTGTTTGTAGTGCTTTAGGATTGGAAGAAGGCGCGTGAATGCCGTAACACCTACTCAGGTGTTACGGTATTTAACACACGGCTTTTTCCATTGAAAAAAACGGAACCCAGTAATTATAGTGCAATATCGATGGTGCTAACATGCAATAGTCATGGTACACAGTTTGTAAAAGTGTAATATCTATTTTTTAACTTGAGTGAATAAACACTGATTTATAAAGATTTTTGTTGTCTGAGAAGTTGATTACACCTAAAATAACAGATTTTGGTACTTCTGAAAGGGGGAGAAAAATGCCAAAAATAAACACCTTTTTTTACAAAAATAAACGCCTAAAACCAGAAACCCTACATATACAGTACCTTCATAAATAATCTTGATTATTCAGCTACGAGTTTCTGAATGACACTTTTAAAAAAAAAAATTCTGTTGGCACATCCAGCTTTTTTGGTATGTTTTTGCCAACTTAAACATGAAATCTGTGTGAGAAGCTTTTGTCTGAATTTTCAGACATCATAGTGCTTTTATAATGACATTATAGTGCTTACCATGGCAACAGACTGTGATGTCCCCAAAATAGCAATTGTGAGGTCAGTTAGAAAAGTTTGAGACACACCATGAAGTAGGTATTTATTTAGGCAATCTAGGTGCCTGATTTAGCTTGATGCTAGCTTTAGTTTTCAAATACATTGCAAGCCTGGCGATCAGAGCAGTCCAGAAAAGGTGAACAGTTATTCAGCAACCAGTTCTGTCTCCATGATACTTTTATTGCAATGTATCTCTGTATAATTACTGGTGACTCCCTTTAACACACAGACCAGAGCCGTGTTTCAAATGCTGTATTAACCAGTAGAACAAGTTATTACGGCATTCAGAAAGCACCTTACTTGCACTGTCCTTGACTGCCACTTTCACTTTCTTTGCAGCGTAGGGTGACAAAGCGGTATTCATTCAAAAAAAAAAAAAATGAAAATGTAGACAAAGTCAAATTCTGTATTCAAATCACTGTCCCTTGTAGCAGTTAACTTAGCTTTAGTTATTTATTTTGTATTAAAGCTGCGGAGTACAGACTGAGGAGAGTGAGTGACTCGGTGGCTTCAGAAAACGACATTCAAGCGTAAGTGAGTGTTTCTATGGTGACACTCGCTTACACATGAATCTCATCTTAAGTTAACTGCTACAAGGGACAGGATTTTTAAAACAGGATTCGAGTTTGTCTACTTTTTTTTAATTTTTTTTATGAACACTGCTTGGTCACGCTACCTTGCTTTTTCTGGACGAACACCGCTCAGTCACGTTACCTTGCACCAGCAATTATAAAAAATAAAGGTTATGCAACTTTTGTGTTATTGGAATTTATTTACACACACACACACAGTTGCGTGACCATTATTCTATATATAATTGCTGGTGAGCCCGTTTATTGACTCAACTGACACCACTTTCGAATGCCGTAATAACCACCTTCCATTCCATTAGAAATGACTGATTATTATGGTGTGGGTGTCAGCTAGTCAAACTGAAAGTAAAAGTCTTGCTGTTTCGTGCTCATAGAAACAAAATGCTACTGAAAGGATAAAAACCTTTATTTTTAACCACACAGCACTAAATCTGACTAGCAATTATATAAAATAATGTATAGGGTGTTATATTATTTGTTTTTTACAAACCACTCATGCTTTCCACTCATGGTTTATGTGATATTATAAAAATGATCTGAGAAATGGAGATTTCTGATTGGATGTAAACATTCTAACAGCCTTATGTTAATATTTTATTAACATACATGTAGAGCTTAATCATATGCGGAAGAAGGTTTAACACTATTTAAAAAAACATTTTTATTATAATAGCAATAAGGCACTGCCAGGGGTTATGTTAATGGTCAGTTAATCACCCTCTAGGGGCATGTGGCACTCAGCTACACCTCATGCCACATTACACCCCTAGAAGGTGATTAACAGACCATCAACATAAGCCCTGGGAGTGCCTTATTGCTTAAATACACACCTTAGGTGTGCAACACAAAAACCCTCATAATATACAACACCCCATCCATTTTTCTCTGTTTAATGGGAACAACTTTCTGGGGGCTCCCACAGTACTTTCATTGAGAGGTTTCCACTGTGTATGTGTGTATTGGATGATGGCTCCTACATTCTCTGGCAAAAAGAATATGACAGTAATAACTGAAATTCTTTGAGAAACATACTGTGGACTGCTTCTTTGTTCTTTGGAAAGAGGGGGATAGAACAGTGATGCACTGTAGCCCACTTACAACACATGCAATCTACAGTTTTCATCGGCTGGAGGCTCAAGATTTCAGGAGCCCAAATTTTGACTTAAAACTATAAATCAGAGGGCAGAAAAGGTTATTGCAGCACCCACATTTTTCTTTCTTAGCCATGTAAATTTATGTAGTTTGAATTACAAATACAAAGTTTAGTACTTTGAAGTACAAAATATAACGCAGCTAAGATGCATCATCTTGCTTATGGCAGGGTTCTGCTTACATCCCGTTTTACAACTTGATGGACTGAATCCCAAGGATGGCAAATGACTTTCTGAGGTCACACAGTGAACCAACAGCTGAGCCGGGATTCAAACCAGAATCTCCTGGTTTGACATCCTTTGATTTGAACATTGTGTCATTATAAACCATAAGGCATTTTGGCAGAAAGGCCTTTTCAGAAAGCTGCATTTTTTTTCTTCTCTCCCCTACAAAGAAAATATCAAAAAAGAGAAGCCAAGATACCCAGCAGACACTGTCAACTCTTGGGCGCCCTCTGTAAGGAGGATGTGTGGTTAATTTTCTGAAGTGGGTACATGATAGCATTGTTTCAAAGGGTGTGCAGACCGAACAGTGAAACTTGGACAGCAAAATCCCTCACAGCGACAATCTCAACAGGTTTTGAGATAGTCACTGTGAGGTTTCTCGAGATCGTTGCTCTGAGGGACCCGAGGGTGAAATTTCACCCTTTCACCGTCTTTCACCCCCCTTCAAATCAACTTTGACTTGGAGTTAGTTATTTTAAGAAGGGGGGAAGGGTGTGTGTGGGAGGTGCAGCCCTCCGAGAGAAAAATACCAATGTCGGACAGGCGAAATTGGGGACCTCGCCATGCTGAACTTCAACAACAGTGTTGTCAATTCAGCATAGGTAAACCATTTTAAAGTTAAATCTCTGAAATATAATTTTTAAAACTCACTTACATCCCCCTGTGTACGTACCCTTCTTAACACAATGACAAGGTGCATGCGCTTAAGACCCAAGTGAATACTTAAAGCAATAAGGCATGACAAGGTGTGCATTATTGTGGGATAACGGCACACCTTGGGAAGTGAAGCTCGAGGTGAAACTGAGGGTTTTACGCACCCGAGAAGTGCCATTATCCCTCAGTTACACACATCCTGGAATGCCTTATTGCAATTATAAAATGCCTTCCCTGATTTTTTTTTTATTTTAGGACCAAGTAATGAGGTTCAGAAAGTCAAGCATTTCTAACCTCTGCTATTGTGCTGGGATAACAGCATGGTCATGTGGCTGAATCCCCCCAATCACAGTGCAGTAATTCTCTTACCTATTTTATAATGTGTGTTATTCACACAGCTTTCCCAAACATGGACAAAAGAAAGAATTATGTAAACAATAATAGGCAATTTATATTCCAGCATACTTATCTTGTTTAAATGTTATAGACTTTCACAGTCACACTTTCATTATTTACTATGATAATCTGTGTACATGGTGGGGGAGAGACTAAAATCATGTCTGAAGTTGGGTGGGAATTGTTTAATGTGTGTGTCTAGTGCTTGTGGGGCACTGAAGCAAGGAAGCTCTTGGTCACTGCACCTAGCATTACCCCCTTCCCTTACAAATCTATTTTACTTTCTACCTGAAGAAAATAATCCCTTGAACAAGGTTTAATGCATGCAAACATTCAACATTGACAAATGCTTATTTCTTCTATAGTATTCCGACTCATTTAAGAGGTGCTACTACTGTAGGGCCCCCATATTCAAAAGAGATGCGCGGCGTATCCCAGCAGAAAAGGGAGATGTGCCATGCAACTCCAACAATGCACCGCAGTGCGATATTCATATGTGCGGTATGCACCAGCTGCAAGGGAATGGGTCTGGGCAAATACAAATGTGTGCTGCACATGTGGAGAGAGTGTTTCCATGCATATGCTGTGCTGCGGCATATTCAGTGGGGATGTACCCCTCACAGTCTGGAACTGCATAGCACACAGTTAGGCCAAGAAAAGCTGGCCTAACCTGGCCAGCCACTCACAGGCGGATGTCGGTAGTGTACACAGGTGCACCGCTGCCAGCCAGTCCTGGCTGTCAAGTGCCAACCTTCCCCCCAGCCCCGTTCCCCGATGCCCATGACCAGAACAGACAGTCCTTGGTTTCTGTAATGTAGTGGGCCCCCCAAGTCCATGGCCCATGTCCCACTTCACAAGTGCCATTGGTGTAACCCAGTACCCCATAGTGTAGTGGAGCCCCCACCCCAACCCCTTATTCCCGAACCCTGAATGCATATCACAGCCCCTGGTCCATAATTGCATGTCAGCAATTACCTATGATTAACAATCGCACTTCACACTGTTGCCAAAGTGTAGGGCCCCCCCACCCTGGTAGAAAGGGCCCCTTCCCTGCACCACCCCACACCACACATGCCGGTGACTGGCACAGCTCCCTGCTCTCCTCCATGGCCAGCCACCAACTGTATGGTCCTGGAACTGTACTGTTCAGAATATGCACTCAACCACTGAGCACATTTTCTGATCAGTACAGTTCCTGGACCGACCAGTCAGCAGCTGGCTGTGGAGGTGAGCGAAGGGCTGTGCCAGTTACACTAAGGAAAATATGCAGAATGGGAGTATGTATCGATTGGGGATATTTGACATGGGTACTGTCTGTTTATTTCAACTGGGTTTGGTGATCGGGGATGGGAGGGGGGACCCTGCACTATGGAGATGTTACAGGGTGTGAGTATGTCTTGGATGGGGATCAGGGACCGTGGTGGGGGGCCACTACACCTTGGTATGTATTCAATGTGGAATCATTATTCAAAGGGGGAGTTTGGACCTGGAAGTTGGCTGTATTGCCAAATGGGGATCGGGGACAGGGTAGGTGTCCACTGATCTACGGGGATACAGAGGTCCTGCATAGATGGGCATCAGGGAACAGGAGTGAGTGGGGGGTCCACTGTGCCCCAACAGGTGGGGTTCTGATAGTCATGTTTGCCTGGGCAGCATGTTACAGGGCGGGAGGGGTGCTAGACTACCAGGGCTTTTGGGAGTCCGGTGTATGTAGATCGGGACATGGGGGCCACTACACCGTTGATGGGCCAGGGCATGTGGATTCCCATTATGTATAGTGGGATCAGGGTGGGGGGTACACTGGATCACCAGGGTGGGCAGGGCTCCCATACAGCCTGTATCACAGTCGGGGCTGGGAGTGGCTGCCCCAGCGCATTTCTCCTGGTGTAACCCTGCTAATAAACTCATAATGAGCATGCATGCTGCTCATTTGCACCATGCATGCCCAATGAACTCATTAGCATTTCCTGTCTGAATATCATGCATGGGGTTATGGCGCATCCAGGTACGCACCATGCATAGCCCACTGGAGGTATTCAGCACAGACCCTAGTTGCACTGTGCAGGACTCGGAGGCCAACTGCTATGAGCTGCGCATCCAGGGTTGGATATTCAGACAGTGTGTGTGATCAATCTCGATTGTGCATACTGTTTGAATATGCCCTCAGAGCCATCCGGACCATCTATTCTATGCGGCGCACCTCTGCGCCAGCGCAACCGGATGGTTCTGAATATGTCCCCCAAGGTACCATTAAAAATGAATTTTAGAAACTACTTTTTGGAATAGTTCACTTTTACATGTGTTTATGATTTTAATGGTTGATGTATCTTATATACAATTATTTCTTGCTTGTAGTTTGTCTCTGTCTCCCCGATCCACCCCTGGTAAGGGAATTGCCTCCCAGTGGGCCTGCCTGGTTAACAACAACAAAAAAAATGAATAATTAAAAATGTGTTTCACCTGGGCAAAAATCAGTTTGTTGCCTGGTGTTCACAAGACTTAAGAGTGTTATTCACACCAAAATGTGACAGAGCAACACAACAAGCATTCCGTGATGGGGCTGTGGAGTGTGTTTATAATTTGGAGAGGTACACAAAAACCAGACAACTCAACAGAGAGATAATGGCAATTTTTTAATTTATAAATAAAACATAAGTTACAAAAAAAGTTTTCCATTTCTTTATATTAATGTGAACAGCATCACTAATATTTAACATTTTTACTGCTTTATACAACATAGGTAAAAATCATCCATATAGAATGTAGGCCACCATTTTGAAAATACAATACCTTGTGAAACGGTAATACAGGCAAAATAGAACAGTTGTGCAATGCTTTTTTTTTTGTTTAAAAACTCACTCTTTTGATATCTCATTAACTATTAAACAAGTCATCTTCCAAAATGTTACTGATAATGTAGTTTAGCAAACATCATATAAAAGGTACACATTCGCATTTGGAACAAAATACAAATGGTTGATTTACAAAAGCTTTGCAAGTACTTATACTGAACCCTTTCACAATTATAAAAAATCGATTGAATGGCAAAAGAAGGGTGCTTTTGGCTTATAGTGGTGAGACCCTGGTAAAAGTCAAATCCAATACCAGCCGTCAGGAACCATTTGTTTTCGACATATAGGTAAACAGGCCTTGAACTTTGTGCTTGTGTTTTTATGTTGGTAGGACTATCACCAGTTCTGTCTGATCCTGGGCTCTGTGCCCTCTTTCACTGCTCTGCCAGCGGTGGTCACAAGGTGCCATCGCAATTTATGTAACTTTTTACTTCACCTGCTACCATCTTGTCACCACCTTGGGCTTTGGGTCATTGGATCCAAGGATAGAATCTCCCTTTTCCAAGGGAGAAAGGCAGGGTGTGGAATGTTCAGATGGGAAGGAAGGCATACCTCTCAACCCTCTGCCACTGACAGTTGCAAAATGTGTGAAAATATAGGACACTGATCATCCAAATGTGGAGGTACAAGCTCTGAACTTGGCGGAATTAGTGATTTTTTTTTGCAATTAATTACTTTGGCTTAACATCATAGACTGCTGTGAGTTTTAGCTTTAAAGTTTGAATTTACTTTATGAGACTGTCCCTTTTTTTACAAGACAAAGCAATTCTGAAGGGTAAAATGAGGGATTTTCCTCGTAATGTGGGACACATAAGACAGTGTTGGAATTACACTTTATGAGCTTTGGGAGCTATCGGGGCCCCTGGGATCCATGTCTGTAAAAGTTCCCCCCTTTCCCATTATAAGTCAGTGGCAGTGATGTCAGAGCTACAGGGGCTCACTTCAGAGCGATGGGGGATGGGCTCTGGCAACCCCCCCCCTGTAATACCAGCACTGGATGGGAAGTGAAATTTTGCAGCTACTGTGCATCCAGGAGAATGTATGAGAACAGGCCAGTAGTTCAGGGCTGGATTTCTACATTTCCAGTGGACATGACGTTTACATCCTGAATGTTCAAACTTGAACAACCTGACCTCCCAGTAAAGTGCATGTTCTCAAAATGTGAAACACTTGCGCTTGCTCATATACTTGCACCAAACGGTCTTTTGGGGGTGGGCCCTTTAAATGTTTATGAAAAAGTCTGAACTCACTGCTGACAGTTTAAAACAGCACCGCAAGAGGGTCAGTGGCACCTTATTCCAGGAAGGGAGGCTGACACCAGTTGCGCTAATAATATTGATTCAGTAAACACAGTCACCAATCAACACCAGCAACAGCATTTCCCCAGAATAAATCCAGTGGTAAAACACCATTTTTGAATAGCCATAATGGTCTACTGCATGCCCGCTGAGACTGGAACACAACAGTATGGCACGCTTGCCATGTGCTCAAGGTGCAAGTGTACCAAAACAATGTGGCGCTCCAGCAGTGAGTTGAACTGTGTTCGTTAAATACTGCCATATGAACACACATTGGTTCCTGTGGGTCTACAGCTCTGTATGTTGGACTTTTTCCGTGTATGGAATTTTGTACCTGACCAGCTGCCTGCTGTACAGGGATATTTCCCAAGTTGGGGATATACCTCAAGTCAGGGATATACCTCAAGTCAGGAATATACCCCAAGCTGGGGATATGCCCCTAGTCAGGGATATGCCCCAAGTCAGGAATATACCTCACATCAGGAATATACCCCAAGTCAGGGATATTTATATTTGTTTATTTCACCAGGAAAAGGCTCCGTTGAGCAAGCTCATTTACAAGGAGGTCCTGGGTAGGGCAGTATACAGTGTTAAGAGGTGATGATACAGGGTTCAGAGGTATACAAGACACAGGGAATTATACACAATTAAATAAGATTACTGGGAATTAAAACTCTTGACAGTTGTATATAGATAAAAAATATACATAACAGAATACAGCAAGGCATACAGACTAGAAATAGGTTCTTAACAGTTGCTAGAAACACAATGTGAACTATCCGGTATAATTGATAACCATCCCTGTATCTGGCCAAAGCCCTGAAGCTGATGGCTGCTGGCTGTTTTCTCTGTGTTCTCCCGTTCCTCTGTCCACTCCGTGGTGTGAGTGAATTGCCATTTTGACACTGTGTGTTCTCATCCCACTGTGGGGGAGTGAGCTGCTTGGTGCTCTCACTGGCATTGATTGGGTACCTAAACCCAAACACGAGTCCTGCCTGGGTGGAGCACATCACTGCACGGCAACCTGTGGCCCTTCCCCAATATGGCTCCCTGACTCTGTTCCCAAAGCACATCAGCATGACACACTACCGCTGGCTCATCAGGGAGACCCTGTATCTTGGACTTTTGCAATGTCTGTACCATGTGGCTGTTTCACAGTGCTTATAATGTGTTGATGTTTTACAGTGTGTATACCATGTCATTGTTTTACAATTTTCATACCATGTTGATGTTTTAGAGCCTTTATACCATGTCGATGATTTACAACGTTTATACCATGTCAATGTTTATGATAAAACCCGTTGAAGAGACTTTGGGGGTTGTGATGCCTGTATACTTAAATTATTCATTAGTCTAATAAAGGTATTCTATCTGCCAAGATATAATTATGGTGCTGATTTTGTGATCTTTTCTTCTGGCTATCAGAGCACCCTCCAAATACAGCAGTCATTGTTTTTATACTCCTGAACCAAATCTGAAGCCCCCCAAGTTTAGGGGAGTTCAGATCTCATGGCGGAACCACTGCTCAACCTTACATTGAGGGCTCATACTGAAATGACAATCATGGAACAGTTAAGAGCTTAACTGGAGGTAGTATGGTGCAGTGGTTTAAGGCTCTGAGCTGCAAATCTGGAGACTTGGGTTTGAATCCCACAGCCCCTACTTGCATACTGTGTGACCCTGAGCAAGTCACATAACTTCCTCATGCTCCCAGGTTGCACCTGCAAACAAGCTTTCAGCTGAGTGTGTCTCACCTGGTAAAATAATTGGTTACAAAAAAAAAAAAGGGTCTTCGTATGTTACGGCAGATTGTGCGCATCACTGCCAGGGGGATTAAAAAGGAGCCAGGCTTTAATGTAACTGAAGCAATAGGTAAATGATTATCATGGAGAATTTTATGGACAATGTATACTGTTTTATTTAACATTTTCAGATGAGTACATTTAGGTGATATGGGGCAGAAACGGGAAAACAATCACTTGGGGAACCTGGCTAGCACCTTTGGTTTGGGGGAGCCTGTGGCAGGCTTGCCCCTTAAAGGGAGCATAAGACCTGTTTACATTTTTGGTTTAATATAATTGTCAACTGGCCACAAATAAAGTCTATTTACTAGCAATAACTTTAATTTCAGAAACTTCATCTCATTTCACTGAATTCTGTTGGAAGTGGAAGTATGAAATTCTGATAGTGGGGTTTTGTTGTAAACTGCAGATTAGAAATGCTTTGTGGGATTTTGCAGGGAAAAAAGAAATTCCAAAAGGCATTTCGGAGATGGACTTCCATCCCACATGAACTCCACTGATGGAATTCCATATTCTCTGCGACTAATAATAATAGT
Organism: Neoceratodus forsteri; assembly: GCA_016271365.2. NCBI lineage: Eukaryota > Metazoa > Chordata > Ceratodontiformes > Ceratodontidae > Neoceratodus > Neoceratodus forsteri. Next base: position 90,290,275 of record JADMNL010000026.1, on the reverse strand, counting down.
ATATTTTCCATCTTCTTTGACCACTGACTTTACTTCCAAAATAAAGCTGATGTAAATGAAAGAATACAAGGCACCGGAGTGACATGGCCTCTGAGCCTCGGCAAGCTCTGAGGGCTGATGAGAAACCTTTACTTTGAGGAAGTCATGCTCTCTAATTTCCTAAAGTAGTTTTTTATTCATCATTTTTAGTATGGTAACTGAACAGTGATTAAGCAAAGAAACAGCGCTACATTCAAAACTATTTGTAGCATACATTTTTTTTCTGTGGGGGAGAGGAAGAGGAGATATCCAACCGTGCACTGACAGTTCAGCCATGAGGCAAATACACCAGAAGCAGATGGAAGGTGGTGTGAGACAATACAGTGCTCAATAGTTGAGTAGTATTATAAGAGTTAGGCTTAAACAGACCGCAAAAACAATAAGCTGTACCCACTCGCCAGTGCACTTCTAGGTTCAATAGCCAATCACATGTGGCAGAATTAGGTACTTTAACAGAATATAAATTAGAAAAAAAATGAAAAACTAGAGCCTGTAAGGGTTGACCAAGAATTATGCAACACATCCATGAAGAGTTGCCTTTGAGCAGGAAAATGCAATAAAAAAAAAAGTCTTGGGAGCAGAGAAAGAATGATGATACACATACCATAGGAACATGTGTAAATTTTTACCAGGACATAAGGTGCAAAACTGCCCGAGAAAGCAGAGGGCCGAGTCAATGGTGTCTTTTGTAAAAAGTAAGAAAAAATCAATGATTGCAACAACAAAAAAAATCAATGAAAAAGGAACTCTGCATATAAGCAGGATGCTCACCAGATGGGAAATGGTCCTGCACAAAACTTAGAATGTCGTGGGAGTGACTCTGTGTTGATTTGTAATGTGTCTGACAGACAGTAGCATAAAACAGTTAGTGTTTTATGACCATCCATCAATAGAGGAAAATGGCAGAGTGGGGGGGGAACCATATAAAGATGCAATGAGTGTTAAGTCAAGGGGGTGTGGAACAGAAGGGTGATGGGAAGTGTTGGAGGGATTAAGGAAGGGCTGAGATTCTGGAAATGGGAAAAGGATGTATTGTATATTAGGGGTGTCTGGATCTGCAGTCAGCTGCAGGGAATTCTGGGATTTGTAGAAACAGAAGATGTCAGCCTAGACCTAAGCAAAATGAGTCTGATAAAATCTACTATTCTACAGTCAACAGTAAGCAAAGCAAAATGTTTTGCACACAAAGTACACATTGGGACCAGCCCCACACATGGGTGTGGGGGTCCTTTGTGCTGACTGTCCCCCTTTAAATGATCAGCATGGCATAGCTCAGTCTTACTTTAGAGTGCCTGGGTGCTTAATAATACAAAAATGATACATACCATAACATTTTCAATAAGCATTTTGTAATGAATAGCTAATGAGCTGATGCTGATTATGTCATGATCTGACAAAGCACTGATGGCTCTCTGAAACAAATGCAGATGGACACCATGCAGTGCCATGACTCAGAAGCAACTACACTGGCATCAGCTAAACTAATTGGCAACACACTGGTAAGAAACCTAATGCAAACTGAAGTATATAGATGCAGACAGACAGATCAGCCACACCAGTGGCAACATATTTGGCAAGATAAATCATGTAATATTGGTTCATAACAGAGCTCCTCTGAAAATATTACTAACACATTTATTGCCACAGTAGACCTGCCATAATTGAATACTTAACTGATAGGAGAGCCAGTGGCCATTCTATAATATAATTTATTCACCCTGGTTGCCCTGTGATGTCAATGGCAATTTTTTAAAATGTATCCTTATTCAGCATTTTTTTTGTAGCAGAGTTGATTTGGGAGGTATATGAGGGGGTCACACCGTGTTTTCCTTTCATTCAGTACATAGCATGAGGTGGTTGGTACAAAAAGATGACACCCCAACACCTCATAAAACTTCTCCGCTACAAAAATAATCTTTTCTCAGTGTGCCATATAACTGGCATTAATGTATTGTACACTGTGCACTTTGTATTCTTGTCATCTTGTTGAATGTGATAGATGCCTACGGCTCCCCCCCCCCCAGGACCCTTATAACTCTTATCAACTGTTATTTGCAATGCCATTGTACTTAATGTCCTCATTTCTGTTTTTTTCCTAAACTGTATGTTATTCACCAAGTGTTTTTCTAGTGAACTATATGTATATTGTTCTCCTCTTCTCCCCTCCCTGGGTCACACTTGGAAACTAGTCCTGGCTCAGTGTGCCTTTCCCGGTCATCGACTTTTAAATAAAATAAATAAGTAAATATACAACAGCTGGCTGACACCCCTGGACTTGAGCTATTGTGGTATGGGTAGGTATTTGTAGCCAAAAATGAGCTGTGATTTTATTTTGTTAGCAATTGTGGTCCCTTGTATGATATGCTCATGGCTGGAATGTAATAGTAGTTAAGATGTGGTACGACATTTCCTTGAGTTGTTAATGACAGTTTGAGAACATATTTTTGGAACCACATTTTTGTGTTATGATGACCTACGAGCATGTAGATAACTACGTCCCACGCCACCCAACACTCACATTCCTGTCACTGTTGAGGTTCCATCCTTTTGATGAGATATTATGCTGAGGTTCCTTCAGCCAATCTCGTATGTTTCTCCAGATAGAAGTTAACGATCCCTTATCATAAGTATAAGAAAGTTTTCCCAGTTGTCATGGCCAACATTCCCTTTGTAACATACCCTTTGAATGCATTTGGAAATGAGCTGTCATAGCTCATTGTGTATTTTTTTTCAAATTTATAAATAAAAAAAAAAATTAGCCTGACACTCTCAATAGACTGTAGAGTGTTGTGTATAAATGCAAGGTGAGGCAGTTCTCCGTGTGACTGCATAAACTGTAAGCAACTACATATGCTTGAGTTAAAAATAAAATGTTGTATCTCATGATGATAACTTGGTGAGCAATGTTTTAAAATAAATAAATAAAAATAAATAAATATCTACTCTTAACATCTAGAATGTTTGCTTGTTGTTTGGCTGTAATTACAGCTATTGATGGGAAACTGCACTGCAGACTCTGAATTAAGCTAATATCGCTGATATTTTCTACTGTCCAGATGGTATGTGGTTGCATGACCTGGATTGTTCTAGACACTGAGTTGAGTACATATGTTGAGCTATGTTTATGCACTAAGACATGATGGGGTGTGGGTTATTATAGGATAATGGCACACCTCGTGAAGTGAGGCACAAGGCAACTCTTGCAGTCTTGCACACCTCAGAAGTAGTGTTATTCCCCAATTATGTGCAGCCTGGAATGCCTTATCGTAATTTTAAAAATACCTCAGCACATACAGGCAGTCATAATGGGACATTGACTGGGTACTAATCAAATACAAAAAGTCAACTAAATGTGAAAAAGAGCAGCGAAGTTGCAGGTCTAAAATATTAATTCATTTATTAAAGTGCCGAAGTGCAGAATGCAAAAAAGTATTCTTACAACTCCTTCCAACCCACCATCATGGTGGCAGCAACAGTTATAGGCACATCTTACATTTCTCATGTCAGACTACTGTGCTTTTGTGCAAAATGTAAGACATGCCGGTAACCATTGTTGCCACCATGATGGTGGGTTAGAAGGAGCTATAAGAATACATTGTTGTATTTTGCAGTTTGATACTTTAATAAAACCAATTAATATATTAGACCTTGGACTTGGCTGCTCTTTTTCACATTCAGTAAAATGATAACTAATTTTTATTTTAAAAACTGAATGTACACCTTGTAGTGCCTTTTTGCGATGATAAAATTATACCTCTAATTTTTATTCTAAAAACTTGAGTGCACACCCTGTAGTGCCTTTTTGCAATTATAAAATGGTACCTCTAATTTTTATTTTAAAAGCTGAGTGATAGGAAAATATTCCTGATCTGTGCTGCTGTGTTGGAATAATACATGGTCATGTGATTGCATCTGATCAATCAGAGGTCTTGGTTTCTCTTTACCATTTTATAAGTTCCATTATTTGTTGTCTTTAGTCATAGTGACAACTGAACAATAAATGTTACAGACAAAAGAAACCAATTGACATGCACAATGGATTTGCTACAGAGCTGTAATGATAGCATGTGTGTGTGTCTGTGTGTTTATTTTTATATATATATATATATATATATATATATATATATATATATATATATATATAATGCATGGAGAAGTGTGATTTATGGGGATTTTATGCATCGAGGTGTGTGATGCACCATAAACACCTGAGGGGTTTATATGGACATCACACACTGATGGGGGTGCATAAAATCCCCAGAGAACCACACTTCTCCATGTTTTATTTTTATATTGACTGGTTTTTGGTGTGTTTTTGGTTTAAATTGTATTTTTTGTCACTTTGCAAGGGTAACTGTTACCGCCAACAAACTTGTCTTATGCTGAGTGACCGATTGTGTAGCGCTTGTGAATGTCCAGTGCGAGGGCAGCTTGCTCAGCATTTTTTCTGGTGATGCTGAGGTACTATTCTGCTCGTGGTTTATGGAGCTGTTGGGCACTGGCTGGCAGTGGTTTATGACCACTAATCAGTATATATATATATATATATATATATATATATATATATATATATATATATATGTATATAAAACAAAACCCTTTTTGTAAGTTGTGCAGTTTGCATCAGCATTAATAATGTATATATACTGTAATTATAGCTCCGTATGATATCTATCACGTACCTCAATTTCTTTCTCTTGCATGCAGTTTAAGTGTTGTGCTTTATTGGCAGCACTGTCATGGAACAGCAGCACAAACATAATTTTAGTTTTTTTAACAATAAACATTACTACTAGTATCCCAACTTAAATGGGGTATCTTCTGTACAGCAGTGCCAGGTAAAATTTGAAAAATCTGTTTCATGCATTTTTTCAGAAATTGTGCCAATTTAATGTAATTTTGTGCATTTTTGTGAACAAGAACAATTTGTTTAAAATGGGCAGTTTTGGTTGAAATTCTGTCCTTTTTTTAAATCACATTTTAAAAATGTGCAGTTTATAAGACAGTGGTGCTATCTGCTGAAGTTGCACATTTTTAAGAACTCACAGTTTTAAAAACATGCACTTTGGGGAGAATGGTGCTATTTGAATAAAAAATCATTGGTAAATTATGCCAGATTTTAATGCAATTTTGCAGAAATTATGCAAATGCAAAACTGGCATTTTGTGTCATTTCTCATATATAAAAAAGTTTTCACCCTGCCCTAGTATACAGTAGAGGCATGCTTTGATCCAATGTCCCAACTGTGAGGACAGTTGCATGGGGGAGGTGCAGCACAGGAAGGTTAAGGGTATTCCTCAAGGTTATCCCATGAGACAATATCTATGGTGAGCTTTTAACCAAAATCTTCTTTTTTTACAATAGAGCTGTGTGGAATTCTGCAGAATTCTATTAGAAGCAGACTCCAAAATTCCAAAAGAGATTTTTTTTATTTTAAAATGACATATTAGTAATCCATGGTTTACATAAACTGCAGATTTATGTTTTGCAAACTGTAAAATAATATTATAGAAAACACAGAATATCATTCAACAGTTTTCATAGATATGCTTTCTGGAATTCTATGGAATTAAAAACAGAAATTTAAAAAGCATTTTGAAAGCCAAGTTGCCATTCTGCATGAATTCTGCCAGTAGAATTCCATATTCTGCACAACTTTCCCTGAAGAAGGAACCTGCTACAGCCCCAATGTGCCAGGGTTTTGAGCTGCACCCCCCCCCCGTTACTTTGCTGATTAAATCATAAGTTTTTACTTGCACTTTTTGGCTCTGAACTATTATTCTGATCAAGTGCCACCTTGGGTTTTTTATTTCCTTTATTTTTTTTCACGGTTTTACACATACCTAATCATTGGACTCATATTGACCACTACAATACTGGCAGAGGAAGGGTGGGCTTTTGTATCTGACATTTGTGCATCTCTCGTCTTTTCGTCCTGTGTTATGATAATGATGTATAACCCAGTGCTGTGAGAATGTAATGTGGCAGCATGCAGAAACCACAAGAATGTGCACAAAGAGGTCATGCATCAAGCATATAGTATATTCATGTATGCAAGCCAGTTTTCTGGGTATACTCTTCTCCCTCCTCTTCTTAACATGTGACTTGCATAATGATGTAAACACAAGAAATGTTGCCTTAAAATAGCCAGCAAAAAAGGGGGATGCAACAGGAGTAGCCTATACAGCAATGATATTTGGTGGATATGCCATTTTAGATTTAGGAAAATGTACAGGGGCAAAGGGGGATGCCTAATGGGCAGTGTGGACTTGACATGCCAGAAATGCAGATGCGTTAGATTTCTGTGGCAATTATGTCCTCATAATGAAGATTTGCTGTTTGATCCTCAATGTCCATGAGATCCTTGCCCTCCAGATCTACTGACATCTGCTTCACAGCTTTCTCCAAGTCCTGGTTCTTCTTGTACATGTGTAGGTAGCTCTGCTGTAGCTGCTTCTGATAGCGGATGACCTTCTCCTTCTCTTCCTTCCATATCTCTCGCTCCTGCTGGAAGCTTAATGACAGCTTCTCGTTGTACTCTCTTTCCTCCTTCAGCTCAGCTTTCAGTCTTTCCACTTCCTTCAGCAGGGCTTCATCAGCTTCTTGAGATTCACCTCCGTTCTTCACCTGCCTGCCATCTTCATCTCTGTTCTTTTGCTCTTCAGCGAGCATCAGGTCTTTCTTTAGGCTGATAATATCTTGCTCAAGTCGACCCATCTTGTCTCTTAAGAGTTCAGCTTCATTTTTCTTGCGCTGAAGCTCATTCTCACAGACTTCCAGTTCCACTGTCTTTGTGCGCAGGGAGTCCTCCAGATCCCTGATCTGCTGCTCAAGGAAGTCAGTCCTTCCTTTGCTTTCCTTCAGCTGGGCTTTAAGACTCAGCACTTCACTAACCTTTGAAGCAAGTTCTGTCTGGTAATCTTTCAGCTGCTGCTTCAAAAGTGAGATCTCTCCTGACTTCTGGCACACCTGAAAGGTTTAATAAGATTGTTGGTTAGTATGGTCCTTGCTTTTAGTGCAGACATAGAAACAAAGACATATAGACATTGCTGGCTGATAAAGAACAAGGGCCCAATTTTCAAAGGTTGATGCAAGGCTTGTGTCAACCCTGATGTTTGGCACAACTGCACCAAACTTCTTTGATGCAACTTCACCCAATTTTAGCACATTGGGTGCAGTTGTGACAGCTTCCACACTTTATGGCAGCTTGTACCAAACATTTGCCACAAGCCCCAAAAAAGGGTCCCCCAACTGGTGCAAGCTAGACCAGGGGGAGCTGGTCTGACTTGCAGTATTTGTTGCATAGGGATGAAAAATGTGTAATTTCCTTCCCCATAAAACCCAAATGAAACTGTGCTAACCTTTTATAATGCATGTTCATTTGACATATATCAGTCCTAGGAGGACAGTGGGACCAACAAATGAAAGATCAGAGCTTATATAAACTCTAACATGCACTGCAGGCTATTGAATTTCCCAGTGCTGCAGCCCTGCTCTAATGTCAGCTGTAAGGGATTCTGAGATTTCTGGTTGCAGAAAATGTAAGCCTGAAAGTAAGCAAAATTAGTCTGATATCATCCACTATACTACATTAAACAGCATGGGGAAAAACTGTTTCTACACAAAGCGAAAATTGGGACCAGCCCCACACTTGGGTATGGAGCTCTTAGTGCTGACAGTTCCCTTAAGTTTTTTTTCCCCCCATTAACATCACCTTAAGTTTATCTGTGTTTACGTGATGTTTCAATTATTTATTTGTTTGTTTGTTTGTTTATTTATTTACTGATGACAAGGTACATGCACTAAACAAGAAAATGCCTATTTTCAAGCATGACCCAGGAGATTACATGGAACAAATGAGAACTACAAAAGAAGCAAAATCATAACATTACAAAGGAACAAAAAAGACAAAGACATAAAATGTGTCATACATTGGAGTCACAAAGAGCAGGTGAGGACAATCAAGTAGAACCAAAACAACCGTGAGAAATGGAACAATACAAAGCAATACAGCCAAAATTCATGATTACCGTGGCTCAAGGTCAAAAAGAGCAATGATCATTGGTGCCAGATGGGTCTGAAAAGTGGTAGGGCCAAGGATGTGAGAGGTAAATTCTTCCCTAGTAATAAATGAACACGATTACAAAAGCTGGTAGGGCCACTTACGAAGGTAGTAGGGCTATGGCCATAGTGCCTCCTTCCCGTTCCAGCACCTATGGCATTAATAATTATATTGTGAGAGTTACATACAAAGCTTAAGGGATTATGACTTTACAGGAAGTAAATACAATACAGAGTCAAGTACAAGAGCATTTATCTCTGGAATTTAGATAACTGAGAATTTCTTTTTTGAATATGAGATGGAACTGCAAGCTCGAAGATGAGGAGGAAGGGAGTTCCATACCCTTGGGGCAAGTGAGGCAAAAGCCTGCTCACCAAGTTGAGTAGACCACTTGGGTATGGCCAGGAGAGACAGCTCTTTGGAACGTAGGGCGTAGGCTTGGTCTGAGGGTGTTAACAGAGCAGCCAGAGTGGTAGGTTTGGATGACCTGATGATGTTGTCAGTGAAACAACTTGGAGTATAAAGGCATGAGTTGGGAGTGGGGGGGGAAGAGCCAACCAAGACCGGAGCATAGCATGCAGTGGCAGGTCAGCAGAGGGGTAGATAAGGCAAACCTGCATACATAGTTGTAGGAGACATTCCATTTGGATAGGTTTCATGCACTAACTTGGTACAAAGAGGAAAGCCCATATGAGAGGATAGGGAGCAGGACTCCCTGGGCAGTTGCTACCCTTGCTGCAGGAGTCAGGGCATAACTGATCCTGGAGGCAAGCCCAATCTTGGAATTTACTGCCTTGCAGATGTTCATAATATGCAGCGAAAAGTCCAGGATCAAGGGTAATGCCAAGGTATTTGAAATAGTCAGCCACAGTAATGGTGGAGCCATTTAAACAGCAGATATCTAAACCAGAGGTACAGACTGGTGGTTTAGGTGAGGATCCAAAGAGCATGGCCTGAGATCTTGCTAGAGTTTAGGACAAGGCGATTTTGGATAAGCCAGATCTGAACACTGTCAAATCAGCATTGAGCTTTGCATTGATGTCAATTAGACTCTTGGAACTAAAGTACCAAGTCATCAGCATAAAGTAGGGTGTTGCAGAGAGAAGGGGTGTTAGGTGTGTCATTAATAAAGATGGAACATAGCAACGTGCCCAGGATGGAGCCTTGGGGAACTCTAACATTAGTAGTAGTTAGGACTGAGTTGGCCTTACTAAATTTGACAAATTGTTGTCTGTTGCCAAGATAACTGGAGAACCAATTGATGGCAGTGGGTGAGATCCCACAGAATGACAGTTTGATTTTTACTAGGGTGTGATTAACCAGGTTGAACACTTTAGTAAGGTCTATAAATATGACTCCAGTTAACATCACCTTGTCCATAACAGTTTTATCATCATTAGAGAACTGAACAGGAACAGTGGAAGTGCTGTGAGCTGCCCTGAATCCATGCTGAGCAGGGGATAGCAGGCTATATTTGTGGAGGTGATCTATGATGCGGGAGGCAATGAGTTTTTCCAGCAGTTTGCTAAGAATGGGCAGGATTGCAATGGGTCAGTAGTTCTCAATGTTTTTTGAATCACCCTTTTTAAACACCGAGATAATCTTGGCTACCTTGCAGCTTTTTGGAACAGTGGCTATGGTGAGGGACAGGTTGAACAGTTTGTTGATCTGGGAAGCCAGAAAGGGGGAAGCCAACCTAAGAAGTTCAGGTTCCAACTCATCTGGGCCAATGCTCCCACAGGATGGGATAGATTTTAGAAGTCACAGGACCTCACTGCAAGAAACAGTATGGAGGTACAGCGGAGGGATGGAAAGGTGATTGCATGGGGAAGGGTACTCAGTTGAGCCTGACATTATAGTCTCAAAGCTGGTTTGGTCAGAGAAGTGAGACTGGAAGTTAAAAGCTTTGACAACTGTTTCAAGATTATTGCAGTTGGAGTTATTGACAGTCATATCAGATGGGATTTGACTTGTCCTGTTCCCCATGAGACCCTTGATGTGAGTCCAGAAACTCATGGAGTCTCTAGCAGAAGTGTGCAGGAGCTCCCTGCAATATATACTTTTAGCCATGTGGATTTATTTTGTGCAGGCATTCCTCAGGGCCTGATATGCCTACTAATTACAGTGTAGCTGTGTGGCGTTAAATGTAGCCCAACATTTGTCCCTGAACTTAATCAGGGAGAGAAGGGCACTATGCAGCCATCTTGTGGCTTTACATCTAACCCTGCATCTGATTAAAGGGATATGTTTGTCTTGAAGGGCTTGAGGAGAGAGGTAGAGTAAGCAAGGGCTTCATACACGTCACTGGAGCAATATAGCAGAGGCCAATCAGTGAGGCAAGGGTCAGCAATAAAGACTTCTGGATTGAACGCAGAGAAATCCCGCAGATCATCTCCTTGGCAGGCTAGGAGGGAGGGCAAGCATTCCATACACAAAAATTAGGGAAGTGATCACTGATGGCATCAGGAAGGATAACAGCAGCAATAATCCTATCCTTCCTATTAGAAAGAACCCAGTCAATGATCGAGTGGTGACCACCTTTGGGGGAAAGACTAGTTAGGGCATCTATTAGTTGAGAAAGTTGGACTTTACTTAGAAGCAACTCAAAGGATTTGGAGATACAGCTATGCCAGTCCAGGTTAAAATCACCCCTAAGAATAATTTCATTCTTCCCTATAGCGGAGGGCAGGTAATCAATTAACTCAGCTAGGCCAACCCTACCTCACCTGGGGGGATTATATACACATACAACATGAATTTTCTTGGTATCCCTTAGGACTAGTAGGGAGTGAAGGACTTCACAAGAAGATAGGGTGACACCAGGCAGAAAAGTGAGGTGCAGATGAGACTTATAAAAAAGGACAATCCCCCTCTCCCTTTTGTTGGACGGACAATCAATTCTAAGTAGCTTGTATTCTGCTAGTGAACACATTGAATCAGGGTTTCAGCCAGGATTCTGTGACACTGAGGATATCAGGACCATAGTAAGAGACCCAGGTTTCAAGTTCAAGAAGGTTGGCCATGAGGCTCCTTATACTGAGGTGAGTCACCTTGATACTTTTGTATTAAACCAAGGAGATGGGCATTTGGGGCCATGATTACACTGTGAGCCGGGGCTGGTTTCAGTGTCACCAGCCAGAGTTAGGAAGAGAGCTAGGTGCCATAGGTGAGATATGTCAGCAGTCGGGGAAGCACTAAAAGAAGAGTAAAGTTTAAACTTGGCTAGGTGTAGTAGTATCAGTACTAAATGCTTGGATCTGGGGCACCACTTTTGAATAGAATGAGAGGCAGTGGCAACCAGCATGTTAGAAAACTGGAAGTCATGGGTTTTATTGGCAGGGGACACACGCATATGGTAAGGAGCAGGTACTAGGTAGTCAGTGACAACCATGAGACTTGCAAGAGTCAGGCTAATTATTACAAGAGGTCATAATGGCAACATTCCATTAGAAGTATAAGCTAAGAGACTGCAGCTAGCACAATGTAAGAATAATAACAGGCAAAGACATGGCTGGTCTAGTAGGGATTAAACCTGCAACCCTCTTTTGTCTAACTGAGTAAGGTACCTAGGCCCATGTAGGCAGTATCAAGCATTAATGAAAGTAGCTGTGCAGACAGCTGATAACAGTAGCTAGCCAGGAGAATGCTGAGGGGCTGTTAGTCCTTATTAATATAACCGGCAACCTCAAGCACAGCCTAAAATGAGCAAACAGCAAGTAACCTTCACAAAGCAGATCTCTGTGAAGTAACATTAAATAAGCACATGTAGATACAAAGTTTATAGGTTGCCAGAAGCTTAAAACAGCTTGTGATCCCAACAAAACAGCAACCCCATGCAGCAACATTAAGTAAGCACACGTAGATAAGGCATGTAGGTTGCATGGCGCTTAAAACAGCATGTATCCCCCACAAGGCTAGATCCCATGCAGCAATATTAAATAAGCACAAATAGGCAAAATACATCAGTTGCCAAGGAATAGTAGCAACTGTGAGGCAGATGGTTTGTACCAAGAGAATATAACCAGTAAATCAGTGTACAAAGGGAGAAGGTCGGTGTCCAAATCCAGATACACGTTGATGTTGGTGAGCAAATGTAATCCCTCAGCTGATGAACTGGAGGCAGGCCAAATGCAGGTGTAGGATCTGAATAACTTTTAGTGAACTAGTTGCCTGCTCAATAGTTTTTTGGAGACCAGTAGCAGTTTTTGGTAGCAGTATCAAGGCAGCATAGTATAGTGGTTAAGAGCACTGAGCTGCAAATCTGAAGAACTGGGTTTGAATCCCACAGCCACCACTTGCATACTGTGTGACCATGAGAAAGTTACTTAACTTCCCTGGGCTTCCAGGATGCACCTGGAAACAAGTGTGTCTTTCTTAACCAAAAATTGTAAAAAAAATTAAAAAAAAATTTCATTGTCCTTGTAGGGCAAAACATTCATTGTTGTACTTTTGATCGTAAGGGCATCTCTATCAATGTGATCCAGGTCTACTATTAACTTTTCTACCTTTTTCTGCTGGTGCACAGGGAAAAGCATCACCAGCAGAACAAGCATTTGTCAATCCCGAATGTTGTCTTTCTGGCATTGGCATTGGTAGTGCAGGAGTTAGAGAGGTGCATAATAGGAATGGCAGTGAAGTATGGAACTAATGCCAACCCCACCCCACCCTGCATTTTGGGTTGTCGGCTATATCGCTCATGCCATTTCACCGCACCCTACCCTGCACACTCTATCAAGTGTCGTGTTGTGCCTTGGGGTAATCAGGCCTTATGCTCATCCCATTCCATAAGGAAATACGTTGAGATGGGTGCAGTATAGGAGAATGGGGTGAACTTTGGGGCCAAAGAGTCCAAGGCACACCTTGATGCCTGTCACTGGCTGCAGGGTGGGGGTTGGGTGGAATGGCATGAGCATTACAGCCGACAATCCAAAGTCACACCCTGATGCCTGTCAGCCTCTACAGGGTGGGACATTATGGTTAGAAACCCTAACGCCCCGAGCAATTTTTGGTATTTGCACTCTAAATTTTCAACATGGGCTTTTTGTGACCCCACGTCATGAAAGCATTTGGGACCTCCACTCATGAACTGTGGCACTGTGACACTGTGATTTTGTTAATCTGTCCTGTACATTGATTTCCCACAGAGACCATGCCATTCTGCGCCACATGTGCGAAAACACATTTTGGGCAGGATGTGAAAAATACAGCTGCACTGTTCATAAGGAGGTGTGAAGAAGTGGCAATGTTGAAAATCTGGAGTGAAAATATTAAAAATTCTCAAAGTTAAGAGAGTGCGTCAAAACTTTGCAATACACGCTCATAACACAGTCATTTTTCGGAAATTTTTTCACCAGATTTGCAACATAGGATTTTTGGGAGCCCACTTTATCATGAACAGTGGCACTGTTGTCCTTTTCGTTAATCAGTCCTGAAAGGTGATTCTGCACAGTGACCATGAAATCACCTTCCTGGACCAAATAATGAAATGGCAGTGACTGATTTCATGAGTTGGGGTCCCAAGAACCCCATGTTGAAAATTTGGAGCCAAAATACAAAGAAATGGCTGAGATATCCACTTATGTTGAACCTCCCCCCCCCCATTGATGCTATTATACAGCTTACCGGCACTTCTTCAGTTCGTGATCGACTTTGAAGACTGCAGATGTGTTCCCGTTCCAGAAAAGATCGCAGCACCAGACCTCCGGAGGTAAGTATTGGGTGAGGATGTGTGTGGGGGGGTGTGGTGAAATAAAACAACTGTTGGGCACACTGGGGTAGGCTGCCATGGTGCCCCATGACTTTGTGGGGGTTATGTTGGCCACACTGGGGTGGGGTGGGGTGGTGCAGGGGCAGGAACATGCTGACGCAGTCAGCTTCAGAACACACAAAGCACACTGGGGTGGGCTCCCGGTGTGCCACACAGTCTTGAGGGGGGGTTTATAAACATGCCGACAGGGGGACTGGGCACCCCCGTAGTCAGCTTTCTAAGCATTGTGAGAGGTGGATGACGAGAGCCACCACCATGTTTATTTAAATGTTTCAGCAGGCAAGGCACGCCCTGCACTGACGGGGTGCTCCCTCATTGCGGCAGCAAATTTCTTTCAAGTTGATGGCACACTTCTCAACTGCTGTCATAGAAAACCATGCTCATTCATTGGTGCCACAGAGACAAGCCCAAAAAAGCAGTGGCGACATTGGCCACAACACTGCTGCACCTCCACAACCTGCCACTCCCCATAGTAGCCCCCCCAGCTGTGCACACAAGACAACATAAAAAGGGAGGTGGAGATGCCACTGTACAGATCATTGGTGAAACCTCAGCTGGAGTACAGTGTCCAGTTTTGGAGACCGCATCTCAGCAAGGACATAGAGTGGAGGCAGTCTAGAGAAGGGCTACAAAAATGGTACAGGAGCTGCACCAGAAGTCATATGAGGATATGAGGAGAGGCTATAGGACCTCAGTATGTATTCTCTGGATATGAGGAGAGAGAGGGGGGACATGATAGAGACGTTCAAGTACCTTAAAGGGATAAATAAGGTTCGGGGGTAGCATCTTTCAGAAAATAAAATGGACAAGAACTAGGGAACATGATATGAAATTGGAAGGAGGTAGAATCAGGGAAAATGTGAGGAAATACTTCTTCACATAAAGGGTGGTGGATGCTTGGAACAGCCTCCCTGCAGGGGTGGTGAGGGCAAAAATGGTGGAGGAGTTCAAAAATGCGTGGGACAAACACAAAGGAATCCTACAGGCAAGGATGAGAGGGGAAGCCACAAATCAGCTACAGTCTGCAGTGTAAGTAAAAGGTAGGAAAAATGGACTGACTAGATGGGCTAGGCGGTCCTTATCTGTTGACAAATTCAATGTATTTATTTAAGGTTAAAAAGTGTCCAGGTCTGGATACCACCTTGCTTTACCCCTTTAAGAACATTCAACAAATCTGTCTTCCTGTTATCCCTGGCATACCGAACTCTGATTTCTGTCTCAGAATACAACATTCTTATCATGGTTAACAGTCAGTGTTTGATTCCAGAATTCAAAAGGGTATTCCAAAGAATGGATATATCAATGCCATCAAAAGCCCCCTTGAT
Organism: Neoceratodus forsteri; assembly: GCA_016271365.2. Taxonomy (NCBI): domain Eukaryota; kingdom Metazoa; phylum Chordata; order Ceratodontiformes; family Ceratodontidae; genus Neoceratodus; species Neoceratodus forsteri. The sequence continues at coordinate 90,275,082 of JADMNL010000026.1, read as the reverse complement.
ACTAAAGAAGGCATAGAAAGACTACTCTTTTTTTTTTTTATTAAAATACTTAGAAACTAAATAATCTATTATAAAAATATTATCAATCATTGCTTTCCTTGGTCTTAATCCAGACTGTTATCTAACATTTTGTTTTCCATTATCCACAGATCATGTTTCCTCTGAGACCTCTGGTCTCAGTGGGCTCACCCAGTTAACAAAATTGAAATAAATAAATGTTTCCCAAAAATGTATAAATTAATATTTTATGGCTCTATCTATCTATCTATCTATCTATCTATCTATCTATCTATCTATCTATCTATCTATCTATTGTATCTGTCTGTCTGTCCATCTGTTTGTCTTTCTCTGTTACGTATCTGTCTGTCTGTCCATCTGTCCGTCTATCCATCTATGCATCTGTCTGTAAGGATTCTTAAAAGCCCCTTTCTGCATGGATCAACAATTCTCATGGCTTGACTAGCAAAATATATAAACAGATCATGGACAGATTACCAAATCAGTCACTTTCAGCCAGAGATAAATGGAATCGAATATTAAATACAAATATTACAGACTCTCAGTGGAACAGCTGTTGGAGAAGCTGTCATGACTCCTTTAAAGACATGCGTAGCAGGCTGATTCAATCTAAAATTCTACACTTATGGTATAAAACACCAGCTTATCTGTATAATATAGGTTTGCTATTAACAACAAGTGCTTAGCGATGTGATCGCCTAAATGGAGATCTTTTACATATATTATGGGACTTGTAAACCCATATCTGACCTATGGCATACTGTTCATGTCCTAGTTACCCAAATTATTAAACACGATATTTCCTTGATCCTAAATTTTGCCTGTTAGGAATCAGGAATAACAATGCAAATTTAACAAAATTTCAACATAGATGGCTTCAGATTTTATTTATGCAAATTAAGAGACTGATCTTAATTCAGTGGAAAACTCAACATATACCTACCCTTAAAGATATTTTTAACAGTTTAACTTATATTGCATCTTTGGAAAGAATCTCATACCTGATAGTTGACCGACTTAATGAGTTTAATTCATTCTGGCAGGACTACTTAAATTTTCTTCAAACTCAGAAGATATAACTGATATCATATTATATTAGCTTTTCCTTCCTCTCTTCAGATATACTTTTAATATGGATGTAGAATTATAACTAACTTTATATGTAGCTCTAAAGGTTAGTGTAAATTAGGTTATTTTTTGTATCTTTATCTACTATTAACTGCAATATAGTACAAATAGAAAAAGAAAAGGAGAAAATAACTTTGAATGTATATTTACACAATTTCTCTAAAATAACATCTATGTGAATTAGTACATTGGTATTTTGGTAATTCATTATACTTTATATATTATTATTTGTACTACTTTGTATACAAAGTGTAATATCATTCATACTTGATCTTGTATTGTGTACAATTTGCAAATGTTAACATTTATTAATAAATAAATTAACTGCAAAAAAGCCCCTTTCTGATGTACTGGGACAAGCTTCCCTATTATCCAAACTTCTGACATATTATATTGGCATTAATATAGCTAAATAAAAGTGATCATAATTGGGACCACCACTTTATATTAGATAAAAAGTGTTCTGCTGGTAGGCTATCTGCTCTCAAAGTCTTATTTCTCTTTAAACTTTGTATAATATATTTCAATGAGGTTTACTGGGGGCCATTTCTGAAATGTTAGGAGAATTTCCTTGTCACACAGGTCACCATACAACCATCAGTTGATAATGCTTTTGCCAAATGCTGACCAGAACCAGATTCAGACCAGCAGTTTAGTGGTGAAAGGTTCTATATAGCCCCCTACCAATCCACTGGGTCTTCCCGTTCTCATGACTGCTGCAGAAACCGCTGTTTCTATAGTAGGCGCTCAATCGCTCCTTTTCATTTAGACAGTGGTCAGTTGAGGGGGGGTTAATGGAGAAGTTGTGCTGTTCACCATCTGGGGGGCTACTATGGGGAGTGGTAGGGCCAGGGTGGTGGTGGATGGGCACAAGATGGTGGTATGGGGGTCAGTTGGTCTCTTTGGGGGTATACTGGCAATCTAGGAACTTTGATATAACACTTGGGAGGCGGTTTGGGGAAAGGGCACACTAGACCATCAGTGGGTTACACTTGGCTAGCAATTGGTGGGTGGGGGCACTAAACTACCGGGGGGGGGTTGTTATTATACTCAGTGGGTGATCAGGGGTATGGGAACACAAGATTACCTGGAGAGGTTTGTCATTACACTCGGGCAGGTGATCGGGGGGATGGGGTGCTCAGTAAAACAGCAGGGCTGTTTGTCATTAAACTCAGGCAGGCAATCTGGGATGCAAGGAACACTAGACCACGGGGGGTTGTTGTTACACTTGGGAGGGTGATTGGGTGGGGGTGGACTAAACCACAGGGGGGTGTATTGTTACACTTGGAAGTGTGATCAGTGGGCACACTAGACCACCTGGAACCAGTTTAAGGTAGACCTGACAAGAGCCATGGGGCTGGTACAAACTCCATTTTCTGTGGGCTGGTAATTAAGCCTTATTGAATGCAAATGAGTCAATGACCCATAGCGCCTTGCTAGTGCTGTGGGGTGATTTGCATAGGGATTTATGAACATAGATCTAGAGGAGCAATCACCATTTGTGGGACGCTAACAGCCAGATTGTTCCGGCAAGTCCAATATCACCCTATTGGCCACATCCCTCATGTGGCTAGTAGGGAGATGTTGTTTGCTTATACAGTCAGGATAGTGCCTGTCTGGTATATCTGAATATGTCATTAGTCCTCACACTATTCTTTGGGCATATTCTGAAATACCTGTAGTTTGCTCAAGGAATTAATTTGCTCTTGGAGAAAACTTTTTACGTACGAAGTCCAGAATCTTTGAACAGAGCAGGTGAGGCACCCTCTAGATGTGAAAACAATCTGTTGGACACTCCAGGTATCATGGCCAAAGCCAATGGTACAAAGAGATCCCAGAATCCTTCCACCTGCAGACTCACTTCACAGCATGATGTATACCTTTTTGTGTCTACTGAGTGTTCCTGCCTATGCTGGTCATGGGAAGAGGGTGGTGAGGCCTCCCCCCCTCACAGGATCATGTACCCTTTCCTGTCAATTGTGTGTAGTGAGACCTTGGAGGCCCACAAGGGTCTATGGTATCCGTACAAGATCCTGACACCCAAAATCCCGACGATCGAAATCTCAATGCCAAAATCCCAACAGCCACAATCCCGACAGTATGGCGGACCTCCCGACAGTCACATTCCCCATGGTATGGCGACCCGAAGGTGTTTATATATATTTTATGGTGGGGGGGTGTTCGGGCCAAAGCCCCCCATGGAACAGTATCAGGAATTGTACTGTCTGCATTTTCTTACCATTGAGAATGTGTCCATCGAGATTTTGCTGTTGGGATTTCGATCATCGGGATTTTGCATATCAGAATCTTGTACTAGATCAGGGTCTACAGCAGGGAGTCTGCAGCCAGGCTCTCAACCCCTGTTTCTAGCCCATCTACTGACTAGTTAATATTATTAAATGTTCTAGTCTTCTCAGAATGTCCTTGGAGTTGCCCTCCCCCCCACAGCTCGCTTTCAGTAAACAGCTCCAGCTGCTGATTCATTGCACATGCTTTAGGCAAGCGATCGGTAGTGGGAGTCTGTTTGTCTGCTCCTGGCCCCCTCCCCCTTATTAAGGGAGGGGCACCTCCTTTTCAGTAGAGTAGAGCAGAGTAGTGTGTGCCTGAATGAGGAATAGTTTCTCTGTTTAGAGGAGTGGAGAAACTGGCCTTCGGGAGCGAGAATAGTAGAGAGAGAGAGAGAGACAGAGAGACAGAGAGACAGAGAGACAGAGAGACAGAGAGAGAGAAGTAGCTTCATTCCCCCTGAGGGAGGAGGGTGGGGTGGGAGAGACGTGTGTTAGGCCAGTGCATCAAGGAAGAGGTCCTGCCTGGGGGCAAAGCAATGAGTAGGGCTTGTGTGATGCTGGGGTGCATAGGGAGGGGGTATCTCCTGCAGGAGAAGGGAGGTGTTTTTTTCCAGTGTATTGCTCATTGTTGAGATTCTACCTGGATTACTGTGTTCAGTTTTGGAGGCCACACCTCAGAAAGGACATAGGATGGTGACAGTCCAGAGGAGAGCAACTACAGTGGCACAGCAGTTGCACAGGAAGCCCTTCAAGGAGAGATTGAGGGATCTCAGCATGTACACCCTGGAAGAAAGGAGAGCGAGATGGGACATGATAGAGACCTACAAGTACCTCACAGCAGTGAGCAGGGTGCAGGAGGGAAGTCTCTTTCAAATGAGAAAGAGCACCAGGACCAGGGAGCATATGATGAAACTGTACTTCTTTACTGAAAGGGTGGCAGACATCTGAACAAACTGCCAACGGAAATGTTGGAGGCAAAAACAGTGGGGGGCTTCAAGCATACTGTATGTGGGATAGACATATGGAAATATTAGTAAGTAGGTGGGGGCAGGGTCACCGGAGACCAGTTAGGGTCTGCAGAGAAAGATTAGGCAGGGAACATCCGGGCAGACTGGGTGGGCCAAGTGGTCCTTTTCTGATGACAAATTATGTGTTTCTGCGCTCTATGCCTAATTCCCATAAGGGTTCAGAGAGTAGCTGCTATTGAGAACTGAGAACTGGATTATAGGGAGCCTGAACATGCAAGAGAACTAAGAAGCTAGGATACCTTACCATCTTGAGAAGGAGGAAAAGAGAGAAAGTCCTACAGGCTTGAAGAAGAGGTGATACGGAGCAGATGGGTTGTTCCCTCAAGGGAGTCACCCAGGGTTCTTGTGGACCCACTCCAGGCTTCCAAGTGGATGAGGAGAGCAGCCTTGGGCTATATGCTTGGAGCTGCAGAGGAGTCGTGGCGAAGTCTTCTGTCTGTCCTATCGGTGCCTCTGCTTCAGAATCTGAGGTTACACATGTGTGCCAAGCATGGCACAGTAGGTATACATCCATGCCACATGTGGTCTCAGAAAAGTGTGCCACACAGTTGGTAGGAGCCTAAGGTAGGTTGTGTGATGCCTGGGGAGAGTTTTCCTGTAAAGTCAGGTTTCCTCTTGGATGGGTAGCCATCTGCCCACCCCCAGCACCTATAGGGTAGGTTGCTGCACCCCTGCAGCTCCATGCCTGGGCTTGGGTGCCACAGGCACTGAGAACAGAGGGACTGCCTATAAATACTGTAGGGGAAAATGTAATGTGTTATGTGTCCGGGCTTTGAATACGTAGTGGGCCTTTTGGTAGCCTAAGGGTGCCTATAGTAAGTTCAAATAGTGTATTCAAGGACATATTTATCTCTTCAATCTTTTACTAATACGTACATCATAAAAATATTTAAAAGAATGTATAACTACATACACACACATAATACAATGCCACAAATGTCAGCAATGCACTCATTTACTCATTCTCCTCATTTTAATGTCAGCTTTCAGAAAAGCAACAGTCTCTGCTGCTATCTGCTTAGATTGTGGGTTTAACAGAAACTGTATTTGACAAAGCAGTGTATCACTGATACTGAGTGATCACTGAGTCCACTCAGAAGAAAGGAGGGTTACTAGTGGGGTACCGCAGGGTTCAGTATTAGGACCGGTCCTCTTCAATGTCTTTATGAGCGACATTGCGGAAGGACTGGAAGGAAAAGTATGTCTCTTTGCAGATGACACTAAGATCTGCAACAGAGTTGATGCAAAGGGTGGGGTGGGGTGGAAAGGATAAGAAGGGACTTGGCAAGGTTAGAGGAATGGTCAAATGTATGGCAACTTAGATTCAATGCTAAGAAGTGTGAGGTAATGCACCTGGGAAACAAAACCCAGGAAGAGTACACAATGGAGGTGAGATACTAACAACAACAAAAAAATGGAAAGGGACCTGGGGATATTCATATCAGATGACCTAAAGGTGGGCAAGCAATGTGAGAGGGCAGCAAGGAGGGCTGGGGGTTACTGGGATGCATAGGGAGAGCATCACCAGTAGAAAACAGGAAGTTATTATCCCTCCATTACAGACAGCTGGTGAGACCCCATCTGGAGTACTGTGTGCAGTTCTGGAGATCCAATCTCCATAAGACATAGACAGGATGGAAGCTGTCCAGAGGAGGGCAACTAAAATGGTGCAGGGTCTGCACAGAAGACATATGAAGAGACTTAAGGAGCTTAATATGTATAGCCTTGAGGAAAGGAGGAGGGGGGACATGATAGAAACTTTCAAGTACCTCAAGGAATCAACAAAGTCCAAGAGGGTAGCATCTTTCAAAAAAGAGGTGTGCAAGAACAAGAGGGCACAATTTGAAGATGGGGGCGGCTCAGAGGTAATTTAAGGAAGTATTTTTCACAGAGAGGTTGTGGATGCATGGAACAGCCTTCGGAGGAGGTTGTGGAGTCAAAATCAGTGGTGGAATTCAAGCATGCATGGGACAGTCATAAGGCAATTCTTGGGGGTGGGGGTAAGAAGAAGTAGGCTGCTGGTTAACTAGGATCTGCAGCTTATCCAGTAGGTAGGGAAATGGGCAGATTGGGTGGGCCAAGCGGTCCTTCTCTGCCATCAAATTCTATGTTTCTATGTTTCTATCACCCAGTTCTTGCAGTATTGAGTCCAAGTACCTATACTAATTTGTACATACCAATGCTATCTCAGTAATATGTGTATTGTTCAGAAGAGACCGAGGTGCAAAAAGGGGGGGAGGAGTGGCCCTGTATGTTAATGAAAATATCAAAGCTACAGAAATTCAGAATACACATAAGGAGCCAGAAGAACTGTGGGTCACCCTGGAAACAGGAAATGGGACAGCCATAAGAACTGGGGTTGTCTACAGGCCCCAGACCAGAGGAGGACATAGACACATTACTGTTAGAAGATATACAAAACATGACAGCTAAAGGGAGGTTCTGATAATGGGAGACTTCAACATGCCAGATACAGATTGGTCAATACCAGCAGGAACATCTGCCAGAACTAGACTCATAGTGGATTCCCTGCAGGGAGGGCCTCAAACAACTGGTACAGCAACCCCACAAGAGACAGGGCTATCCTAGATCTAGTACTGACTAACAAAGAAGGTATCACAGATCTCCAGGTAGAAGGTCACCTGGGGGCCAGTGACCATCACATGGTATGGTTCAATTGGCTACTACATCTAAATCATCCCATTCCAAGGCAAAAATATGGGACTTCAGAGGAGCTGACTTTGATAAGATGGCCAACAGAGTTAAGCTAGCCCTGGCAAAAAGAAACACAGGTGAGGAGGTACAGGCAAAGTGGGCAAGCATAAGGATACAATACTTGAAGCAACATCCCATTGTGTTAGACAGAAAAGGAAGTGCAAAAGAAGAAGGAAACCACTTTGGTTCTCAAATACAGTAGCAGAAAAGGTCAGAGCCAAAAGGCTGGCCTTCAGGAAATATAAGGGAACACAGCGGGATGAAGATAGGGAGGCATACCAAACTGCCCTAAGGGAAGCAGGTAAGGCAGTAAGGCAGGCAAAGTCCCAAACTGAGGAAACACTAGCACAAACAGTAAAGAAGGTGACAAGACTTTCTATAGATACATTAGTGAAAGGAATCCAGAGAGGGTATTGCTAAGCTTAATGGAGAAAAGGGAGCATGTGAGGAGGAGGACCCTGTAAAGGCATCTATCCTAAATAGATACTTTTGCTCAGTATTTACTGAAGAGAAGGTGAGGGCAGGGCCACAGCTCAGCATCATGGACACAGGGGGAGGGAGGTGAGCACTACTTCCTTCACAAAAGAAAGGGTCCTACAAGAGCTTGCTAAGCTCAGGGTGGATAAGGCAATGGGACCTGATGGCATACATCCCAGGGTACTTAAGGAGCTAAAGGAGGAACTAGCAGAGCCATTAGCAGAATTGTTTAGTGAGTCTCTGAGCACAGGGAGGTCCCAGAAGACTGGAGAAGGGGCTCATGTGATCCCACTCCACAAGAGTGGTAGCAGGGAGGAGGCGGGGAACTACAGACTGGTCAGTCTTACCTCAGTAGTGGGCAAGATTATGGAGGCACTCCTTAAGGAAAGGATAGTGCAACACCTAGAATCCATAGGGGCACAGGATCCAAGACAGCATGGGTTTACAAAAGGAAGGTCCTGTCAAACTAATCTCATAGATTTCTTTGACTGGGTAACCAGAGTGGTGGACCAAGGGGGAGCAGTTGATGTCGCCTACCTTGACTTCAGCAAAGCTTTTGACACTGTTCCACATAGAAGATTGATAAATAAGCTAGGTAGGCTCGGGGTGGGTCAAAAGTTGGTCAACTGGGTGGCAAACTGGTTGACTGGCAGAAAACAGAGAGTGGTGGTAAATGGTATACAGTCAGAAGAGATGCAAGTCACAAGTGGGGTACCTCAGGGATCAGTCCTGGGGCCAGTCCTATTCAACATCTTCATTAGTGACCTCACAGATGGACTAGAGGGTAAGGCTTGTCTGTTTGCGGATGACACCAAGATCTGCAACAGAGTAGATGATCCAGATGGGGGCAGAATGAGAAGAGATCTGGATAAACTAGCAGAATGGTCAGAAGAGTGGCAACTGGGATTTAATGCAAAGAAGTGCAAAATCATGCACATAGGGAAGAGAAACCTGAAGCCACTTATAGGCTGGGAGGGAGTTGCTAGCAGTCACAAAGGAAGAAAGAGACTTGGGCATCATCATCACTGATGACCTAAAATCATCCAAGCAGACCTCTAAAGCAGTAGGTAAAGCTGGGGGTGTTAGGGTGTATTAGTAGGGGTATCACAAGTCGTAAGAGGAGGTAATAATCCTCTGTACAAGACATTGTTAGGCCCCATCTGGAGTACTGCGTGCAGTATTGAGGCCACACCTTCACAAGGACATTAACCAAATTGAGGCAGTCCAGAGAAGGGCAACCAAAATGGTGCAGGGACTGCATCAGAAGACATATGAGGACAGATTAATGGCTCAATATGTATACCCTTGAGCAAAGGAGGAGAGAGGTGATATGATCGAGACATTTAAACACCTTAAGGGCATAAACAAGGTGAAAGAGTCTAACATGTTTAAATATAAGAAAAATAGCAGGACAAGAGGACACAGCATGAGATTAGAGGGAGGCCAATTAAGAGGAATGTGAGGAAATTCTTTTTCACAGAAAGGGTGGTAGATGCATGGAATGGCTTACCACAAGAAGTGGTGGCTATGAATACAGTGCAGGGCTTCAAACAGGCATGGGATAGGCATAAGGGAGCAATACAAATGACTATGAATAGATAGGTCACTGACAGAGCAAAGGCCGATGGCACATTTATAAGGTAGAAAAAGAAATGGGCAGACTGGATGGGCCTTGCGGTCCTTATCTGCCGTCAACTTCTATGTTTCTATGTTTCTATGACACGATCTTCCAATTCATTCCATGTATGGTCACAGTTTAAAGAGCAATTCTGCACTTCAGCACGTGCTTTCATGAACAAGATGTTTCAGCTGTTACAATTTATTAGAAAATAGATTTTCTCATTTTCAATGTCCCTTTCCAAGATTTACAGCACATCTTGGTAGTCCATCTATAAAGCCTGTATAGAAAACATTTGAAAACATTTGCTTCTACCCTGTTAACCTCACAGTGCCTATGTTTATGACAGTGCAGGCCAATATGTAGATTGGGATCCACTGGTGGATCTCAAAAGATTTTTGGTGGATCTTGGACAAAGTGGTTAGTCAGATAATAATAAAATAATTAATCGAAACAGTTTTCTTTATTGTACTTTTTGTTCACTTTATTGTTGGTGGATCTCAGAGCTTTTTGAGGCCCACCAAAATAGATCTCAATACAAGGTCTATTGGCCACCATTGGTTGATGACATCATAGTGCTCACCATGGTAATGGACTGTGATGTCACAATCAGCAATTGTGTGGTTAACAGGGGAGAGTCAGATACATTTTCAAAAACTCAGTGAAATGATTGCTACATTAATTCAATATTTAATATACCAACAGTAGGGAAAATTTATAAAAAATCAAATAACTAGAAAACAAATTAAAACATAATTGGTGTAACTCCAGTGATTTTAAGCTTTTTATTTATTTAGTTAGTCATTGTTTGTTAACTGGCTAAGGCCCTCTAAGCACAAGTGCCTGTCTTCATGGGCAACCTGGGAGCACTTGGGAAGTTAAATGACTTGTTCAGAGTCACCCAGTGTGCAAGTGGAGGTTGTAGGAATCAAACTCTGCTGGATGTACCAAGCTTATTCACAGCTCGTTACTCTAACCTCTAGGCTATACTGCCAGCCCCAGTATAATAGTGAGTTGCTGTTTACGTTAACATTTGCAATTTCTTTACAGAATCTTGATTCAACAATTTTTGTTGGATACAAATGTAGTCTTGCATGACTCAATATTCTTCTATCCTCCATATTATAGGGGCACGGTCATGCCCCTATGGTTAGGGTTGAGTAGGCACTTTAACGTTAAACCTCAAATTTTGCACTTTAATCCTTTGCAACCATTCAACACAGAAGGTAATAACATGACTACCTTTCTCAAACTGTTTTTTACAGAATTAGTTCAGCATTAGTGGCAGTTGCCACTAAAGATGGAATGGGCTCACTGCTCTTTAGCCCACTGCCTACAACCCGGTGGCAGACCCTGACCTATAATAGTGATATTTTTTTAGCTACACTGCAAAAGAGGAACTTCAGAGACTGTCCAGGGACAGGAGACAGCTTCTATGGAGAGGGGAACATATTTATTTGTTTCAAGACTTTGTCGGAGTTTACAGATGTTAGACAGGTACTTCAAAGAAAAGGATGGAGCTTTTTTTATGAAATATCCTGCCTCTCTAGTAATTTCACATGATGGTAGCCCCTCTACTGTGTGTGTGATACTCCTGACAAGGTTTGGCAAGTAATTTCTGAAGACACTGGCTCCAAACCATAGAACACTTAATGTGAGGCCCCCTTGAGAATGCTTCCCAAGCCTCCCTCTCTACTGCTGACTCGCAGAGGGCTCAGATCAATCAGAACTCTGAAGTGGTAAAAGGCAAGTGGAAGGCAAATAATGAAGTGACTCTACCTAGTGCTTCTATCTCCTACACTGCAGTGGCTAAGAAAAACGGTCAAGCATGGTTGGAACAAAGCATAAGAAAAGTTAAACCCCTTCCCCACCCTCACTACAATTCCCTGCCAAAAAAGTCCTTTGATCCTAGTACATGAACAAGGAGCAGGAGTCTGGAAGGGGAACCCTTTTGTGAGCACAGGTATTTTGGTAGCCTTATCTCCAGGACAGGAAGCCCCAACGGAATGGTGCAGTGACCCAAAGTCTCTCGACCCTTGTTCAGGATATTATTAGAAATGCTCTGCCATCTTTTATCCAGTGAAGGGTTTATACATTATTAAGTCTACTGCTATGATTTTGCCTGTGTCTTTCCTGCGTGCTCATGAAGTCTCAAGTCCTGAAGAAAGAAGCCCATGCTACATAAGAGTTTGCGCTAACCCTTGACGCGGAACTTCCTCAAACTGATTGGGAAATGCAGCTTCTTTTTTGTAATGCTTATTTGCTGTTGTGATTTACCCTTACATTTTAACTGTTTCTTTAGGCCCCCTGGCTGCATCATAGATGAAGCTCTATTTGACTGGATTCTGGATGGTGAAACTGAACTATGCTGCTAGCTAGCACTGACTGAAGACGGATGGGTGAATTCCTTCTTATACACATGAGGAAGCTGTTCCAGACATTCTAAATTTTAATCTGACCTTTTACTCTCCATCCCCCAAATCGAACAAGGAAATTATTGAACAGGTGATTTATTTGATTACAACTGTCTCTGGAAAATGCTCCTACCAAGCTTCCAATAGTAAGAAACAGGAAATACTGCTCAGTATTGAGCAAGTCAGTTAACAGAGCCTTCTAGTGACTGATATACTATTAAACATGTCATGCATTTTGTTCAGGATACGTAAATGCCAGAGCTTAAACTCTCAAGCCTTTTACATCTGTTCCCATTTCCAACTTCCTTTTCATCCTTAATAGGAAATTGCAAATGTTTTTTTTTTCCCTGCCCCTTTTCGCATTAATTCTCTTTACCAGTGGTCCACCCTTTGGCTACTGTCACAAACTTGAGCTTGGTACATTGTGTGGTTATTAGCTATGCTGAATGTAGATGACGCTAATTTGCAAAATCTGGCTAGACTAATACAGCATTATCAGCAGCTAGGTGGACCATTGAAGCTAAGCACTGATAAGTCTATGGGTCAACATTTACATGCAAATGAAGCATACACTGCCTCTCATCCAAATCTGGCTGCATCCAGAGGGTCGGTGGAACCCTGACATTTGAATTACTAATCACTGCACTAACCCCTATTTTTGAAACAGGGATATGGTCTGAGTGCTTCATCTTCTAAAACTAGTGTAACTTAATAGTCATTTGTTTATGCAGTATAGCTCCTTACACTTCTCTGACCTCTGGTGCCCCCCCCCAATAATTTAATAGCCCCTATTTTGCAGTGACATTATTCATAATTTAATTTGTCCGTCTTTGAATAAGATCTCATTTTCTACTTAGATGTGGCATATGCTTGTTATAAAAGTATTTTAGGTGCTGACAGTTCCATTAATATACTGTAGAGAATTAATGTAAAGCCAGGTCAGAGCCAATATGGCTGCTATACTTTAACCTGACACAAATTCAGAGATCTGACGGTATAGCAGATACAAAGGCACAATTGAGTTCAGTTTGATTTGTTTCCACAGTTGTTTTAAATGCTCTGCCAATAAACTGCAGATTTGGGACCTCCCCAGTCCTCCTTTTTCTTATTTAGCATTAAAATCACCCAGTTAATCCATAGTCTGTTATCCTCCCCCCAAAGACACTAAACACTTCTTACACACTTTAGACTAAATAAATACACTGCACCTAGACCCCAGTGGGGGGCAACATGGCAGATGTGAAGCAGAAGTAAACAGACATGTTTCAATGAGCCCCCACGATATGGGAACTTCCCATGTCTCTACACATTTTCTACAACTGCTAGGAAACCTCTATTTTTGTAAGCCACAGCAATATTGTAAGAAAACTGTAAACTGTTTGCAACATATGGAAATATGATCCCAAAAAAGAGGGAAAACCAGATAACACCTTAACTGAAGTTAAGCATCACACTAAATCAATTAAACGGTAGCAATTGACAGTGAGCATGAGGGAGTCGCATCAGTGCAGTTTAAAAGCAACATGAAACACCAGAAGATCATGCATTTCAGGCAGCAGAAAAAAAAGTAGTCAATGGTTAAAAGATGTGCATATTTAATCAAACATACAGAGGCTTTCATTCACATAGAGTGAGTTGCCAAAAAAAAAAAAACAAGTCTGCAAATATGTGGCTCCAGTGTTTCTCAATTTAAAAGCAATGCTACCTCATTAGAACTTGATAGGCAGCGGTTCAACCTGCACTTGTAAGAACACTATCCAAACTAAAATTAACTTTCCTCGATTATTAGCATTACAAGCGAAGGGGGTGACTGCATCTGAACAGAGTGTCGTGTCTTTTCAGGAAAAAACGGCATTATTTGCTGAAAATGCTCTGAGATTGAAACCCATTATTAGTAATGTTACCTGCACAGCAGGAACTATGGTAGGAGTAGTACATGACCACGAGGTGAAGAGACCCCATGTCTTGAATAAGCAAGCTTGCACTGTCTTGAGAAAAGCATTCAAAATGATGGAGTTAGTAGCTGTTGCCACAGCTCTAATTTCGGAGATGAAGAAGAACTGTGCTTCAAGTGGAGGCAGAATACAGAATGTGGCTATAGAGCCCCCCTACCTATACAGAAGACAAAGCTATGTAAACAAGATCTCGTTAGAGCCAAGATGCGATAGTCATGCATGCGCATTGCGACTGCGATATTCGCTCGTATGTATGGAGCTCATGGTGACCATCTTGGGCATGGTTGTTTTTTTCACACATGCGCATTGGGGCTTCGATACTCGTGCATGTGCACAGAGCCCATGGTGCCCATCTTGGGCTCAGCGGGCTCTTGCGGAAGTGATGGGCGCTCACTGAGACAGACAAAATTAGTGTGGTGGGAGGATGGTGAGGGGAGAAGAAGTAAACACATGGTCTACTGAATGGAGACAGCAGAGGGCTTCAACTAGTGGAGTGACTGTGCTTCAACTCCAACATTTTGTGTTGTTTGTTTGGAATACGATGAGGTGAGCTGCCTTTCTGTGATAGCAAGACATTTGCAGAGCTCCACCCTGCAGTCATAGAAAAGGGCATCAATTCAGTATTGTACATGCTGACAGCTCCACTAACTGTAATCTACTATGGTCATTTAGTTTTCTTAGTTGAAGTGCTGGCACCCTGGTTAGTACTGGTGCAATGAAAGTAGTTTAGTCTTTAGACTGTATCTGTTACACTGCTCTATTTGGACTAGTACATTTGATACTGTTTGTTTCTCTTTTATCTATTTTGATCTAATTCTTTAACAATTACTAAGCTTTTTAATCAGATTAGCTATACTTTTAGTAGTTTCTACTTTTTAAGTATTTTAATATTAGTTGATAGCAGATTAATAAGGTATTTACTGTCATTTGTTATTATTAACCTTTGACCCTTGTCAGAATATCTTTAGAAATGCTCTGTCATCTTTTATCCGGTGAAAGGTTTACACATTATTAACTAGTTATGTATTTTAGTGAGAGTTATAGCTTATTATATAGGTACTTTTTATTGAGCTCTGCTACTGGATGAATACAAGCATTTTTCATATAGCATTCTGGAACTTAAAAGACTTGGGCTCTCCAATTAAACATAAAAAGTTTCTTAACTATCTCCAAAAAGAAAAAGTTACTATAGCTTTACTCCAGGAGATCCACATTATTCTTGATGATGCCATTAAGTTGGATAGAGGTGGCTGGGCCAGAAAGTGTTCAGTTGCTTTAACACCAAAAGAAGGGGAACCTCAGTTTTAATTAGAAAAGGAGTTCCTTTTATCAAAAGTAAGCATTTTACTGATCTTAAGGGATATTATCACCTCTTAGTGGGATCTCTTAATGGTAGAAATGCAATAATATGCAATATACATGTCCCTAACAAAGACCAAACTACCTATCTTAATGACATAGCTTAATAGCATAGTTCCTATAAGGATCATGAGAAGATATTTGGAGGGGACCTTAATGAGGTGGCAGACCCATTTCCAGACAGAAGCAACCAAACTGTCAGTTACCCTATGAGTGGTCCAAGAACAACATTTAACAACTTAAGATCTTATTTAGGCCTAGCAGCTACATGACGCCTGCTTCACCTGGTGAGGAGGGGCCTTTACTTCAATATGCACAATTCATTCATCAGGTTAGACTATTTATTAGTCTCTAGTGGCATGACCTCTGCTATAACAGCTGCAGCTATTAGAAGCATACTATCAGACCATAGTTCAGTTACTCTCTCACTAAATACAGATAAAGAAACTTCCAAAGGTATGCACTGCAAATTTTAATTTCTCACTATTAAATGATCAGGGTTTTAAGGAATTTACTGAAAAAGCTACACTAGAGTGCTTTGAGATAAATGACAACAAACTTCCTATGCCACTATCTGGGATGCCTTTAAAGGCCTTTCTTTTGGGGTAAAACACTGTACAGAAGGTTATTTTTACTGTTTATTTTCACTATATTCGCTATTGCTTACAATTAGTGAAAATTAACAGACAGTGAAAAAAAGTCATCAACCAATTGTCAATAGTACTATATTGAAGAGTAACTGTCCATGCTAATTCTATCAGATGCCAATACGTAGAGAAGGTTGACTTGCACTAAATATAACAGATGCAAATTCAACCTGCTACATAGTAGTAAGTTTTACATGAAACAGAAAGCCTCGCTTAAAGGAAAAAAGGAAAATGGCAACCTCACATCTAGTACATTTTATTTGTTTCATGTTAGCAGGCAACTCTTTCCCTGTAGCTGTTAGGGATATATGTGTTTGCTTTAGTTTGTTTGCACTGTTCATGCTAGTCCACTGTAACTATCCTGGGGGGGGGGGGGTCTCCATTTTATGGTTGTTCAAATATCATTGTCCATGAGAGCTGCATTAGCATATGAGAATATTATGTCAGATCTTCTGTTTATACCATGTATCTCTGTGCTGAAAGTGCAAATATCCTGAAAAAAGTCTATGGAAATACACAAATTGAATGCAGTTTAACGGGAAAACCATTGCATTACAACTAAGATCATTTTCAAAGCCAGCTGAAGGTAAATGTGGTATTTCACACATTGCGAAAGAAAGGTATGCCTCTTTGCAGATGACACAAAGATCTTCAACAGGGTTGATACACAAGGGGTGTGTGAAAAGGATGAGAAGGGACTTGGCAAGGTTGGAGGAATGGTCAAAAGTATGACAGCTTAGATTCAATGCAAAGAAGTGCAAAGTAATGCACCTGGGAAACAAAAACCCGGGGGAGAGTACACAATATGTGTGTGTGTGTGGGGGGGGGGGTATTAACAACAACAAAAATGGAAAGGGACCTGGGGATAGTCATATCAGATGACCTAAAGGGAGGAAAGCAATGTGAGAAGGCAGTAAGGAGGGCTGGGAGGATACTGGGATGCATAGGGAGATACATCATCAGTAGAAAACAGGAAGTTGTTATTCCTCTGTACAGACAGTTGGTGAGACCCCATCTGGAGTTCTGCGTGCAGTTCTGGAGACACCATCTCCACAAGAACATAGACAGGATGGAGGCAGTCCAGAGGAGGACAACTAAAATGGTGCAGGATCTGTACCAGAAGCCATACGAAGAGAGACTATAGGAGCTTAATATGTTTACCCTCGAGGAGAGGAGGGAGAGGGGGGAACATGGTAGAAAATGTTAAGTACCTAAAGGAAATCAACATAGTCCAAGAGGGTAGCATCTTTCAGAAAAAGATATGTGAATGAACAAGGGGGCACAATTTGAAGATAGAGGGGGGACGGCTCAGGGGCAACATGAGGAAGTATTTTTTTCACGGAGAGGGTGGTGGACACATGGAATGACATTCCTGAGGGGTTATGGGGTCAAAAACAGTGGGGGAATTCAATAGTGCACGGGACAGACATAAGGCAATTCTGGTGGAGGTTAGGAAGAAGTAGGCTGTTGGTTAACTATGATCTACGGCTTATCCAGTAGGTAGGGAAATGGGCAGACTAGGTGGGCCAAGCGGTCCTTATCTGCCGTCAAAGTCTATGTTTCTTGCTGTAACTTGTTTTGTTGAATTATAATTAAATAGACAGGCACACTATGGAATTTAAAGGGTGCTGACACATCATGTTCTCATATGCTAATCCAGCTCCCAGGGATAATGAGATTTCAACAACCAGAAAATGAAGACCCCTCAGGATAGTCACAGGGACTAGTATGAAGTGTGAAAACAAAGTAATGCAATCACATACACCCCTAACAGCTACAGGGAAAGAGTTGTCTGTTGACATAGAAACAAATAAATGTAACACGATATGAGGGTGTAGTTTTCCTTTAAGGATTTAGTTGAGAAAGAAAATAAGAGAATTGAGCTTGATTATAAACAAAAGAAGAACAAGATCCCTGCCAAATTACTGGAGATATTATCCCTCAAATATGAGATAAACAATATAGATTCAGTAAAAGCAGAGCACAGTATGTTGTGACCTGTACTAAGCAGAATTTTTGGGATGCTGGGGAAAAGACATGTAAATTACTGGCCTACAGACTCAAGAAAAAACTAACTCAGAACATAATCCCTGCTGTGCTGGATAAGAATAAAAGGACATTAATAACACCTTTGCTAATTTGTACAGAAAACTGTACTTGAGTAAGCTATCTGACACTTAGAATGACATGCAAGCCTTTTTGAATTCTTCTAACTTAGCAGCACTGGATGATCAAGATAATAATACTTTGTGCAGACCTACTTCTGTAGAAGAGATAACTCAGGTAATAAGAGAGCTTCCAAATAATAAGACCCCCTTGCCTGGATGTTTTTTCAGGTGAACTTTATAAAGTTCTAGGTCCACGCATCCCAAAATACATTAATGAAGTTTATGAAGAAGCATATGCTAAATCACTACCTGACTCCTTAAACAAAACCTACATCACCCTGGGCTTAAAGAAAGACAAAGAACCACAGTTCTGCGAAAGTTAGAGAAACATAGAAACTGTTGGCAGATAAGGGCTTTCAGCACACCTAGTCTTCCCCATTACTTCGGTTACACCCTCGGAATGCGCCAGCATTACGGCACTGATCCATTAGGGGGCCAGTTGGCAATGTCGCCAACAGCTGTTTTTGCGGCTGTGCCCCACACCCTCCCTAACTTTAGATTCCAATTCTGGGGCAGGGGGGAGACCTCGGGGAGGGGGCAGTGAATCCTGGATTTGGTGCCCTGATGGCTTGGCACCCTGAGTGCTGGCAGTGCATCACTCCAACCTAACACTTTAGTTCCTTCATGTACTGTGGTAATTAGGTTTTAGCCCTCCTCCCAACTACCAATAATCCTCTATTCCTGTTCCAAGCATTTTTCAAACCTATAATTGATTCTCTCCCCACCACTTATGCTGGCAGGTTGTTTCAACTGTCTACCACCCTCTCTGTGAAGAAGTACTTCCTCCTGTTCCTTTTAACCTCCCTCCTCCTCCCTCCAGCTTCATGTCATGGCCCCTTGTCCTTGAGCATCTTTTTCTATGGAAAATAGTATCTCCAGCACCTTATTCTTTTCTGTGAGGTATTTAAATGTCTCATTCATATCTCCTCCCTCTCGCCTCTCCTCCAGGAAGTACATATTCAATTCCTTTAGCTTATCCTCGTAGGGTTTGTGATGCAGTCCCTGCTCCATTTTGGTTGCCTTCCTCTGAACCACTTCCACCCTGTCTATATCCTTCCATAGATGAGGTCTCCAGAACTGTACACAGTACTCAAAGTGCAGCCTCACTAGTGTTTTATATAGTGGAATTATTACCTTCCTTTTTCTGCTGGTGATTCCCCTGCCTATGCACCCCAGTATCATGTTTACCTTTCCTGCTGCTTTGTCACACTGTTTACCTACCTTGAGGTCATCCAAGATGATCACCCACAGGTTCCTCTCTTGCTTGGAGCAATCAATTTCTAACCCCCTCCCCCCCAGTTGATATGTTGCTCCTGGATTTTTTGTGCACCATGTGCATCATCTTGCACTTCTTTGCACTGAAACCCAGCTGACAATCCCTTGAACAATCCTCCATCTTTTTTAGATCTCCCCTCATTCTATCCACTCCCCCTGGTTTGCCCACCCAGTTACAGAGTTTAGTGTCATTGGCAAACAGGCAGATTTTACCTTCCAGACACTCTGCAGTGTCACTGATAAAGACATTGAAGAGGACTGGCCCCAGCAGTGATCCCTGTGATACCCCACTGGTCACTCTACCCTCTACAGAGTGAATACCATTACTATTAACTAAAGTCAGAATTGGAGAAGGTTTCATCTTTTCATCTTTTGCAGGCCTAGTAATAAACTAGACAAAACCCAAGCTATGTATGCTTGCAGTGTAGAAGATTAAAAAATTGTTGTCGATGGCTTTGAAGACAGTTGTTGGAAAACAGAATGGATAACCTATTTAGGGCTCAGGATCCCCCAAAAGTGTAATCATAGGGTTGATTTGAATTTGGATCCTTTATTAAGAGAGTTACGTACTGATCGTGTGATGGAAGACGTTTACTTCATCAATTTGGAGTAAAGTCAATTCTATAAAAATGATGTTAGCCACCAAAAACTTTACCTCATTCAAAACATTCCATTTACATTTGATAAAAGCACATTTGCCAAAATCAAAGCAGTTATAAAAACACTTCCTATGGGGGTCACAACCTCCAAGGCTAGCACTTTCCAAACTGAGGTCTCCCTGGGTAGAGGGTGGTTTTGGACTTCCCTGGTGGGAGAGGTATCAGACTGCATTCCTTTTCAAGTATTCAGTTTTATACATTGTTCCCTTCTACCAAAATGTTTTACCCCTGTGGTTGGAAGTAGAACAGCAAATGTTAGCTTCTTATAAGCCTTCAGATTTTTTATTTAAAAATTTGCCTAAATTCTTTAAAGACAATCCTTGTATTCCAAGTTCACTTATAAGCTGAGATATAGTTAAGCAGTAATGCATAACAGGGTATGGTATATTTTGGGATATCATCACACCAGGCAAAGCCGAGGAATTTCAATAACCCAATAAGTGGTAATATGATGCCCAATGTTATAAAATGGGCCATGAAAATCCTGTAACCTCATTGGTTGAGACACGTTACATGACCGTTGATTATTTTCTGACAACTGCACACCTCATTTGAATGACATTATTTATTAACAAATAAAAGTGCATTTTGTAAGTGGGATAACACTCTCTAGGGTATGCTGTTACAAGGGAATGATGCGCTTCTCAGATGGTTGCGACACTATTCTATGACTCATGCCAAACAATCACCCAAGGTGTGCATTATTTCTTTACAACAGTACACTCCATCATATGTTATCCCTTAAATATACCACACCCTGAAGTATACTTTTATGGTCCCAAATATTGAAATACAGCTGATCCTGGTATTCAGTTCGAATCAGTAATGATATGAAATACTCTAATGGATCAAGGCCTACTTCAGCCAGTCAGCATTCATGATTTCGCCTATCCATTTCATAATTAACTTTTTATTAGGTCTTACCTCCCACTGTGTCTCCTCCAGCGTTGGTGCCAAGTTTGTTTTCTCCTCTTCAAAGGATCTAAGTTTTGCCTCCAGCTGTTCTCGTTCCTTGCTGAACTTTTCCACATTCTCCTGCAGCTTTTTTTTCTCCTGTTGGAGCTGGAAAACCTGCAGTTGCAGTGCATGCTGGGCTCTCTGAGCCTTCTGGGAAGCCTGCTTCAGCTTGTTGTTACACTTCTGCTTCAGTCCTTCCATCTCCTCTTTGCAGCGTTTCTGCTTCTCCTCATAGATCTGGCATGTGTCTGCCTCTTTCTCCTCAAGAGTACAGTGGAGTTCCTGCAGCTCTACCTCTTTCTCCAGAAGCTTCTGCTCAAGCTGCAGAAGGATTGTCTCATCTGTAGAAATTGGTGAACGGACACATGAAGAATTCTCTGATATGTGTCCAGACTTGCTGGAGTTCATACCCTTGTTTGGACAATGCCCGCTGTCAGAAAAGGACATGGCTTTGAGGCTTAGCATGTTGCTGTCATGTTGGACACCACTAGCCTGGGTTATATTGAGGGCAGATCCCCCAAATCTGTTGAATGGTCCCACAGAAGCATTGATGGGGTCCAGCTGGTAACTACAGCTTGTGCTGTGGGTTGGAAGACTAGACATAGAGTTTCGTCCTGAGTCAGAGAGTGTTACGGAATAGCCAATGGGCTTGTGCTCTTGATCACTTGTCTGGCTTAAAGGGCTTGCTTGTTGTAGCCCATGGCTGCTAATTTCTGTTGAAATCTGAAGGTTGGTACTGGAGTTTCTAGGAATGACTGGCTTAAATGCTGTTGGCCTTAGTGCACCTTTGTCTGTGCCCTAATAAAGAAAGCAGAACAAAGTGTATTACAAAATAATAATATCATTAAAAGCAGGCAAACCTCACTTTACACTCCTTACCTTATAATATTAGGCTCAAAATGCCAGTAGCCAACACTTCACTAGTTATATAAACATAGTAGGAGGCTTCTTGGCTCACATTGCAAAAGCTTTTTTTAATATATTCAATAGCAATGACAATCTTTGTTAAACCTCTAAAGTAGTCCATCAGAAATCAATCTGTCTGTCTGTCTGTCTATCTGTATATCTATTTCTATCTCTATATCTCTAATCTATCTCTCTAGCTTTCTAATTCTATCTCTATATCTCTATCTATCTATCTATATCTATCTCTCTGTCTATCTATCTCTACCTCTGTTTCTCTCTATATGTATCTATTTCTCTCTATATGTATCTATTTCTCTCTATATCTATCTATCTATCTATCTCTCTATCTATCTATCTAACTATCTATCATCCCTGTGCAGTAAGCTAAGAATATTCAAATGCTACTACCCGGAAAAATGATTGTTTGACTTTATGCCTCTCAACTTTTCCACATTGCAAGGGATGTCCTTAATGTTGTTTCTCATAACTGCTCTGTTCCACATCCATCCCAAGGAAAAGGTGCTGCCCACACTCAGACGGTGTTTTAAGCTCAGACTTTCAAGCAGAAATTCATAATATTTTAAGATGCTGAATTAAAATTAAACATTTCACAAATAAAAGCATGGGCTTTTACAAGGTTTTGAGTTTGTATCTCAATATCTGTTGATGATGTGTCCCACATTACGAGGGTCAGTGTTTCCTCACATCCTGAGTGTTATTGTCCCATATTTTAGCCATAAAAGGTTGAGAGGTATGCTTAACTTGTTTGCAGACCCCAATAACCACTGCAGACTAGCAGTTAGAGATGTGCAATGTCAGCAAACTTCTCATTGCAAAATAGTTTGTGAAATTTGCCAAATTCAAGAAGTTCGGAGTGCTGACTTGGTGAAGTTTCTGGCAGGTGAAATTGCAATTTTTCAGGAGAGGTTATACAAATTCACTGTCAATCTGATGGCACATATCTGGAATGTGTAGTACGGTACGGGCTGCACACCCATTGGCTCACGCTGTGGACCAATGGGCATACAGCCCTACCTACGGTGCCAGTCGGTGGAAGCAGGGCGGCAGGCGGTGTGGTGCTGCCGCCTGCCGCTGACCGGGGCGGGCAGTGGATCAGTGGGTGGGTGGGGAGAACTTTTTTAATACAAATTCCCACGATCAGGCTGAGAGCAGTCCACTGGACCACCAGGGTATTGGATTATTTTTATTTTTACACATGCCTGTGATCTGGCTGACAGCAGTCCACTGGACCACCAAGGATATTGGACATTATTATTTTTAACAGATGCCCACAATCGGGCATGGGGGGCACCACCACGGAGGTGCAGCCGGAGCTCGGGTGGCCACCCACAGGTGGCAGCTGCTGTGTTGCGCCCTGCAATACAGCAGCTTACCTGTGGGTGGCCAGCCATTGTTCCTTTTTTTTTATCAACTTTGTGCGGCGCAAGTAGGGGTTGCGCATGCATGGACTCAGCACACCCCGGACTGAATATCGGGATGTGCAGAGTATCCGTGGGCACGCCCCCCCCCACCTGTGCTCCATACATTACTGATGCGCTCCAGTGCATTGGGATTTGTGCCAGGCACAATTCCTGTTTGAATATTGTGCCAGGGCACATCAGTGGGTTGCACATGGTGCATCACTGTTACGCCATGCGTAACCCTTTTGAACATCTGGGCCTAAGTATTTAAATGTGCAAGTTGTTGCATTTTGAAGGGGGTAAACTAATCTCCAGTTTAATAGTCAACCAATATTTAACAAGCTGTTTCAGTTTCCATTGCTGTAATGTTGAGGAAGAAGGGAGCAGGCAGGCTAAGATCACATGATGAGATCAGCTATGCTTGCTGAAAGAGTTGATTTATTAATATGTCTGTCGGCACATTGTTTTGAAGTCCACACACTTTCATGCCTGAACAGTGTCATGATCAGGCTTGCTGATTATTGGTCAAGCCCTTTGTAGAGTTTCCTGCATTGGACCACCATGACACACCTCTCAAAACCCTGTAGATAGCAAAATGTTTGACTTGCACAAGCGCGCATGGCGAACATAAAAATGAAACAACACTCATTCAAGGCATGGGTATTCAAGTCATACCAGGAAAGTACTCACCTTATTTACAAATTAGTAGAAAAAAGGTAAAGCTACAGCATGTTTACTATTTACATTCAGCAGTCGGCACACACAGCACATTAAAGCAATGTCTACAGTATGATCTGCAAGGGAGTTTTTTAAGGAGTAGTTTTGAATGAGAAGCTCATGCTGTCTGTCTATGAAGAAACAGCACTCACTTCATTTACAAATGTAAAGAAAAACGGCAGACTTACAGGAGGTTTACTAGTTACATTCAGCATCGGATACATGCAGCACACTGAAGTAACATCTGCAGTATGATCGCAAGGGAGTGTATTACTTTGAATGAGAAGCCTGCGCTGCATGCCTCTAGAGAAGCAGACTGATTCATGTACTTGAAACAGATGCCACAGATAAAAATAAAAAGGTTACCACACTTAAAAAATGGGAAACAAATATGTAATGTTCACATACAAAGCTGGCCATGTACCATGCTGTCACCAGTGGCATTCTATTGTGTACACATCTGCTGAAGAATGCACTGTAAATCATGGGAAACACATCAAAAAAATGGCAAGCAATCCCAATGAAATGTCCCGCACCTGTTTATACAAGTAGAGCTGTGGCTGCAATGGAAACAGCTACCATTAATTCAACAAGTTATCGAAATTTGCACAGCCAGACATGCACATATACTACACAGACAAACAGTAGAGCCTGTCGCTGAGGTCACTTCTGCTACAGGGCTGTCAATCAACCTCAGAAAATGGAGGGGGAACACAATAGCATAAAATGTTTTTGGTTTTTTTGAGTGAGACTTAACTTTTTATTAACTACACACTTGGCAACTGGCATTAAGGGAGCACAACTGATGGCGCCCATTCAGCTCATTTCCCTCCTTAAGATAGTATCCTCTCCTATCATTCTGTCGCTCCCCCCTAAAACTGGTAAACTATTACTCTATCGTTCTTCCAAGGGATGCAGGCTAACCCAGCTCTTTATTTTCTTGCTCCTTCTAGCATCTGGAGATATCCACCCAAACCCTGGCCTTGTACTTGCCCATCCACCAGCCAGTGCCCACCCAGCCACTAATGCACTTTCACTACCAAATGGCCTCAAAATCATCCACCTAAACTAAGAAGACTTGTTTCCAAAATCTCCCTATTGCAACCCATGGTGCATGCCTATGCCCCTGATATAATTGTGATCTCTGAAGCCTGGCTGTCCAAAAACATTCAAGACAATGCTATCTCTATCTCTGTCTTTACAATATCAAGACAGGACAGGACTGGGAGAGGTGGCGGCATGGCTATCTATACCTCCTCTTCCCTCCAGTTCATTCCCTCCTTCACAATTTCTGTTCGGTTATCCCACGAGGCTCTCCTTTTAAAATTCTCCTATCCCCACACTGTCCCTATCTTCATCGCTGGAATTTACTGTTGCCCTGGACAGCCACATTCCAGCATCACTGACTTAGTCACAAAGCTCTCTTCCTTTGTCAGCGGTGGTGAACTATCATCCTGGGTGACCTAAATCTAAATTGGCTGACCCCATCTCTGGCTAATACCTGTTCCACTATCGAAGCCTTGAAACTCCATCAGCTGATACTGGAATCCACTTGTCTAAACCTTAAAACACTAAACCACTCCATGCTTGACCTGGTCCTCACCTCCCATCCCCAACGAGTATTAGCCTCCGGGCTACTACCAGACTCTATCAGCGACCACCACATGACCTTTGTAGTACATAAAATACATAGGACTAAACTCCCAGCTAAAACTATTTTCACTAGATCCTTCACATCAATTGACCTGCAATCACTGCTCCACGACCTTACACAGGCTGAGTGGTCCTCTCTTATTACAGCAACATCAGCTGACAAGGCCCTTGTCTACTTCACCTCTAAGTTTCTTCAGGTTTGGAATTCCCGAGCCCTGTCCCGTAAAACCAGGGTCCGAGGCAGGCACCTCCCCTGAATCACTCCTGAGCTTCTGGCCTGCCAATGTGCTCATGACCTTGTGTGGCTCAAAGCCAACATCTACAACTGCCCTAGAGATCACCAACGATACCATGAACTTCGGAAGGGCTGCACTAAAGCAATCTGTCTTGCCAAAGCCAAGCACTTTAAGTCTAACTTCCAAACTAATACAAACAACCCGTCTGAATTCTAGAAGGTCATCCACTCCCTCTTCTCACATCCTCCAACCCTCCACCACCTACCCTCAGGCACAGTCACTCTGTCCTCACTGAACCTATCACCATTGCCAAATGATTCAACTCCCACTTAGCCATCTTTGCCTCCTCTCTGCAAAGCACCCTCCCAAGTCCCTCCCCTGCCCTGGTGGCCCCTTCTTATGCCCCACACACTGACTCACCCTCCACTGCTCCTCCACCAACCCCCATTTCATTTCCACAACCTGTCTTCTCCCCCCTCTGCTCCTTTACCCTGTCCTCCTCCTCTTCCGAACCTCTCACACCCCCTCCCTGTTCTCCTTCTCTCCTGTCTCTCCTGACACTACCTTTCTAGCTCTCCTGGCACTAAACCCTACTAAAGGCTCCTCACCTGATGGCCTTGACCCTAGGCTCCTCTACCTCTCTACTCCTGCCATAGCCTTCCCACTCTCCCTCTTACTAAACCTCTCCTTTGAAATTGTGACTGTACCCTCTGTTTGGAAACATGCTGTTGCCCTCCTCCCTCCCAAAGGGGGGGTGACTCCTCCTCTCCTGGAAACTATCGGCCTATCTCTCTCCTGCCAACCTTAGCTAAGCTACAAGAACACATAGCCCTCAACCAACTCACCTCATTTCTCTCTGACTCCGCTTTCTTCACCTCCTTCCAGTCTGGCTTCAGGAAATCCCACTCTACCACCATCTCTCTGCTGAGATTAACAGAGACCATATCATCAGGTTTTGACAAAGGGCACATTACCTCAGCTATCTTTGTAGACCTGGCAAAAGCCTTTGACACTGTCTTGCACCCCCTCCTCCTTCACAGCCTTTCAAAAGCTGGACTATCCCCTTCTGCCACAGGCTGGTTCAGTGCCTACCTGTCCGGCAGGTCGCAATCAATGAGAATAGCTGATGCTATCTCTACCCCCCTGCCTATAACCACTGGAGTCCCCCAAGGCTCAGTGCTAGGCCCCATTCTGTTCTCCATCTTTTTAAACGACCTCCCCCTGGTTTGCTCTGCATTCAGCACCCACATGTATGCTAATGATACGGTATTGTTTACCTCTGGCAATTCTGTCTCTGATGTCACTACCAGGCTCCAGTCCGACTTCACTAAAGTCCAACTCTGGTTTAGTTCTCATCAACTTTCTCTAAATGCCAAGAAGACAGTCTCCATGTCCGTTGGCACAAGGAAGAGACTCACTAGGCTAAGTCACCTCCCCACCTTTCACACCCTTCAAGGGACTGTTCTTGAGGACTCCTCCTCTATCAGGTATCTCGGCATCTGGTTGGACAGATACCTTGACTTCTCTGTACATATTGATGCCGTTCTGAAAAAATTAAGGCCCAAGCTCGGGGCCCTTTGCAGAAACTGCAGCTGCATCTGCGCTCGCCCGCCAGAAACAGGCTGGCCAGAGAAGATGATCATGCCCATTTTGATCACTGCGACATAGTCTATGGTGCTGCCCCACAGTCCCTCCTATCCATACTGGACTCACTCTTCAATTCCTTCTGTCATTTTGCTCTTGATGTCCCTTCCCGCACCCATCATTGTGACCTCTACCGCTCTCTCAACTTCCTACACCTCCACTCCCGGCATGCGTTACATGGTGCTAAGTTCGTCTCTAAATTCTGGCTTGGATCTCTCCCCTCATATATCTCCTCCTCTCTTGGTACCCCTACTCACTCCCTTTATTCCCTGAGATCCCAGGCTGACACACGTACCCTCTCAGTCCCCTGCAGAACTTCTTCCTCCGGCCAAAAAGCCTTCTCTTACCACCTGCCTAAAATGTGGAATGCACTTCCTCCACAAATATACTACTCCTCCTCCCTATATCCTCTTACCTCTGCTCTGCACAATTACCTTACACCTACCTACACCTGCTCCTGACCCCCTCCTTGCCCACCTGTCTCCCCGCACTCTTTCTCTCCCTCTCGCTCTCTTCTTTCTCATCCCCCCCACCCCACCTGCACTCATACTGCCCCTTATAGACTAGCTCTTAAAAAAGTATCTGGACCCTATATTTTCACCCTTGCAGCATCTGCATCACTGGTGAATCACCTGTAATGTATGCGTTTGTCAACCTTGCATCCTATGCTTTTGACCCTGTACTGACTCTTTATGTATGCTGCTCCTATGAACCGCCAGTATAGTAACTGTTGCATCTGCCTACTATGTACCCAATTGCTTGAACCTGTTTTGAAACTGTATGTATTCACCATCTAATATGTATGTATCTAAGAATACTCACTCTGTACATCCCTCTCCCCATTTCCCCCAGGACGTACCATGAGATGAGCATTAAGTTGCTCAGTGTATCTTTCCTGGTGAAACAATTCAATAAATAAATAAATAAATAAATAAACCTGTGCAGATGCGCAGATTGCTGACAGTCTCCTTTGATGAAACTGGTGTGGTAGTGCCAGCATAATTAGGGTTGACCAACAGGTTCTAGGTTAAACTCCTAACGTTGCACCTTGGTAACTTTGGCAGCACTTGACAAAATTAGCTGAAAGTTTGCAAAGCATTGTCCAGTAGGCAAGGTTTAAATACAAGAAAGTTTTGTCATGGCAGCTTGTGTGGCTTCTGAGATCCGCATATACCATTTTTCTGCAGATGTCTAATTTTTTCCCCTACACTTAACATGGGTTTTTGGTTTTCTCTCATACAGCCTACACAGAATGGAATTTTTTTCCAAACCTTTCAGGGTAGAAGGGTGCTGTGCTAAGGTACTGCCTTTGGAAGCTTTTGTGAAAAAATATTAACCAGTTCTGGAGTTATAAGGATTTATATATTTTTTTTTAATAATGTTCAGCTATGACATGAAAAATTCCATGTCTTAAGACCATTTTTGTTTTCCCACCACTGGCTTCTCACAGCACAATTTTTTTGTGTGTGTCATGACAACTTCCATCTTGATTCCCCCTGAACAAAAAAAAAAAAAAACATGGAAAATACATAAAAATTGTGTGATTTTAAAAAACAGACACCTGGACCTACCTAAATGGGACTAATTTAGCTAGATTCTGGTATTTGTTTGTTTTTTCAAATATCCAGAAATGCCTTTTCCAGGCACTCCAAAGCCTAAGGTGCCCAGCTTAGCAAGAGGAGCCTTTCACCGGCATTCTCTATATATGAACAAGACTTTCTTGAATGCTGAAGCTGCAGCTTGACTCATGCTACCAGCTTCAGTTGAAGCAGTGAGTTGGCAATCCCCTGTTCTGTCTGTCTCTGTCTGTCCATCTATCTAACTCTATCTTTCTGTCTGTCTGTCTATCTCCCTCTATATATCTATCTAACTAAACTATTTCTTAAGTGGATCAGGGTACCCACTCCTGGTACCACTTCTTTCTCCCCCTTCCCCTTCAGGTCACCTCCCTTTTCCAATGTTGATGTATTTTATTTTATATAGGTAATATAAGTGAACTGGGGTGCCCACCCCTGGTACCAGTTCTCTTGAGCTCCCTTCTCTCCAGGTCACCTGCCCCCATTCCCATTATGTACATGGTGGCACTGGATTGCCCACCCTTGGTGCTGATGAACAGTAGCCCAATTCTGAGATACTCAATCCCCAGTGTCAAGTCCCCTGAAATAAAGAAAACTGCCCCTTGTTGATTTTTTTAACCTGTAAAAAGAAAATGGTCCCTCGTCAAACTGACCACACTCACACACATACACAAACCCCCACCTTGATCTCCCATGCAGCACCCACCAACTCCACACACTCCCACACACACATCCTCACTAACCTGAACATGTCCCATGATATAGGTCTATTCTCCAATGAAAGACATGTCTTGCTGCTGGAACCAGCGACTGCGATATGAGAAAATATGGCAAGTCTGGTTTAATGCATTTCAATGGGGTTTGAATTTTGATTCATAACTTTGCCATTTTTTCATATTGTTTCACACCAGATTTTCAACATGGCATTTTCAGGACCCCACCTCATGACCAGTGGTAATGGAATTTTGCAAATCTTGCCCAAAAGGTGATTTCATGGTCACTTTCTGACATCACCTTTTGGACAGGATTTGAAAATTTTCAGCAACGTTGCTCATGACTCGGTGGGGTCATAAGAAGACTATGTTGAGCTGGCACAGTGGCATGGAGGGCAGAGGCACCCATGCCTCACCTGCCATCGGGCTGGCAACCCAGGATTTGGAATGACCCTGGGCCACTCGGGGGTTGGCCAGGGGGAGGAAGATTGAGTGTCCCAGTGGATGCTCTCCTCCTCCAGGGAGGGAGGGCAGACTGTGCCGCCATAACACCACCACCTAGGTGACCATGAGTGATGGTGTGGCTGGACAGCAGTTCCAGGTGGGGGATGCTCCCTGGCAGGAGATGTATGCATGTCATTCAACATACACACATCAAACCACCATCTCCACAAAGCATCTGTGGGTCAGGAAGAAAAAAACAGAAAGAACACTGGCAGAAGGATGCTGCCCTGCCATGCCTCACACACTGCCTACCAGTCTCGATCACAGATCTTACCGTGGCACAGAAGGGGGCTTGGGGACCCCATTGATGGCCCCACCACAGGGGGAAATCTATGGAGCACTCCCTGGCCAAGGTAAGTCCCAGGGAGGATTGGTGATGGGGTTAGGGGAGTAGCAAAGGAAGATGGGGGCCGCTAGCAAGGGGAGAAACAAAAAGAAGGCTATGTTGAAAATGTTGGGTTAGAATATATAAAAATGGGAAGGTGGGGTCATAAGAAGGCTATGCTGAAAATCTGTGGTCAAAATATGTCAAAATGACAGTTGTGAGTGTACACTGAAATTTTTCTACATTCGCTCATAACTTTGGTTATTTTCAGTATTTTGACCCTGGTTTTTCAACAAAGTCATTTTTTTTCACACCACCTCAAGAACGTGATAGCTGTCGTTTTCCAAATCTTGGCCAAAATGTGTTTTCGCACCTGTGGCATGGAATGATGACTTGGTGGGGATTTGAACATTTTCACCTACGAGTTCATGAGATGGGGTTAAGAAGGCTATGCTGAAAATGTGGTGTACAAATATGGCAGAATGTTTAGGTTATGCATGAACATCGCAGTATTTCAACCTTCACTCATAACTTCACTAATTTTCAATATTTTGACTCCAAACTTGCAACATAGCCATTTTCCACGCTAACTCATAAACGTGACAGGTGTCATTTTTTAATTCCTGGATGAGGCATGTTTTCACACTTCTGGTGTGAAATAAGAGGTTTCAGACAATATACTAAAAATGCCACATGTCATGTTTATAAGGGGAGTCATAAAATGACTATCTTGAAAATTTGGGGTCAATATAAAAAAATATAATTATTAAGAAACTTAGTGTGCAGTGCCAGTCTTTATCCCAGCAGGTATGCTTTGTGATCCTGTACCAGTGAACTGAATTCGGGGGGTGAGCTCAGTCACTCAGCTACATGGGGTGAGGGTGAGGGGACAGCACTGTTATGTGACACTCCCCCAGCTAGGGAATGAAAGCTGCAGGGTTGCCAATATGGGCATGGGTACCATATAGTGAAAACAACTCTTCCCTTGGCATACAGTCCTACACTTCTGCACCCTTGGGTGGCAGATGGCCCTGTGCATTCACTGACAGACGGACTCTTTACCCTGTGCTTCTGTATCTGTGGCCACATGAAAGTACAGGGACCAGAGGGTCCTGTGCTTCTGCAGCCCACTAGACAGCCCCATGAATTCTTGACTTCTGTCACTGTACTTCTGTAGGCAGACGAAGACTTCCCTCGGCACAGGACACAAAGGGCTCTGCCTGTCTACCTCTGTTCACGCAAATGAGAATATGATTCCACTATCTCAAAAAGAAAGGAAATTCTTTTCTAAAAGCTTCATTAATGCACCAGTTAGGGTTCAAGTTTTGTGCTACAAAAGTTGGGAAATGTGTCATTAGGGTTTCCAACCCTAACTTCTCATGTACACTCCCCAAGCAGCAAAAGGAAAAAAAACATTAGGGGTTTGGGTCTTTAGAGTCTTTGTTAATCAGTGGTGGGGTCTTCCTTGGGGTCATTAACCCTAATGTCCATCCCGTTCTCTGAGCAAACAACATCAGATGTGATCTCCTTCCTTCACACAAGGCCCGCCGGGTCCTGCTTGAAGAAAACAACAACAGATTGTGTTGGCAACATGTTTCAAGACATACTTCTCTACCTTTGAAGAGTGTATCCATATGATGCACTGGCTTGGAACTGTACCTTGTGCTTCGGACAGGAAGCTATGGGCTGGGGTGAGGGGTGAGCATTAGGGTTGACAACCCAAAGGAAGACTCCACCCCTGATTCATTAAGACTCTGAAGATTCAAAACTGATGATTTTACCTTTTGCTGCTCGTGGAGTTGGGGTGGGGAGTTAGGGTTAGAAACCTAAATGCCACGTTTCCCTACTTTTGAGGTGTTAACTTGAACCCTAACTGGTGCATTAACAAAGTTTTTTTGCAAAGAATATAATACATGTATGCTCAATATACTCATAATAGGATTTACTATGTTATAATATTTTGCAGTATTTGTACATGTATACTGTATGCTTTATATCCAACAGGATCGCCTTGTAAATAGGGCACTTATGTAGCCCTAATGGTAAAAATTACCTGTATAAAAATAAAGGTTTTACTACTCCAGTAGGATTTGCAATAATTCCCTCACAACTGAAGTAAGACTAACTGGCCTATAGTTGCTGGCCTCCTCCCTGCTGCCACTTTTATGTAGAGTGACCATGTTAGCTCTTCTGTACTCCTCTAAATTATACTTGTTTCCAGTGAGCTGTTGAACAAGGCTGTTAGTGGGGCAGCTAGGCTCTCCCTGAGATTTTAGTACCCTGGGGTGCATCCCATCTGGTTCTGTAGCCTTGCCCACCTGCAGGGCAGCAAGCCCTTTCAGGATTAATTCTTCTGAAAATGGACCTGTGTCCACCCCTTCCCCTTCTTGCTTTTCCCTGGCGGTCCGTCCCCTCCTCCCTCCACTACGAAGACTGAGCAGAAGTACTTGTTTAAGATGTCAGGTTTTTTCTTGGTCCCTTCTGCACAGTCCCCTGCCTTCAGGCCTTCTGATCCTTACTGTCCCTCCCCTTGCCTTCCTTATCTCGCTTATGTAACTGAAGAAAGTCATCCCCCTTAGCGACCCCTTTGGCAATCCTTTCTTTTGTCTGCATCGTTGCTTCACTAACTGCCTTGCCCACTTCCTTCTTTGCCTTTTTTTTTGTCTCCAGCTTCCTCACCCTCAGCCCTGTCCCTGCCTCACCCCATCCACCAGGAATTACCTCTGTCCACCGGCGTTCACCCTGGATTGCCTCCAAGGGTGAGGCCGGTGGGGAATCCCCTCATAACTCCCTGAATGGTGCCATGTGGTTATTTATTTATTTATTTATTTATAACTTTGATAACTGGGTAAGTACACTGATCCCAGGGACCATTTTCAGGCACAACCCAGGCCATGGCAATGGCACAGGAGTAACAAAAGCATAATACATTAGAAGAAGGAACCAGCCTGGTTAGCCTGATGGCGGAGTGCCTCAATAACTGCATGGAGCTTTGGCGGGCATAGGCATCATCATGCCATGTTTTTCCCCATTGTTGTGGCATGCAATGGCATAAGGGCACAAGTGCCCACATCTGGCACACCTCACGGAACCTTCAATCCTCGGCTGCGATGTCCCTCAGCCTCTGCCAGGGGTCAGTAAAGCACCAAGTGCTTCCCCTCTCTCCCCCTGGAGGAGGAGGAGGAGAGCAATCAGTCAGATGCTCAACCCTACTCCCCCTGGCTGACCCCTGACACCCCGAGATTGCTCCAAATCCAGGGTCGCTGATGTGATGGTAGGTAAGGCATGGTGTCTCAGCCCCCTGTACCACCAGGCAGGCACTTCCTTCTTCTTTGCTTGTGTAACCACCCTGTGGGGCCTTACCTACTTTGCCCTGGACTCCTGTTGTTCACCCTGAGTGTCCCGGTATCTGTTTGGTCCTCCATCTGGTCCTGCATTTAGTGTCCCAATGAATCAGGGCCAGAAGAGCTGGACCACAGAGTCGCCAACCTGTCTTTGCACTTCGGTGTGGTGGAGTGGCCCACGCATGTGCGTTAGTGCTTTCTGGTTTGGGCCATTTTGGCAGCCATATTTAATGCCTCTCTGGTGTTCCCAGACCCCCTCTTTAGCTAATCAGGGATCAGTGACATGAAGGAGGCATCAGAGAAGCAGTCCAATGGTTTTTAAACAGGCAAGTATATGTATAAACTGTTTTGTTTGACTGCACTAAGATTATAAAGATGGGACTGCTGTGAGACTCGGTGGGAATGTAAGCTGAATCAGCCATCTTTGATACTATGACCCCTATGGATAGCCAGTCAGCATCTTAGGCACCCAAAGCTGGTTGAAGCGGCTTATGGGAGGAGGTGTGAACTATTTCTAGGCGCCAAAGACCCTTACCAATCAATAATCGAACTGGGCTAATAATTATTAATATTTGTGACTGAAAACAGGATTAAGTCAATCAGAAGCCAGGATTTTCAGGAGAAACCCCTGGGACTTTGGGCAGTTTAGTCAGTCTTTGCTGGGCTCCTCTCGAGTCAAGAAGGGCTCAGCTGTGTGTGACGAGGGAGAAGGCCTTTTCCAGGTCTTAGTTTGGTCAATTGGTCAAGTGTTTAAGGATCGGAAAAGGACTTTATTCTAGCAGAGAGAATTGTGATTCTGCATCTGAAACTCTGAGAATTTTGGTGAAAAAGCTCCTGGCGGTGTGAGAGATCCAGGATTTTGCAGTGAGCCTGCATCAGTGTGAGGAAAAAACCCTGAGCAGCGAAAGGGGTGGTTTGGAACTGTGAGTGCCAGAGCCAAAAGGGCGCTGCTGTTTGAAGCGGAGAAAATTGGAAGGAAAAGGTTTGCAGGTGTCCAGTGTTTCAGTAGCCTGTGGTTTGCTGAAAGCCAGCTGTGAAACGGTAGAGGTTCATATCAAAGACTGAAACCATTAGCCAAAAGCCACTGGGAAGGTGAAAAGACCTGAGAACCTGTTTTGCGACACACTGGAGCTGTCTGCTTTGCTCAAGAGAAAGGTGGAATCTGAGACTATTCACAGCTGCAACTCGAAGCCAGGTAGGAAACCTGTGAATCCCTACTGAGTGGGTCAGACTGGGCTGCAGGGGCCCACGGGCGCATGCCTGAGTGCTATGGCACTCTAGATCCATCAGGGGAGCCGGGCTGTGGAGCCACTCCTGAGTCTGAGCTCCTTGTGGCCTTGTAGGCCTTGCACTTGGGGCTCTGCACTGGGCCTGTAAATAGGCTGAAGGGGACAAGCAGCTAGACCTCCAAGCAAGTCCAAGGCTGTTCCAACAAACTCTTTCTGTCCGTCTTCTTGCTGCCCTCTGAAATTGATTGGCGGATCCCCAAAAACTGCCAGAACTCACTGTGCCGGTGACTGAAACTCCATCTTCAGGACCATGAGTAACCCAGGGCTTGCCCTGACTAAAAGGGGAGTAAAGGGTTTAAAATTGCTAGCACTCTAGAGAGGATTGTTTCAAGGGCCCCAACGCTGGCCAACCCGCGTCATCTAGCAGGCCTGCACAAAACCTGGGTATCCAGTCAGGACATAGGGGGTTTCACTGGCACCAGTGGGGGTGGGCACAGTATATGTTTCAGTCTACAGGCCCTGTTAACTCCCTTAACCACCTTTTCTCTTCACAGATATCCTGTTCCTGGTACCCCTTTCCCTAGCCCTCTCCCTTAAAAATAAAGCTGTGGTTGGTTTGTTGCAAGTCCTGTGTCGTGATCAAGTTATTGGTAACAGCTGTTAAGTATATGTATTTTAGAGTACTGAGGTACAAGGTAGTATCTAGTGTGTAGGGTGGTTGGGAGGGGAGGTGGGTAGGTACGGCATCCCATGGGGTTGTACTAAGCAAACACCTGGGTCACTGTTTCTTTACTCTGGGTGGAGTCACCATGCTAATTTTTTATCAATTTGGGATATAACCCCCGATCACCACTGTAGCAGGACCCAGACCCCTTAACCTGCCTGGTAGTCAACAGGCAGAAGTAGTAGCCCATTGGCATATGGCACCTGAACTACACTTGATATACCTGCCTGTCTTCCTTTCTCTGTGTTCCTTATACCCCTTGAATGACACCCTGTTTTCTTTCACCACTCTTGTTACTTCCTTGGAGAAACATAACAGTATTTTTTCCCTCTGGTTTTGCTCACTTCTTTTATGCAGAGATTGGTTGCTTTAATTGTGCCCTCCCTAATTTTTCCCCACTATGCCTCTACCCTTCCCTGGCAACCCCCCTTCTAGCCAGTTTCTGAGGCAGTCTCCCATTTCTTTAAAATCCACCCTGCTATAGTCCAGGACCCTCATCCTTGTGTTATAGCCCTCAGCATAGGGATTTCTTCTTTCTTCTCCCATGCTAGGGCTCATCCAACTCATTATAAATATTTTATGACTCTGGGCCTAGTATTACGACCCTCCGAAACTTATGCTGTCATATGAACATATTATTAACCTAGACCTTCTTTTAAGATCACTTCTGATGTAACAGTGCAATGTAATCTGTGCTGAATATTTTGATGTGTATATTTAAGTGATGCTCATATATTTTCTTTTTTATTGATGTGCAGCCTTTGCAAAGGAGTCTATGACTCAAAGATTGTAATTCTGATTCTTTCAATAAATAAATTTGCCTCCGTTCCTGTCCTTATGTTGAACCATATT
Source organism: Neoceratodus forsteri (assembly GCA_016271365.2). Classification (NCBI taxonomy): domain Eukaryota; kingdom Metazoa; phylum Chordata; order Ceratodontiformes; family Ceratodontidae; genus Neoceratodus; species Neoceratodus forsteri. The sequence continues at coordinate 90,238,531 of JADMNL010000026.1, read as the reverse complement.
GTATACTGATCACTGGTACTTAGGGGATTGCCCACTGTAAAGCCTGCAGTGCTGTACCCTATTGTGAGCATGAGGGTCAGCAGTGCCCCATCTCTAGTGGATTATTTGACTAGCTTCCCTTGTAGAGCATCAAGATGGCCCAAATGACCCAAGGATGATTCTGGATGCATCGCTGTCACATGAGACAGGAGGCAATGTAGGAAAAAGGAGTTTAATAAAAATGCAAATAATGGAGATCACCAGGGGCCATAAAACTAGAATGCAAATTTAGAAAAAAGCTCCTAATAGCAAACAAAAGGAAAGACACACTAGGACTACACACGTAAATCAAAATACTCTGCACAACATATGTTTTTGAAATTTTGACTGCAGTACTCCTTTAATTTCCTGCCCCTTGCTAGTTCTGTGTGCCCCTACCCCCTGACTTCTATCCTTACTTTGCTATGGATTGGACCTCCCTAATTTTTCCCCACTCTGACTCTTTCTCTCCCTGGCAATCCCTCTCTTCTAGTGAGTTTCTGAAGCAGTCTCCCATTTCTTTACAATCCACCCTCCTAATGTCCAAGACCCTTGTCCTTCTGTGTTTCATCTCTGCTTCTGCCCTTATGTTAAACTGCAATGTATGGTGATCACTGGTACCTAGAAGACTTTCCACTGTGATGCCTGCAATGCTGTGTCCAATTGCAAGCACCAGGTCCAGCACTACCCCATCCCTAGTGGGTTCTTAAACTGCCAGAGAAAATCCCCTTGTAGGGAGTCAAGGATGGCCCTAATTGATGGTCCTGGATGCATCACTGTCTCATGGGACAGGAGGTTGCATAGGACAAAGAAGAACAATACAAAATTCAAACATGTAGCTCTCCAGGGGCCATAAAACTAGTAGGCAAATTTAGAAACAAACTCCTAAGAGCAAACAAAGGAAAGGACACACTAGGACTACACACACACACATTCAAAATACTCCGCACAACATATGTTTTGCAAATGTTGACTATAGTACTCCTTTAATTTACTACCCCTTGCTCGTTGTTTGTGCCCCTACCCTCTGACTGTTTTCCTTACTTTATTATGGGCCCCTGTTGATATGCCTACATCCCCTTTGTTTCTAGACCCCATTTCTGGGAAGTCCTAGCTAGGTTCTCCATATATTCTCCTTCCTCTGTGATTCCCCTAGCCTCAGTCTCCCCCTCACTTAGTTTAAATGTTCACCAACTTCTGCCCCAATGCACTAGCCCCCCTCTCTTTTTAGGTGAAGGCCATCACCCTTGAAGAGCCTCCTGTCGCAAAAGACCCCCAGTTTCCCCCAAAATGGTACCCCTACTCCTGAGACCGTCCTTTCAGGCACCCGTTAAACTCATTAAGCTCCTTCTTCCTCACTCTTCCATTCTCCTCTCCCCTCCCCCACACAGACAGGACCTCAGAAAAGGCCATGAAAAGTGAGTGTGCCTTCAATCTGCCCCCCATAGGAACATAGGAATTGTGTCAGCAGATGGGAACCACAAGATCTATCTAGTCTGCCTGTGTTTCTGCCCCCCTCCCTATGTAGACTGCTCCCTGATATGTCCACAATGTCTGTCCCATGCGAGTTTGAACTCGTGTACTGTCTTGGATTCCACCACCTCCTGAGGCAGGCTGTTCCATGGGTCTATGACCCTTTCTGTAAAGAAGTACAGTACTTCCTGAGGTTACTTTTGAACTTGCCTCCCACCAGACGGAAGTTGTGACCCCTTGTACGCGCATCCCTGTTTTGCTGGAAGAGGTTTCCTGCTTGTGTTGTGTTGATTCCCTTAACGTACTTAAAAGTTTCAATCATGTCCCCTTCATGTCTTCTCTGCTCCGCCCCCCAGCCTTTGAACATTGTGCTTCACCATGTTGATTTGCTGGTTCACCAGATTAATGGTACCCAAGGGTACCAGTACTCCAAATTCCCTTCCCCCTTTCTCTACCACCCTCCCAATCCTGTCCATGTACGGGATGGCTGATGCACCTGGAAGGCATTTGACCACACCCTCTCTTTCCCTCTGCTTCCCCCCACCTTCTCCACCCCAATATTCATCGAGTCATCCACCACTAGGATACACCTTGCTATCTTGCCCCTGCTCTGACCACGGGGTGACACCAAGTCATCCTGTTCACCCTTCCCAGATGGCTCTGAATCACCATTGAAGGAGTCTGGTGCCTGCTCCTCCTCAAGTGGTGCAAATTGATTTGCTATTGGGATACAGTGAGCCTTGACAGCTTCTTTAAGGCTGCCTCTGCCACCCCTTCTGCTCCCTTCTATCCTCTGGCCCCCCAGGCTAGTGGGCTCTGGGTGAGTGGCTCTGCCGGTGTGTCTGAAGGTACCAGCTCAGTTGGTGATGCAGTCGGGATATCTCCTCCCTTGCTGCTACCATCTGTGCCTGGAGTTATGCAAATATCCTACATACTGGGGAGTGTCCTCTCCTCCAGAACATAGCCCAGGAGATGAGCGCTCCACAGTCCCTACAGGTTACTATGTCCCAGGTCCATGGTGTTTTGAATGAAATTATCTTGAGAAAGGGCAGACTTTAGGGGGTTAGCCGGATGGTCTGTGGCCCTGTGGCAGTGCATCGCAGGTCACCCCGGTTTGGGAGCAAACTTGAGTCATAGTGGTGGAGGCAGGCCAGGTACAGCAGGGTGCCTCAGTCTGGGATGGCTGACAGTGAGTTCTGCCACCACAGCATCCCATGTGGCTGGGCTCAGGGAGCTTGCTCCAGCTGCAGGGACATGACGTGCATGCATGAGTCCACCAAGCAGGCTGTGCTCACATCAAGGGAGGAAACCAAAGGGAGAAAATCCCACGTCCATCTATACGATGTTCTGGGCCCCTGGACTCTGCTGGATTCGAATGCCTACTGACACTGGCTCCTAGTCCAGACTGTGGACTGCCTCGGGGGGGGGGTGACCCTCGCCCTGGGAGCCCCTTCCAAAGAAATAATGCCCTGGAGGACGTTGGAGTTATGCAGGACCTGGGGGGATAGAAACAGGGATTGCAGAGCCAGAACAGGGTGTTTCCCTGAGATCAAGGCATAATTAATTATTTATTTATGTACTGATTTATTTAAAACTTGGTTACCAGGAAAGGCACACTGCACCAAGGCTCGTTTCCAGGTGCGACCCAGTGGAGAAGGAACAACGGATACATAATAAGAATGAAACAGTGGCCTCATACAATAATACAATTCATAAATAGCATATCATGAGAGCACATACAGGAATTAAGTAGGCACAATGTACTAGATGCTACACAGCAGTGCAGCCCTAAGGCAAAATCAATTTATATGCAGAGATAGTGAAGGCTACAAAAAGTAAATAAATAAAATCCATGAACTACACATAAGGGCAGGGCAGAAAATTCTAAGCCAAATAAAGATGTCCAGGGCACAAGAAAATAGGAGGGCAATGACAGGTAATGACTACATGAGGGCTAGAAGCAAGAGCAGGAGGTGGAAAGAAAGATACACATGGAGGGTTTCAGAGATAGGTGGGTGGGGGACAGGCAAGGGAAGTGGGAAGTGTGTTCCAAAATTTTGGAAGTTGGAACCAGAAGGCAGATTAGCCATAAGTGATTTGGTTGGCAGGAACAGAGAGACTGCAAGAGTCAGAGGAATGGAGGGAGTAATCTGAAGGAGGTAGAGGGGATGGAAGATGGCTGAGGCAGGGAGGAAGAGGGGAAAACTAGAATTTGGCTGGAAAGGAAACAGAGTGAAGCAGGTGCTGGGAGTCATGGCAGGGAGAGGGACTGGTAGAGGAGACAGTGATGAGTGAGTGGAAGGACATTTAAAGCAAAATGGCAGAAAGAGTAGAAAAGAGGCTGAAGTCTAGTCACGGAGGTTTCGGGAGCAGCCCCGCAAATGATGTCTGTATAGTACAACACTGGCAAGATTTTTTTTTAGTCTCTGTTAGTTGAGCGGTGGCCTTGATTTTTTAAAATCTGCACTCTAAAATGTTTTAGAAAGGACTTGAAAATGAGTCCCTACATAACTCTATGGGGCATGCCCCCACACTCTCCATAGAATTACATCCCGAAATGTGAGCTTGCGAGTGTGTCTTCAAATCGGTAAGTGGAAGGGATCAGGTTCTCGGTTCCGTAGAGTAAAACTGCGATCCCTTTCATCCCTAATTCTGCATAGAGAAAAATTGTAATTTGGGCTCCAGTAGACTGTGGGGCTGATAAGGCACCTATAGTGTTTCTGAGGGAAATTTATTAAAACCTAGGACAGGTGGTCTTTAAGTAGCAGTACTTGTAGCTGGAGGAACCACAACCATGGATCAGCAGTGCTGCAGCCAGGAGAATAGTTGCAGTTGTACAAAATGGGTGACCAGAAGCTGCCTAAGATGTAAGCTGCAAACTTTGGTACATTATGGAAAGAAGCAGAATAGTTTACCTTACAGCGAGGTCTCTGAGTGAGGGAGGTTCTGCTAGTGCACCATCGTGGCGCATTCGCATTTTGATTACATGCTGTACAGTATAAGTACAGCATTATATCATGATTCATAACCACAGGGATACTGGAAATGAAATGGATTTGCACACACTGCACATAATAAAGAATCTTTACTTTAAGGTAAACCGTTCTGCTTGTACCGGAGTTTGCAGCTTGTCTCTTAGGCAGGTGCCAGTCATCTATTTTGTATTTCTCCAGCAGCTTACCTATAATGGAGTTAAGGGTGACTAGCCTGTAGTTGTCTGGCATGGGTGCCGGACCATGAGGAAGAGTGGGGGGGGGGGCTGTAGTGATCACAAGAGAGACCATGCATGCATTAAATTAAAGGGCACTCTGAATGTTCATGGGAAAAAGTGGGGAGGCTGCCGCCACTCCCCTCTCACCCATAGTTTCCTGCACCTATGCCTGGGTCCTCCCTGCCCCTCCTCTTGTGGAGTGGGACTACTCCAGTGCTACAACAGACTCCAGTGAGCCTTAAATAACTGTGTCAAGGGTTCAGCCAGCTATGAAGCCATTTCCCTAAGTACCCTTGGGCGCAGGCCATCCAGGCCTGGCACTTTATCCACCATAAGGACCATTTTTTCACCCATATAGCCATGATCACTACCCTCTCCATTTTCTTCACCCATTTTCGTGCACCAGTTTCTGCCTTGATCCCACTCACCTATACAGGCCCATTACCCTCATCTGACTTTTAGAAATTGGAAGACTCCATTGATTAACCATATCACAAAATGGCCACCGCAGAGCGACTGAGTTATGGTCGCACAGGGAGTAAGCAGTGGCAATAGGATTTGACCCTGGATCTCCTGTGTCACGGGTTCAGTGCTCTACCTGCTTCGTTACATTTTGCTGGCAGTGTATAAGCCAGTTGAGAGGGGAAGGGGGACCAACATAGGGGAACAATAGCTCAATAAGATCTAGAGATGGGAGAGCCCATTTAGAGTGGAAGTGTAGAAACTTCCAGAACCCATACCATTTTCTGTAAAAGATCCTTATCAGAACTTTTTCTCAGGTTCTGATAAGGTTCTGAGCATTTTTGTGACATTGATTTTCAAGCTTACTATACTCCTCCAGCAGGTCTTATATCTCGAAGAAAGCTGGTGGTGGTAGCGAAAAGACCAAGAAAGAAGTCTGGGGGCAGGACACTTTGAGAAATATCTTTATAAGGTAGCCATACTCACAGTGATGTTACACAAATGTTATTAGCTCTTAATAGATCACTATTGATTTTTACTGTAGCATCACCCTAAGTTAGTTTTGGATTCATTTCACTTCACTGACCAAAGCTTATGAGTGGAGACTTTGAATTAAAATATTCTGTAAGGCTCTATTAATGATCAGATAACTGTTAGAACTTCTCATAGCTTATCAAAGCCTTTCAGACCCCTTTGTGCATCTTCCATCCCTAATATTTTCTCACCTTTTCAAGCTGGCCAGAAAATTGCATCAGCTGTGGAGTTGAACCACTAAGATCCATCATTGATGGCCTCCTATCACCTTGTTCCCAACCGGAGACAGCAGGATGGTCTGTCCTATTAGGAAGCCGAGCCTTTTGGCTCACTTTAATGTAAAAAAAGTCCTCGTTTTTTCCTGATTTGGCCCTGTTGCTTGCTGAGTCCTGGGAGAATCCGAACCGCAGCAGTCCGTCAGAGTACCGGTTGAGTTTCTTCAGGTGTGAGCTCTTCCTGATTTTGTATTCTGATGCCCTGCAGTGCTTGCTGTGAAAACTATGCCCTGATATGAGACTACTGACACTTCCCATGATGCTCTGGTGCAGGTTGCATGTAGTGGAAAGAGGGAAAAAGCAGTCTGTTTTTACAATGCGGGGGCTGTACTCAGGAGGAGGAAGTCAGCTCTGTTGTCATAGCAAATGCATCTCATTACTGTGGCTTGTAGACCTGGAATGAAAAACAGGAATCAAGCTAGCAAGCGTGGGTCAAACTCAGCATGAATTAACACTTCATAATTATATTCAGTGTAAATAAAATGCAAAGCTAGACATTTTGAAAGGCTACATCAATCAAACATACACAATTACTGTAATTGCAAAACAGATAATCCACATGCACCTTCTAATGTCAACTTTGGCTTCCAGCTTTCAAAACCAAAATGTGTTGAAATGAAACATTTAGGGAACACATTTTGAAACCTCTGTGCAGTGCCAGAGATGGGTTTGTCTATGTATTTGTTTTAATTCCTCTTTGTATCCCTCAGCTGCCACCTATGCCTAATATTAGGAGTTCCCCAACCTCCCAGTCCCATCCGCCATTCCCTCTTCCGTCACGCCAATGGGGAACCACATGGGGGAGATTTAAGAGTACCATTGCCATCATACACGGCAGCCACTGTGCATAGCTTTTCTTCATTTTTTTCCCCTAAACCCACCCACCGCCATCAAGGCAGCACCCCGACAGGCTACACCAGCATGTAATGTGTCCCAGTAGAGAAGGCAAGCTCCCTGGTACACTGCAGGGGGGCGCTAGAGTAGTAGAACCTGGTGCCTTCTCCTCTAGGTTTGGAGTGCTGCCAAGTGGTGGCCCCTAAACAGTCACCTGGGCACCCGACTGGCTCTCGAGTCTGCTCCTGAACTCAGGTCACCAGTGTGGGCATGTGAAGTGCTACCCATTAAGTTATCTGGTGACCCTGTGTGGGTGTCTATTTCTGATATTCAACTAGGAATGAGAGGTTCATCTGTGATTTGGTTCGGATTCTCACTCTGATGTCTCCTAAATGTTCTAATTTCCTCTGGGTTGCCAAAACAGGTACAATTTCCATCCTGGACCAGAACGGGGTGAGATGCAGATTCAGACCGGGACTAATGACAGAATCATGTTGTCCCTGACTCCCTACCCCCTCAATGAGCTTTTACATTACATTATGCCATTTAATGTTTAAAATTTTTTTTCTTAATTCCATTTTCATGAATAAAGCACCAGAAACACTTACATTATGCGTACCGTGTCAGAACTGCGTCACTGGCAGGAACCTGGTCAATGGACTGGACTGGGTCAGATCAGAGTTGAGTCGTAAATGACTCTGATTTCCAGATTTGAATCAAGGCTTGCCAGTCCAGGGGAGTTCTGATCTTACTCAGAGCCAGTCCTCCCATCACTGTATTCAACTTGACCATTGTCAAAAGATTATTGCTGAGTTTGCTTGTGATTACTAGTAAAAATAGGGTAGCTTCTGTGGATCATGTATTATTCAATTTGCCGGGTTATCAGAGGCTGAGATAGTGCACTATCCAAGGGTATTGGACCCTTTAGTCTGGATATTTAATTTATATCATGATCTATTAGTCCCACGTATGTATATGTTTACTTTTTCTACAGGGTGGACTACAAAACTATTTTCTCACCGAGTCCAAATACAGGAAATGAGAGGGAACTCACTGAAGCTAACATGGGGAAGTTTTAAAAAAAGTACATACGTAAACATTTTTTCAGTGAAAGGGAACACATAAATGAAACTAACTACCAGAGAATGCGATAAGTGACAAAACCATTGGTAGTTTAAAAACTGAGTGGGATAGGCAAAGGTACTTTATTTCGCACCTAGTAACATTAGGTCCTCCCCTCGGCACAGCGCGTCACCTGTACCTATCATGACTATCTTAGGTGAATCACTAGACGTGGTTGATCAACTCAAATATTTGGGCGTTTGAATAGACAGCAAACTTTCTTTCTGTGTGCTCATCCACTACCTTTCTAGTAAGTTGAAAGCAAGACTTGGCTTTTTCTTTAGTAAAAGAGCACTCTTCCCCCAACATTAGATGTAGACTAGAACAGGCCACATTCCTGCCACTCCTAGACTATGGTGACATCATCTACAACTGTGCCGCTGCTTCCAGCCTTCGCAAGCTCAATATACTGTTCCATGGGGCTCTGCACTTCATTACTAAAGCACCTTTCAGGACGCACCACTGTGACTTATATAAAGAAGTTGGCTGGCAACCCCTCACCACCCGGCAGCTACTCCATTTAGGTATCTGGACCCTCAAAAGTCTACTAAATAAATTACTGATCTATATCTCCTCACTTGTTAATGTTTCCCATTGCTCCTACTCCCATAGGAAATCCGCCTACATCCTCCTCGATATACCCTGGACACGTACCTCCCTCAGCAAGGGTGTCATTAGCTACGCCATCCCATCGGCATGGAATCTCATCCAGACATCACTCAGGCTCACCAGCACTGTCTCATTAAATTTCTTCGGATCCCTGACCCACAAATTCTTCCCAGTAGTCTGTCACTGCCATAGGTCCTAGCATATCATACCATTCTCCTGCCACTGCTATCGAGTGAGTACCGTCTGACTTCTTGTATCCTTCTCTCTAGTCTCCCCATCCACCCTGGTCCCTGTCATCCCTAGTTCATCCCCACCCTTATGCCAAGGACTCCTAAGCCCTCCATCCCTGATCCCTGCCCAACTCTCTCCCTTGCTCTTTCGTCCTCTAGCAACTTCTTGCACTTATCCCTTGCCCCCTCAGTTGGACTCTTTACTTGTCAGAAGTAGTTATGTATTTCTCCTTACCCCCTTCCTTCCTTCCTTCCTGCACTCTCAGCCATCTTGGGAAGCTGACAGCAATCGTGTAAGTTCTTACTGATACTATTTTTTGTTTCTCCCTCTTAATATGAATTGGTTCCTGTATGCTTCACTGTTGTTTTTGTTTTCATTGACCCTTTATGTATTTCCTACCAATTATTGTTACCTTACAGTATGTCACCACTGCTTTACCTGGGCACATGATTCCGATCTGTTTTGTTATTGTTTTTACTGACCATATATGCCCTTTTGTTCTACCAATTATTGTACCTGTATGCTATGTCATCACTTTTAATGTACACTGTTGTTTAACATTGTCCTTACAGGACCTCCTTGAAAATGAGCGTGCTCAATGGAGTCTTCCTGCCAGTAAACTTAAATAATATAGGCATATGGCCATAGCTTGGGTGGGGATGGCAGAGGCGAGAGAAGAAAGGCCACTAGGGTCAGAGCAGTGTGGTATGGTAGATTGGGCAGACTAAACGGGCTGAACAGGCTTTATCTGCCATCAGTTTCTATGCATCTAAATATTTACTTGCACACATTGATTACTGGCCCCCGTTTGCCCACCACCCCAATCATTTATCTTCTCCAGGATGTACGCCAACCTCTAGAAGCCCCTATGACTGTTCCCAGATGGTGGGGTCAGCAGGGTGGTGGTGGCAGCTCCTTCTGCGTCCCGAATCCAGCGTGGAGGTACGAGGGTATGAGACTGGTCAATGAAGCAGGGACTGCAAGGTGCTACAGATGGGTATTTTCAGTATTGTCTGCCCCTTCGAGTTAGTGGTTCAATGTCCCTCTCCCGTCGTATGCAAAAGGCATGTGCAAGGGCTCCGCCACATGGTTCTCCCAGCCTATCCAGCTGCATCTGCCTGCACCACCACTACCTGTGGATCCCCAGGGGATGCCATACGTAGGAACTACAGACAACCACACACCCCAGAAGAGGTGAGAATCTGCTAGGATGCCCAAGTGTATGCTCGCCAATGCCCTGGCTTATTCTTGAACCCGGGTTGCCAGCGTTGTGAGCAGCAGCACTGCTGCTTCGGGCTGAAGTCATCAGTCCGACTGCAGCTGGCTGTTTTCTGCCTGTGTTTTTCCCTGTACCTTTCTCTGCCAAATGACATGAGCAAGAGCGATTTTGACACTGTGTTCACAGTACACTGCAGCGGGAACAAGATCCCTGGCCCTCCTGCAAGCGATGCTGTGGCACCAGAACCTGCTGCCAGCCCTGCTCCAGGCAGCTCTAGGATGTGGTCTCTCCCTTACCTGGCTCCCCAAGTCTATCTGTGACCCTGAGTTGCCAGCATGGCAGGATTACATGCTGCTGCAGGGCCGTAGGGGACCTTTATATTCTCTTTTATCCCCTGTTGGACTTATTTAGGGAAGGGGAAGGGAAAGGGAACATTATTTAACCAGGCTAAGCTGAAGCCTGTTTCCAGATGCAACCTGGGAGCACAAGGAAGTTAAGTGACTTGCTCAGGATCACACAGTATGCACCTAGGCGGCTGTAGGATTCAAACCCAGGTCTTCAGATCTGCAGCTCAGAGCCTTAACCCACTGCACTATACTACCTCCTAAATACAGTGGTGTCCTTAACGTAATTACACAAGGTACAAAATTAACATATTAGAGTTACAAAAAAAGAACACATAGGGTGGGATATTCAGAAGGGTTGTGCATGGCGCAACACAATTGCACCATGCGAAACCCACTTATGTGCCCCGGCGCGATATTCAAAAGGGGAAAATGCGTGGCACAAATCCCGATGAGCCGGGGCACATCAGTAATGTATGCGGCGCAAGTAGGGGGGGCATGCCCATGCATACTCCGCACATCCTGATATTCAGCCCGGGATGTGCTGAGCAGATGCCGCACACAGTTGAGCCAAAGAAAACTGGAGCAACAGCTGGCCATCCACAGGTGAGCTGCCATATTGCAAGGTGCAACACGGCAGCTGCCAGCTGTGGGTGGCCACCCGAGCTCCAGTGGCACCGTCCGCCGTGATAGCGCCCCCCCCATACCCGATCGCGGGCATAGGTACTGAATTAGAAACGTCCAATATCCCTGGTGGTCCAGTGGAGCGCTTGCAGCCTGATCGCGGGCATAAGTATGAAGTGAAACATCCAATATCCTTGGTGGTCCAGTGGACCGCTTCCAGCCTGAATCCATTCACATATCTGGACTGTGTAGTATGGTACGGTCTGCACGCCCATTGGCCCATGCTGTGGGCCAATGGGCGTACAGCCGTACTGTCCGCAGTCAGTCGGCGGTGGTTGGGCAGCTTATGGGTGGGGAGTTGCTGTCCGCTGCTGACGGGGGAGGGGTGGTGGGGCTCAGTGGGTGGGTGGGGAGGGTACCACTGGACCACCAGGGATGGTTCGGACGTTTTATTTCATACTTACACCCGTGATCGGGCTGAAGCGGTCCACTGGACCACCAAGGATATTGGACGGTTAATATTAATACACATGCCTGTGATTGGGCATTGGGAGCGCTGTCAGTGGGGGCAGGGGTCCCTCGACGGCTGCTGCCTGGCAGGGCGCCACGCGCAAGTCACCAGGGATCGGTGCACCTGTATGAAAATGGTGCCATAATGACATGCTAATGGCCCCATTTGTGCCTTGCATGCATTATGGCTCCATTTGCATGTCCACCACTGAATATCGCGGCTGCTGCGTCTAGCGCAATGGCACTTGCGTTAGCGCATTCCCCTGCTCCTCTCTGGCCACTTGTGCTGGCACAGTGCCACTGCACCATGTTCAATGTGGGTGGCCACACTGCCATATTCAACGGTGTGGAGCCATGGCGCAGCACCGTTGAATATCGCCTAGGCCACTCCCTGGTGCATCCCATTTGCGCTGCACCCGGCTTCTTCTGAATATCCCACCCACAATGTACAGCACTTCTGGATTACAGAACTCATAAAGTAATGTTGCAAATTTACAAAAGAAAATCACTGTTCAGGTTACATTATCCATGCTGACCCTACACTTGATTCACAACTAATTGTGTGATAAGGTAAATCATGTTGTAAGGTCAGTGCCGTGCTTTAGCCAATCATTATGACCTTCCTTTTCTCCCTGCCATTTGATAACAGAACATACTGGTGAGAGGCTGGGTCAGTGTGTCAGCCCCTACCACAGTGACATGCCCACCAAGTACATGGAGCCAGTTTGGTAAACAGAAGTGCAAGGTTAAGAACGCAGGAGGCGGGGCACACTGGGGCAAAAAGTTTTAGTGCAGAAATAAATCACATAACCTGTCAGTGTTAATATATATAGGGCTTTTATTGCGAGCAGACAAAATAAGCAAAGGAAAGTACAAGAGGCAAAGCACCTCTAGGGGTCTGCCTTAATACCACGAGTCTGGCTAATAAAATCAGTGAGCACAGGCATCGGTGGCAGACACTGAGGTGGACCTTATCGCCAACACAGAAACGTGGGCTACAGAGAATAATGATTGGGATTTGTCAGTCTCAGGTTACACTATGTTTAGACAAGACAGAGGGAAAGGCAAAGTGGGGGAGGACATAGCCCTGTATGTCAGAGAGGGCACAGAGACTGTAGCGGGCAGACACATCAGGATAGGCACAGGGGAAACAGAGTCACTGTGGGTTCACCTCACAGTACCCTTAAAATACAGTTGGGGTGATATATAGGCCATCAGGACAAGGGAAGAGAGAGATGGGTCATGTGGAGAAGAGCTGGCAAGGGGAGTGAAGAAGGGGGAAGTGGTGGTGGTGGTGGTGGGTGATCAGAACTTGCCAGATATCAACTGGGACATTCCAACGGTCAGGTGCACCAGCATTCATACACTGCTGGATACATTACAGGACTGTCTGCTGGAACAGTTTATTAAGGAACACATTAGACAGATAGTCATTCTCTATTTTGTGTTCACCAACTCAGAGATAGAGGGCAGAGTGAGGGTAGGGGTCCAGCAACAATAACTCCAGCTTCGAGTTGGCCCTTGGGACCAAATGTCCCTATCAAAAACTGAAGTCCTGGATTTCAGAAGGCCAGACTTCAACCAGATGAGGGAGCTAGTCCAAGACAAACAGACCAGAGTGGACAGCATAGGTGGTGTAGAAGAAAGATGGAGGACAATCAAGGGGCCCATTCTTGAGGTAACAAAGTCAAGCATGAAACTGTTACAAAATAAAACAAGTACAAGAGATCAATATGGTTTCCAGAAAGGGTCAGAGAAACACTGAGGGTCAAGAAAAAGGTTTTCACCAGGTACAAGAAAAAGCAGGGGGTGGAGAAATGGGGAGAGTACCAAATAAAAACTAAGGAAGCAAAGAGTACAGTCAGGGTGGCAAAGCCAGACATGCACTTGCATATTGCAGAGGGGGTTAAGGGTGAGGAAAGACAATTCTTCTGATATATTAAGGAAAAAGGGAAGCAGAGAGGGGGTATTGTTAGGTTACATGGGATGGGGAAGGATACTAGAGAAATCAAAAGAAAAAGCAGTGGATTACTTCTGCTCTTTCTTCACAAAGGAAGACGTGGGCCCCTACCTGAAAGTCTCATCCAGGCAGTAGTCAGGAGCATTCCTGAAAAGAGGCAGTCAGTATTTAGCAGAGAAAGGGTCCAGAAGGGGCTTGAAGCCCTACAGGTAGGTAAAGCCCCAGGGTGCTCAGTGAATTGGCTGCACAACTACTGGAGCTCAAGTCAGACAGTGGTAGTTCCAAAAACTGGAGGGTAGCAGACATAGTCCCACTGCACAAGGTGGGGACAAAGAGCAACTAGGGAATTATAGACCTGTCAGCTTTACCTCTGTAGTGGGAAGCCTCATGGAGTCACTGATCAAAGATGACCTTGTGGACTGCCTAGACAGCAACAGTCTACAGGATAGTAAACATTATGGGTTTGTGGCAGGGAGCTCTTGTTAGACCAACCAGATAGTTTTCTTTGTCTGGGTAACAGAGGTAGTACATAATGGCCATGCTGTGAGTTTACTCTGCTTTGATTTCAGCAAGGCTATCGACTCAGTACCACACAAAAGATTGCTGAAGAAGCTGGGTGCAGCTAGGGACATAGATTGGGAGGAAATTGGTTGAAGGAGAGACAGCAAAGGTGGTTGTAAATGATGTTAAATCAGAAGAGAGGGAGGTCATGAGTCCTGTGCTGCAGGGATCTGTCCTAGGTCCTGTCCTCTTTAATATGTTCATCAGCGACACTGGAGAGGACATTCAGGGCAAGTTATGTCTCTTCACAGTTGACACGAAGCTCTGTGGTAGGGTAGGGTAGAGAGTGGCAAAGGGATCAGGGAGATGCAGAGGGATCTACAAAAGCTAGAGAGGGGGTCTAAGGTTTGGCAGTTGAACTTCAACACCAAATTGCAAGGTTATGCACCCAAGAAAAAAAAACAGGACAGAGTACTGAATGGGAAGGTTTAAACTGAGCAATACGGCAGAGGAAATGGGCCTGTGAGTCATCATTAGTGACTCCCTCAAACAATCAAGCCAGAGTAACAAGGCCTATAGTAAGGCTAATAGGATGCTGGAGTGTATTGGAAGTGGTATTGACAGTAGGAAAAAGGAGGTACTACTACCTCTATGTACTGTGTAGGTCACTGGTGAGGCTGCACCTGGAATACTGTGCTCAGTTCTGGAGTCCTCACCTAAGGAAGGACAGGGACAGGCTGTAGACAGTGCAATGTCGGGGTGACCAAGATGATTCAGGGCAAGCAGGGCAGATCTTATGAAGATCATCTCAAGGCACTGACCATGTACTCACTCAGCTCTATGATGCCAGTTCAACAACACTTTCATCGACCGCCATTATAGCGATAGGATTTATGTTGACCGCAAGTTGCAATTGACATAAATCCTGAATGTCTCCTGGTCTGTTTTTCTAAAGGGGGGGGGGGGCTTCCCCCCCCCGAATCCCCATGTCCCGTACCATTTATAATCAAGTCCAAGTTGGAGTTGATTTGGGGAGGGAGTGCAGAACCAGGAGACAGTGTGCCCCTGTCTCAGGCGCACCAACACAGTGACCTGTCAGCGAATTGTAGATTTTGTTGACGGCGATGTAAGTCGCTGTGTTGCTGTCGTTGTCGGGGGGTGGGGTATACCTACTCACTGGAGACCAGGTGAGAGAGGGGGGATATTATAGAGACCTTCAAGTTCTTGAAGGGAGTAAACAAGGTTAACTGCGGGGAACTATTTAGCAGGAGAACAGAGTCAAGAACCTAAGGTCGAGTGGAAACTTGGGAGGGAGGGCAAGGTTTAAAAGGATGTAAGGAAGTTCTTCAAAGTGCTAGTCGGTTCCAGGAAGGAAGATCAATATAGAATCTGCTAATACCAAATGCTCTGAAAGTCTATTCCAAATGCACACCACTCAATTGTCCTCTTTTCAATAATGTTGTTTGTCCCTCTGTCCTTTTGTCCTTGTGCATCCAGAAGAGCTGTGTTTGATTAAACAGTTGTATCCCTCTCAGCAGTTAGAAGACTGTTGTAATGCCCCCTCAGATTCTTCTTTCTTTCATAGAAAACAGACCCAGTCCTGTCTGCTGGTCTTCATGTCCCTTTGTAGCCTATGTTTTTCAAACCTGCATCCACTTTGGGCACTGTTCTCTCTACTTTC
This sequence comes from Neoceratodus forsteri, assembly GCA_016271365.2. Classification (NCBI taxonomy): domain Eukaryota; kingdom Metazoa; phylum Chordata; order Ceratodontiformes; family Ceratodontidae; genus Neoceratodus; species Neoceratodus forsteri. Next base: position 90,222,923 of record JADMNL010000026.1, on the reverse strand, counting down.
TCAGTCATGTCAATATCTTTCCTCAGATATGGAGACCAGAACTGCACACTGTTGGTGGGACCTGACCAAGAATCTCTATATGGCATTACAGTGTCCTTCGACTTAATTATAAGTGTCTTTGTTCATTCATGCCATGATTTTGTTTGCCTTGCTGGCTGCTACCCCACACTGCATTTCAGGAGTGGCTCTAGTCTGTTCCTAACTCTACTGCATCATGAGATTTTGCTGTTTTGGGACTAAATATCACCTTGAATGTCAACATTGAGCTGATTCAACTGGATGAAACCCATGTTCATTTTGCTGGGTTCTCTGACCTGACATGTTGATTCTGTTTGAGCCCCTCCCCCATACAATGCTTGTTTAGTCCCTAGTAAATGTTCTTGGGTGCCTCATCCAATAGCATGCTGCCAAGATCCCAGCATGCTTTACTGACAACACATCTCAGTCATGCCCTGGAGAACCATTTCTAGGGGGTAAACTCAGCCATGCCCTGGGGAATCACTTCCAGGGAGCAACCTCAGCTGTGCTCTGGGGGATTATTTTTAGGGGGTAAACTCAGTCATGCCCTAGGGGCCCATTTCTTGGGGTTAAGAAGGTAATTTCAGACTCTATGTCAATTGAGTCCTTGGCCTCTCATGAGAGACTGCCTACCAGAGGTACCATTTGACGCCATTTGTGATGAGGGATTTGTGGATATGGATACCTGTCCACTATTAGGGCTGTGTGGAACATGGAATTCCACCAACAGAATTCCTGTGGAATAGCAATTTCACTTCCAAAATGCTTTTTGGAATTTTTTTTTTAATTCCATTGAATTCCAAAAAACAGGTTTATGTAAACCACGGAATAAACTTTCCGCTGATTACAAAATGTACTGAATAACATTCTGCGTATTACAGAATGTTGTCTATGGTTTATGTAAACTTCAGAACTCTGATCTGTGAAAAACATTCTGCTTTTGAAATTCTACAACTCCACTCATAACAACATTCAGTGGACTAAGATTTTTCCCAAATTCTGCCAAATTCTGTTTAGTTGGAAGCTGAAGATTCCACATAGCCCTGTCCTATCTAGACAGATCGGAGAACCACCAGAATTCATCTCACAGAGGCCTCCAAACAGCCGCCAGATAATAAGGGCCCAGTTCATTATTTGGGTTGGCATACATGTGCATCATGAGTTGCCGAACCTGCACAGCTGCAAACATGTGATGCCATGCATGGTGGTGTGCACTATCCAAGCTACCCCATGCCTCTGCAGAGCTCCTCAGTGGGGGCTGGGCAGTCAGAGGGTGGGGTCAGAGTGGATTCTCTATAATGCACTTGTAGGTGATTATGGGACCTGATGACACAAACAAACCACGTACACACAAAAAGGGGGACAATGCATGTAAAACGCCAGAGTTATGGCACAAAAATACTAACAGCAGCACTCAGTCAAAAAGATGGATCACTAGACTGAAATTATCAGTGAAAAGCAAAGAAAAAGAGCAGCCAGACAGACTCCGGAGCTTGAAGCATCATTTTTGGATGTGAAGTGCCAGAGTTTATATCTGACTGCTCTTCTAGTTTACTGACCCAGCTGTTAAGTTCAGTTTTTGATACAATTTTCATGACTGAGAGTGAAGCCTGTTTTTTTGTATATGGGATGTGGCAGCCTGACAAGAGGAAATGCCGTATTCCCTTAAAGAGCTGGTAACACGTTCAGGTGAACTTTAATAAAATATAATATTTAGACACAGTCCAGCTTGTATTTCCCATTAGTTCTGTATTTCTCCTTGCCACTACGTATTACTGAGGTCATTTGTATGAAAACAGGATCTTTGCTCCTGAAGAGTTCATCTATTCCTGCTGCTTTCTCCCTACCCGAAGTCATAGAGCACTGCCTGTGACCTCACAATTACTCTCATAGCAACACACTGTGATGTCATAACAGAGGATTATGACTTGGAGTAGGCAGTAAGCTATAGAGGCAGATGAACTCAAAAAAACTCTAAGGGACAACAATCATATATTCATACACATTTCCTTAGTAATAAATTATAGGAAGGAGAAATATATCAAATATAAATGGCATGCAAGCAGAATTGTACCTAATTATGTTTTTAAAAGTTTTCTTTGAGGCATCAGTAGCTCTTTAAAAAAAGGTTTTTTTTTTAATGAAATGAAACCTGGTATTGATTGCCAGTGCCTTGCCCCCAACCCTCCAGGGCATGGAGCAAGAAAGGTCACAGACTGATGGCGGGGGCACCCCCTGCCTCAATAAGTGCTGTGGTGGGGATGGGACGAATTTATGACAGGAGGCACCCTATTATAGAATACACAAGCTTCCCCTCTCCCAGCTGCCTTCAGTCACACCAAAGTGGTGTTGTGGTGCCGCAGATAGCAGCTGAGCCCCTATGTAATTCTGTTCCAGTGGTCATGATTTTCTAAATGGGTGGTTGTGGGGGGGAGGGGGAGATGGTTAAGTGAATTCTGTAATGGTCTCACTGGTTTCTTGTAATGCAGCAAGTTGCCCAAATGGAGTCCAAGTATTGCTTGTGAAATGTGGGCTTCTGGAATAAAACCTTCTACCAGCTTGGTCCGCATTTGAATTCAGTGACTTAGAGGTGACAGACTTCATATTACACAGACATTCAGCCCCTCCTGATATTTGTTTTAAATCAAGGTGAACTCTGTACAATCTGATGTAATCAGATTGAAATCACTGTGGCATATGCCAAATAATGGCCTTCAGAAATCAAAGTTGAGAGAGTTAGTTATGCGGGGACATTTTCAGTTATTCTTCTGTCTAACAGATTGTAATGTCACAGGCTAGAGAAAAAAGGCAGTTCTTCTTTAGTCGGGCCTTTTTCAAAGCACCCTGTGGTGCCGGTTTCAGAGCTGCCCGCGACGAGCAGTGATACCTATGCTTGCAGTGCAGATGACAATCAAATGACTAATTTTTCCGAGACAGAGATCTTTTCTCTTTTCAAAGCTAGTGCAGTTTACTTCCCAGGGCGAGCCCTGCATGATCTGATTGCTCTGCCTCAGCTTTTTACAATTACTTAGCACAATGGGGGAAAAAAAAGAAAGAAAAGGACAGTTCCGAGGCAGGGCGCATGGCTCCATGTCCGTCCCACCGCCAGAAGGTCGTGCAGCTACTGTATTGATTAAATGTAAATGACCCCAATGATTGCTGATGGCAGGCCTCCAGAGACAATTTGAAATGCATTGCTAGAAAGATGCTTCATATGGTGAATGAAATTAATGCTGGAATTATTGACGTGAGGAAGGATGGGGGAACTGCAGGACCTCAGTCCCCAGCTCTTGTTTAGAATGATGCTCTGCTAAATCTTGTCTACAAAAAAGAGAGAAAATAAGTGAAACATAATGTCCCACACAAATTATAATTGACTGAACTACTTTCCTCTTGCACATTCGAGCGGACTTGATAGACCTCTAGGCCTTTATCTGCTGGCAAATTTCGTATGTTCGTATGGGAGTTTGTTCATGCTAAGCTACTGGCAATAAAAAATGAAGTCATAATGATAAATATAAAGCAGTAGACAAATCCTCATTTTATTCTCACAGAAAAAGGGACTGCACTGGGATGGTGTGCTCACAGTATTTCCAGTATCACCAACATCAAAAAACGGGTACTCACCACCTGTAATAAAAAGTACCACTTCTCAAATTATGTTAAAAAAAGATTGTGCGAACTTTATTCAGTGCTGAAATAAAATAAATAAATAAAAACGCTGGACAGCTACCTAATGCATTTACCTAGGCCTTTGATAAAGGATGTGAAATCCAGAACGCATCAGACGGCTGTCCAACTGGGATTTTTTTTATTTTATTTCGGCAGTGAATAGAATAAAGTTTGCACAAGCCTCTGTAACATAATTTATGGAGTGCTACTTTTTATTAGAAGTGGTAAGTGCCGATTTTTGAAGTTGGTGCAATCCTCATCTTAAAAACCATTGGAAGGTATGTTTTAATTTATAAAATATGGTCAATCCTTGTAATTCACAGATAGCCCATGCACTTTTAAAGTGGTCCGGTATGACAAGAGGCCATGAGGCAATGTGCTTCATAATGGGTGTGGGTTTATTAGTCATTATAAAATGGATAAAAGAAAACCAGGGATTGGTCAGATGTGATCACATGACCATGCATTATTCCAACACAACGGTGCAGGCCAAAAATACTTAACTCTCTGAACCTATTAGTCAATTCTTAAAACAAAAATCAGAGGAACCATTTTATAATCACAGGAAGACACTCCAGGGTGTGCATGATTGTGGGATAACAGCACGTCTCAGGTGCAAAAGACACTTATTTTTTTTATTTTTTTTTTTATTGTAGTCTTTGGTAACCGGGTAAGGCCCACTAGGCACAAGTGCCTGTTTTCATGGGTGACCTGGGAGCACTTGGCATGGCCTTGTACCTCACTTCCCGAGGGATGCCGTTATTCTAGAATAATGTACACCCTGTCACGCCTCAGTGCTTAAGTAAACAGCAAGTATTAGAGAAATACAAAAGCACACATGCCCCCATCATGCAAGCATCATGGGAAAAATATGCAAATCCCCATGAAAATTTAGGCTGGTTCTGCTTTAAGTAGGAATGCAGGATGCATCTTTGTCTTTTTAGCTTGCTTTCTTATTTAGGGCCCACCATGACCCAAAATAAGAAAAGCCCAAGTGTAAGACCACATTACAGCTGGTCTGATTTTCCCCTGGGGTGAGATACAGATGAGGTGCACTGATGAGTCGTGAGTAGGATGAAACACGTATCTGTGTCTTCTGTTCTCAGCCATTGCAGATTGTGTGAGAGACCCTTTGGTACCATACATTCCTGCTTAATGCAGAGCCAGCCTACATTTTCAGGGTGATTTGCATATCGTCCCATGGTGCTTTGCATTATGGGGGTATATGTGCTTCTGTATTTCTTGAAGCCTGGCTTTGTAGCCAGTGTCTTTTGGGTAACCTTTGCCTCAGTGTTATATTATTCCTAAGAACATTTTCCCCAACATCACATTATTGCAGTTATTGGCCCACATGTACAAAGGGACTTTTTGCCTATGCGCTGCATATCCGTGGCACATAAGTACCCCTAAGTCACTGAGCTTCTCATCAGGGGTCCTGCAGATCCCTAGCAGCATGCACAGAAGGGATGCATATCCCTTCCATGCTAAATTCCCTGGCTGGTCATGCAGTTATGTGCACGGCTAGTCCGGGGGGTGTTTCTCAGGGCGTGCTCGCACTCCACGCCATTTGCCAAGGAATGGAGCACTGGGTGAGGAAGGTGCAAGACATGGCAGCAGTGACCCTGCCATATCCATTGCACACACCCTCCAAGAATACCCCCACAGGCTGCGGGAAAGCCAAGCCAACCCTCCACCCCCCAACATGCTGCCCCGGCCTTCTGCTTAGGCTGGGAGGACTGGAGGCAGCCATTCAGGCATTCACCTGACAAAACTGAGTTCCTGGCCCTGCACTGTTCAACACTCCCCGGCATCGCATGGAGCAGGGTCTCCACTAACTGGACCATGAGGTGCATCCGATTGGATGCCCCCCCTGTGTTCACTCATCTGCCTCCCGCACACCATTGTGAGTGAAAAACCTGCAAGGGAAAAAAAGAACAGAAAGATAGAGTGTGTCATTAATAAATGATTTCTTTAAATTTTAACTTGAACAGCTCCTTTTTTGCATGAGCCAGGAGACTGACCAAAATAGGAGTCTGACGCAATTTTTGCTCACCTTGAACTTAGCTTCTGACAGAATGCTTACTAGATGAACGTTACATCAGAAGCTCATTAGCATACCTAGTGTTCCTTTGTAGATTAATAAAGGCACATCGGATAAGCAATCTGATTGGCTGAATGGGCCTCCACTCACTGTAATTTTTGTTTATTATAGGTCGTGGTAGCATCTTGGGACACTCCTGGTCAATGACAGTGCTTCCTTTAGTTGCATGCGACATACTCTTATTTCCATACGAGTGTCTCACACGCTGTTTCTGCCTAATAGGCATTTGGCTAGTGCTACTCATGCCACACAGAAAAGGATGTCAAAAATGATATTTAAGAAAATATTGTGGCATGATCTATAATAGGTTTATTGGGGCACTAGGAGGGCCTAGTATGGATATGAAGGTGTTGCCTGTTGCATCCATAGGGTACCAGAACTGCTCACTTTCGGTTCACAATTCTCTTGCCCTACAAACATGCAAAGCGACACTCTTATATCCATAAGAGGCCTTCCTAGTGTCCCACTAAAGTCATAACCAAGCTTTTCTTTCCTAACTTGCCAGTCCTCCTTGTTCGACTCCCAGCAACTTCCAAGTCCTAATAAGGGCTACTGAGCTCTTTTTCTCCCCATGACCCTCTGACCCCCCTCCACTCCGTGGCAGTGCTCACAGATATGTTGCTGGCTCACAGCATGTGCCTGAGGGAGGAGCAGTCTCCCAGGCTTGTCATCCAGGGTTGCAGCAGTGGAAGAATGTGCTGCTAGACCTCCCCAGTCTGAGATGAGTGTCCCCCCCTTACTGTTTGTCAGATTTCTGGCATCAGAGATCTTTCCTGAGACCAGACCAACTGCACGGCATCACATTTATTTATTATTTAGAAGAAGAATCAGCATTTATATAGCGCTTTTCATACACAGTGTATCCCAAAGTGCTTTACAAGCAATGCTAGACTGGTAGTGAAGTGACTGAATGTGTAGTGGTGGCCATATCGCACATCAACACCCACACACAGCCTGGACAATTGTATGAACCAGTTTATGGGAAGGGGAATGTTGGCCAGGACACTGGGAATGTCCCCTACTCCTTGCGAAGAGTGCCCTGGGTTCTGTTACTTCCATCTGGACAATACCAGGATGGGTAGAAGGGACCTCAGTTTAACACATCATCCAAAGGACGGCACACCCCATCAGTACAGCACCCCCCAATACTGCACTCAGATGCCAGCATTTTAGCTGCAAGTCCAATCGTGGTGTGAGATGAGAACCCATCACCTTCTGGTCCAGAGGCGGATGTGCTACCAACTGAGCCATGCTGACATCTGACACTGACATTCATGACTTTGTTAATCGGTAGGTGCACTGGTCCGAAGGACCGTTTACAGGCATGACCCAGGCCAGAAGGCACAAATACAGACAAGAATCACAGTGCAGGTACAGGCAGAATACAGTGCAACAAAACAGCATTAATAAAACAACGTGGTCAAAGCAGTTATGGTAAACAAAAGAAAGGAAGTAGCTGAATAACATAAAATGGCTGCAGGTAGGGTATGCAAATAATATCTGCAGGCAGGAGTAAGACGAACTTCTTGAGGAAAAACTAGGGGATCACAAACCCCAAACCCCAAGATCCTCCCCCCCCCCGACCTGGAGATGAGCGTCAACAAGCCCAGAGACCTAACAAAGGAAACGGAGAGGAGGAGGAGGAGGGTAATGGAAGGGGGTGAGGTAAAAGGCTTGGGGGGGGGTGCTATTGATGGAAGCATCAGGTGGCCAGATGCATAAACACTTTCAGTGGCAACACTTCTTACAGTGTTAAAGTGTTATAAACAAGATAGCCTTTTCTAGTCTTGAAAAACTTGAAGCAAGATCATTTTCTTTTCATTCATTCTTCCCTTCTGCGCAACCTGTCCCCATTTGTGACTGGCCCCCCCAGCCCCTTAATCCACCATCTCTGCAGCTTGCTCCCTTACCACCTGTCCTCCACAGCTTACTCTCCATTGGTGGGCCATAAGGGTTCATCAAGCCCCTTGGGGCATCATGCTTGGTTGGAGGTGGGTGTCCAGTAGGTGGTGTGGAGCTTGCAGAGGATTGCCCCATTTCATTCTGCTTCGATTGGACAACATTTCCACTTTTTTTTTGTTGTACACCTCATGAGCTAGGATGGCAGTGGTGTGCACATGCAAAGCATGCTTGCGCAACAGTCTCAGCGTGTTCACCCACCCACTGTGGCTCCTGCTTGCATTGCCACCTGTTGTTACTTGGGAGATGGTGGTAGCATAGTGGAGTGCGCTACCCTCCTTTCCTAAAGGAGGAAAGTGTCCTGTGGGATTCTCAATCGTCTTCTCCATGGCGGATTGTGACAGCTCAGGTTCGCTCCCAAACATGGGTCACCAGTGTTGCAAGTGAGAGCGTCACTGCTGTGCCCATGGGCCAGCTGACCAAGAATCATTTTCTGCCCCGCATATCTCTTCAGCTAGTGGTTGCTTAGACAGTGGTATGCCAGTGATTCCCTACTAGTCTGACCCAGTTCAAAGAGTCCTGATGGTATAAGCCTCTGGGATATACATTAAATGGAATTTGCTGGGCTTCATGGACCAATTCTTTAGGAAAAGAAGAAATTGTACATTGGTAAGAGTTGGAATATGTGGCAGTAATTTTCAACAATCTAAGAGATTTATGGCAGTATGGTTATGGAGTTGTTTATAATACAACAATGCTGCCATGTCCCATATATATCCTAGATAATAGAATGTTTTTGCCTTTGTTTATAACTACTCCAGTTGTGTGTCTGTGTGTGTGTGTGTGTATCTATCATATAGAATAAATGATGGCAAAGTGTGGTATAGAAAGAAATAATACCATTGAGGGGTTGAACAAGCCATAAAGCTACAAGCATGAAGGACGATTGGCCTTTATGAGCTTGTTCAGCTCCAAGATGGCATTATTTCATAAGTATGCTTGACTTTGTCATCTTTTATTTTATAAAATGCATTAGGCTGGACACTTTTTGCTGTGTCCTATGTTTTACCATAGTGTGGAGAGGAGTATGGTGGCTATTACATGTGTTAAGGGGCTTGTTACATGTGCTATTGGGGTGGCTTGTGATGTGTTGGGTTGTAAGGTATTATTAAGGAGTTAATAATACATCAAATATGGTGTTTATATATATATATATATATATATATATATATGTAATTGATATACCACTCTGAGATTATGCGGTCGCACTCTGATATACTCACGCCTTGGTATGTGTTGTACATACGGGCCGTGGGCCGTAGTGAAAATAACTGCCTGGGCGTGTGTATATCAGAACGTGACTACACACCTCAGAATGGTTTATCTATCTTATAAAATGTCAAAATTGTTTTGGAGGGGGTTAAAAGTGCAGGTGTGCGGTCGCACTCTGATATACGCACGGTCATGTGATGCTCATCATCCAATAAAAGAACAACAATTTCCCTACCCATTTTATAAATATATGTATATATATATATACACACACACACACATTTATAGAGCTTGTTAGAAGTATACCCCCCTGACAGCAACACCAACACAGCGATCTACGTCGCTATCGACAAAATCAACAGTGCATTGACAAGTCGCTGTATTGGTGCGCCTGAGACAGGGGCACACTGTCTCCTGGTCCTGCACCCCCTCCCTGAATCAACTCCGACTCAGAGAGAAAAACAGACCGAGAGACCTTCGGGATTTATGTCAACTGCAACTTGCGGTTGACATAAATCCCATCGCTGTGAAGCTAGTCGACAAAATTGTTGTTGAACCGGCATCGTAGAGCCCTTGTTAGGTATTAATGTGCTATTAAGGTGCTAATAACACATTTATATAGTGTAATCAGCTAATTGGTGTTATACTATCCTAATTGGTTACCATCATATTATGGGGGAATATATGTGATGGCTTTTTCTTTTGGAATGACGACCCAGATATACTGTACACACACAATTTTTATTTAACAGTTTCACTATACACACATATATACATAACTTTTACATGAATGAACTATTTCTGTTGCTTAAAATAAGAAGCTGCCTTTCAATTAATGTACAGATACTTCCCGACTGTGAGAGATTAATCTTTAATGTACCATTGCATACTAAAATTTACAAGCACCAAACAGTTACTGGAATAGATGCCTATATAAAGCTGAGTTATTTTTTGTTTGGTAGTAGTCAAAGCTTCCCTGGGTCAGAATTTAGAGGCTATTCCACTGTTTTGAAAATCAGCATATTTTCCAGTTCCCAAATTTTGGAAGTCAGTCTTCCAAGAAAGCTGAATTTTTTTGAAGTTAATATTAAAGTATTGTGCATATAATATCTCCTCCTTTCATTTTGTACTTCCATGTTTGCAAAATTAGATGTTATGTGGTGTACATTTTTCCTTTGGAAGTAAAATATTTCCTCTCCCTTCATTTGTGAGTTTTTCTTTACCTAGTTTTTGGAGGTCTAATTTATTTATTTATTTTTTTGTTATTTAGTTGTTGGCCAGAAAAGGCACACTGAACTGAAACTCATTTCCAGGTGCATTCAAGAATCACAGGAAGGTTAAGTGACTTGCTCAAGGTCATACAGTATTGAAAGTGGCAGTTGAAGGAGTTAAACCCAGATCTGCTGGCCATATTAAGCATGTTCACAGCTCACAAACCTGTGTGCTATACTGTCTGCCAGCAAAAGTCAAATACTTCAAAAACTGAGTTAACATAAAACATTAAACCCTATAGGAAGCACAGCGCATGAATGGTGTTTGATGATTTTGGTTTTTTTGGTTCCATAGTATTAAATGCTTGACAGAATCTCAAGCAGAAGCAGAGAAGTCAAGCAACACTAAACCGAGGATACACGATGTTCCTGAGAATGTTTTTTCAGCCAGCATGTGCCATCAGCAGTGAAGGGGTTAAACTGAAACTCCACACCAGCCTACATTAACCTTTCCACAACCATGCCTTCTCTGTCCCCTTTATCAGGAATCTCTGGCAGCTTTTTCGCATCATGAAGAGTTTTACGTTCAAGAGGTACCTTCTCATTTTTTTCAGCCTGTAAACCAAAATATTGTTTCACCGCTCCGTGCACCTTAGCTTCCCTTGAAAGAGCAAAAAAGGCTTCCCGCAGATTCAGTTTTGAAATATGCCCCAGTAATTTACGAAGATTACTTTCAAACTGACAGCTCAAATTCCTTTTGACTAGAGGTACGGAATTGTTAACATTTATTTATTTGCAAAGAGAATGTCAAGACACTATTCACAAATTAGCTCCCTATAGTTTATCTGTCTTTCGTATACACACACACAGTATATACAGTATATATATATATATATATATATATATATATATATCTATATCTAGATCTAACTCTATATATTGAGACACAACATACATACATGTATAATATAGACAGCATAGACACACACATATATAATGTATACATCTATATATTGCATTTACACATATATATATATATATATATATATATAATGTATACATCTATCTATGTATAACATATGGTATCTCTATCTGTCTATCTGTCTGTCTGTGTATCTGTCTATCTAGAAAGATATTTTGCTCTATGAGCACAATGTTACCAGGTTTTTAGCAAAAACAAGTAAACTTCATATTATTTTAATGCTACATCAGTAAAAACAAGACTTACAGCTAGATGAGAGTGAAGCCTCCATCTCCTCCTGGTGCTGTTTCAGCCAAAGGCAGGCAGCCAGCATACAGCTGCTCAGGTGAAACAAAACTGCACATGTGCCACTGAGGTACCAGCCAGCCTCCAAGTGTATCAGCCTGCAACAGCCAACCATCTCCACTGTAGGGAAGAGTCATTCATCTCACACACACACACACACACACATACACACACACACACACACATACACACACTCACTCCTCCTCCTCCTGCAGTATATTTTGCATAACTGACAGGAAAATGTTGCTGTGAAAGAGGAGACCGTTGCCTTGAGGGGAGGGCTCATATTTGTCTACCACTAACAACTGAGCCAATAAAATATTATAATTTTTTCACAAAAACCCAAGCTTATGAATAGGATATGAATTCAGAATCCTCTTCTACGTCCCATTGTTAAAGTTAACTACTGTCTGGTAGGACTTTGCAAAACCTGATAAATAAGGAGAGATGTATAGATAGGAAAGAGAGGCAGATAGTGTGGGAGCACAAAGGAAGAGGGAAGGAGGAAAAGGGAAAGAAACTGTGAAACAGTGAAGGAGGAGGGAGAGAAAGAGAGAGGTGAGAGAGAAAGGGAGAGAGAGAAAGGAAGAGGGGAAGAAGAAGATGGAACGAGAAAGGACAGAGAGAGAGAGAGAAGGAGTGCAAGAGTGCAAAAGAAGAAATGCAGAGAATAAAAGTGAATAAGATTAGGCGAGGGGGTGAGAGAGAGAGAGAGATATGGGAGGAAGGGGAAACAGTGAACATGGCAGAGTAAGAGAGGGGGTGGTGAAGAGAGGAGAGGTAAAGAGAGAAGTGGAAAGAAATGAAGAGAGAGGGAAAGTGGTAGAAAGAAGGGAGAGAGTAAGAGACAGGAAGAGCAGGGAGGAGAGAGAGACAGAGAGACAGAGAGAGAGGAAAAAATAAGAAGGGGTGAGAGTGAGGGATAGTGGGATAATCAGTGAGTGAGTCTGTTCAGGTACTACCATCTGATCAGTTATAGGAAGCTCTGATTGGTTATTTGATAAGTTTGTGGTGCTGTAGAGGTATGACAGTCAGACTAGTTCTATTAATTCATCATTGTAGTTAGTTAAATATATTTGTAAGTTATAGGCAGAAACCACATACAGCCTTTCTTCTTTAAAACAAAAATACAGCTGCATATAATTTGCATATTTCATGTTGTGGTGTCTCCGACTCATCCTTTTGGGTGAGCAGAGTCAGTGTGGTATACAGAGCCTATGGTTGTAGCAGTAAATAATACAGCACATACATACATTCAAACATATAGAACATACATACCTATAGTACATACAGTATATATAGTATATACATTCATGCAGTACATACATATTTAAGAGGCATGGAAAGGCAACCAACCATCTGTAGAGTTCTAGACTCCTACCAGCCTATTGGGGAATACCTTGTTATGCTTTTTTCTTCATAGCACTTGGTGAGTCTGGACTTAAAGGCAATTACAATATCTGCTGATGCTACATACTCTGGTGCTCTGATGCACATGCTTACCACTCATTCTGAGAAGTAGTTCTTCCTGGTGTTTCCTGTGAATCCTCCCTTCATTGCCATTGAGAGTCCCCTTGTCTTTTCTTCGTTGTGCCACCAGACACCATGGGCATGGGCACAGACACCAGGACAAAGAGAACAACTGAATGTAGGTTGGCACTTCTGGCTACTCTGGCACCACGACCTGGGTGAGTGGAGTGATGGCTCTGTTTTCACATATGGATACACTGGCACTGGGACTGGGGAAGGGGGAATGGATGTAGGAATTTGTAGGAAACATTTAATGGTGCCAGGAATGGGATAAGGAGGGGGAAGAAAGCATGGGCAAGGGATTGCATAGTATCCATTTACTGGTGCTAGGATTGGGATCGGGGAAGGGGGGCTTCCAACACACTAGCTGGAGTTTTACTGAAAGTGGGAGAAAGGGGCACCACTGGACACCAGGGAACTACTTGATAACAAGACTGGAAGTGGAGGGGGTATCATGCCAGGGAATGCCTCATGGCAGGGCCCAGGGTGGGGGTACTATCTTGTGCACAATATTAAATCATGGCTTAATGATTACTTTTGTTCTGTCTTCATTATTTATTTATTTATTTATTTAAAAGTTGATAACCGGGAAAGGCACACTGAGCTGAGGCTCATTTCCAGGTGCAACCCGGGGGGATTAATCCACACACGGGGGAAAAAAAAACACAAAAGGCACATATCAAAAAGTATACACAGTTAAGTACATGTGAACAGATTGGTAAAGTGAAAAATACCAGGTGTATGCAATAGCATTAAATTTTCACACAGTAAAACAATAGTTACAATGTCAAATACAATAGTCACAATGAATTGGGTATGTATGTACATAATGGTAAGGATTGGCGACTCAAACCTCAACAGTGATTGAGGAGGCAAAGATGTATACAGCAAAGTCAAAACAAAAGAAGGGATGCCAGATTAAAGGAACTGGGGGCCCCTTAGGTAGGCTAGGATGCTGAGCCTTTGGGAGGCGAGGGGGAAGGGTCGGGAGGGGTGGGGGATGGGAAGAATGAGAGGAGAGACAAGTGCATGGAGCTGTGGAGGTGGCACGGAGCAGGGATTTGAGGGCAGAGAAGGTAGAGGTATGGTGGATGACCCATGGGAGTTGGTTCCAGAGATGAGGAAATGGGAAGAGAATGCCACCTGGCCCGAGCATGAGTGAGGGAATGGGAGGGAGAACGTTCGAGCATCTCTGGAATGAAGGGAGTACTTGGAGGGGCTAACTGGAGAAAGACAGGAGCTGCGGTAGGAGGGGAGAGTCCCGAACTAGAATTTGCAGATGAAGGAGAGGCTATGTAAATGGTGCCTTGTGGGTAGGGGCATAAGGGAGAGAGAAGAGTAGAGGGTACAATGGTGAGTGAGAGGGGGGAGGAGGTGGCAAAAAGAATTTAGTAGTGTATCCAGTCTGGCTAGTGACATTGCAGAAGCAGAGATATAGACAACATCAGCGTAGTCTATAATAGGGAGTATAGTTTTGATGACTCAATCATGCTGAGTGGACATTGTGAGGCAATCTCTGTGCTGATAAAGGGCACCAAGTTTAGGGCGAGGTTTGGAGCAAATGGAATCTGTGTGGGTTGAGAAGTCGAGGCTGTAATCCAGCCAGACCCCAAGGTATTTGAACAAATTGGCAGACTGGAGGGGTGAGCCATCAAGGGTGGCAAAGGTAGGGGGTTTAGAAATTTGGACTGTTTTTGCCTTGAGCCAAAGAACATTGGGAAGGCAGTGGGCCCCTGTTGAAAGTGGCATCATGGTAGCTGCCGGGAACATTCCTGAAATTAGGCACCTAGTATTTGCGAAAGAAAGGGTCCAGAAGGGGCTTGAAGCCCTAAAGATACAGAAAGCCCTAGAAGCAGATGGAATGCACATGCACCCTAGAGTGATCAAGGAGTTGGCTGCAGAATTGGCTGAACCCCTGATGGGGCTATTCAATAGCCCGATTCAGTTAGGGGTAGTTGCAAGACTGGAGAATGTGAAATGTAGTCCCACTGCACGCGGGGGGGAGGGCAAGGCCAACCAGTGAATTACAGACCTGTCAGCCTTCTCACATAGTAAAACAGCTGATCACCTTGATCAGAAAACAGCTGATCACCTGATCAGTTGTTTTATTATGCAAGCAAGCACAGGAGTGCTTTCAGTCACTAGGAAGTGGCTAGTCGTGGAGGAGGGTGGGTTGTGTTGGTTGTCTTTGTTATTGACTCACATCTGCCTGGGGGCCTTCTTTTAAAAGAAAATTTGGGTGCTGGGGAAGGATGACGCTGGAAGTTGTGTGCTGCTGCTGAGGGGTGGGTATTGAGTTATATAAGAGAAAAGTGGCAAAGATGAGACAGCAGCCGACCGTGGAGGCAGGTAGGCTGTGTTGGTCACCCATCGTGGGAGTTTTTTTTTTGTTTAAAACATAAAAATGTGGGTGCTGGGGGAGGAGGGTAGTATTGGGCTTGTAGCAGAGGGTGGGGGGACTGGGGTTGTATTTTAAAGGATTGGGCTGGGGAGGTGGTTGGGGACTGTTTCTTTTACCTCCCCATAGGCACACAAATAACGAATATGAATATCAAATGTCTGTGTATTTGGGATCCCGATTATGAATATTCAAAATAAGGTATTCGCCCGCACCTAATGCTGTCCCCTCATGTGCTCTGTTTCTTTTAATTTTTTGTTCTAATGCTAAATCAACTTTAGATTTCTTTCTACTGACCTTTGACATACATTTGCAGTGGGGTGGGAAAGCGTGTATACACTACTCCCTTAAAGAGCCCCTGATGTCGTATGGACAGCTTTGGAAAAACGTCATATTTATACAAAATTCATCTTGTATGTAATTTTGCCTATACTTTTAAATATTTCTTTATTACTAAGGACATTTGCATGGAAACAGAATCTGACTTAACTGTGCTGGCTGCTTGCCAACCCCTGAAATCGCAGTTCTGTTTACAACACCACAATATGTTGCTGTGTCGATAATTATGATGTCATAAACAGGTAATTATGATGTTTGGTGTAGATGGGCAGTCAGGGCAGATAATGTCTAGGGGACAGTGATCCTGTTTTCATATAACTCTCCTAAGTAATAGAGACATAAAAAAGAATTACAGAAAATATATGCACTATAAACTGAAGTGTGTATAAATCTTACAGTTTTCCAAGTGTTCCCAATTGTGTCAGGAGCTCCATAAAGGGGAACAGTCAGCACCAAGAGCCCCACACCCAACTGTGGGGCTGGTCTCAATTTGCACTTTGTGTGCAAAAAAAAGTTACTTACTGATTACTGTAGTACGGTAGATTGTATCAGGCAGATTCTGTTGAATCCCAAGCTGATTTTTGCTATAACCGGAAATCCCAGAATCCCCTGCAGGTGATGTCAGAGCTAGCTGCAGCAATAAGAGATTGAATAGCCTGTAATTCATGCTAGAGCTTTTATAAGCTCAGATCAGATGGGTAGGGGTGGCTGCTTGCCAGCCAGGCTGTCAGCCACTGGATGGAGAGGGCAGATAGCGACTATGGAAGAGTTCCAACAGGGTTAACCTGCACTCCTTCTACTGGCAATCCACACCTTTGTGAACAGTACAGAGTCTGACCTCCCCCACGGGCCGGGACACGGCCTTACCTAAAACTGGGAGCTAGTGCTCGTAATGGGCACACGACTCTTTTGTGAATGTTGCCAGGGTACTGCTGGACACCCGCTGCGAGCCTTTGTCACTTAGTGATGCCTACATGTTGCGTATCTGAGGCTCGTAGCCATGATGCACAGGGCCTGTTGTGCAAAACATTGTGTTGTTTCTGGTGGTCAGTATGATTGAACAATTAATGAATTTAAGAAGCAATATTTGCTAGTCACCATGCAGTTTTTTCAGCAATAATGTTTTTTTTTTCTGACAAAACATCAATATGTCCATTCTTCTTTTCATTTTCTTTCATTCCTGTATGAAGATACAGGAGTTTGACGTTTTAAAACTCCTCGCTCCCCTGATATGCTTACCATGAAAAAAACAAATATCTTGGTAATGTTCTGTGCGATTTACAATCCAAAATATGTGTTAGCAACATCCTAATACATCCATAGTATGAATCTAGTATTCACATTACACAGGAAACCGCAACAGAAGAAATTTCTAAAAATTGCGAGTGGTGGCCATCTTTAATGATGTGAGCAAGTTTTTTTACAAAACTGGCTATAAAATCTGATTTAATGATATCCAAGAAAACTAAAAATATACTGAGAATGAATCTAAGGATGTCAGAAATATATTTTTGCTAAAGAAATATTTATGATGACATTTTTTTCCAACTAAAAAACACTAGTGTTTTAACTGATGGCAGCGATGGGGTGGTGTCCCTCTTCTTGTGCTTTGGGCTTGCTGCTAGGATGCCTGCTGTCATTGTGAAAACTTTGAGGAATAGTTCAAGACAGGACCGTGGGATGGAGTCTGACTGGTAGCCTAACTGGTGTCACACTTGTCTCTCTACTGACTAGTACCATCCTAATACAGCCACAGTATGAATCAAGTTTGTACATCAAAAAGAGAACCTCGGTAGAAGAGAAGTTTAAAAATTGACAGAGGCAGCCATCTTAATTGGTTTGCGTCATTCATTACAAAATTAGTAATGAAAGCCTTTTTTAAACATATTTGAAGAAATGTAAATACACTGGTGATATGGGTGTCAGAAATACATTTTTGTTAAAAAGTTATATGATGAAATTATTTGCTACCTAATACTGCTGCTTTAAATGCCTTAACAAACACGGTCTCTGTGCTATGCTGAGGCCTGAGACTGAGCTGAAATGGTTCAAAAACATTACAATATTTTTCTCAAAATGAGCCTTGAACTGCACAGCAGCTACCATAATAGATACTGTGATATTATGCCTTTTTAATCACAAATTATTTGTTTATAATTAGTGCGCCTCTTGCCCAGAGTCACTCTTTATAATGAGCCGGATACCAAGATTATTTATTTAGTTATTTATTTAAAATTACTTCAATCGGGATTACCTCATAAGAAAGCAACATCTAATTTTTTTTTTTTTGCTGATCTTTTTTCTCCCCTTGGAGTCCCCGCCAGTGCGATCTGACGCCCCCCATCCCGTGCGCTGACCTGGTAAGAGATCCACTCCCCTTCAGTCCCCACGAATTACCGCTCATGGCGGGGGTTGGGGAGACCCTCAACCCACCAGACTGGATCCAGTTCAGGAGGTGCCTCCGGCAGCACTGCAGGGGACAATCATTCTCCCGCAGTGGACCTCTCACGTTTTCCATTTTTCTCTCTTGCACGCATGGGGTGTGCAATGATGCCAGCAAAGGAAGCACACACACATCCACATGTGCTCCTCCAGGTATCTGCCCCATCTCTACCCCTCTTCTGCAGCGTCAGCGCACTGACCCCCAACCTCTGCTAGGGGGCTGTCAATTGTCAATCACTGGTGTCCCCCCTCCCCGGAGAAGGAGAGTAGTCCCTCGGATGTTAGATCCTTCTCCTCCCCTGCCAACCCATGGCGGCCTGTGCTCATTCCCAAGCATGGGCCACCAGCGTAGCGCAAAGTAAGGCGTCCAGCGCCTCAGCCCTAAGGGCCACTGGACCAGCATGCAACATCTTATTTTAAGGGGGGGTCCCAGGGAGGACAGCAGCAGCAGGCAGTAGGTTAACATAGTCCAGCAGGAATAGTTACATGCAAGCTAAGATCTACAGAGCAAAAAACAAATTGTAAAGGTATATACATTAAAGCATTATTCAAGTCAGCTAACAAAGTGGCGCTGTAGCAAATAAAGAGCAGTAGCACCACTGTCATGCAACAGATTGTGGTCGGGGAGAGGAGGACACTGGACCAGAACAAATACAGGGGGTTCTAAGGTGGCTGGAAAAGACTAGACTTGAACACTTGCAAGCTAGAGGCATTCCTCAGCTGAAGAGAGTCTGTTGCAGGTGTCTGTCACTGCCGAGGCAAAAGCCTTTCTGCCAAATTCATGCTTCACCCTGGGAATTGAGACGGTAAGTGCTGCTGCTGTCGGGAGTGAGAAGGCACTATGTGACTGTGTGAAGTGGGATAGGAGCAGATTATCAGGGGGCTTTTCCTCATGCAGAGTTGTACAAAAAAAAAAGAAACCAGTGGTAATCATGCCTGACTGAGGGACTTAAATAAATGACAAAGTGAAAGTGCTTTCTGCGGGAGAAATATCACGGCTTTTCAGTTTCATTCATGCTATTTCTCCAGGTTTTGTTTTCCCCCACAAGAACCACAGGAACTGCCTGAAATGTCTCCATTCCTGCGTGAGGTTTGTATATAATGTACAAAGATGCTACGCAAGCCGTTGGGGCTACATAGGCTGCTATGTTGGGGTTCTCCGTGCAAATTTCATGAGGCTGATCTAGTATTGTGGGAAGTTACACCCAGAACTGGTACCCATCCCCCCACCATGGTTTGACAGCTGCATATCACAACCAGAGACTTGTGCTTCTCTGGGGTACCTGATGTTGAAATGTGCCACAGGCCTAGAGGCTGCTTGAGGCTTTTAAAATGTCAGGTCTAGCAACCCAAATGAACTCCCGTGAGAAGCCTCTTTGTCTGGGGCTCATTAGGGGAAGCTGCTAGCCCGCAATTAGATTAGCAAACTGTAAAAAGATTAGCTGGGCTCTATTGTCCTATGTCAGCCAGACCTGCCCTTCAAAGCAGTAAAACAGAGTAACGTGTGTTTTTATTTTTAGCTGTAATTTTCTATGCCCCTCTGCATAGGATGTCAACTATTGTGATTGGCTATCAATGGATTGAGTCTGACTGGTAGCCTAGCTGGTGTCACTTTTGTCTACTGTTGACATAAGGGAGGCAGTATTGCCTAGCCCTAGATGTTACAGAACTGAGCTGTTAACCTAAAGAATTGTCAGACCTGGGTTTGAATCCCAGAACTGCCACTTGCATACTGTCTGCCCTTGAGAAAGTTTCTTAATCTCCCATTGCTCCTGGATCACACCTGGAAATGAGATTCAGCTCAGTGTGCCCTTCCTGGACAGAAATTCCAAATAAATAATTATTTTCAAGTCTATCTAACTCGTTCAGGCTACATTCCTTCCCCTACTCGATTACAGTGACCTAATTTACAATACAGCTTCAATTTCAAACCTAAGCAAGCGTGACATAGTTTGTCACCGTGCACTACGATTCATTACAAACTGCCCCTACTGTACTCATCACTGTGATTTATATGCAGCTGTTGGTTGGACATCTCTCACCACTAGACGCCTGCTCCACGCAGGTATTTGGACCCTTAAGTTGCTCTTACAGAAACTACCATGCTACCTAACGCCATTAATCCGCATCTCCCACAGTGCATATTCCCTTAGGAAAACTGACTTTGTCTTGCTCGACGTGCCTAGGACTCATACCTCCTTTGGCAAATATGCTATTTCATATGCCCTCCCTTCTCAGTGGAAGCAACTACAATCTATACTAAAACTAACCAGCATTGTCTCGATCAACTTCTCCAGAGTGATAATTGCATCTAAAATAAAATATGTTTGTAACTGCCACTAAGCACCCTCTTATCCCTGTGTGCGTCTTGTCTAGTGTATCTATTGGCACAGCCATACTGAGACCTTTATCCGTATACCTACTTTACACTTTGGTAAACTTCCCCTCCCCCCTTAACTTCACCACTGCTATTGTCTCCTTCTTCTAGTGTTTCACCACTTTTTGTTTATTAATTGCATCTTACAGTGGCAAAGTGTTTAACCTCATCTGATATTGTTTGCCCCGAATCTGCATATATATCTGTAACCTTCTATCTTGCTATGAATTACCTGTTATAACATTGTGTGCACTCCATATAATTGGTTATCAAAGTGTTGTACTGTATAATGTGCCATTGCATGTGTATTACCTTCAGGACCTCCTTGTGAATGAGCTTGCTCAATGGAGTCTTCCTGCAATAAACTTGAACTTGAAAACTTGAACTATCAACTTTGTGGATGTCGCCTTGAATTTGACCTGTATTTTGACAGCCCTTCCACTACTTCTCATGGCACAATTCCAATTCCCCATAAATCATCAGACTCAAATAACACATAGTTTCTCTTGGTTTTTTAATGGTTCTGACCCTATATTTCAGTCACTTTGTTTTCACTTTTGGCAGAGAATCTGAGGCCCGGTGAAAACCTCTCTAGATTTAGTGGTCAGAATCTGGAGAGCTGCCTCATTCAAAGGGGAAGGGCACTGACTTGGAAGCTCTGCTTCCAGTAGGAGAAAAAAATGTTCTCGACTTCTACTGTTGGAAGATTGCATGTGACACCTGGGAAATTAAATGAAGAAATTTGTTTCTGAAATGTTGCCAAGAGATTTTAATAGCAGGTTAAGCAGGTTTGGAGGGCAGAACTGGTATTTGGCCAGTGACAAAATCATTCCAGAAAATGAGCATTTACTGGTAAGCAAGCCTTAGGCACCTGCAGGATCTGTGGGGGGCTTCCTTCCTTGGAATCCAAGCTGCACTACTGTGTCTTTATTTTACAATGTATGCTTTCAAAATATTTGTTTCAGTGTACTGCCCAGCTGATCAGAGGCCTTGGAGTAGAAATGGACAGGGAGCTTACAATAGGGTCTTTAAGGACTGAACGTGCTGTGACCTGCTCCCTGACCCCCTCCAAATAAATATAAGTCTGTTACTGAAAGATTTCAGAGACCCCAGTGCTAGTGTCCTACACTGGCCCTTGTAACAAGGTTCCAGTGACACCAGTACGAGCCATGCTCTCCACTGGGCATCTAAAAAATCCCAGTCAAGGAATCTTAGCCATGTTCACCCCTCCTGTGCAACCCCTAACACAGACTTTGTAATTATCAGTAGCCTGCTTACATAACCTGTCCTGTACAACCCCCAACACAGACTTTGTAATTATCAGTAGGCTGCTTACATAAACCTGGCTCCTGCCTCAATTCCTTGCCCCCTTCATGATGTTCTCTCTTACCTGACTTGCACATCATTCCTAAA
The DNA here is from genome assembly GCA_016271365.2 of Neoceratodus forsteri. Taxonomy (NCBI): domain Eukaryota; kingdom Metazoa; phylum Chordata; order Ceratodontiformes; family Ceratodontidae; genus Neoceratodus; species Neoceratodus forsteri. The sequence continues at coordinate 90,200,984 of JADMNL010000026.1, read as the reverse complement.
AGCTCACAGGTGGGTGTTGTTGTGTATGTTACTGCAGTTTCTTTTAAAGGGGCATTTTTTTTCTGTGGTGTATGTTGCCTTTCATCATGTTGAAACCTGTCATTTAGAAATGAGTCCATAACTTCTGTTGCTGGTACCCCACCCCACCACTCCATGGACCATCTTGTAAAACAGGTGCGATGTTATGTGAAATTCTAATTAATTAAATAAATGGAAAATTTCAATTAAATAAATGGAATTTTCTTTTGTAAGAAACATTATCAAATATTATGGTCTTTTTTGCCTTTTTCCACGTTGGTAGCAAAATTGGAATGCAGTGTGTGTTCTGGTGGTGTGTTTTTGCTCCTCCGTCCCTTGGCTCTGCAGCACCCCCCCCCGAGCCCAATCACCGACCTTCTCATGGACTTATCCTCCATTTACCGGGACAACACGTGGTGGTGGGGGGCCACGTCAGTCATGTGGGGGTGCCAGATCAGACTGGGATATTTTCAAAGGGATTTCTCCCAGGGTTCCAGTGTACAGTGATAGGCAGACATGTGAGTGCTGGTGCCTGTGAGCAGATGTCTAGTGGGTGGCAGTCCCTTCCCCCCGTTGATATTCTTACATGTGCTAATATCTGGCCTCCATCAGGTGGCAGCCTTGCAGTGAGACACAGAGTCCCTCCACCCCAAGGGAGGAGAGCTGCCCAGCCCCTAAGATGTTCAATTCTCCCTCCCCAGCCTATCCCCAATGGCCTGTGCTCATTCACAAGCATGGGTAGCCAGTGTCGTGACAAACAGCCCTACTGCAACACCAATGGGCTGGCTTGCTCTGGTGGTTATTGAGCTCAGAACTTGTGAAAACTGAGATTCTAGGATCGAATGCCATCACAGCCACTGGATTACTGTGACACCCTGAATAAGTTGCATAATATCTCCATGATTCATCCCCCCCAGCACCAAAACTGGGTAGAAGAACCACCCCACCAAAAAAAAGTTAAAGGGAATCCGTATGATTCCTCATATAATTATTGTAAAGGTTGCTATGAGGATTAAGTATGTCAGCTGCTGGATTATATTTAGAAAATGTCTTCACTAAGACAGAAACTTTTAAAATTATGATGTGCTCTTCCTAAACGCCAAGAAAACTGTGTCCATGACATTTGGCATGCGTCAGAAACTGTCAAGGCTCCAATCTGCCCCCTCTTTCACTACCCTTGATGGGGCACCTATTCTTGTCACTGAGTCGTTCAGGTATCTGGGCGTATGGCTGGATCAACATCTCACTTTCTCGGCTCACAAAGACACCATAATAAAAAAGCTTTGCCCCAAGATTGGTGCCCTTTATAAAAACCGCTCCTGCCTCCCGCACCAGGCGAGATGTGAACTGATCCAAAAAATCATCCTCCAAATTTTTGACTATTGTGATATCGTCTATTACTCTACTCCTGCCACCTCCCTAGCTAACTTGGACACGCTTTTTAACTCCTTCTGTCGGTTTGCTCTGGATGCACCTCCACTTACCCACCACTGTCACCTGTACCGAGCTTTAGCCTTCCCTTCCCTAACAAATAGACGACTGCACCACTACGCAAAATTAATCTCTAAGTCCTGGCTTGGTACACTCCCTCCCTATCTAAACTCTCTAATCTCCCCCCAACCCACTCCCTCTCAACTTCTAAGATCCCATGACCACAGAACTCTGACTGTCCCCTGGAGATCCACCTCTAGTGGGCAGGCCTCCTTCTCCTATCATCTCCCTAAACTGTGGAATGCGCTTCCTACACAAATCCGATCCTCTTCCTCGCCTGGCTCCTTAAACCAAGCTCTACATAACTTCCTCTCTGTAAACTGCACTTGCCACTAGCCCCCCTTTCTTGTCTCACCCCCTGTCTGTTGCCCTATCTGCCTAGCTTCAACCCAATTCGATGCACTTATAGTCTCGGAGCCTATCCTGGCTCCAACTGTGTATAGCTGCTTCTTATCCTCTCTCTCTCTCTCGCTCCCTCTCTATATTGATTTATCTGCTTAGCCTGCTGACCTAGCCCTGGGCCCTGGCTCGCCTCTCTGCCACTTTGCTACCTCTCCATCACTTGTTTGCTCTGTGCCATTCTCAATCTGAAGTGTGTAAGGCCTTAGGTCCCCTTTACCGCTACTCTGTCATTCTGTCTCACCTCTAGTTGATAGCCTCAGGATCTTAATCTACTGTACCCTGCAATTATTTGCTTTCTTGCTAATATATTGTTCACTTACAACCTATGTTTTTTTATGTTATTATATAATTATGTGTGTGTACTCATTGATACTATGTAACTCCCATCACCCTTTCCCCCAGTTTGTACCGGGAGACGAGCGACTTGTTGTTCAGTGTACCTTACCTGGTGAAACTTTTCAATAAATAAATAAATAAATGTGGAGGAATCCAGCTTGTGGACAAGAAGGGTGCTGTGATGATATCACTGCCTCACCAAATCTAACAATGTACAATGAAGCAGGTTAAAACAAACTGTTCCTACAGGCAGGGATCCTGTTAAATCATGAAGAAAAGCATTGGATTCTTTTGTTACACTCTGACAAACATAAAATCCAGGATGTTCTTCAGAATATAATAGGATCTCTAACAACACAGCCAAACTGTTCTCACCTGCTGCACTGTACACTATTAACAATGGTGAGGCAATGACATCATGACAACACCCTTCCTGTCCACAAAATGGATGCCTCCATGTCTCTATTTAAAAAGTGTTTTTCAGTGTTTCATTATGGTCCTTTTCTAAATGTATCCTTTTCCATCAGTTTCTTCGCAACTCTGGCAACTATTGCAATAATCATGTAGGGAATTTTATGGATTCCTTAAATTCTAAAGAAGTATGTCGGTTGAGTAAATTAGTTGGATTATAAAAAGGGTCTCAGAAATGCTGCAATCTGATTGGCTGTTAGGATTCCAACAGCCTTACATTAATCCATGTTATACTGTCATGTACAGCCTGATCACCATGGCACATGAATTCTTTCTGTCAGCATTCCATCCTCTAGCCCTGCTGACTGTGTGGAATGATGCATTTTGATTCTGAACCAGCATTCTTAAACTGTTGGTGGAAGAACTATTTTATTAAAAATCTCCCTCTAAATGAGGAAAACACTGAAAAAGTATACTTTAAACTCTCTTCTTTTGGTGTGTTTTTTATAATAGCAATAAGACACTCCCAGGAGTTAGATTAACAGTTAGTTAATCACCCCCTAGGGGCAATATGGCACTCGGCTGTGCCTCGTGCCACATTGCACCCCTAGTGGGTGATTAACAGACTGTTAATCTAACCCCTGGTCATGCCTTATTGCTTAATTACAAACCATCGGCACTGATTCCACCAATCAAAGCTGAAGATTGCTTTGTGCAGGAAGCCCCCTGTTAAACAAAAAGGGACCTGGCTCGCAAAGTTTAGAAAATGTAATGTTCCACTTACAGCCAGTAGTGTAAGAGTTTTGGTCTTGCTCTGGTTTCTTCCCAGATGGAGGTTCTACAAAGTACTGCCACACCATCACTGAACTGAGCTAACCAATGACTTCTCATATTTATAGATATTTGTATTTACATTTTGGTAGTGCACACCGCTCTTTTTGTAAATAAAAATGTAATTCTAGTTTGTGTGGCTCCAAGGTATGCATTGAGAAAAGAGAAGTGCCTTAGGGCACTCTGTTCTTTCTCACTTCTTTATTGTATTTCAAATACAGTATATGCACACTACACTCCTTGTAAATAAAAATGTGTCTGAACCCCACTGATCTACCATCACCTTTCTTATCACCAAGATGAACTGGCATGCAACAGACAATGTTCCCTCATCTTATGGGGTACATCACAGCTAACCCCATGCCACTTTGAGGAAATCTTTAAAAAACATATTTTTTGCACATACTTCCATTTACATTCTATAAATTGGCTGCATATCACTTCCATTTATCTTCATTGCTAGGTTAATTTGCATGGAAACAGGATTCTTATATCCTAGAGGTTACCTGCTTCCTTTGCTGATGCCATGATCCTAAATCTGAGACATCTCAGTTTGTTGCTGTAGACATTATGATGTCACAAAGAGAGGATTGTGATGTCAGGAAAGGATTTAATAGCAGACGTAGACTGACTATTAAAGTCATTGGACATATGAACATATGAAAAAGCCAGCAAAAGAAGGCCATTTGGTCTATTAAGTCTGCTCGTATTGCAGGGTCCACAGCTTGAGCTAATGTCCATGCCCTCCCTCCCCACTCCTCCCATCCTCCCTACCCATGATCCTTACTTTCCTCCTGTGCCTATCCCAGCCTCTCTTAAAGATGACCACTGTCTCCAAAGAGATGACCTCTTCTGGCAGTGCATTTCAAGTGTCCACCACCCTCTCTGTGAAGAAGAAGAGCTTCCTGATCTCCCTCCTAAACCTCCCACCCTTCAGCTTAAGACTGTGCCCCTAGTGTTATGGTTGCCACTCAGCTTAAAGAGACTCTCCTTATCAGCTTATTTATCCCTTTCAAGTACTTGAAGGTCCCAATCATGTCCCCTCTCTCGCGCCTGTCTTCCAGGGAGTACATATTCAGTGCCCTCAACCTCTCTTCATATGCCTTACCCTGCTGACTGACTATCATCTTTGTAGCCCTCCTCTGGACCTTCTCCAGCAGGTTAATATTTTATATAATTGCTCCCTATGTTTTCTCACTGGCTTGCCTTTTTAAACATAACTGCAGTTCATATTCTGCTTTGGGTTGGATCTGTCTTTCCACTAGATGATTATACCACTAGTATATTTAAGTAATAATGCAGGACAGGGCATGTGTTGTTGTGGGATTTACACAGGCCTTGTGTGGTGTGTCATGAGGCACAGCTGAGTGACTTTAACCACACAAGAAGTGTATAAATCCCACTACTACACACACCCTAAAGTGCATTATTGTAATTATAAAATGAATCTGTAACAAAACAAACAAACAAGTAATTAGATTCAAAGAACGTAAAGATTTGATCAGTGGGATCTTTACCGGTTGTCTGTCACAGGATTTACACATGGTCATATGACATGATTTAGCCAATGAGGTAACAGGGTTTTTGAGACCCATTTTACAATTATGCATGCAAAATCTTGTGTGGCAAAGTCCCATCTTGTTTGGTCAATATATTTCATAAAAAGGTAACTGGCCATAACTTTATATTCCAGTGATCGTTTCTGTTTCTCGCTCTAAATTTCATATTAAAGCTGGGTGCTTTCCTTTCCCTTTCTCTGTTCCTCATTCTTGGATCCAGATTCAGAGGGTTGCCAAATTGCGCCGACTCTACTTTCCTTCTCATGTATTAAATCATTGATTTTCCGCTTATAGTACAAACACTGTAGCTGTAGTAGATGAAAACCCATGTATGATTTGATGCTTCGTAATGTTTTAACTGTGCGTCCATTGCTATATTGTTATACTGGTATTTAATGGTCACAATTGTAAAAGAGGGGTTGTATAAAGAGTCCCTTTCATTTGAAAAAATATGGATAAATATTGAAAATATGGAAGACATTCATGGAATTGGCTGGAAGGTAGTAGAGGCAAATCTAGCCTCCTTAATGAGATTATTGTCTCTTTGTCTAACTGGAATGTTCTGATTATATTGCTATATAACCTACAATTAAGTAATGTGTTTGTACACCTTTAATCAAACAAAACAGGTACGGTAGTTGATGTCTGAGGGATGGGGGGTTGTTTTCAGGGTATGCATATGTTAGCTAATGGTATCACTTACAGTAAGAATCTTATGGTTTTACCTAGTACTTAATATGGAAGTATACACAGTTAAATAACAAATCAATTTGTTATGAAATACATGTGTAAATTATTTGGAAAAGTGAATAAAATTATCTATAAATAAAATTGTAAAAGAGGGATTGCCCCTCTGTTTACCTACAATAAAATTTGAAAACTTGAGTTAGCAGGGGAACAGGATCCCATTTTCCACTTAAAAGAACTTAGTAATGCAAAATAAAAAAATAGAAGTACAGAAGTTGTAGATAATATACTCTGAACTATGTTTCTATGGCTCAGAGGTAATGTGAGGAAGTATTTTTTCACTGAGAGGGTTGTGGATACATGGAACAGCCTCCCTGAGGAGGTCGTGGAGTCAAGAACAGTGGGGGACTTCAAGAATGCATGGGACAGACATAAGGCAGTCCCAGTGGGGAGTAGGAGGAAGTAAGCTGTTGGTTAACTAGGACCTGCAGCTTATCTGTTAGGTAGGAAAATGGGCAGACTAGGTGGGCCAAGCGGTCCTTATCTGCCGTCAAATTCTATGTTTCTATGTTTGAACTGTGTCTAAATGTTACGTTTAAAAATATTTCCCAAAGGTGACAAAAGCTCTTTAAATGGCACAGGGTGAGAACATCACTGACCAGAACAGCGCAGTCAAGAACTGCGCAGCAAAAATGGCTTCTCTTTTATTTTGGCTCTGCCCCCCACACTCCCTGGACAAAAGGATTCTCACTCTGGGGTGGGGTGGGGGGAGCAGATCACAGGGCAAGATTAAATTTGTGGGGCCGTGGAATACTGTTTGTAAAAAAAAATACAAAGTTCCAATCACCAAAATCTAAAGAAACAGGATTAGAACCCTGGTCTATACTGTTGTCTAGCAGAGCTTATGCCTCAGCCCTTCACACCACAGGAGCAGCTCAGCCAGCCACCTGGATTCTGGTGCCCTTGTCCACTGTCAGCACCATGGACAATGACCTGGGAAGTGCTTACTACAAGCACTGTAAATCCCCTCTCGCTGTCCATAGTAACACTATCCAGACTAGCGCTCAGTTGACTGTCGCTATTCTGCTAGCACTATTCTAGGGGGTTACCCCTTTAAACTTTAACATAGTGAGCATTAAATCTATTTATCTGTGTACTGAAATTATTTCACCAGGGAAACCTACAGAGAGTTGGTGGACAGCCGGTTGGTTCTGTCTCATGCAAGGTACCAGCTGCAAGCTATAAGCTAGGATGTTTGATGAGCATTTTTGTCTACACTGACACTTTTTTTGAGGATGTGGTATCAGTATAAATTAAATGTCACAATAATAAAAATGTTTTAAACCACACCTTAGCCTTGAGTGCCCTAAATTTAATTTTAAAATAAACCATACAAAGAAGTAAGAATCTCGACTAGAGTTGTAACTTGAGGGGAAGGGGGGATTACAAGGTAGGAACACAGTGAGGAATGGTCAAATAGTATATGAGGAAGTTCAATAAAATACAGGCTATGCAGAAATCACTCAGATTTACGATAACAGGTAGAAAGCAGCAGTGATGGGCATACAAAAATGTACAACAATTTAAATTTGAGGACAGGTGCAGTTAGGTACAGTCACAGCAAAGGCAAGCAGAATCTTAAGGAGCACCTTTTCTGGCGCTCCATGTAAAGGCACTATCAGAGCCTTACCTATCCCCAAGTTCACTGTTGCAGAAAACGTATTTTTCCGTGGCCATGTTTTGGGAGGGAAGGAATTGTAATTTGGCTCCATGGAGCTGAGAACCAGATCCCTTCCACTTCCTGATTTGGAGAAATGCCCCCACACTCTCACATTTTGTGAGGCAATAGTATGAACAATGTGGGGAATGCTCCATAGACTTCTATAGGGATCCATTTTTGTAAGTTCTTTTAATTTTTTTAAATTTCGGAGTGCTGATTTTAACAAGTCAAGGACACCGTTCAACTAAAAAGGCCCTTGTTAGTTGAGCGGTGTCCTTGATTTGTTGAAATTGGCTCCCTAAAAGTTTAAAAAAAAGAGCTTAACAATGGGTCCCTATACAACTCTATGGGGTATGTCTCCAAATAAAGAAGTGGAAGGGATTAGGCTCTGGGCTCCACAGAGACAAATTGCAGTCCCTTTCCTCCCAAATTATAGCCATAGAAAAATTACAATTTTTGCAACAGTAGACTTTGGAATAGGTAAGGCTCCCATAGTGTTTCTGGGGGGAGATTAAAAAAAAAAAGGGAAAGGGTCTTTTTAAGGGACAGTTCAGTGGTGGGAACACTGGTAAGTGGGTAACCCTCAAAAGCTAGGTTGTGCCATATGTGAGGGCATCTACAGCAGAAGACAAGCTGGGAATGAGAAGGTTTCCAGCATGGGAATAAAGGTTGTGATCAGAGTTTAGAGTAGGAGTAATGAATGAAAAGTGGCATGATTTAAACAGATTTAAAACCAAAAATGAATGACAGGAGTAAACATTGTAGGCCAGGTTTTCAAAGACGGAGACATTTTGCACATGTGGAAAACAAAGTTATGAAAGGGAGGGTTTCCTTGCACAACCTCAGTTTTTTCCCCTCATGCACTCAATTTTCAAAAATGCTGTCTTTTTGCAACCTTTTCCACATTCCGTGGCAGCTTCTGTGTATTTTGCTTGCTCAGCTGTGGAAAAATACTACGCGTGGTATTACGGGGTGTAGCATTTTTTTCCTCAGCTGCAGGGGAAAAAGGAAAATGCTGCCAGTGTGCGTAAGATGCTCAAAATAGCATGTTTGCAGGTGTGGGGATTTTTATCCACTCCAGGTAGTTACACACCAGGACATAGTCCCTGGGCCACGTCAGCTTCTTTGAAAATTGGGCCCCAGGTGTTGCAGGGCCAGCCGGTGGTCTAAAGGTTGCACAACACGTTACTAAGCAGGCAATCCGAGTTTAGGTGAGAGCTTGGGTGGCAGGCTGCAGAATGGTCCATGCCCCCATATGCACTGCCACTAGAGTACCTGAGAATTTGTTTTCTTGCAGTGGATTTGGGTGGTAGGGCTCAGCACTAGGAATCAGAGCCGTATGCAAGAAAACAGGGGAGAAAATATCTACCACCGTTTGGGGGGTAATATGTAAAGGAACTATGGAGCCATTGCAACATCATGGGAGTTGACAGGTTACAGGTAAGTGATTGATAACACAGGTGTGCTGCTTCGGAGAAAAAAGCTCTGTGGAAAAAGCATCAGGGAATGTAAAGACGTGTAAAATCATATAAAAACATTTTCTTTTTTCCTGTCCTATGCTTTTTTTATTTTTTTTGTAACTGGGTAAAGCCCACAAGGCACAAGTGCCTGTTTTTAGGCGTGACCCAGGAGCACTGGTGGTGGTGGGTGTTAAGTGACTTGCTCAGAGTCACACAGTATGCAGGTGGAGGTTGTGGGAATCAAACCCAGGTCTGCGAGATGTGCCAAGCTCATTCATAGCTCATTACTCTAACCTCTGGGCTATACTGCCAGCTCAGTGTCTATTTCCTTATTTTGCCAGGGCTGCCCCATTATCTGGTACCCCCAGCCCAGTCACCCACATTCCCCTGGATGTACCTCCACCACTTGCCCAGGACTAGTATCTCATGGCCGAGTGCCATAGCTGGTGGTGTGGGGTCTGCAAGGGAGCTGGTTCATCCCTCCAGCTGGGGGATTTTCCACTCTATATTTCACCCTGCTGGTGGTCGGTATGCAATGTCCCACTGTTGTGTGCCTGCTTGTGCTGCCATCCTGCTTCTGGCAGGTGGTAGGCAAGTAGTAGGATACAGCATCCACCCCCCCCCACATGGGGTGAGGAGAGTTGACAGCAGGATGCTTGATCCCCCCTTCCCCTCGGCAGGCCCCTGAGTAACCTGAGTCAGTTCCCGTATCTGTGTCGCTAACGTAGCAAGTGAAATGAAATGCTGCTTGAAGCTTTCTGGATCTCTTAGATAATTAGGTCTCTTCATCATCTGTTCAGAAGAGGGACTGCTGAAACCCTTTTAGTGCAGGGTAATACGAAGTAAGTGTTATATAGCTTAGTTCAGTCAAGGTAAGGAGGCTAATTTCCATGTGCACAGGGTATAAAGAAATATGTAACTGGTGCTTCGAGATCATGCCTCATGATGACTACAGAAGTGTGAGATGAAAGAATTAGTAAAATTCTATTTGCATATTGTCTTCTGACTTGAGTAACATCTGAAATTAATGTAACGTGGGAAGCCCTAGGTAAAGGTCATATCCTATCAGAATTTTCACAAGCTCAGTCTATGATTTGCGAAGCAGACAATGATATCCTATCATTAGTCTCCCTCCCCTGCCGCTACCTCTACCACAGCAGCCTGCCTGCCTGACGGAATCTTGTAGTTATTAGGCTGGCCAGAGCCTCTCTTTGTTTGCCATGAAATGGCTCAGGACGGTGTCCTGCCACCAGCAGATCTAATGAACGTGTTTATGCCTCTTAAACTTTTATGAAAGGGAAAGGGGAGGAAGGGATAATCTGTAGTTTAATTCCAGTACTGTTTAATTGTACATATTTTCCATTTGAAGCAAAACATGTCTTTTAAATATACCACAATTAGTCCCCTTCTGGGATATTTAAAATGTATGACTGAGTGGGAAAATACAGGGCACATATATAGACAATATATGGATTATGCATTCTGAATATAAAATGAGATGAATTTAGATTTCATCTATCTATCTGTCTGTCTGCCTGTCTGTCTGTCTATCTATCTATCTGTCTATCTAGTAGCCAGACCATAGCCTGAAGGCCTAGGCACTGAATTAGTCTCAAGACATGTGAGACTGCTATTTTGGACACTTGTTTTGGGCTCTGGCAGAGTGTCTGGTGTGCTTCAACTGGGAGCCTAGCTGAAGAAGGGTGTGTGTCTGTAATCTCTGTGAACGTTTCAGATAGTGCTTGTACTCCAGCTTCTGTGTCCAGCTGATCCCTGTGTGTGTGTGTTGGGGTCTTAGTGCGGCCAGCCAAGCTGCTGGATTAACCTCAGGGCTTGTGAACTCTGCTATTTTGGACAGTCATTCTGGGCTCTGTCAGAGTGTCTGGTGTGCTCCAGTTGGGAGCCTAGATGCAGAAGAGGCTTGCCTGTTTTTTCTGTTTTTTAAGCTTTGCTCCCTATTGGTCCTCAACCGTGGTCCAGAGCAGAAGGGCCAATGTATAGAGGTATCACACTGCGGTCATCAGCTGGGGAGTGAGCCATTGGTTGGCCACTCTGACGGTTCAGAATTCACCTGCTCCAGCTTTCTGTAAGTACTCGAGACTCAAGGTATATATTGCTATTTCCTGGCTGTGCTGCTATAATTGTTATATTCCTGTGCTTGTGTTGATTCCAATGTTTATGTGCCTGTTTAAAACAAACTGCTGTCCGGTTGCTTCCTGCACCAGTCTGTATTTTGCTTTGTTATTGTATTTAGTTGACTGTGCTAGTGTTGTTCAGATAGTGCTTTTGTGGATCCTACAACTATCTGTCAGATAGTGCTGAATCCTACCTAGGATCCTACCAGAAATCCTACCAAACACAGACGTAGGATCCAGGGCCAGATAGCGATAGATCCTAGTTAGGATCCAGGGATCATAGGTCAGATGGGATCCAGGTTAGATAGTGAAGGATCCAAGTTAGGATCTAGAGATCCTATGTCAGATCCAGGGATCCTAGGTCAGATAGTTAGGATCCGGGGTCAGATCGCGATGGATCCTAGATCAGATTCAGGGATCATAGGTCAGATAGTTAGGATCTGAGCTGGATCTGTTGCTAGGATCCACAGTGTTGGTTGCTAGGCTCCACAAAGTTTGTAGGATCCATGCACTGTATCCTAGAGGGTAGGATCCATGGTCAGATAGCACTGCTATCCTACCACAGCAACTATCTTGCCAAATGGGAAGTATTTGTTGGTAACCTAATTTCTAGGAAACTATCCGAGCAACACTAAACTGCACCCATGTACCCCCTGCATTTCCGTGTTCTGCCTAATTTGTCCGAACTGTTTTGCTATGGGTTCTTCCACATTTAGTTATCTGTTCTAGGTCTAATATATGAAGAGAAAAACTAGCTAGCAGAAGAAGGTCTTTTGGTCCATCAGGTCTGCTCGATTGTGGAGTCCTTGGTCCAGAAGATTATAGTGGGACCCCTTCCCTGCCAACTTTGTCCCTCCCCTTCATCCTACCTATCAGGTCAATCCACCGTAAGAAAGACGGTGCACGTCAAAACCAAGCAACACAGACAGCTCGGGCGGGAATAGCAAGAGGATGCAAAACCACTAAATGGTCTATGCGTGGTTGTGCACCCTGTCACTGTTCTTTGGCAGAGGATAAGTTTTGTGCTGGGAGAAGGGTCCACCGAATAGCTGCCATGGCTCTACAGGATGAGCCACAGATAGCAATGGAGGCGGTGCATCTGCGGACCAGGTATCGGGTCCCAGACACATGAAATTTTTCTTTATTTTGCACTTTGTGCAATTTTACATTTACGCCACCCCCCCGGAGTTGAATATTTATGTTGGGGGGGGGGGTCGGAGGCTCTGCCCCTCGCAAAACATAGAGAAATGCCACTGGGTGATATACCACACTGTATTGACAGTGCGGTATATTGCTGCGCTATCGTGCCGTGTGACATTATGACCTCATACCTTCACTCTGTCCTACCCTCTCTTGAACCACCCCCCCAACGGTCTTTTGATTGATGATCTCAGATGGAAGCTCATTCCACCCTGACACCACCCACTCTGTAAAGAAATGTCTCCTGACCTCCTTCTTGAACTTTCCTCCTGCCAGTTTATAACAGTGCCCCCATGTGGTCTTGTTTTCACTGGAACAAAAAAGGAACCCCGATATCCACCTTGCTCAAGTATCTTTCAGTTACTTGAAGGTTTCAGTCATGTACCTGCTCTCCCTCCTCTCCTCTAATGAGTACATACTGAGCTCCCTCATTTTGTTCTCATATGCATTGCCCTGCTGCCCTTGAACCATCTTTGTCATTCTCCTCTGAACGGCCTCAGACTGGCTGCTGTCCTTCTTCAGGTAGGGACTCCAGTATTGCATGCCATACTCCAGGTGTGGCTGCACCAAAATCTGATCTGTACAGCATCAGGATAAACTCCTCCCTTCTGCTCATGTAGCCTCATACAGCTCAGCATTCTGTTTACCTTGGCTGCTGCCATTCTACACTGCATAGCTGCTTTGTGTCACTGTTAATGGCTATCCCCAAGCCCTTTTCCTTCTCTAAGTCAATAACCTTGATCCCCCTAGACTGTGCTTGGCCCTCGGGTTCTTTCTTCCTACAGTATGCGCATGACCTTGCACTTCTTAGCACTGAACCTTAGCTGCCATATGCCAGAGCACCTCTCCAGCTATGCTAAGTCTTCTTTGAGGTCCTGCACCCCATTATCTGTGTAGACCCTCCCACAGAGCTTCATGTCATCTGCAAAGAGACAGATTTTGCCTTTAATACCATCCCCAATGTCATTAATGAACACATAAACAACACTGGGCCAAGCATCGGCCCCTGTTGGACCCCACTGATGATGACTTTCTTTGTACCTGTGAGCTACCCCCACCACCAACCCAATGGGTTCTACCACTGAGCCAGTTTGTCACCCACCGTGTTAATTTGCTTCCCACCCCTTGATCCTCCAACTTCTTGATCAACCTCTTGTAGGGTACTGAGTCAAAGGCCTTGCTGAAATCCAAGTACAGAATGTCTTTCACCTGGCCATTGTCTGCTGCCTTCAGTACCCAGTCAAAGAAGCTAATCAGGTTGCTTTGATAAGATCTTCCTGACATGGAACCATGCTGTCTCTTATTCTGGAGCCTGTTTGCTTTGAGGAATCCATCTAGCCTTTCCTTCAGAATGGTCTTCAACAGTTTATCTGCAATGGAGGTCAGACTTAGCGGCCTGTAGTTCACAGGGTCATGATAATGTCCCTGATGTGGTCCCCATTTATTAATACACATCTAGGATGGCTCTCTCTCTCATTTTGGTCCTGTCACTCCCTGAACCAGGAACCCATCTTAGACTGCATTCAGAATCAATTGGCTATTGGTGCAGGCAGTGGACGGGACACTCCAGTCCACTGTAGGAAAACTGAAGTCCCCATTACCAGCACTTCACCCCTTTCTTCAGCCATTCTGATCACTGTAACCAGCTCCCTATCCTTGTCTTGATTAGGTGGTCTGTAAGCTACACTCAGCCTCAGTTTCCTTCCTGCTGCCTGTCTAGATCTGTACTGTACCCATAGCACTTCTTCTTTCTCTTCCCCTATTTCCTCCTTAGTGACTGTAATGCCCTCCCTAGTACACAGTGCCACCCACCCTTTCTTTTCTCGCTGTTCTGTCTCTAGAGGGTATACCTTGGAACAGATGGCCTGCAGGTCATCCATTTTGTTCCCAAGACTTTGTAGTATTGTAGTAATATGTCAGCAGAAAAGGACCATCCTGGCCCATCCAGTCTACCCATCTCCCCACTCCCCTACTTGTCACCGGTGCACAAGGAGCCTATCCTCTGTCCTCTAACCAACCCCCATATGTCTATCCCATGCTCTCTTGAATCCCTCCACTGTTTTGACACCTATCACCTCCTCAGGTAATCTGTTCTAAGGTTTAACCACCCTCTCAGTGAAATGACACCCCCTTACATTACCTTTAAATATTCCTCCTTCCAATCTTAAAGTATGACCTCTTGTTTTAACTCCAACTTTCTTTTTAAATAGACCTCCTTCTCTCACTTTATCTCCTTCATGTACTTGAATGTCTCTATCATGTTTCCTTTCTCGCTTCTAAACTCCAGTGAATACAGATGTAATTCTCTCAATCTTGTTTCATATAGTTTCCCTTGCATACCCTGCACCGTCTTTGTTCCCCTTTCTGAACAATTTCTATTGTGTCTATGTCTTTTCTTAAATGAGGCCTCCAGAACTGTACCTTGTAATCCAGGTGCAGTCTAACCATTGTCTTATATAATGTCATCAGCACCTCCTGCTTCCTACTAATTATGCCCCTTCCTATGCACGCCATCATTCTGTTAGCTTTGCCAACCGCCTTACTACATTGGTCAGTTACCCAAAGGTTGTTTGATATTATAATCCCCAGATCCCTTTCCTGTTCTGTTTGCTTTATCTGCTCTTCCCCCAGTGAGTACTTGGCCAGTTGATTTTTATGCCCTATATGCATCACTGCACACGTCTTTGTACTGAACTTCAACTGCCATGTTTCTGACCATTTATCTAGTATACTCAATTCCCTCCTCATGGCCTCAACCCCTCCTTCAATGTTGAACCTATTCCATAACTTTGCATCATCTGCAAACAAACACATTTCCCCTTTGATTGCATCTGATATATCACTAATATATATGTTAAAAACAATTGGCCCTAGTACAGACCCTTGAGGAACCCCACTCGTAGCCTTACTTACCCCAGAATGTACACCATTTACCACCGCCCTCTAACTTCCATCCTTCAGCCATTTTTTTACCCATCTAGTTATTTTCTGTTCCACCCCCAGGCTCTTTGTCTTATTTACCAGCCTGCGGTGATGGACAGAGTCAAGAGCCTTACTGAAGTCAGGATGCTACCCTTACGGCGACACCAACACAGTGAAATACATACCTGTCAGCAAAATCGACACTTTGCCAACAGGTCGCTGTGTTGGTGTGTCCGAGACAGGGGCATGCTGTCTCCTGGTCCTGCACCCCTGCCCCGAATCAACACCTACTGGAGTTGAGAATCAAAAGATGGGGAGGGCAGATTCCCTGCATGGGAGGTTCGGGGCTGTGCCGATAAAACAGGACCAGGAGGAGACACACAGGAATCATGTTGACCACCACTTGTGGTCAACATGATTCCTGTTGTCGAAATGCCGGTTGACATAAAGAATGTCGAACCGGCATGGTAGAGTCTACTGAAGTCTAGGTAGGCAACATCAACTGCCCCTCCTTGATCAACCACCTTTGTTACCCCATCAAAAAATTCTATCAGATTTGTTTGGCAAGATGTCCCACTAGTGAATCCATGTTGCTTTTCATCTAATAGTTTGTTGTCCATTAAGTATTTTACAACTCTTTCCTTTATTAGCACCTTCATCACCTTACCCACCACTGATGTGAAGCTTACAGGTCTGTAATTCCTTGTCTCCTCCTTGCAGCCTCCCTTTTGCAGTGGTACTACAGTACATCTCCAGTCACTCTGAACACACCTTGTATCTAAGGACAAGTTAAATAACTTCGCTAAATGTGTTGCCAACTCATCCCTCAACTCCCTAAGAACCCTTGGATGCAAACCATCCAGCCCCATTGCTTTGTCCACCTTTAATTTTCTAAGTTCTTCCTTAACTCTTTCCTCACATAATGGGCATTGATCCACCCCACATTCATCTCCTCCCTTCTTCCTTTAACTCAGGTCCCTTTCCATCCCCTTCCACTGTGAATACAGAGCAAAAATAACTATTTAAAACCTCAGCTTCCTCAAAGTCCCCCTCAGCCTTAGTTCTCCCCTCCCCACTCAAACTCACAATCCCCTGTCTTGTCCTCCTCTTTTCCCCCACATATCTAAAAAAAGTTTTATTTCCTCATTTGACATGTTTAGCAATTCTCTCTTCTCTTTCTGCTTCTAGCATTGAGGGACACCAGTCTCCATCACTCCTGGTTCCCTCCCTTTTTTATTGACCAAATGTCTCCCTCCTCCTCCTCCTCCTCTCCTTTTCTACCTGACCCTGCCATCTTCTGCTCAACAGAGCAGCAGGGCAGATCCTACGAGGAGCACCTCAAAACGCTAAGTATGTACTCACTGGAAACCAGAAGGGAGAGGAGAGATATGATGGAGACCTTCAAGATTCTTAAAAGAATGAACAAGGTAAACTGTGGGGAATTATTTACCCTGGATATCAACTTTAGGTCACATGGTCACAAGTGTAAATTAACAGGAGGGAGGTTCAGGATGGACGTGAGAAGTACTTCTTGACGGTAAGGTTGGTGGAACCTTGGAACAGTCTGTTGGCCGAGCTGGTGAGTGCAAACACAGTCAGGGGATTCAAGCAGGCATGGGATAGAATGAAGGGAATAGTGGTTGCCTGGGGTGATAACACCAGGGAGAAGAATGGGGTAGGACAGGGAGGGTTAGTACCCTGGAGGAACAATAGGTTCCAGGGAAGGTTCCAGGGATAATAGAGAATATGGGCAGACTGGATGGACCTCTGGTCTTTGTCTGCCATCATGATCTTTGTTTCTTTTCTTCCCTTGTTACTTCCCCTTGCTTTTGCTCTCCCCAGCCCCCTTGTATTCTTCCACCCTACCCTTTTCCTGACTCCCCCATGCTTGTTTCCTGGGTGGAAGCTGAGCTCTTCCTCCTTTAGAAATTCCCACCCCAGCCCCATTCCACTTTCCTCCCTTCTCTTTCTGACCTCTCTGTGCTTTCAACCTGAGGGGTGCCTGACTGCCCCTCATCCAGGAAACCCTTTGTAATGGAACCACTGTTGGCCCCCCTTCAGTTTAAATTTAAGCTCCTGCTAATATATTCCTTAATCTGTTCCCCAAGTAGCCTGGTTCACTTCCTGCTTAGATGCAACTTATCAGGTGCATAGAGGGTTTCATCATCCCAGGTTCATGCCCAGTTCCCTACATATCCATGTCCCTCCTCCCTACACCATTCCCTCAGTCAGCCATTAAACTCCTTGAATCAGCGTTTTCTGTGTCCGAGAAGGCTACTGACCTAGCTCCACCCCTACAAACCTACTCCACCATTCTGAACCTCTCCTGCACTGTCCCTACCCCACATTCAGTGAGATCATTGGTTCCTAGTTGAATCACCACATGTGGCTTTCCCCCTACCCCTATCTGAGTGGGCTCACTGTTGGGCATAAACATTTCTCTGTTATTCTTTGGAGGCACACCACTCTCCTGCCTTGCTGTTCACCCCTTCCTCTTAGCTCATCTGATCCCCTTTTAATATTGAATCCTCCAGTACTATGACTCTACCACTACCCGTTCCTTCCCTTCCCTCACCCCCTACTGGTGTAACTATCTTTTCCTGTTCCACTTGCTGTACTATCCCCTCTTACTGCTACCCTGTCTCACTCCTTCTTTCCTTCCACTGCTGCCTATCTTCCCTTCTCTCTTACTCCCTCTGCCTCCCCAGCTCTAGTTGTATTCTGTCCTTCCTGTCTCTCCACTTAATTCTTCTCACTACCCCTCCAAGGAGACCCCCTTCTGCTCCTGTTGACTTTACCTTGTCCCTTTACCCCACTGGTCTCACTGTAGCTTCTCTCAAACCCCCTCTACAGATCATCTGCACTCCCCCATCATTTGTGCTCCACCTAGGTAACCTCCATGCCCTGCAGTACTCAGTGGTTGGAATCAGTTCCTTACTGGTACCATCATGGGTACACCAACCCCCCTCCCCCAGCCGAGCCCTTCCTCTACCTCCACGGTCCTCCATCCTGCTTCCCATGGCTTCCTCTCCCTCTGGGAAATAGGTCCTAATGCATCTGTACCCTGATCCTTGCCTCCCTTACTCCTTGTTCCTCCCCCTTGCCTGGCCCAGCTCTCCAGCCTCCCTGTTAATATTCACACCTCTTTCCTTCGCATCTGTACCTCTGTGATCAAAACAAAAAGCAATAGCTTCCTACACACTGGGCAACCCCCTGCCTCCCACATTGTTCCCAAGAAAACCGCTGCCCCTCACCCCCTACAGCACACCACCCTCCCTCTTCCTGCCTCCTGCCTCGTCATTCCTTTTCTTATACCTGACTTCTATCTTCCCTGTGAGACTGCCTCCTTGATAATGGATAGCACTAACCCTTTCACTACCCCTTTAGTCTGCCTAGATAGGGAGTAGTTCCAACACCCTCCCCAACCTGCCTCTGCAGGCCTACCTCAGATAGGGAGTAGTCCCAAACACCACCCCAATTTGCCTCTGCAGGCCTACCCCACATAGGGAGTAGTCCCCGCCACTATCCTACCCTGCCTCTGAAGGCCTACCCCAAAGAGGGAGCAGTCCCAAACACTACCACACCTGCCTCCACAGGCCTACTTCAGATAGGGAGTTATCCCAAACACTACCACACCTGCCTCTGAATGCCTACCTCAGAGAGGGAGTAGTCCCAAACACTACCACACCTGCCTCTGCAGGCTTACCTCAGAGAGGAGTAGTCCCAAACACTACCACACCTGCTTCTGCATGCCTACCTCAGATAGGGAGTAGTCCCAAACACTACCACGCCTGCCTCCGCAGACCTACCTCAGATAGGGAGTAGTCTCAAACACTACCACACCTGCCTCCACAGGCCTACCTCAGATAGGGAGCAGTCCCAAACACTACCACACCTGCCTCTGCAGGCCTACCTCAGATAGGAGTAGTCCCAAACACTACCACACCTGCCTCCACAGGCCTACTTCAGATAGGGAGTAATCCCAAACACTACCACACCTGCCTCTGAATGCCTACCTCAGAGAGGGAGTAGTCCCAAACACTACCACACCTGCCTCTGCAGGCCTACCTCAGAGAGGGAGTAGTCCCAAACACTACCACACCTGCTTCTGCATGCCTACCTCAGATAGGGAGTAGTTCCAAACACTACCACACCTGCCTCCGCAGGCCTACCTCAGAGAGGAAGTAGTCCCAAACACTACCACACCTGCCTCTGCATGCCTACCTCAGATAGGGAGTAGTCCCAAACATTACCACACCTGCCTCCGCAGGCCTACCTCAGATAAGGAGTAGTCCCAAACACTACCACACCTGCCTCCGCAGGCCTACTTCAGAGAGGGAGTAGTCCCAAACACTACCACGCCTGCCTCCGCAGACCTACCTCAGATAGGGAGTAGTCTCAAACACTACCACACCTGCCTCCACAGGCCTACCTCAGATAGGGAGTAGTCCCAAACACTACCACACCTCTCTCCACAGGCCTACCTCAGATAGGGAGTAGTCCCAAACACTACCACACCTCTCTCCACAGGCCTACCTCAGATAGGGAGTAGTCCCAAACACTACCACACCTGCCTCCACAGGCCTACGTCAGATAGGGAGTAGTCCCAAACACTACCACACCTGCCTCCACAGGCCTACCTCAGATAGGGAGTAATCCCAAACATTACCTCACCTGCCTCCGCAGGCCTAGACTAAATTAAACTTTGGTCTTTTGGTAACTTTTACTGGGTGACCAAGGAAATAGATCAGGGAGGAACACTGGACATAGCCTTGGTAGATTTCAGTGAGGCTTTCGACACCATTCCACATAGTTAGGGGCACAGGATCCAAGACAGCATGGGTTTACAAAAGGAAGGTCCTGTCAAACTAATCTCATAGATTTCTTTGACTGGGTAACCAGAGTGGTGGACCAAGGGGGAGCAGTTGATGTCGCCTACCTTGACTTCAGCAAAGCTTTTGACACTGTTCCACATAGAAGATTGATAAATAAGCTGGGTAGGCTCGGTGGGTCAGAAGTTGGTCAACTGGGTGGCAAACTGGTTGACGGGTAGAAAACAGAGTGGTGGTAAATGGTATACAGTCAGAAGAGATGCAAGTCACAAGTGGGTACCTCAGGGATCAGTCCTGGGGCCAGTCCTCTCAACATCTTCATTAGTGACCTTGCAGATGGACTAGAGGGTAAGGCTTGTCTGTTTGCAGATGACACCAAGATCTGCAACAGAGTAGATGATCCAGATGGGGTGGGCAATGAGAAGAGATCTGGACAAACTAGCAGAATGGTCAGAAGAGGGCAACTGGGATTTAATGCAAAGAAGTGCAAAATCATGCACATAGGGAAGAGAAACCTTAAGCCACCTATAGGCTGGGAGGAGTTGCTAGCAGTCACAAAGGAAGAAAGAGACTTGGGCATCATCATCACTGATGACCCAAAATCATCCAAGCAGACCTCTAAAGCAGTAGGTAAGGCTAGGGGTGTTAGGGTGTATTAGTAGGGTATCACAAGTCGTAAGAGGGAGTAATAACCCTCTGTACAAGACACTGGTTAGGCCCCATCTGGAGCACTGCGGTGCATTGGAGGCCACACCTTCACAAGGACATTAACCAAATTGAGGCAGTCCAGAGAAGGGCAACCAAAATGGTGCAGGGACTGCATCAGACATATGAGGACAGATTAACGAGCTCAATATGTATACCCTTGAGCAAAGGAGGAGAGAGGTGATATGATCGAGGCATTCAAACACCTTAAGGGCATAAACAAGGTGAAAGAGTCTAACATGTTTAAATATAAGGAAAATAGCAGGAGAGGACACAGCATGAGATTAGAGGCCGATTAAGGGGAATGTGAGGAAATTATTTTTCACAGAAAGGGTGGTGGATGCATGGAATGGCTTACCACAAGAAGTGGTGGCTATGAATACAGTGCAGGGCTTCAAACAGGCATGGGGTAGGCATAAGGGAGCAATACAAATGACTATGAATAGATAGGCCACTGACAGAGCTAAGGCCGATGGCACATTTATAAGGTAGAAAAAGAAATGGGCAGACTGGATGGGCCTTGCGGTCCTTATCTGCCATCAACTTCTATGTTTCTATGTTTCTATGTAAGTAAGCAAGTAAGTAAAGTTTATTTATAAAGTGCCTTATCCCTGAGACTCAGGGCATTGCACAGGGTACAGACATGACACAATAGCAATAAAAATCAACAAAAACACATATAAAACAGGGATTAGAACAGTGTCATACAATGGTCAGGGAACTAAACTGAGAGGAACCACTAAGTCCCCAAAACTCTCTCTAAAGAAATGTGTCTTTGGGTCCCGCTTAAAAGCCTCCAATGAGGGGGCCTCCCCAAAGATCTTGGGAGTGAATTCTGCAGGGTTGGTTCTGCTACTGCAAATGATCAATCTCCAAATGATTTCAGCTGGACCCTGGGAATTGCAAGGAGGCCCACGGAGGTGGAGTGGAGAGAGAGAGCGCTGAGAGTGGTGGGTAGTTAGGAGGTCACTCAGGTAGTCAGCACCAAGTCTGTATAGGGCCATATAGGAGACTAGTAAGCAAGCTGGTTAGCTTGGAGTGGAAAAAAGATGATAAACTGAGTAAGAAATTGGTTAGGGCACAGGCGGCAGAGGATGGTGGTAAACGGAGTTCGCTCCGATGAAGGGAAGGTGACCAGTGGGGGTACCTCTAGGTTCAGTGCTGGGACCAGTCCTCTTTAATGTCTTTATAAGTGATATTGCAGAGGAGCTGGAAGGGAAGTTCTACTTCTTTGCAGATAAAACCAAGATCTGTAACAGGATGGGCACGTGTGTGTGTGTGTGTGTGTGTGTGTGTGTGTGTGTGTGTGGGGGGTTTGTGGAAAGGATGAGCAAAGATCTGGGAAAACTCGAGGAGTGGTCAAGAATGTGGCAGCTGGGTTTCAGTGTGAAAAAGAGTAAAATAATGCAATTAGGGCACAGAAACCTAGGGGCAGAGTACAAAATGGGTTGAGTAGTATTGATGACAACCAATCAGGAAAGGGACCTAGGGGTAATCATATTGGATGACCTAAGGTAGCCAAGAAGTACACCAAGGCAGTTGGGAGAGTGAGTGGGATGCTGGGTTGCAAAGGAAGGGGTATCACCAGCAGAAACAGAGGGAAGTGGTACTGCCCCTGTATAGATCGCTGGTAAGATTCCACCTTGAGTACTGTGTCCAGTTCTGGAGACTGCGTCTTCGAAGGACATAGACAGAGTGGAGATGATCTAGATGAGGACAACTAAAATGGTGCCGGGTCTGCATCAAAAGCCCTACAAGAAGGGACTAAAGGATCTCAATATGTACACCCTGGAGGATGGTAGAGAGAGGGAGGATATAATAGAAACGTTTAAATATCTCATGGGGGTAAATAAGGTGCAGGAGGGAAGAATTTTTTTTAAAAAAGGTGCTCAAGAACAAAGGAACATGCTATGAAGCTGTAAAGGGCTAGATTCAGTACAGATGTGAGGACGCACTTCTTCACTGAAAGAGTGTATGATGCCTGGAACAGCTAGTCTTTCAGTGGAGGTGGTGGGGTTGAAAACAGTGGTGGGGTTGAAAACAGTGGTGGGATTCAAGAATGCATGGGATAGGCACAAGATAATTATAGTGGCAAGGAAGAGGGGAAGTGAGGAAGAGCGCTAGATCAAGTAGGGTCTGCAGTGAGAATGTAGGCAGGGAAAATGGGCAGACTGGTTGGGCCAAGCGGCAGTTATCTGCTGCTGATTCTATGTTTTCTTTGTCTGCCATCATTTTCTGTTTCTACCAGTTTGACCTTGTTTGCAAAACTGTAATTCCTCTTCTAGCGCTCTCCACTTACCTAGTCTCTGCTGGGCAGAGTCTTCTGCGAGCCTGCAGTCAGCACTGCAGATGCTCCTTGCTAAGATGCCACATTCCTGCTTCGTGGCAGTCACGCTTCGGGGTCACTCTGCTTTGGGGTCACAGCCCTCTGGGTAACTTATTGTGGACTGCAGTCACACTGGTGGCTGACTACAGTCCTGTGACTAGGCCCCTCCGCAAATGGCGACAGAGCCAGCACCCTAGATGATTTTCCCCAAAACCACCCTCAAACACCCCCTCATCCTTTAGCTTTCCCAAACTCTTCAGCAGCACATTGCTCTAACACAGAAAACAAGCATTTGTCAATGCCGAATGTTCGCTTGCAAGTATTTGCTGTGCAGGAGCATGCGGGTGAGCCCACTCTCTTGTTGCGATACATTATCTTTTTTTTCCTTTTCAACTTGATTGATTCCCTTAAGTTCTTGGATTTGAATATTAAACGTACACATTAAAGTACCTTTAGTTAAAAAAAAAGCTCTGGGAGTCTAGTTTACAAAACAGAATGTGGTGTATCATTGCTGCTTCTTATGGGGATGACCATTATAAATGTGGTATTCATAACATTAAGTATTTCTAAGATGCCGCCATCTACTCAGTCTTACTTAAAATGAAAAGCAATCTAAGTCCTACTGTATAGTGCTCACCTCCTTACTATGAAGAAAACCATCAGTTTGTCAAGGGCGAGCCCAATGTAGATTGCTCTGCATTGGGCTAGTTCCTGATGCACCTCTGAAACGGTGTTCTCTGAAGCAAAGCAAAATGTTTCTTGCGCACACGCAAGGAAACATAAAAATTATCCCCTGCCCGATCCCTTTCGGTGTGAGGTGCCCAAATCAGTCCCCCTGCTATTTAGGTCAGCAACTCCTTCCCTGGCCTCTCCAGATGTCTCCCTTGACGATCTATGTGGTTCTACACAGTGTCAGGAATTCTAAAATGGCATTTGTGTCCCAAGGGTCAGAGGGCCATCAGAGGATGCTCTGCTTATGCACTCACTGGGTGACCTCAGGCAAAAAGAAGACAGAACATTTAATGGTACATCTGGCTTGCCAACACCTGAAGGATATGCTTGTGATCTCAGAGGGAGATCAGAAAAGATAGGAAGATTGGCCGTTAATTGGAGAGATGATACTCTGCTTTGACCATCACAAGTTCTCGCTATACTACATTTCACGCACACCATGTGTCATTATAGTATATGATTACTCCTTGATGTGCATGGATCCCCATCCTAACTAAAAAGCTGTAGCACCGCAGTTCAAAGGTCATGGAATGTTGTTGTACTCCACCGTGATACAACAGCTTTTTAGTCAGCTTACACCTTGTGCCGCCTACCATGGTTTCACTCATGCAAGAGCAATCAATTCAGCCCCTTGACACACACACATATACATGTCTCACCCCCCAGAAACTTTCTGTTTTTGTCCTAATTTTAAAAAACATAAACCCGCCAGCACCATGCTCCTAAAAGCCAACCCAGTGCCTGCAATACTTTTTGTCTCAAAATGAGTATAAAATATCTTAATATTAAAAAATTATCCAGCAAGGCTGCTCATTGATCAATGCAAAATTCCATTTTCAGGATTTAAAATTCCAGGATTGCAGTAGTGATTTTTATTTATTTATTATTTATTTATTTGGAACTGCTTTAATCAGGATAATCCCATGAGATGCAGCATCTTGTTTTCGGGGGTGTCCCAGGGACAGCAGCAGTCAACAGGTTAAAACAGTCCATCAGGAAAACTGTCTTTAAATATACACCAGAAAGAAAAACTGTAAAGGCAAGTACATCTAAACAGTTAAGTCTAATTTCCAGACTTTATCAGGATTCTTCTGTTAATCTCTGAGTATGCGCATAAATAATCAGCATAAAAGAAAAATGAATATAGAACAAAATAAAAATAGTGCCAGAAGCAATTTATAGAAAACTACAAGTTGTTCACATTTACAGATCTAGTATAAAATGACAAATTCTGCAAAATAATTAGTTTTTTTTTACTGTTTACCCATATGCAGGAAGTCTAAATTTTGGAAATCTGGAATTTTACTGGGCTTTCCAGTAAAAAACAAAAACAGTGGCCTTGAAGAACCCTGACTGAAAGCTCTTCCAAATCTTCTAACGGAAGCACTTACCATTAGAATTGCACTAACAACCTGGGGCTGGCTCTTTTCAAAATGTAATATGACTTGATATAAGTTTTGCACAAAATTTAAACAGCTGAGTGCGGGAAGGGTTTATGTTGTTTGTAACGCGGTCAAAAAAGAAAAGCTTCTCTGGTGGTGGTGGTGGTGGGGAGATAACAGTTCATGGTATTACAAATATATATATTTTTTTGAAATCTTTCTTTATTCTCTCATAACGTCAGAGCCCCGCTCAGTCGGAAGATGCCTAGGCACCAGCCCCACTTCTCTGCCTACCTGGATCCCTGGAAGACCACCATGGAGTCATGGCTGTACCCCCCCCAGGCACCCCGAGACAATTCTGGTTTAGTTGGGTCCCCTTCGGTGGTCAGGCAGGCAGGAGCAATCAGGGTCCGTGCCAGCGCCCCTTCCCCTCTGCACTCCGGCGTTTGTTTTTCCCCTGTTCCAAGGGAGTGGCATGCACCCTGACATCAAGGCATCTCTGCCGACGTCCACCACTCCCAACCCTCTCTGTGTGCTTGCACTTGCTGTGCCTCTGGCCACCGCCAGAGGACAGTCAAGTGCTGAGCCTGTACCCCCCTCTCCCGGGAGAGGAGAGCTGTCCTCTGGATGCTCAGTCCTCTCTCTCCGCTGCTGACCCTCGACAGGCTGGGCTCATTCCCAAACCCAGGTCGCCGGCATGGCGCGAGGTGTGATGTCCAGCACCTCAACCCTCAGTGCCACCGGGCAGGCCCTCAAATATTTTTTATGCACTATATAAAGCAAAGGCTGGGCAACAGCATGTACAACACAGCTGAGTTTCCATCTTAGGGTGCTGATGACATCAGAGACCTCTCCAGCTCCACTCTCAAGGTCACTATGATTTCATTAGAACCCCATTGCTGGAAGCACAGCCTTGCTGCATCTGTTGTAGCCCAGCCATTATTCTCTATATAATATACTGTATGAAAGGTAACAGAATCAGAGGTATCCAGAACACATAACTCCATCACCTGGACATCAAAAGTCATGGCACCGTTCTATCCTTCTGACATCAGCTCAATGGTATCATGCATTGGAATGCCAGGAGACAGTTCTATATATGACAAAAAAAAAAAAAAAACACAGACAGTAAACGTTCTGTAATTAGGCTAGTCATTCCGTCTCAGGACTCAGGCAGCATCATATACCACAATTCCAAAAAATAGTACACAATTCCCAAAAAAATAGACATGAACTCAAAGGTAACTGTAAGCACTATAACAAAATTGGCTTTCTGGCATGAAAAGATTGCAGGCACAACCAAAGAGTAATATCTGCAAAATCTTTATTATGAGACAGAGCTGCAGTGTAGAATGACATCAGCATGACATTTTTGCATTTTCCATTGCACTGTTTGGCACTTTGTTTCACCTAGCAGGGTGAATCTGTACAAAGTCACTATAGCTCTGTAGCAACTTACAAGCCAAGAAAAATATACTCCCCGGAAGTAATTTTGGTGCAAAGGTTGGGGGGTGGGGGGACAACCTTACTCGTCCCTTAATGCTGTCGCTAGCTGGCTGCTCCTCTTTATCGTGTTTAAAGCAGCAGTTACTGCTGCTGCCAACATATTCAGGAAGGAGGAACAGCTATACTGGATATTTTTGTTTTGTTTTGTTAAACAACAAAAAAGCAAAATACCCCTGCCTTTCAAGCCCTCCAACTGTCCACACCACTTAATCCACGGTCCACCCACCTGCAGGGTTTGATTTGCTTTTTGATTAATTTAACTTTGGTAACACAGAAGAAAACACTGGAGATGCATTTTAGGCTAACCATTGTATAACCCCCCAACCGGCCCCAATCCCTACTAAAGCAGACATAGCCAGGCTCAGGTGGCACACAGGAGAGACTCGACAGCACAGCTTTTTAAAATCAGACACTGACTGTACAGTACAGTACAGTAGATATGGACTAGCACAGCAGAGCACAGCAGACACCAATAAACATAATTATAACACCACTTATCCTTGCCTTCTTGCAGACTAGAGCTATGTTAGCTCTAGTTGAGAAGCACTGTTAGAATGTTGCTGTTTGTTTTGCGGTGCTGGTCACTCACTGGTAGAGCCTCTGGCCCACTCCTGTCTCCAAGACGCTACAGTATTAGCAGGGAAGAGACTAGAGAATGAAATTGAGAATGCCTCGCAGATTGCAGCAGGCTTCTTTTCTTGGGCACTCCTGGCCCTGACTGGCACCAAATAAATGGCCAGTAGTGCACCCTCTCGACGGCTCAGAACTGCCTGGCTTGGCTAAAGAGTGAATTCCCCTCCCAGCACCTCTGTCTTTTTATGCATAACCTCCCCGATGATGGTGTTGCTGTGGTTCACGGCTGTACCCCCATCTACCATCACAACACAAATCATCACCCCGTCCCCCATCCACCACAGCACCACCAGCAGACAGCAGTAACCTCCAACCCTGTCAGTGAAAGTCCTGCCTCCTGAGTTGCTGCTTAAGTTGCAGCCTCTGCTCCAGAAGTCCGTACTCTGACTTCTCCTTTCCAAAGGCACTGGGCAGTGTAATGTTACTCAGTTAATCCAAAGGGCTCAGCCCAACTCCTCAATCGACTCCCTTGTCAATCACAGTGTGGTGCCAGTGCCACACATGCCGTGCCCTGTTCAATCCGATAAGGACTCTGGACTCGGAGGACTCCCTTTAGCAGCTCCTTGGTGGCAGCACAACAGTCGATAAAGGCAGAACAGAATGGGAAGAGACAGACTAGCACCAATACGATAATGGATGACCAGCAAGCAAGGCTAAGCACCGACTGACCGCACTAAGTTCTCGATGCCAGCAGTCTCCCGCCTGCTCATCCTGACCCCTCGCAATTGGCAGGCAGGCAGCTCTCGCTTATGCTACTTCTGGGTACAGTGACTACGGTCCTTCACTTTCTCTCTCCCTGCTGCAACTGACTTCTGCTTCTCCCAGCTGCGGCCAGGCCAGCTTGTGCAGCAATGGTTCCCCTTCCCCCCGCTATTGTAACTGTCTCTCTTAGAGCTCTCTTCCAGCAGCCGGTGACCCACACCAGTGAAACTAAACCTGACATCCACCCCCCCACACCCGGTACGGCAGGCTTTTGAGTCCCTCCTAGCCCACCAGCAGGCAGCAACAGCAATGTAAGGGGATGTATGTTGGGGGGTGACAAATGTTATCACTTGAATTATTGGGGGGACTTGTGTCCCCCCTATAATTCCTACCCTGCTCTCAGTCTCTGTCTCTCTGAAAAGTCTTTCCATCTGTTTTGGTCTCTGCCTTCACGTGTCTTGTCAGTCATTCTTGGCTTCATTCTCACTCTGTTCTTCCCTTGCTCCCTCCCCTGCACCCACATCCTAGCTTGTGACATCAGGAGCTGGTACGACGGCCCCCACGCCCATACAGTGTTAAGACAAAAATCAGGGACGCATCTTACAAAAAAAGAAATATCTGCTCAAGAAGCCTTTTATATTGTGGAGCTTGGTGTGAAATTTTTTTCTGAAGGAGAACTGCACTGTAGCATTAATATCTGCTTTAAGTCCCTACTTTTAGAGTAGAAAATGTCAATTTTAGGATGAACTGTACTATACCGGGGAAATGTTTGAGTCAAACTCAGGGACAGTTGAGAGAGGTTTGTCGACAGTCCTGCAGCTGTGACCGATGGACTTAGCAACTGAAGGCTGTCGTGCTGATTAGTTTTGCCAACTGCTGCATTGTGTGCTTCATGTGCCTGATACCATCACAGCATGGCCGGCAGACATTCCCTAGCTGGGTACTGCACTGTTCTGTGCAGGCAGCTGTCTTATATGCATTTTTTGTTTTCCAGCTTATGGTGCTTAGTGATGTCACATTTGGCCAGGTGCAGCTGTGGACATCCCATTTGTCCAGGTGGCTGCGTGACGTCATGGGGTTCCATGTCACAACAGCGATCACTGTTACAGCAAGTGTACATCACCGAAAATCAAAATGGTGATGTATGCTCCCTACCAAACCTGACAACAGTGACAGAAAAAACAATGTATCTATGTGGGGGGCTGACCCCCCCTCATAATTCGCCCCCTCACCCCTCTAAACTATGATTCTCAACTCCAGGGGGTTGCAAGTCGGGGGAGGAGAGAAACCTGTCCTGAAAAAAAAATTAAGTGCTACACAGGTTCAAAACAAAATAAACTCCCTACCCTGCCCCAAACCCAGCACCTCCTTCACTGTAGCCCACCACCCTTGCCACCATACCAGAACGGCAGCTCAGCAGCGCACCACCAAACTACACCCCACATACCTTCTCATTCCTGAACCCTTCCAGTCTTTCGCCCTCCTAGTATCTCACTCTTTTGTCCCGTACCTTGGCACTATAACCACGCCTCACTACCCTTTCAGGGTAGCTCACATCACAGGCGCTGAATTTGCATCCAAAACTTGACTCTCACACTAGGCAAGGGGAGCAAGTGTTCATATCCCAAACCCGACTCCCACACCAGGCAAGGGGAGCAAGTGTTGACATCCCAAACCCGACTCCCACATCAGGCAAAGGGAGCAAGTGTTCACATCCCAAACCCGACTCCCGCACCAGGCAAGGGGAGCAAGTGTTCATATCCAAAACCCGACTCCCACCACGGCAGGGGAGCAAGTGTTCACATCCAAACCCGACTCCCACACCAGGCAAGGGGAGCAAGTGTTCACATCCAAAACCCGACTCCCACACCAGGCAAGGGGAGCAAGTGTTCACATCCAAAACCCGACTCCTACACCAGGCAAGGGGAGCAAGTGTTCACATCCAAAACCTGACTCCCACACCAGGCAAGGGGAGCAAGTGTTGACATCCCAAACCTGACTCCCACATCAGGCAAGGGGAGCAAGTGTTGACATCCCAAACCCGACTCCCACAGCAGGCAAAGGGAGCAAGTGTTCACATCCCAAACTCGACTCCCACACCAGGCAAGGGGAGCAAGTGTTGACATCCCAAACCCGACTCCCACACCAGGCAAAGGGAGCAAGTGTTCACATCCCAAACTCGACTCTTGCACCAGGAAAGGGGAGCAAGTGTTCATATCCCAAACCCGACTCCCACACCAGGCAAGGGGAGCAAGTGTTCACATCCCAAACCCGACTCCCACACCAGGCAAAGGGAGAAAGTGTCCACATCCAAAACTCGACTTCCACACCAGGAAAGGGAAGTAAGGGTTCACATCCCAAACTCTACCCCCACACCAGGCAAGGGGAGCAAGGGTTCAGATCCAAAACTCGACTTCCATAGCAGGAAAGGGGAGTAAGAGTTCATATCCCAAACTAAACTTTTACACCAGATCTCAGACTCGACTTCCACACCTGGACAGGGGAGTATTAATTTTAGTTATTATTTATTTATTTTATCTATTTATTTCAGATTGGGATTAATACCTTTGAGTCGGAGACTCATTTACAAAGTTTCCAGGTCATACAAACACATAAGACAAAACAGACAACATATAGGTTACATGGAGTTTAACAGATTACGTGGTAATATACATTGCAGTTTACAACTTGTCAACATTAGCACAAATGTTTCAGTGGTCAGTCAGTTAATCCTGGGCACTCAGGACAAAACATAACTGGTATAGGCATCAGTGCATGAAGGAGAGTATTGCATTCAATTCAGGAGTAGGCTGAAACGTATGACCTTACCAGGGTAAGTGCAGAGTACAGCACAAGGAGAGGACTTGCTTGGTAGAGACAGGCTTTGTCAGCTCAGGCATAGGAGAACTGGGTTGGGGGGAGCATGAGCAAAACTAGGGGGAAGGGAAGAGGAGGGGAAAAAAAGGTGGATCAGTGGGGGGATAAAGGGATGAGCCGGGGGAGTGAAGGAGGGTTGCATGAGGGGAAGGAAGCTGGAAGAAGGAGGGGAGTGGGTGAGAAGTGGGGAGGGAGCAGAGGTGATGGGGGCAGGGTAGCAGGTAACACTGGTGAACAAAAGAGGGGTAGGATAGGAGCCAGAGAACACTGCTTCGGTACATGCAGGAAAGAGTTTATAGTTTGAGAAGGCATTTACAGACATTCTCCTTGACCAAGTGGGCGCGTAGGCCTGGTTTGAATTGGCTAATCTTACTACTTTCGAGCGGGTCGTCAGGGAGTTCGTTAAGTAAGGGTTTACATCCCAAAAGCAACTCCCACACCAGGCGGGAAGTAACACTTCACATCTCAAACTCAATTTTCACAACAGACTGGGGAGTAAAAGTTCATATCCCAAGCCAGATTTCCACACCAGTCAGGCAGAGTAGGGGTTCACATCCCAAACTTGACTTTCACACCAGGCAGAGTAGTGGTTTACATTTCAAATTCAGCTAGCTCAAATTACTGGGGAGTCAGGGATCATATCCAAAACTTGACTCACGCACAAGGAGAGGGGAATAAGGGTTCACATCCCAAGTGTGACTCCCACACCAGGATGGGGGGAGTCATTTTTTTTAAAACTTTGTTTATTGATTTTTCGTCAACTTTACAAACAAAATTCTGCCCAAGAATAGGTATAGTCACCATGTAACATTACAACATTCACAGTTCATTGCAGGAGTACAGCTTCACTATTCTTCATTTAACCTCTATAAGTGAGCATGCACTTTTATGTAACACTAAACATAACACCATTTGGATCTGATTTGCAGTCAATGCAATTTCATCTATGATTTAGATTAATATGCAGGATTCTTTTACCAGGCTAACCAGAGCCTATCTTAGTTGTATAAAGCATTTTTTATTGACATATGCAATCTTATGTGAGCTCATATTCAACACAGCAACTGATTAACACACCTGTATTGACATTGTACAGAATTAACTGTTTGGAACTGAAAAGACCTAACATTAGTGGGTACTTCTTGTCTCTCTGGGCAGGTAGAAGCCAATAGATTTCCTCATGAGAGATTTCTTACCCGAGGCTATTATCCTGATGGTGATTAACTTCTATAGGGTCTAGAGGGGCCAGTTATAAAAGAAAAGTGTGTTGTGCAGACTCTGCTGACCATCTGTAACTCTTCCAGATTGCGCAGTGCTACCAGCACTCAAACACATGGCACACAGGTGCCATCTTGTGTTGCATTACTTTATTCAGTCTGTGACAATGGCTGCCCTACAACTGAGAATAATAACTTTAAACCCCCCTAAAACATAGCCCTTCTCACCACCCAGACACCTTATCTAATAACTCTTGAGATTAATAAACAACATTAGCTGTAAATACAGTGTGCATATTGAGGTTGAAAGTCCCGGAGCACACAAGGAATTTATTCACATTGTAAAGTAAAAAGAAACTAAGCATTTTAAGTCACATTAAACAGGATCCCTTGCCTCAATGTTCCTCCAATTAAAAAAACAAACGGTCAAATGTGTGACCCTTTCCGTTGGGAAATACCAAGATAGACATCACTCAGAACCCAACTCTAGTGCAGCGGTTTTACCCCACTGTACTTACAGATCATTCACTGCCTCCTACTGCTTCCTCACTGGAGTCAGAGCCTTCCCTGTTGTCCACTTCTGCATGGGTCTAAACTTTAGCAGTACAGGCCCCTGCCACCTTGGGGTTGGTGAATGAATATAACTTGTCTTGCAGATTAAATTGTAGTCTTGCTGGGAAACTCAGCCTGTATGAAATGTCCATTGCCGTTAGCTTCTGGGTTAGTCCAACAAATGATTTCCTTCAGTTCCTGACAAATGAATAATCCAGGAACATTAGTATTCTAGCTCCCTCAAAGTCAATCTTCCCTTGGTCTCTCACCACCTTCAAAATCATGTCCCTCATATTCGACTACTGCATTACTGTCAGTATCGTGCACGGCCCTTTCTAAGCTTGTTGGACCTGCCTAGGGGTGATCCGGTATGTTTTCAATATTACTGGAGCAAACCCCATACCCAAGGCTTCTGGCATCCAATGCTCTCAAAAGCTCACTGGGTCCTCTCCCTCTGTTCCCTCAGAAATTCCCAGCAGTCTGATATTAGGTGCACAGACTAAATTTTCCAGCTACTTGAGGGCGAGCCTTCATCAGCATTTGTTCTTTTAAGGAGGTTGCTACTGCCGCCATAGCTTTGCCCAATGTATGGTTTGCATCTTCTACCATCGGCCCCATCGCTTCCACAGTTGCTTCGACTGTTATCAGGCATTCCGTGTATGCATCAAATTTTTTATCCAGCAGTCTGGTGAAGTTTGTTAGGCCATTAATTGCTGCTTGCAGTGAATCCAAGGACGTGGGCAATCCACCTATGTTACTCATGGATGTTACAGGTGCCAGAGCTTGCAATGTGCCTGCCACAGAATGTTCCTGTTTTTGGGTGTTCTGAGTTTGACCCATCTTTTAAAAAAGTAGCTTTTCTAGCTCAGACCAACAAAAGCTTCCTTTTGGTGCATAGTCACCCGCAATATCCATTCTCAGTTTTGCCAAAAACGTGAAACCAGCAATCACTGTATTGGAGATCACACAAGATTGGCTCCCATGCTGGGCTGCTAGCTCTGCCCCCAGGATGGGGGGAGTCATGATGTATATACCAAATTCAACTCCCACACCAGACTGGGGGAGTAAGGGTTCAGAACTCATAATCAAGTTTCACTCCATGCTGGGGGGGGTGTAAACGTTCACATTCCAAACCTGAATCCCATAATTTGCTATAGAACCATTGGCTGTAAAACCAAGGGGCAGGAGGACTTCCTACTGTAGCCCAGGTGCCAGTGGGCTACTACCCCTGCCTGTTGACTACCACACAGGTTAAGGGTCCTGGGTCCTGTTGCGATGGTGTTTGGTGGTGTTATTCCAGAATGGAAAGAAAGTAGTGCAGTGCCTCCACCCAGAGTAAAGTAACAGTGGGCCAGGTGTCTAATTGGTACAACCCCCAGGGATGCTGTACCTACCTACCCTTCCAGTCACCCTACACAATGGATACCAAGATGTTCACCAATACTGTAAAACACATGTACTTAACAGCTAATACCAATAAAAATGCCTACAACACAGGAATTGCAAAGAACAGAACAAAGCTTTATTTTAGGGGTAGGGCTAGGG
The DNA here is from genome assembly GCA_016271365.2 of Neoceratodus forsteri. Classification (NCBI taxonomy): domain Eukaryota; kingdom Metazoa; phylum Chordata; order Ceratodontiformes; family Ceratodontidae; genus Neoceratodus; species Neoceratodus forsteri. The sequence continues at coordinate 90,166,803 of JADMNL010000026.1, read as the reverse complement.
ATGTGGTACCTGGACAAGGGATTACTGTTGTAAATAAAAGGTTTGTTTGAATTAGCAAGGCCTGTAGACCAAAACATCAAGAGTGCCTACCCCCACTGGTACCAGTGCAAACCCCCTTTTCTGTCCTGACTGGGTACCCAAATTTAATGCAGGCCTGCTGGTTGCCGTGAGCTGGCTGGCATTGGGGCCCTTGGAGTAAACTTTACCAAAAGTGCAACAGCTTTAAATTAATCTCCCTTGGCAGGGAAAGCCCTGGATTGCTCACGGTTCTACAGGCACAGAGATTTAGGTACTGGCGCAGTGGGTTCAAGCAAGCAGGAAACAACCGCTCTGAGTGGCAGCACACAGAGGGGCAGCAACTATGAGCCTGGAGAATGAAGTAAATGCTGGCTGCTGGTTGACCTTGGACTTGCTTGAAGATTCTTGTGGCTTGTCACCTTCTGACTTGCTTGTAGATTCTAGCAGCATGTCACCTCCAGCCCACCTAGAAGGCCAGATTACAGAGTACAAACACAAGGCCTACTAGGCCACAAAGGAACCCCAACCCAGGAGTGATGCCATGGTCTGGCTCTCTAAATGGGTCCAGAGTGCCCTAGCAATCAGGCCAGACACGCGCCCATGGCCCTCTGCAGCCCAGTCCACCTCACTTGATAGGGGTTAGCAGTTTCCCTGCCTGGCTTCAAGATGCAACTGTGAAGACTGCAATTTTTGCTTTTTGCCTAAACAGAAATAATCAGCTCTGATTTGCAGCAATAAGTTCTCCGACTTCCACCTTGCCAGTGACTTTTGGCTAGTAATGTACAGTCAGTCTCTGGAGTGGACCCTCCACCTTTCCACAGCTGGATTTCAGCAAGACCAACAGGTTCCTGAGCTCTGCATACCTACAAACCTTCTCCACAGATGTCCTCAGTTTCAGACCGAGTGCCAACTTTAGGCTCTGGCACACACAGTTCCAAGTAACCCTTTTTGCAAGCTCATGGTTTGCCACACTGCTGCAGGTTGACTGCAAACTCTTGATTCTCCAAACAAAAAAGAGCTTTCACCTAATGCCTTGGACATTCAGCTGCAATCACAGTTCTTTCAGGCAGAATAAATCTCTTTTTCCAATCCTCAGGAGACTGACTGTTTGACCAATAAAGTCCTGGAAAGGTTCCCAACCTTTCTGAACACAAAGTATGTGCTCCTCTTTACTTGATCAAAGCCCAGACCAGACTGCTTCAACTGCCCAAAGTTTCTGGGGTTTCACACACAAATTTCAGCTTCCGATTGGCTGAGTCCTGCTGTCCTTCACAAATATTAATAAACATCAACCTGGTTCGATTATTGACTCGTAAATGGGTTTTGACGCCTGGAATAAAATTCACACCTCTCCCAAAAGGCATTTCACCAGTCTTTGGGCACCTAAGCTGCCAATTGGCTGTCCATAGGGGTCAAAGTGACAAAGATGGGGCTGGCAGTATAGCCTAGAGGTTAGAGTAGCGAGCTGTGAATGAGCTTGGTACATCCAGCATACCTGGATTTTGATTCCCACAACCTCCACTTGTATAATGTGTTACTCTGAGCAAGTCACTTAACCCCCCAGCGCACCCAGGTTGCCCCTAAAAACAGGCACTTGTGCCTAGTGGGCCTTACCTGGTTACCAAAGACTAAAATAAATAAATAAAATGGCTACTTAGTGCACTGTTCCATTCAGTTTTACAGCAGTCCCAAATTTACCATGTTCCTGCCGCCAAATTACACAGTTTCTGCCTTTACTTGCCCCATTGTTCAATAGCAGCCTTTGTCCACTACCCAGTGACTGCTGAATTAGGCTTAGAAATAGTTCATTTTGCCTGTTGCTGCCTCTGATATGAACTGTCCCCACAGGCAGCAAGGCAGCTCATTATTATTCATGAGCCCTTCATTAATATTCAGATCCCTCCATTTCTTAAGCACTCATAGGCGCTTTAAAACTAAACATTCTGGCCACCTTTCAAGTACCTCCTCCAAGTGTCTGACCCCTGTTTAACTTATACAGGAGGTCAGGATCACAAGAGAGGCAATATTTCAACCACCGCAGTGGTGAGAATATGGGCCGGTGCTGTTAGGCATGCACAGACCTGTTTTGCTCCTCTGGCCCCTTTAAGACTAAAAACACACACGGGGCCAGACAGAAACTCAAGGAGGCAGCAGGACCTGGATTTAGCAGCGGGAGGTGGGGGGCCAGCACGTAGTGCAAGAGCAAGAATGGGCTCCCTCAGGGCAACAGGTAAGTCCCACCCCAGTGGGGTGTTACACTAGGAATAGAGTTGGGGTCAAACTTACACATCTGTTATTTGCAGATTATATTTTGCTGATATTTAAGAATCTTTACCCCAACTGATTATCATGCTGAGTTCTACAAAATTTTAGGGCTTTGCAATATTTATTTATTTATTTGTTAACTACGTTAGTGCACTGGTCCCAGCGACCATTGTAAGACATGACCTGGATGATCAAGATGGCACGTAATAGGTTTTTGACAAAAGTACATGCAGGCAAGGCAAATAACATATACAGGACAAGCTGCATCTGGAAAAACACAATACTGTCTAAAGAAATATGGCAAAACGGGTACAGGACATGGTTCGAAATAAGAACTATGGAGGAAAAAACAGACTCAAATTCCAGCAAGTTACATGATATACGAAGTAATTCAGACAGTTCATACAAATATACAACATAAGTAACACCAACAGTTGGGGAAAGACAGAGGTTATGCCCCTAAATGGTAAATGTGCTAAAGATCAGGTTACTAGCACAGCCCTTAGGTGGTCCTTGAAATGTATCAAATATTTGGGGATCCGGGTATCTTCAAAGTGGAGAAGCTGGGTTGTGAGAAACCCTTTTCTGACAAGGCTCAGGAAAGATGCACCCTGATGAATAAAACTGTGCCTCTCTCTTTGAGGGAAGGTGCTGCCACTACAAATGCGAGCCTTATCAGAAAGTTTGTATGTGTGGATGTATGTCCTGACCTGGGATGAGGCATTATTTGATGGCAGTGGTGCCGGAACAGTTTGAAAAGTGGTAGGGCCAAGGACGTAAGGGCTAAATTTTCCCCTATTAAATATATTACCATGATAGCAAAAAGTGATAGGGCCACTTGTAAAAGTGGTAGGGCCATGGCCCTAGTGGCCCCCCCATTCCGGCACCTATGTTTGATGGAATCGCCCAAGTTTTCAACTCCTTGTGGGCATGATGTCTTGCTTCTCAACAATGAAGATGGCATCCCCATGGGTGAATGGTGGATTTCACATGCCTTGGATAAAGGGTTATTACTTGGCATGTGGCCTTAAGCAGATTCAGTGCCAGCAGGGCAGACCTTACAAAGATCATCTCATGGTACTGAACGTGCACTCACTGGAGATCAAATGGCAGAGGGGGATATGGTAGAGATCTTCAAGTTCCTGAAGGGAATAAACAACACAAACTGCAGGGAACTATTTATCAGGAGTACAGAGTCAAAAACCCGATGTCATGAGTGGAAACTGGCAGGGGGCAGATTTAAGAGGAATGTGAGGAAATTCTTTCTTATGGAAGGGATGGTGGCTGTGGAACAGTCTGCCAGCAAAGATGGTGAGCACCATGACCATAAATGTTTTCAAGCATGGCTGGGATACAGTAAAGGGTTCGGTGGTTGCTCAGGTTGGTAGCAATAAGGAAGGGAGCTTGGGAGTGGACCGGCAAGGATAAAACCCTGTACAGACAATAATTCCTGGGACAGATAGAGAACTCTGTGTAGACTAGATGGACCGCTGGTCTTTTTCTGCCATCATCTATGTTTCTATGTTTCTAAATAATTATGTAGTTGAATTCCCAGACCTATGGTAGTCAGTCAGTGTGGCTGAAGCTGAAACACGAAGTGCTGGGTTACAAATTACTGTCGCTTTCAGTTCTGGCAGTGGCTGCAGTGGAAGGGAGACATCCAGCCGTCATATGCATATGCAGCATATTTGGAGGGAGGCGGTTAAAGTATGGGTGATGGGCTTGTTGATACCATTTTTGTAAATGGGTAGGTAAAATGTACAGAGGTGGTTGGCCAATGGCATTCTAATGCCATACATGTATGTGCCAACAACACTGACCACAAAAAAAGATCCAGTGCAGCCCTGCCTCATTACCATGCATATCACCCAACAGTTTAACTTTTATTGTTTTAAAAGCCTCCTTTCTTTTCTCCACTTTGAAGTCTCACTCCCGTCCTGGTGAGCATATCACTCACCACCTGAACAACCCGTTTCCAAATGAAAATTTGTCCAAAAGAACTCACCCCTGAGCCAGAAAAACAGTTCAGAGACATTCAGGGAGACTACCAGGGAAACAGTTTAGTGAATGAGAAATGGGACAGTGAGCATGCCTGAAACTTGAAAATGATCTCCCTCTTGCTGCGCCATCAAGTCGTACTCACACTTATGCTTGTCTCTCCAGCAACAACGTGGGGCACTAGGTCAGAAGAGCGCTGTCAATAACAGCGTTGTCCACTACAGTGCTGTACTGACAGCGCTCTCCACTACAGCACAAGCACAGAATACCACAGCACAACAGAGCACCAACACATTGATTAATTGCATTTTTATATGGGGGCTCTGTCCCCTGCCCATGCCGCCCCCCTCGAACTAAAGGATTCCTACTTCGGGAGGAGTGGAGCATGGGGAAACATAAAATTTGTGGGGCCACAGATTACAGTCTCCATGGCCCTGTGCAAAGAAAAAAAAAAAGTCCCGCAAGAAGAAATAAAGGGAGACCAAGATTAGAAACCTGGTCTCTACCACCCTTCTGACAAGCTGCTCCATGCCTCAGCCCTCCCTGCCACAGGAACAGGGAGCAGCTTGGCCAGCCTCCTCAATTCCTCTTCCCTTGTGCTATCTACTAGCACCACAGACAGCGACCTGGGTAGTGCTTACTGCATAGCGCTGTTAAACCCCTATCGCTGTCTGTAGTAGCACTCTACAGACCACGCTGTGTTGTCTGGTGCTATTATTGTAGTGCTATTATAACCAGTTACCACAATGGCAAGGAACTACACTCAGAAATCCCAGAAGTAATATTATTTTTAATATTTTGATAAAGCAAAGTAAAGCAGTCTTTTGCCCCATTTTCTAAGTGCAATAAGACCCTCCAGGGTGGGTGGCGTTAGGCTATACCGTCCTTCTGGGGGCTGTGAGGCCCTTCTTCTGTGGTGTCATGCAGGGCTGAGGAGAGAGAATGGGGGGAGGAGGAGTGTCGGATTTGAGGAGGAGGACATTCCAAGTTTTAGCCCCCTGAAATGTATCCTATGTGAGGAAATGGGCCACTCATATAGGCAGTACCCTTGCATCACCCATAACTGGATGGATGGTCTGGACCAAGAGAGGATATCATTACAGGACAGGCAAGAGAGGCACAACTCCTCTCCACCCCCCCACAGAAAGACTATCCCAGAGGAAGCCACACCGCAACCTCCCTTGGATGAACAACCTGCTGTGTCTGAACCTTCTCAGGCTATGCGTATGTCAGCCTCCCCACAACCACAGGATTTAATGACCAAGGTGACTACTGAGCAAGGGGATCTTACAGATGCTCCCCTAACAAACCCACAAGCAGATGACATGGTAACACTAACCCCTGTGCAAACCCCAAGGAGGATAGTTTCTGAACGAGATCTCCCACAGGACCCTGATGATGATATGCAACTGGTTATCAAAATGAAATGGAGCAGATCAAGAAAAACAAAACCAAAGACCTCTAAACCCATGCCAAAGAAAGCCCCCCTCCCCAGGACTACTAGGAACAGATTCACAGCCCTTTCCAAACAATGAGATGACACTGAAGAAGAGGAGACAGAATCTGAGGGATCCCCAATTTCCACCTCTATAAAAGATGTCTCTTCCAATCGATTATCAATCATTGCATCATTCTTAGCCAATCAGGGTGGCTTATTTCTAAACATTCCAGGTACTGTTTATAACCATAAGAGAGTGTCTTATGCAATCAATTCTAAAATTCTGAAGTTCTAAGTAAGCAATAAGCCACAATGGGGCTTACATTAGACAGTTTTAATGCATAGCTAGGGGGCGCAGTGAGGCAGGAGGCCACAGTGGCTGCACTGTTTGGGGTTGTTCCTAATGTTCAGGAAGTCTGTAATTAGAGTAGATCAAGGATTTGAAACAAAACATAACTATACCTAATTGCACTATTAGCATGCAGTTTTGTTTGATTAAGAAAGGAAGCAGATAAAGCAACCAGCAGCATAAATGGATTTTAGAGAAGGCTAACGGTCATAAAATGTGGGTTTCCAACCAAAAATAATTTGATGCAAAAAGGTTGACACTGTCCCTTTAACTTGGGGGGTGCAAAAACCTATTTCAGGGGCCAGTTATCCATTAGGATTGATTATCTGTTGTTTTCTTCACAAGTGGTTGTACATAAGGCTCAATCCACAGCCACCGGATCTTGGGATCACATGGCTTTATCTTGCACTTGTACGAGCGATTGGGTGTATTCCAGTAAGCCGCAGACACGGAAGTTACATTGTTCTTTATTGGAAGATGCACAAGTGTGTAAAGGATGGGTTTCCCTTCCGTAGGACCGCCTTTCTGTTCAGTGTGCTTATGACAGTATGCTGGAGTGGTGGCAGGACATGAGAAATGATTTACAAGCATACTTCAAGGACCAAAAGAAACCTTGAATCTTGTACTGTATATTTTGAAACCTTCAAAGACTAATCTCTCTATCTCAGCAGAACATAAAATTAATTTAGAAGAGCAAACTGAGATTGTAAAACAGGATATGATTACATTTCAGTATGACTGGGCTATGTCCTTGAGATACGAAATGTAATCTGGCACTCAAGGATGTAATATTAACCTAGATACATTTAAAATCTGACAGGAGGGGATATCAGATAGGGTTATGACAAAACTGAAATCCAGTGACGGACAGCACCTGACATAAAGAACAGCAGGAAATAATGGAGATTGTACAGAAAACAGCTACAGAAGTTTTTGGTACATCTTCAGATGAGAGCTGTAATCCCCCAAATTTCCCAGATAGGGATACCCCCCTTTCAGACAGTGGAGTAAAACCTAGGATTTCAACTATGTCTCAGGCTGAAGTTCAGAATGCTATTAAATCCTTAAATACTGAAACAGCCCCGGGCGTGGATGGACTGCCGCAGGAATTTTATAAAGCATATTGACAGCACTTAGTCCCGGTGTCACTGACTGTATTTAATGAAATAATGGCTACAGAAACAGTTCCTGCCTCTCTATGAATGAAGCATTGTTTATATATATTTTTGAGAAAGAGGGTAAAACTGTCTTATCCAGTTGTAGACCTTTGTGCTTATTAAATAAAAAAAATGGCCAGCCCGCCGGTGCAGCGGTTGGATTTCTCTTGCGACACCGATGACCCGGGTTTGGGAACGGACCTGGGAGTCAGAGGGCTGGCCGGGGAAGGGGGAAGAAGGATCGAGCGTCCATGGGACTGCTCTCCTTCTCTGGGGGTGGGGGAGAGTGTCCGGTGCTTTGTTGCCCCTTGGTGGAGGCTGGGGAGCTGCGTGGCTGGCACCACCATGTTGAGGGGTGGAGTGTATGCTGGACATCATTGCACATCCCCGCCCCTGGGGCAGCAGCAAAAAATAAAAAAATCACAGACCCCTGGCATGATGCCCCTGCCCTACCACCGGCCTCAACTGCCTTACATGTCCATGGGGAGGGGTTCCTCTCCCATGGCCCCGACCAGGGGGAAAATTGGGGAGCTATTCACAGTTACCATGAAGGAGGAAGCCCCCAGTAGGCCCCACCCAGGGGGTAAGCCTGGGGGAGGATGAGGACGGGGGCACGGGCAGACCTCCGAAAAGAGGATAAGGGGCCATGGCTCAAAAAAAAGAAAAAAAGAAAAAAACTGGCCACTACAGCAGAAATTGTAATACCTAACTCCCAGTCATGTGGCATGCCTCACAGGAGTATATCTGATAATTTAATCACTACCAGAAAAATATAAGAACGTGATGTGGCACTACAGGTCAAGTCAGAGGTATCTTCTGGCCCTCGATCAGGAGAAGACCTTTGATAAAGAGTACCACGGCAAACTATTTTTTGTATTGTTGAGGAAATATGGTATCCCGGAGCAGTTCGTACCATGGATTGCCTCTTTATATGAACAAGCAGCCATGTTTCCAGATAAACAGCTTTGTCGAAAATAACATTAATATTGTAAGAGTACAACAGGGCTGCCCCTTGAGCCCCCTGCTCTGTACCTTAGCATTGGATCCTTTGTTACTCATGTTATGAGCTTGGGATACCATGCAAAGTATACAGTTAGACAGAAGTCCCTCCATAAAAACTCTGGCATAGTCTGATGACCTTTGCATCATAACCAGCTCCTACACATCAGGCCTAGCCATCCAAAAAACGACAGAGATGTGTTCATTAATGGTAGGGGCAAGTATAAATACAGAGAAAGGCAAGGCTATCAGTTTAGAAACACAAACGATGGACCCTCCAGCCCGGGTATTAGATGGGGTTCAAATAGTAAATTCTGTGAAAGTCTTGGGTATACAGTTTGACCCTTGGATCAATGCAATTGAGGACTGGAATAAAAAGAATAAATCTGCACCTTAGTAAACTCATTAGCTGGAAAAACACATTTTTTTTGTCAAAGAAAACTTACGCATTTGAGAAAAACTTTAATACTCCCACAGTTTCTGCACCTTAGCCAAGTCTACCTTCCCCCATAGTATGTGAAGCTAAAATATACAGTGTTTTCTATCAGGCTTTACGGGCAGTAGACTAAATCCAGTAAAAAGGCACATTACATATAGGCCCATCCAAGAAGGTGAGGTAGGAATGATACACAATTGCATTTTTTCTCAACCTGTTTTTATCTCGTAACCTCTCCCCAGCAGTCAAATAAAACCATAGAAACGTAGAAGTTGATGGCAGATAAGGACCGCAAGGCTCATCCAGTCTGCCCATTTTTTCTACCTTATGAATGTGCCCTAGGCTTTTACTCTGTCAATGGCCTATCTATTCATACTTTTCTTTAATGCTCCTGTATGCCTATCCCATGGCTGTTTGAAGCCCTGCACTGTATTCATATCCACTACTTCCTGAGGTAGGCCGTTCCATGCATCCACCACCCTTTATGTGAAAAAGAACTTCCTCATATTACTCCTCAATTGGCCTCCCTCTGATCTCATGCTGTGTCCTCTTGTCCTGCTATTTTTTTTATATTGAAACATGTTAGACTCTTTCACCTTGTTAATGCCCTTAAGGTGTTTGAATGTTTCGACCATATCACCTCTCTCCCTCCTTTGCTCTAGGGTATACATATTCAGCTCTGTTAATCTGTCCTCATGTTTTCTGATGCAGTCCTTGCACCATTTTGGTTGCCCTTCTCTGGACTGCATCCATTTTGTTAATGTTCTTGTGCAGGTGCGGCCTCCAGTACTGCACACAGTACTCCAGATGTGGCCTAACCAGCATCTTGTACAGAGGGATTATTACCTCCCTCTTACAACTTGCGATACCCCTACTAATACACCCCAACATCCATCTAGCCGTACCTACTGCTTTAGTGGTCTGCTTGGATGATTTCAGGTCATCTGTGATGATGATGCCCAAGTCTCTTTCTTCTCTTGTGATTGCCAGCAACTCCCCTCCCAACCAATAGGTGGCTTCAAGGTTTCTCTTCCCTATATGCATGATCTTGCACTTCTTTGCGTTAAACCCCAGTTGCCACTCTTCTGACTATTTTGCCAGTTTATCCAGATCTCTTCTCATTCTGCCCACACCATCTCGATCATCTGCTCTGTTGCAGAGCTTGGTGTTATCCGCAAACAGACAAACCTTACCCTCCAGTCCATCTGCAATGTCACTAATGAAGATATTGAAGAGGACTGGCCCCAGGACTGATCCCTGAGGTACCCTACAAGTGACTTGCATCTCTTTTGTTTGTATACCGTTTACCACCACTCTGTTTTCTGTCACCCAGTTGACCAACTTCTGACCCACCCCAAGCCTACTCAGCTTATTAATTAATCTTCTATGTGGAACAGAATCGAAAGCTTTGCTGAAGTCAAAGTAGGAGACATCAACTGCACCCCCTTGGTCCTCCACTCTGGTTACCCAGTTAAAAAAATCTATAAGATTAGTTTGACAGGACCTTCCTGTTGTAAACCCATGCTGTCTTGGATCCTGTGCTCCTATGGATTCCAGGTGTTGCACTATCCTTTCCTTAAGGAGTGCCTCCATAATCTTGCCCACTACTGAGGTAAGACTGACTGGTCTATAGTTCCCTGCCACCTCCCTGCTACCACTGTTGTGGAGTGGAATCACATGAGCCCTTCTCCAGTCTTCTGGGACCTCTCCTGTGCTCAGAGACTCACTAAACAGTTCTGATAATGGCTCTGCTAGTTTCACCCTTAGCTCCTCTAGTACGCTGGAATGTATGCCATCAGGTCCCATTGCCTTGTCCACCTTCAGCTTAGCGAGCTCTTGTAGGATCCTTTTATTTGTGAAGGGACTTGTGCACACCTCCCTCCCCCCTGTGTCCATAGTGCTGAGCTGTGGACCCTGCCCTACCTTCTCCCCAGTAAATACTGAGCAGAAGTATCTATTTAGGATAGATGCTTTTCCTTGGTCCTCCTCCACACACTCCCCCCTTTATCCCCTTTGATCTTTGCAATACCCCCTCTGGACTTTCTCCTTTCACTAATGTATCTATAGAAAGTCTTGTCCCCTTCTTTTACTGTTTGTGCTTGTGTTTCCTTGGTTTGGGCTTTTGCCTGTCTTACTGCCTTCCCTGCTTCCCTTAGGGAAGTTTGCTATGCCTCCCTATCTTCGTTCAGCTGCGTTCCCTTATATTTCCTGAAGGCCAGCCTTTGGCTCTGATCCTTTCTGCTACTGTTTTTGAGAACCAAAGTGGTTTCCTCCTTCTTTTGCTCTTGCTTTTCTCCCTAACACAATGGGATATTGCTTCAAGTATTGCATCCTTAATGCTTGCACACTTTGCCTGTACCCCTCACCTGTATTTCTTCTTGCCAGGGCTAGCTTAACTCTGTTGGCCATCTTATCAAAGTCAGCTCCTCTGAAGTCCCATATTTTTGCCTTGGAATGGGATGATTTAGTTCTAGCGGCCAAATTGAACCATACCATGTGATGGTCACTGGCCCCCAGGTGACCTTCTACCTGAAAATCTGTGATCATTTCCCTGTTAGTCAGTGCTAGATCTAGGATAGCCCTGTCTCTTGTGGGTTGTTGTACCAGTTGTTTGAAGCCCTCCCCCTGCAGGGAATCCACTATGTGTCTAGTTCTGGTGGATGTTCCTGCTGTATTCTGACTATATGCAGTTAGCCCCAGCACTTGACCCGGAGAGGAAATGGTTAGCTCTGTGCAGGAGTGGTGGGTGAAGTGTCCTCAGTTCACGCTGCGAAGTGATTTGTGGAGTCAAGGCGAATACGCAAAGTGCTCCACAACGCAAAGTGGAGTATTTCGCATCTTGATGGGCGACGCAAAGTCCATTGACAGCAATGACTTCAAGTTACTCCACCTCCCCAAGCCACTACTCCACAAATTTTAAGGTGAAGTACATTGAAAACAACGTACTTCGCCTTGTTTTAAGCTCCAAAGGTGAATTTTGCAGTGATTCATGGGATTTCAGGTCACATGGGCTCTAGATTGTTCTGCACAGCCTCAGTTTGGGGTAGTGTGTGTAGGAAGCTATAGGAGACAGTCTGCTGTGAGAGCTCTCTGCATTTCAAACCTTCTAAAAGCAGTTAAAAAAGCCTTTTTGAGTAATTTTTTTTGCTCAAACTTTAGTTCATTGATTGTGGGAAACCCTCCTGTGCTCATATCATTGAGCATTTACTGTTTGTGTGTGGATTTTGAATGTTAATGTACAACATTCAGTCTGTGTACTGACAGACACTGGAAGTGTGCTTTGGGGGAGAGGCGTATCTGTGGTGTAGGTAGATTAACACAGAGAAAAATATAGTTCTTTCTGTTTTGGTGATATTTTTCTTGTATAACTGTGTTAATGTACACACAGTAATATTTTCAATAATTCTTGACATTTTTTTGCTGATGGTTGTGGTGCAGCAGTGCATAATTTTAACTTTTTTAAAACCGGGAGAAATCTCGCGCATGCGCAAAGTAGCATGAAGATCAAATTGCTTGCTTGTGCATGCGGAGTTCAACCTAGATTACAAAAGTAATTTGCAGTACTTTCGGTGCTCGTTTTATCGCATAAACCAGGAACAGTTTACAATACCACAATGCAGAGGCGAACTGGATTTTTTCACTTCATGCCAAAAACGCTTTCGGATCGCTGTCATGGCAGACGCGCGGTCTCACCCAAGATATGCTTCCGGTTGGTGGGTGAGTTAACGTCGGACCAAGTGACCAACTAATAATTAAAATATTAACAAAACTGGCACAATGGATTAAGTTTCAGATGTACAGGGGCATACTAGAGTCATTCCTTAACAGGTGTGTGCCACGAGGCACACTGTTCACGTGTGACTAAAAACGGAGGGGCAAAGCTGACAGTGCCCCTTTAACTGGGAGAAAAAAAGACAGTCTTTCTGTTTTGGTTATATTTTTCTTGTATAACTGTGTTAAGGTACACAGTAATATTTTCATAATTCTTGACATTTTTTTGCTGATTGTTGTGGTGCAGCAGTGCATAATTTGTTTGTTTAAAAAATCTGGTTATATTACTAAAGGTTTTCAATTTGCTACACATTACTTGTAGTGTGTGTGTGAGTGTGTGTGCGATGCGTGCCATTAAATCAGACACCTTTTATTGTGCCACAGGGTAATTGCAGCAGTGTGAACCTGCTATCCACCGCACCTGCATGAATTTTTTGCACTGCTTTGTGGTATCTTTACTAATAGTGGATTGTTACTGCCGTGCACTAATCCCCCAACCGGCAAAAGGTATTCCTTTCCAGATTTGGATTTGTGACTTGTTTTGAGCACTGGTTAGGTGTTGTTATGCCTTTTCGTGAGCATCTCTTGAGTGCGCAGTGCAATCTTAATCTGTCTGTGCATTTGCAGTGCACCACTAATTCTGGAAGACTTTGTATTTCTTGTTATGCTCTCATTTCACTTTGTCAGCACTGGGGAATTTTCTGGACACAAGACAGTAGCATTTTGTCAGCACTGTGGAATTTTCTGGACACAAGACAGTAGCATTTTGGGGATGCACATTAATTCTGGTGACTGTGTGTGTGGGAGGCTGCCAATATTGTTGTCACCTTGCCTTACTTCGCGTTAAGGCAGAATGATAATGCAAAGTAGTAATTACAAGATGAAGTGAGCCTTTCATATGGGTCACTCCATGTAGCAAAGCGACAAGGCGATGTGCCCACTTCTCGGGCACTTTGCCGGCATAATTTAAATTTGCTGCATCTCTATGCAGAAGCATAGAACATTGAGCTCGAGCTCGGTTTTCAAACCTCTGTCTCTGGTACATATCAGTGTAACCAACAGATTTTTTACTCCGCCTAACTGTGAAGTTGCTCCGGAAATCTCTCCTTCGCTTCAGTTCAGTAAAAGTAAAAATTGGTAGTTTTTCCTCAACGGTTTCATTTATTTTTGGTATCAAGTCCCTGTCTACGGTACAGGTAGTGTAAGTAGGTAGATACTGAATTGTTGGTTTAGAAATTGGTTTTTCTTCGGTTTCCCATCGGTCAGTCCGGTTGTGAATTGAAACAAATCTGTTTTTTCTCTAATTCGTACATTTAATTATGGTGTCCAGTTCTTATATCGGTTTCAAAAAAACAAACTTTCTTCATTTTTTCCACAACCCGTAACACAGTTGGTAACCGACAAGTTTGTATTACCTGGCTCGAAAGCTAAGAAGGGTAACTTTTTGGAAAAGGCTATGTCTGAGAAATCCAAGAAGAAAACCAGTCCCACTCGGTTTCAACGCTGTACTGAGTGTGGGGAGGCTTTTGCTAAAACTGATCCCCACCTCATATGTATTTATTGTCTGGGGTTTGACCACCTCAAAACAGACTGCCAGATATGCAAGAATTTTCCCAAGGCCACCCTGGAAAAAAGATTAAGTAGGTTGAAGGAAAAAGAGGCTGAGAAATCCGCTGATCTGGATGGCCAGCCCAGATCGGTTCTGACCGAACCTGAGGAGGTACCTGCTGACATGGGCGATACCTCCTCAGGCAAAAGGAGAGTCGATTCTGAGGGATCGGTTCCATCTAAGAAAAAGAGAAAATTAGCCAGCTCAGATCCAACCCTGCAGATCCCAACCGCTAAGGAGATTGCGAAAGCGATAAATATTGTACAGGCTCTCCTCCCGGTTCCATCCAAACTGACGCCTTCAGTCAGGCAGTTGGTTCGGATGGTTCCAGCTCCAACAGATTATGATCTGGAGGCTTTTTATGATGTTGGGTGGGAGGGAGATGAAGAGTGTCCTGATGATGATGATGATGATGATGATGATTTTGGAGGCCTAGATGAGCCTGTAGAGCCTGAAATCTCCCCAGACAGGCCTTCCAATGTCTCCCCTCCCAGACTTTCTGAGTCCCCTTCCCACTTCTTGTTCTACAAAAAAGTGGCTGAAACTCTCCAGCTCCCAGTTATGGAAGCCACTGAAGAGGAGGAAGAACCTGACTATGTGGAAATAATGGCCGTCGCAGAGTCCAAGAGGCTGTCTATCCCACTACATAAGTCCTTAGGGAAACAGACCCAAAAAATCTTGCAAATGCCCACTTCTGTTTCTCCTGTGGCTAAAAAGATGGACAGGAGGTATATGTTGTCAGGGTTCTGGTACAGATTTCTTGTACAATCATTGCAGCCATGTTGGGGTAGTGCAGACTGCAGCCTGTGACAAGGCTAATATCCCCTTGGCTTCACACCCCTCAGATAAGGATTCCAGAAAGGAGGATGCCATGGCCAAAAAACAATATTTGGCATCCTCCTTGGGACTTAGACATGCTGCCTATATGGTCTATACAGCTAGGTACCAGAAGTCCTGGTGGGATGGGGTTCTGGAGCTGGCTAAGAAGGCTTCCCCCCAGCTAGCCAAGGAGCTGGAGGAGGTGGCTGCTGATGGTACTGAGGCATCCAAGGTGCAATTTCATGCTGCTGTGGACTCTAATGATGTGGCATCTACAGTCATGGCTACATCTGTCTCCTTAAGGAGATTCACTTTGCTCAGGTGTACTAGCCTTTCGCAGGATACCCAGGCTAAGGCCATGGATTTTTCTGTCACTGGTAATTCTCTATTCGGGGAGCAGAGTCTTACATGAAGAAGATGGATGAGTACAGGACCACCTACAGGAGTGCAGTGGCCAGGGAAAGGCAAGCCACTCCTCAGAAGCAGCAGTCTAGGGCTGGCAAGGGCAGGCCTTTTTATATGCCTTTTTACCAAGCTCAGGCTTCCTCTTCCTTCCAGCAGAGGGAGTTCTTTAGAGGGAGAGGTAGAAAAGGGATGAGCAGAGCTGCGTCCTCTTCTCAGCCTAAGGCTCCTGCCAAGTAGACACCTTCATGTGTCAGACCAGGTTGCCTCCTCATTTCCAGTAGGAGGCAGACTGGCTTACTACTTCCAGGCCTGGAAGTCTATCACTTCAGACAAATGGGTCCTGGAAGTAGTAAGCCAGGGACTTGCTCTCAGCTTCAAAAGATTCCCCAGACTGAGAGACAGGTCTTTTCTACCTGCAACACCCCTGGAAACAATTGCTCTAGAGGCAGAAGTTTCTTCCCTACTACTCCTGAAAGTGGTGGCAAAGGTTCCTCCACAGCACAGGGGGAAAGGACTGTATTCAAGATACTTCCTTACCCCAAAAAAGACAGGGGAGTGGCAACCCATCCTAGACCTGAGATATCTGAACAAACATATCACAAAGCCAAAATTCAAAATGGTGACTCTGGGAATAATTCTTCCCTCTCTGAGGCCAGGAGACTGGCTAGCTTCCCTGGACCTCAAGGATGCCTATTTTCGTATTCCTATCAGGTGCTCCCACAGAAAGTACCTCAGGTTCGCGTTGCCCTCTGGTCATTACCAGTTAATAGCCATGCCCTTTGGTCTGACATCTTCCCCAAGGATGCTCACAAAATGTCTAGCAGTAGTGATAGCCTTCCTCAGAAGGCAGGGCATCTCAGTCTTTCCATATCTAGATAACTGGCTTATTGTAGGCCAGTCTTCACACCAAGTCAAGTCAGCTCTAGAGGTCACCCAGAATCTTTTAAGTTCTGTGGGATTCCTTCTCAATCTATCTGTGAGTGGGCGCAGGTCTCTTTGTGGACTAATTGGTAGCGTGACACAGTTTCAGTTGTAAATGAATGACATTTATTCACTTCTATCTCAAAATTTCTTCATAGCAGGACAAATATAACGTCAGTGGACTGGTACGACAACAAAATAAAATAATCAGAATGGCAAACAAACTTCATCCCATGACTTTTACATGGCTTGAAAGGTGTTCTTCTCCTAACACCTGCTGGAGCAATTCACAGAGCTACATGGAGTTTACCTCCAGACCCAGGAGCACAATCTAAACTAACAATCTCAAATGACAGTCCTTTTATACAGGCAAATGATCATGTGTTCTCCCGAATTCCACCCACATCATTAATGCTAAAGTAAAACTCCTTATTTAAACATAATTATTTTGTATTAACTATCTAACTAAACAGTTTTTAATTCACATACATATACACATAGTCAGTCTATTTTATTTCAATTCCTGGCTCTTTTACAAACAGCTCTGACCATCAGGCACCGCTCCCAACAAGAGACAGCATAAAACAAAGGAACAAAGGGCTGGTCAGCACTATAGCTGTCCTGGAAGGGAGTGGTGCAAGGAAAGTCAGAAGCTGATGCTGAAAATCCAAAGACACATGAACAGGTGCCCTTTCTGTAAGTGAGAACTGTACCACACAATTTATATAGTTTTTCTCTGAGGTGTACAATCCCCCATATAGTTTCATAACCTGCTTACTTAAAACACAACTGCCAGGCTGTTACCAACATGTGCCTTAACTGGTTGTTTCAAACAGGGAGCTTTGAGCAGGAAGTAATTCAAACTAACCAGCCTTTTACAAATGGTTTTACAGCCCACTACAAGTACCTTGTCCCTAGTCTTTATTTTATCAAAAGATAGGATAGGACATGTGTATGAATTAACATTGCACTGACCTTCTGCCAGGGGAAGTTAAATGTGCAATAAGCACATGCTGTATTTCAATACTTTCGCTACTGTTAATATTTACAACCACTGGAGAAGGAATGACTTCCAAATAAAACAGTCCCTTAAAGACTGAAACTTAAACAGAACAGTAACTTAAATGACTTTATTTTATTTCCCCTCACTTGCAGCCCATTCTTCCTCTTAGTCAAGCGGCGCTTGTATTCTGGTGTGCTACCAAACACCTCTAAAAAGAAGGATTAAAAGTGTTCTTTCAACCCAAGTAGGAACAGATTGCTGGTGCTGCTCATTTAAGCTCCAAATTAACTCAATTACCATGTAAAGAATCCCAACTACCTTTACACAAGGGATTCAGTTCTCCCTCTCTCTTTAACTGAATTACCTGGGGGGGGGTTACTAAATGACTCATTCTTACTTCTGTCCTCCCCTTTGCTTTATTTTTTTTACCTTGCTAGTCTGCACTACACTATCTTTTAACTTAGGCTCAACTTTTAAAGCTTACATTTATTTATTTAATTTCTGATTGTACATAGTTATAGTATCGAAAGGCTTTAAGTAAAACACCAAGCCCAAAAGTTCCAGGGCCCCTAATCCATCACAGAGTCACTCTGTGACACTATCCAAGTCAGTTCTCAAACCAGTACAGCTCCTTACCATTATAGGAGTAGAGCTGGATACTGTTCAGGCAAGGGCCTTCCTCCCATGCTCAAGGATAAAGTGATTTAGTGTCAGTGGCTCTGGAGGCAGCACACTTGCCTCTGGGGCCGGGAGATCAGAGGGCTGTGGGTTCAGTTCCCACATCTGGCACTTGGGTTAATATCCCAGTACTGACACTGTAGTGCAGCATGAGAGGGGTGCTGCACTTCTCAGGTGCCGTCTTTTGGATGAGACGTTAAACCGAGATCCCATCTGCTTGGATTGGTGGTAGTTCAGGTGGATGTTAAAAATCCCATGGCACTTATCGAAAAGAGTAGGGGAATTTCCTCAGTGTCCTGGCCAAATTTCCCTCATTCACTAAAAAAATACCACCAACAGCTTAATCTGGTTCAAGGTCAGTTGGCGTTCATCTGTATCCCTCTCCTCCGGGTCGTGCCTGAAAATAGGCAAGATTTGTCTACTGCAATTACCCGTTCAACAAAAACTAAATAAATAAATAAAATGAAGGCCCTTACAGATCTGGCTTCTTTTTTCTGACCTCTGGTGTCTTGTCCAGCCAGACATTTTCTTCAGCTCCTATGCCACATGGCAGCTTCCACTGCAGTGGTTCAGGGAGCCAAGTTCCAGATGAGGGGACATTCAGTTCCATTTAAGGTCTTTTTGGTCTCAGAAAAAGGATTCTCTCACCAAACTGATTCCAGTGACTCAGACTCTTGTCCAAGCCCTCCAGTGGTGGTAGGATCAGGACAATCTCAGACAGGGTGTCCCATCTGTCAGTCAAGCACCCTCAGTGGTCTTGACTACAGATGCCTCTCTCCTGGGGTGGGAAGCCCATCTAGAGACTCTCACTGCTCAGGGTACTTGGTCACAGCAGGAGTCTCTCCTTCACATCAGTCTTCTGGAGCTCAGAGTTGTGTATCTAGCCTTTCAGGCATTCTCTGAATCAGTCAAAGGGAAAGTGGTGCAGATTAGGACAGACAACACCATTACAATGTGGTACATAAACAAGTGGGGGGGGGGGCACTCAGTCCATGGCCTTGTGCATGGAAGATATGAAGGTATGGTCAGTAGCCCATTCTCTTCAAAACTTCTCTACCAGCAGTTCATCTTTCAGGGAAGAACAATGTGCTGGCAGATGCTCTAAGCAGAATATCTCAAGGTCACCACGAGTGGTCCCTGAATTCTCATGCACTTCAGGTAATTTTCAGGAGATGGGGCACTCCACAGATAGATCTCTTTGCGGCCCCAGACAATCATCAACTTCCTCTATTCTGCTGCAGACCTCCAGTCCTGGGGACTGTTCCTCTAGATGCTCTCCTGTTAGACTGGACAAGCAGGTTTCTTTATGTTTTTCCTCCTTTTCCACTGATATTTAGAGTACTGATCAAGATCAGGTCTCAACCCTGCACAGTGATCCTAGTGGCTCCAGACTGGGCCAGGCAACCATGGTATCCTCTGCTGCTGTCCCTGACAGTCTCAGTTCCCCTATTTCTGCCCAAGAGGCACAATCTTCTGACCTCTTCCCGGGGGAGGATTTGGTATCCCAATCTTCAGTCTCTCAGACTCAAGGCGTGGTTCTTGAAGAGTTAGAGTATGCAGGTCTGCATCTTTCACAAGGGGTAATGGATATCCTTAAGGTTTCCAGAAAACCTTCCACCAGAAAAACTTACACTTCTAAATGGAAAGATTCAGTATTTGGTGTTCTGAGCGAGACATGTAACGAGGCTCTGCAAGCATTGCCACAGCCCTGGATTATCTGGTTCATCGTAATAGCTTAGGCCTCAGGCCCGCTACCCTTAAAGTGCATTTGGCAGCTGTCTCTGCTTTTCTTTCTGCAGGGAAGGGATCTTTTCTGGCATCTCATCCTATTTTTAGTAAGTTTTTCAAAGGTCTGGTTCACATCAATCCTCCCTTCAGAGTGCCTACTCCTGCTTGGGACTTGAATGTCTGCACTGCACAGCTTATGCAGCCCCCCTTTGAACCTTTATCCTCAGCTGAGCTTAAGTACTTGACTTGGAAGACTGTCTTCCTGGTAGCCATTACTTCTCCCAGGAGAATCAGTGGATTGCAGGCTCGCCAATTGAACCTGACTTCATTTCCTTCTATAGGGATAACGTGGTCCTTAGGACGAATAGAAAGTTTCTTCCTAAAATGGTTTCAGATTTTCATCTGAATCAATCTATGTCTCTGCCTGTGTTTTTCACTGACCGTTCTTCCTCAGGGGAGAGAAGGTTACACAGTCTGGTTGTGAAGAGGGCACTTAACTATTATATAGAGCATACTAAGGCCCAAAGGAATGATTGTACCCAGTTATTTTTTACTTATGGAGAAGTAGGAAAAGGTAGACTTGCCACTAAAATACCTGTTGCCAGGTAGATTGTCTCCAGTATCCAATTCTGCTGTTCAAAATTGGGGAAAGAGCCCCCCTCAGGCCTGAGGGCTCGCTCGATCAGAGGTACAGCTGCCTCCTTGGCAGCAGCCAGGGATATTCCCTTGGTGGAAATTTGTAAAGCAGCCACCTGGAAAACAGTTCATACATTCAC
Source organism: Neoceratodus forsteri (assembly GCA_016271365.2). Classification (NCBI taxonomy): domain Eukaryota; kingdom Metazoa; phylum Chordata; order Ceratodontiformes; family Ceratodontidae; genus Neoceratodus; species Neoceratodus forsteri. The sequence goes on along the minus strand of JADMNL010000026.1, from coordinate 90,146,433 downwards.
CAAGCATTGCTCTTGGGACAACCAGACCAGAAGTGATGCTAGGTTTGGCACAGCAGTATTGCATAGCCTGTTCCCAAAGTAAGGTTCTGTTATCCCCTCCTCCAAGGGGGAACTGCTTGGTAGTCTGCATATAGTCAGAGTACAGCAAGACTTCAATGTTGTTTGAAGAAAAAAAATTACTTATCATAGTAATGTTGTTTCTTCTAATGGATTCTTGCTGTATTCTGACCTACTTCCCTGCCTCCATTCTCAGAACCTAGTCTTTTAGGATGTGGGTTGGCAGGTACAATGCTGCACCCCAGAGGTGTACCTTTGTACCCTTCCTGGCCAGGTGGGGTCTTTTGGTTTTATGTTATTATTATTGCATTCTTCACTATCTACATATGGTTCTGCTTGGATTCTCGACTTGAGTCTTTTTTGACCCAAGCATTTGTTGCCTTTGGCCTAAAATTTAAAACAATTTCTATAGCTATTAGTTAGTTAGTATAGTGCTCATAAGAATCTAACGGTTACACTGAGAAGTACCAGAGACAGAGGTTTGAAAACCGAGCTCGAGCTCAATGTTCTATGCTCCTGCATAGAGTTAACCCTTTCCTCTCTGGAGCAGTTCAAGTGCTGGGGCTAACTGCATATAGTCAGAATACAACAAGACTCCATTAGAAGAAACCGCAATACTATGGTAAGTATTTTTTTCTTATTGACCAATCTATATCTGGCATGTTGAAATCTCCCATTATCAGAACCTCCCCTTTAGCTGTCATGTTTTGTATATCTTCTAACAGTAACAGTCACACATTATCAAAAGTCTTGGGCACATCTAATAATGGAATGGTTGATGCCTCATCTACCTAACTGGTAAAGAGGGACCATAATACCTCCAAGAGTTGGTAAAGGCCCTCATATCCCCAATTATATAGGACAGAGTCTAGTAAAGATCCGAACCTGTAATCTTTCCCCAAATCAGGTGTCCACACTATTCTGTAAGGTGCTATATAAATCTATAGTTGGCACTACAAGTGTCAACTCAGTTTTCTAGGTTCTCCACAGAATGATATAGCAGGAGTACTTTTACTACAAGACAAAAGCATATCTATTCCCATGGGGGGCATCACATGGTTATGTGATTATCGGAAACTGGGAGTGAAGGGCCCCTTCTAACAAAAAGCTGTAGAAGAGAGATTATGCTTATGATCTGCATGCAATAACATTATGGAAACACACGACCATTTTCTTTTCAACTTCCCCTGTGCCACAGAATTCTGGAACACCATGGCGGTGGTCTGGAGTGAACCAATACTTAGAAACATAGAAACATAGAAAGTGACGGTAGATGGGGCCTAAAAATTCATCTTGTCTGCCCTGAGTGCTACTCCTCTTAGAATTTCTTAGAGACAATCCCCTTATGCCTAACCCAAGCAGATTTGAATTGCCCTACTGTTTTGGGGTCAATGACTTCTGCAGGTAAGCTATTCCATGGAGCCACCATACTTTCCGTAAAGAAGACTTATTCAGTCAGTTTCACAAAGAGCTCAGTCTCCTGCACTCGAAGGAGCGGTGCGCTGCAAGGGTTGCAAACCCAATTGGTAGACACAAAGTCTGAAAGGCAGTGAAACCACAGTCATAGAAAAGTACACAGTGGCGTGCTCACCCAAAGCAGGAAGCCCCTAGCACTTCGGCATTAAGCCTTGCAAGCAGGGTGAGCACTGCACTGCTATACTGATTTCAAACAGAATAAACGCTGAATCTCAGCTTAAATAACAGCAGTTTTTGGTGTGTACTTTTCTATGATTGTGGTTGCGCTGCCTTTCGAACTTTCTGTAAAGAAGAACTTATGCATGTTACCCTGGAACCTCCCAGCCCTCAATTTCATTTCATGACCCCTTGTCCTTGTGGAGCTAGTGATCAGAAAGAGTTCCTGGGTAGGGACTCTGTTTATGCCCTTCAGGAACTTGAATGTCTCTGTCATGTCACCCTATCTCCGTGCTGCTCCAGTGAGCAGGGCCACAGTAATGGGGGGAAAAGTGGGGATGTTGTCCGGGGCCCCAAGCTCCTGGCATTAGCTGGTTTGGGAATCAGGGGCCCATTTCATGTGACTTGTCCTGGGCCCTCAAAATTCATAGATGCAGCCCTGCCAGTGAGTACATGTTGAGTTGCCGTAATCTGGTTTCGTATGGCTATTCATGGAGCCCTTGTACCATTTTTGGTGCCCTCCTCTGTACAATCTCTAGTCTAGCCGCATCCTTCCTGAGATAAGGCCTCCAAAACTGTACGTAATACTCAAGGAGGGGTCTTACCAAGGACTTGTATAGTGGCATGATCACTTCCCTCTTTCTACTTGTGATGCCCCATCTTATGCATCTCAGCATTTTGCTGACTTTTTGCGCTGTTTTTTCACATTGTCTGTCCACTTTTAAGTCATCAGAGATGATGACCCCAAGATCCCGCTCCTGTCTGGTGGCTGTTAGCTGTTCCCCTCCCAGATAGTAGACTGTCCCTGGATTGCTCCTGCCCAGATGCATCACTTTGCATTTTTTGGCATTAAATTTTAACTGCCACATGTTGGAACATTTTTCTAGCTTGAGCAGGTCACTTTTCATTTGTTCCACTCTCTGAGCAATGCCCGCTCTGTTGCAGATCTTTGTGTCATCTGCAAACAGACTCATCTTCCCACCAAGCCTCTCAGTGATGTCACTTATGAAAATATTGAAGAGTAAAGGACCCAGGATGGACCCCTGTGGCACCCCACTGGTCACTCCCCTATCCCCTGATGCTGCCCCGTTGACCATCGCCGACTGGTTCCTCTGACTAAGCCAGTTTCTAACCCATGATACCGCTTCCTGTCCCACTCCTGTATGCTTGAGCTTATTTAGCAGCCTTCTGTGTGAGACTGAGTCGAAGGCTTTGCTAAAGTCGAGGTAGATAACATCCACAGCTCCCCCCCGTCCATTATCTTAGTAACCGAGTCGAAAAACTTGATCAGATTAGTCTGGCAGGACCTTCCTACCATGAAGTCATGTTGCCTGCTGTCCAGCTGTCCAGTCTCTTCCAGGAAAGTTAAACTTCTTTCCTTTAGCAGAGTTTCCATCATCTTGCCTACCACTGAGGTGAGACTGACAAGGTGGTAGTTACCCGTCACCTCCCTGCTCCCTCCTTTATGTATGGGAACCAGTATTGCCCTTTTCCAGCATTATGGAACAATTCCCTCTCTCAGGGATCTGCTAAAAAGATCTGCTAGAGGTGCTGCCAATTTACCCTGAAGTTCTCTCAGTATGCATGAGTGGATGCCATCCAGCCCCATGGCTTTATCTATCTTTAGTTTATTGAGTTCAGTCCTTACCCTCTGTACTGTGAAAGGGCTTGTGTCTGCCCCCCTTGTGCAATTATTAACTCCCTTAATGGTGTGCCAATTTCCAGACTCCTCCTTTGTAAAGACAGCAAAAGTACTCATTTAAGACCTCTGCCTTCCCTCTGTCTTCTACTGTCTTCCCGTCACTGCTTATTAGTCTAACAATAACCCCCATTTTTCCTTTTGTCACTTATGTACCTAAAGGTTTTTTTACCTCCTTTTACCCCTGTGTAATTTCCACCTCAGTTTGTGCTTTAGCCACTCTGATCACCCTAGAAGCCTCCCTCAAGCTGCTTTAGTAAGCGTCCCATTCCTTGTTGCTATTTGAACCCTTGCATTTTTTGAATGCTAGCCTCTTTGCTTTTACCACAGCTGCCACCACTCTTGTGAACCAGAGAAGATTCTTCCTTTTCCTTGTCTTACTGACAAGTCTGGAAAATTTGTCAGTGATCTCTGCTACTGCCTCTCTTATGTCAGTCCAGCATACTTCCACCCCCCCTTTTGGTTTACTGTTGAGGCTATATCTGAAGCATATTCTCATCTGATCAAAATCCATCTTTCTGAAGTCCAGGACCCATGTCTTGGAGTGATTTGTTTCCTCCTTAGTATTGACCTTGAACCAGACCAATTTGTGGTCACCTGTCCCCAGGTGGCACCCCACCTCCACCTCCTTGGCCTTGCTACTGTTTGTGAGCACCAGGTCCAGGACTGCGTTTTCCCTAGTGGGGGCTGTGATGAGTTGATTGAGTCCAGCACCTTGCAGTGTGTCCAGGAAATCTCTGCTCTTGGTTGTGGATGCCGTGCAGGAGGACCAGATACCGATAGGGTTGAAGTCCCCATTGGTATCACTTCTCCTTTTTCTGCCATTTTTACTATGCTTTCCAGCAAAGCTTTGTTTGCCTCTGCCTCTTGTCGGGGTTGGGGGGCTATAAATCACTCCCAGTCTGAGGGCCGAGTTTGTGCCAGGTTTGAGAATGACCCATAGAGCCTCAGGTTCTCCCTGAGTTCTTTGAACATCCATGGCCTTTATGTCTTCCTTTATATATCCTGGACTCCCTTCAGGGTGCCTTCCTCAAGCAACTGGTCATGGAACCAACTCGGCAGAAGGCAATACTGGATCTTGTGCTCACAAACAGGGCAGTGTGATGGGGGTAACAGTGGGGGAGCACCTGGGTAACAGTGACCACCAGTCATTGTGGTTTGAAATCACAGAAAGAGCAGAACCAAACCACACAAAAACACGTATCCTGGATTTTAGGGGGCAGACTTTGGGAAAATGGGAGATGCTTGAAAGAGGCATTAAGGGAATGGGACAGGAATCAGGGATTGAGGAACAGTGGGTAGTATTTAAAATGGGGATTATAAGAACAACAGAATTATGCATTAAGCAGGTTAGCAAGAGGAAAAAAAGAGGAGACCATTATGGTTTCCAAAGAGGTAGCAAAGAAAGTGAAAGCCAAAAAGATTGCATTCAGGCAATACAAAAGACACAGGCAGAAGGGATAGGGAGAAGTACCAGGAGAAACAAAGGGAGGCAGGGAAGTCAGTAAGGGAAGCCAAAGCTCAGACAGAAGAACACATTGCAAAATCAGTGGTTAAAGGGGACAAAACCTTTTACAGGTACATAAGTGAAAAAAGAAGGACAAAGGGAGGGATAGTGAGACTGAAGGGGGAGGATGGGAGCCGCGTGGAGGATGACAACAGTAAAGCTGACATATTGAACAGGTATTTATGCTCAGTCTTTACTAAGGAAGAGGGGGGTAATGGGTCTGAAGGGAGTACAAGGGGTGAGAATGGTGCAGAAATGGACACAAGTCCCTTTACACGAGAAAGGGTCCTGAAGGAACTGAAGTAATATGAGCTGATAAAGAATGGGGCCAGATGAGGTGCACCCCAGGGTCCTTAAAGAACTAAGAGGTGGTGGCTGAACTCTGGCTATCCTGTTCATCCAATCACTGGAAACAGGGAGGTACCCAAGACTGGAGGACAGCAGATGTAGTCCCTTATACAAAAGTGGGAACAAAGAGGAAGCAGGGAACTACAGACCAGTCAGCCTCACCTCGGTAGTGGGAAAGATCATGGAAGCACTACTGAAGGAGAGACTGGTGGAACATCTGGTTGTCAATGGACTACAGGACCCAAGGCAGCATGGTTTCCCTGGGGGAGGTCATGTCAGACCAACCTCACTGAATTTTTTGACTGGGTGACTGGGAGGTGGATCAGGGGAGGGCAGTGGACATGGCCTATCTGGACTTCAGCAAGGCCTTTGACACTGTGCCACATAGAAGACTATTACACAAACTGGGGAATATGGGTGTGGGCAGGACAGTAGTGTGGTGGGTAGGTAACTGGCTGGGTGGCAGGACACAGAGGGTGGTGGTAAATGGTTGTCACTCCACAGAGGGAAGAGTGACCAGTGGGGTACCACAGGGATCAGTGCTGGGACCAGTCCTATTCAACATCTTCATCAGTGACATTGCACAGGATATAGAAGGCAGAATTTCACTGTTCGCTGATGACACAAAGCTCTGTAACAGAGTAGACACACCAGAGGGTGTAGACAGAATGAGAAGGGACCTGCAGAAACTTGAAGAATGGTCAAGGGTTTGGCAGTTGAAATTCAATGCAAAGAAGTGCAAGATAATGCATATGGGGCACAAAAACCCTAGCACAATATATCAGTTGGGGTGAGGATATAGCATGCACCAAGCAGGAAAGGATCTTGGGGTTGTCATCTCTGATGACCTCAAGGTAGAAACAGTGTGACAAGGCATCAGGTAAAGCAAACAAGATGCTGGGATGTATAGGCAGGGCATCACCAGCAGGAAAAGAGGTCATAATTCGCTATACAAGACACTAGTGAGGCCCCACCTGGAGTACAGTGTACAGTTCTGGAGACCATACCTACATAAGGACATAGACAGGGTAGAGAAGGTTCAGAGGAGGGCAACAAAGATGGTGCATGGGTTTGCATCACAAGTCCTATGAAGACAGGTTGAAGGAACTGAACATGTACTCCCTGGAGGAGAGGAGGAGAGAGGGATATGATAGAGACATACAAGTATCTTACAGGGAGGAACAGGGTGCAGGAAAACACTATTTTTAAGCAAAAAGATGTTTCAGGACTAGAGGGCATGGGATGAAGTTGGAGGGAGGACGATTCAGAGGAAACATGAGAAAGAATTTCTTCACAGAACGGGTGGTGGACAAGTGGAACACCCTGCCAGAGGAAGTGGTGGGGGCTGAAACAATCACGGGATTTAAGAATGCATGGGATAGACATAAAGGAATTCTAGAGGTCAGGGGTAAGGGGAAATAGACTTCTAGGAAAACAAACTGAACTTACAAGCTCAAATGGGCAGACTAGGTGGGCCATAGGCCCTTATCTGCCGACACTGTCTATGTATCTATGTATATACAATGCAAGCCCCCCTCCAAGTTGTCCTTATCTGTCCTTTCTGAATAACCTGTGATCCGGGACAGTAACATCCCACTCATGGCTGTCATTTAGCCATGTCTCAGTTATTGTGACCCAGCCCAGTCCTGCTTCTGCCATTGTAGCTGAAAATTCTAGGACTTTGTTAGCTAGACTCCTGGCATTTGCTACCATTGCCTTCCATACATTGGCATCCTTCTTCATTTGCTCCCATGAGTTTTGTTTTCCATGAGTGACATTACTATGTTCTTTTTGCTTTCACCTTTGTGGCCAATAGGAGGTGTCCTTGCCTGTCTTGGGGGTTGTGGTGTCAGAGGTTCTGCTTTCTTGCTCCCATCTGACCACCACCTCCCCACTTTCTAGTTTAAAGTACTAGTGAATATGTCAAATTTTTGTCCAAGTGCCTTTATAACCTCCTTGGTAAGGTGAAAGCCATCAAATTTAATGTATGCCCTTTCCCAGAATTCCTTCCAGTCACCAGTGTAGGCGTGTCCTTTTTCTGAGCACCACATGTGGAGTCATGCATTTAGTACTTTGATTTCAGCGATTCTAACTTGTCCCTGCCCTCCTCCTTTCTTCCATACTGGGAGTACTTCGGAAAAGGCCAGGGTGGACAAAAAAGAGGACAGTCTATTACTCAGTTGTGAGATGTGCTCCTTGACCTGTTCAACGGACTGGCTGGCAATAACATTCATGCCTATGTGAACAATGATGACCCTGATATCTTCCTCCTTATGGACATATTTCTCCAGTTGGTCTGCAGCCCTTTTTGCTGTGGCCCCAGGGAGACATCTGACCATGATCTCCAATTGGTTGGTCCCATTTAGGTGTGATTCGACCATTCAAATCATGAAGTCCCCCAGTCTTCAAGGTGGAACTAAGATGTCACCTTGCCAAGGCTGAGGTATGTAGCTGCAGGTAACCTGTAGCATTAGCACCCAGTAGCTTGGAGTCTGCCTGCTCCTGAGATGCATTTCTCCGATTTGCTACCCTACTGTCCAGTAACCCTGAGTTTAAACTCTTACTTCCTACTACTACTTGCCAGCCCTTGAACTTGAGCCTTCCATAGCCACAGTCTGTCGACGAGCCTTCTATCTACTGTCCATAACTCAGCACTCTGTTGTAAGTCCCTCCACTGCCATTGACCCTTCACAAATGTGATTGTCTCAAAGCACCTGTCTTCCCCCCAGTTTATTCTGTGTATGGTCCTCCCTCACATTGCTCTCTAGTATGTTCCTACTAGGTCAGTCCTGCACAGAAAATTACCCCCCCCGACTTGAATTAATGACAAAGCCTCCTCTTGGCTGCATTAACATACAGGGTGTGAAAGCCTATTTTGAGTCTCTCCCCTCCTGACTTTATATGAAATAACGACAATGCCTCCCCAGCTGCTTTACCAACTGCTAAATTAGTTCCTTAAACCCACAGCACTCACCATGTACCCTGGGCTGTACTAACTGCAACATGTACTGCTATATGAGATAGCTTACAATTGTAAATAGTCAGACCAGTTGCTGTTATTTCTTGTATTTTTTGTCTCTGTACCTGTGCACCCATACTCTGTAACTCACTTTCTGTGTTGTCCTCCTGTCAAGATGTGGAACTTTTGAAAAAGAGCATTTTCTCAAAGGTTATGTCTGAATGACAAAATAAATAAATAAATAAATAAGCAGTTTCTTTTTCCCCTTATGGGAACGTTTGCCGTTGCAGATTTGTTCACCTATGTGGGTGGTGCAGCAACTCCTCCTTTCTTGAGCCTGAGTCAATGTCCTTATGTAAGTATGGCTCAGACCCTTGTGCGTTCCTACTACTCACATTCTGCTCAGGTTTTGGGTTGATGCCTGGTTTGTGTTGTTGCATCTTAGACCCTTGGCTTGAGCAGCAGGTTGGTTCCTTGTATGTGCTTGCTAGAGGGGCAAACCTGTTTCGCAGCTGAACCTCTGTTTTATGACTATTGTTCACCTGTTGAGCCCTTTTGAAGTGGGCTTTGCCCCTTTGCACTACCTGCCACCCCCCCCCGGATGAGCTGTACTCAGCAGTAGAGGGACAGCATTCGGGTGATAGAGGAGATGGGGTGGTGACCAAGCTTCTGTGGTCTGGTGCAATAACCAATTCAGGTGGGATATTGTTGTCCATGCCTCTTTGAGCTGGGTCTGGAGGTGATTTATGGCCCGGCACGTGGGGCAATGACCTACTACCCGGACCCAGGTCCTGTAATAGAGTACGCCACAGTGATTACAGTCCACTAAGTCCATGCCTGTAAGTTTTGGCATTATGTACACTAGGTATGCATGAGGATGATGTTACCTATTGGGTTTCAGGGTAGTCAGAGAGGATGAAGGATGTGTAGGATGAAAGAGATTTTTTTTGTTATTTAGAATGTAGCTTTCCTAGGTATAGCCACAGTGTAGGATGAAACAGAGAGAGAGAGAGAGAGAGAGAGAGAAAGAGAGATTTGTTTAAGAATATAGCGTTCCTAGATATAGCCACAGCTCCACTCTGGAAGGTGCCTGTAGATGGCAATGAATAGCTAATAGTTGCTGTTTGTATGCTAGTATATAGGGAGTAGTGTGATTTGGCTTTGATTGGGGATGCGGAGACAATGTCCTGCCTTCTGCTCCTCCTGGGAAGGGCAAGAAGTGCAGAACTATAAAGCTGGAGCACCCGGGGGAGTGTGGGATTAGGGTGAGGGTGGGTGGGTGGGTAGTCTGGCTGTGTCCCTGCTGCCGAAAACAATCAGAAGAGTTTCCTGGTATTTTTGACTTCTGATATAGAAAGTGCAGTTCTGGGTATCTTCCAACAGAGGTGGAAAAAAAACATTTCATTCTTCTACACTGAGAGCCATTTTTGCTATCTGCAAATATTATTTATGGCAGGGTTGATGTGACCTGTCATCGTAGGAGAAGCACATCTCCAGTGTGGAGATGGTCACCTAAGTAACTAAGGAATTACAGAAGATATGCACAGCAGAAGGGCATAGCTAACCTCTGCATTTATTCTGAGATTATTGGGCAGCCTGTCACTGGGTCACAGACAGAGTGACTTGATTAGATTATCAAAACTGTAAAAGTTATTCCACCATCATAACAAACTGAAATAGGCACGTAAAGATTGATTTTGTATTATTATATATTTTGGCCTTGGTTTCTCATTTTTGCTTCTTTTCTTGATTCATGTACTAAACACCTGTTCACATTTATAGTTTTTCTTTACTGATTTCTATATAGATGATTATGTTTGAAGTGTTTTTGCATGTATTTTTTTTACTACTAAATAAAGTTCCCTACTCTTTGAGAAGTGTCCTGAGATTCTTACCGTATCTCTAAACAACCACCAGAACAGGCAGATGGGACCTTGGTTTAAAGTTTCATGTGCAAGACAACACCGCAGGAGTACAGTACCTCCCTGTTGCTACACTACAGTGTCAGGATTGAGGCTTTACCATAGCTCCAGTTGTAGGGCTAGATCCTATATCCTTCCAATCTTTGTGCCTCAGAAGTGACTGTGCAACCTGCTGAGCCATTGTTTGGGCAGTATTCTCCATTATGGGGAGGAAAAGGTTCAGGACATGTGGTATAGCAGACTGTATGAGAAACCTCAATATAATAGCAGGGCCAGCTCTGGCTAGCCATGACTCATGTTGCATAGCTTCTGGAGGCACCAAACCATTAAGTGTCTGGATTCCTTCCTTTTTGCTGCTTCTGTTATTTCCTTATGTTAGTTGCTACACTTAGCAAGTTGATTGGCATGAGTTAGTAAAAAACCTGTGTTAGCAAGCACAGGTAAGGCTGGAACAAAGTAAGATCCTAGGGTTCAAACTGTAGAAACCAAGCACTTAGAAACATACAAACATAGACTTTGATGGCAGATAAGGATCGCTTGGCCCACCTAGTCTGCACATCTCCCTACCTAGAGGATAAGCTGCAGATCCTATTTAACCAACAACCTATTTCTTCCTACCCCCCACAAAAATTGCCTTATGTCTGTCCCATGCATTATTGAATTCTCCCACAGTTTTAGACCCCACAACCTCCTCAGGAAGGCTGTTCCATGCATTCACCACCCTCTCTGTGAAAAAATACTTCCTCACATTGCCCCTGAGCCGTCCCCCCTCTATCTTCAAATTGTGTCCCCTTGTTCTTGCATATCTCTTTTTCTGAAAGATGCTACCCTCTTGGACTTTGTTGATTCCACTGAGGTACTTAAATATTTCTGTCATGTCCCCCCTCCTCTCCCTCCTTTCCTCAAAGGTATACATATTAAGCTCCTTTAGTCTCTCCTGGTATGGCTTCTCTTGCAGACCCTGCACCATTTTAGTTGCCCTCCTCTGAACTGCCTCCATCCTGTCTATGTCCTTGCGGAGATGGGGTCTCCAGAACTGGACGCAGTACTCCAGATGGGGTCTCACCAACTGTCTGTACAGAGGATAACAACTTCCTGTTTTCTGCTGGTGATGCCTCTCCCTATACATCCCAGTATCCCCCAGCCCTCCCTACCACCTTCTCACATTGCTTGCCAACCTTAAGGTCATCTGATATGATTACCCCCAGGTCCCTTTCCATTTTTGTTGTTGTTACTACCTCCCCCCCATTGTGTAATCTTCCCCTGCATTTTTGTTTCCCAGGTGCATTACTTTGCACTTCTTTGCACTGAATCCAAGCTGCCGTACTTCTGACCATTCCTCCAACCTTGCCAAGTCCCTTCTCATCCTTTCCACACCTCCTTGTGTATCAACCCTGTTGCAGATCTTTGTGTCATCTGCAAAGAGGCATACTTTTCCTTCCAGTCCCTCTGCAATGTCACTTATAAAGACATTAAAAGGACTGGACTCAGTACCCCGCAGTACCCACTAGTAACCCTCTTCTTCAGAGTGCACTCCATTTACAATTACCTTCTGTGTCCTGTTGTTCAGTCAATGTTTTGCCCAGGCTACCACCCTGGGACCCACTCCAATGCTGGTTAATTTGACTACTAATCTTTTGTGTGGGACTGTGTCAAATGCCTTGCTAAAGTCTAGGTAGGCCATGTCCACAGCCCCTCCCTGGTCTACAACTTTGGTCACCTAGTCAAAGAAATCAATTAGATTTGTCTGACATGACCTTCCCGCTGTGAACCCATGCTACCTTGGGTCCTGTGCCCCACTGACCTCTAGGTACTCATCAATTCTTTCCTTCAGAAGTGATTCCATCACTTTCCCTACCACAGATGTCAAACTGACAGGTCTATAGCTTTCTGCCTCTGTTTTGCTCCCACTTTTGTGAAGCGGAATCACATCAGCCTTCTTCCAGTCCTCAGGTACCACATCATCCTCCCATGATTTGTTATAAAAGGTAGTCAGTTGTGTCACTAGTACTGTGCTTAATTCTTTTAGAATTCTGGGGTGAATTCCATCTGACCCCATTGCTTTGTCCACCTTCAGTTTTAGGAGTTCTTTCAGAACCCTTTCTTCTGTGAAAGGACTGGGATCGAGCCCCCTTTCCAGGGTACTTCTGTTAATTGGATTAGGCACCTCCCCCACTTCCTCTTTTGTGAATACTGAACAGAAGTACTCATTCAGTATCCCTGCTTTTTCACTGTCACTCTCTGCCCACCCACCATCCATTCTATTCAGCCTCACTATCCCTCCCTTTGTCTTTCTATGCTCACCGATATACCTTTAAAAGGTTTTAACCCCCTTCTTAACTGAGTTGGCTTTCCTTTCCTCAGTTTGTGCCTTTGCTATTCTGACTACCCTCCCTGCTTCCTTCTGCCTTAACTGGTACAGTTCTCAGTCCTGCTCCTTCTGTGTTTCCTTATACTTCCTAAATGATATCTTTTTCTCCCTAACCTTCACCGCCACTTCTTTTGAGAACCATAGTGACTTTTTCTTTCATTTTTATTTGTTTATTTGCTTCACACAAAGGCTTGTTGCCTCTGTGATGGCAGTTTTGATATTTCCCCATTGTTGCTCCACCCCTCCTTCTAGCTTGTTTGCTAGTGCTTTTCTAAGGCACTCTCCCATCTTGCCAAAGTCAGCCCTCCTGAAGTCCAGAACCCTCACTTTTGAATGGCTTGACTCTGTAGCTGAGTTTATCATGAACCACACTGTTTGGTGGTCACTTGTTCCCAAATGGCTATGCACTTCTAGAGCTGAGATCCTCTCACTGTCCCCATTTGAGAGCACGAGGTCTAAGATTGCTCCCTCAAGTGTGGTTCCAAAACTAGCTGTCTGAGGCATGCCACCTGAAGGGCATCAAGAATGGCCCTGCTTTTGAATGTGGCTGCAGCAAAGGTGCTCCAGTTAACATCTGGCATATTAAGGTCCCCCATCAACAGAATCTCCCCTTTCTCTGCCATCCTAAGTATGCCTTCTATCATATGCTTGTCCATTTCCTCCCCCTGACATGGGGGTCTGTATACAACTCCGGGTGGATTGTGGTGCCATTTCCAGTCTCTAAGGTGACCCACAGTGCCTCCTCTCCTCCCTGTTTACTCTTTTGGGTTACAAATCCACAAAGGGATGTGAATAAACTTTTTTGATGGTGGAAGTTGAAAAGTTGTGGTGTCCAGCTATGTTGGTTGGTGAGTGCCCAGTTTCTACAGTTTGAATATTTGCAATTCACTGAGAGCATCACCACCCCAGTGCACACTTCTTTGTTTGGTGTTTAAGACCCTAGGGTCCACATAATATCCAAAGGGGAGGGGACTGTAGACTGCAGCTCCATGAAGGATCCCCCATTGAGGGTTCCCAGTTAGGAACACTGCTGGGCATATATGAGATGTGATGTCAGCAACTTAAACACCAATAAAATATAATTTTTTTAAAAACACTTAAACAATGCCTAGATTTTTGAATTTTTACGTACCTGTAATAGTTATCAATGACTTGTCATTTTTGTACAGTTGATTTTTATACTTTATTTAAATTATAATACTTTCATATACTTGTAACATTTGACCTCAGGACAGCATTGTAAATAGGCCCAACCTACTTGTCTACTTCTGACAAAAAATAATGAGCATTCATTCATACTGTACATGTCCAGAGGTAGTGTTAGGCACAAATGAACCAAGCAGACACTTGGGGCACCAGCACAGAAGGTGTACACTACAGTAGACTATATAAACTGAGATAGTTTAAAATACAAAACCAGTATTGTAGTTGTAACCCTTGTATTCACAGAATCGGTACCGCTGTTTGGATGTGGGGTGGGGCTGAAAGGAGGAGAGGGGGTGGCCTGTATGGGGAAGGAGGTGCTATAGGTATTTTTGCTTGGAGTACCATTAGATCTAAAACCAGTCATGTACATGTCACAAGCATACATAAATACATAGACATTTACGGCAGAAAAAGACTCTTGGCCCATCCAGTCTGTCCACCCTACCTAACTATTCTGTGCTGCCCTAGCAGCAATCCTCCCCTTTTTCTACTATCCTCCCTTTTTCTAACTATTATAAACCACTAATGTGATTTTAACGAATCAGCATGCAGAGCTACTGTGGTAGTATTTTCATGAAGAACAGACTGAGACAGACATAGTGTAATAGATGTGGTACTGACCTTAAGGAAGTACTTCACAGCCATCTTACTTGTAGTCCTGCAGTGAATAATTTGTAATCCTTGTAGTTTCCTGTCATGCTCAGTGTGAAGCCCTTTAGCCTTTGGTCTCTGTGTACAGTGTCTGTGTTTTGGGTTGGTGTAAAGATAGCAACGTGCTTGCAGCTGCCTGTGTCTGTGTCAGTCTGTTCTTCATAATAAGAAAACTACAGTGGCATATGAGGTAAAAGAAAGAATCTGCGGGAGCATCCACACAGCTGTCCATTAAGATCTTAAGACTTTTCTTTTAATAAAGAAAAAAGGTAGAATGTACGCTGAGTTCATTGGGTCTTCTCTGTATAAGGACACACCCAGCCTGCCTGCATTGTCTACAGCTACTGTTTTTCCTGTGGCTTACTGAAATTTGGTGGGGAAAGGGAAGGAAGGAAGGAAGGAAGGAAGGAAGGAAGGAAGGAAGGAAGGAAGGAAGGAAGGAAGGAAGGAAGGAAGGAAGGAAGAAAGAAAGAAAGAAAGAAAGAAAGAAAGAAAGAAAGAAAGAAAGAAAGAAAGAAAGAAAGAAAGAAAGAAAGTTGGTTTACAAGTCAACTTTACTTTTCAACAGAAAATAGCTGACTGACCAAGGCAAACAAAGAAGTGCAAACTTTGCCTCAGGCCATCCCTGGTTGAGCACTAAACAACAGCAGGGCTGCTCCATTACCATGGAACCTGAACAAATACTGCCATGTTCTGGAGGAAGCTGAGAACAGCTGAACAGTGCAAAGTACAAGAAGAAAAAAAATAAACAGCACAAGCATCTAAAAGCAAGACTGTTACGTAGGCAAAACTATGACTATGACCAACTTAAAGGTACACTCTTACAGCACTAGAAGCCCAGTCAGATTGTAATAGTGGAGTATGATTGATTCTGCCACCACCTCCAAAGAGTGGAAGGTCAATTGCAGACTTCATAATTGCCCTGAAAAATTTGATAACGTCACGTGAATACGGACAATTCCTTGGTGCCTTAAGGGACCAATTATTTGTGGTCTTTGTGGTGACCTCTACCCAAAGTGCATTCTTATAGAACCAGACCTGACTTTCAGGTTTGCATAAAACAAAACATTAGCATTTGAACTTGCTCGAAAAGACATCAGGGAGCTTGCAGGTCACAAAGACCCACACAGGGAAGTTGTCCACAGAGTCACCCCACCCAGTCTCACAGGGAGGGCCACCTCAACCAAGGGGAGATCACATGACATCACACCATCCTCACCAAGCTCCTCAGCAACCACTAGCACAAGCCAAGGCTAAGTGACCTTGCTACTGATGTGGAGGAGACCACTGGAAAGACACATGCTGACTCCACCAAGAAACACACCACAGCTGCAGAAAAGTGGAACATCCGGCATGGGTCTGAAGAAGCGCACTGAATACAGTATTGGACACAGTATGTCATGGATACTCTGCCAGAGACAATGGAAGGAGATGGCTCTTTGGGTATCTTTGCTATCTGCGTCACGCAAAACCATGGCGATGGCATCTGCCGGAGTTTGGGGTTAGTGCGTATGCCAGTGAGCATGCATTTTGACACCAGAGCACCAGTAGCACTGATACCCAAGCACATCTACACCGCCTGCCTCAAACAGTACCCACTTCAGCCATCCCCCATCCAGCTAACATTCTACACAGGGGATTGGATTCCAGTGTTGGTGGAGATGCAAATCCTGGTTACCTACGGGGAAGGGGAATGGAAGCTGTCTCTCACTGTGGTACAAGGGAAGAAGCCTACACTGCTAGGCAGGAACTGTCCAGAGAAAATAAAGCTAAACTGGATAAGATGTTCTTATTACGCACAGTGGCAGAGGTACCACAGTAGGCTAGCAAACAACTGCAAGGCAGGCACACCCCAATATTTCAGGATGAATATGGCTCCATTCAGGACTCCAGTTTCCTGTCATGCTCAGTCCAAAACCCTATAACCTCTGGTATCTCTGTATAGTGTATGTTTTTGGTTGGACTAAAGTTGGTCACATAATAGCAGCTCCCTGTGTCTGTGTTGGTCTGCTCGTCATAGAAATAATACTACAGCTACTGTACCTCAGATCTGTATACAGCGTGCTCTCATGCGGGATCACTACGAGGGAGCGTTTCACTTCAGTGTTGGAGGAAGGATGGTATAATAAAATTAGAAAGACTAAACTTATTGTAAAGCACTCTAAACTTGAGAGTGATTTATAAGTTAATAGGATCTCTGAGGGATGTCTCTTATGGTATAAGAGACTTCTCTCCTGAGGTTTGGGCAGAGCTCAGCTTCGCTTACTGCTTCTCTTGCCCAAACCCGAGGTTCAGAGTCTCTTATAAGAGATATCCCTCAGAGGTCCTGTTAACTTATAAACCCACCTGCCTGTCCCATCCCTACTTGGAGCTGCTAATGAACTTGACCTGTACCACTTCCTATGGTAGCTATCTACTTATCCACCTCTGTTTCCTTAAAGAAATGCTTCCAGACTTCCTTTTTGAATCCCCCTCCCGCCAGCTTTTGTGAATTCCCTCTCATCCCTGTGTTTGAACTCAAGGAGAATAGTTCCATGGAGTCTACTCCATCCCATGAAGGTACTGGTATGTCTCAATTATGTCATCCCTTTTCCTGTTTTTCTTCAAGTGTACATGTTTAAGTCCTGAAACCTCTCATTATATGTCAAATCTTCAAGTCCATGTACTACCTTAGTTCCTGTACACACCAGGGAACTTAAAATGGTTTGAGTGCCTTAAACCATCTTAACCCCTTCAAGCATGGTTTGTATACACACCGTAGCACAGTTAAAACTATTCTACAACCATGTTCTAAAGCTATGCTAAGACACTGCTAGGGAGGTAGTATTTAACACAGTTTTAGACAAACATGGTTGCCTTAACCCCTATTAATAGCAGTGTGGATGTGGGTTAAGACAACCGTGTTTAAACAATAGAAGCTGACGCCTTCAGTATAACTCACACTAAACACAATACTTAGATGCAGTTCAGTTTATATTTCACATTTGTTCTGTATTTTTACTCCCCATTATTTTAATACTGAGACCATTTGTATGAAAACAGGATCTCTGCTCCTGTAGAGTTCATCTAGTCCTGTTGCCTTCTCCCCACCTGAGGTCAAAATGTACTTCTTGTGACATCAGTTACTCCCATGGCAACAGACTGTGATGTCACAACGGTGGATTATGACATGTAGTAGGGAGTAAGCTATAGAGGCAGATGAGCTCTAATGGAGACAGATCATGTATTCATGTCAATTTCCTCAGTAATAAGTAAAGGGCAGGAGACATCTGCAGAATATATGCAGAATGTGAGCTGAGTTATACTTAATTATTATGTTTTTCAAAGTTTTCTTTGAGGCATCAGCAGCTCTTTAAGATTTTAGCCTGCAGCATGCAAAAACGAATATATCATATACACGGCTGTGCTCTCAATGCACCCCCGATTCTGGCAATTTAGTTCCCCTTGATCCATTAGGACATCCAATCATGAGTATCCCATTATGCATTGTTGCACCTACAGTACTTTGCGTTGGAGCCACAATCATGCCTGGGAGCTCGCTTGGGCAAGCATGGTTATTGGAGTGCAGTGTGGATGCTCTGACAACCATGTAAGGGACCAGTTTATAAAATGTTTTTAAAAACATTCTAAAAGGGCCAGCCCACCAATGCAGTGGTCATGCTACCACTTGCACTGCTGCCAACCTGGGTTTAGGAATGAGCCTGGGGAGACTGAGAGTCGGCCAGGGGGAGGAGGCTCGAGCATCCAAAGGACTGCTCACCTTCTCCAGGAGGAGGGATGAGACTCAGCGACTGACTGGTCTCTGGCAGAGGCCAGAGGCACAGCAAGCACCAGAGCCATTCAGAGGGGTTGGGGCATGACAGATGTCGGTGATTGAGCCTTGACGTCTGGGTGCACATTACACCCCCCAAAACAGCAGAAAATCAGCTCCCTGGGCACCAGGAAGACAGAGCACCCAGTACAAACCGCACAACTCTCCTTCCTGTCTTGCGAGGGTGACTCGATGAAACTAGAAGCTCGGGTGTATGGGCCCCACCACAGTCCCACCTGAGGGTAGAACCAAGATTCCATGGGGGCTTACCTCTAGGCTCCAGGTAGGTGGAGAATAGGGGCCCAGGGAGCACAGGAAGTATAAAGAGTAAGTAAAAAAAAAATCTAAGATCAGTTTCTAGTGTGGATGGGCCTTAGTTGTCCAGCGCTGTACTGCTTCCATCTTGTTGCAGTCTTTCCTCAGCATTTAAACTGCATCCTGTGATAGAGATCACATTCTTCAGTGCAAATGGCTTCATCAACCTCCTGTTTATTTTACAACAACAAAGATGTATATGATTATTATTATTACTACTACAGGGAACATATATTGGTACATATTTTCATTTCGTTCAGCAATGCAGCCTCACCAGTAACAGAAATAGCTTGACATTTCAATTATATTCTACATGCAGCAATTCAGATTTAAACGTTGCCTCTTTCCTGATGGCTTCAGAAAAAAAAATTGTATGCTCACTAGTCAAAGGAGATGAACATCTATATAATTTATTGTGAGTAGGGTGATGGGCTGTACAGCTGTAGGCAGCATGGGGCGGATACCTCTATTCACCTGTCAGACGCTGCGAGGGGCACGTCAATAAAGGATGTCCAGACCGACAGGTGACTGAATTGGTCTCCATCACAGACATGTTGTTTCTATTTGAGTTGGTGATTATGTCTTTCTGCAATAACTTTATTTCAAGTTTTTAATTTTAAAATTTTTATACCATTACATATTGAAACATGTATTACCATTTCTAGTGAATAATTGATAACTGATTCCTGGTTCAGAAAAGTAATTGATTACTAACTACCTATTACTTATTGTGTAAAAAGTTTAATTGAATAATAATTACTGTTTAGCATTTTTAATAAACACATAACCATGTTGTAATTATATGTTACAACTGGTTGTGTGTAATTGGGAGCTGTCAGTCAAGCACATGGTTTTAAACCAGGCGGCATAATCTCACAATTCAATTAAAAATGCTACTCGGTAACTATAAAAAAAAATAAAACATAAGTTGGTGTGCGTAACCCAGAATTGTATACACACCCTTGGTGTATGAGTCTTTTATAAATCCTCCCCCCGAGCTTCACTTTCGAGGTTCATATAATATCAGACACCTTGAGTTTTTATAGAATTCTGTTTACGCACACTTGCCTATGTATTATTCTTTATATAATAACTAGTCATTGATTTTTTCAATAATGATGACCAGTTCATATTTTCTGTAATAACTGGCCTGCTATTATGGCAAACAGGCTCTTACTGAACAGCAGCTGCAGTCTCAGGACAGTCTTATTTGGAATGGATTTCATTAACTGCAGGTACTGTGGATTTCATTAACTGCAGGTACTGTGGAACAATTTTCAGAAGGACAGTCTTACAGGATTTAGGACACTGTCCTACATGCTGGGCCTTTGGAGATCTTAGGGCTCAGCTCCGGGCATCATGGGCAGAGATTGCACGCCTCAAATTTCATATTGAAGAGGAAATACATTATAAGAACCACCCGCCATTTCCCCAGCATCCAACAGAAAAACCTCGACCCCAGAGGGTAGTTGGTCCAGGAGGTTGGCAGGTGGTTAGGAGGAGCAAATCAAGTGCCCCATCACTCTCTGCTCTCCAACACATTACCTCCAAAACCATATAAACACTACAAACAGGTATCTGCCTCTATCTCTGAAATCAAATAAGAGGCAGAAGACACTGCAGAGCAGGACACTGCGGCACAGGAGCTAACACAACAAACTCACCCAAATCAGGAACCAAAACAAAACAAGCACCAAAGGAAATCCAAAAACTTGATCATAGGAGACTCCATGATTCGGGGAGTTGATACCCATCTCCAGCCAGGGGTGATGGTCAGATGCCTCCCAGGTACATCAGCATGGAGAGACACTGACCGCATTGCTAAAATTGTTCACAAAGCAGGAGAAAAGATTGATGTCCTAGTACACATAGGGACTAATGATCTCGCCAGCCGGTCAGTTGTGGAGACCAAGGAACACCTGACTAGGCTGAGTGACAAACTATCATCTATTTCGTCCGGCATCTCCTTCTCTGAGATCCTGCCAGTCTGGGAGAGGGGAGCAGATGGACGGAAGGTCAGAGAAGGGGAGATAGGGGAGCTAAACACGTGGCTCAAGGGCTGGTGCCAGGGAAAAAGGACACAGATTTGTAGGGAACTGGCAACAGTTCTGGGAGCGAAAGTTCTTTAAATTTGATGGACTGCATCTGACTAAAGAGGGAGTCAGTGCATTGGGGCAGAAGTTTGACGTCTTTGCAGAATATTTAAACTAGCAAATGGGGAGAGGGGTGCAGCACCCCATGCGTCGAATGGGAAGAACACCCCTCCCCCCTCAGCTAGTGGTCAAACAGGAATTCAGCATGTTTGCCGTTCATTTGCATCACCAGGTAAGAAAAAAGGTTTGTCTCCCCATACGACGCACAGGGGTAATGCCAAACTTCACCCAACAACTAACACACCAAAATCTGGCCAATGGAAAATCATGTACACAAATGCTCACAGTCTGGAAATAAGATCCCAGACCTGCAGGCAATAATGTCAGAGGCTAAACTGGACATAGTAGCAATTAGTGAGACGTGGTTTACCAGTAACCACACTTGGAGACTTGGTACCTGGCTATGTATTGTTCAGAAGAGACCGAGCAAAAGGGGGGAGGGTCCTGTATGTTAATGAAAATATCAAAGCTACAGAAATTCAGAATACACATAAGGAGCCAGAAGAACTGTGGGTCACCCTGGAAACAGGAAATGGGACAGCCATAAGAACTGGGGTTGTCTACAGGCCCCAGACCAGAGGGAGGACATAGACACATTACTGTTGAAGATATACAAACATGACAGCTAAAGGGAGGTTCTGATAATGGGAGACTTCAACATGCCGGATACAGATTGGTCAATACCAGCAGGAACATCTGCCAGAACTAGACTCATAGTGGATTCCCTGCAGGGGAGGCCTCAAACAACTGGTACAGCAACCCACAAGAGACAGGGCTATCCTAGATCTAGTACTGACTAACAAGAAGGGATCACAGATCTCCAGGTAGAAGGTCACCTGGGGCCAGTGACCATCACATGGTATGGTTCAATTTGGCTACTACATCTAAATCATCCCATTCCAAGGCAAAAATATGGGACTTCAGAGGAGCTGACTTTGATAAGATGGCCAACAGAGTTAAGCTAGCCCTGGCAAAAAGAAACACAGGTGAGGGGTACAGGCAAAGTGGGCAAGCATTAAGGATGCAATACTTGAAGCAACATCCCATTGTGTTAGACAGAAAAGGAAGTGCAAAGAAGAAGGAAACCACTTTGGTTCTCAAATACAGTAGCAGAAAGGTCAGAGCCAAAAGGCTGGCCTTCAGGAAATATAAGGGAACACAGCGGGATGAAGATAGGGAGGCATACCAAACTGCCCTAAGGGAAGCAGGTAAGGCAGTAAGGCAGGCAAAGTCCCAAACTGAGTAAACACTAGCACGAACAGTAAAGAAGGTGACAAGACTTTCTATAGATAAATTAGTGAAGGAGAAAGTCCAGAGGGAGTGTGCTAAGCTTAATGGAGAAAGGGAGCATGTGAGGAGGAGGACCCTGTAAAGGCATCTATCCTAAATAGATACTTTGCTCAGTGTTTACTGAAGAGAAGGTAGGGCAGGCCCACAGCTCAGCATCATGGACACAGGGGAGGGAGGTGAGCACTACTCCTTCACAAAAGAAAGGGTCCTACAAGAGCTTGCTAAGCTCAGGGTGGATAAGGCAATGGGACCTGATGGTATACATCCCAGGGTACTAAGGAGCTAAAGGAGGAACTAGCAGAGCCATTAGCAGAATTGTTTAGTGAGTCTCTGAGCACAGGAGAGGTCCCAGAAGACTGGAGAAGGGCTCATGTGATCCCGCTCCACAAGAGTGGTAGCAGGGAGGAGGCAGGGAACTACAGACCGGTCAGTCTTTCCTCAGTAGTGAGGCAAGATTATGGAGGCACTCCTTAAAGAAAGTTAGTGCAACACCTGGAATCCATAGGGGCACAGGATCCAAGACAGCATGGGTTTACAAAGGAAGGTCCTGTCAAACTAATCTCATAGATTTCTTTGACTGGGTAATAGTGTGGTGGACCAAGGGGAGCAGTTGATGTGCCTTCCTTGACTTCAGCAAAGCTTTGACACTGTTCCACATAGAAGATTGATAAATAAGCTGGGTAGGCTCGAGTGGGTCAGAAGTTGGTCAACTGGGTGGCAAACTGGTTGACGGGCAGAAAACAGAGAGTGGTGGTAAATGGTATACAGTCAGAAGAGATGCAAGTCACAAGTGGGGTACCTCAGGGATCAGTCCTGGGGCCAGTCCTCTTCAACATCTTCATTAGTGACCTTGCAGATGGACTAGACGGTAAGGCTTGTCTGTTTGCAGATGACACCAAGATCTGCAACACAGTAGATGATCCGGATGGGGTGGGCAGAATGAGAAGAGATCTAGATAAACTAGCAGAATGGTCAGAAGAGTGGCAACTGGCATTTAATGCAAGGAAGTGCAAAATCATGCACATAGGGAAGAGAAACCCTGAAGCCACCTATAGGCTGGGAGGGAGTTGCTAGCAGTCACAAGGAAGAAGAGACTTGGGCATCATCATCACTGATGACCTAAAATCATCAAGCAGACCTCTAAAGCAGTAGGTAAGGCTGAGGGGTGTTAGGGTGTATTAGTAGGGGTATCACAAGTCGTCGGAGGGAGGTAATAATCCTCTGTACAAGACACTGGTTAGGCCCCATCTGAGTACTGCTGCAGTATTGAGGCCACACCTTCACAAGGACATTAACTAAATTGAGGCAGTCCAGAGAAGGGCAACCAAAATGGTGCAGGGACTGCATCAGAAGACATATGAGGACAGATTAACGGAGCTCAATATGTATACCCTTGAGCAAAGGAGGGAGAGAGGTGATATGATCGAGGCATTCAAACACCTTAAGGGCATAAACAAGGTGAAAGAGTCTAACATGTTTAAATATAAGAAAAATAGCAGGACAAGAGGACACAGCATGAGATTAGAGGGAGGCCGATTAAGGGGAATGTGAGGAATTCTTTTCACAGAAAGGGTGGTGGATGCATGGAATGGCTTACCACAAGAAGTGGTGGCTATGAATACAGTGCAGGGCTTCAAACAGGCATGGGATAGGCATAAGGGAGCAATACAAATGACTATGAATAGATAGGCCACTGACAGAGCAAAGGCCGATGGCACATTTACAAGGTAGAAAAAGAAATGGGCAGACTGGATGGGCCTTGCAGTCCTTATCTGCTGTCAACTTCTATGTTTCTATGTTTCTTGATAGCTGTTCAATGAGTCAGTATGCCACTTCCGAAATGGTCATGGAGCGGGCATTCTGCATGTTCGGTCGATACTTTAAAAAAAAAATACAAACTTACTTTTAAAATCTAGTCTCCTAGGGTGCTCTTGTATACTTTCACATCAACCCAGTATCAGAGTCAGCCAATTGCTACCGAGACAAAAACCTCGCTGCCCAACCTGACTTTGGGTTCCTCTGTACATGTTCATCAGGTACTTGTGGGGAAAAAGTAGTCATTTAAAAGGGTATTTAGTGCTCTGTAGAAAAGTTGTAAATTGGATGTCTGCTGGTATCAGAGCCAGATGACTGCTACCTTGACAAAGACCTCGCTACCCAACCTGACTTCTGGTTTCTCCATACATCAGAGCCAGTCACTGCTGTGAAAAGCAACTCACTACTTAATCCAACTACAAGTTAAAAAAAATGATGTGGAGGAGGGAGGTTAAGAAAAAAATTGATGACCTAGAATTATATAAAATAAAGGCATGGGGAGGCATGATTACTTGAATCTAATACACAGCCTTGTGCATTATGCTTAAGTAGCCCCTCAAGCTTTGCTGTCAGGGTCTATGTAGCATCACACATCTCGGGTGTGTATTAAATTCTCATAATGCATATCACCCTGTGTGTTATTTTTTACATAATAACTATTGGATTCATTTTGAAAATTGGTAAATTTAATGATCTTGGATTTGATTTTATTACAGTGCTAGGGAGGGAATAAGCAGATGTGAAGATAATGGGGTAGAACTACAACAAGAAACAGGGACCGCAGTGTCACCCAGTGGGATAAGAGCTAAAGACTAACAACAAAATAAAGTAGAGTGGGGTGGGGGTGGGGGATAATCTAAACCAGCTCAGATCTATAAAGTAAAATGGAAAACCACATAAGACTTGCTCGTAATTCCATCTCAGAGTTCTGACGACTAAAACCCATCGATAGAATGATATCCTCAGGACATTCTTGTTTTCAATTGATTTTCCTTTATATAATTCTGCTCTGCATGTCTCTTTGTGGATGTCAGAAAACAATGGATGGATGGCTGCCTGTGAAGAATCAGGTAATCATTTCACAGAGCAAAGATGTGGGTGAATAAACCTTGAGGTTGAAGGTAGAGTGGTTTATGCCCACCCACATTATTGTTCATGTTTGGAGTTATAATAAAGCAATAATACACAACAGGGTGTGGTGTAGCATGGGATGTCATCACACCTCGGGTGTATTGTCAGGCATAAGGCCACAGGCTGAGCCGGCCCGGTGGCACTGAGGGTTGAAGTGCTGCATGCCACACCTCACCAGCAACTTGGGTTTGGGAATGGACTTGGGTCATCAGGGGTCAGTAGGGGAGGAGCAGGATCAAGCATCCGTAGGATGGTTCTCCTCTCCCGGGGATGGTGGGTGGTGCATGTTGCAGTTCTAGCTGCTCCTGGTGGAGGATGAGTGCATTGCACCTTGCAGCAGCACATACATGGGGGGGGGTGTTGGCAGATGTCCTGTGCACAGGTGTGGGAGCGCTACCATCATGGACATCAGTGCACATCCACACCCCCAGGAACACTAGAACACGGAAAAGCCCTGGCACCTGGGTAGGCGATGGTGGGTCCAGCTGATGGCCCCCAAGCTCAATGCTGGGTCACCCCCAGCTGGTCACTGGCTCTCCTCCACACTCTGATCACCCCTACTGGATTCTAGATAGAGCACCAGCAGAGTAGGTGGTCCCACCTTGGGGGGCTCTAGGAGGTTGAAGGGGTCGGTAACTGTGGAGAAAAGACCCCAGGACAGAGACTTGGCCTGGAGAGGACCTCAGGCAGGGCAGAACCACAGCAGAGAGAGACCTAAGGGGCCAGTAAAGGAGGAGCATAAAGAGAGTTGAAAACAAATGAGGCCACAGGCTGAGTGTCTCATGCACCTGAGAAGTGACATCATGGGATAATGTCACTTCTCATGCATCCAAGAAGTGACATTATCCCATGATACACCACACCCTGGAGTGTATTATTGTTATTATGAACTGGATTAAAAGTTTTATAAAAAAAATTATATGTTTTAAAGCCTTTTATAAATGAGTTTTTGGGGTGTTGTAGGAGTACATTTTAAGAAAATAGTTCTTGGAGGGTTGTGGTCACTAGGTGGCACTGTTGTAGTTGAAGGCGATAGTAGAGGTGGTATTGTTGTATAAGTGTGAACTGTGCTTACCCCCTGACTTTACTCACATTTACAGTATGTACATTTTACATTGGTTCCTGTTTATTTCTGGTAATACCATGGTGTGTTGCTACATGTAGTGGGCCGGATGTTTGGCCGTGAATGGCCATTTCAGTGCCCCGATCGGAGAGGTGGTCAAGGGATGTGTTTTGCAGTTGGAGCTTGTTGGCAGTTAGTCTGCTGCCATGACTGTGTTTTGGTTTTTTTTTTAACAAAAAAGCCATGCATTGCAAGGTTGCGCAAACGCTGCGAGTCAGCTTAGTGAGAGGCTCAAGCTGTACCTGGCACAGACAAGTCAGCTGAGAGAAGTGTAGCTGGGGTGAGAAAATGGATAGTAGAGTGGTAAGGTATGCATGGGAGAATGTAAAATAAAATGCTGTCGGTCCCAGCGAGAGCGGCTGATACACTTCCTCGAGTGGGACTGGAGGCCTTGCTGTTATGGGTGGATGGATCTGGACAGGTAAAATTACCTATAGGCTGGCATCTTTTCTTACCCATGATTATGCTGTGGATTTTAAACACAGATAAGAAGAGGGCTCAGCCAATCAAGCTGTTGGATTCTGTAGACCCTGTTCATAATTTTGTATATTACATGTAGCATAATAATATTAATGATTTGTGATGTTTGGTGTTTTTGTTACTTTTTATGTTGTCTTGTGCACGCAGCACAAGCAACATTTTGTGACAGCTTGCTGAAATAGCAGGTTTTGGAGGTGCGGCCTTGTTGTGGCCAATGGCGCCACTGCTTTTTTGGGCTGGTCTCCGTGGCACCAATGAATGAGTACGCTGTCTATGACAGCAGTTCAGAAGTGTGCCACCAACTTGAAAGAAATCCACCGCTGCAATGAGAGACAGACTTGTCATTGCAGCGGCAGATCTGATACGCCTCCATTACGTGCCCCTGATGAAACATTTCAGTAAACATGGTGGCTGCTCCTGCCATCTGCCTCTCACAGTCCCTACAAAGCCGACGTCAAGGATGCCCAATCCCCCTGTTGGCATGCTCCTTCCCCAGTTCATTTGCTGATAGGGGAGCCCAATCTCCATCTGCATAATGTCCCCCTTGTTTTGTCTGCCGAAGGGGGTGCACAATCCCCCTCGGCATCAAGCCCCCCCAACACAGACACACTTTCTTTGCTGATGGGGGCCCCAATCCCAGTCAGCTTCAGTCCCCCCTGCCTAAAATTCACAGGTGGCAGACTGGGAGCCCACCCCAGTCTGCCCAAAGCAAACCTGTAAATAAAAAACCTTCCCGAGATGTCCTTTTTGTTTTGTTCCCTATGAAACAGAAAACGATCCCTCATGGTCACGACGCCCCTTCCCCCAACTGGCACCCATTCACCCTCTGTGCACCAGACCTCCCCGCACCCCCCTCACCCCATACTTGCCTCCAGAGCCTGGCGCATGATCTTCGACAGAGCAGGAGACCGCGAACTGAAGAAAATCACAGTAAGCTGTATAATGGCATCAATGGGGGGGAGATTCAACTTAGGTGGATATCTCAGCAATTTTTGCGACTTTTGGCTCCAAATTCTCAACATGGGGTTCTTGGGACCCTGCCTCATGAACTTAGTCACTGTCATTTCGTTATTTAGTCTCAAAAGGTGATTTCGAGGTCATTGTGTGGAATCACCTTTTGGGACCAATTAATGAAATGACCGAATCACTGTCCATGAAGTGGGCTCCCAAAAACACTATGTTGCAAATTCGGTGACAAAATTCCCCAAAAATTACTATGTTACTTAGGCATGCATTAAGTTTCCAATATGCCTAGTAGCTTCAGAATTTTAACATTTTCACCCAGATTTTCAATATTACCATTTTTCATACCTCCTTATGAACAGTACAGCTGTCATTTTCACATCATGCCCAAAATGTGTTTTGTACATCTGGCGCACAATGGCGCAGTCGCAGTGGGAAATCAATGTTCAGGACAGATTAAGAAAATCATGGTAACACTGTTCATGAGTGGAGATTCCAAAATGGCTATGTTGAAAATTTGGTGACAAAATTCTACAAAAACGACTATGTTATGAACATGCGTTGCGCAGTTTCCATGCACGCTTGTAACTGCGAGAATTTTTAATATATTCGTTCAAGATTTTCAACATTGCCATTTCTTCACACCTCCTTATGAGTGGTACAGCTGTCATGTTTCATATCCTGCCCAAAATGTGTTTTCGCACATCTGGCGCAGAATAGCACGGTCACTGTGGGAAATCAACGTGCGGGACAGATTAACAAAATCACAGTGCCACTGTTCATGAGCGGAGGTCCCAAGTGCTTTCATGAGGTGAGGTCATAAAAAGCCCATGTTGAAAATTTGGAGCGCAAATACTAACAAACGCCCGGGGTGTTGGGGTTTCTTTTTTTTTTGTTGTGTGTGTTACAAGTATGTATTTTACCCCCTGTCGTGCTCTGGAGATGCCTCTCCTTCGGGCTGACATGACACCACACACCTCCTACTATATCCCACACACATGTCACCTTCTTACTTCAGATCTGCAGCTGACCACAGGATAGCCCGGCGTAACCCTGTGCCAGGAGGGTCCCTCTCCTCCGAGGGGGAAGGCACCGGCGGGAGGAGACCAGCACACTATTTCCTTCGGTCCCGGGTGCTGCTGAGGCATTTGGTGACCCCTGCGGGAGTCTTTCGGAGGCATCCTGGGTTGGCAGCCATCATCCGGCAAGTCCAGAGCAGTATTTCCATTTTTCTGGTGTTCTTCTTATAGCGATCACTCTGCAATGCTTATGGTCTCCACTGGGTGCTGCTGCAGAGCGACCATGTGTCCCCAACTCACCCCAGGGAAGGAGAGCAGTCCCATGGGCGCTCGATCCTTCCCATCCCTGCCGATTTCAGCGCCTGGTAGTTCGCTCCCCAAACTCGGGTCGCCGGCATGGTAAGAGGTAAGGTGCCCGCGCCTCAACCCTCTACACCACCGGGCCGGCCTGCATTATGGTTTCTAACTATAATGTCCCACTCTGTAGAGACTAACAGGTGTCAGGGGTGTGCTTTTGGATTGTTGGCTGTAATAGTCATGCCATTCCACCCTCACCCCCAACCTGCAGCCAGTGACAGGCATCATGGTGTGCCTTGGACTCTTCTGCCCCAAAGTTCATCCCATTCTCCTATGCTGCACCCATCTCAATGTATTTTCTTATGGAATGGGGTGAGCATGAGGCCAGACGACCCCAAGGCACAGCACAACACTTGTCGGAGTCTGCAGAGTAGGGTGAGGTGAAATGGCATGAACATTATGGCTGCCGACCCAAAGGCACACCTCAATGCCTGTCAGTCTCTGCAGGGTGGGGTGGGGTCGGCGTCAGTACCATACTTCACTACCATTCCTATTATGCATCTCTCTAACTCCTGCACTACCAATGCCAATGCCAGCAAGACAACATTCGCCATTGAAAAATGCTTGTTATATTACGCAGCAGTATTCAGTTAAACAGTAGGCCACTGAAAATGAGATTTGTGATACTGGCTGCTTTCTGCTCCATGAACATTTAGTATATGATGGAACATTCTGAACAAAAAGAATTCAGTAACAGCATAGCGTTGTGCATGGTTTATAGCTGCCAGTCATCTGTTGTGTATTGGAGTGGTCTGCTGTTGTGCATGGGCATCTTAGCCAATATAAATCATAAAGCAGACAACTGACAGAACATTAGAATGTTACAAAATGACAACATCAGGATTCCACAAATTCTGAAAATTTACATTTAAGAATTGTGGTTTTGCTTATGTGTTGTGCAAACAGCTGTTTTGAGCACAGTAAGGGTCAAACAATGGGGACATATGGAAAAACGGGCATGAATTTTGATCAGATAACATGTTTCAAAGTTCCCCTGGCCGCTCCCCCAGTCACAGTGCTTCCTTCAATTGCATGTGAGATACTCGTTGCTGTAAGAGTACCTCACGCACTGAGCACTGTAATTGGTTTCTTGACGACTGTTCCTGCTGCTAACTTTATTAAATAAAAGAGTTTTTTTTTATTTGATAAAGTTAGCAATCTACAATAATTTTATGAGTCCGGTTGGAGGTCCTCTTACGACTATAAGAGTGTTGTCTCTTGCATCTTTAGACCACAGAACTGCTCACCTTCAATTCACTAATTCTAAGAACACATGAGTTGATACTCTTATAGCCATAAGAGGTCATTCACCCAGACCCACACTATTAATATAGATTGCTAACTTTATTAAAGCAGAACACTTTTTTATATAACAAAGTTAGTGGTATGAGCCATAATCAAGAAGACCATTACAGTGCTCCGTGTGTGTGGTACTCTTTCAGCAATAAGGGGTACAGAGGAGGTATCAGTGCCCAGGTGGGAATGGGCCCACTAGACTAACATGGATGTTGCTAGCTATTATTGTGCAGATTAAATGGGTACCGGGGAAGGGGGGGGACAAAGAATAATCTATTAAACATCCAGTGGGCTGTGAGGGGGAGACCACTACACTGCCAGAGACTGACACCACATGCTGTTGTTAGACAGTGATTTGGGAATTGGGAAGGTGGCGTGGTGGCTGTGGTTCTGCATTTGTGCCTGGCAGCATTGTGCAGCACCGCTAAAGGCCACATAATGACATGTAAATGGTCCATTAGCACCTTAATTCCAGCCACTGAATATGGCTCCAAGGAGAAAAGGCGTCATCCTGTCTCTTCTTTTGCAGTGGGCTGTGTTACAACTGCAAATACTCACGGTGCATGAAACTATCATGGTCCCATATGACAGGCAGAACACCTCAGACAATGTGCACTGCCTGTCTGAATAAGGCACCCCAGTGGGCTGTGTTACAACTGCAAATACTCACGGTGCATGAAACTATCATGGTCCCATATGACAGGCAGAACACCTCAGACAATGTGTACTGCCTGTCTGAATAAGGCACCCCAGTGGGCTGTGTTACAGCTGCACATAGTCACAGTGCATGGAACTATCATGGACCCATATTCAGACATGCAAAATGCCCCAGACAGAGTGCACTGCCTGTCTGAATATGGCACCCCAGCGAGCTGTGTTACAGCTGCGCATAGTCACAGTGCATGGAACTATCATGGACCCATATTCAGACATGCAAAATGCCCCAGAAAGAGTGCACTGCCTGTCTGAATATGGCACCCCAGTGGGCTGTGTTACTTTTTTTTTTAAAACTTCAAGTTTATTTAACTTAGATACAGGTACATATTCATACCATATAACACAACAGGGACACATTTCATAAAATAGTTTCTTTTGTTTTATGCTTACAGTTCATTTTAAAGATATACAAAAGAAAATGAAACAATTTTGCCTTTCTTTCCCTTCTAGGCAAATTCTATCCATATCTTCTTGCCGTGCTGGATAGATCGAAGAGATGCCGATGGATTGTCACTAGTCAATTACGGGTTTTCATTAAAATAAGACTTCACAGCATGTCACTGTAAGAACACTTGTGTCAAGCCCTTTGTGTAAAATACTATAAACACTTGTTTTCCCCTTTTATAAAAAGAAAAACAAAACAAGCAAGAAAACAACATGGTATCTAACAATAAAATCTAAAACCCAATTCATGGCTTATTATTTGATGCTTTTACTCCATTTTACTCATATTTTGTCTGGCTCTTGGAAGGGAGGGGAGAGCGTATACCTTGTTCCTTATACCACGACATGAGCATATCACATTTTTCCTGATATACCTCAATGGGCAAATGCCTGCTGGAATAGAACTGATATACCCTCAAGGTCCTCAATTAGATGCATGAATGGGAACCATATTCCATTAAATGTGTCCCCCTGGAGACATAATTCAGCCATAGTTCTTTCCACCCTGGAGATTCCCTTCACAATATCAATCCATTCTAGCTAAATTGGTGGGATAGGGCTTAACCAACACCTGGTTATAGCCTTACATGCTGCTGCAGGTAAAATGCCTATAAATGATTTCTGGTCATTAGTTCATTTTTTCTTAGTTGGGGAACCCAGGATCATGTGTGTGAAGCCGAGGCTCCTGAATCTCTTTCATTTGTTCAAAATGACCCATCACTGCCCCCAAAACAGTTGCAGCACCGGGCAATCTCAGAAAATATGATAGTGGTTCCCCACAGCTCCACAGTTTCTCCAGCATTTATCTGAATTGCCTGAGTGTTAATATTTAGTTTTAGTTGGGGTGTTAAAGGATTTTCCATCTAAATTCTTTCCGGGTATTTGAGGCAGAGGTGTGGAACACCCCTTCCCAAAATTTTCTGCCATGTTTGTGCAGTTAACTGTATACCCGCTTCCTATTCCCAAGCCTGGTGGCAGGCTGGAGAGGCGCTTTCCCTGGTAGTTAAGTAGGTATTTACTAATTTGGAAATAAGATGCGTTACCCCCAGACTGGCAGCTACTTCCAGTATAAATAATTCTAGCGGGTGAGGACGTCTCAACACCTCTACCAGGTTTGTACCATTTCTCAGAAAGGAAGCAACCTGGAAGTACCTATGAAAGTGTGACGCTGGTAGGTGGAACTCCTTCTGTAATTCCTGAAATGGCTTGATTTGCCCCCAGCTAGTGAACTGTCTAAAGCATTTTAGACCCACCTCTTTCAAGTATCAAAAAGAGTGATCCAGTCTGGGAGGCAGGAGGACAGTACAGTGGGTGATTTCTGTTCTGTTAGTAAGGGTGGAGTGTATAATCAAATCTTTTTACTGCCCCCCAGTTCTTATACATTTATTTTAACCATGGATTTATTAAAGCTGTCTTACCCAGATGTTCTGGTGTATCCCCAAAGTCCCTCGTTGGGTTCACTTCTGGACTAGTACCAGACTCCTGCCTGACTCATGTGTTGTTCAGGTCTTGTTTTATGCATGACACCCAGGGTAATAACTGGGCCATCTAGTAGTAGACTTTCAAGTTAGGTATCCCCAGTCCCCCACTGTACCTTGCTGTGAGCATTGAGCTGCAAGCTATTTTAGCTCTTTTTCCTCCCCCATATAAAATGATGGAGTGCTTTATTTATCTGTTTCCAATCAGAGCTGGGATATGTAAGGGCAGTGTGTTAAATAAAAATAGAAAATGGGGAAGAATATCCATCTTTATAGACTCCACTTGGTCCATTAATGATAAAGGGAGAAGGGCCCATCTTTTTAAATCTGTAAATACCTTTTTCATCTGTCTCCCATAATTTATGTTTTAAAGTTGTTTTAGATCTATAGGCATATACTGTATACATCTAAGTATCGAATGCTGTTAGTTACCAATTTATAAAGGATATAAGATGCATCAAGTCCAGTGAATGTGGCCCACTTATTAAAATAATTTCAGTTTTGTCATTGTTAATTTTAAAGCCTGAGACCTGACCATATTCCAATAAGATCTGGTAGAGGCTTGGAAAGGTTCAGAGTGGGTTTCTTAAATATAGCATCATATCATCTGCATAAAGCGAAATTTTGTTTCCCCTCTCCTCCCAATGTAACTCCCTACAGGTCCGGATGAGCCTGA
This sequence comes from Neoceratodus forsteri, assembly GCA_016271365.2. Taxonomy (NCBI): domain Eukaryota; kingdom Metazoa; phylum Chordata; order Ceratodontiformes; family Ceratodontidae; genus Neoceratodus; species Neoceratodus forsteri. The sequence continues at coordinate 90,113,013 of JADMNL010000026.1, read as the reverse complement.
TGAGCTCTGCCAATGGCTTCATACTGAGGGCAAACAGAATTGGGGAAAGGGGGCAGCCCTGTCTGGTCCCCCTTTGTATATCTAAATATTCAGAGGCAGTGCCATTTACTTTAATCCTTGCTCGAGGTTTGTGATTTATTGCATTTATCCATGCCATAAACTGGTCCCCAAAACCAAACTTCCCCAGGACCTCCTGAAGAAATTCCTAGCTCAAGAGATCAAACGCTTTCTCAGCATCCACCACTATATCCACCTGCTGATCCTTCGCTTTCACTCCAGAAAGCAAGATATTAAAGCATCTCCTGACATTATCAGTTAAATGCCTGTCTGACACAAAACCCACCTGATCTGGGTGCACCAGGTCCGGCAATATAGTGTTGACTCTGGAGGCAAGTATTTTTGTAAATATTTTAGAATCCACATTAAGGAGGGAAATTGGTCTATAAGAGATGCATGAGTCCGAGGGTTTACCATCTTTTGGAATCACTGTGATGAGAGCCTCTCTCCAGAAGTGTGGGAAGTCACCCTCTTCTTCGCAGGAGTTAAATATCTTTGTTAAGATTGGGGCCAATCGAATACTAAATTTTTGATAAAACTCAGTATTAAACCCTTACAGGCCTGGAGATTTACCTGTTTTCATATTTTTAATCATCTGAATTACTTCTATGGTTGTTATGGGAATCTCTGTTTTCAGGCTATCTTCCTGTGACAGTTTAGGATGAGAAATCTGTGCTAAGTAATCTTGTATTCTTAGCTTATCTGTAGTCCCCCTTGGACCCACCGAATAAAGGTCTTTATAATAGTCTTTAAATGCTTTAGCTTTCGCCTTTGGTGTGTGATTATTAGTTATCCTTTTTTCTTGTGTAGTTTATATTCTTTTCACATATCTCTCGGCCTGTGCTTTCTGAAGCCGTAATGCCAGCAAGTGACTGGCTTTATTGCCCTGTTCGTAATACCTTTGGTTTACTTATCTCAATTTCCCCTCAACTTCTTGGTCTAATATATTCTGAATTTCTTTCCTGGTCTTATTTAATTCCTCTACTACTGCTCTGTCATGCCTATTTTTGTGAATGCTTTCCAGCTGTTTTAACTTCTGTGCTAGTGCCTCTTGTTTCTCTCTATGCTGCTTCTTTAGGCGAGAGGCGTATGAGATAATCTCACTCCTTATTACAGCTTTCAGGCCATCCCATAACCACTTAGACCCAGATTCCCCTATCTTATTATGTTTTTGGTAGTTTTTGATGACCTCCTGGATTTTATTTTAAAAGTCCTCCTGATCCAGGAGTGAGGAATTCATCCTCCAAAAATTACACCTACTTCAGTCTCCCAGTTGGAGGTCCAGTGCCACAGCAGAGTGATCCGAAACCAGCCTCAATTGAATTGTACATTCTGTTATTTTATGCATATCCAGGCCACTACATCAAAAATGGTCCAATCTGGAGTGAGACTTATTGGGGTTAGAATAGAAAGTCTAGTCCCTTGCGGAGGGGTTAAGCTCCCTCCAGACATCCCGGAGTGTTAGCTCCAGCATACCATTCCTTACTGATCATTTTTATGTTTGCTTGCACACATGTGCAAGAAACATAGTGCCATCATCCGAGTTTTCGGAGGTGTGGCAGCCCTCTTCCAATTCAGTCAGTGTGTTTGCAGGCGTGGCCAGAGTTCTCCAATGCCTGCTGGCGCTGTCTATGACAGCTCCAAAATGCAGTGAAGTACAGTTGAAAGCGGGAGCTATGCTTCAGTGAGCAGTGATAAGATAGCGCCTGCCCATGCGTGCTCCCCCTACACACACACACACACACACACACACACACAGGCACGCATACTGCGTGCTCGCCCACCCACGCACACACTGTGTAGCCAGGGGGGTGCCTAATCTGGCCGGCTAAAGGCGCCCCAAAGAAGAGTTACATGCACTGCTGCATGCCACGCTGAGGCCCACCCCAGCGTGACCACATTGTATAGCCGGTAGGGTGCCCAATCCCCGCTGGCTCCACTGTCCCCCCGTACAGGGTGCCACGCTGGAGCCCACCCAGCGTGGCAACAGATGCTGTGCCGATGGGGGTGCCCAATCCCCGTCGGCTCCACTCCCCTGCCCCACCAGCCGTCCCTTGTGCCATGCTGGGAGCCCACCCCAGCGTGGCAAACGTCCCGCGCCGCCATGTAAAGAAAAACCTGTAACTTAAAATGGTCCCTCGTAGTCTCTGCCCCCACCGACTCACCCACTGCGCACCTCTGCCTCCCCACACCCCTCACCCCATACTTACCTTGCGACTCCGGCGACGATCTTCAGTGGACGGGAACACGTCTGCACTCTTCAAACCGACGCTAACTGAGGAAATGCCGTAAGCTGTATAATGTAATGAATAGGGTTTTTTCAACTTTGCTGCATATCTCAGCCATTTTTTGGAATTTTTGCACCAAATTTTCAACATGGGGTTTTTGGGACCCCTTCTCATGAATGCTCTCACTGTCATGGCATTCATCTGGCCCTAAGGGTGATTTCACAGTCACCGTGCAAAATCACCTTTTGGGACCGAGTAAAGAAATGACACTGCCACTGTTCATAGGGTGGGCTCTCAAAAAGCCTATGTTGAATATTTGGTGGAAAAATTCCTAGAAATACAGGTTACTCACCTGTAACAGGAGTTCTAGGAATGGTATATGTTGTTCATCCACACTATCTGGCAGGTTCCTTGCCGCTTTAAATCTTGCCGGAAGGTCTTCAAGCTAGCTCCTCCCACCCACCCGGGTGGTAAAACTCTCAGCTCCACCCCATGACGCCAGATCTGCTCATGGAAGCTCCAGGCTGCGCCGGGCCAGGAGGTCGGGAATGTGATGAACAATATATACCATTCCTAGAACTCCTGTTACAGGTGAGTAACCTGTATTCTAGGACATGGATATGTTGTTCATCCACACTATCTGGCAGACTCCTAGCAGTTCTCCGGGAGGAGGGAGGCAAGGCGCACACCTCTATATACTTACTTGGGGAACAGAGATTGGAGAACCGAGGCCCCAAAACCAGCATCCCAATGTGACTCAAGGTCGATGTGGTAATGGGTAATGAAGGTGTGTGCTGACTTCCAGGTAGCAGCCCTGCAGATTTCCTGGATAGGGACATCCCTGGAAGCAGCCACCGATGCAGCAGTATGGCGGTAGAATGAGCTCTTATCCTCTGGAAGGCTCCATGCCCGCCAACTCATAGCAGAGATTTATGCAGGAGGTGACCCATCTGCCTATCGTCTGCTTGGCTGCAGGTCTGCCAGGTCGGCTTCAGCATAGGTGACAAACAGCTGTGCAACCTCTCCCCGAATTTCAGCCGTACGCTCCTTATAGTAAGCGAACGCCCTTCTAGGGTCCAAAGTATGGAGCCTGTATTTGGCCTCCGAGGTGTGATTGGGGTAGAACACCGGCAGAGTCAACACCTAATTAAGGTGAAACTCCAACACCACCTTCGGAAGGAATTTCGGGTGGGTGCGTAGGACAACCTTGTCCCTGTGGAAGACCAGGTAAGGAGACTCGATGCTAAGTGCCTGGAGTTCTCCCATCCTTCTGGCTGACGTGATAGCCACCAAGAAGGCGGTCTTCCACGACAGGTGGGGGAGACCACACCTGTGCATTGGTTCAAACGGCTTGCCCATGAGCTTTGCCAGTACCAGCAGTAAATCCCACGGAGGTGGGGGTTCCCGCACTGAAGGGGAAATGTGATCAAGGCCTTTAAAGAAGCTCCTGACCACTTTCTCCTGCGCCACTGACTGCTGACCGGCCCACGGCCGGTAAGCAGAAATGGCTGCCAGGTGCACCTTAAGGGTCGTCGACCTAAGCCCTTGACTAGATAGGGACCATAGATAGTCCAGAATGCTTGCCACAGGACATGAGAAAGGGTCCAACCCTTTATCCTGACACCAAATGGAGAACCTCTTCCATTTGAAGGCATAGCATTTTCTGGTCGACTCCTTACGGGACGCCTCAACGACGTTGAGGACCTCGTCGGAAAGACCCAAGGCCTGGAACTCTAGCCGCTCAGGAACCAGGCCGTCAGGTGCAGGGATTGAAGGTCCGGATGGAACACCTTCCCCTGATTGACTGAGAGCAGGTCCGGGCGAGCTGGAAGCTGCCTCGGAGTCCTGGAGCTGAGACTGAGGAGATCTGGTACCAGAATCATGCAGGCTGTCTGGGCTATCATGAACCACCTGCCCTTTGTCCCTCCTCACTTTCAGCAGGACTCTGTGAATCAGGGGAATGGGGAAAGGCGAAAAGAGGCCCGGGGTCCATGGCTCTGAGAAGGCATCCCCCTGCAGCAAGCCCTGCTGAGGGGGCCGGGCATGAAACAGCCTCAGCTTCGCGTTCTCCTGGAGGCAAACAGATCTACCAGAGGTGTGCCCCAGTGGAGAACAGGTCTTGTACTATCTCCGCAGGAAAGACCACTGGCGATGCAGCCCCTATCCGCTCAGGGCATCGGCCAGGGTGTTGAGGCTCCTGCCACATGAATGGCCAGGAGATCTGCCTCCGGCTGCACACTAGTGACCAGATGCGAGAGCTCCTTGCATAAGAGCATGGAGTGCGTCCGCCTCCTGGCGGTTTAGATAGTCATATGGTCGTGGTGTTGTCCGTCCTGGACCTGGACCACTTGACCCCGGAGAAATGGAGCAAAGGCGGTGAGAGCTGGGCAGACCGCATGGAGCTCCAGCAGGTTGATATGGCATTGGGACTCCGCGGGGACCAGAGGCCGTGCACTCGGTGTTCCCCCAGATGGGCACCCCAACCCATCAAAGAGGCGTTGGTCGTTAGAGAGACCGTCGGCTCGGGGCGGACAAACGGGATACCCTCCTGCAGATGGGACGGAACGGTCCACCACTGGAGAGCGTTCCACATCTCCTGGGTCGTCCACACACGCTGGTCCAAAGGATCGCAGCGCTGTGACCACTGGCTGGCCAGTCCCCACTGGAGGGACGCATGTGCCAGCGTGCCCAACGGACTACGCTGGTACAGGCCGCCATGAGACCCAGGAGGCGCAGAAAGTCCCGGGCAGGGTGCAATTGCCCAACCAGAAATGATTGGGCAAAGGAGGTAAGAACCTCGGCCCTGTCCACTGGGAGCCGTGCTCTGGCTCGAAGAGAGTCGAGCTCTGCCCCGATGAAAAATATCACCTGCTTCGGCTCGAGTTCCGACTTGGCCTCGTTGACTAGGAGGCCGAGTTGAGAGCAAACCCGGAGGGCCAGATCCCTGGACCGCTTCACCTCCGACCTGGAGGGGGCTGCTATCAGCCAGTCGTCCAGGTAAGGGTACACCTGGACCCTTCGGCGTCGCAGGAATGCTGTCACCACTGCAATGCACTTGGTGAAGACCCTGGGAGCTGGAGAGAGGCCGAAGGGCATGGCCTGGAACTCGAAAAGGGATCTCTCCACCCTGAAGCGGAGGAATCTCTGATGAGACGGACGGATAGGGACATGAAAGAACGCGTCCTGAAAGTCCAGAGAACAGAACCACACGCCGTGTTCCAGAGATGGTATTATCTGAGCCAGAGTGACCATTCTGAAGGTTCGAGACCTTAGGAACTTGTTCAGGTCGTGTAGGTCGAGAATGGGGCGCCAGCCCCCCGTCCGTTTCGGGACCAGGAAGTACCTGGACACGAACCCTGGTTCTGATGGAGGGTCCTCTATCTCTTTTATCACCCCTTCTGAAGGAGGAGGGCGATGTCGGCTTGACGAGCCTCCAGAGAGTCTGGGGACCTCGAAGCCCCCCTTGGGGCGATGGCTCTGAAGGGTGGAACTGCTCGAATTCCAGAGGCAGGCCTCTTCCCACCACCTCCAGAACCCACCTGTCCGTGGTAACAGTGGACCAGGCGGAAAGGAAGTGCCGGAGCCGTCCCCACACGGGGGGAACCAGGGGCGAGGTGACGGGGATGAGGGTGACACCCCTCAGCCCATCACTGTGCAGGCTTGGAGGAAGGACCAGCCGAGGGACCACCAGGGCCTTTTCCTCCTTGCTTCCTATTAGAGGAAGCTGACGGCTTGGGCTTGGAATACCAAGGTCTAGCCTGCTGGCCCTGACGTTGTTGAGCCGGGCGCACAGCGGTTGCAGAGGGGCTAAAGGCCTTAGGCTGGAGGCTTACGGCCCTTGTCCTTCTGCTGACTAGACCAAGTCCAAGGTGGCATTGGACTTTTCGATCCTCTGGAGGTGGCCTTCACTCCAGAGCCGAAGAGGTCAGTTCCAGGAAAGAACATCCGTAAGCTTGTGCTGGGTATCCGAGGTGAAAGTGGATATCCTCAGCCACGCCTGGCCATAGCCACTACGCGGCCGCCACTGACCGGGCACAAGAATCTCCAATATCCAGCGCAGTCTGGAGCTGCTGCTTAGCTACTGCCCTGCCCTGGTCCCGCACCTGCTTTACTGTGGTCTGCAGGTCCGCAGGAAGATGAGGGACGACCTCATCCAGGGAGCCCAACAGGGCATGGGAAAAATGTGCCATCAAGATGGCTGAGCTGGCCTGATGAAGGCCGAGGGAGGAGGCAGCATACACTTTCCGCCCCGCATAGTCCAGTTTCTTGGGCTCTTTGTCAGGCGGTTTGTCCACGTCCCTGGCATTTCCGGCACGCCGGAAAACACTGTCCGTGACCAACCCCTCAGCCGAAGGGTGTTCAGAAAAGCCGGACAGAGAGCCTGTAGGGACCGCATACTTTCTGGCCATCCTGGCCGAAGGTGCAGGACAGGAAGCCAGACGCTGCCACAATTCCAGGGCCGGACCAACAATGGCTTCGGCCACCGGAAAGGCCTCCATAGGAGAATCCCCTCGGTCCAGGATCTCAGTGAGGGGATATCTAGCCCGTTTGGACACAGGTTCGAGCTTCATCCCAGGATTCTGAGATGAGCTTGAGTAGTCAAGGAAGGACTAGGGCTATCGCCCATCGACTGCCCCAGAGGATTCCAAGTCTAGGCGCTTGGAAAACAGGGAGGAGCTGCCGTCCGACTCAGACGAGTCATTGAATAGCTGCCTGAGCCCGCACCACCCTCCACGTGCCGAGGCTTATCGGGGAGGAGGGTGACCGACAGCTCATATGGGAAGGCCATGAGCCGCCGTGAACTTTTGTCGGGGCCCCGACTGTCGGTTGAGGCGGGGCGGTTCCACCAGTATTGGTGGGGCAGCAGAAGTAGACCGAACAACCAGCCTGGAAACAGGCTCCTCGACCACCGCGAGGGGTTGTTTCGGCCGTTCCGGTGACAACCATTTTATGGCCGGAGAAGAGGCCTGAGTCGGCTTGTTTCCGCCAAAATTAGTTGTTGCCACATAAGTTCCTCATATTTGGGCGCAACTGCGTGAAGCCTCCTCGTCCGAGGAGGAGGAAGATGAGGAAGAGCGCAGCGACGCCGTTTACATGATGCCAAGACCGAGACCGCTTGTGTCGGCGGATTGGCTAGACCGCGAAGATGTCCGAGACCGAGACCGAGAATCTCGGCTAAGCCGAGGTCGGCGCAGCGGGGAGCCGAGGATCGGCAATCCCCTCGGTTCGGTCGACAAATTCGACGGCTCCGGAACCGGAGGCACAGATGAGCCGACGGTATCCACAGTCCTCGCCGGGGAAACCGGGGAGGAGGGATTTTCGGCTTCTCCAGCCGACAACCCATCTAACGGGTCGAGAAAAATCTCGACCACGTCGGCGGGAGTCTCGGTCACCTGGCCTGACGGGGGCACCGTGAAGCCAGTGGCCGAAGCCGAAAATTCGACCGAAGTCGACTGTCGACAAGGGGAGGGAGATCTTTCCCGCTCCCAAGAGCGTCGACGATGGGACTTACCCTTACTTTTCTTCGACCGATGAAACGGTCCAGAAGAAGTTGGACCCTCACCTTTGGTCGAGAGGGTCAAGCAAAGCTCCTTAAAAGAAGCCGAATAGGAGGACCCGAGCGAGAGCGGGACGAATGCCGCAGCCGAAGATGTAACGGCATGAGCCGCCTCCTCCTCGAGGGCGATCATCTGCTCAAGTTGTTCTGCGGAGCCCGCAGCCGCGGACACCGCCAGTCGGGCCTCCTTGGATTTAACTGGAGGAAATCTCCTTTCGGGGCGCCCAAGTTGGAGACGGGCAGCGCGATCCTCAGGGGTCGACCGAGAAAGATGAGCACAGTTCGCGAGGCCTGCGGGTCGTGCTCCTGGCCTAGGCAGTAAACGCACGTGGAGTGCAGATCCGTCCGAGACATCATCTGCCCACAGGGGCATCTCCGAAAACCGGGAGTCGATTTGTCCATCGCAGCCGCGAGGGATGAAGACCGTGAAGGTTTAGAAGAAATTTTCAAATCGAAGTTTTTTTAGGCCCAAAGCTTAATCGCAGAGCGTTAAGGAGGGAACCTGAGCTTCCAAGCGGTAAGGAAGATCTGGCGTCATGGGGCGGAGCCGAGAGTTTTACCACCCGGTGGGTGGGAGGAGCTAGCTGAAGATCTTCCGCAAGATTTAAAGCGGCAAGGAACCTGCCAGATAGTGTAGATGAACAACATATCCATGTCCCTAGAAATGACTGTTTTATGGTAGCGTTGCTCAGTTCCTCATACGCTACGTAAGTTTGCGAATTTTCAACATTTCACTCCAGATTTTCAACATTGCCATTTTATTACACTTCCTTATGAGCAGTACAGCTGTCATTTTTCACATCTTGCCCAAACGTGTTTCTGCCCATGTAGTGCACAATGGTGCAGTCGGTGTGCGAAATCAATGTATGGGACACATTAAGGAAATCACAGTGATACTGTCCATGAGCAGAGGTCTTAAAATGGCTATGTTGAAAATTTTGTGAAAAAATTCCTAAAAATGACTGTTTTACGAGCGTGCGTTGCGCAGTTCCTACGCACGCTCGTAAGTTTGCGAATTTTCTATATTTTCACTCCAGATTTCCCACATTGCCATTTTATTACACTTCCTTATGAACAGTACAGCTGCCATTTTTCACATGTTGCCCCAAATGTGTTTCTGCACATGTAGCGCACAATGGTGCAGTTGGTGTGCGAAAGCAATGTTTGGGACAGATTAAGGAATTCACAGTTAGACTGTTCATAAGCAGAGGTCTTAAAATGGCTATGTTGAAAATTTGGTGACAAAAGTCCATAAAAATGGCTGTGTCACGACTGAGCATTGTGCAGTTTCCACGCACCCTCGTAAGTTCATGACTTTGTAATATTTTCAGTCCAGATTTTCACCAGTGGCATTTTTCCACACTTCCTTATGAACAGTACAGCTGTCATTTTTCACAACATGGCCGAAATGTGTTTTCACACTTTCAGCGCAGAGATGCATGGTCGCTGTGGGAAATCATTGTTTGGGACAGATAAAGAAAATCACAGTGACACTGTTCATGATCGGAGGTCCCAAAATGCCTGTGTTGACAATCTGTTGTAAAAATTCCCTAACCTAATTACATTACGGGTGTGCGTTGCACAGTTTCTATACACGCTCGTGACTTCACCAGTTTTTTTAATAATTTGACTGCAGATTTGCAACATTGCCATTTTACACCTCCCCATGAACAGTACAGCTGTCATTTTCACATCCTGTTACGCAATGTGTTTTGCACCTGTGGTGCTAAATGCCGTAGTTGCTGTGCATCAGCAGCTTCGGCTAACAAACTGATATTGCCACTGTTCATGGAGGTGGGGGTCACAAAAACCATGTTAAAAATTTGGAGTGAAAATACCAATGAATGCCTGAGGTGTTAGGGTTTCTAACATAACGCCCCACCCTGTAGAGAATGACAGGCATCGGGGTGTGACTTGGGATTCTTGCCTGTAATGCTCATACCATTCCACATCCTGCAGCCAGTGAGAAGCATCGAGGTATGCCTTGGACTCTTCGGCCCCAAAGTTCACCCCATTCTCCTATACCGAACCCATCTCACCGCACTTCCTGATGGAATGGGGTGCGCATAAGGGCCAAAGACCCCAAGGCACACCGTGACACTTGTCAGTGTCTGCACGGTAGGGTGTGGTGAAATGGCATGGCCGTTATGCCTGATGACCCAAAGGCACACCCCAATGCCTGTCACTCTCTGCAGGGTGGTGGTGGGGTTGGCTTCAGTTCAGTACTTCACTGTCATTTCTATTATGCAGCTCTGTAACTTCTACACTACCAATGCCAATGCCAGCAAGCAAACATTCGGCATTGACAAATGCTTGTTTTATTTGTAGCCATAACTTGAGATGAGCAGTCCATCAGGGAGTTTAGGACACAGTTGAAGTCTCCACCCATAAGAATTAGGCCCTCTCCTAAAGCCGAAATCTTTCGGAATATGAGATTGTAGAACGATGGATCATCTGTATTTGGGGCTTACAGATTAATAAAGTGGACCCTCTGGGAGAACAGATTACCCATTATTATGACTCCCTGTCCTTCTTCTATACTCTCTTCTTTTATGACTTCTAGTGGTAAGTCTTTCTTTATTAAGATAGCAGCTCCCGCCCTTTTCCCGGAGGGGTGGGATGCTCCCACCACTTTACCCACCCAGGACCTTCTGAGTTTTAGATGCTCTGCCTCTGACAGCTTTGTCATTTTTAAGTTTTTAAGGCAGTGTAGTATTTTTGTTCTTTTAATAGGGGAATTAAATCCCTGAACATTCAGGGAAACTATCTTTAAGGTACCCATGATGATGAGAGTAGGTTAGACCTCCTACATTGTGGTCTCCCTGATTCACCCCTCCTGTCCCTCTGCTTCTGTCCATTATGGATTCTGTGATTCCCTCCCTCCTGCTTTACCCAATATTCACCAAGCCATGCCATTTTTCCAAGTCACACAACAGGTGCATATAACGACACAGTAAAGAAACCCATAAGGTTCCAACAAACTAGTAACATAGAACGAGTAACAAAACCAAGTAATTAAGCTTCCTAGGTTATTGTGTTGGTTCCCTGTTAATTCACAGGGTTTTGCAGCACAAGCTACTGTGCTGGTAGTATCTACAAGCCTGACCATGAAGTGTCAGTGAATATGACTGTCACTAAATCTTTTAAGAATAGTTGTTAAGCATTCTACCATGGATGCCAGCTATTGCCAGAAACCCAGGGGCCGCTAAGTGTAATCCTTTATATGGTAAACAAAACCAGCTGATTAGGATGTCTATTCTCAGGGTGGTCTCTAGAATGGTACCTGCCCATCCTGATCCTGGAGCTATGAATTTCCAGCCCAGAATGGAGTGTCAAATTGCATAACTAGGGGGAAGGGGAAATTGTTTAACCAGGAAAGGCACACTAAGCCGAAGCTTGTTTCCAGGTGCAACTTGGGAGCACAAGAAAGTTAAGTGGCTTGCTCAGGGTCACACAGTATGCAAGTGGGGACTGTGGGATTCAAACCCAGGTTTCCAAGTTTGTAGTTCAGTGCCCTTAACCACTGCGCTATACTGCCTCCTAGAAAGTTTACCACCCTTCTTAGGTAGCGACTTCCAATTTATCTTTCCACCCCAGCATATTGAGTTTATTCTCCCCAATATATGAGTACATGAACTCCATGCTCTGTGACCCTCTCGCCTCCCTGCCCAGCAAACTTTCAAAGCATTTCAATAATCCCAAAAAGAAAAAAAAAGGAAAACCTCACATTGTTCATAACTTCATCCAGAAGGAAAAAAAACTAATGCTGCCATGTCGGCTGTTTGCCAGTCAATGTTCCTGCTAAACTCATTCCCTCTGACTGTAAAGGCAGAGAATGTCTATCGTGATATGAAGGGAGGGGAGGACAGATGCACATCTGCTTTCACCTCAGTCCTACACCCCTGACAAACAAAGCATAATTTTCCGACCTGTGATAAGTTCAAATAAACCAGTTCTTCATTCCCAAATAAATGTAACTCCTGTGGTATCTTCCATGGGGGAAATACCAAAAACCAAGAAAGTGAGTCCTACCCCATCGACTGTTTAGGCATCATCCTGGTTGAAAAGCCATCGGATTCACTTCTAGGGGGTGCATGAGTATCAGAAGCCAGGAGTAAAATTCAGAAGTTCCGTATTAATCTTTACCGGGGAATAGGACATATGAGATTTGTTTTCCACTATGACTGAAAGTCTGTTCTCTGTTACGGAGTTGTGAAAGACCCACAATTAATGTCCAAACCCCCCCTTAAGTATCTCGAGACAAAACTCCAGCAAAGCTTATTTCTGGGCCTTCTGAGTCTTCCTGGAGGGTCTTTGTTTCCCACGCTAGCAGCTCTTTTTAATACAGATTCAAGTGAGATGGCCAATGTACAGAAGTCAATTGTGCTCGCGGCGGCTTTCCGGCTCAGCGTCATGCCACTTTGGCTATCTCCTGTTCTAAGATTTCTGCATGAAGATCATGGCATTGAATTCCCATTCATCGCAGAGTGGGAGCTGCTTTCCGTAGAGATTCAAACAGTACTGGCCTTTTTCGGTGTGAACTCGGAGGCGGGCTGGGTAATGAAGTTGGATTTTTATCTTTTTGTCCTTCACTTGCTTGATTACTTCCCTGAGTCGGTGTCTTTTATCATTAAGATTGTCAGAAAAATCTTGGTCCAAAATGCTCCATTGCCCATCGGATTGTAGGTCTCATTGTTTCCATGCTGATTGCAGGATGAGCTGTCTCTCTTGATAGTTCAGCACTCGAGTTATAATGGACCTGGGGAGAGCTGATTGTTCCCTCGGTTTAGGAGCTAACGAGTGGTTTGCTGGCTCGATTGTCAAAGGAACGTCCTCGGGGATCTGGAGCACCAACTATAACAAATTGAGCATAAAATCCTCCATTGTGGCATATGATTTCTCTGTGTCTTCAGGGACTCCATATACTTGAAAATTGTTTCATCTGGCATGGTTTTCTTGATCAAATATTTTCATCTGCAGTTCACGCTCCCATGCCAGTAGATACTGGATTGCTCTGTCATGTTGACTCGTGGAGTCAGCTAGGGTCTCAATTGCTTGCTCTGCTGCCGTAGTGCGTTTATCAATTTTTCGAAGGCTGGCCTAGAGATCTGTCACAGATGATTCCATTCTATGCAACGTTTTGGTGATTCCATCTAGTTTGGACAGCAAAGTATGTTAATTGCCCAGTTCCATGTTTTTCTCGGAATCAGCAATGCTTGTCACTGGAGATACAGGTTGAGAGATGTTCTGTAGGCCTGAATGCTTATTCAATTCCATCAGGGCTCATATTTTAGCTGACTGTGAATTTTTGCCCCTTGTTTTATTTGTCGCTATATCCTGCCTTCCAGAAACTATCGATTTGAAACAAGAGAGGATGGTTTGCTGGTATTTTTAAACAATTTTTATGAAGCGGCCCCCGGAGCTCCCAAACTAGGCTGTCATAAAGATTGTGGCATCACTGGAAGTCCCAGCGGGCTCTGTTACAGCTGCACACAGTCACAGTGCATGGAATAATCATAACCCAAAATTCAGACAGGCAGAATGCACCGGACAGTGTGCACTGCCAGTCTGAATATGGCACCACAGCTAGCTGTGTTACAGCTGCACACAGTCACAGTGCATGGAATAATCATAACCCAATATTCAGACAGGCAGAATGCACCAGACAGTATGCACTGCCAGTCTGAATATGGAACCGTAGCTAGCTGTGTTACAGCTGCACATAGTCACAGTGCATGGAATAATCATAACCCAATATTCAGACAGGCAGAATGCACCAGACAATGTGCACTGCCAGTCTGAATATGGCACCCCAGCTAGCTGTGTTACAGCTGCACACAGTCACAGTGCATGGAATAATCATGGCTCCATATTCAGACAGGCAGAATCAATCAATCAATCAATCTTTATTTTACCAGGTGAAGCACCGTTGAGCAAGCTCATTTCCAAGGTGGGCCTGGGCATATAGAAATAACATCCAATACATAAGAGATACACATATGCATACACAGGTACAGCAATACTACTCCTGGTAAAAGTAGCACAGCTGTAACAGCAAAATAAAATACTGGCTATACATAAGGTAGGAATTCAAACAGGATACAAATGAGGCAGCATATAAGTATATAAAGCTATACATAAGCTAGATAGTCAGGCAAGATACAGAAGGTTTACACACACCAAAATGTTTGTTTTGAACAGTACATTTAAATACCCAGTAATGTTAGTATAGGACAAAACATTATGTACCCCAAGAGAGTGAGGAGCAGCCAAGGGAAATTAGAACCTAGGAAGGAGCAGGAGGTGGAGGCCTGGGGTGGAATGCTTTAAAAGTGCATGTAGGAGGTAGGAGTTGGTCTCAAGGTATCGTAATCTGATAGGGCACATCAGGAGTAGCACTTACAGCGTTCAAAGAAAAATCTCGCATAAAGGAATTCAAGTATGCACTGCCAGTCTGAATATGGCACTCCAGCTAGCTGTGTTGCAGCTGTACACAGTCACAGTGCATGGAATAATCATGGCTCCATATTCAGACAGACAGAATGCACCAGACAGTGCGCACTGCCTGTCTGAATATGGCACCCCAGCCAGCTGTGCTACTGCTGCACAGTCATAGTGCATGGAACTATCATGGCCCCATATTCAGACAAGCAGAATGCACCAGACAGCATGTACTGTCTGCCTCAATATGGCACCCCAGCTGCCTGTGCATTATCTCATGCGCACCGCTAACTCTTGTGTGGTGCCCCCGGCAGGCTTCGAATAACAAGCCTCATGTCCCTTTCAACCACAGAATACAAATGCATTGTGACAATCTAAAAGCTTATCAGGGGCAAAAACTACAGCATACAGTCCTATAGTGGTCTTTAGCATGAGACTGCAAGTCAGAAACACCCCCTGTATTTACTGAAAGGTCAGTAACAATGGAACAGCAGCAGAATGTGAACCAGGATTTGAAACACTGCTTTTGCAGAAAATACAGGCTGTAAGTTTAAATCCAGTTGTCTTTTAAATGAACTCGTTCAACACTCTGGCATTTTTTAATCATTTAAATAGCACACTTTTTTCAAGAATTATAACTTATTTTTCTCCTGGCTTTTCTATTCTTACTCTGAGAAACAAAAATGACCCCCACCTCCCCAGTACAATTTGTTTTTTAAATGTAACAATTGAACTGGGAATGTGAATCATGTGGTACAAAGAGCAGACAGTCTGGCATAAAAAAGCAATAAAGGATGTTTCAGAAGCCCTGAGTTAATGACTAATGGATGAGTTAAGGGCCCTCAGAGAATCTGAGCAAGGCACTTCACCATTTGAGAGGTCCTTAACTCCTCGGTGAAGGACCATCAGAAAATTGATTGCTTTTACGAACCCGAAATTAGAAACACAATTATCACAGTGGGGGTTGTGACTGTTTGGGCTGCTGGTGGCCTTTTACTGGTAGGGTAGGGATCCAAGGGCACACAAAAAATCATCTTGGTGTTTTGTAACTACTGTAGGTAGCTAGATGTCAGATCTTTAAAAGGATGCAATCAACCTTCAGGGGAGTAACCAGCTTTTTAAAAAGTGTACACACAAGGCTAAAAAAATGAGAACTACGGGGGGGAGGGTGGTCTGGGGGCTGCCTACACTCCAGAAAGTGGTAGGATTTTTGTGCATTCTGGTGGATTTGGGGGTCATTTGAAACAGAATTTATTGTCCTGCTACCTGATTCCCTGTGCCCAGTAAGTTACACTTTAGCCCCGCTCCCAAGAGTCTCCACAGTCGAGTATGTAACTTGAACCACTCTCCCCATAGCCCAGCCTCCTGCTCCAGTGCGAGGTCCCTAGCCCACCCTGAGCCAAGCAAGTTGCACCAAGCTCCCCTCTTTAGAATCCCCGGCCCTCCCCCAGCACAGCAAGTTGCATCATAGCCTCTTCCCTCTAGCCTTCAGCCCCCCCCAGCACAGCATTTTGCTCTTTCACCCAGCCCAGCAAGTTGCTCCCAACCCAGCTTTCCAGATCCTCTGGCCCTACCCCCTAGCAAACCATGATACTCTTTCCCTCTGCTCACCCAGCAATGGCATTCAACTCACGAGCCCAACCCAGCTCATCAGGTTACAGCCTACCTCCCTGGCCTCAACCAGACACCCCACAAAATGCTCTGCACTAAACAAGCCCTGAACTCATGAACTAACACCCCAGTGAATGCTCTGCACTAAACGGGAACTGAGCTCATGAACTAAAACATGACGCCCCACAAAATGCTCTGCACTAAACGGGAACTGAAACATGACACTCCCACTTTCCCCACAGAAACGAACTCAGACACATGTTTATAGAGTCAACAACATTTTTCTGTTCCTTTCCAACCTCACTACACCAAGCATTTGGAAAGGGATAGGGATGTGGGGCAGACACCAAGGAGTGGTTGCAGGAGGACAAGGAAGTACCTATTACACTGACTACCTTTACCTTACCTTGTTGCTCTCCGATGCCCCAGCTCAGCTGTTATTGTTGGTTGGTTGTTCTAACTCCCTCCCTCCCTCCCAATAGCACAGGCCACAGTCGACAGTAACGCTGATGAACTGAGCCATAAGAAATGCCAGACAGTCTGCTGTAAACGACTACATGGGCAGTACAGTACAGTCTATAACATTAACTCCTCTGTACTCACAACCACACAGTTTTGAGCACCAGTCTGAGACTCTGTATTTTCTTTTTAAGCTATCTTTTTCTCCCCCTGCCCCAGCTGGCCCTATGTCATTGCTGTCCTCCCAGCCCAGTCCCCCTGAACTTCAGACCCCCTCCTGTGTTCCCCCACAGCTTACCCTCTGTGGCAGGGTGGTGGGGAACCCCCAACTCAACCCACCAAGTCTGGATCCAGCATTCGGGAGGTGTCTTCTCAGGGGCGGTGCCTGCGGAAGATGGACATTTATGCCGCATGACTGGGACCGTTTCCGCTTTTCCTTGCGGAGGGGAGCATGCAGTGCTGACAATGGCAGAGCTGCGCACACGTCTGCATGCAGCACACCAGTCGGCTGCTCCTCCTCTGTCCCCTCATTGTACAGGACTGGGCATGCCAACACCTAGCCTCTGCTAGGTGTCAGACAGGTTCCGGTCTCTGTTCTCCACCCTCCCAGGGAGAGGAGAACTGTTCTCCGGACGCTCAATCTTCTTGCTCTCCAGCCGACCCTCGATGACCTGCTTGCACCATGAACATGGGTTGCCAGCGTGGCAGGAGGCAAGGCATCGCTGCCTCAGCCCTCCATGCCACTGGGCCAGCTGAGACTCCATATTTTAGCACCTGAATGCAAGTGCCGACTCCCACGCACTGAGCACTCTCACACATGCATAGCGCCTGACTGCAAGTGCCGACTCCCACGCACTGAGCACTCTCACGCATGCATAGCACCTGACTGCAAGTGCCGACTCCCATGCACTGAGCATTCTCACGCATGCATAGCACCTGACTGCAAGTGCCGAATCCCACACACTGAGCACTCTCACGCATGCATAGCACCTGACGGCAAGTGCCGACTCCCATGCGCTGAGCCCTCTCATGCATACATACACCCATTCCTAACCCATGATTGTGCCGTGGGACAGGTAACTGTGGCCTGTGGCTATGGTAGGACTGACTGGAATGGTTCAGGGTAGCTCTCACTCAGGAGAGCAGATGAGAAATGACAGCAATGGCCAGAAGTTCAGCAACGAGAGCATGCCTCTGTTCCCTGACCCACCCCAAGTCAGCGCCAACTTTAACTGATGGGGAAAAACATAAAAAAAACACACAAAAAGAAGATAGTCACTTTTTTCTAAATGCCAGTGGCAGCTTTTGGCTGTGTGCTCTGGGCCAAGGTAATGATTTTTTGTACGCCTGTGTGTACAGGAAGGATGCTTAGTTACGCTACTGTCAGCTTTCATCACTAAATGGCACGTTCAGTGCTGGCACTACACACCAAAAATAATTAGCCATTTGGCTAAACCCCATACCTTTTTTTTTTGAACCACATCTTTTTTTACCCATTTAACAATATGAGCTTTTTTTTTTCAAACGGGTATCAGCTATCATGGCATAAAAAAACAGTAGCCAACAGTGCCTATTAGAAAAGCAAAATCATTTAAAACAAGCTAATTGGCTCAGTTAATGACTAATGTATGCCATCAGAGATTCTGAGCAACCCATATTTACAGTGTATTTACCCAGTATAGCCCAGCTAAGATGCAACATCTCATTTTCAGTGGGGTCCCACTTCTATGTAGAGCCAACACTGGGCATACTGGCTTTCAATTTGCAGTAAAAATTGACTGAAAGCTGTAAACTGTTTATTGTAGAACTGTTCTTTATACTGTTATGATTTTATCCAAAAATTCAATAAAACGCTAAAAAACAGACTGACTGCCATTGTTGTTGTTCTTGTTAAGTTAGAAGAAAAGACTGAATGCCATTGTTTTCCTTCTTGTCACCAATCCTGATACTGAGGTTGCATTTTTGGCTGTACCCTTCCTCCAGCCGGAAGGCAGGCTGAGCAGCTACCTGCATATCAGATGCCAGTGCCACTCCCTGGTTGGTCTGCAGGGGACAAGTAAATGTTGGACAGCCTGTACCACCTCCCTTCCCTGGAACTCACCTCCACGTTGTGTTCAGGCCCTGACTGGAACCACAAAGAACAAGAATGGTTTGTGCACTGCTAGTACAGGGTCTGAGATGTGGTTGTGAGTCGGCCGTCCCACTGGAAACACAACAGGAGAAGGGTTGCAACCACACTCAGAGGAGACTGTGCCATGACTTAATGCAAAATGCTAATGTATTTGCACAGTCTCCGAATACAAAGAGATGGTACAGGGAGAGAACAACAATATGGCTAATTCCAGGAGCCCCAGCACTCCGCTTGGGTTTTCCATCAGCGGGCCCCCTTACAAAGCTCATCCAAGCAATGCACCAGTGCACCTGGAGTTAGCCGTACTGCTGTTCTTTACCTGCACCACGTCTTTGTACATGGATTTAGCAACTATGCAAATAAATTAGTATTTTGCATTAAGACATGGTACAGTGTCTCCTTTGAGTACAGTTGTAACCCTGCTCCCGTTCTGAATTGCACCAGCAGGGGATTCTGGGGCTGCACCAGGAATTCAATCTCCCAGGTGGCAATGCGGTGCACTACAGTTACATCACTGAGCTTGGCTTATTTTTTTTTATTTTTTTTTGCAAAGATGTTTACCCAGGATATCTAAGCAGAGATGCAGTATCTCATTTTCAGTGAGGTCCCAATTTTACCCATTTTGGTTAGTTACAAGCCCAGGACAGCCAAGCTGAGATGCAACATCTTGTTTTTAATGGGGTCCCATTTTTATAGTGTTATTTACTCAGGATAGATGCAACATCTCATTTTCAGTGGGGTCCTGCATCTACCTATTTCTGAAGCTGGGTGGATTGGAGCACTGGGATGTTAAGTTACATGCCCAAGGTCACACACTGAGTATTTGGCTCTAGTGAGGTTTGAACCTGTGATCTTCTGATTTCCAAGCTGGTACTCTAACCACTAGACCACAGTGCATCCAAGGCATTCTATCGGATGCCAGCACCTAATCTTTGTCTTTAATAAGCGCTTTAAAAACTATGTTTATTCAGGTATTTTGTACTATCATTGCAACTGTTATTAAATGCAAAGAATAGGTGTTGGCATCCAACAGAATGCCCTGGCATTTAGAGCTGGTTCTGCACAGTCAAGGAATGCTACTTCATTGTGGATAAACTTTCTGGAGGACTTCAGTGCAATTGGCCAGCCCCATAGAAAGATTGATGAGATAGAGATTATCAAATCCATATTCTCTTTGAGTGTCTATGCTGCACAACCTGAAAATAACTCACTGCTGGAGTGCCAACCAGTGCAGATGCTGCAACACCACTGTAGTGGGCCAAGGAAGTGTGAGGAGGCCTGCACCAGTTGCCATATGCACACCCACATCACCAAGGATACTGGTAAGGTGACTGGGGGGGTGTTCAGTGCCATGGTGGTGGGGGCCATAGATGCCAGGGAGTGCAGAATTGCGACAGGTAATACCATGGATCAGTGCCCGGGGGGGGGACCACTGGATGCCAGGGAGGGTTTTAAATTTTACTACAGGCTGGCAATCGGAGGGAGGGGTCCACTAGGCACCAGGGCGGTTATGTTTTTATTATGGACTTGCGACCTGGGGGAGACCACTAGCACCAGGGAGGTAATGTTTTTTAATACAGACCGGCAACTGGAGGGAGGGAGAGCCACTAGGCACTTGGGGGGAGAAGTTTTTAAATATGGCTTGGTGACTGGAGGGAGGGAGGGACCACAAGCACCAGGGAGGATTTTAATGTTAACAATGGACTGGCATTAGGAGGGAGGGGGACCACTAGGCACTGGGGGGGTTGTTTTTTAATACAGGCTGGCGACCGGAGAGAGGGGGGATTGCTAATACCAGGGAGGGTTTTAATTGTTGCTACAGGCTGGCGATCAGGGGTGTGCCAGGGACCACAGTGGGAGGTGTGCTCCCCTAGCAGCCAACCGGCTAGTTGGCTGCATTATCTCTGGCAGCCACAAGGTTGCCTGAAGTAAGCTGGGATCTTGTTTGGTGGTATTTGCACTGCGTAAACAGACTGTGCTAACCCCTTTTGTGCAGTGCAAAGCCATTGAATATGGGGGAGCGTGGCTATTCATGGCCATGCCTCTCCCCTTGCCCTCCTCTTAGCATACATTATGTTTTGTGCGAGCGCTAACCCTGTTTGCCAGCGCAAAAGCCCCTTTTGAATATGGGTATCCGGTGCAAACCCCGGTTTGCTCGGGCAAAGACCCGTTAGCACCCATGCAAACTTTTGAATATCAGGCCCCAGGAATTAAAACTGTGAACAGTGCTTCATTGTTTAAATTTACATGTGCAAGGAGAATATCATGAGAGGAAAGAATGTTTAATTATTTATGTAGTTTTACTTTTTAGGGCCTTGTTGAAGGTTTTCAGTGAGTAAAGGTGGTAGCCATGTTTATAATGGCAGTCAGAGGTGAGTGAAATGGCTCATGAATTCTGCATGTGATTGGGCCAAATTCCAAATCTCATTGCCTGAACTCATTCCAGTCTGTGCATTTCTGGGGAATTAACATATGGGTCTCAGAACTTATTTAGCCAATCAAGAAGCAGGAAATTTCCAACCCATTTTATAATTAATTTTAATACACCATGTAATAGAAGACATCTTAAACATCACATATAAACTTATAGCCAGCTCGGTATCTAGCCACCTTACTGCATCATTATAGGAGCTGTGACCAATGACATCATCGGTTGCAATCAGTCAGGGAATCTTGGCAATGATACCGCTGCTTGTATAGGCTGCTGCTTTGATTTATAAGATGGGCCATGAAAATCCTGTAACCTCACTGGACAAACATGTCACATGACCAGTGATTATTTCCTGACACCCACACACCTCACCTGAACTGCATTCACCAAATAAAAGTTCATTTTATATGTGGGATTACACACTCCTGGGTGTGCAGTCTTAAGTGAGGCACTCCACTATGCCTCATGCCTAGCAGTCACCTGAGGCATGTATTATGTGAGGAATAATCCATGGTCAAGTGTTCAGCAATATGGCAATAAATACATGCCCTGGGTGAGTAGAGAGGCGTGAGGCATACGACCGTGAATTATTATACTTATTAATTTATTTATTTTAATTTATTTTAGTTTTTGTTAACTGGGAAAGCAGGACTAAGATACTTTGTTTTTTAATTTTTGGAATTACAAGAGGGTGGGCGGGCAAGCGGTGGGAAGCAGATAGTGTGGCCAGGGTGAGCAGCATTGGAGTAGTCAAATCCAGGAAGCACCCTGGGGCTAAATGGGGCCAAGAGAGGGCCAGACGTGTCTGGTTCCCATTCCCAGGGTTCCAAATGGACCGAGTGGGCAAGTAGCTGATGGACTGGTAGCCTCCACTGGTCCCCCTTGGGTGGTGCTGTGCAATTTCAGGTTGATGAGGAACAAAACAGCAATTATGGCTCACTTGATTTCCTTGGTTGACCCAGCATGCATTACAGAAACCTGGCTGGGGGTGATGCAGATCCAGTGTTGGAGGCATCTGTCCCATCATGGTACTCAGTAGTGCACTGCCTGAGGGAACCCAGGGATGGGGGAGTGGATATCTGCTTTAGATCTGACTTGAATTTCTCGGTGCACCCAGTTAAGTCTACTTCGTTGTGTGAATGCATTGCCATTTGGGGGGTGGTGTCTGGGTGCAGGTTGCAGGATCCTCCTTGTTTATCACCTTCCGGGGTGTGAGAGGGAATTCCTGCAGGAAGTCACGGAGTTCATCGCTGACAGGGTGTTGGAGCCGCCCAGATGGTTGATTCTGGGTGATTGCAACACCTAGGTTGATGACGAACTCTCGCATTTTGGTAAGGACTTTCTCCAGATAATGGCGTCACTGGGTCTTGCACAAGCAGTTGCTTCCACGACCCATACCCATAGCCACACCTTGGACCTAGTATTCTCACTGGGGCTTGGAATCACTGATCTCAAGATTGATCCGGTTGCCTGGTCAGATCACCGCACGGTGAAGTTCCTGTTCACCCCCCACATTCATCCCTCTCCTGTTGAGATAGTCCGCTGCCGCCCTTTGAGGGGTTTATCCCTGGAGGGACTGAAGGCAGTAGTGGGGTTTTCTGCTGTGAGTGTTGCATGTGAGGCATGGTACAAATGAGGTGGTGGAAACATATAATAAGGCTGTTGCCAAGGCATTGGACACCATCACATCGGTCTTCTCGCATGAGATCCCTATGATTTGTGGGGCTCTCAGGGAGATGAAGACCAGAGGTCAGAAGTTGGAGCTTTGCTGGAGGAGGACCAGACTATGGAGGACAGACTGGCTTTGAGGACTCACTATGGTGAGTATCAAAGAGCAATCAACCGTAAGAAGGCAGAGTTCCTGTCCAGGGAGATTGATGCAGGAAGGTACAGACCAACTCCACTCTTTCAGACTATAGACAGGATATTACATCCAGCCTGCCTGCAGCCGCAAAGAGCATCTTTAACCGCACAGTGTGAAGAGTTTGCTCAGTTCTTTTCTGACAGGGTGTCAGCCATTAGGACCAGGATAACTCCAGTGGAGTATGACCTGACCCGTAGTGTTGAGTATGATGGTGGCAGAAGCACTCCGATTGTCTGGGATGAGTTTCAGCCAGTGGGGATGGCTAAGGTCACCGAGGTGATTTAGAAGCTGCAGCCCACGTCTTGTGAACTGGATCCGGGCCCGACACATCTCCTAGAAGGATGTGTTAAGTCTGTTGGTCCAGTGTTCGCTGAGATTGTCTGGTGCTTGCTCTCAGCAGGGTCCTTTCCTGACACCTTGAAAGAGGTGTTGGTAAGGCCCCTGCTGAAGAAACCACCAATTGACCCTGACATCTTAGCAAATTATAGACCAGTCTCCAATCTCCCATCTCTGGGGAAGGTTGCAGAGAAAGTGGTAGCATTGCAGCTCGAGGCACACCTGGTGGTCTTTGACGTCTACGAGCCACTCCAGTCCGGTTTTAGGAAGAAGCAAAGCAGGGAAACAAATTAGAGTGCAGAATGATCTCCTCAGGGCTAGAGATAGAGGGGAATGGTCAGTTCTCATTCTCCTCGATCTCACTTCAGCTTTCAACACCGTAGATCACATGGTGCTACTTGATCACTTGAGAAAGCTCTGTGGGCTCAATGGCAAGGTCAACAGCTGGATTGAGTCCTTTCTGACAGGCAGGATGCAACAAGTTGTGATGGGAAGTTTTGCATCGCATCCAAGGATCCTGTCCTGTGGAGTACCTCAAGGGTCGATCTTGTCGCCCATTTTATTTGTGGTGTATATGCTACCCCCTGGGTGACATCATTAGGCATTATGGTCTGGGTTTTCACTGCTATGCAAATGAACCCAGCTGTATATGTCGTTTGCCCCCAGAACATCAGATGCTGTGGACATGCTTAACAACTGCGTATCCGAGATCCAGGACTGGATGTCCTCTAACTGGCTGAGGCTTAACCCAGACAAGATGGAGGTACTGGTGATTAAGCCTGGCCATTGACAGGATGTAGCCACCACTGGAGCAGGCACAGGGCTGTTCCTGGGGTCCATGCATAGATAGCGGCTACTAAGGTGCGAAATCTGGGCGTCATCCTTGATAATGGTTTGACACTTAAAGCACAGGTGTCTGACGTCATCTGGAGAGAGTTCTACCACTTAAGGAATGTCACCCAGATCAAGTCCTTAATCCCGCCATAAGATCTGCCATCACTGGTGCATGCTTTTGTCACCTCCAGACTTGATTACTGTAATGCTCTATACTTTGGAGTTAGTTGGGGCAACCTCCTCCGGCTCCAGCTGGTGCAGAATGCTGCAGCGAGGTAGCTGACGGGCCTCTTGAGGTCCGATTATATAACCCCAGTTCTGTGCGAGCTGCCCTAGCTGCCAGTCAGGTGGAGAATTGCCTTCAAGGTGGGCTTGCTCACCTATAAGGCCCTATATGGATCGGGTCCGGGCTACCTGTCTGACCTCTTGACACTTGCTCGCCCAGTGTGCTCCTTTGGTCATCTACGGAGGGTTTCTAGGTGGTCCCTAGAGCACACCTTAAAACAGCAGGAGATCATGTTTTTGAAGTGGTTGGCCCAGTTTTATGGAACTCCCTCCCACAAGCTCTGAGGGAGGCGCCCTCTGTAGAAAGTTTTAAGAAAGGCCTGAAAACATCTTTTTAATCAAATTTTTAACATACATTGATTTTAGTGAAGTTGATTTTAACTTTTAGGTATAGTATTTATGATTACTTATGGTATATTGCACTGACCCTGATTTATTAATGTATGTATTACTCTGTTCTGTATATCTGATCAGCGCCCAGAGCCTCCAGGATTGGGCGCTATATAAATAAAGTGACTTGATTTGACTTTTACATAAGAATCTGTACTGTATTGTTCTTTGTTAATAAAAAATAACATTTTAATTAGACAATAAAAGGAAAGCAGGGCTAGGCAATTCTGTCTGTTTTCAGCTGGGGGAAGAGATACAGATGGAAAGCAATGGAAATTGTACCAAATTAAACTGTTTAGTGAATGAGGGGAATTTGGTCAGGCAGCAGGGATATTCCCCTACTCTTTTCAAGACATGCCATGGGATCTTTTACGTCCTCCTAAACAACCGCCAGAACAGGCAGACGGGACCTTGGTTTAATGTCTGATCCAAAAGATGGCACCTCATGAGTACTGCACCATCATCATACTGTACTATAGTATCAGCATTGGGTTTTATTTATTTATTTTATTTTGGTAACCGGGTGGGCCCACCGGAACCATTACAGTCCCTTTTTCCAGGGCGACCCAGGATTATACTTTTCATGTCGACCGCTTCAACCGCTCGGCTTCAGCACCTGAGCACCTGCCTCACTCCCCTATAGCCATGTCCCTGCAGATACCCTCTGGCTTACCCCCAGGGTGAGGCCATGGTACCGTGTCAGACCCGTCTACAATGGGAAAAGATGTAGGCAGCACCTGACATTGCCTCCCTGGCTTCACTCCCAGGGCAGGGTTCGGGGCCTGGTGGTGCTGTGGAACTGTGATTGGTCAGCAGAGCGGCAGGAAGCCATAGAGGCCAAGTACCAGGGTGGGCATCATCCTGAAGCAGCCAACTGTTTTTCAATCTGCCCCAGAGGCGAGGACGTGCTATGATGTCCAGCATCCGCCTCACCCCTCTTGCATGCAGGCACCAATCACCTGTGGTTCCCCCGGCCTCTGCCAGGGGTCCATCAAGCACTGGACACTCTACTCTTCCCTCCCCCTGGAGAAGGAGAGCAGTCCATGGGATACTCAATCCTTCTCCCCCGGCCTGCCCTCTGACTCCCTGGGACTGTTCCCAAACCCAAGTCGTTGGCATCGTGAGTAGAAATCCTACCGCTGTGCTGGTGGGTCAGCGTGCAAGGGCTCTATTCCATCAGGTATGCCTTGAGGCATCTCTTAAATCCCCCTAGAGAGTGCATACCTGGAGTTTTCCTGGCAATGCATTCCACTGGGTGGGACACTGTATTTACCCCAGGTTCCTAATGTGGGGCTAGAACCCACAATCATCCAATCTTCCAGCCACAGAGGCGAGTGTGCAACCTCCTGAGCCATTCATAAAACTCCTTCATAAAATGTCATAAGTGCCATAATCCCTTAATATGGCACACTCTATCATGTGTTATTATGAAATAAAGCAATTCCTCAATGTGCTAAATTTTCATCAAAGTCGCAACATCTACAAGCAGTGGGGTCAGTCTCTTTAACTTACTGGCATTTTGGGAGTTTGGAATATAGTATGCTAGACGGTTGCATTTTGGGAGTTGAGAGCCCCAGCTGCAGGACTTCTTATACTGGTCTGCAGAGGCACTGGGTGGGACACTGTATTTATTTATTTTAAATTGGAGACCGGAATAGGCACTCTGAGTCATTGTAATCCGGGGAGAAGGGGGTTACAGAGAACAGGTACAAGCAATGCATGAACACAATAATAACTACAAGTAAATACAATGAATAAAATGTTACATAGATACATAGACAGTGTTGGCAGATAAGGGCCTATGGCCCACCCAATCTGCCCATTTGAGCTTGTAAGTTCAGTTTGTTTTCCTAGAAGTCTGTTGCCCCTTACCCCTGACCTCTAGAATTCCTTTATGTCTATCCCATGCATTCTTAAATCCCGTGATTGTTTCAGCCCCTACCACTTCCTCTGGCAGGGTGTTCCACTTGTCCACCACCCGTTCTGTGAAGAAATTCTTTCTCATGTTTCCTCTGAATCGTCCTCCCTCCAACTTCATCCCATGCCCTCTAGTCCTGGAACATCTTTTTCGCTTAAAAATAGTGTTTTCCTGCACCTGGTTCCTCCCTGTAAGATACTTGTATGTCTCTATCATATCCCCTCTCTCCCTCCTCTCCTCCAGGGAGTACATGTTCAGTTCCTTCAACCTGTCTTCATAGGACTTGTGATACAATCCATGCACCATCTTTGTTGCCCTCCTCTGAGACCTTCTCTACCCTGTCTATGTCCTTACGTAGGTATGGTCTCCAGAACTGTACACTGTACTCCAGGTGGGGCCTCACTAGTGTCTTGTATGGCGGAATTATGACCTCCCTTTTCCTGCTGGTGATGCCCCTGCCTATACATCCCAGCATCCTATTTGCTTTACCTGCTGCCTTGTCACACTGTTTCCCTACTGAGGTTATCAGAGATGACAACCCCAAGATCCCTTTCCTGCTTGGTGCATGCTATATCCTCGCCCCAACTGATATATTGTGCCAGGGTTTTGTGCCTATGCATTATCTTGCACTTCTTTACATTGAATTTCAACTGCCAAACCCTCGACCATTCTTCAAGTTTCTGCAGGTCGCTTCTCATTCTGTCTACACCCTCTGGTGTGTCTACTCTGTTACAGAGCTTTGTGTCATCAGCGAACAGTGAAATTCTGCCTTCTAGATCCTGCGCAATGTCACTGATGAAGATGTTGAATAGGACCGGTCCAGCACTGATCCCTGTGGTACCCACTGGTCACTCTTCCCTCTGTGGGTGACAGCCATTTACGACCACCCTCTGTGTCCTGCTACCCAGCCAGTTACCTACCACCACACTACTGTCCTGCCCACACCATATTCCCCAGTTTGTGTAATAGTCTTCTATGTGGCACAGTGTCAAAGGCCTTGCTGAAGTCCAGATAGGCCATGTCCACTGCCCTCCCCTGATCCACCTCCCTAGTCACATAGTCAAAAAATTCAATGAGGTTGGTCTGACATGACCTCCCCCTGGTGAAACCATGCTGCCTTGGGTCCTGTAGTCCATTGACAACCAGATGTTCCACCAATCTCTCCTTCAGTAGTGCTTCCATGATCTTCCCCACTACCGAGGTGAGGCTGACTGGTCTGTAGTTCCCTGCTTCCTCTTTGTTCCCACTTTTGTATAAGGGGTCTACATCTGCTGTCCTCCAGTCTTTGGGTACCTCCCCTGTTTCCATTGATCGGCTAAACAGGATAGCCAGAGGTTCAGCCACCACCTCTCTTAGTTCTTTAAGGACCCTGGGGTGCACCCCATCTGGCCCCATTGCTTTATCAACTCTTATTACTTCCAGTTCCTTCAGGACCCTTTCTCGTGTAAAGGGACTTGTGTCATTTCTGCACCATTCTCACCCTTGTACTCCCTTCAGACCCATTACCCCTCTTCTCAGTAAAGACTGAGCAGAAATACCTGTTCAATATGTCAGCTTTACTGTTGTCATCCTCCTTATGCTCCCATCCTCCCCTTCAGTCTCACTATCCCTCCTTTGTCTTTCTTTTTCCTTATGTACCTGTAAAGGTTTTGTCCCTCTACCCACTGATTTTTGCAATGTGTGTTCTTCTGTCTGAGATTTGGCTTCCCTTACTGACCTCCCTGCCTCCCTTTGCTTCTCCTGGTACTTCTCCCTATCCCTTCTGCCTGTGTCTTTTGTATTGCCTGAATGCAATCTTTTTGGCTTTCACTTTCTTTGCTACCTCTTTGGAAAACCATAATGGTCTCCTCTTCCTTTTCCTCTTGCTAACCTGCTTAATGCATAATTCTGTTGTTCTTGTAATCCCATTTTAAATACTGCCCACTGTTCCTCAACCCTGATTCCTGTCCCATTCCCTTAATGCCTCTTTCAAGTATCTCCCCATTTTCCCAAAGTCTGCCCCTAAAATCCAGGATCGTGTTTTGTGTGGTTTGGTTCTGCTCTTTCTATGATTTCAAACCACAATGACTGGTGGTCACTGTTACCCAGGTGCTCCCCACTGTTACCCCCATCACACTGTCCCTGTTTGTGAGCACAAGGTCCAGTATTGCCTTCTGCCGAGTTGGTTCCATGACCAGTTGCTTGAGGAAGGCACCCTGAAGGGAGTCCAGGATAAATCTGCTCCTAGTTGATGCTGCTGCTGGGATGCTCCAGTCCACGTCTGGAATATTGAGTCTCAACCAGTACTACCTCACCTTGTCTGCCATCCTTTGGATGGCTAGCATCAACTCCTATCTGTTTCTTCCTCCTGGGCTGGTGGTCTATAGACCACACCTGTGCGGATGGCTGTCCCCATTTTCCTTTCCAGCTTAACCCACAGTATCTCTCCCCATTTGTTTCCTCCTGGATCTCTGTGGCCCTTATGTCATTTTTCACATACAGTGCCATCCTCCTCCTTCCTGCCTGCTCTGTCTCTTCTGAATATGTTGTAGCCAGGTATGGCCATCTCCCAGTCATGGTTATCATTACACCAGGTTTCAGTGATGGCCACAATGTCCAGGTCTGACTGTACCATGACAGCCTCCAGATCTTCCATCTTGTTGCTAAGGCTCCTGGCATTTGCACACATGGCTTTCCATGATTTGACCTCCCTAGACTGCTTCACTGTTCTACTCCAGCCCCTTCCTGTTGGTGATTTAAGCAATAATGCCCGAACAACCAGTCATTTTATAGAGAATAATGGTTATGCAACTGTGTGTTATGGAATTTCTTTACACACCCGAGGGGTGTGATGACCTTATAATCCTAGGCGAAGCTCGAGGTTTTATAGTCATCACACCCTGAGGGTGTGTAAAAAAAATTCTAATAACGCAACAGTTGCGTAACTTTTATTTTGTATAATTGCTGGTGCTGACAGTCTCACAAACACACACACACACTTTTCCTCCATTCTCTCTCACTCTGTGACGACTGACCTGTTTTCTGTGCACTCCGAGTCGTGCTGGGATCTGTTCAGGAGTGAAGTTGGCATCAGCCGATTCTAAGACATGGTGGGATCAACCAGATAAATAATTTAAAAATCATGAGGGAACAGCTCGTCGGCAAGTGGGAAGCCGAGACGCCATTTTTTGCAGACTGCTCGGCCCACCCACATGCAGAGAATGAGCCAATGAAGAGGTAGAATACAGACTGTGCACAAGGAAACTGGTGCTGAATTTTCGAAAATGCCATAATAACCGGCTATTATGGCATTTCCCAGTTATTACGGAATTTTAAAATCATAGTAAAGCCGTATGTTAATGGGGGTCACTAGTCATTATACAGGAATGAATGCTCTGCTGGGGGTGTTGATTAACCCCAGCAAGGATGTTAAGCTCATGGAAATGCCTCATTGTAAACACATTATTGTGATTATAGGTTTAATGGCATTATTAAGGGAAAAAGCACTTGTTTTAAAAAATAAAGTTTACAAATGCACATGCCATTTTGGGCTGCACCAGACAATTCTAAGTGATCAACACCTGGTACAATCAGAGCACTTATTGGCCTCATGAATAATTAATTAGCCCAATAATGTGAGATATAACATACATGGGAAGGGATTAGCCCAGGAGAAGCTAGGGGCAGATGTAGGAAGGTGAGAAGTGAATTTTTTTGAGGGGCAATTTTGGAGAGAGGGGGGAAGAGGAGGAAAGGTGACTTCGCAGGAAAAGGGGAGGAGGTGCAAGAGATGGATAGCGGATGGTGTAGTGGAAATGAGGAGCCAGGTCACTGGCTGGCACAGTGGAACCACATTTGTGATCCAGCGTCAGTGACCCAGGGAGTAGTGAGCTTGGGGAGCTGGGATTGAGGCAATCCAGGCTGGAGAGTGCTGCTGACAGCAGCGGATGCCGACCTGAGGAAGGATGGCATCGGGGTTCACTGGTGCAGTGGCCTCTACTAGTGGGTCACAGAACCTGCTCCCTCTCAAGTAAAGGCATGTGCACATGTTGCACTGAATCAGGTGAAGGCACCAATGGGCTGTCCCCAACGTGGGGGGGGGGGGGACTGTGCGGAAATAAAATCACAAGAAAAAACCCAGATGACAGCATGATAACCAGCACCCTTCCCTGGCCCTGCACTGCTAAACAAGCATCCACTTCCATTGGATCCTGCCTCTGTTTGGGTTCAGGGAACCTCAGCAGCCCTACCACGGGAAGGGAGCGATGGAGTTTCTATCAGTATTTTCTGTTCCTGATTGCTGATCTGCCCCCATTTGGACCGGTACTCCCAACCTCCTCACCTGACATCTCAGGGACTTACCTGCTCTGAGTTCCTTTCACAGGATCTTGTCGGAGATTCGCAGTCATCAGTGTGGGGCCTGTGGGGGGCAAGCCATCATCCAGCCATGGTTGATATATTGTTTCTCCATATTATCCCTTCATGGGGACACAAACATGCCATGACCTGACGTGTGTGCCCTGCCGCCACAGAGATGACCCCAGCATCTGGTTCTGGGCTCCCTACCCCATTGTGTGGTCTCTCTCTCTCTGCACTACCCCACCCAGATTCCTCCAGGTGGCACAAGACCAGTGGGATATGCTAACCCCCCCTCCTCAAGGGAGGAGAGTAGTCCAAAGGAACACTCAATCCTCACTCCCCTGTCCAGCCCCCCAGCGACCCGTGTCCAGTCCTGAACCTGAGTCACCAGCATTGTGAGCAGCAGTGCTACTGGACCAGCTAACAAGCCATGGACTTTCAGAGACTGAGTAGCTACCGAAACAGCTAGCAAGTCAAGGAGTTTCAGAGACTGAGTAGCTACCGGGCCAGCTAACAAGCCATGGACTTTCAGAGACTGAGTAGCTACCGGGCCAGCTAACAAGCCATGGACTTTCAGAGACTAAGTAGCTACTGGACCACCTAGCAAGCCAAGGAGTTTCAGAGACTGAGTGGCTACCGGGCCAGCTAACAAGCCATGGACTTTCAGAGACTGGGTGGCTACTGGACCAGCCAGCAAGCCATGGAGTTTCAGAGATTGGGTAAGTACCTAGAAATGGTGGGTGACCGGGACTGGTCAGATGGAGTAGGTCAGCAAGAGGTGGATAAAAACCTAACTGAAAAAAAACAGTAGGTCTCAAACAAAAGACACAAATTTCTAACTGGATTGCAAAATGCTTTAAGATATAGTCTGTATAAAAGCTGCTGTATCCAAATCCTGCAAGGGTCTCAGTATGATGATCAGCAAACTTGACTTTCATTTTGTGGGATCTCTCACCTCTTTCTAATGTATGACTAAGGTGGTCTACTTTTGTTTCACACATGAATCCTATTTTTCAAACAAGACCATGCATTTTTTTAATTTACTGTTTTCTCCCCTACTGGTTGCCCTATTCAGCTTGGACACCCCAGCTCCATCACCCAACGTCCACTGGGACTTACCACTAGGCGGTACCCCTAGGGCAGCAGGATTGGCAGGGACCCCCAGTCCCACCATGAAACCAGATCCAGTAGTTGGACTGGCGAGCCTAACTAGTCGAGTGCGGGGTCTGTGGGTGTCCAAGCAAGCACCATCCTGCCACTGGCATTTGTTTTCCATTTTTCTACCCTTTAGCAGCGGGCATTTAATGATACCATGATGTGCGCCACACATGTCCAAGTGCTCCCACGTCAGTGTTCTCCCACCGCTCCTGCCTTGGACGCAGTCCCGGGTGCCTTCCCCCAGCAATCAATCCATTAGGGCCAGGCAAACATGAGGTTCTGCTAACCCTTCCTCCCCCGGGGAAGAGCAGTCCTCTGAATGCTCAGTCCTCCTCATGGTCAGCCTCCTGATGACCCAAATTCGCTATTGAAGTTGGGTTGCCAGCATTGCAAGTAGTAGCGCTACCACTGTACCATCAGGTCAGCTAAGACTGCAATTTTAATAAAAGTGAAAATGTGTCAGTGTGGTTTTGTGGTTACAGCACTGGCTTTTGAATCAGAAAATCACACATTCAAGCACCACTAGAGCCAAATACTCACTGTATGACCCTGAGCAAGTAATGTGACCTCCCAGAGCTCCTGCCCACCAAGCTATAGAAATAGGTAGAAGCAGAACTCCACTGTAAACAAAATGATACAGCTCAGCTGAGCTAGCATGGCTAACAAAAATTGTAAAATGTTAGTTTACGCAATACGTGTGACCAAAATGCAACCCCTAAAATATCTGTAACAGCTTCTCTCCTAGCCTTTAACCGCTACTCTAGATGATAAAGTACTGTATTATCTGCCCCTGCATGCACTTATGGCTGTCTGTGTTGAGATCTAGCAATGGATGGAGGAGGGAAAATAATTGGTGATTGGCACCTAAATGAAGCTCTATTGTGTGGGCTTAAAGTCATGTCACAGTGTGCCTTTCAGTTCTGGCAGCAAGTCATTGCAGGGCAATTTCCTGGCATTGGATTCTGGCCAATCCATCATCGAATAAAGCACGGCAGGCTAAAAAAGCTACACTGATTGATAAACGGGTCTGAAAGATGAACGAGGTGAGGACAATACTCTTACATCCGTTCTTTAGAATAATTCTGTTAAGGGGACTCACTTGATCTTCTGAACCCCTAACTCCCCCTCCCCCCAAACCTCTCAGGCATGACAAGACAGAGGGACTCACTCAAGAGGACCATCTTAGCCACTTACTACAAGTGTGAGCCAATTACAGAATAATCAGTGGCTTGCTGACACTCTTGGCTTCACTTAAACCCTCTTTGCTGCGGTGGAATTAAGGCATGCTTTTATAGACTGTTACTGTAATCCCCCTCCCCCAGCCCCACCTCCCACAAGCAGAGCTGAGTAAGATTTTTTTGGGGGGGGCTACAAAGCATTGTTTTTAGAACTGGAATGCTATCCCAGGTCAGCAGTGTCCAATAATAAGTAGATTAAGCTGGACTATAGATACATTTTTTTTCATACTGTATTTATACTTCTGCAAAGACAAAGAACCTCAGATTAAAAGCACTGCAGCAAGGGTTACCCAAAAAAGGCATTGTCAACAAAATCAGACTTCAAAGAGACAGAAAATCACACACACATGCCAGAAATGCAATGCATCATTTTTATTTATTTAAAGTTTTACCAGGAAGAACATACTGAGCAGAAGCTCGTTTCCAGATGCGTCCTGGGGGGAAGGGGAACAAAAATGGGGGTACAGACAAAAGACAGTGAATACAGCATTAGTAGAGGATTGAGAATACACAATACAGATGCTCGACAGCACAAAACAAATACAGTGTAAGTCAACAAAATAAGTAAAATACAAAATACAAGAAATTTACAATAAGGTAGATGCACATTTTATATATCTTAAGAATAGAGCAACAGAGTAGCAGCAATTGCAAAAACCTAGTACATAGTACTAGTTACCTGGTGCAATAAATAGGAATACAGACATTGCTTTGGTAGTGGTTAATACGTGCTTATAAGTCTATAGCCTGACACACACCAGCGGAAGACAGCAGGGTAGGAACAGCAGGGGCAGTAGAGGCAAGGGATTAGGAACAGGTGCAGGGGGAGCAGAAATGTTGTTTTTTTTTGTATGAGGTAATGGAAAACCAAGGGGGAGGGGGCAAATCGAGTATGTCTTGGGAGGGAGTTCCACAGAGTTGGAAACCTGTATGAAAAGGTGGCCTGACCGGCTGAAGAGGTACAACTGGGGATGGTTAAAGTGAGGGGGTCAGAATTTTTGAGCAAATAAGAAGGAGGAGAGGTAAGGGTGGAAAGAGAGGAGGAGAGATAGGAAGGTAGGGACTGGGACCAGAATTTGGCCAAGAAGCTGCTACAATGAGTGCGCTGTCTGTCCTTAAGGGAAGGGTAGTGAGTGTGAGGGGGACAGTCGAGGGCGAAGCGGCAGAAGGAGTGGAAAAGTGTGTCCAGTCCAGTTAAGGAGGAGGATATACAATGGCCGGGAGCTTGCAGCAATGAAACCCTGGTTGTGATACAGGGCACCCAGTTTAGGGGTGCAATTTTTAAAATTTTTTTCTAGTTATCAACCAGGTGAGACACACTAAGCTGAAAGCTTTTTCACAGGCGCAACCTGGGAGCACAGGAAAGTTAAGTGACTTGCTCAGGGTCACACAGTATGCAAGTGGAAGCTGTGGGATTCAAACCCAGATCTGGTCTGCTGGATGTCACCAGATTTGCAGCTCAGAGCCTTAAACCACTGCACTATACTGCCTCCCAATTTCTTATGTATGGCCTCAATGTGTACAGAAAAGTTGAGGTGTTGGTCAAGCCAAACACTGAGGTATATAAAGGAGGAACAGTCCTCAAACACTGTCCCATCTAAGGTGTGGAAGGAAGGGAGGGAGGGGAGCTGAGAGAGTCTCTGCCTAGTGCCGAAGGTCATGGAGTCTCTTTTCTTGGCATTCAGGAGAAGTTAGTTACATCAGAACCACAACTGAACATTATTGAAGTCACGCTGAAGTCTGGCTGCTGCCTTGGTGACAGAGGGGCCAGATGCATATAAGATGGTATCATCTTCATACATATGGATAGAGGTGTGTGGGCAGGTAGAGGGCAGATCATTTGGAAAAATAGCAGGGGACCAAGGACAGAGCCTTGGGGCACATCAGTGGTTATGGGGAGAGCAGGGAAGAGGGAGTTGCCTATACGAACAGACTGTGACCTACCTACTAGGTAGGAATTAACCAACTGGTAGTCTCAATGGAGAGCCCTGCAGCAGACAAATAAGAGAGGAGGAGGGGTGGAACACAGTGTCGACGGCCTTTGCTACTAGGTTGACGAAGATGGCGGAGGTGATGTGTCCCTGGTCATGGGATGTATATGCAAATCACCATGTGCCAAATAGCTTCTCAAACAATTTGAAAAGACTAAAAACAGAAGACACAAACACCTGTTGTGTCTTTCTCAGGCTTCAGCAGTGTGTCTCTTCTGTATCTCAACCCAATGGAAAACAAACCAATCCTGATGTGGTCTTACTGGTTTGGGTCATGGTGGGCCCAAAATAAGAAAACAAGTTAAGAAGACAAAGAATCTCAGCACAAAAGTACTGTGCCAATGGTTACTTGAAAACGGCACTGCCAATAAAGCCAGTCAGAACTGATCTACATTTTCATGGTGTTTTGCATGTACTGTATGTCCCCATGGTGCATTGCATTATTGGGGTATGTATAAGTTTATACTCCTACAGCCTAGCTGGGTCCAATTTATTTAGCTTTAATTTACCAGGTAGGTACACTACACAAAAAAATTACCTTTATTTCAGGCACGACCTGGGAGATCACAACATTAAGATTTAACAGAGTAATGTACATAAAGTGCTGAGGATCTGTACAGTTTCATAAAGTTAATACAGAGAATGGAATTCCTGAAACACATGAATTACAAAAGCCTAGATTCTGAAGTAATACAGAGCTAGACCAAAGCACAAATGCAGTAATGTGGTAAACATAGTACGAGATGCAGGAGAAGGCTTAACACTGGAAAAGCAAGTAATAACATACATGTGAAGTAGGTAATCCGCAAATAAGTAATATGCATGAGTGCAGTAACTCTGTAAATTAACAATGGGTCCTATGTGGCTTATGGACACATGCAAGTCGAGGACTTGAGCAAGAGGGAGTGGTATCCACTTTTGAAAGCATGTTTGGACTGGCAGTATTGGACCACCAGAGGGATGGAGTTCCCGAGTACAGGGGCAAAGTAGGAGGACAATTCCCCCAACTTGGTTCTGGTTTTGGGGATGGCCAAGGAACCAGGGACATTAGATCTTGGGGGATAAGACAGTCTGTCAGGTAAAAGGAGAGAGGCTAGGGATAGTGGTGTCAGTTTAAACATTGTAGGTAACATCTCCCAAAGTGAGGCTGTGCAGGGCAGATGGTGGAAGCTAGCCAGGTTTGGAGTAGAGGGTACAGTGGTGGATATATCTATTTGTGGACAGGGCAAATCTATGGATATTGTATGTTACATCCCATCTCTGAAAGACTGCTTTGGAGGCTGCAAAGTAGACATTTCATAGGTAAGGTTCGGGAGCATAATACCAAGGGTGACAGATACATGGGCCTTAGGCATGAGGTTGCTACATATCTTGCAAGACAGCCTCAGTGTGATGTTCACTGCCTTACTGACAGCAGCTATATGCATTGAGAAATTTAATGAAGCATCAGGAGTGATCCCTAGGTAGTTGAAGAAGGATACACTGGTAAGACAGGATCCATTCTCACTGTGGTGAGCTAGCCAACTGTCAGTCATTATTTGCAGATATAATTCTGTTATATATACTTTTTTTGATGTGATTTTGTGTATGTGTACATGCCACAAGAATACCAGTGTTAATGGAAGAGGCACATGGAAAGAGAGACTGGATTTCTTTAAAAAATGTTTGAACTTCCTCTGACCTGAGTGGCAGCTGCTGGCAAGGAAGCTAAGGTTGCATTTCCAGGTCCTTTAACAGAGATATGCCAAAATACATTTACCTGTCATAAACCATGCACTTCAGAGGCAGGATGCTCTGATTCCAGGAAACTGTTATGGTATGTATGCATCTTAGCAGGCGAGAGGACCGGGAACATACTTTTTGGCAGACCTGTGTGAATTCTCTTACAGGTGTCATAATTGTCAGGGAAGTATGAGGTCACAAGGTAGCTAGAAAACTGTGTTGTGGGGAAAGTGCACGAGTGACATCTACTGGCTTAAAAGAGAAGGCCCCATTGGGATTAGACAGCTCTTTTTCTTCAGGCTTCCTCCAGCTATTTAAGGAGCTGACACAGTGCAAACTCACTCATTTTTGCTAGCAGCTACAAGGGACACTCTTCTCCTGACAATACAGGAAGGAAGGAAGACTGTCAGTACAAAGAAAACTGAATCTTTCATTTACTTTCTTTGGACTTCAGTTCACTACGGACTTAAGGTAGACTTTAGATAACCCTTACAGTGCATTTTTCATGTATATTTTTCCACTTTTATTTCTATTATTCTGTGACCAAATTAGTGCATCTTTTAGTTGTAATTGTATGATTATTATTTAAGAGGGTAGTGGATGCATGTAACAGCCTTCCTGAGGAGGTTGTGGGGTCTAAAACTGTGGGAGAATTCAAGAATGTATGGGACAGACATAAGGCAATTCTTGTGGGGGGTAGGAAGAAATAGGCTGTTGGTTAACTAGGATCTGTGGCCTATCCTGTAGGTAGGGAAATGGGCAGACTAGATGGGCCAAGCGGTCCTTATCCGCCATCAAAGTCTATGTTTCTATGTTAAGTATTTTAGTAAAAACATTTGTTTTTTAAGAAACCTGTCTGAGCGAGATTTCTAAATTGTGTGTGAATTGCGGGACAGTTATAATAATCCATGAAAAACTGTTATTGCTAAGGGGTGCCTCCATAAGCCACCAATCGAACAAGGGTCTGTAAGGGACATCTGGGTAGAGATAGGGAGAATACCAAAGTCCCAAGGAAGAGTCTGTAGGGATTTTGAACCAGGTTGTTGCATGTCCTGTTGGATAAGATGAAATCAGGAGCACACTACTACCCCAAAGAGAGTGTGACACCTGGCTCTTCCCCATTTGTGTAACAACCAAGAAGGGTTCATATCTGGCTACAAGACTCGAGACTGGTTTTGTGCCCTTATCCAGAGTTTAGAGGGACACCCTAGGTCCTCGTGGTGGGTGTTCAGTCGTGACATCGACGAGTATTCTAAAAGGACATGAGGAGGATATCCCTGTTCCCTCCCCATCATGGATTGCACTTAGGGGTGGGCACTGTGAGCTCAGTGGACCTGACCCTCAGGAGCGGGTCTGTGACAGTCACAAGTCACCCTCAAGGGAATGAGGCACCTTTTTAGTCTCAGTGCTGAGCTAAGTAGCATGGCCTGGGTCTTAGTGATGTTCCTGAGAAGCCTATTATTTTGGAGCCACCCTTGAATTGACTGCAGATCAGTAGACAGCTGATGACTTAGATCCGATACATGGATGGAGCTGGTGAAAAGGACTAAGTTGTCAGCATACAAGATGGGAGTGCAGTGTGAGAGACTGGCATGCATGATGTTGATATGTAGAGAGAAAAGGAGGGTGCCAAGAATTGATCCCTGTGGTACCCTGACTGAGGTAGTGGGATCAGACAGAGAGCTGCCAAATTTAACATACTGAAATTTATTTGCCAGCTAACTGTTAAGCCATGCTAGTGCAGTGGACGAAACACCCAGTGCTGTAAGTAGTCTCGATAGGAAGGAATGGTCAACCAGGTTGAAGACTTTGGTGAAGTCAATAAACCTGCCCCTGTAAGTTTGCCTCCATCCATGGCAGAGGCAGTTGAGATGCCTTGACAGGCACTGCCAGCCCTATCACTCACTCACCTCACTCTGTCATTCCCATGGCTTCCCCCCTCCCCATTGCAGGGCCTTTTGTGGGTACTTCTCCACCCTATGTTCACAAGCCATGTGGATCAGGGGTACTGTGGGGTATCAGAGTAGCCCTGAAACCTTCGTCCACCTTGACAGCTGGCTCTTTTTATTCCTCCTGTTTTTCTTTCCCAGCCTGCAGACAGCGATGCCCCTAAGTTTGCATGTGTATATGTGCCAACAACTTGATAAACAAAACCAAGCCGAATTTTGGCACTCCAGAGCATGAGAACATTGGCTTGGTCTAAATGTTCTAGAGAACGTTGCTCTTTACCAATGTAAGGCAAAGGTACTGTCTGTATTGTGAGTTGGGGAGGGGTCTGGAGGTTGAGACACCCGGTAGCACCACATGTGAGTAGGAACCATGCCTACATGGAGTATATCCCAAAATTTTGGGAAGGGGGGGTTCTCTGTTCCCTTTATAATCTTGTTTTCATGGGGTTCCCATGGAGGATAGCAACAGTTAACAGGTTAACATAGTCCAGCAGGAATAGTTACACACAGCAAAAATATACATAGGAAAAAACCTGTAATGGGAAAAATAAGATGTACTTCAACTGGGTAAGCCTGGGCAAATAAATTGCAAGGAATGAAAGGTTTTATTTTGACTTTGTATTTGTATCAAAATGCACACCAAACTGCAGGTTACTGTAGCTATGCATATATGGATTGCATTGTAAATAATGTGTTGTAATAATGAGTGTGTAATGCTTATGAACTCCTGTAACCAGGGTATTCGGGACTAGCCTTGCACTAGTCACCTTACCTTGGTTTCGATGGGACCTAGCTGGGAAATAAATGGTGAAAGTAGGTTTGTCATGTTTAGGAAAATGTTGAAAAAAAAACCCCTAATATTTACACACAGTTCAGCTGATATTCAATTCAATTCAATTCATTTGACTTTTTTAGCAGGAAAAACACCATTGAGATACTCATTTGCAAGGTGGTCCAGGGAGGACAACACAAGGCACAGTAAGGACATGCAAACAAAATACAAGATACAGGCAGGAATTACAATTTCGAAAACAGACGTAACAACTTTCCAGTGGTTACAGGCGTATCAGTTTCACGGTGTACAGGCCGTACACAGGCCGATGCATCAGAGCAACTTAGCTGCCTAAATGGTATGGGAGGCAAAACAGGAGGTAAGAGAGATAGAGACTGACTAAGGATGCATGATATTAGAAGGAAAGGGGAGGATGGGGAGAGAATGACTGATAGAGGAGGAGCCGAACCGGTTCTGAATCCTGCAGAATGCCAGAGATGGAAGGGGAGGGGGATGGGGTGGTTTAACAAGAAGGAGGGAGGAGGGGAGCTAGGGGAAGGGAGGAAGTGGTTAAAGAAGAGGGATATTTGATAGTTTATCTGTCTTTCTGTTCCTGTTATTCTTCATCTTCACCCCCTACAGTCGGTGTACTTCTGCTGTTTGATCTTTTGGTGTAGTCGCACATTAAATCTTCTGTTTGTGACATTGCAGTTGTTTCACATCCAGCTCTGGGTGCTCTAGGACTGGTCAAAGCACACAGTATACAACAGGCCAAAAATAAAAAAACAAAACAAACAAACAAAAAAAAACGGGCACAAATGGACTTGCCGAATTAAGGAATCTGCTGATCAAATCGTTGTACCATAGCAAACCCTTTATTGCATCGCAGAAAGACATGCAAAACACAGCAAACAATCAGGAGCAAATCCCTAGTTATTAGGCCCCTGCTCCTGGTCAATTGCTGTGTGTTTTGTTTTTTTTGTGTTAGTTTCAGTATTTGGCTCAGCAGATGATTCCTTGATCCAATGAAGCCATTTGAGACCTTTTTTTTGTTTTACATCATAAATGTTTCCCACTAACAGAGGATTATGAGTTCAGCAAAGGTTTAATAAGCAGGCGCGAATAAACCCTAGGAGACAAGGATCCCGTTTCCATGCAAATTAAGCTAGTAATGAAGAACCAAGGGAAGAGAAATGCAGATGATGGGTGTGATTTTCAAATGTCTGGCCATGGCACTTGCGTCATGTCTTCCGATTCAAGCAGTGTCCCATGAAATGCGCCAGGGTGCTTGCACCCTATTTACAAACATCCTAACACATTTACGACCCTTTTTTTTGATGTATGGCAAACAAAAGGTCACATGGACTTTGACGCATGTGTTATTTTTGTTGTGCGGTCTGTGGTAATTGCATCCACATGTTAGACTACCTTTTAGATGGTCTAACAGTCTAGGTGGATTTTGCACACCTGCATCTGGAAAGTGGATGCCATTCTTTGAAACCCCCCAACCCCCCAATATCTGTAAAAAAAAGGCTGAATTGTATCCTTAAGCATCATGTTTTTCAAAATGTTTAAACATTACAAGCTCACATTAAAAACAAATCTTGCATAACTTAAATAAACAAATGACAGAGCTGG
Source organism: Neoceratodus forsteri (assembly GCA_016271365.2). Taxonomy (NCBI): domain Eukaryota; kingdom Metazoa; phylum Chordata; order Ceratodontiformes; family Ceratodontidae; genus Neoceratodus; species Neoceratodus forsteri. The sequence continues at coordinate 90,071,665 of JADMNL010000026.1, read as the reverse complement.
CAATTTTTCTGTACTCTAAGCCCGACCAAGATTATTTTGTAATGCAGGAAACTGAAGGACCAGCAAGAAAATTTTGACTTGAATTAAATCACATTCCAAAGCAATAAGGGTGTGGGGGGGAGGATGAGGCAACTGTCCCCATGTGTCCCCAATGAAAAGATAATATAGGGCCTCACAATGGCCAGGGAAATTTCTGACCTCCCCTCTCCCCCTGTCCATGCATTAATTAGATTTATCCTTTTCTGAGACCAAAGTAGGGAAGGAGCACTTCACAATGGAATAGCCCCTCTGGTGCTCGCACTGCAAGGTTAACAGAAACTTAATTAAAGCAAGCCTCATCTAATTGCTTTGGGATGGGCCGACACCCTTTAATTTGGTGATATATAAAAAGGAAGATTGGCAAGTCACTGTTATTCAGCACCTCCCTTCCCCCAACAAACTGCCAGTTAAGCTGCCAAAGCAGACTTGCACCATTGTGCCTCTGTCCTTGGGCTGTGACAAGCAGTGGGAGGAAGTGTTCAAATCCAGGGTTAGTCTGACTTAATTAGCTATGCATTACATGTCAGGGCCATGCTGGGTGACAATGTGAGCACATTCAGGTGGAACCGCAGTATTGTGATGTAAATCTAGGGGGTATGGAAAAACATACTCCGCTCTCATCATGAATAGAAGGCTTTTCTAGTGCTTAGAATACTACGCCCCTGCTGCCCCCGCCTCCTCCTCCTGCAAACTCGGAATTCAGTGCAACCTCTCCACTCCAGGTCTAGAAATAACTCGCACACTGCAGCTAGTTGATGACTGGAAATTCAACAACTTGCTTAAGAATATTGTGCTTTTGGAACAGACAGAGGTAACCCATGCTGGAGAAACTGTTGCAGGATCCAAAATGTATGCATGGAGAGAACACATATCCAGATTGTTTGGTTTTGGAATGTCTCTCCGTACCACACGTATATATTCTAAAGACTCAAGCCTAGTGCAAAGCACTATGGGTATGCAAATCCCTGTGTGGGAGCAGACCAATAAGACTACTTCAGAACACGTTGCCTTTCTTTTCCTCTGTCATCCAAACTGCCCCATGCAGTTTTCCCATGTTCCTGTCCCATCCTCTTTTGCACCCTCTTACTGTCTAGCACAGATGATCTCTTCTGAAAGATTGTTACCATTCTTTCCATAAAGAAGTACAGTATTCCCTGAGTGGCATGGATTTACTTTATTCTACCCAGGGCTAGTGATCAGAGGGTGGGGGTGGGGGACCCACTAAGCACCAGGGACTTACTTTATTCTACCAGGGTCGGCGATCAAGGGTGGGGGACCACTAGGCACTGGGGACTTACTGGGCTGGTGATCAGAAGGCGGGGGGGGGGACCACTAGGTGTGTACTGGTGCTGGTAATCAGAGGGTGGAGGGACAACTGGACACAAGGGGCCCAATTCACGAAGGATGACATTGGACTTGTGCCATGCCCTGTGTGATCCACAGTGTTTGACGCAGCTGTGCCAAAGCCCTTTGTCACAATGCAGTCCAATTTAGGAAGGGCTGGAGCAACTGTGGCATTTTCCATGGTTTACAGCAGCTTGTGCCAAAGATTTTGTGAAAGCCCTCTAATATAGGACTCTTGTAGATGCAAAGTTAGAATGGGGGGAGCTGGTCTAACTTGCCGCATCTGGTGCACCTGATCAAAAATTGCAGTCGGTGCCAAACGCCTGCCTCAAGCACCTACACCATTTGTTTTGCACACCAGGGACATGCAGCAGCGTAAGTCATTCGTGAATCAGGTACCAGGGAAGTCTTTTCTCATACTCGGGCTGGTGATTGGAGGGTGATGGGGACCACTGGACACCAGAGAATACCTGAATTTTACCAGGGATGGGGATTGGAGGGTGGGGGGGGTGACACTAGACACTAGGGAATATGTCTACTTTTACAGGACTGGATAATCAGGATAAGGGTGGGGCTGGTCATAGGGGTGCAAACTTGTCACCGCTTCCCATACAAATGTGCCCATAATGGGCAAACGAATGGCCTTTTAGAGCCTTACATGACCAATGGGCTCATTTGCATGGTGCCATCTGAATATCATGTCGGGAGCTACCAGCACTATCGGATCTGGGGACACTGTTCCTTGCACTGCCAGGATCCATGTCAGAGCAGCACTACTCAGCTTAGTGTTGTGCCGACATTCCCCTATATTCGGTCAGCTAGCACTGGTGCGCTATCTGACTGAAAATAGCATCTTTGGGGTTGTGGGCAATGGGCAAGCACAGCGCAAACCTTTGCACTCTGGTTTCCCCATTTCTCTTTATCTGGCCCCAGATGTCCCCAAAGTGTTTTGCCTCTATAGAAAAATGTGCTTTTTGAACCCAAAGTGCCCAAATCCTATGAGGACATGCTTTGTTCTGGCTCCATTCCCAGAAGAGGGATGGACAAAGAGACTTTTGCTTGATACCTAATTCAGGGACCCACAGGGACTTTAAGTGCAGTGCAATGGACTTTGCACCCTTTGTAACTTCTGCAACTGCAGCCCCCAGTCAGGCAAAATGTTTGTCTGTTTCCATCTTGCGATAGAAAAAATCCTACAACCTGACTCTAGCTAAAGGAGAGGACATTCATTTGTGATCACTGTGTTTTACTTCTGCCCACCACGATTATACAAGTCCTCAGTGTTATGACCCACCCCAGTTCCCAGGTTAAATAGAAATGGTTTATGTAACACCCACCTCAAGAGCCAAATGCAGAAAGCAACCTTTAGTCAGCAGAGGCAGGTGTCAACAGCAAGGCAAGCTGATACTATAAGAAACCAGGTTACATTTGCAGCCACCAATTTCTAAGTCCCAATTTTCTCACTGCTCATGGTAGGTAGCATGCCCATAAGCAGCACCTCTGACCCTCGGACCGCTGACAAGCAATGACCCAGTGTCACTCCCACACCTGGATTTATGCATAATAGCGCAAAGCACTAGTGCAGGGCTGTTAACGTGTCATCAGCCCTCCTCTTCTTTTTTTGCTGCAGTTTGCAAAACTTGTAAACTGCAATTTTTTGCAGAGTTCACTAAGCCACATTCAGAACTTGTCCTGGCTTTCCTGAATGGCAGCAAGGTGTACTGCGCACTGTGCCGCTAGGCCTGCCAAATGATACAAATTGTTTTCTCAGTCCTTAATTTATGGTTCCTTCACAGGCCTGCCAAATGCTACCAACAGATTGTTTTCTCAGTCCTTAATTTATGGTTCTTTCACCAGTCAGGTCCTTTCTCCAGTGAGGTTCTTTCTCCAGAGAGGTCCTTTCTCCAACTGGGACCTTTCTCCAGCCCGGTCTTTTCTCCAGGTCCTTTCTCCAGCAAGGTCCTTTCTCCAGCCATGTCATTACTCCAACCAGTTAGGTCCTTCTCCAGCCAGGTCTTTACTCCAGCCTGGTCCTTTCTCCAGGTCCTTTCTCCAGCCAGGTGTTTCCTCCAGTGAGGTCCTTTCTCCAGCCAGGTGTTTCCTCCATCCAGGTCCTTTCTCCAGCCAGGCTTTACTCCAGTTAGGCCTTTACTGCAGCCTGCTCCTTTATCCAGCCCAGTCCTTTCTCCAGCTAGATCCTTTCTCCAGCCAGGTGTTTCCTCTAGCACAGTTCTTTCTCCAGTGAGGTTCTTCTTCTAGTAACTTCCTTTCTCCAGCTTGGCTCTTTCTCCAACTAGGTCCTTTCTCCAGCCAGGTCTTTACCCCAGTCTGGGTCTTTCTCCAGCAAGGTCCTTTCTCCAGGCAGGCCCTTTTTCCAGTGAGGTCATTTCTCTAGCCTTGTCCTTTATCCAGTCAGTCCCTTACTCCAGCCAGATGTTACCTCCAGCTGGCCCTTTCTCCAGCCAGGCCCTTTCTTCAGCCAAACGAATGAAAAAAGGCTCAGCACAACAAACTTCTTGTTTCAAGCTAGTGCACATTTATTTCTGCAGGATGCCTTTGGAGACCAAGCCCTGTGCTTCATCCCTCAAGCGGGTCTTCCTTTGGAGCGTATCCGACCGAAATAAATGTGCACTAGCTTGAAACAAGAAGTTTGTTGTGCTGAGCCTTTTTTTCATTCTTTTGTATAACGAGTTGGCGAGCTCTGCTCAAGCACCACCAAGTTCCCTGAGCGCACTTTTCAAACAATTTGCTCCCTTTCTTCAGCCAGGTGTTTCCTCCAGCTAGGTCCTTTCTCCAGCCAGGTGTTTCCTCCAGCTAGGTCCCTTCTCCAGCTAGGTCCTTCCTCCAGCCCAGTCTTTCTCCAGTCAGGTCTTTACTCCAGCCAGGATCTTTCTCCAGCCATGCATTTCCTCCAGCTAGGTTCTTTCTCCAACTAGGTCCTTTGTCCAGGCCATTCTTTCTCCAGCCAGGTCTCTCAGAGTCATCCAGACAGGTCCTTTCTCCAGCCAGGTCTTTTCTCCATCCCATTACTTTCTGTCTTTTCTTGGGTAACTTTTCAGCCCAATCCACCATGATCCCACTTGGTTTACCCTATGGAAGGGCCTTCTGAGGTAAACCCCCATTAGGCTAACAGTGGCTTTGCCTGAGAGTGCCCCGTGACCATTATTCTTCTGATGGTGCTTCCCCCCTGGTTTTTACACTCCTTTCCCCTCAATAGGCACTGTGCACAGCCCACAGAGGCCTCACATGCAAGCAACATACCTCTGTGAAAGAGCAAGCACTCCGGCCCACTACAGGAATCACTTTAGTACTGGCTGCCCCTCACAAGATGAGTCATGCTGAGTAGCAGTATTCCTCAGCCCTGACCACCTGATCATGGACTTCTCAGGCTCCCTACCAAGGACAGGCCTTCTGCGCCATAGTACAACAGACTACCAGAGAGGTATTGGGTGGCATGCCACCACAGAGATTGTAACTTTTTTGCAGAAACTGCTAATGAATGATTAAAGGGAAATGTCCACCTCCTGTCAGGCTCCACCTCCGTGTTATGCTGGGGCTGATTAACAGTTTAATAAATATAAGTATTATTTTAACTTACTGTGGACAATATTATTGTAAATTCTATCTGGTTGATCCTGCACCCTCTGTACTCACATTTTACAAGTAAAAGCTTTCCTTGGTGCACCCACAGCCACCCTCAGCTGTCCCCAGTATGACGTGTCATTCAGGGAGTAGCTGGGGCTCGTTCATAGGCTTACTGTATTACTGTACCTACAAACAGCTCTGGTTTGGAGCCTAAATGTGTTGGTGGTGTACTGAGACTATGTATGGGGTGACAGGCACCCTGCCAGTCAGTACCTGGTCTTGGTATAGCATGGACACATGTAGGCTCCAAACCGGAGCTGTTTGAAGATACAGCAGTATAGAAATCTGTATTGCCGTATCTTCAAACAGCTCCAGTTTGGAGCCTACATGTGTCTGTGCTATACCAAGACCAGGTACCGACTGGCAGGGTAACTGTCAACCTGTACATAGTCTCAGTATATCACTGACAGAGCTGGCCTTAAGGGGGTTGCGAACTGTGCATTCACTTAGGGCCCCAAGAGCAAAGGGGCCCCCCAAAAAACTCAGCTGTCCAGTTGTCCTCCTTCTTCCTGGTCCTGTATGTACTAATTTAAGTGAAGTGCAAAAAAAGGTACAAAACTAGCTAAAAAGGAAGCTACAGAGAGGCCAGGATAGAAATGAGGATGTTCCTTGGGGGCTTTGCGACTTCTGATACGAGGCCCCAGTAAGGAGGTTCACACAGGGCCCCGAAATAGCTAGGGCCAGCATTGACCACTGACACACTTAGGCTCCAAACCAGAGCTGTTTGTATGTATAGTAATACAGTAAGCCTATGGGCGAGCCCCAGCGGCTCCCCGCATGACACGTCACACTGGGGACAGCCACGGGTGATTGTGGGCATGCTGGGGAGGGTTCATACTTGTAAATGTCGGCAGGGAGGGTGCAGGATCAATCAGATAGAATTGACAATAAAATCTCCCACAGTAAGTTAAAAAAATACTTACATTTATTAAACTGCTAATTGGACCCTGCTTCACACAGAGGTGGGGGCTGACAGGAGGTGGATGGTTCCCTTCAGTTATTCCCACCCTATCACCAATAAAATCCCTATCCCTCTCTTATTGTTTTCCACTGTTGCACCCAACGCAAGAAGAAATTATCCACTGTTTTTTATCTCACAGCCTTTGAAGCCATTTTGTGTGGCAGCTACCCAAGCAGACTGCTATATAAACAGTATTTTAGAACTCAGGTGGCATTTTGACTGCAAAAGAAAAGTTCCTTAGCAGTATGAAAGCAGTCAGTTAGTTTAGCAGTCATTGTGAGTTAATGCTAATATAATGTATGTTAGAACGCTGTTAACCTTAGGAAATCATCATTTCCTAAGGTTGTTAACCTATCGATGTGACGTAGATATGTTGTTAACCTATCGATCCTACGTCACATCGATAGGTTAACAACAGCGAGTGGTCTGCGCATGTGCCGCTTTTTCCAACGGGAACCGACTGAAGGAAACCCACGGGAAGGACTGAAGGGCCGCAGCAGTGACTTTTTAAAAAGCGTAAGCCATTTAATTTTTGATATGGTGGGACCACACATATAAAAAATAATGTATAGTCCTCTATCGGCAGCCGGTCCATTTTAACCCGTCTCGAGGTTGCCACGGCGACGTAAACCTCTTGAGCTTCGCTCTCGAGGTTTACATGGTCGCCCTGGCAACCTCTCGACTGTTAACTGACCGGTTAACGATAGAGGACCATACATTATCCTCTATATAATGTATGGTAGAACGTTATAAACCATTGAAATCCATCTTTGCCCTAGGTTGTTATCCCATCAGTCACCGCAGTTCCATGCTGTTAACCTATCGATGTTATGTGCATCGATGGGTTAGCAACATGGAATGAAGTCACGCAGTCAGCACTCTGCTAGCACTACCACATGAACATTTAAAAAAAAGCACTTTCTCCCCAACGAGATAAACGGTGGCTTCATGGTGCCTCGACATCTCTGTGCAGTATATAATAAATGGCAGCATCACTTGACTCGGTAAAACGTGGGTGCCCGTGAGCTTTTATAATACAAGTGCCCATACACTGTAAAAGCTAATGGATGTGTCAGACAGTAATCAAGCATGTAATCACTTCTCGAGGTTTCCACGACAATGGTAAACCTCTCAAGCTGCACTCTTGAGGTTTACCAAATTGTCACAGAAACCTCTCGAAGCAATTACAGCTTGGTTACCATCTGACGCCCATCCATTATCCTCTATGTTAATTACTGCTAACCATTTTTACTGTCATTAATAGTCACTAACAATCAAAAGCAGTAGAAAGATATTAGTTTTATTGCTGTCCAAGCTCACCGAACAGTAACAGCCGTGCAATGGACAGTCTAAAATAAAAACAAGAACTGGTTTAGGATCATGGAATGATTGACAGACACAAAATTGTCAGTTGGACTAGAAGCAAATATATTTTGCAAGAACTTTGTTGTCAATCAGTTAACAATTTATTGCTGGCCATGTTGAAATAGTTTCACCGTGCTGAAAAATATAAAGCCACACACCATGAGCTCATCGCCTACGCTAACTTAAAACCTCTAATTTAAAACTGGTAAGGAACACAGAAGTGCTATTGCCCCAGATTTAGTATGGCATCTGTGGACAGAAATTCAGCTTGGTTTAGCTCACCATGGCCGAGAAGGCATCCACAAACTGGCTTCAGAATTTTGACATACTATACTATTGGACAAAAAAGGCTTCAAATCTTCTTAATTTACCATTAATTGACCCCTGAATTTTGAATATGTCCCTTAATTAACAAGCATTGGTCAATGCCGGATGTTCACCACTAGTATGGAAGGCTTGGGGTACTAGATGCATTGTGGTGCAGTCTGTGGCTTATGTTAAAACTATATAACATCTCTGAGCAGTCCTGGTAGAGGAGATCATCGTTTTCCAGATCTCACTCATTCACAAAGTATTAATCTGTAACAATGCTTTACAAATAATTACCCACCAAGCCTAAAAATATTGTCAGAAAAGATGTTCATAATATATATTGCAGCTGCAACCCTGTCTCAGTACTTGCATCTGTACATACATGCTGAACCTTTGAATGCAAATATTACCGGGTCTTACCTGTACACATTTTTACTACATATTTACCCAGGATACAGCAGATGAGATGCAGTATCTCATTTTCAGTGGTGTCCTGCTTTGACAAATTGTTAGACTGTAATTACCCAGGATAGGGCAGCTGAGAGGCAATATCTACTTTTAAGAAGGTGCCCACATCTTTTACCCTAAATATCAAACAGTTTTTTTATGACATGACGTTATGATCAAGACAGTTGGGATTTTTAAAATCCCATCTGAAAGGTGATTTCGCTGTGCAACTCTGGCAACAAGTTTTGAAGGTAATTTGAAAAAATGACACCTGCCATGTTCAGGAGGTGGAGTAACACAAGGGATATGTTGAACACTGGGGGCCAAAATCTGCAAAAAATAACGTTATGAGTAAATATTGGAACAATTTTTCTCATAACTTAATTGTTTTTTCACATTTGTACCACACATTTTCAACATAGTCTTTTTATGACCACTTCTGCGCATGACAGGTGTCATTTATAAAAGAATGGCCAAAATATCATTTTACACCACAAGTGTTAAAACACATTTCAGGTAGGATATGAAAAATGACAGCTGTCACATTCATGAGGTGGTATCAAAAAAATGGCTATGTTTTTATTTTTTTATTTATTTATTTAAAACTCGGATTACAAATACCTTTGAGCTCGAGGCAGCTCATTTACAAAGGTTCCACGTCAAAGGAAAGGGTTACAATAAGGTAGGGAGGTACAGACAACATTCATGGTATCAACGGATGTACAGACAACATTCATGGTATCACCGGAGCACAGCAAGTCAACTGGTAAATAAGTGGGAACAGTGCTACACACTGAAGATTACACGCAAGCATAGAAAACCATAAGGTACATTTGAAGCAACATGGCTAATCAGAGGCGAGGGGGAAGGGGAGGTTAATGTGTAAATGTTGGGGTCAAAATATTGAAAATAATCACAGTTTTATGAGTATGCATTGAAAAATTGCAACGTAGACTCATAACTTTGTTGTTTTCTCATATTTGTACCCCAAATGTTCAACATACTGGGGAGTTATACTGGGAGGTATAGACATACAGAAGGCCAAGGCCCATATAAGCATGTCTCCAGCCGAGCTGGTATATACCAAATTTATTATAGTGATAATGTATCAAGTTTATGTTTAAAACTGACATGATCAACATTTTCTACTAGAGAACTAGGAAGTGAATTCCATAATGGAATTATCCTTTGTGTATAATAAAATCTCCTTTTATTTGTTTTAGGATATGTAAGGGTCAATTGATATTTATGACTTCTTAAATTACATTTATGTTTGTTATAAGACATGTCTAGTTGTGTACATAACTCGTCATCATTTGGATCTTGTGCATGAATAAGACATCTCCACTATTTCTTCTTTGTTCCAGGGAATACATTCCCAGCTCTTCCAGTCTTTTCTCATAACTTTTGTTTGAAATGTCACTTACAAATTTTGTTATTCTCCGTTGAGCCCCCTCCATTCTATTTATATCTCACCTGAGATAGGGGCTCCACAAAGGAGAACAATAATCCAGGTGTGGCCTCACATAGGCCCTATACAGTAACATGATGCATCTTCTGTCTCTGGTTGCAAAGCTTCTCTTTATACATCCTATTAACCTATTTGTCTTAGTTATGATATTGTTATAATGAATTTGGAAGTTTAGATCAGAATCTATTGTTACACCTAGATCTTTTTGCTGCGTTACAGATCTTAATACAGGACCCTTTAATGTATATTGGTAGTGCAGATTTTTTTTTCCAAAACGCATAATAACGCATTTGTCAGTGTTAAACGACATTTGGTTTTTGTCGGCCGATATTTCAATTTTTTTTAAATCACCGGCAAGATTTTGGTAATCTGTTAGGGTTTCAACCTGTGCTGTTATTTTAGTATCATCAGCAAATTTTATAGAAAAGCTTTTTAAATCAGATGTCATGTCTGATATAAATATATCAAATAGGATTGGACCCAGGACTGATCCCTGAGGAACTCCACTAGTCACAGATCGTGTTCCGGATATGTGTCCTCTTATACTTACATGTTGAGTACGATCATTTAGCCATTCTTCTACCCAATTTGTAATTTGATTCTTAATTCCTAAAGATCTCATTTTCTCTATTAAGAGTCCATGCGGTACTTTATCAAATGCCTTACAAAGACTGAGAAATACTACTTCCAATGTTTTATTGTTTTCCAAGCTTTTACTTATGTACTCATAAAAAGCTATGTTGCCTGATAAACAAGACCTATTTTTCCTAAATCCGTATTGTGATTTATCCTCCAGTCCCCTATCTCGTAGGTCAGTTTCTATCCTAGTTTTGAGTATTGATTCAAAGATTTTACCCACTATACTAGTTAAACTGATAGGTCTGTCATTTTGTATGTGTGATTGATTACCCTTTTTAAAGACTGGTGTCACGATAGCTGTTTTCCATTCATTTGGAACGTCACCAGTGTTTAATGACATATTGAAAAGTTTATATAACGGATTTACAAGCCACTCTTTAATTTCTTTTAGATAATGGGTAAATTCAAACTCGCTTCCTGATTGGCTGAAAGAGCCTGGCACCCGGGCTGTTATTTCTTAACAACGGCCCGCTCAGAAAAAGTGCCAGCTCGATCATTTGCAACAGAAACTTGCCAGCCGCAATTGTATTCTCCAGTGACTGAGACGGCAGTTGCAACCCGAATCGCACCATACTACTTAAGTAAAATGCCAGCGACAGCCAGCTACCGCCTTCTAAACTCACTGTATTCCTCCTCAGCACGGAAAAAAACAAAACAGTGATTTTAACTGCTTACATTGCCAGCTCTCTCGAGCTCTCGTAAGGTAAACATACCAGTCTTCCTTGTTCCATTTCCCTTCACTGTCGCACTCCCTGTGAAACCCCTGCTCAGTTTTAAACCCATCTACAGACTCGTGCCAACTTGTAACCCATATCAAATGAAAGCTAAAGTACGTGTTAAAAAAAAAACTGACCGCTGTACATGTCTCCTGTTCTCAGACAACTGTTTTCAATCGGGGTCAGTCTGTGAGAGAAACACAAAGCAGGAGGGCATGCTAATTTGAAACAGCATAAAAAAATTCAGCAGCGACCTCCTGTGGTGATTCCAGCACTTCACACTGTAGGAACTATTTTACAACAAACATTACTTCTACTTAGTTCTTAATTATTTTTTATATATAAATTTTTTTCTTATATATTCTTCCCAAAAATACTATCTCTAACCCATTATCTAAGTGTAATAATACCCTCCAGTGTGGGCGTTATGGGATATAACGGACCTTCCTGGGCGGTCCATTATATCCCAATAACGTCCACCCTGTTGGGTATTATTACTTACTCAACATAGCCTTCTTATGATCCCACTTAACTTTCTTATAAGTCCACCTCATGAACAAGGGGGAGTACATTTTTCAAATCTTGCTCAAAAGGTGATTTTGCAGTGCAAGTGCGAAAACACATTTTGGCCAGGATTTAAAAAAAATGACAGCTGTCATATTCATGAGATGCTGTGAAGAAATGATTACGTTGAACATTTTCTGTCAAAATATTGAAAGTTGCCAAAGTTCTGAGTCTTTGTCCTAAATTTCAATTAAGGATCATAGCTATGTGGTTTTTTAATATTTTTGCCCCAAATGTTCAACATAGCCTTCTTATGACCGCCATCCCAAAATACAAGTTCTGAGAACATTTTCAACTCCTGTCTTAAAGGTGATTTTGCACAGGAACTGCAAAATCACCTTTCAGGATGCAATAACACATTTTGTCCAGGATTTGAAAAATGGCAGCTGCCACATTTATTAGGTGTTTTGAAGAAATGGCTATGTTGAAAATTTGGGGTCAAAATATTGAAAAGCACCTAAGTTGCGAGCCTACATTCAAAAATTTCAATGTAGGCTCATAACTTTGTTCATTTTAATATTTTGGCTCCAAATTTTCAACATAGCCTTCCTGTGACCTACCTCATGAACAAGTTCTGAGAAAATGTTCAACTGCTGCCTGAAAGGTGATGTGAAGAAATGGCTATGTTAAAAATCTGGAGTCAAAATATTGTAAATTTCCAAAGTTACAAGGCTGTGTTCGCACATTTCAATGTAGGCTTATAACTTTGTAGTTTTTAAATATTTTTATGCCAAATTTTCAACATAGTCTTCTTATGATCCTGCCTCATGAACAATTCTGCCTAAACAGCGATTTTGCACAGTGACTGTGAAATCACCTTTTAGGACAGATTTGCATAATTTCACTGCAATTGTTCATGAAGTGGGGTCCCAAAAGGGACATGTTGAAAACTGGGGCCAAAAATATAAAAAAATGGCCTAGTTATGCCACTAACTTCAAAACCCATTGAAATCCATTGAACCTCATACCTGATTTCACACACAACACACACACTCTCTCTCTCTCTCTCTGTCTCTATCTCCCTGTCTCTCTCTCTCTCACACACACACACACACACACACACACACTCTCTCTGTATCTCTCTGTCTCTCTGTCTCTCTGTCTCTCTCTCACACACACACACTCATGTCCTCAGCTTTGGAATTGTTTTGATACGCATCAGGGCACCAGACAGTGCTGGTTTGTGGAGGTGCCTCAGCTCACAAGAGATATCAGTATCAACAGACTCAGGATGCAAATCATCTACATTTCTATTTCAAGGCAGTTACTGAAAGGGATGCCAAAATATATCTCCTCAAGGTGCTCAGAAAATCCAGATCAAGTGGAGACACACTTGACTTGAAGCTCATCACCCTCACCCTTGACGATGTCCTGTACCCTCTTACCAAGATTATTAACTGGTCCCTCATGCTCTCCCAGTTCCTGCGCAAGTGGAAGTCCATCCTGGTGACCCCAATACACAAGTCTGGGGATAGGACATTACACTGTAACTACAGGCCTATCTCCATCCTACCCCCTTTATCCAAAGCTCTTGAAAACTTTGTTGCAGACCAATTGGTGGAGTACTTGGAGAAATACAACTTGCAATGCCCACAGCAACACAGCTTTCACAAAGGACATAGCACCACCTCTGCCCTCCTTGAATTTACAGGCCACATTCATCTAGCACTAGACCAAGGACAACTTGCCGGTGCCACCTGTATAGACCTCTTGAAGGTCTTCGATACAGTTAGCCATCCGTTACTACTGGAACAACTTGGCAACTTAGGGCTCTCCAATGATACTCTACAATGGTTCAACAGTTATCTCTACAACCAGTCACAAGTTAAGATTGGTGACTCCCTCTCCTCCAAACTACCTGTCCGGGCTTCTGTTCTCCAAGGGTCAGTATTGGGATCCCTTCTTTTCAGCATCTTCCTGAACAATCTCCCTTCTGCCTGTGATGAAAACATTATCCTGTATGCTGATGTCGCAGAGATTTTCTCTAAGAATTCTGACCCCTCCAGCCCTTGGAGAAACAACTGCAGAAAAGTTTCACGCAAGTTGAGTCCTGGTTCGTCTCACAGAAACTAGTGCTAAATTACAAAAAACAAAGACTATGCTATTCCACAGCACACATAGCAAACATAAGCACCTACATTTGGCCATCAAAAACACCTCAGGTGTGACTGTGGATCAGACATAGACTTTTAAATTCCGTGATGTAACCCTGGACCCTACTCTGTCTTTCTCCAGCCATATCAATTCGGTTGCAAAATCTGTAAATATCTGTACAGGCCTTCTCTATAAACACAGACATTACCTGACACCTGATGCCCCTAAAGGGAGGCAGTATAGCACAGTGGTCTAAGGCTCTGAGCTGCAAATCTGGTGACATCCAGCAGACCAGACCTGGGTTTGAATCCCACAGCTTCCACTTGCATACTGTGTGACCCTAAGCAAGTCACTTAACCTCCTTGTGCTCCCAAGTCGCTCCTGTAAAAAAGCTTTCAGCTTAGTGTGCTATACCTGGTTAAACAACTAAATAAAAAAAAAACTAGCAATACACAGTTCTGTTGTCTCCATCATTGATTATGGGCTTGTTATCTACGGAGCAGCCACAGCAACAACACTACATCAAATCATTACAGTGCTGAATAGGGCCTGCAGACTCCTTACTGGTGCTGCCCACCACACACATACCTGTGACCTTTACAGTCAAACTGGCTGCAACTTCAGGGAAGGATTACTTTCCAAACCTGCCTACTAGCAAAAAAAGTCATTGATGGGACTCATGCAAGCCCAGCCCATCACACAAGAAGCTCTGACAACTATTCTCTGTCTGTTCCCTGCTGTCACACCACCCAAGGCCAGTGGTCTTTTGAAGGTAGAGCCCCTAAGATGTTTAACTTCCTGGGCAGCGAACTCACTAACTTAGGCACTGCCACTTAACTTAGCCACTGCTCATTCAAACACAAACTACATCAAACACTTGTGTCCAAAGCCAACTGTGACTGTTTCTCCTAACCTCCCTGGCAGTCACTCCTCTTCTTTGCACCTCTCTACTATCCCCACCTTTGTCTGCCACCACCCTCCCCCCCCTCTATACCCCTGCCTCTCTCCCTAGCCCTGGTCCACCACCTTCCTCTCTTACCCTCCTTCAGCTCCCTTCCCCTCTCCATTTTCTAATCTGCTTGCCCCACCCACTGTTGCACAAGTTCCCGGATCCTTGCCTCCCACCCACCTCTCCTTCTACATCCCTCCCAGTTACCCCTCTATGCCCACTCTCTCTCTTCCCAGTTTTCTACGCTACCTGGCACCTGGCACAACTGGCAGCAACTCATTTTTTTCACTCCACCTTTCACTTTGACAATGCCCTTCTGGCAGCTTTAATTCATGTAAATACTGTTTGCTGTGACTCCTCATTCTTAAATATATGCTTGGTTGTGTTGTTCTGTTAATTATATTACATGTAGCTTTTAGATCATGTATACCATGTGCTGAAATTTGTATTCCAACTACTTGCCTGCTAATCTCACACATATTGTACTTTCATTCTTTGTATATTGATGTGGCACCCTTGTAAAAGAGCAATTGGCTCAAATGTATTTATCTGAAATTCTAATAAATAAATAAATAAATAAAAGTGGCTGGCAAGCAACAAATTTACTACCATTTAGACACTTAGCAAAACTGTGTTAAATGTTCCAGCTGTGGCTCTGTACTAGAGATGTTATGAAGTTAAAATTCACCCACGAATTTCACACTGCGTGGAATTCGTACATCTCTACTCTGTACTGGAGAAATCCTGTTTTCTCAAACTTGTGATAAATTCTGCAGTTTAGGGCTAGGGCTTTACAAACTTCCTTTCATGACTGAGTGAAAGAGACCGGAGGACAGCTGGAAAGGGAAGGGGGAAAATGTGATAATGAGCTTCTCTGGAAGTGTCAGGTAATGGAAGGGGTAAACATTCAGCTCATTCAGTTTCAAAGAGATACAGCAGTCTTCTTTTTGCACTACACTGAAACTGATGCAGATTGGGTATGGCACCTATGTCTGCTTCACAGGCTGCTCAGCTGATGTGGGGCGCCAGCTGGATGTTTGAAATTTTCAGCAGGACGATCATGACTGATCAGCTTGCTGAGCAGCGTAGATCAAAGGAAAGCACTGACCCATGATTTGGTCAGCTTTTTCTTTTCAAGTGCACAACTATTTCCGGCCAGCAAGCCAAAACTCTGTCATGATCAGACTGGGTGATAATTGGTGTGGTACTGACATGCCCTACCAGACCACTTCACATTGGACTGATGGTGTCACTCCCCCTCAAAAGGCACTCTCATATCAAATCAAATATCAAGATGTTCTTTGAGCATGTGCGCAGGGCGAACATAATAATTAAGGATGCCTTAAAAATAAATTTCAAAAATCCAAAAGTCATTAGATATTCTTAATTACTAAAACAAAATGTACTTAATTAAAATTCAGGTGCAAATTAATGCATTTTTGTTGTGCTTCAAATCAAATAAGCAGAACATTGATAAAAAAAAATCCCATAAATTGAAATGCAGTCCAAAAATTTATTTAAATCTTACTTCTCCTAAATTTTAATTAATGGATCATACTAAGAAAAAAAATACGCTGAAATCAAATGATAAAAAAAAACAAAGAATGCATGCTTACAAAGAATATTGAGGTACCTTAATAACAAAATGTTCATTTAGAAATGGATGTGACCTATGCCGCAAAACGCAGACACACAACCACATGGGATGAAACCAAGCATCCCACAATGGCATGGACTATGGAGAGAAAGGTTGCTACTGGGGGTACTCACTGGTTGCCTAATTTTACACAATTCTGTGCACAGGGAAGGTCATGCAGACCTAAGAACACCCCATGTCCCCAACATACATGGAAATCTGTGGGCAGGGGCACACACCTACTACACAGACATGCGAATACTGGTGTCAAAGAGAAGGATATTACCAGACGTGGCACCTCATAGTGGCAGATAGTAGGGTAAGTATGAGCCACTGGACCTAGAGGGAGCACAGGTATTTGGAGACAGGTGTCAGTGGCAGGCACAGCAGAGCAGGCAGGGTCAGGAACACCTGAGAACACCTCCCCTGCCCATGACACTGGCAGCTGGCAACAGGGGCAGCTGGGCCTCATGACACACAAATTGCAAGCTGGGCACCACAGGGGTGGCTCCCTCCAGTGGGACACCACAGCCATGCACTAGTGGCTATATCTGTATCAGCAGTGCCAGGCGCTGCCATACCTGGAACTTCAGTGTTGAAGATCTGGAACAACTATGTCACATTGCATAGGTGGGAATCCCTCAGAGCACAGCTGGTCACCAAACCTGCATCTGCAAATCCATCCAGACCACCATCAGTGCAGTAAGGCTGGTACCCAGGTCCTTCGAGGCAATGAAGCACAAGTGGAGTGACATGAGGATGGCAGTCCAGAAGAAGCTGGCAGGTGAATAGCAGGCACAGAATGCCACTGGTAGAAGCCCACCATCACCCCCAGAGTTCACACCGGTAGAGGACATTTTGGGGGACACATCAGCCAGATGACTGTAGACGGTGAGGTGGAAAGTCTGGACACCATGCCAGGTGAGTATACACAGATTTACACATGGGGCACAGTGTACACTAGTGTGACACTGACTGTGACACTCCTTCTACATCTGCAGCAGATCTGCCTATGTCACCAATGGAAGCGGAGGA
The DNA here is from genome assembly GCA_016271365.2 of Neoceratodus forsteri. Lineage (NCBI taxonomy): Eukaryota > Metazoa > Chordata > Ceratodontiformes > Ceratodontidae > Neoceratodus > Neoceratodus forsteri. The sequence goes on along the minus strand of JADMNL010000026.1, from coordinate 90,054,448 downwards.
TGAGGAAAACATGACGGTAGTAACCAACGTCCACATGGCTGACATGCTGGACACCACTGGTCAGGACAGTGCCCTGCTGATGTGTGATGATGAGTACAGCAATGGTGCATTGTACTGTCCACATATGTGCCCTACCCTGCCACTAACTACACACCCATTGCTCACAGATGCTAGCAAGGCCAGTACAGGAAGCAACCCTCAAGAAGAAGAGGAGAGGCTGGACAGCAAGAGTACAGGGCAACCAGTCACTGACCCACAAGCAGAGCACCCCCACACTCCCCAAAACCATAGCCCCAGAGTCCAGTCACCAACTGCTACAGGGGAGGGTACAGACACAGACATGGATGGGCAGGGGTATGCAACACAGATGTCCACAGCACTGGTATAAGACACCACCATGCGCATCAACACCCCTGCACACAGCAGTGCTGAACAGCCAAGCAGCACCCAATGGTGTGATCAATTGGCAACACTGGCAAGCCATCAAGCAACAAGCACCCTGGCCCTGTCTGTGTTGATGAAGGCTCATTAAACAGAAGGGGTAGTACCACTGCATACATACCTTGGGAGGTTTTTCTCAGAAGTGTGGTGGATGGAGCAGAATCGGCTACAGGCCAGCAGGGACAACAATGCCAAGTTCTATACCCTCATGGTGGAGGTGCAGGGACTCTATACAGAGTTTTGGAAGGTGGGTGACCTGCTCAAGGTCATGGTGTGTTACCTCACATTCCTGACAAGTAGTGTTGGTGGCATGCCACCAGCATGGCCCACCCGACACCACTCCCCCATGTCAGCCACACCACCATATCACCACAGTCCAGTGTAACAGAGGGAAATGTCCTCAGCAACTCTATAGTGCCCACAGCCCCTGAAACTTCCCTTCCAGACCAGTCATCTGTGGCAACCAAGGCCAGACCTGCCTAAATGGAACAGCAATGATGACTGCTGCTGGGGGGGAGGCAAGGCAAGTGCCAAGACCTGCAACCCCTCAATCCTTCACCCGATGACAGGGCCATCACACCCATCCAAGCTTGACTCCCACCATCTTACGTGCGTGGTGCACACACACACACACACACACACGTGCACCAGGGTGGGCAGCACACATAGGCACTCAGTATGCCAGTCATCACTGTGCACAGGGGTACATCTGCATGCACTGTCATGCCCACCTCATGCAGGCTTGTTCCAGAACACACCATGTATCAGCCAGTGCCATACGTCCCTTCCAGCTGGTGTCTCCACCAGCCATATGCCTGTATCTGGCTCCAGGTGTGCTACCCCCTGGCTCTGGGGCCATCATCCTCAGGTAGGTCCTCGGGCAATGGCAATATTTGCCTCATGGTGATATTGTGCAGCATGCAGCATGTGAAAGACACATGTGAAAGACACATGGCACACCCAGCCAGATGCAAGAGTCATTGTGCCACCCATCTCGTCCTGGCATCTGAACTGCATCTTCATTTGCCTGAAGGTATGCTCCACCACCGTGCATGCCCTCCTGTGAATGCCATTGTACCTCTGTTCCACCTGTCTTGCAGGGCCATGAATATTGCCATCAGTTATGGCTTCAGGGGACACCCGTTGTCACCTGTAAAGGCTACAAGGGAGGTGTGTATCAGTACTGACGTGCATAGCACATCATGCCCCGTGCCCCCATGGCTCATGCTTACATACCTAGCAGCCACCCTGCTCTGCCGCCTTCATCAGCCAGTACTGTGCTCAGCTGTGCCTACTGTAAGAGGAAGGTGTCATGCAATGAGCCTGTGTTCATGGCACTGACATTTATAACAATGTCCTACTCATCCACAGCTACATGTATATTCATGCTGTGAAATCTGTTACTGATCCTTTAGTTCTCCTCATTGACATGAGGCACCAGGATCGGCAAGTGCATACAGTCAGTGGTGTCCCAAACCTTCTGGAATCCATGCTACTCATAGCATGCCTCCCACATATTCCCAGCTGGTCCAAAGGGAACTGAATGTAGTCCCCCACATTTGCCAGCAATGCCACAGTCACCTGCATTGGGGTAATGCAGGGTGGGGGTAGGGTGGGGTCTGCATGGGGTAGACACATGAGGGCAGGGTAGGGCATGGAACCATCTGGTTTATCAAGGAGCCTTCTGTGGTGAGTAGTGTCTTATGCCTCTTGAGGGGTATGGCAACCATGGCAGGGGGCTGCATGGTGCTGGTGGATAGTAAGGAGGGGCTCAGAATCATAAGAGGGCCTGGGCAGATTAGAAAAGTGGTCAAAAGTATGGCAGTAAAATTTCATCCAAAGAAGAGCAGGGTGATGCACATAAGGGTAAAAAAATTAAAAAGTGAGTACAAAATGGGGGAAGTAGCAGTGGAAAGCACAAAACCAGAAAGCGACTTGGGGATAAAATATTGTTTCAGGCTGAGTGTGAAAATGGGCAGCTACTTGTCTAGTGCAACTTCCTGGTAAATAAAAAAATAAATAAATGTCATTATTTAAATTTGTAACATGGCAAAAATAGTAGTAGTGGAATCCAGAAAGCGGATAGGATGAATGGCGTCACGTGGCACAGGAGCAACACGGCATTATCAGACGATAATGCTATGTTGCCTGTGAAGTACATAAACGAGCCATGGGAGGGAAATTGGCACTGTGGTAAGTACGAGAGGAGAATGGAACGCAGGGAGCAAGTTTTGAATAGCAAGGAGGTACTCGGTATGAGTAGTAGGAGAAGTGAAAGAGAGGGACCTAGTGAGTAGTAGAAGCTGGAAAGTTGAAAAGGAGAGATGCACAAAATGTGAACAATGTTTAAGGTATGTGGAGCAATGGAAATGGAAGAATGGGTAGAGCAGGAATGTGGAGACAATGAGGAAATGGCAGAGTGTGCAAGTGCAGCTAGTAGTGGAGTGGGCAAAGGAGAAGGAGGACCAGAAGAAGTCACAGAGACAGCAGGCAATGGACTGGAAGATGGAGTGACACAGACAAGATCCGGAAATGGATTGTACTGTAACAATTTCACCATATATGGGACAATCAACTTCAATTATGCACCTTGAAACAGAGAAAGAGAAGACTGCACAGAGACCGGAGAAATGTGAGAACGCAAACCAAGCGACGTCGTCAAACAGAATGTGACTAGGCAAACAAGAAAAGCAGCAGGAACGTAAGTCGCATGGCAGTATGCAAATGAGATAATGAGACACAGCGAGTACTGGAAAAGTAGCAGGATACAGGTCGGCCTAGGAACAATATCTAAGAAACTGCCACTCAGAAATGTAGGAAATGTACCTGAATGGTCAAGAAACACTCAATTGTACGTGGCGCCTAAAAACAAAACAAAACATATCTGTATGTTAGAGAAGTTCATTCAGAAATTTAAAAGTAACAGTAAAAAGTTGTGCAAAACTTGATCAGTGTGATTGTCTGTTGTATACTATGAGCAGTAACCGAGTTAGAACATATACACTGTGCTGCACACCATGTTACAAGCGCATTAATCCACTCTGAAGGTGGAATTTAATGAGGAGTTAATGCATGGTTGGTCCATTGTAGGCACTTGTCCTGCAGCCTCGGGCCCCAACATCCCCAACCATGCATTAACTCCCCATTAAATGCCACCTCTGTCGTGAATTAATGCTTACTTATTTTCCATGAATAGCCCTGCTGTCTTGCAACATGTTATTTCCAGTTTTATGCATTTCACAGCTGGAGGGACTGAAACAGCTTTACCCAAGGTGATACAGTGAACATTTGCTGCTAGTGGGGTTTGAACCTGTGATTTTCTGTTTCCCAAGTGGATGCTCTAATCACTAAACCACACTGCCTCTCCAGTTTCTGTCTTTCCTCATAAATCTCCATAACTGCATTCATACAGTCTGTTAAATACTCATCTTGCACTAAAATGCAAAGACAGTAAAATTGAGTCATGTATCTTTAAACAAAACAAAACAAAACAACAAATAACAGAAGTTTGAAATTGAAATACTCACCATCTCCATCCTCTTCCCTTATGTCTAGCTGCCAGGGTACAGCTTGCACGTTCCATTCTGAAGTGTGGGGATTCCATTAAAATGCATTTGTTTTAAAAGTTTTCATTGCTCATTCTGTAATTCTGTGTTTTATTACTTATTTTATTTTACAAATACTGTTTGTTTGTTTGCAAAGAAGATCCAGTTTCACAGGTTCACAGAATTACATTTTAGGAATGCAGAACACTGTGCCTGTTATAGATGAACCTATTATCTCAATCTCTGCTCCAGCTGTTTTAGAAGCCGAGTGCCAGACAGCAGCATTGATTAGTGTGGTTTCATCCTAGTTATTCTATCTTTGGAATTATTCCTGCTACTTTTTGTCAGGGCCATGTTGATAAGTTATTAATCTCTATTTCTGCAGTTTTTATGTTGTCTTGCACATGCTCAAGCAACATATTGTGGTAGCTTGGAATAGCAGGTTTTGGAGGTGCGGTCATGTTGTGGCCAATGACGCCACTGCTTTTTCGGGTTTGGCTCTGTGGTACGAATGAAATAGCATGCTGTCTATGACGGCAGCACAAAAGCGTGCCACCAACTTGAAACAATTTTGCCACTGCAATGAGGGAGCAACCCGTCTTTGCAGGCGTGCTTTGCCTGGTGTAACATTTCAATAAACATGGTGAGCGGCGGATGTCGCCGTCCAACTGTCACAGTCCCCAGGAAGCCGACTTTGGGAGTGCCCAATCCCCCTGTCAGCATATGTGCCCCAGTTACTGTTTTTGTCCACCGAGGGGTGCCCAATCCCCCTCGGCATCATCCCTTCAAACAGACTTGCTTGCCGACGGGGGGGGGCCCAATCCCTCTGTCGGCATGTTTAACCCCCCCAATGCGTCATCATTTTCCTGACCCCGCCCCAATTGTGTGCCACACTGGGAGCCCACCCAGTGTGGCTAACATGACCCCTCAAACAAATGGCACACACTGGGAGCTCACACCAGTGTGCCCAACACTTGTTAAAAAAGAACACGGTCCACAGTGATTATTTTCTTTTTTTAGTAACTTGAAACAAAGAAAACGGTCCCTCGCTGTTGACTGCCCTCCCCAACCTGCACCCACCCTCTGCATACCCAACCTTCCCATACACCCCCCCCACTCCATACTTACCTCCGAAGCCCAGCGCTACAATCTTCTGTGGAACAGGAAATGTCTGCACTCTTTAAAGCCGACTGCGAACTGAAGAAATGCTGGTAAGAGTATAATGGCATAAATGGGGGGTTTTCAACTTAGGTGGATATCTCGACCATTTTTGTGACTTTTGGCTACAAATTTTCAACATGGGGTTTTTGGTACCCCACCTCATAAACTCAGTCAGTCATTTTGTTATGCGGTCCAGAAAGGTGATTTCTTGGTCACTGTGCGGAATCACCTTTTGGGACTGATTAATGAAATGACAGTGTCAGAGTTCATGAGATGGGCTCCTGAAAAACCTATGCTGCAAATTTGGTGAAAAATTCCAAACAATGACTGTTATGAGCATGCATTGTGCAGTTTCTACACACGCTCGTAACTTCAAGAATTGTTTTATATTTTCACTCCAGATTTTCAGCATTGCCATTTTGTTACACCTCCTTATGAAAAGTGCAGCTGTCATTTTTTCACATCCTGCCAAAAATGTTTTTGCACATGTGGTGCTCAATGGCGCGGTCACTGCGGGAAATCAATGTTTGGGACAGATTAAGAAAATCACAGTGATACTATCCATGAGCAAAGGTTTCAAAATGCTTATGTTGAAAATTTGGTGAAAAAAGTCCACACAATGACTGTGTTACAAGCGTGCATTTTGCACTTTCCAAGCACGCTCCTAACTTTGAGAATTTTTTATATTTTCACTCCAGATTTTCAACATTGCCATTTCTTCACACCTCCTTATGAACAGTAGAGCTGTCATTTTTCACATCCTGCCTGAAATGTAGTTTTATACATCTGGCGCAGAATGGCGCGGTCACTGAAGGACATCAAAGTTCTGGAGAGATTAACAAAATCACAGTGCCACTGTTAATGAACAGAGGTTCCAAATGCTTTCATGATGTGGGGTCACAAAAAGCCCATGCTGAAAATTTGGAGTGGAAATACCAACAGATGCACGGGGAGTTTTGGTTTCTAACTATAACATCCCACCCTGTGACCGGCATCAGGGGTATGACTTTGGATTGTCAGGTGTAATGCTCACGCTGTTCCACCCCAGCTCCCACCCTGCAGCCACTGACAGGCATTAAGGTGTGCCTTGGACTCTTTGGCCCCAAAGTTCACCCCTTTCTCCTATAGTGCACCCATCTCAATGTATTTCCTTATGGAATGGAGTGAGCGTAAGGCCCGAGGACCCCAAGGCACAACGCAATACTTGTCAGAGTCTGCAAGGTAGGGTGAGGTGAAGTCATGAACGGTATGGCTGACGACCCAAAGGCACACCTCAATGCCTGTCAGTCTCCGCAGGGTGGTGTGGGGTTGGCTTCACTTCTATACTTCACTGCCACTCCTACTATGCATCTTTCTAACTCCTGCATTACCAATGCTAATGTCAGCAAGATAACATTTGGCATTGACAAATGCTTGTTATAATGTAGAAATAAGGTGGGTCTGGGACTTGGTAACTGTTTGTACTGGGGGAGCAGGGTTGAGCTAGGCAGGTGATAGGAAATGCTGGGTGTCTTATTCTCAGCTAGTATGTACAGTACTGTCTGGGCCCTTTCTTATTCGTGTCTGCTGGGAGTGGAGGTTGATGAATACAGTACTGCATTACACATATAGGTAAAAAGCAGAGAAAAGTTGCTGCAGTTTTTTTAAAGGTGACATTTAAAGTAAATGCTGCAGCCCACTCCCATCCCACACACCTTTCTATGTTGTGGCAGATGTCCATGACTGCTATGATGACCATTCTTAGAATAATGAGTATATGTTAAAACAGAGCCAAAACTTTCAGGTCAATGCAAAAATGCCACATGGTGCTGATCGAGCGGGCGCATGTTTTCTTGGGTATTCCACCCGATGTGGCAAACACCACTGCTGTGAATGTACAGCAGTGGCTGAAGCTTAGTATTCTCTATTTTATTGCTTTCACAGGGGTCTTGATGTCTAAATAAATACGTACAGCAACACCTGAACCCACAATATGAAAAATACATAACTGCCGGAAAATTAAGTAAACTAGCAAGAGATACAGCAGATTTTGAGAGGAAGGAAGGAAGGAAGGAAGATTTAGTATGGGAGCAAAGAAACAGGTCCTACAGTCGAAGGAGATCCCGCATGAGATCACAGGGATACTAGTGCGGCTGAAATCAGAGAAGACAGCACACTAATACATCTGTGAATATCCAGCACAGTGCTAGTGAAATTGTCGTTATAGGTAATAATTCAGCTGGTCCATCAACCCTAACTTCAGTCCCTGATGTGTTCTGTTTTTAGCTGAAGCAGGGGAAAACTTGAAAGCCAAAACAAAGCCCAAACCAAATTCCATACTAAAAAGACCAGAAGGGGGAGACAAGGCAAACAAAGCGGCAAGTCTACCAACGAGAATACTGAGGAGCAAGCAGCTAGCGTTTTTGCAATATACATCAATAATCTGGACTCGCAGCTGGGCACAGCCAATGTGCACTTATTCACAGATGATACTGTACTCTATACCACAAATTCATCCTTGGATTTGGCCCATGAGTACTTACAGAAAGACTTCATCATCCTCCAGTACAGCCTTATCACTCATAAGCTCCTCCTCAATGCCAAAAAGACTAAAGCAATGATTCTCTCACCAAAGTCTACTTCCGGATGTCCACATATCACACAGATCTGAGCACTCTTAGATGAACCCCTTGAAGTAGTAGATACCTTTAAATACCTAGGGTCCTGGCTGGATAACAAGCTCAACTTTCTGTGCCACTTAAATGAAACCTCGAAGAAACTAAGACAGCGATTAGGTTTATTCTATCGCATTAAACACTTACTTACGTTAGAAGCCGGAATGAGACTTGTACAAGCTACATTCCTACCTATATTGGACTACGCAGACTTCCTTTACAGTCATTGCTGATCAACGATGCTAAACAAACTGGACACTCTTTACCACCGGGCTTTAAGATTTATCCTAAATCTACCCCGTGGTACACATCACTGTCGTCTATACCAGGTTTCAGGATGGACCTCACTCTCAACTAGAAGAAAAAGGAATGCTCTCCTCTGGTTCTTTAGAGCATTATCTGATAACCTCCCTGCATACATCTCGAACCTCTTCAAATGGGCTAAAGATTCCTATGGCCTGAGACACTTCTCCATAATTTGTTTCCAGATTCCTAGAGTGAAAACTACCCTTGGCTCGTCAGCAATCAACTTCCCACTTCCATCACTTTGGAACACTATGCAAGACTCATTAAAATTATCCTCACTTCCAAGCATTTTCACATTCAAAGCTCTATTAATGGATTATCTGAAGGAATCATGCAACTGTTTCAGACGCCTATGACCCCTAAGCCCCGGGTGCCACTCTCAATTCCTACGCCTAAGTATCTCATCCACCCCCACATTCCTAACAACAGAAACCTAGGACCTGCAAGCCTAGTTCCCTTAATCTGAGATGGCCCTGCCTATTCTCTACCTTTTACGTATTCTGGCCTCCCTCTTGGCTGCCTACTCTTTCACCCCAACTTTTACCCTATTCCTTAATACCGACTTATTTATTATCATTTAGGTATGAGCTCTTACTTAGCGGAGACTATCTGGGATTGTTGTCTCTTCTCATTCCAGTAAAGCTTATCATTATGTACCTTTGCATGTTAATTATGTTGACCGGTATGTATAGACCCTTGTAACACGGCTCTCAGTCGGGCGGCGGAAAGGAGCGCTGCGATTGGCCGAATGGCCACAGCTAACTGCAACCGAGCGGGTATTTAGCCACACATAACGCCCGCCCGGTCAGTACCAGCTGTGGCCATGGACGCACCCGAGGGTAGCAGCCCGCTGGGTCAGTACCCAGAGTGGCCAGGAGGCAGAGGGCGCACTGAGCAGGCAAGAAACAGCCTGGAGATGCGATCGGGAGCACGCGGGGGAGCAGCGGCAGAGGGCGACAGCAGTGAGTGAGCAGCAACGAAGTGGCCGGCAGAAGTGCCCCCTGCCCAATCCGAGGATGTGACACACAGCAGGGGGTGAATGGGAACACATGAGGAAGATCGAGCTACGGTGGCACACACAGACACAAGGTAGAGTACCCCAGCAGACCGCTAATCACTGGTAATATGTCGTACCTGCACTGAATACCTTGCCCATACTGCACTGCTTCCAGCGGCGATCGGCATATACCGTCCATGCAGAAATCGGAGAAATCGTAGAACAGCTCGCGTCGAGCACAAAAAATGTACCAGTCTTGTGTCCCTTAGAGAGTTGCCGCCTCCTGCTGCCGGGTGCCACATAGGCGCCACAATGTACAAGAATGTGGAGGCTGCATCGGGAATGCGCATCCAGGTACTGTATCACAGTGACTACAATGCAGGCAAAACTAGTTTGGGTTTTGGCAACTGTACTGTACTTGCGAAGCGATCTATGGCTTGCACAATGTCCCCATCGTGCTTGCCCGTGTTAGCGCATTAATCACCTTCAGCCTGGGCTTTACGTGATTAATGCCCACTGGGGCGCCCGCTGCACCCTCATGCACGAACCCCCCCAGCGGGCATTAATCCACCGGTAGAGCCCTCAGCTGGCGGTGATTAATGCTTACATATTGACTGGCACCATCACAATGTTTTTTTTTTTTATTTTGTTTGTTTTTGCACCGCTGTCCACCGTAACTGTAATCTTATGAAGTGTACTGTATTGTATTAATGCCCAGGACCACCTTTTTTTTTACCAATTATTTTACCAGGTGAGACACACTAAGCTGAAAGCTTGTTTGCAGGTGCAACCTGGGAGCACGAGGAAGTTAAATGACTTGCTCAGGGTCACACAGTATGCAAGTGGGGGCTGTGGGATTCAAACCCAGGTCTCCAGATTTGCAGCCCAGAGCCTTAAACCACTGCGCCATACTGCCTCAACCTTGAAAATGAGCTTGCTCAATGGTGTTTATGCCTGGTTAAATAAAGTGATTGATTGATTGATTGATTGATTAGTGATGACATCATTATGATGTATGAGGAATTCAACCATGGCAAATGTATGGAATTGCTAAATGTTAGGAAGAATTGTCTGAAATTACCGAGTGATCCCACTAACCATTTTCAAAGTGAAGTGTTTGAGTTTGTGGATTTGCCTCTCAGATGTGGTTGGGTTATGGGTTTGACACTTGGACAGCTGGTTCTGATTACTCTATGATTTTTGTAATATAAAAATGTAGTGTGATTGGGATGACACCCCCCACCCCAAGTATCACTTAAACTAACAGGATATATGTTAAACAGCAGATCTCTGTAATGTGACTAACTTACAAAGACTCGCATTTTATGGTCTTGTTGTTGAGCTATGCTTCTTTGAGGTCAAAGGAAATGAAAATATCCATTTTATGGCATCTTCAGAGGAAGCACAGTTAATTGTACCTGGTGTTCCAAAGCACATTACACCTCAGTGAGATCTGACAGTTAGTCATAAAAAGTTCTTTGATGTCCTTGTGAAAGCAGGAAACTGCTCATGGATGAAAGAAGATACTGGAAAATCACAGACTTGATTAAGAAGTCATATGGGGAAACAAGTTTTTGCTGATGTCACCTTATTTCATTTACTTTCTGAATGATAAGACATCCTGGTTGTATGATTTTTAATAAACAGGGGAGGAGCTAGGTGACATCATGGAGAAGGCAGGTTCAAGACAGTTTTTGTGTTGATTGCATGCATGCGCAAGAAACATATTGCGGCAGCTTTCTCCACAAGCAGGTTGTGGAAGGCGACTGTTGTGGCCAATGCCCCCACAGCCTTTGAGAACTATCCGTGTGCCCCAATGCTGTGGCGCTGCTGCTGACACTAGTTCAGCCAGCGTGCCACCAACTTGTAAAAAATCAGCTGCTGCAATCATTGGGCCACCTCGTCATTGCAGCGTAAGCCATTCGCTGCAATGAGGGAGCGATCTGTCATTGCAGGGTGGGATCTTCACACACTGATATTGTTTGTGAACATGGCAGCGGTTTGCCGCCATGTTCACAAACAATATTAACCCCCACCACCGTGTTTTTTTGCCAACGGGGGCCCCAATCCCTGTCGGCTTCAGTGCCCCCATGTTTATGTTGCCGACGGGGGAACCCATTACCTGTCGGCATAATGTCACCTCCACTCTTTTTGTTGTGTGCTGACGGGGGTGCTCAATCCCCCATCGGTTACAGCTTGCCCCCCCAAAAGGAAGACTCGGGTGGCACACTGGGAGCCCACCCCAGCATGCCACATGCCCCTGTAAAATAAAAACGGTCCCGCAATGTCTTTTTTTTTTTTTCACCTGTAAAAAAGGAAACTGTCCCTCGGAGATCTCCCTGCCCACCTCCTGCAACCCGCGCCCACCCACTGCGCACCCTGCCTCCCTACCCCCTAACCCCATACTTACCTCCGGAGCTCGGCACAATGATCTTCTGTGGACCGGGAACACGTCTGCACTCTTCAAAGCCGACCGCAAATTGAGGAAATGCCGGTAAGCTGTATAATGGAATAAATGTTTTTTTTCCAACTTTAATGCATATATCAGTCATTTTTTGGAATTTTGGCACCAAATTTTCAACATGGGGTTTTTGGGACCCCCTCCTCGTGAATTCTGGAGCTGTCATGGCGTTAATCAGCCCCAAAAGGTGATTTCGAGGTCACTGCGCAGAATCACCTTTTGGGGCTCATTGACAAAACGACAGTGCCAGTGTTCATGAGGTGGGCTCTCAAAAAGCCTATGTTGCAAATTTGGTGGAAAAAATCCAAAAAATGACTGTTGTACGAGTGTGCATTGCGCACTTGCTATGCGCACTCGTAACTTCACGAATTTGCGATATTTTCATGCCAGATTTTCAACACTGGCATTTTTTCACACCTCCTTGTGAACAGTACAGCTGTCATCGTTCACATCCTGGCCAAAATGTGTTTTCGCACTTCCGGCACAGAATAGCGCGGTTGCTGTGGGAAATTAGTGTTCGGGACAGATTAAGAAAATGACAGTGACACTGTTCATGAGTAGAAGCCCTAAAATGCCTATATTGAAAATTTGGTGATGATACTCCATAAAATGACTGTGTTATGAGCGTGCATTGTGCAGTTTGCACGCATGCTCGTAACTTCGCAAATTTGTAATATTTTCACTCCAGATTTTCAACATTGCCGTTTTTCCACACCTACTTATGAACAGTGCAGCTGTCATTTTTCCCATCCTGGCCAAAATGTGTTTTCACACTTCTGGTGCAGAACAGAGCGGTCTCTGTGGGAAATCACTGTTCGGGACAGATTAAGAAAATGACAGTGATACTCTTCATGAGTAAAGGTCCTAAAATGCCTGTGTTGAAAATTAGGTGATGATAGCTCATCAAATGACAGTGTTACAAGTGTGCATTGCGCACTGTCCACGCACCCTTGTAACTTCGCAGATTTGTAATATTGCCACACCAGATTTTCAACACTGGCATTTTTTCATACCTCCTTATGAGCAGTACAGCTGTCATTTTTCACATCCTGACCGAAATGTGTTTTCACAGTTCCAGCGCAGAATAACACGGTCGCTGTGGGAAATCAGTGTTTGGGACACATTAAGAAAATGACAGTGGCACTATTCATGAGCAGAGGTCCTAAAATCTCTATGTTGAAAATTTGGTGATGAAACTCCATAACACGACTGTGTTACAAGCGTATGTTGAACTGTTTCCATGCACCCTTGTAACTTTGCAAATTTATAAATATTTTCACGCCACATTTTCAACAGTGGCATTTTTTCGCACCTCCTTATGAACAGTACAGCTGTCATTTTTCACATCCTGGCTAAAATATGTTTTTGCACTCCTGACAGAGAATAGCACAGTCGCTGTGAGAAATCAGTGTTTGGGACAGATTAAGACTGAGCAAGTGAGGGGGGGGAGTGACCGAGCTCAACTGAGCTGTGTCGGGACTGCTGCGGATTTGTTTTTGGGCAGAAAAGGCCCCAACGAAAGAGCCCAGTACAAAAGGGCAGCCAGCAGCACTGGAAGAAATAGAACGAGAGAGCGAGTGAGGGAGGGGGAGTGAGCAAACTCACTGGAGCACTGTCAGGACTGCTGCAGATTTCCTTGTGGGGCAGAAAAATGCGTCAATGCAGGCAGGGGCCCAGAACAAAAGGCCAGCCTGTAGCGCTGGGAGAAACAGTATGAGCGAGTGAGACAGGGGGACTGAGTGAGCTTAACAGAGCTCTATCAAGACTGCTGCGGATTTCTTTGTGGGCAGAAAAAGGCGCCAATTCAGGCAGAAGTCCTGTACAAAAGGGCAGCTTGCAGCGCCAGGACAAACAGAATGAGTGTGTGAGAGAGGGAGACTGAGTGACCTCAACAGAGCTCTGTCGGGACAGCTGCAGATTTCTTTGTGGACAGACAAAGGTGCCAATGCAGCCAGGAGCCCCGTACAAAAGTGCAGCCTGCAGCGCCAAGAGAAACAGAACAAGCGAGTGACAGAGCGGTAGTGAGCGAGCAGAACGGAGCTCTATTGTGACTGCTGCGGATTTCTTTGTGGGCAGAAAAAGGTGGCAACGCAGGCAGGAGCCCAGTACAAAAGTCCAGCTTGTAGCACCGGCAGAAACGGAATGAGTGAGTGAGTGAGAGAGGGGGAGTGAGCGAGCTCAATGGAACTGTGTCGGGACTGCTTCAGATTTCTTTGAGGCCAGAAAAAGCTGCCAAAGCAGGCAGGAGCCCAGTACAAAAGGGCAGCCTGCAGTGGCAGAAGACACAGAACGAGTGAGTGAGGGAGGGGGAGTGAGTGAGCTCAACGGAGCTGTGTTGGGACTGCTGCAGATTTGTTTGTGGGCAGAAAAGGGCAGCAATGCATGCAGGGGCCCAGTACAAAAGACAGCCTGCAGTGGCGGGAAAACCAGAATGAGTGAGTGAGAGAGGGGGAGTGAACGAGCTCAACGGAGCTCTGTTGTAACTGCGGCAAATTTCTTTGTGGGCAGAAAAAGGCGGCAACACAGTCAGGAACCCAGTAGAAAAGGGCAGCCGGCAGGAGCCCAGCACAAAAGGACAGCCTGCAGAGCCAGGAGAAACAGAATGAGCGAGTGAGACGGGGGAGTGAGCCACCTCAACGGACCTCTGTCGGGACAGCTGCAGATTTCTTAGTGGGCAGAAAAAGCTGCCAACACAGGCAGGAGCCCAGTACAAAAGAGCAGCCTGCAGCACTGGGAGAAACAGACTGAGTGAGTGACAGAGGGCCAGTGAGCGAGCTCAACAGACCAACGCAATCAACATTCGGCATTGACAAATGCTTGTTTAATTATGTTGTGACTGACCTTTAGAGACATTCATGTTTGAACTCTGAAGCTACGACACCTATCTGCACTGTAAGAAGATAAAAATACATTAGATAGACCAGTCTAATTGTATGGTTGGTAGGAGTTTGCACTTTAAACTTTGTTCTTTTAAGTGATTGTATGCGATTGTGATATATTGTTCTGTATTTACATTTTACATATTTTTTATCTATTTTAAAGTAAACCTCTATTTTAAGAGATTAGTTGGTGTGCCGTCAAAATTCTTTATTTGACAAGTGAAGCATATATGGTTGAAGTTGACACTGTGCATAGCTTACTGGTTTACCAAACTGGGAAAAGGTAAGAGTTTATCTGAGGTCTTTCATAGAGTTTTAAGAGTTCATTTTGAACACCTGGTTAGGTGCCTGTAGGCAAAAGATACCTGGCATTTCCCTGAAGAGCAGAATTATCTGAGCCTGTACACTTGGGTATGCTAGCAAGAGGTTCACAGTTTGAATCCGTCCAGAACTTGAGACCAAAAGTGATTCAAACCCACAAAACAGACAGGAGGGTTACCTTGTTCTGTTAGCTGTTCACAATACTGTGCTCAGAAGTTGGCACTGTGGGAGCAGAGGGCCTGACCTGCTGAGTGGGGTTGTGACAATGGGTACAGAAGCAGAATTTATAAAAATTAGTCATCCTATTGTCCCATCCTTCTATGTTTTCCCTAAAACCCATAAGAACATCAGTGACCCCAAAGGTCGACCAATCATCTTGGGGGGGGGGTCCATAACAGAAAAGTTATCATCTTTTGTGTGGACAGTATTTTATAGCTGCATGTTGTCAAGTTAAAATCACATATCAAAGACAGCACGGATTGTTTGGGGAAACCTAAGGAATTCACATGGAATTGACAGTGTAGCTGGCTTACTATTGACATATCCAGCTTATACATGTAAATTCACCATGTTCAAGGCTTAGAAACAGTAGATTTCTTTCTTTCTAACTGTGATTATGCCCCTTGTGCCTTCGTCCTGAGAGCCCTTGAATTTAGCCTGGCACATAACTTTTTTACTTACAATAAGGAATACTACTGACATGTTTGTGAAATGGCTATGGGGGCAGCATCGCCCCCTCTTATGCTAAGTTAGACATGGGCTTCTGTGAAGAAAGCATCAGCGTCATCTGTTATGATACCAGCAATCAGTTCCTGGGCCATATTAACCCTTTGGAGCCTGAACAGGTATCTCTGTACTAGGATCGGGTCAGGAATTACAATTTGCCATTTTCACAATTGCATGGCCTTTTGGGGAGTCGTTTGATTTAAAGTGCACCAGTGCTGGCCAACCAGCTGCAGCTCATCTGGCCTGCACCGATTCAACACCTGGATACCCAGGAGGGACAGAGGGTAACTGGTACCAGTTGGGAGGTAGGCCATTTTGGTGATCCCGTATTGCTGGTGGAAATGGGCACTGTTGCTACTGTTTTTCTGGGGATTTCTGCTGTTTTGCCTTCAAAAGTGCTTGCCTGATTGCTTTTCCTGCACCTCTGTGTTCCCTGCTCTCCTCCCATCGTAAATAAATTGTTGCTTAACCATTTTAACACTGTCTGTGAGCATATTATTAGAGATAACTGATAACTACATAAGCTTTGAAACATTGCAACAAAGGTTGTTTTTTGTATGTGGTGACCGTGAGGGGAGGTGGGTAGGTACAGTATCCCAGAGGGTTGTTCTGCTCAAAATATCTGACCCGCATTGTATTTTACTCTGGGTGGAGGCACTGCACTATTTACTTACCTTTGGGAAACAACCCGCCTTTTCCATCAGAACCAGAACCCAGGCCCCTCAACCTTGCTTGAGCCTGCAAGGCAGGGGCAGTAGCTCGTTGGTACATGGAACCCAGGTTACATAAGTAAGAGGATATGATTCCTATTAGGTGTAATACATTTCTTGATTACTTGACTACTGACCTCTTTTAACATCTGTATATCTGTTCCCTTTTCTACACCATATGAGACTGAAGTCTAGGACATTCCTGAGAAATCCTCTTTAGGCCCTTTTACATGATCTGCTCTACACCACTGTGAGTGGTGCACAGTAATCAGAATGTAGCATATATGTGTATCTACGGGTTCGGGGAAGGATGAGGTTACCTGGCGCAAGGGACCTAGGTTTGGCTACTCTGCACAGGGGCACCCAAGTAAATCCAACTACAGGAAGCAATAACTGTAATGTCCAGAACCAGAATTGGGATTTTTCAGTGTGGCTTTATTTATTAACTGACTGAACATAAACAAAGCACTGCATGGTCCCCCAAAGGGCTACGTTACTGTATGTGCAGATTAGAGGTTAACACAGCGGTCCACTTGAGGAATGAACACATTACTACAGATGTCTGGCTTTGGACCCACCAGGCACTCAGCCCGGACTTAGCATGCGCATTGGATACATAGCTCGACTGGCCCGGCTCCCCTGCCGGCCACTCGACTGACGGTCCACTTGAAGAATGAACCCAAACTTTACTTGGAAAGACATCCCATCAAACAAGGAGGCTCCCAAACTGTGGCTCCCCACACCACTTGAAGTCTGCATCTCCTAGATAGATTTGTTTTCGTACTTCCAATCGAAACTCCCATCAAACAAGGAGACTCCCATCCAACAAGGAGTAATTTTCCCATCCTGTGGCTTCCCAAACCACTTAGAGTCTGCGACTCCTAGAGAGATTTTCAAGTTGCGACCCACGTCTGGGTACCCACCCCATCACTGGCCAAGTGCATGAGGCAAGTAGCAAAACACAGAAGAAATCCGTAGAGGTGGACCTGGTTACTAAAGATGGGGGGTTTTCCCACCTCCAGCTCCCACAGCCCATACCCGGCCATTTCTCTGGACACACAGAAAGCTTTAGACTTTAAAATGTAGATTGAACGGTGGATGACCTGAAGCACCCCCTCTACAGCGAACTTTAAATCCATTTAAAACTTTAAACTGTTTGACTGCCCTATTTGTTTGTCCTAGTTGACATAGTCCTCCCAAATAGCAGTCCACATTTATTTTCCAACTAAATAAAACAAGATGTTTGCCCCTTCAAATGGAGCCAAACACTCACCCATTCGTTGCAGGTGCCCCACAGGCGAAGTACTGTAACCTTTGCTGTTATACAAGAACAGACTGAAATTAAATCAGGCAGCTTCCTTCCATGGTGGGAGAAGGGGATTGCCCCTGGAACCCACAGAGAACTTTCTCCCCCCCCAGAGGGAGGGGGCACTGAGACCGGGGGAGCGGTCTCCACCACTTTAAAAAGGTAAAATACAGGAACACTTCCTTTTTCTTAGTGAGAGATCAAACAGCAGACTGATGCTTCCTTTTGCTTAAGGACAAACGGAAGACTCCCTTTGAATTTTCCAAAGTTCTAAACTTCACTCCCTGAGCTGGAGATTCCAAAGTGGCTCATGCAGCTGCGACAGTTCTATAATGATGTCGCCTCAAGTCTCAGCTGTGACTGAGGACAGAGGAGACAGTGTGAAACCCATTTAACTGGAGTTTCACAAGCTGCCTTCCTGCCTGCTACTTGATCTTACTGGGATTCTAGTAACCCCGGGTAACAAAGGGGTTACACTCGCCCTTGACCAGGAAAATGACTGTCCCCAGTCATTATGCACCCGGCCTTAGGCCATCCCACCCTATGTGCTACCTGCGGAGGGGGGTGATCAGGCCCCCTCCTATCATGTGCAAGCACAGGTAGGCAACACTAAGGGCCTAGAGGCCTATAGCTGACATGTCAGCCTCTACCATATCCACTTACTATGGACACCTAGTGGCTCTGGTAGAACCGTCCAGAGCATAGCCCTGATAGATCAGTACTGCAATCCCTATGGCCGCTCAGGACCACAGCCTGTCTATCCCCCCTAACCCTCTAGGGAAAACCTATCTGCCTCTAACACAATATCCCAAACAAAACAAAACCCGGGAAACTCCCCGACCTTGGACAGCCTGCAACTGCAACCATTAGCAATAACAACACAGTACATTTAAATTCTACACCATAAGCACTGACGAGTAACTCTGATGAGCCCCTCCTCCTCTTCTTGTCTTCTCTTCTGTCTTCCAGGAACACCTGTAAGGAAAGACAAAAAAAAAAAACACATCCTAATCTGCATGTGCAGTCTATCTAAACAACAACAATGACAACAACAGCCCTTACCATACAGAAAAAACAAAAGCACTGAACAATCCCAAAAAGAAAAAAAAAATGTTTTTGTTTAGAAAAAGGTAGAAAAACAGTATTTACATTAAAGTACAGTGACATTGGTAACAATACACCTTTTGGGGGGGATGGAATGCCCTAAATGTCCCAACTAGTGACTACAAGGCCCGAAGGCCAGTCCATTAAAGAGTCTCTCCTGGGCCGGAGCCCCGTGAAGCATAGTTCTTTAAAGCAATAATCCCAAAGGGGAGAGTCTTTGCGGACAGTTCACACACTTTTGAAGTCTGTAGTGTAGGGTGTGTATTGCAATGTCATAAAGATAGAATAAAAATATTTTTTCGGACTTACCAGCCTTTTGAAGTATTCGGATTTCACAAACCTGGTCCCTTCCGAAGACTCTCCCTGGCAGCATTTCTTCTGATACAGCTGGGCGGACATCTTCCAGGAACCCACAGGAGTGCACATCTGGAAACAGCTGGGCTGATGTCATAACTGGAGAAGGAACCTTAGAACAGGAACAAAAAGAAAACAGCTGGTCCAGCGTCATCCGATTACCAGGCGATGAACAGGAAAACAGCTGGGCTGGTGTCCTCTCTGGATCTGAAGTCATCTGGTGGTACCAGTAGATGGTTGCTGAACAGGACAGTACACTGTGGACTGAAGAATATGGGGCACCTGATTCCTTGTTTATTCATATTGGCAGTTCAATAAGGGCACTTCACAGTCTAGATGTGGCAGTATTGACTACCACTGCTCGGCTCTCCATTTTGTAGGAACGGGCTTAATTACTGGGAGGTCCTTGCACTGAGGCCAATAGTAGAGGGGGTCAGGGGCTTGAATTATTACTCCGTCTGGCCGCACATAATTCACACAGTGGGAGACTTCGCGTCCCTCTCCGTCCACTATTCTCACTCTGTCCATAAACAGTGTCCTGCCTCTCTTCCACTGTGTATACTTTTCGTGGAACAGTCTATTCTTTACATGCTGGTTAGCCCCAGGATGCACATGTTTCATTGCTTCATCCCAGATCCAGGATTTCCTGCAGTTCTCAATCTCCTCCCAGACTCTCCGAGGAAAGGTAGGAAAGGTCATACCAAAGATCTCATTGGCCTTTCTACGAACCAGTCTCTCCTCTTTACTTGCTTTGGTCAATCTGAGACCGCTGGCCTGGCTTGGGGGTGGCCAGTCCTGGTTCTGCCAGCTTCGCATCCTCAATGAAATTAAAAGGATCCCTGACTTCTTCTTCTTCTGGTGAAGCCAGGGCAGTGGCATCACCACCTTCTTGAACACATTCCTCCGAGGCAAGATCTTGAGGCTGTGTACCCGTTCCTTTCTCACAAGGTCACATAGGTTCCCCCTCATCTTCCTCTTCACTGAGGATCTGAGCCCAGGAGTGAGCAGTAGTTCTCACCCCCGAGACTATCCATTCATCACTGGGAGCAGAGGTCGACACCTCCCATTCAAAGGCCTCCCGCATCTCATCTTCACCTTCGAGACTTGGGCTAGGCCCCCCACCCAGGGGACTATTGATGCTTTATCTGAACTTGCTTTCTGAGATCCAGCATCCAATGCTTCAATTTCAGATTCAGTCTCTAATTCTGCACTCTCTGACTTTGTGCCACACTCCCCCGAGGGACCTTTCTCCACAGACTCCGCCTGATGCTGTGTGCTGCCAACTGCAGATTCTTGAAGTTGTGTTCATGTGGGAGCCAAACGAATTGAGGCGCTTTATACAAGCCATATTTTTGTAGACATCCAGCACAGTGAGAAATCATGAAGACATCCCTTCCAGTACTCAAGCACATCTGGCATACACGCACTGGATAATTAGGAATTGCCACATCAGGAGGAAGTTGCCCTCTATAGCACCAATTTTCAATATCTCTCAATCTATTTACTGCTGCTGTTACTGCAACCCAGGCATGATCCGGGTAACAAGCTGGTCCTGAGGCCATAACTGCAGAAAAACAAACAAAAGTTCACTGTAACTGAAAGTCTCACTTTAAATGAACACACTCTGTAGCTTTAAAATGGCTCCTCTGCTGCTGTGTTTACTTTACCACCCCACCCTGTAATGGCGGTGGCAGCACTCCTGTGCATCAACATTCAGACTCTGGGGTCAAGCCACTGCGCACCCGATTTACATCAGCTACTAATAACGTTTACTCAAACTGCACAACTTGCTCTGTTCTGGCTGTTCACACATTTACAGGATTTTCCTTGGACTTTTCACATGCTGGCAACATTCATTTAATTACAGTCCCTTTTAAAACTTCAGGTTTCAGCACAGGATTGCCTGCTTCTACTAGTGTTGCACTTATTTTACAACCCACAGTCTCTCTCTGGCTGCAAACTTTAAACTGAGGCTACTTTCATTGCTATGCATACATTTAATGGCTTTACAGACTTGCACTTGCCAGCAGGATATCACACAATCGCTACTTGCAAAGCGGCTATACAGCTGCACACACATTTTATATGGCATTACTGAAAATCACTGATTTGAGCAGTTTTAATTCGTTTACTCACTGTTATTGTAGCAGATTGTTGCGATGGGGTAAAACGGCCTGCAGCCAGATTTTGAAGGCCTCAGATTGCAAACAGGCGGGCAGTCTCCGCGATCGTAGTATTGACCACACAATTCACTGATCCCACGATCGATAAGTGGGTTGAGCCCGATTTTTAACTGGAAAGTCACTTTTTTACTGTTTACAGCGCTTTGAACACTTTACGAACGTTCCTCCACTGCCAGTACACGCACTACTCTCTGTCTCCCTCTCAAATGCTGAAGCAGACACTGAAGAGCTGGCTGAGGGGCGGGACTAATGGCAAACTGACCAACCACACGACGCCATGCAAATGAGCCTCTTCTTCCTCACGAGGGCTCCTCTTCTCACGGCGATTGTCGAGCAGGCAAATTTAAACTGAAAAGATGCACTTTTTTTTTTTCCAACTGACTCCACGGCGGGAGCCCATTTCAACCATGTAACATTGCTGTAACCCCTTTATGTGTCCACATTTGTAGCATGGATATACATAGGGTATCTACGGGTTCGGGGAAGGATGAGGCTACTTGGCACAAGAGACCTAGGTTTGACTACTCTGCACAGGGGCACCCAAGTAAATCCAACTACAGGAAGCAATAACTGTAATGTCCAGAACCAGAACTGGGATTTTTCAGTGTGGCTTTATTTATTAACTCACTGAACATAAACAAAGCTCTGTATGGTCCTCACAGGGCTACGTGAACTGTAATGCAGATTAGAGGTTAAACACAGTGGTCCATTTGAGGAATGAACACTACAACAGTTGTCTGGCTTTGGACCCACCAGGCACTCAGCCCGGACTTTGCATGCGCATTGGATACACAGCCCGACTGGCCCGGCTCCCATGCCGCCACTCGACTGACGGTCCACTTGGCAATGAACCCAAACTCTACTTGGAAAGACATCCCATCAAACAAGGAGGCTCCCAAACTGTGGCTCCCCACACCACTTGAAGTCTGCGACTCCTAGAGAGATTTTGTTTTCGTATCCAATTCAAACTCCCATCAAACAAGGAGACTCCCATCAAACAAGGAGTAATGTTCCCATCCTGTGGCTCCTCACACCACTTAGTCTACGACTCCTAGAGAGATTTTCAAGTTGCGACCCACGTCTGGGTACCCACCCCATCACTGGCCAAGCGCATGAGGCAAGTAGCAAAAACACAGAAGAAATCCGTAGAGGTGGACCTGGTTACTAAAGATGGGGATCTATCCACCTCCAGCTCCCACAGCCCATACCCGGCCATTTCTCTGGACACACAGAACTTTAGACTTTAAAACTGTAGATTAACGGTGGATGACCTGAAGCAGCCCCTCTACAATGAACTTTAACACTTTAAACAGATGACTGATCTATTTGTTTTCTACCTAT
Source organism: Neoceratodus forsteri (assembly GCA_016271365.2). Lineage (NCBI taxonomy): Eukaryota > Metazoa > Chordata > Ceratodontiformes > Ceratodontidae > Neoceratodus > Neoceratodus forsteri. The sequence continues at coordinate 90,031,959 of JADMNL010000026.1, read as the reverse complement.
TATATTTCTACTCTCGAACAAGCTAAAGGTAACCCTCATAAAATATGGAAGACTATCAAAGCTATAGAAGGATGGCCCATGGCCCCCTCTGTCCCAACAAAGATAGTCGCAAGTGGCAAGATTGTGGAAAACAAGTCCCTAATCCTGGAGGAACTTAACTCCCACTTTGCCACAGCTGGATTAGCTTTTGACTCGTCACCTTATGCTGGTGCTGGGTGAGCCAGCATACCCCTCCGCCACATCTAGTCCTGCACCCAGTCCCTTCCAACTGCGCGAGATAACTTATAAAGAAGTAGAAGATTCTCTTCTTAACTTAGACACCAAAAAAAGCGCAGGGGACGATGGCTTGGAACCCTTTTTCCTAAGGTCAGGCTATGCCCATCTCACTGCCCCAATTCTCCACATCTTCAATCTTTCCATTACATCTGCTGCTGTGTCGTCCTGCTGGAAATCAGCACATATCCTCCCTCTATTTAGATCTGGTGACCCATGCGATGTAAACAACTATAGGCCTATCTCCATATTGCCTATCCTTTCTAAAGTTCTCGAAAACTGATCCATATTTAGTTAAAATCTCACTTGAAACCTTCTCTCATTAACCCAGCTCAGTCTGGCTTCTGGCTAATCATAGCACAATCACTGCACTAGCAAAAGTAACCAATGATTGGATCTCTGCTATAGATGCTAAGAAGATAACTGGTGCAGTCTTTTGGACCTCAGCAAAGCTTTTGATACTGTTGATCACAAACTATTAGTCAATTGCCTTGCAAAGTTGTTCCACATACCATACCACCCAGTGGTTCGCTAGCTACCTAACTGGAAGATTCCAAAAGTAAAGGCGGAAGGTTTTTTTCTGCTGCCTTGCCAGTTGCAAGAGGAGTCCCCAAGGATCCATCTTAGGCCCTATCTTTGTTTCTCTGTACATCAATGACTTAGATGCTAACATATCTACGTCCAATCTGCACTTTTGCAGATGATACTGTGTTGTATACTTCTGGCACATCGTTATCTGAAGTCAAGGGAGTGCTTCAAGCGGATTCTCGCACAAATCTGAGCATAATTTAATAAAGGCAAAGCTTCTGCTCAATGCCAAGAAGACTAAAGCGATGATATTCTCCCCGCAGTGCTGTCTCAGGCCCCCAATACTCTTGCCCAAGACTTCATTGTCACCACGCTAAACGAGCCTCTGGAAGTTGTAACCAAATTTAAATATCTAGGTATCTGGATCGACAATAAATTATCTTTCAGTGACCACATCAAGATGTCTCTAGAAGGTTAAAAGCAAGGTTAGGTTTCTTCTACAGAAATAGGCCCTTTTCCCCTTGAAACTCGAAACAAGCTTGTACAGGCCACTTTCTCCCTACTCGACTATGGCGATGTAATCTATTCCTCCACCACTCTTGCAAATCTAAGTAAACTGGACATCCTTTATCACCGCGCATTACGGTTCATTACCAACTCCCTCACTGCTCGCACCACTGTGACTTATATGCAGCTGTTGGTTGGACATCTCTTACTACTAGATGCCTGCTCCATGCTGGGCTATGGACTCTTAAACTGCTCCTGCAGAAATTGCCAAGCTATCTCTCTTCCCTTATTAGTATCTCACATAGTGCATACTTAAGAAAATCTGACTTTATTATGCTTGACATACCAAGGACGCGGACTTCCTTTGGTAAGCGATGCTATTGCATATGCCCTTCCTCCATTTGGAACAATTACAAACCGTACTGAAACTAACTAGCACAGTTTCAATAAACTTCACAAATCGCTAAGTTCAGCCAAAATAAAAGACACCTGTAACTGTCATTAAGTATCTTCCTTCCCCATGTGTGCCATATTTATCCACTGGTAAGGTATAATTGATTTGTCACATTAACTGCTTTCCTTCCTCTTCTACTCCTGGCTTTATCTTTTGCTTACGCTCCACTGCTACTCTATCAAATCTCTCCTCCTCCCATATCAGTTGTAGACTGTTGTTTGTTCTAGCTGCCAAAATACTGTATATTTGATTTGATTTGATTAAATCAAATCACACCAGTCATCATGTTTCATTTATCAGTATGCGACCTATAAGTCACTTCCCTGTCTCATATCAATGTTTACCACCTGCGGTCACCCTATGTGGTACCCTTGTATGTATATCCAGCCTGTATCATGTAACGTGTATTTCATGTATATACTGTTATTACCTATCTGTGTTTGTACTCTAAGTGTTTATGTCACAGGACCTCCTTGTGAATGAGCTTGCTCAATGGAGTTTTCCTGCAATAAACTTGAACTTGAACTTGTTTGTCCTAGTTGATATAGTTCTCCCAAATAGCAGTCCCAATACTTGAAATTCAACTGAAGAAAAGAAGTTGTTTGCCCCTTCCAATGAGGCCAAACACTCACCCATTCATTGCAGGTGCCCCACAGGCGAAGAATTGTAACCTTTGCTGTTATACATGAACAGACTGAACTTAAATTAAAACAGGCAGCTTTCTTCCCAAGGTGGGAGGAGGGGATTGCCCCTGGAACCCACAAAGAACTTTTCCTCCCCCTCCCCCCAGAGGGAGGGGGGTAAACAGACACTACTGGTGTCCTTCTTGTTTGCTTAAGGACAAACTGAAGACTGACTTTGAATTCCTAAGATTCTAACTTACTCTGAGCTGAAGATTCCAAATGTGGCTCATGCAGCTGTGACAATTCTATAATGATGTCATCCCTCTAGTCTCAGCTGTGACTGAGGACAGAGTGAGACAGTGTGAAACCCATTTAACTGGAGTTTCACAAGCTGCCTTCCCTGCCTACCACTAGGTCTTACTGGGATGCTAGTAACCCCGGGTAACAAAGGGGTTACATTGCCATTAACTCTGCAGTCTCTAGTATTGCACAGAAAGCATTTCCAACGTCCAGGGCATAATTTCTCTGTTGCTACCCCTAGTTTTCCACACTTTCCTTCACAGAACTTTATTTTAAAACTGACAAACGCTGTAAACTATGTTGATGCAGGACAAGGACACACACTTTGGCTTTACAGCTATTTGGTAAACAGTTGGCATTTTTTAAACAGCAGCACAAGATTCACAGCACACAGCACACACTAGGGAAATTGCTTCAACTTTTTTGGGCTACCAACTGCCAGATAGCCAAAACGCTAGCCTACTTGTCCAAGCACCTTCCTTCCCAAACAATTCCAAAGCGGTGCCTCCATTTTTGTAGCATATATGTGTATCTACGGGTTCGGGGAAGGACGAGGTAACCTGGCGCAAGGGACCTAGGTTTGGCTACTCTGCACAGGGGCACCCAAGTAAATCCAACTACAGGAAGCAATAACTGTAATGTCCAGAACCAGAATTGGGATTTTTCAGTGTGGCTTTATTTATTAACTAACTGAACATAAACAAAGCACTGCATGGTTTCCCAAAGGGCTACGTTACTGTATGTGCAGATTAGAGGTTAACACAGCAGTCCATTTGAGGAATGAACACATTATTACAGATGTCTGGCTTTGGACCCACCAGGCACTCAGCCCGGACTTTGCATGCGCATTGGATACATAGTCCGACTGGCCCCGCCCCTGCCGCCACCGACTGACAGTCCACTTGAAGAATGAACCCAAACTTTACTTGGAAAGACATCCCATCAAACAAGGAGGCTCCCCAAACTGTGGCTCCCACACCACTTGAAGTCTGCGACTCCTAGGGAGATTTGTTTTACGTGCTTCCAATCGGAAACTCCCATCAAACCAAGGAGACTCCCATCCAACAAGGAGTAATTTTCCATCCTGTGGCTCCCTAAACCACTTAGAGTCTGCGACTCCTAGAGAGATTTTCAAGTTGCACTCACGTCTGGGTACCCACCCCATCACTGGCCAAGTGCATGAGGCAAGTAGCAAAACACAGAAGAAATCCGTAGAGGTGGACCTGGTTACTAAAGATGGGGGTTTTCCACCCCCAGCTCCCACAGCCCATACCCGCCATTTCTCTGGACACACAGAAAGCTTTAGACTTTAAAATGTAGATTGAGACGGTGGATGACCTGAAGCACCCTCTACAGCTAACTTTAAATCCATTTAAAACTTTAAACTGCTTGACTGCTCTATTTGTTTGTCCTAGTTGACATAGTCCTCCCAAATAGCAGTCCACATTTATTTCCCAACTGAAGAAAACAAGATGTTTGCCCCTTCAAATGGAGTCAAACACTCACCCATTTGTTGCAGGTGCCCCAAAGGCGAAGTACTGTAACCTTTGCTGTTATACAAGAACAGACTGAAATTAAATCAGGCAGCTTCCTTCCATGGTGGGAGAAGGGGATTGCCCCTGGAACCCACAGAGAACTTTCCTCCCCCCCGCCCAGAGGGAGGGGGGCACTGAGACTGGGGGAGCGGTCTCCACCACTTTAAAAAAGGTAAAATACAGGAACACTTCATTTTTTCTTAGTGAGAGATCAAACAGCAGACTGATGCTTCCTTCTTGCTTAAGGACAAATGGAAGACTCCCTTTGAATTTTCCAAAGTTCTAAACTTCATTCCCTGAGCTGGAGATTCCAAAGTGGCTCATGCAGCTGCGACAGTTCTATAATGATGTCATCTCTCAAGTTTCAGCTGTGACTGAGGACAGAGTGAGACAGTGTGAAACCCATTTAACTGGAGTTTCACAAGCTGCCTTCCCTGCCTACCACTTGATCTTATTGGGATTCTAGTAACCCTGGGTAACAAAGGGGTTACAAGAACATTACCTTTTTTTGCTGTATAAAGGCAAGCTGCACCGCATCTGAAGGGAGCATTCGCTGTCCTGGCATTCCCTGCTTTCCTGGGGTCACATTTGCGTTTCACTCTTTTGTGCCACATTGTTCTGCTGTCTAATCAAACCCTAGTGCTCACATCTCCACACACACACACACACACACACACACACACACACACAACTCAACAAACAAGTCTCAGGCTCTTGGCTGGAAAGATAGTAAAAATGGCAGAAGAGCCACAAGCCTAATGCAGGGCTGAGGTGTATACAAAGAAAAGGCATCAGCACAGATGGAGTAGAGTGAGCGGTTGGAAACCACAGCGATGTGAGGTAGGATCTGTGTAAAAGGGCCTTATGTCCCCCTACTTTCTACACTTCCAAATTACTCTAGTTTGCATTCTGTTTGACATCAGATTTAGTCTGTCCCTGATAACAGCCTGGGGGAGGGAGCTTCCCTTATTTGTTTGTTCTCCTCGGCCCACTTCAGCTGTGCATTTGTACTTTATGACACATTTCAGACTGTCACACTTCTTTCTATCATTGTTTCTGTATGTTGTAACCCTCTGTTCTCCATCTTATTGCCCTGTTGCTTTTCTCTCTCTTTTTTTTTTTATTCTATTTTTTCCTGCCTTCTAGCCGCCAAACCATCCACCCAGGTCACAGCCCCCCTCTGCACCCACTCCCACATTAGCTGTGACTCCCAGATACCCCCTGGATTACCCCCCAGGGTGGGGTTGCGTCATCGGCCCAAATGCCGCAGACAACGGGACAGGTCCAGGAGCCGGCCTGGGAGCTTATTAGAGCGGAAGGGCAGGCATCATCCTAGTGGCTGGCAGCATGTTTTTTCCCCCTGTTGGCGGGGGCGAGGATGTGCAATGATGACCTGCATCCGCTCTGCCCCTGAACTTGCTAGGCATCAGCGCTTTCGGTGCTGCTCAGCCTCTGCTGGGTGTCCCCACAACACCAAGCACTCCGCCACCTTCCCCCCTGGAGAAAGAGAGCAGTCATGGGACGCTCAGTCCTTCTCCCTCCAGCTGGCCTTCCAATGACCTAGGTCCGCTCCTGAACCCAGGTTGCCGTGTTGCAAGCGGAAATCCAACCGCTGCGCTGATGGGCCAGCCTGCTTTTCTCTTGACAGTATAAATTGTTATGCCTTGTCTGTCTGTTTTAATTTTATTTATGCTGTCTGCCTAATACTCCTCATTTCTCCACTTCCAGTTCACTTATGAACATACAAATGTGCCAGCAGAAACAGACCACCCGGTCTATCTAAGTCTGTTTACGTGTGCAGCTAGCACCCCTAGTTTGCAGCTGCCCCACCCCCTCCCCTTTGTCATCACACTGCCACCCCCGGGGGACCTCCCCCACCCTCACTCTCCTCTGTTCCCTGTCCCATGCCCTTTTAAAACTGTTCACAGATTTACATGATACCATCCATTCTGATAGTGTGTTCCATTTTGCAACCACCCTGTCCGTGAAATAATGTCTCCTCATTTCCCTTCTAAATCTTCCCCCCTCTATTCTTAGCCGTGCCCCCTGGTGTCCCTCCCTCTCCTTAGCTTAATGACCCCATTTGCCCCATCCTTATTGATCCCCCTCAGATACTTTAATGTCTCTATCATGTCCCCCTGTTCCTCCTATCATCCAGGATGTACATATTCAGGTCTCCCAGCCTGCTCTCATAGTCTCTCTGTTTTATTCCACATATCATCTTCATTGCCCTCCTCTGCACCCCCTTTAGTAGCCCAATATTACACTTCAGGTATAGCCTCCAAAACTGCACACAATACTCCAAGTGCGGCCTTACTAGTGACCTATAGAGGGGAAAGATAACCTCTCTTCACCTGGATGAAAACCCCCTCACTATGCACCCCAGCATTTTGTTCACTTTTGCAGCCACTCTCCTGCACTAGGCAGCGTTGTTCATGGTCCCTGTTACCATTACCCCTAGGTCCTTCTCCTCCTCAGTGATCCTCAGCTTAATCCTCCCCCAAGTCAATATTCTTTCCCTGGGTTCTTCGCCCCAAAGTGCATAACCTTACACTTCTTTGCATTGAACCCCAGCTGCCACCTCTCTGACCACTCCTCTAGCTTGCTTAGGTCACCCTGCAGCTGCTTCCATCTCTCCCCTCCGTCCACCACTGCTCCCATTTTGGTGTCGTCTGCGAACAGGCTTACCTTGCTCACCACCCCATGCACAATGTCTGATATGAACAGCCCAAATAATACTGGTCCCAGCATAGAGCCCTGTGGCAACCTGCTCATCACCAGCTTTGGAGGTGAGAGCTCCCCTCCCACCACCACCTGTTGCAGCCTCCCACTCAGCCAGCTTGTAATCCAGTTTGTCCTTTTTGCCCCTACCCCTACACCAGGTAGCTTTCCTCCAAGCCCTCCATGAGGCACTGAATCAAAGGCCTTGCTGAAGTCCAAGTAAAGAACATCCACCGCATGACCCTTATCCAGCTCACCTGTCACCCAGTCATAATATTGTATCAAGTTGGTTTGACAAGACTTCCCCGAAATGAACCCATGCTGCCTCACATCCTGGAGGCCATTGTCCTTCAGGTATGACACCAGTCTTTCCTTTAGTATCTTTTCCATGAGTTTACACACTATGGAGGTGAGACTTACCGGATGATAATTACCTGCTTTGTCCCTTGGTCTGCTCTTGCATAATGGCATTACAATGTGCCATCCTCCAGTCCAGTGGCACACATCCCCACTCCAGTGAGGTACTGTACAGATCCACCAGTGGCTCCGCCAAAACCTCCACCATCTCCCTCAGCACTCTGGGGTGGATTCCATCTGGCTCTGGTGCCTTGTCTACTCTCAGTGTGCTCAGTCCCTCTAGAACTCTACCGCTCTCAATTCTTCCATCTGTAGCCTCCTCCCCCTGTCCCCACCCTCCCAGCCCATGGTGGTAGTGGTCCCCCTTTTCTTCCATGAACACTGAGCAAAAGTATTCATTCAGTGCTTCTGCCTGTTCCTCCCCCCTTTTCCATCCACTCCCCACCCCTTTTTATCCTCACTATTGTCTCCTTGCACTCCCTTTTGTCCCTGATATGTCAGAAAAAGTCTCCCCCCCATTAATTCCCTGCACTATTCTCAGCTCCCTCTAAGCCTTGGCTTCTCTCACTTTTCTGGTAACCTCCCTGGACCATCTTGCATACTCCTTCCTGTTCCCTTCATTCCCTGTCCTCCTATACCCCTAGTGCACCTCTCGTTTTGCTCTCAGCACCTCCATTACCCCATTTTTCAACCAACATGGTTTCCTTGCTCTGCTTCTCTTACTCTGTGTCTTGGTGCAGGCTTCCATTGCCTCTGTAATCCCCCATTTAATAATATCCCATTTCTGCTCCATGTCCATCTCCTGTCTTATGCCCTCCAGTTTCCCTTTCAGTACTTTCTGCATCCTTCCAAAGTCCGCTCCCCTGAAGTTTACCACCGGGTTACTGATTTCTCTGGCTTCCTGCACATCGTGATATTAAACCACACCGTTTGGTGATCGCTATTGCCTAGTGGGTCCTCCACCCTTATTTCCCTTACTGCATCCCCATTCAACAATACCAGATCTAAAGTATTCTTTAGCCTAGTAGGTATACTGACCAACTGCGTCAGGAGATCCTCCTGGATCACGTCCAGGATCACTTGCTCCCTAGCACTGGAGGTGACCGGAATGCTCCAGTCAACCCCTGGAAAGTTGAAATCCCCCACGATGACCACCTTCCCTTTTCTACATAACTTTCTGATTTCTCCTGCTAATTCCCTGTCAAGCTCCTCAGACTGGGATGGCGGCCTGTATACCACCCAAAACCTCAGTTGCCTACCCCTTGAGTCTAGGAGCTGCAGCCAGATTGCCTCTGTTCTGCCTTCCTCCACCTTGTCCCTTGTGCATCGGATCCCGTCCTTCCATAGACTGCCACCCCACCCCACCCCACCCTCCTTATGGTCCTTCCTGTGTAATTTGTACCCTGGGATTGCCAGATCCCAGTCCCGGTGCTCAGTTTCCCACATTTCCATGATAGCTGCACTATCCACCCTCCACACTACCAAGAGTGCCTGTAGCTCAGCTGATTTGTTGCTTAAGCTTCTCGCAATCAGTGAGACCACCCTCCATCCTGCCCCCTTCCCTTCATCACCCTCCATCTCCTCCTTTCTACTTTCTCCCTTTTTGGCTGTCCTGAGCCCTTCCCTGCTAGCCTGGGAGTAGGCTGTGACTCCATTCTGTCGGATCCCTACCTACCTACCTGCTGTCCACTTGCCACCCCCCCATCTAGTTTAAATCCACCTTCGTCGCAATATACCTCCCCAGTCTTTGCTTTAATACCTCCTTCCCTTCCCCACTTAGGTGCAGCCTATCCTTTGCAAACAGATTGTTATTATCCCAGGTACTTCCCCAGGTACTACCCCACAACCCCATACCCCTTAGTTAGACACCATTCTACCAACCATGTGTTGAACTCCCCAATCCTCTCCTTTCTTACTGTGCTTGTGCAGTGTACTGGGAGCACCTCTGAGAAGGCCACAGACTCCCCAGTCTCCTCGCACAACCTTCCCACTTCCACAATCCTCTCCCTTGTTGCCACCACCATTTCCTCCATTAGGTCATTTGTCCCCACATGTACCCCAATGTACAATTTCCTCCTACCCCTCCTTGTGCACCTTAGAATTGCCTATCCTGCCTTGTCTGCCTTTAATCCCGGTATGGACTCCACCCATATCTGACTGTGCCCTTCCCCCTTGCTGCCACATCTGATCTCCTTGAGTATGGAGTAGCCAACACCAGTACACCGCCCTCTGCTTTCCTTGTGCCTGTGGCCACCCCTTCAGTCAGGTTCTCATTCCCGGGGCCACTCAAGGTGGTGCTTTTACCATTTGCCCCAGTGTCTTCCCCCTTGCTCCTCTCAATTGAGACCCCTCTCCCTCCTCCTGTTTGACTGCTAACCTCCCTCTCCCTCCTCACCTCTCTGAGTATTATCCCTCCCCCTGCCATGCCATGTTCAATCTCTCCACTAGTAATGCCCCTCACTCCCTCCTCTTAGTGAGTACTATCCCTTGTGCAATCTCTTCCTGTGTCCACTTCCCCATGTGTCGCTAGTACAGCAAACATGTTCCCTACCCTCTTTGCATTACTATGTGTTTTCTCCTCCCTCCTGTCTACTGCTGTTCCTCTTTTGCTAGACCCTTTTAGAGTCCACCCTTCATCAGCTGGCTTCCTGTCTAGTTTGCCCCCCTCCCTTGCCCCCTCTCTTGACCCACTGTTCCTTCTCTGTGGTGACCCCGATACTCTCAGATGTCAGCCCTTCTACCAACGCAACCCTCCCCTCACCTCTCAACCTCCCCAGTTCCCTGCCAAGCCACTAAATCTCTTCCTTGAGCCTTCTTAGCCTGTGGCATATTGGGCACCCTCCCAGCCTCCACAGTATGTTCATCCATGTTGCTGCCCCACAACCATTGCACCCCACAGTCCTACCCATAGTTCACACTACCTATACAGGACAGTGAAATACAGTCTCTCTGTACTGATTGCAGTTGTTTACAAATGCAATTACAAACCCACCAATAACATTCCCAAGTCTCACAAACACATACAGTCCAGAAATTAGACGTTTGCCCCAGGCCGTCTTTAAGCCCCTCCCCCCAGTTTTAAGTGGTGCTATTGTCCCCCCGTTGAGCTTAATTCAAAAAACACAGCCACAGAAACCTTTAATCTCAATTCAAAAGACACAGCTACAGAAACCTTTAAGATTAATTCAAAAAACACAGCCACAGAAACCTTTAAGTTCAATTAAAAAAAAATAGCAAAACTTACAAAAATCCTCTCCAAACTAACTCTCTCCACAGCAAGTAGAATTAACTAATCCTTCTGTCCTGCAGTTTGATGGCTCTGTTAGAATTTAAAGACTTTGTGGGTGGGCAAGTCTAGGCATGTCCTGTTCAATCCCCCCAGCCACAGAAACCTTTATGCTAAATTCCACTTTAAGAAAATTTAAAAAATATATAAAACAATAGCAAAACTTACAAAAATTGTCTCCACACTCTCTCCACAGCAAGCAGAATTAACCAAGCCTTCTCTCCTTCTTTCTATCACTTCCTTTACCCTATTGTACCTGTCAGATGTCTTTTTCTGAACTGATTTACATTCCCCTTGTTTAGTTCTCCTGCAGCTACCATATTAATTCCTGTTGTACATGTAGCATAGTGGGCCATTAGTATTATATGTACTGTTGCACCAGAGCACACATTAACATTATCCAACATATGCTTTCATACATAAACTTATGAAAAGACCATATCTTTGTTCTGTGAATTGCAAGATTCTCTCTATTTACTGTATACACCCTAAATTCATTTTTATTAATTTCTATGTTTTTTGTAGAAGAAGGTTTTTTCAATGGTGTTTGGAAATGGCATAGATTGCATTTTGCTTTTTTTGTGTATACAGTATGTCTTTATGAAAGCCCCCCTCACAAAGGTCCTGTGTGGGTTGAAGTACCGGGTGTTTTCTACTGGTGCTGGAATAAATGTATTTACTTTACTTGTTTGGCTGAGTCTACTTTTTGATAACTTCATGAGTGCAGTGCTTCTTTTTTCAGTGTGTGCTAAGGTATGTAGGATTTTTGGAGGGAAGGGCTAGGGAGGAAGGATTGAAATGCTTGAGGTGGGATAAGGGTGGGGAGCACTAGACATCAGGGATTACTTTACTGGGACAGCATTTGGGGGATATCTCTGGACACAAGGGAGTGCTTGACTGCAACAGTGTGCGGGTAGATGGGCTACTTTTTACAAGGTAGTGCTTGACTGGGAATGGAAGAGGGCAGAGAGCCACTGGACTTTCAGAGAAAGCGTTACAAAGAATGGGTGAGGGTGGGGGGACCACTGGACACCAAGAATGCATCACATGGCATGGAGTAACAGTGGAGCAGCCACTAGACAGTGAGTAAAAGGGGAGCACTGAACACCAGGGAAAGCATCACACAGGGGGGAACAACTGGACACCAAGAATGTTTCATGTGGCATGGGGCAACAGCGAAGCAGCCACTGGACAGTGAGTAAAAGGGGAGCACTGAACACCAGGGAAAGCATCACACAGGGGGGGAACAACTGGACACCAGAGTGCTTGATCTGGATGGGGTGAGGGGGCCCCTGAACACCAGAGGCTTGCCTGACACTAACAGAGTGAGGGTGAGGGTGGGGTGTGCTACTGGACACCTGGAGGAGTGCTTGACAGTGGCTGGGGTACTGTATACCGAAGAGTGCTTGACACTGATGGGGTGAAGGCAGGGTGTGTCACTGGACACCTGGAATTACTTTTGACCCTGGATGGGGTGAGGGCTACACTGGACAACAAAGAATGAAGAATGCTAGAGACGGATCAGCTGAAGGCGGAAGGGGAGCTGCCATACTGGACATTAAAAAATGCTCAGTATGGGACAGGGTAAGAGTGTGGAGTTCCATTTTAGTGTACTATATATAATCTTCTGTTATTAGAGCCAGTGGACCTCAGCAGCCACCACTACAGCCAGTACACCCCACCAGCTGCCATCAGAGCACCGCAACCCAGCAGTTGCTACTAATACAGGAGGTCGGAAGGAAATTAATTTTATAGGGAGATGGGACACAGACAGATCATTTTATTATGATGTGGATTTAAGCATGTCCATTTCAACAGGGTGATAAATTGAGAAAATTGAGGGTGGGGAGATCTGTGCAGTTGGGTGGGTGATGATCTGAACTGAGGTGTGCACATACAGTATGTGTTGGTATATGATTTAGAGCTGTGCACAATTGCTGCACTCTGTATCTACTCCTATTTGCAAGCTGTAGAAATGTTTAATGTAATTTCTGCATTGCAAGTACAGGCACAAATTAACCAAAATTTTGTCCCATATTGCCCCAACTTGCCATTACCTCCCTGGCAGGCTAGGTTGTCGTAGAGCCATAGTCTATTTACACTCCTTCCCCATTAACTCCACCACAGCAGTTCCATAACATTCTCTATTGTTACCTTTGCTCCCACTTTTGCTTTCAGGCTCACATTTTATCCCCACTGTCCTTTTTACTGTACCCCAATTGTTATAATGAAGCCCAGGCTTGTTTTGTCCTGTTTTATATGTAATGTATAACCTGCTCTGTGAAGTACACATGTGACTGTCTCTTTGTAACACACCTGTACATGTTCTAATTTATGTTGTTGGCTACTGAATTATTACTGCCTTTCTCCAAACTGATTGAGTGTTTTGCATTCTCTGTATTCACTCTGTAGTGTAATGTTTACTGTTCCCTCCTTGTACCCCCGAGTTACGTCTGGAAACAAGCTGTTAGATAGTGCTGGTATCCTACCTTGGATCCTACTAGAAATCCTGCCAAAGACAGATGTAGGATCCAGGGTCAGATAGTTATGGATTCTAGGTAGGATCCAGGGATCCTAGTTAGGAGCCAGGGATCCTAGGTCAAATAGTTAGGATATGGGGTCAGATAGCAATGGATCCTAGCTAGGATCTGAGGATCCTAGGACAGATAGTTAGGATTCTGGTCAGATAGTGATGGATCCTTGGTCAGATCCAGGATCCTACGTCAGATAGTTAGGATTCAAGCTGGATCCTAGAGGGTTGGATCTATGGTCAGATACTACTACTATCCTATACTAGCAACTGTCTGGCTAAATGGGAGGTATCTGTTGGTATCCTAATTTCTAGGCTACTATCTGAGCAACACTACTGCCAAGCACCCTGCAATCTGTCTGATAAGTATTATGCATCTGTTTCACGTCTTGGTTCTATGGAAAAGATAAGACCGCGTCTTGCCTTTTCCATAGAACCAGGAATCCTTTGTGACCCCTATCTTTGTTTTGAAGCACCCGGCCTGTGTCCCCAGAGATTGCTACACTCTGCTCATCCAAAACCAGGTGATACTCTTAATTGTATATCACACCCTTTATAGCACTGCAGTGTTAGCACAAATGAGTGTGTAGGCTAAGGATGCTCAGAATCTGCTGATTTCATTCTGTCGGGCATATGTTGGACATTAATAACTTCTGATTCTGGCTGCAGTTCCATTCTGATGCCAGATAATGCACCGCAGCTGGAATCAGAAGTTCAGATTCTAGAGCCAATGATTGTCTATTTTCAGATATTGAATATTGTAGCTGGACCGCCGGCACAGTGGCAGGGCTCTCATTTGTTGCACAGATGCCCCGAGTTTGGGATTGAGCTCGAGACATTGGAGGGTCGACCAGAAGGAGCAGGGTATAGCACCAAATGGACTGCTCTCTTTCTCCAGAGAGGGAGCAGTGCAAAGCCCGGCATGAGCCTGGCCTCTAGCGTATAGTATGTCCACGTCGTTAGGGGAGAAAACTGAAGGGGAAAAAATTCTGTCTGGCAGGGTGACAGTCTGACCCTCCATAGGCCCCACACTGGTGGTGTGACCCTCCTCCAAACTGAGGATTCATTCAGCAGCCATTGGGCCAACCTTACCATGGTGAAAAGCCAAGGTGCGGGTTGGAAGGTAAGACCACAAGAAGCCAGGTGATGGGACTGGGAGGGTTGGACCTGAGGGGCACTCAGCACAATGAGAGCAATAAACAGATCAACAAATAAACTGTCTTAATATTCCCCCCGAGCCAATTGTGCACTGTCTTAAATACGGCACTAACTGGTGTGCAGTGCTCACAGCTGACTGTGAATATGGGTGCCTTGCTGAATTGTTGGCATGCCCCTTCTGCAGTCTATTTTAAACCATTTGCTTTTTCATTTCAGCTTCAGTTTTAAGGTGTCTGTATTTCTTTATACTGAAGGGTTTTCAGTTCACATATTATTTCTTATGACAAATTAGTTTTGCTTAAAGTGATTTTCCAGTCTAGCAGAAAGCAGCTACCACTCCCATATTGTGGTAGCTGCCCTCAGCGACAGTTGTTGTAGCCGGGTTTTAATTTATAATTGTAGCTCATACCTTTGCACTAATGCTTGTAACTTATTTTTTAGCTGGGCTCTCTGATGACTTCTGAGAGCTGCAGTCCCGCTGCCATGTCCCCGCACTCAAGCACATAATGACGTGTGACCAGGGAGAGTGCGAGGGCGTGTGCCATTGAAGTGAATGGGGCTTCCTTTTCCTAATGTTTTTATGCCTCAGGATGGCCAGTTGGACAGTAAAGGAGGACACCGCTTGACTAACAAGGTCCTTATCACTCAAGCAGGTTGGACTCAGACAGCTGGTGCATGAGCCAATCAGAGACAAATCTATTCTGGACCTGGTATGGACCAATGGAAAGAGAGTCGAAGGAGTCCAGGTGGAAGGGCAGCTTGGATCCAGTGACCACCACATGGTGTGGTTTAGCATGGAGACAGGGACTCAATTAAGCCACACAAGGACAAAAGTATTACATTTCAGGAGGGCAGATTTCAGTGAAATAGGCAGATGTTTAAGAGCAGCCTTGGAGAAGGGAGAGGTAATGAAGGGAGTGGAGGAACAGTGGGGGAAACTAAAAGGAGCCATAGTGGAGGTAACTAACCAATGCCTTAGGATAGTGGCCAAAGGGAAAAGAAGAAGGAAACCACAATGGTTCTCTAAAGAGGTACCAGACAAAGTAAGGGCTAAAAGAGCAATTTACAGGAAGTATAAGGGAACCCAAAGGAAGGAGGACAGGGAGGTGTGCATTGAATGTCTAAGGGAAGCAGGGAAGGCTGTTAGGAGAGCCAAAGCACAGACAGAGGAGGGTTTAGCTCGGACTGTGAAAAAAGGAGACAAGACATTCTATAGGTACATCAGTGATAGAAGAAAACCCGGCGGGGGGATTGTGAGGTTCAAACGGGAGGAGGGGAAGTGTAAGGAGGGATATCTAGACAAAGCAGAAATACTGAACAAATACTTCTGTTCAGTATTCACTAAAGAGGGAGAGGGTCAAGGACCACAGTTTCTATTCACAGTGGAGAGAGTTCTGGAGGAACTCACAAAGCTGAAGGTGGATAAAGCCATGGGGCCAGACCACATACACCTGAGGATATTAAGAGAGCTGAGAAGGGAACTAGCAGCACCTCTGGCCACCCTGTTCACAGAGTCACTCAACACAGGAATGGTTCCAGGGGACTAGAGGAGGGCGCATGTAGTCACACTGCACTAAAGTGGCAGTAGGGAGGAAGTGGGGAACTAAAGGCCAGTCAGTCTCACCTCACCTCAGTGGAGGGGAAGATCATGGAGACACTGCTGAAGGAAAGGATAGTGGCACACCTGAAATCCAATGGTGCCCAGGATCTGAGGCAACACGGATTCACAGCAGGAAGGTCTTGTCAAACAAATCTGATAGATTTCTTTGATTGGGTGACTAGTGAAGGGAATCAGAGAAGGGCTGTAGACATCGTCTACCTAGATTTCAGCAAAGTCTTTGATACCGTCCAACACAGAAGGTTGATTAATAAGATAAGTAGTCTGGGCATAGGGCATAAAGTGATACACTGGATTAGAAACTGGCTTATGGACAGAAGACAGAGGGTGGTGGTAAATGGGATCCAATCTAAGGAGGGAGAGGTGACCAGCGGAGTGCCACAGGGATCAGCACTGGGACCAGTTCTGTTCAATGTCTTCATTAGTGACATTGCAGAGGGTCTGGAAGGAAAAGTCTGCCCATTTGCAGATGACACCAAGATCTGAAACAGACTGGATTCTCCAGAAGGGGTGCAGAAAATGAAGAGAGACCTGGAGAAGCTTGAAAGATGGTCAGAGGTGTGGAAACTGTGGTTCAATTCAAAAAAGTGCAAGATAATGTACCTAGGAAGGGGGAACCCTGAGGAGAGCTACAGAATGGGGAGGGGAGGTGCTGGCTGTCACCAAAGAGGAAAGGGACCTAGGAGTTATCATATCTGATGACCTTAAGGTATCAAAGCAGTGTGCAAATGCTGCAGGAAGGGCCACTGGCATGCTGGGTTGTATAGGCAGAGGCATTACTAGCAGGAGACAGGAGGTTTTGATGCCATTGTATAAAACACTGGTAAGGCCTCACCTGGAGTACTGCATGCAGTACTGGAGACCACACATGTGTAAGGACATAGACAGGGTGGAGGCGATCCAGAGAAGGGCAACAAAGATGGTGCATGGCTTGCATCACAGAACACATGAGGACAGACTAAGAGTCCTCAATATGTACTCACTGGAGGAGAGAGAGGAGAGAGGAGAGAAAGAGGGGACATGATAGAAACTTTCAAGTACCTCTAGGGCATAAGCAATGTGCAGGTGGGGGATCTTTTCCAATGTAGAAAAGATTTCAGAACGAGGGGACACGAAATGAAATTGGAGGGGGTAGATTAAGAGGTAATATGAGGAAGTTGTTCTTCACAGAGAGGGTGGTGGACGCTTGGAACAGTCTGCCACAAGAGGTGGTGGGGGCAAGCACAGTGGAGGGGTTTAAACATGCCTGGAACAGGCACAAGGGAACATTGGGTGGGGAGGGAGTGATGAAAAGCCATTGATCACCTAGGGTCAGTGACTGAACACAAGTTTAGGGCTTATGGGCAGACTAGAAGAGGGGTAGCGGTCCTTATCTGTCGACAATTTCTATGTATCTATAAAATCTGTGCCTGTTGAAGCCTGTGATACACCTGTAAAGGGTTCATTTGTATGCACACTTTTGGTCACATTATGCATACATTCAGGGAAACTACATAGAGAATAACGCATAGGCAGCTGTGTGTTATGAAGTTGTTTTACACTCCTGAGGTGTGTAATTTCCCATAAACCTTGATAGCGAAGCTTGAGACATTTATGTGGACATAACACACTGAGGGTGGTAATAAAAAACCTTCATAAGAACACAGGGGCTTATGCTTTATTTTTTATGATAACTCGTGCAGGGACATAAGCACATGAAAGAAGAAGAAACCAGGAAGACCCACGTTAGTCAAGTTTCCCGCTGTTGAACTGTAGAAAGGGAAAGTGAAGCACAAGTGCTCCATATGCCGTAACAACTGCGTATGACGCCATACCTGGTTATTACAGCATTTGATCACACTGGGTATCAGTGTGATAAAGCGCATCACTAGTTATTACAGGCAAATTACAGGCACCCTTTCACAGATATAATACAGGTACTTATACAAAGAACAGGCAGCGTGCAGACTCTGGACAGTACTCCAGATTCGACAGGACACTCCTGCATTTATGGAAAGATTCACTTTCTAAGCCCCAGCCCAGACCTAAGCAGTATTCTTAACTTTAAATATTTTAGTTTACAACAGTCATTGAACAATTCAGTCTAGTCACAAAGTAGTAAAAGCATACTGTCAAAAAACAGTCCTTAACCATCAAACAGACTGCTGTGAAAACTGCTAGCGTAACCTAATTTGTATCTCATTTGACATTTTCGTCTACTGGGCAGGCTAACTTAAAGCGTCTGACTGTGAAGGCCATTGTGGTGGACATTCATAATACAACTGAACGTTAGGATCACAAAATAGTGTGCCTGTCAATTTCATTCTGAAATACTGCTATGGTTTCAATAGTCAATCTGCTATTGGACAGTTTATCGAATGCCTTTCATTTTGATAAGGGAGAGGATATGCATTTAGGATTGAAAAGCAAATTAATCTTTGTTGGATGCAGAAAGGAGGGATTTATTTAATTAATCAAACCAGTCTCAGCAGCATGTCCTTGCTGGGAGATTGGGGGTGGAGGTGAACAGAGAATTAATAAGATAACCGCCAGCCCTTATCTTTGTTTTGTTAATTTAATCCAGCCTGCAAATTCAGGCAAGCCGTATTTATCATTCCTCCCTGTTTATATGCTTGCCTGATTTTTTAAATGGCAGTGTTTTCGAAATCATAACAGTAGAACATGTGATATTAAAATTATAAATGGTATGCTGTGCCAGGAAAACAAGAAGAAAATAGACTTCAAAGAGTGACTGCCTTCATACTTGAATCCAAAATGTGAAACGTGATAGACTGGAGTTGGTAAAATGGAAGAATCAAAGCATGTCCTGAAATTATAATAGGCAGGCCTCTGAAATGAAGGAGCTGCTTAGCTAAGGGGACTCCCTCTCTCTCTCTCATGTAGCTGGTTTAGAGCCTACAGAACAAAAAATGAGGCCCCATGACGGCCCCAATAGGTCAGTGGATGAATAGTCATTTATCACGTAGGACCTGGGTTCTCGTTCCCTGCCTGCGATGTCCAGGTGGGCCAGAAGCTCTCCTCCACCAGGAAGGAGGGATGCACAACCTACTCTCATCTGGGTGATCACAGGTGGCAGTAAAACTGCGGGGGCACTGTGCATAGGAGTGGTAGAGTACACATGCTGGTGGATCAGGCAGGCTTCACCTTGAGGTTCCTTGTGCCCTCCTACATGGGTGGTTTGGGGGTTACAAAATGAACAGAAAAAGGCAGGTTGCTCAGTGGGCAGATGACACTCCATCTACACCTGGAGTCTTACGAGGGCTCCATCCAACATCTCTGTGGATGGCCTCAGGTAACTCGCCCTATCCCCAATTCTGGCAACTGGCTCTGGGGAGTTGACCACCTAGGAGCTACACAACAGGGGCCTGCTGCAAAAGGGGGGGTTGTAAGACTGTTGGGAGCTGATGTGTGGTGTACTGGTGTCCCTGTGGCACTAATACAGAGAGGTTGCTTCAAAAAAAGAAGACAGCATGGCTAGAGCTGATGGGGGTCCGACCCAGAGGACCAACAAAGTAAACAAATAAAGAAAAACTGAGATCCCTGCATACACTGTAGAAATACTGAACAAAGTTCAGCAGTGGGGATGGGATTATCTCCAGTGTGAATGCCAACAAACCAGTGGGAGGCAGTGACCAGGACTGGGTAACTTTCTCCCCAGTGACAGGGAAGACTAGCTAGGCCTCAGATACTAGGACCCAGGACATAAGAAAGGCAGGCTTTACGCCGGCCCAGTGGCACAGAGGGCTGAGGCATCGCACCTTACCTCCTACCACACCAGTGACCCATATTTGCAAGCAGGCACGAGTCACTGGGGCCGCTGCAGGAGGAAGGAGGAGGATCGAGTCGAGGACAGCCTTCCTCTCAGGGGTGGTGACTTGTCATCCCGCTGCATGACTGCAGGTGGAGGCCTGAGGGTAGGATGGGTCAGTGACACCAAGAGAAGGGATGGTGCTGCGAGACTCTGTAGTGTGCACACGCCTCCACATGTGCATGTTGATGTGTCGCACCCCAGCAACAGGAAGGAAGTGAGAAAATGGAGGAAAAACCCTCCTGGGCAATAGGATGATCGACCAACCCTCTGTAGTCCCTGCACCGGTGGCCAAGCACAATCACTTTCCTCAGGCCGAGGACAAGGTGCAGGTAAGTGCCAGAGGAGCCAGGTGACAGCGCTAGGGGTGGGGGTTGGTCAGGAAGGGGGCCACCAGGGAGCAGCAGGGGATATAAATACAATATAAAAAAACTGAAAGGCAGACTTCACATTACACCGGCCCTGGTAGCTGACTACCTGGCAAAGATAAATCCAAAGGGGCAGATGGGATACACCTCAGGATCATAATGGAATTAAACGGAATAACTGGTGGGACCTCTTGCACTATTCTTTTATGGGTCTGTCTGTACAGGTGGGTACTGGATGACAGGAAAGTGGCTGATTTGGTCATCTTCAACATGGGAAAGGTCAGACCTGGGCAACTACAGGCTGGTCAGCCTGACATCAGTGCTGTGCAAGGTTCTGGAATCCATTCTCAGGGACAGAGTAATGGATCACTTGATAGAAACCAACATTCTCACCCCCTCTCAGCACAAGGTTCTCACCCCCTCTCTGCATGACTTTATGAGGGGGAGATTGTGCCAAACCCACCTGATCACCTTCATCGAGGGGGGAAACCACGGACGTGGACAGTGGCAGGGCCATAGACGTTGTCCATTTGGACATCAGAAATATAGAAACATCAAATGTGTCAGCAGAAAAGGACCACTTCACCCACCCAGTCTGCCCAGATGATTCCTGCCTAGTCTGTCTCCACAGACTGTAGCTGATCTCTGGCAATGCTCCCTCCTCCCTGCCTATCTATTAATATTCCCCTATGTCTGCCCCATGCATGTTTGAAGCCCTGTACTGCTTTTGCCTCCACCACGTCCGCTGGCAGTCTGTTCCTTACATTCACCACTCTTTCAGTGACATAGAACTTACTCATATCTCTCTTAACCTCCACTCTCCTCCAGCTTCATTGCATGCCCTCTGCTCCTGATGTTCTTTCCCATTTGAAAGAGACTCCCCTCCTGCACCCAGTTCACCCCCATGAGGTACTTGTAGGTCTCTATCAATGTCCACTCTCACTCTTCGCTCTCTCTCTTTCAGTGTGTACATGTTGAGATCCCTCAGTCTGTCCTCGTAGGCCTTTTGGTGCAACCCCTCCACCATTTTGGTTTCCTTCCTCTGGAATGCTTCCACCATGTTGATGTCTTTATTGAGGTGTGGCCTCCAGAACTGGATGCAGTACTCTAGATGGGGTCTCACAAGCAAGTGTTAGATTGGTAGCACCACCTCCCTCCGGCTAGAGATACCTCTCCCTATGCCTCCCAGCATTCTACTGGCCCCACACACTGCTTTTTCACACTGCTCTGCCACTTTGAGGTCATCAGATATGATAACCCCTAGGTCCCTTTCCTGCTTGGTGACTATCAGTATCTCCCACCATCCTATATTTAGCACCTGGGTTCCTACGCCCACGGTGCATTATTTTGCACTTTTTGGCACTAAACCCCAACTGCCATGCTCTTGACTACTCCTTGAGTTTCCTAAGGTCCCTACACATTGTCTCTGCCCCTACCTGAGTGTCCACCCTAGTACAGATTTTGGTGTCATTTGCAAAAAGGCATACCTTCCCTTCTAGTTCTTCTGCAATGACACTTATGAAAACATTGAAGAGGACCAATCCTAGTACTGAGCTCTGTGGCACACCGCGGGTCACTCTCCCCTCATTAGAGTAAGATTCATTAACCACCACCCTGTGTTGCCTGTCCAGCGAAAAGTTTCTTATCCAGTTCACCACTTTGGGTCCCGCCCCTAGTCTGCTCAATTTCTTTATCAGCCTCCTGTGTGACATGGTGCCGAAGGCCTTGCTAAGGTCCAAGGGTCCGATTCACGAAGGTGGATGCAGCGCTTGCGTCAAGCCCTGCATCCAACCTGTTTTTTTGATGCAGCTGCGCCAAACACACATTGCTGCAATTTGTGCCTGATTCAAGAAGATCGGGTGCATTTGTGACACTTTTCCCACTTTATGGCAACTTGCGCCAAATATTTGGCACAAGGCTTGCAAAAAGGGTGCCAAGTTTGCTGCAAGTTAGATCAGCAAAAAGCTGGTCTAACTTGCGGTACTTGATGCACAGGATTGAGAATCCCCAATTGCCGGCCAGGGAATGCTGCAAGCCCAGGGCACCATATGTTCGGAGCACCCATGGCTCGCGGCATTCCTGACACGTTTGTGAATCGGGCCCCAGATAGGCCACGTTGACTGCCCTTCCCTGATCTATTTCCCTGGTCACACAGTTGAAGAAGTCAATCAAATTTATCTGGCATGCCCCCCCCCATGAATCCATGTGGCCTTTCTAGCCCTACCAACCTTTTCCTGTAATAGGATTTCCTTTCATTTCACCACCACTTAAGTGAACTTGACTGGCCTATAGTTGTTAGCCTCCTCCCTGCTGCTGCTGTTATAGACAGAGACCATATCTGCTCTCCTCCAGTCCTCTGGAACCATGCCTGGTTCCAGTGAGCTGTTGAATATGGGCATCAGAATGGCAGCTAGCTCCTCCCTGACTACCTTTAGTACGCTTGGGTGTATCCTGTCCAGTCCCATAGCCTTGTTGACTTTCCTCTGAAAATGGACTTGTGTCCACCCCCCCTTGTTCCTGCTACTCTCTGGAGGTCCCCCCCCCCACACTGTGAAGACTGAGCAGAAGTACCCGTTTAGGATGTTTGCTTTTTCTTGATCCTCTTCTGCAGTCTCCCCTGCCACCCTTCTTATCCTCACTATCCCTCCCTTGATTTCCTTGTCTCCCTTATGTACCTGAAGAAAGTCTTATCCCCTTTAGTCACCCCTTTGGATATCCTTTCCTCTGTCTGTGCCTTTGCTGCCCTCACTGCCTTTCCTGCTTCCCTCTGTTTTATTTGGTATACCTCCCTCTCTTCCTCACTCTGCATCTCCTTATACTTCCTGAATGCCACCCTTTTCTCCTTCACCATCTTGGTCATCTCCCTAGAAAACCACAATGGTCCCTTTTCCTTCTACTTTTACTCACATCCTATATGCAGAGGTTGGTTGCCTTAATTATGCCCTGCCTCATTTTTCCCTGCTGTGCCTTCACCTCTCCCTGGCAATCCTCCTAATTAGTCAGTTTCTGAGGCAGTCTCCCATTTTTTTTAAATCCACCCCCCTAATAACCAGGACCCTCGTCCTCATGTGGTTTATGTCTCTGTTCTCGACTTAATATTAAACCACACTGAATGGTCACTGGTACATAGGGGACTGCCCACAGTGACGTTTGCAATGCTGTCCCAGTTTGTAAACACCAGATCCAGCACTGCCCCATCCCTAGTGGGTTCTTTGACTAGCTGCCTGAGAAAAGCCCCTTGTAGGGAATCAAGGATGGACCTGCTCCATGCTGAAGCTGAAGCTGGAAGGCTCCCATCCAAATCTGGCAAACTGTAAACCCCAACAAGCAGCACCTTCCCCTTACTTGCCATCCTGACAATGGCTTCCCCAGGTGCCTTATTCAACTCCTCTCCCTGTGCAGGGGGTAAGTAACTGTGATTTTCCTAAGCTGTATGTGGATAGGACCCAACAACAGCTGTGTATGAGAGCTCAAGAACATATAAGGGCCATTGGCTTTGGGGATAACCGAATTGCACTGGGACGTCACTCTAGGGAATGCCATGGCTGTAACCCAAGGACATTCAAATTTAGATCCCTGGAACAGGTCCCAGTACCCCCAAGAGGTAGGAAAAGACTAGAAATTCTAAATAAAAGAGTTGAAATGGGTGTACAAACTGCATGCTCTCAGTCCTGAGAGCCTGAACAAAACTTTGATTTAAGGCCATTCCTGTAGCTTGCATTTGGCTTTCTGTCTTCCTTATAGTGTATAGTGGAATGCTGTTATGCATGAAATTCCATGCCTGAACATGATTGTTCTGCTGCAGTAGTGATGTCATTATGTTGTTCTGCTGCAGCAGAACCACTTGGAATCCTGGAACATTGTTGCTTTCCTCTATTTAATTCTGTGGCGACAGTATTCTAGAACCTCTAGAGACTTTTCAAGTCAGTTTCATTATGAAAAAGAGAGAAAAAAACACAAAGCACACATTTCAAATAGTACTACTATACACTATAAAAAATACAGGATGAGCAACTTTATGCACACCCTGTGTGTTTTCTCACCTTGGGGTTCTGATTCCCATGGACCTCTCAAGCTTCGCTCTCGAGGCCAGAGGGAATCAGAACCCATCTGTGGATGAACATGCTGGTTGTGCATAGTTGCTCATCCAGTGTTCTCTGTGTTATACTGGGGTCCCTTGAAACGTGCTACATTGTTAAGGAACATGGTTATTTTGTGCAGTGGCAGCCATACAAGGTGACCAGGATGGTGGCAGCTGTGTAATAATTGGCCACATGCTGAACAGGTATAAAATTCATCTGATTTACATACGGTTTTTGCACTGTTGCATTTAAGCACTTGGATTTATGTCTTGGAATATTCAGAGGGAACACTCTCAATAACCCCATGATTACTAAGGTATTACAAATATGGAAAATCAATTCCCTGTCTAATGTTTGTGTCCATACAGGTACATGCATGTTTTGGTTTGGATCTGGGGATTTTCGATTCTCCTTTAAAAATATTTTTAACGCCGGCGACCCGGGTTCGGGAGCGGACTCGGGTGGTCGGGGGTCGGCAGGGGGAGGGAGGATCGAGCGTCCCAAAGGATGCTCTCCTCCCTCAGGGGTGGGAACCAAGAACGCTTCGCGTGCTCTACATCATCTGTAGCCGTGGAAGCACCGACAATTGAGGGATGGAGGTGGCTCCATCTAATGGAGTCGGGAGGGGCGTCGCTGGCGCATGAGTGCTCTGGTGTAGCATGCACGCCATCACTGGGACGTACATCCCAAGCGTTCTCGGCGTCCCCAGAGGGTAGGGGACATAAGGGGAGAAAATTGAAAATCTCTCCGCAGCCCTAGATGAAGGCCGCCCTAAGTCCACCCGGACCACCTACAGGACAGACCCCACTGTGCAAGGAGAGGAGGATGGGCACTCTAGGGGCAGATCCCTAAGGTGGGGAAGGGAGACATGAGCGGACGGAAGGAGGGGGCTCCGGAGGTAGGAAGGAGGATAAAGAAGAAAAGTAAAAAAAAAAAATATATATTTTTAAGTTTATGCCCCAGCTGCATACACAGCATACATCATTCTCTTATTTGACAAGTTCAGTTTATAATAATTATATATAAAAAATTCTGTACTTGTGCTCAGTGTGATCATTTACATTGTTCTCAGCTTTGAAAAAGTTCAATTGGTGGGGACTCCTACCCCCTTTCTTTGAAGAAAGAAAACGTTTTTCTTTGTTTTTTTTTTTTTCTTTGTTGATTATCACACAAGTTATAGCAAAATGCATTTTGTTTATGGAGCTGTGAGCCTTAGATCCATGAGGATTAATAACACTGTTTATGCAATATCTTTTTAAACAATAAAATTCTCACTTGGAATAAAATGTACATCGAATCTACTTGATCACATAAAAATATAAATGTTAATAGTTTAGAATCCATTTATTTAAAGGCTTTATCAGGTAGGCATGCTGAGCAGACTACTGTTCTATTCCCAGATGCACTCTGGGGGTAGGGTGAGAGGGAGTACAGACATATTAGACATGTTCAGACAACATTACAGGATAATCATACAAGGTAAAGTGCAGTATTACAGGCAGTTGTACAACAAGTCATATGACAGTAAAATATAGTAACAGGTTAGATTACAGTGGCGAGGCATATGACAAATAAAAATAAAGGAACAGTACATAGTATAGATACAACCCTATTTCAGGAGGTCCTGTTTGCAGAGTTAAGAGCTCGCATGGGTGCATGTGCAGATGGGGGAGAAATGTTTTTGCAGAAGGGGGTTAAGGTGCTGTTGGGGGGGGGAGGCATGCCGGAAATCCAGGGGAGTGAGTTCCAGAGTTTAGGCATGCGATATGTAAATGCTGACTGGCCTGTTGAGGTTGACATGAGCCGAATGGACAGTAGATGCGAGTCATTTTTCCTCAGTGCGTAACCCTGGAAGGTAGAGGCTGAGAAGACAGAGATAAGATAGGGAGGGGAGGGACTGTGTCCAATATTTGGCCGTGATACTGGCACAGTGAGAGTGATCCCAGTCCTGCAACGAGGGGAAGTCTAGGTTATGGTATAGGACACAGTGATGAGTGTTTGGAGGACAGTCAAGGGCAAGGCAACAGAAGGAATGGAAAAAGGGGTCCAGTCTAGCTAGGGTGGACTTAGGGGTGGCACTGTAAACTATGTCTCCATAGTCGAAGATGGCGAGAATCATCTTCTACACAATTGCGCGGTGAGCCGGTGGTGGGATGCAGCCACGATTGCAGTACAATGCGCCCAGCTTGGGGTGAAGCTTTTTGTGGATGTCGTCAATATGTGTGGAGAAGTCTGTGTGCTGGCCAAGCCAGACCTTGAGAAATCTGCAGGAGGTGCAAGTCTCAAGAGTAGTCCCATCCAGGGTGTGGAAGGAGGCGGTGGAGGGCAGCCTTGAAAGTCTCTGCCTTGTGCCGAAGGTCATAGAGACAGTTTTCTTGGCGTTGAGAAAGAGCTGATTTGAGCAAAACCAGCACTGAACTGCATTGAAGTCCTGCTGGAGTCTGGTCGCCACATCGAAGATAAAGGGGCCGGATGTGTACAGTACTGTATCATCTGCATACATGTGAATGGATGTGTGAGGGCAGACAGAGGGCAGGTCATTGAGAAAGATGGAGAACAGAAGTGGGCCAAGGACTTAGCCTTGGGGTACAACAGAGGTAACAGGGAGAGAAGCAGAGATGGTGTTGCCAGTTCTGATGGATTGGGATCTGCCTATCAGGTAGGAATGAAACCAGATGGTGGCCATGCTTGAGAGCTCTGCGAGAGAGAGAGCTTAGATAGAAGAAGGGAGTGGGAGATGGTGACAAAGGCTTTAGCCGGGTTGACGAAAATGGCTGAGATAATATGGCCTCTATCCATACAGTGAGGATGGAATCAGTGAACCTTAGGAGAGAGGTGGTGATGGAGTGGGACTTCCTAAAGCCAGACTGGTAGGATGTGAAAAAGGAAGACGAATCAAGATAGGAGGAGAGTTGTGACAGGACTAGGTGTTCCTGGATTTTAGCCAAGATAGGTAGGAGGGAAATCGGGCGGTAATTCCCAGGAGCAGAGGGTCACCGCCTTTAGGAAGGGGGAGGACTGTGTCGTGCTTCCACTCGGCTGGGATAGCAGCTAGAGAGAAAGAAAGGTTATAGAGTGAAGTCAGGGGGACTTGCACTAATGAAGTCATTAATATGAATGAATAATGGTATTTAAAGTCACCTGTTACCTCTAAGCACCGCCCCAGACGAAGCCTTTGCAGCAAATGCACATGGGGTAACTATTTTGCCTTGCCAGTTTTTACATCAAATATTTCACTCTGCCTGCTGTTTCTTGCAGCCTTTTTTGCTTTTCTAGGTCGGTATACCACCCCTGTATGGACAGTGGCCCAAGTACCTGTCTCCAGGACGACCCACAGCACCTCCAGCCATTCTTTTTCCTCCAGGTGCCTTTGTAGTTCCATGGCCTTGATTCCATCCCTCATATATAGTACAACCCCTCTTCCCCTCCTCCCTTGCCTGTCTCTCCTAAATGGACAGTAGCCTGGTAGGGCCATGTCCCAGTCATGGCTGTCAGTGCACCATTGCTCCATTATGGCCACCAAATCCAGGCTAGCCTCTGCCATGATGGCCTCCAGGCCCAGAATTTTATTTGCCAGACTCCTTGCATTTATGTACGTGATACTCCATACCTTACTCCTTCCCTGCCTGCTTCCCGCTTCCCTCTCCTGCTTGTGCTGTTCCCTGAAGCTCCCCTGACCCCCCTCTTCCCTTGTTACATACTCAGTTACCTGTCTCATTTACTCCTTTCTTCTTACTTTCCTAATTTATACTTATTCTGTCCTTTGCCTTGTCCTCACCTCTGTCTTCTTGCACCCCTGCCCTGGGGGAGCTTACTCCCCTCAGGCTCTACCTGCCTGCTGCTTCATCATCTGGGGGGAGGCAGTTGTTGCCTCCTTGGTTTTACAGCCTCCTCCCCAGCTAGTTTAAGAAAAGCTTTTGACACGTGGGGCATGTAATGCATCTGTTCAAAATAAACCCGCGAGGTACACATGAGGCATGTGCAAGGTGGCTTGCTAATTGGCTTGGGGGCAGGAAGCTGAGGACTGTGTTTGAGGAGTGCTACTCTGAGTGGGGGGAGTTATTCAACAGCATTCTTCAGGGATTTGTGCTGGGGCTCCTCCTTTTCAACATTTTCTTTAACAATCTGGAAGCTGAAGTATATAGCAGGCTGCTTATGTTCACCGATGACCCAAAGTTGCCCCCTGCAGTGGACTCCCTTAAGGATTAGGACCAACTTCTGGAGGACCTGAGCAAGCTGGGCTGCTGGTTGGACTTCTGCAGTCTGAGATTTAATGTAGTCAAATGCTAGGGTTGTCAGAACTAGTTCTAAATAAGCACTTGTCAATACCGAGTGTTCGCCGCATGCAGTGGTATCATAGGGGTTTGTGGTACGATCAAGAGTTCTCATGAAAGCCTTTGCATGCTGGTTAGTAATAAAAAGCACAAACTGTTTAGTAGCTGCCATGTCCGAGCTGGAATATGCCCTTTAGTCTGTTTCTCCTAGTATCTGTCCCCCGCTCCCAAAAGAAAAGCCGCTCGGCAGTACTGGACAGTTGCCTAGGGCCCACAGCAATAATATTCAACAGTGTCCCCACCACCCTCTCTTTCCTGCAAGGTCCCCAAGACCCCCACTCACAGAGCTGAAAGAGTCCCCATCCACTCCACTCCTCAACCACCCCAGCAGTGGCGTTTTGAACTTTGGCTCTCTTCCGGCCCCAGCCAACCATCCTCCTCTGCTGCCCCCAAGCCGTACTTAATGAGTTGCTCTTTGCTCCCAGCACTTTGCCACTACCACATTGCTGGCTGCCAATGGAGCAGCCCTAACCTGCACAGGGTGCACCATGAAAATTAATTGGGTTTCAGGGAAGGGGGATCGTGGAGAGGGGAGGCACCACAAGACTACCAATATTTTTTGTTTTATTTTTATATGGGGACTACGGGGATCAGACATCGTGGGAGGGGGGAGGGACCACTAGTCTACCAGGGTATTGTTTTTTATAAACAGATGGGGATCGGGCATCAGGGTTGGGGGAGGGACTACTAGACTACCAGGTATGTTTTTTTTTATATATTATATATTATTATGGGGATGGTGATCACACATTGGGGGGAGGGGTACAGGACCATTAGACTACTGCGATCACACATGGGAGGGAACACTAGACTGACAGAGAGATCAGTATGGTCACCAGCAAGAAATATAAATGGACAGTTTTCTTTGCTGCAGGCAAAATTCCAGGCTATGACAGATCAGCCTGGCTTGCTGGGCAGCTCACATCAAAGGGATGGCAACTTCTTTTGAAGTTGGTGACCGTCCCTGTCCAGCACGCTGAAACTCTGTCAGTCAGCCTGGGTGCTGATTGGTCTGTCACTGTCATGCCCCTGCTACACTGATCTGCATTGGGTGGACAGGGTCACACCCCTCAAAAGGCACTCTCATACCAGTGTGTACACTTGTGTGCACATCAAACACAAAAAAATTAGAACCCTTTCAGAACCTAGGGGTTCGAGCTCTAATTTAAAACTAGAACACCCATGGGTTCTAAGTATTAAGGGTTCTAAATATTAAATCACATTCTTTTTTTACTTGTTTAGACATTTCAAAACATGAGATGCTAATCTGGAAAACAATCTAATTAGTGGGATTTACATTCTGATAAGATACATATCCTCTCAGCACAAAGGCAGTCATTCTCAATACACAGAAAAGCAAGCAGTTAGGCGCACATCCCAGGGCTCTACTCAAATGAAAACTCGACAGCCGCTGTAGTGGAAAGGTCAGCACTCAAAAAAAATGGCTCATCATGACTTTATGGAAACACAAGCAGCTGAGCACCGCCCACCGTATAAAATCCAATCCTTGAACCAAAAGGAAGCGAGCATGTGCGAAACCGGTCGGGCCCTGTGAGTGGGGTTACACACCTTGTGGCACTTTTGCAACTTTGATTTTTTCCTTGCATTTCTGGACATTAAATACTTTTGCTTGCTGATTCCTGCCTCTTGCCTTTTGGTTCGTGGATTGGATTTTATACGGTGGATGGTGCTCGGCTGTTTGTGCTTCCTGACTGTTTTTTGCCACTTGCACATCGCGTCTTGGAGCTGCCCTTCCTGCCTGCTCATCATGACTTTATGCCATCAGCTTTATTCTTTATTAAACTTCAAGGGTGCCGGAAGATGGTAAAAGCTGAGGGGGCTGAGAATCAAAAAGGCACTTATAAGGGAACAAAGGGCACTTTTTCTACTAGTTTTTGCCATACAGAAATAAAAAGTGGAGGGGCTCCCGCCCCTTCCGCCCCCCTGGTTCCGGCACCTATGTTAAACTTCACTTCAGCATAGCAGCAACAGCAGGTCATTCCAGAGCAGTATCCAGATATAACAGCTGTAGCTAGTGCAGCCACTTATGCGTGGCAAACTTTAAAACAAACTTTTTACTTGCCGACCGTTGCACTTACTGAAGCTCAGAAAAGTGAAGGGTGAATAAAACTCATTTACAGTGGTGTCCTTCTGTGTACTAATACAAATATGGTTCGCATTCAACACAGCATTATAAAAATGTAACAATCAACATTTATGTTATTACATCTAGAACAATGTCTGGGGAGTAGTATATAATGAATTTTATTTACATACCTGAGGTATGTGGTGCCACATAGCCACAAGAGGAACGCTGAAGTGGTTTATAAGACATCACACACCGAAGGTGTGCAAAACACAAGAACAAAATAAGTTGTTACTCTACTATCCAGACTAAGAACATTTAACTTGAGGCATCTAGCAAACTGAAGACTCTGAAACTGGATATGCCCAGAAAATGTAGAAGTCTTATCTTTGACTGACCCCCTAACACACTTTAATAAAAAGTACAATTTTGTACACCACACACCAGTTAGAATTAATTCAGGTCCCTGTAAAGTGTGCAGTCATGTATGTCAAATGGACTGTCCAGGATAAATCTCGCCATGTGAAGATATAAGGTATCAAGTTTTGAGAGAGATATCTGCTTGGCTTTGTCATAAAGTGCATCAGCATAGTTAGTCAAAGGAAGAATAAGTGAATTATCTTTTTCTTCTATAATGTCGGAGAAAAGAAGCATCTTGTTTCTGTAGAAAAAATGGACCTAGAGTCCATTCTTTAATTACTTTCTTACTCTGTACGCTGCATACTTAAATCACTGTTTGAATATTTGATGGACGAACTGAAGATCAGAAAATGGATCTCAGTCATGTTACTACACAGGCCTCTTAGTAACCTAGATAATATTCTGGTAACCTTGGACTGCCAAACTATTGATAGATTTGACCAGAGATGGGTAAACATTTCCATTTTTAAGTAGGAATTATTCTCATTAGAGTCCTGAAAGGTTCCAAAGCAATCAGGTTTCCAAATGTCTTTTTAAACTTAGCAATATGCATACCAACTAGTGACATCATCAGCTGCACTTAGTGACTCCTGACGCTCATACTGCTATATGTATGGGCTACAACATAAATATAATGGAGCAGCCCCTCAATTGGTTCCATTTTCATTGAAGCAGCAACTTATGTCAGTAGCGGTATCAGCATCAGGAGACACCCACTGAATGCAGCCAGTGATGTCGCTGGTTGGAACACCCAATGCAAGTACAGTATCAGCATCAGGAGACACTGATTGATTGCAGCCAATGATGTCGCTGGTTAGGACACCCTATGCACGTAGTCTCATTAGTATCAAGAGACACTTACTGATTGCAGCCAATGTTGTCACTGGTTGGGACACCCCATGCAAGTGGCAGTATCAGCATCAGGAGACACTGACTGTAACTGATGATGTCACTGGTTGGGACACCTCATGCAAGTAGCAGTATCAGTGTCAGGAGACGCTGACTGATTGTAGCTGAGGATGTGACTGGTAGAACAGCCCATGTAAGTGTCAGAGTTAGGTGCCACTGACTGATTGCAACTGATGATGATGTCACTGGTTGGTACACCTCATGCAAGTAGCGGTATCAGTATCAGGAGACACTGACTGATTGTGACTGATGATGTCACTGTTAGAACAGCCCATGCAAGCAGCGGTATCAGCATCAGGAGTCACTGACTGATTGTAACTGATGATGTCACTGTTAGAACAACCCATGGGAATAGCAGTATAAGCATTAGCAGCCACTGATGGATCGCAACCTATGACATCACGGGTTGTA
The DNA here is from genome assembly GCA_016271365.2 of Neoceratodus forsteri. Lineage (NCBI taxonomy): Eukaryota > Metazoa > Chordata > Ceratodontiformes > Ceratodontidae > Neoceratodus > Neoceratodus forsteri. The sequence continues at coordinate 89,999,651 of JADMNL010000026.1, read as the reverse complement.
ACACCTATAATGGAGCAGCCATGGGGGGGGGACTAAATACAGAGCTGGAGCATAGACATTGGGGACTGAGCTCCATTTTCATGCATGGCTGGGGATAGTCCCCACCCCTCCCGTACAACCTTGCCCAGGGTTAGTGACTAGCAGAAGCTCAGTGACCACTGTATAGCTACTGCATTGCTCATCTATGCAACCAGCTCCTCAGTGTGGAATTCAATTGAAGTAACAGCTTATACAAGTAGCAGTACTGATATCAGAAGCCGCTAATTCCAATTGATGGTGTCACTGGTGGGAGCAGCTATAATAGTGCAAAAGGGAGCAACATGCAGAGCTGGCTATGAAGACTAAGGAGACAGGAAATGAAAAGTGAGACCTATACAGAAAGAGAACAGGGACTAAGTGTGTAGAATTTACAATGCACAGAATCCCTAGTTCTCTGTGGAACTTCAGTCTGATTCCTGCAGATTTATTTTTGTTTGTTAGTTGTTTAACCAGGACTAGTACACTAAGCTGAAAGCTTGGGAGCACAGGGAAGTTAAGTGATTTGCTCAGGGTCACAGTCTGCAAGTGGAAGCTGTGGGATTCAAACCCAGGTCTGGTCTGCTGGATGTCACCAGATTTCCAGCTCACAGCCTTAAACCATTGCGCTAAACTGCCTCATTCATTTCCATAGCAGAATGCAAGCCTGCCTCTAGCTAAAATGTGATGTGATGTCATTGATGACATCACATGCTTAGTATGGAGGAGGAGCTTCAGTTCACTGTAATCACGGAGGGGGACAGGAGTCAGACACTAAGGAAAAAACGGTATATTTTAATTAAACATCAAGAACAATGAATTGTGTGACACTACATATAGTCTGAAGTGGAATGCACGTTCTGTGGAAAGTTCTGTGGTTGTGGAATCTCAGAATTCCTGGTGTCTTGGCAGTGTTGCAGTGTCTCTAATCCTCAACAGGGACAGCATTTTCAAAAGCCCTTGAAATGGATGCAACGCATATTATAAAAATGTCTTGGATAAAACAAGCAATCTGATTGGTTCAAATGAGAAAAATCATGATGCATTAACTTCACATTATAAAATGGCCAAAAAAAATCTAGTGATCTGATTGGCCAACAGCTGTCCAGACCTGTGCGGTAACTGACCAATAACCACACGGGTATGGAAAGTGCCTTGCACATCTTGGAACTTGTTTTCTAGGCTGACCTAACTGCATAGAACTATCACTACACTGCCACGGAATTCTCAGTAACTGTGACAGTTGGGAAAACCAAAAAAAGGTTCAACCAACAACTCGAGTGACTTACCTGCCAGCCAAACTTACCTCTTTGATGGGGCAAACCCAGCTATTTGGTGTAAGAAAGAATAGTTATTTACCGTAACAGTAGACATTTGAGAGAATCCCCTCCATTGAGCCACACCATGATACTGTAAGCTGTCGGCATCAGGACCATGCAGTTTTTGCTAGGTGGGTCCACCAGGGTGGGTGGGTCCACCCACATCGACTTGCCTCTCCAGTGCCTATATAATGTCATGTCGCCAGCATGTCTCAGTTCCCCCACCAGAGACAAGCTCTGAGGATTATCTGACTGGCAGGGACCGAAACAAGTAGAACCAAACCAAACACACAGGAGAGGATATGCAAACCTGAGTAAAGATGCCCAATTCAGGCACCAGAGGAGAACTAGCTTGCATAAGTGGGCAGGATAGCCACCCATCATCTGAGAAGGGGATGAGGAGGGAGCGGAACTGCGGCTCAATGGAGGAGATTCTGATGAAGATCTACTGTTACAGTAGGTAACTATTCTATCTTTTTCAAAGATATCTCCTTCCATTTAGCCACATCATGGAATGATTCCCAAGCAGTACCAAACACTGAGGGGGAAGGCAGGATCTAAAGATCCTGAGTAAGGAGGCCTTGCAGAACAGTAAGGCCAAAGCCGCATGTGTATGAGAGGCGATGTCCAGACTGTAGTGTTTAGTAAATGTATGAACAGTACTCCAAGTGATAGCAGCACAGATGTCAGCACTGGACACATTGTGGAAACAAGCCACTGAGGCAGGCACCCCAGAGGTGGAATGAGCATGGACAGGACCAGGAAACTGCTTACCATACTTCCAGTAACAGAAAGTCATGCAGCAGGCCAACCATTTGGATAGGCCCTGCTTAGAAATGGGAGTGCCCACCATTGAGGGGTGAAAGCCACAAATGGTTGAGAGGATTTTCTATAATCTTTGTTATGGTCTGTGGACATCCAGCATATGTAAACAACGTTCCTCACTATCTGTGGGAGTGGAGAAATAAACAGGAAAGTAGGGCTGGGTGAAATTTACCTTCTGCCAGTGGAATTCTGGTGATATGCTGATTTTGCTTCTGTGAAATTCCGCAACATTTTCGTTACATTTCTGTGAAATGTTGCCAAATTTGTGATTTTGGTTATTTACATCTAATTTAAAAACTTTGTGTCTAAATGACACCACATTTGGTATGGTGACTGTACTGATGACCATACATAGTTGTGCCAAGTGTTAGATCTCTAGCTTTAAAGGTGACTGAGGTATACGCCTCCAAACTTTCAGAAATTTTAAAATTACATTTTGCAATTATGTAAACTGCTGAATTTTAAGCCACTATAAGTTTAAAGCTAGAGAACAGAACATCACTAGTGTCATTAGGTTCATTGACCCTAAATATTAGGCTTTAAGGCAGCCCCCATGGCCCAGCATCAGAGAGCCATGCTGCCATGCCCAGGAAGTCGTGTTGGGAGGCAGGTCATGGCTAAAACTTACAATTTACATAACCAGTACATCTCTGTTTAGCAGTTTCTATGAATCTCACAAGAAAGTATGCATCTAAGTTTTTAGTTGTTTACCTCCAAGATGGCTAAGTTGTAAACACAGAAATATTTTCAGACATTTTCGCATGACTATTGACTTGCTAGTCTTTAAGCCCCTATATTTTCTCCACCCTTTATCCAAATGTTATGAAACTTGGCATGCTTTTAGGGACAACACATGACAATATGCATGCCACATTGCAGACCTCTAGCTGCGCAGGCCAAGTTATAGCCAATTAAAGAATTTGTGAAAATTCTGAACCATTTCACGAACTTTTGTGAAATGTCACGGAATGTCATGAAAATTACACGAATTTGGAATTTGCCAGTTTTGCCCAGCTCTACAGGAAAGTCAGTTGTCTGATTTAGTGTTCTCTCAGACATGACCTTCGGTAGAAAATAAGGATTAGTACGCAGTGTAACTATCCTTGTGAAAAATAAGAAAAGGAGGATCTGCAACCAGAGCCTGCAGTTCCAAAATGCATCTAACAGACATCATGGCCACTAGGAACGGTGTCTTCCAAGAGAAGAAGAGCAGCTCACAAGTCATAGCAGGCTCAAAGGGAAGTGCTGTCATGGTCTCTGGGACCAAATTAAAGCCCCACACTGGAACTGGATCATGGACTGGGGGTACAGAAGTACAGTAGGACACCTCTGAGGAACCTATGGACAACCCCAAGCTGGGCTACAGTCTTGCCATATGTGAGGGCATGAAAAGCCAAGTCTGCAGCCAAGTGAACCTTTATAGAGGAATACCCTCAGCCTGAGTCCTTAAGGGACAAGATGTAGTCAAGTACTAGATTAACTGGCCACATGAAGGAACCTAGGGCATAAGCAGCACATCCGACTGTGAAACAGTTCCATTTTTGCAAGTAAGCGTACCGTGTAGATAGTTTTGTAACCACCAAGAGAACAGCAGCAACCACTGGGGAAACCCCAAAGCAGGAGAATACCATGTGTTCAGGACCCAGGTGTGGAGGTACAGAGACCACAGATTCAGATGCATCAGAGCACCCTGCTCCTGTGTCAAAAGTCCTGCTCACAGAGGAAGTGAGACAGGAGGTTCCCCTGCCAATTGCTGAAGCAGAGGAAACCAAATTTGTCTGGGCCAGTATGGGGCATCCAGAATCAGGTTGGCTGGCTCAGCCCCCAGCTTGACCAGAATCCACTGTATGACAGGGAATGGGGAACCGGGGCACATGAATCTCCCTTTCCAGGAGAGGGACAACATGTCTTGCCAGAAAACTCCAGGCCCCGGAGCAAGCAAGCAGAAACATGGTAGTTTTGCATTGTACAGAGATGCAAACAGGTCTGTGTCTGGGCAACCCCATTTTATGAGGAATCCAAGAGCTCCCACTCATGGCAGAGCATCCTGGACTGACTAAGGTGATCCACCAGGACATTCAGAGTGTAGCTCCCTTCTTGACCTAATCCTTGTAAGCAAGCCTCATCTCTTTTTCCACTCAGGTGTGTTCTTTAACGACATCAGCGACCACTGTGCCATTGCATGCGTAAGGTCAGTGCAACTCCAAACCTCCTCTTCTTCTAAATACATCCACAAGAGATGTAAACGGAACTTCTGCCCAGATGCTTTTCTCTATGACCTCCAGTATGCTAACTGGCAGAAATTTTACCTTGCATCTTCTGTGGAAGAGGCACATGAGGTACTTCATGAAATACTCACCAGAACCCTAGACCTCCATGCCCCAGTTACCAAAAGAAGAACCAAAAGAAAGTCCTGTCCCTGGATCACTGATAACCTAAAGACTGCATTATGGCATAGGGATGCTCTTTGGAAAAGAGACAGAAAGTCTAAATTGGCTACAGACTGGTCTGCTTTCCCAACCACAAGGAATTTCTGCACGAAAACTATCACAGCTGTGAAGTCTAGTTATTTCCGCTCTGAGCTTAACACATCCATTAACTCTGCTACTAAGTTTTGAAAAACTTTAAGGGAGGTAGAAGGCCATAACAGTGCTGGTACATTTCCACACAAAATTTCGACTGGTGGTACCCACACTACAGATAAAAATGAGATCCTTGCCCTCCTTAACAATCACTTTGCCACAGCAGGGATGGCATTTGATACCTCCCCAGCAAATACCATCAGGGCACAGTTCCTTAGTCAGTCATCTGATTGCCATGATCCAGAATCTATTGACCCTCACCTCTCTTTCTCCTTCAGCTTGATTCCAAGAAATGTGCAGGTGCGGATATGATTGAGCCTTTCTTCCTAAAGTTGGCCTACTATATTCCCCCCCCCCCCATTACCCACCTTTTCAATTTGTCTCTCAATCAGGGCTCCCTCCTCAAGGTTTGGAAGACAGCCCATGTCATCCCTCTATTCAAATCAGGGGACCCCTGCGACCTAAATAATTACCGCCCAATCTCCTTGCTCCCAACCTTGTCAAAACTATTGAACAAGGTAGTAAATGAACAGTTCAGATCTCATCTGGAAAGTTTTAATCTACTAAACCCAATTCAATCCGGTTTCCGTCCAATGCATAGTACCTCCACTGCCCTTGCCAAGGTTATAAATGACTAGCAGTCCACACTTGATAACAAGCAATATATATACTTCTTGTTTCTGAACCTTAGCAAGGCTTTCAACACTGTGGACCATGATTTACTCCTGGTGACCCTGAAGAAAGTTAGGGTGGACAACCTGGCCCTAAGTTGGCTTGCAAACTATCTTGTGAACAGAGAGCAGCAGGTCAAGGCTGAAGGAGACCTATTGGCAAAAAAAAATACTCCTTAGAGGGGTCCCACAAGGATCCATACTGGGTCCACTTCTCTTTGCCATTTATATTAATTAAATCGACACTTGCCTAAAGTCATCTAGTATCCATCTCTTTGCTGATGATACAGTGCATTTACAGATCAACTCCGGATCATGCCACTTTGGACCTCCAGAATGATTTGGACATTCTCCCCAAAAATATACTCAACTTGAAACTCTTGCTCAATGCCAAAAATACTAAGGCCATGATTTTCTCTCCACTGGCCCCTCATCTCAAAAAAAAAAAAACCAGATAAGGTTCCTCACATAAGCACCCTTTTGGGAGAAGCCCTGGAGTTTGTGAACAATTCAAATACCTGGGGGTCTGGATTGACTACAAATTGTCCTTGACTGATCACATTGAAGAACTCACTAAGAAACGGCGTCAAAGGCTTGGTATTTTCTTCAGGATCAAGCACTCACTAACCCAGGAGGCTAGAAAACTCCTAGTTCAAGCTACCTTCTTGCCTCTCCTAGACTATGCAGACTTCATATATGGCCATAGTACTATCACAGCTCTCTCCAAGCTTGATACCCTATACCACAGATCCCTTAGGTTCATTTCAGATGCCCCTCATGACACGCACCACTGCATCCTCTATTCCTCCATAGGCTGGAGCTCCCTTAGCTTCAGGAGGCAAAAGAATGCTATTCTATGGACATAGAAGACAATCACTCATGAATTTCCTCAGTACCTCACAAGCTGCCTAACTCCCCGCATCCCTAGTGGCTATTCTCTCAGAAGTCTTACCATCTTATCTCTGGCTATCCCTAAAGTTAAAACGCGCTTTGGTAGAGCCTCAAAAAGCTTCACTCTTCCTACGCTCTGGAATAAGATCCAGAAAACCTTAAGGCTCGCTTCCCCTATCACGTTTTCACTCTTCAAATCCTTGTTCCTGAGGATCGTCTCAGAGGCCTGTCTTTATTTCAAGTCAAGGTCTTAACATCATGATTTGTTACTGCTTTCAATTCTGGACTTACACCTCAACCATTGCCTGAGGCATCATTTGAGTCCTCCCTTCTGTCATTGTCCAAATCAAGGTCCCAACATCAAAAACTGTCTTTGTTTCAAATATTGGACTTAAACCCCAACCATTGCCTGTGGCATCTGTCGTGTTCTCCCTTCAAACAGTCCTTCCTCTCTAGGCCATCATGTCCAACCCTCTCCTAGCTTGGCTGACCTTCCTTCCCCACTCCCTATACCCCCTCCCCTTCCCACCCCACTTGCCAGGACATGCCTACAGTACTTATCAAAGGACTCTTTCATCTCAATCTTCTTCACACTTTGACGCTAGAGGAACTGCCACTCCTGCTCACTATGACTCCTTCAATGATGTTTACTGTATAAACTTTAGCTCATTACCTTACATCCATATATCTGTATCCATGCAATTGTATTTAAATGGCACTACCTTCTGTTGAACCTACTGCTATGTTCTGGTGCAAGTATCTTGTCACATGTGATAGTTATATGTTATTATGTTGTTATTATTACTATGTAATTGTTATGTACGTTTACTCAACTTGTTATGTCTTAACCCTGTTGGCAATTGTTTTGCCCCGGGTCCAGCTTGTAAATGAGCTTGTCTCAATGATGTTCCGCCTGGCAAAATAAAGATTTTGACTGACTGATTGATTGATTGATTCAGGGTACCAGGGAGGAACACTGCAGATAGAAACATGTTGCATTCTATCGCTCAGTGCCAAACTCTCATCGCCTCTCTGCAGAGAGGATACAAGTGGACTCTGCCCTGTTGGTTGTTGCAGTACATCACTGAAATTTTGTCTGTACTGATCAACAGATTATGCCCTGGAAGCAAGGTGGCAAAGGCCTGTAGGCCACGCAGAACAGCCCTCATCTCCAGAGTGTTGCCGTGCAAAACCAAATCTAAAGCTGTCAATTGATCCTGAGTTCTGAAGGGTCACAGATGGGCACTTCATCCTGAAACCGAGGCGTCCATTACAATCCCAAGGAGCAGTGAAGGATGGAGAAATGGTGACCCTTTCTCAAGATTGGAGTGGTCCATCACCAGATCAGGGAGCAATGTAGTGGAGTCACTTGTGTGAGATGCTGCAACTCGTCAGAATGCTGCGCCTCCTGTGCCCAGAGGAACCATTGTAGGATCCTTGTGTACAGTCATGCCAGAGGGACAGTCAGTGTGGCTGTAGCCACGAGGCAGATGAGATGCAGCAGGCACCTGGACAATTTAAAGTCTCTGGGTGAGACCAGCTGAGCCTGGGCCACCAGTGTCACGCAACGGTCCATGGGTAGAAACATCTGATCCAACTCCATGTTCAGGACAGCCCCTACATATTGCAGACATTTGCACAGAGTGAGAACTGACTTCGGCTCATTGACCAAAACACTAAAATGGTCAAACAGCTGTCTGGTCCAAAACAGGGTATGAACTATTGCATCCCACAATGGGGCTTTCAGAAGCCAGTTGTCTATATATGGGAAAACAGAGGCCCCGTGGAGGGCAGCTCCTACTGTAGCAGAAACATTGGTAAAGACAACTGGTGCAGAACACAAACCAAAGGGCAAGACACAAAACTGACAGTGCAAACCCTGGAGAATGAAATGCAGGTACTTCCGATGAACCTTGTGGATTTTAACATGAAGGTATTCGTGCTTCATAACCACAGCAACCATCTAATCACCCTACAGTAATAAAGGAAGGGGGACTGCAGAGAAACCATTCAGAACTTTTTGTATTTGATAAGTAGATTTAGTCTGCAAAGATCTAGTATGGGTATCAAACCCCCAGTCCATTTTGTTTCCAGGAAATACTGAGAGTAATAGTCCAAGTTTTGTTCTGAAGCTGGGATGGGCTCTACAGTTGTCTTGTGGAGGAGGGTTTGACTCTCCTCTAGCAGGAGGGCAAGATGTCCCAAAGGGTATCTGTTTGGCAGAGGAGGGGTCACTGGAGGAACAGAAATGAGCTCTAGGGTGTGTCCTATCTGAATTACTCCCAGGACCCAAGCATCGGTTGTGATCACCCTCTGCTTTTGTAAGAAGAGGGAGATTCAGCCTCCTACCAGATCTTCCTGAGGCAGCAAGGCCAGAGGAAGGGAAGGGGAGTCAAGTAAGTGCCGGGGTGTTGGGGGTACCAATAATGGTCTGACCTTTTATAAGTTTGGCATGGGCACCGGGAGAAAACTTTGTGGCCTGGGAAGTGGAAGGCTGAGGTCTCTGGAAACCACATCCCAGACCCCTGGAATAGCCAGTGCCTGGACATGTGGAGGGCTGATGAAAATAACATATGTCCCTACCTCAGGGCTTAGGGTTTAGAGTGTGCAGAGATCTCAGTGTCATCTTTGAGGACTATAGAGCCCTCAGAACATTCTGTTTGTCAGATCCAAAAAGTTGCTTTCTTCTGAATGGGGCATTAAGTACTGATTGCTGAACATCAGAGGCAAATCCTGCCACCCTCAGCCAAGAGTGGCAGTGGATGCAAATCCCAGAAGCTGCATCCCAGACAGCAGCGTCCAATGCATCATGAGCAGAGTGGAGTAGGTGCTTTCTGGCTTCTTGGCTATTGGCAACTGTGCTGCGTCGGTATCTTGTCTGGGCCATCTGGCATTTTACCACCTGGGGGACCATTGTTTTCCAATGCAATGTTGATGCTTTGTCACATATGCCTAATAGTTTGCAATCCTGAGGCTTAAGGAAGCAGAAGCAAATGTCCTTTTCCCCATTTGTACAGGACTTTTTTGTAAACGGGATTTGTATCCTAACAAATTTTTGCCAGTCTAAAAATAAATTTTACCATACCATCACATCCAGTTTCCTCAACTCCTTGTCAGTAGGAAGGCACTTATATGCTTGGGTGCCCTTGCTGTATCGTTATCAGCCATTATGATTACTGAGTCTGTTTCAGGCTGAGATGAGCAGTAAGGCTTAGCTGTAGGGGCAGGGTATTGTTTCTCTGCCTTTCTAGGGATAGCTAGCAATTAAGCAGGTCTATGCCAGGATGCCAAAGTAGCATCCTGTAATGTAAATGCATTGGAGGGGATGATTACAGTAGGGGAGGCAGACACCTCTATGAACTTATACATGTTCTTCTTGGAGGAATCCTCCTCCTCTGCTCCAAAACCCAGTTTATCCGGGACCAGCTTGAGGGAAGACTGGAAAGAGGCATCCTCAGGGGGTGATCTGGGAATGGTTTTCACACCCTCCACTGAACAGGAAGTTTGGAGCTAGAGCCTACCACATCAATCATTTCCTCTTCTTCATCCATGGTCTCCTTCTCCTCTTTAATGCATTCTAGCTTGTATTTAAATTCATCGTCGACATCTACCGTCATTAGGAGAAGGCTGATGGGAGGTGGAGACAGTGGAGGAGGAACCATTAACAGGAACACAATCGACGGAGGCTGTTCAGGGTCCCTCATAATGATGGGGACTGTGAACTGTTGAGTCAATGATAAGGTCATTGACAGCACTGCCAAGGGCAACAATGGAGGCAGCAGCAGCATAAGGCATTGGAATAGATCTGACATGATTTGATACAGGAGCTGCATGTCGACCAGCCCGAGAGGGGTCGAGGATGGTGAAACCATAAACGGGACTGTGCCCGGCGGTGGTATGGGCTGCAAATTCCCCACTGGGGGAGGTGAGCCACTGCCAGACTTTGACCTTGGCATCTAAGAGATGGTTGGGGGTGGTAGAACCCAAGCCTTGGAATGGGATCTGTCTTTATCAGACCATTTAACTCTTTTTAGAGGAGCGCGTGAACAGACTGGGGAAGCAGCCTTATCTCTATGCTGATTCTCCTTCTCTGAGTGGTGGCATTTGTCCTTCTTTTTAGCTGAATCAGTGATGGGTGCTGTTGACTGCAGTGAGAGGTGGGTCAACAACAAACTGGGAATAGAGGCAATAGATGAAGGTGACACTGCCTCTATGCAGTCTGTTTCCTCCTCCATTGCTTCAAGCTTTAGATGACTCTCTAAAGCATTCTTATGATGTCTTCTGGTTGCATGAATAAAGCCCTGGCAGATAGTGCAGGCTTTAACGCTGTGGTCTGTGTCTAGGCAATGAATACATGTGGAGTGGTCATCATCATCTATGTAGATTTTAACATCACTGCAATGCAATAACACAACAGCAGTTCCTTGTCTTTCAGAGGCAGCATATAAGTAGGTTCCCCCCCGCCGAAGTCCTCTGCATCCATCTGATGTCCCCCCGTGCAGGCACTGGGTATGAGACCCCTTCCCCTTGAACCCACAACTTACCCTTCATAACATGGAGTGGGGAACGATTCGACCCACTGGACTGGATTTAGTGTTTGGGGAGGTGCCTTCCTGTTGTGGAGGAGGACCATCGTCATCCTCGCAGAGGAGTCACATTTTCTTCTTTTTCCTAGCTTTCCCCCGAGGTTGCGGTATGCAATGGCACTAGCAGCGGTGGCATGCATGCACCCATGCGCACCCCCACCAAGTGCCTGCTGCAGACCTCGCTCATTATCTGCAGCACCAATGTGCCACCTCCCAGCCTCCACTAGGTGGCAGGCAATCACCAAGCCCTGCAATCCCCCCTCCCCAGAGAAGGAGCACAGTCCTGGGGACACTCAATCCTTCTCCTCCCTGCCAACCCCCGGCGTCCAATGTCCGTTCCCAAACATGGATCGCCGACGTGATGTGAGGTAAGGTGTCCAGCGCCTCAGCCCTCAGCGCCACCGGGCCAGCACTATAAGTAGTTTTTTTAAAAGAACAAATTTAAGAAGTAGCAGTGTTAGTGAATATTTGCAAAGTTTGATGGCATTCTTCGGCAGCGGTGGACCGACAAGCAGTTAACGGCGGGAGAAGGAACTGAGACATGCTGGAGATGCCCACTTTATATAGGCACCAATGAGGTGCATCGATGCAAGCAGCCCCAGTCAGCAAAACTTTTCGGGTGAGCCTGACACTGACAGCTTACAGTTCCATGATGTGGCTCAATGGAGGGAGAGGTCCTTGAAGAAGAAGAACTGATTTACCAGTGATGAAGATTTGTTTATTATTATTTTAAAGATTTATTTGTCTGTGGGTTTTTATTATTTTAATGCCAGTTTATAAATGCAATAACACACTCCAAGGCTTGTGGTTGTTGGATAATTACCACACTCCCCACCACCCTGTGATTAAATGGCACTTAGCTAATGCCTCCTGCCTCAAATCCATGAAGTTTGGGGGGTGCATGCACTAATTACCCAACAACCGCATGCTCTGTCATGTGTCATTGCTTATTTATTATACAGTTCAGATTTTACTTTTTTTATTGATTTTAAAGATTTTTAAAACCATTTCCTAAGACCAAGAACACACTCCAAGATGTGCGGTAATGTCATAAATTACTGCAGTTCCTAGGTGGTTAATGGCACTCAACTGTGTCTTGTGCCTCACAACAAATTTGTTTTTGCTTATATATGTACTACAGGGGTGTTGGGAGAGCTTCCACATCTGAACGAGGCCTTCTGGGGACTGGCAGATGCTGTTTGCAGCACAATAGATATCACTGATAGATTAGCTGCACTTGCTGCACAACTGCTGTAGGTAAGCTGAAGCGTGGGTTCAGGAACAACTCCAAGTGCTTACATAATAGACAGCAGATGTTCAGATTTAAGGACACATAAACAAGGATTTCTTAACAAGTAAAATCTGCCACACCAAAAACAGCACTGAAGGCTAGATGCTTACCTACGTAATTATATGCTCTGATTACCTCATAAATGTATTTTAATTCATTTTCATCATGTTCAAATGTTTCCCTCTAATGTAAACAACCTCCTGCTTCATATTCAAATGCCACACTTCAGTAGATGCCTAAAATGGTATGCAACGTCTTTACGTAATGACAGTGAAGTGAAAGTGCTCCAGAGCAATAATACAGTTTGCACAAGAACCTTACAAATAGACTGTTGAAATAACATTAGCAAAGCACTTCTCCTTTAAATTCTGCACTGTTCAGGTGTGAAGAGGTTGTCACACCTGAACAGTAAAGGATTTGGAGCATTAAAGGTGGTGACAAAGATGCACCAAAGGGTTTTGGTGTGTGTTATTTTTCTAGCTACACCAACACCACTCAGCTGAAGATGAGTTATTATAAGGGTGTCAGTGATGCTTGAATCCTATTGTATAGCACAATTCTAAAAGCCCTATGTTAATGTTATAAAAATATGCTTGTTGAGCCTGATCATTGCAAGTGCGGCACACTAATTCTGCTTCCTGGGACACACATTTCGAATCCTACAAACCAGATTCAGGAACAGCAAGGAGTTGTCATAGTACATAAATTGATCTGACTGATTTAGCAGCCACGCTGCAGTTCAGTACATCACTGGTGCTGCTGGTATGAGAGTGGGTGGAGGGGGCTTCATTCAACAGTCACGCTGCGGCTCAGTAAGATATCCGGCGCAGTCAGTATGAGAGCGGATGGTGGTGGTGGGGGGGGTCTCTGTTTAACAGCTGCACTGTGGCTCAATATGATCACCAGTGCTGCTGATGTGACAGCAAGTGAGGGCCGGGTCTTCATTTAATAGCCGCACTGCAGCTCACTAAGATCAATGGTGCTGCTAATATGAGAGTGAACTGGTGTGAGAGGGGTTCTCCATTTACCAGCTGCACTGCAGCTCAGTGAGTTCACTGATGCTGATGGTATTAGAGGGGGCAGGGGGTTCTTCCTTTCACAATCAAGTTGTGGCTGGCTAAGATCACCAGCTCTACCTTCAGTGGAGGGACCATTTTACCTCAAAAATTAGGAATAACTGCAAAAAATACAGTAAAACATTGGATAACTGTAAGAAAACTGTACCCAATTATAATAATAGCAATGAGGAACTCCGAGTGGTTATGTTCATGTCCAGTCAATCACCCCTTGGGGGCAATATGGCACTCACTTGCACCCTTTGCCATGTTGCGCCCCAGGTAGTGATTAACAGGACATTAACATAATCCATGTTATTCCTTACTGCTTAAAAAATTACCAAGGATGGGATAGACTGCATCCCAGGACACTTAAGCAGCCAAAAGGTGTAATAGCAGGGACTCGGGCAATGATGTTCCAGAAGTTGCTGGAAAGTGGTGAGGTGCCTGAGGGACCAGAGAAGGGCAAATGTAGCACTGCTGTTTAAAAATAGAAGTAGGATTGACCCAGGTGACTGTAGGTCATGACCCAGGTAAATATAATTTGGTAAGAGTGACCTTAATTGTGGGAACAATACTGGCGATGATGATGAAAGATCAGATGGAACCTTATTTTGTGCCCCTTAATTAAAGAGCAGCTGACCCCTTTAGGAAAACTTTGCAAAATAAACTATTTAGACATAGTTCTGCTTGTATTTCATATATCTTCTATAGACTTCTCCTCTCCCATATTTAGTACTGAAGCAATTCTCCCAAAGTAAGACCTTTATTCCATAGAATTCATCTGCCTGTATGACTTATTCCCTACTTGAAATGATGATGCCCTGTTGTGGCATCACATTCTGTTGCCATGGGAATAACTGTGATGTCACAAGCAGAGTATTATGGCAACAGGTTGGGAAGAAGCAATAGGAGCCAATGAACCCTCAAGTGACATCTGTCCTGTTGTCATGCATATGACCTCAGTAATACATGACAGGGTTGAGAAATATAGCCCTACAATCTGTCATATATGGCGTGTCAGTAACACATTTATTTGAGTGCAGGGGCTACTTGGAATTGTTAGCAGTGTGGTGGTGACATACCTGCCCCTTGCACCTTTTTCCCCACTCAACTCCCTGGACACAAGCCTTTTCCTTGTTTCTCTGTCTCTCTGTCTCTCTTTCTCTTCTGCATCCACTTTATCAGGAAATGAAAGCAGAGAACGAAAGCAGCTTGTGGCAAAAATCCAGCTTTTCTCCCTGTTTTGGGGGGGGGGCAGCGTTTGGGGCAGAGATCAAGGACAGCTGCTTTAAAAGAAGAGAAAAGAAACCCACAGCAGGATTTAAACTAGACACCCACCACCCATTAGCATGCTTGACAGCCATTCACTGTTGATAGGGCTTCAGAGCCACAGCACACAAGCAGCGCGATTTCTTATTAAAATAAGAGGCTGCATTCATGCAACAAAACTGAAACTGACCTTGCCCTTGCCCGTTCCCAAGTCTCAGTCTCTTTCTCACGCAGTTTCACGCTGCAGCTTCCATCAACACACAAGTTGGCAGTGTTCAGAATTCAACATTCAGAGCAGTCGAAAACCGAATCAGGCAACAAAGAAAAACACATTCTTTTGAGAGAGTAGTTTTTGTCACAATCTAGTTCGTGGGGAGCTGGCATTTACTGTACATGGAAGTTACAGTAAAAGCCGGCTTCCACCGAGCATGAGGATTTGAGCAATGCATGCGGTGATAGATCTCTCATAATACTATTGTTGAGAGCTCAGAATGATACATTACAAGTTCTGAATGATAGTATTATGGGGATCTGGCTGTAGTATTATGGGATTTTAAGTGTAGTATTATAGGGAATTTTGTCGATGGATTTCACAAGTATAATTAGGGCATATCCACATACTACAAAAAAGTATTACCCGACACTAAATGACACATTAATACTGGTTCTATCAATATGAAAGAGCTACTTAAAGAGCTAGTGTACAGCCTAAAACTAATATTAGTTTCTGAAAGCAGTCAAGCATGATCTTTTATATCTGAGGTACTTTCCCTTTTCCTTTTGGTTAATTCAAAGATTTTTTACTTGATGTTAGTAGGTGTGATGTGTGGAACAGAACTTTGCCTGGCAGCTGACATATCTACTGTAGCTCTGTTCTCTCCATTACATAGTCAGCACTGTGACCTCACTGACTGACATCACTGCTGCTGAGGAACAGTCACTAAGTAGCTGTCAGGTCAGTCACCTGTGAGGACACTGTCAGTGAGATCACAATGCTGATGATGTAATGGGGGGAATAGAGATAGATATGTCAGCTGCCAGGCTGAGATCTATTCCACACATCCAGCACAATATTGTCACATAGAAAACTTTGTAATGAGCAAGAGGAAAAAGAGAAATACTTAATTAATAAAATATCACAACTGACTTCTTGAAATTTGCATAATTTTCCCGTCTGTCTGTTTTGGTTCAATTAGCTCTTTAATGTACACAGTATTCATGCTAATCACAAAAAAGGGAAAGCTGGCACCAAGGAAAATGGAGGTACACCAGTTAAAAACTGTAGACAAAGCCGGCCCGGTGGCACTGAGGGCTGAGGAGCAGGACACCTTACCTCATGCTATGCCAGCGACCCAGGTTCGAGAATGACCTTGGTTTATCGGGGAGCCAGCAAGGGGGTGGAGGGAGATAGAGGGATTGAGCAGCCACTAGGCATCTCTCCCCTCTCGGGTGGTTGCCTGCCCCCCTGTAGTTCCATTCCCACCGGGTGGAGGTCCAGTGGGAAGTGTAGGTGGGAGGGAGTGGCGGCGATAGGCAGGGGTGGGGCAGAAGGGGCTGAGCCAGTACCTAGCATGCGCGTGCATCTCCATGCACATGCACATACATGCTGGGGTCCCGGGTCTGGGGAGAAAACGGGGACAAAAAACGGAAAAAAATTACTAATAAAAAAAAAAAAAACTGTAGACAAGGTCGCAAAACTGTACATGTACCCCTCTGCTTCTTTGCACACTTTGTTTAAAAACAGTCTTTTTTCAAATGATACTGTATTTGGAAGTCACGTTTATTAAAAATACAAAGATGGTCTCTGTAGACATGAGGATCGAGTCCTCCTCACTGGGATTTCATGTGACACTGTGCACAGTTTGTCAAGGTACGGCAAGCTGCAAAGTCAGTTAGCATTTTGTACAATTAAACTCAGACCATAAAGAGACAGTGCTGTTGTTCGTTTGAAAATATATATCAATACATAATCCATAGAAAAACAGTTGCCAGTACATAGAAGGACTGCACAGAGAACAGACAAAATTCACCTATAAAAATCAATTGCTAAAAGCACTTTTTTCAAAACAATATCTTAAAAAAAGCATTATTTCTATATCTTTGTCAAGACTTAGCCATTCATGGGCATCAGTATTAAAAAATACAATAGCCTTCTCTCTCTTGAGGGCCTTTTTGTTAAAATCCCCCCCCCCCCCACCTTTACATCAGGTTCAACTTTTTCAAGACCCACAAAATGAAACATATGAGAGCCAATATCTGGGCTTGCCAACATGCGATGGGCAGCTGTTGCATAATCCTTATTTTTGTCCCATTTTCGTGCTATATGTTAGCGATAAGACCTGACAGGGTGCATGCTATTGGAGGATGCCTGCCCCCCCCCCCCAGGAGTAGTCAGGCCTGATGCTGCAGGGGGAGGGCCTTACAGCCCCGGAAAGGTGGGCATCCCCCAACAACCCACAACTTGAAGAGTCTTATCCTGCTTAGAAAGTGGGCTGTGGTGGTCCAACACAACCAATTTCCTAACTGAAATAGATTGGAGTTGTAACACGTTGCAAGCAGTGTCAAACAGAGTGAATGCAGTGGTGAGCAGAGTGAAGGGCTTTCAGGGTCAACATGATCTGCAGCATGGAACTATGAGACGCATACTGGCTCTTTCTTCCTTTTTTTTTTTATGTTACCAGGTGGTGTTCTCTGATAAACTTATGCCTTGTGACTGCTGTTAGCCAATCAGGTTTCAGGATTTTTTTAACTCATTCTCTAATAATACTTAATTGATAATCAAAAATCAAAATTAATATATTCTAATCAGTATTAATTAACACTGAACGATGTATGAACATCTATTTAAAAGGGATTTCATTATACCTCGTAGTGCAAATGTGATTTAAGCTATTTTTCAATATCCACCCTAATACTATCTGTATATGGAAACCTCCCAGAGGAGAAGAAACAGAAAAACAAAACAAAAATATTTTAGATAACTTGATATAAAAATACTGGATACTGGCTCTCCTTCCAGTTTAGCTAAGTTACTAAAGCCTTAGCATTTTCACCTGAACTTGCGCTCATCTGCTAACAACTTGCTCTGCATCCCTCACTAGGACTACAATGGGCCCGGCAGCCCTTTAGATACGATGTGCCAGACAGTTTTGGAACTCAATCCTCCTGAACCTATGAGACTTAAACTCTCAGGACTTCTGAAAGTTACACATGTTTATTAGCTGACCAGGTAGGTGAGCTGGCCTAGTGGAACGTTTCCCAGTCATGAATCAGTTGCAGACAGGCAGTACAGACATATAGAACAAGTGGTACAATGCTTTAAGTAAGATAGACATAGGACATTGGAACACTTTAAGCATTGATTTACAAGAGGATACATATTGTTATACATATAGTTATACAATAAATGGCTCAAATGTTTTTCAGTATAAATCTTCGGCACTTCAAAACTCGCAATACTGTTATCTTCTAAGGTTCTAAGTCATAATAATATCAAACTGGCATCAGCGTGATGCTATTATGACTTAGAACCTTGGAAACAGAAGTGCGTGCCTTAGTAGCTGGCATCTTTGCTAGGGACACGGCCGTCATTGTCATGGTAAGAGAAAAGGATGTATGTTGTGGTGGTGAGTAAAACTCAAAAACCTAGTTCAGTACCAAAACCAAAAAAATTACCATGTAGTACGAAAAATAGCACATGAGAATCTAAATGTTACTGTGCTAGTAACACCATCTTGGGATTCCATTATATCAAGCACCTCTTGAGCTTTGCTCTTGAGGTGTGCGATGTCATGAGGCCTCTTGACAGTGTTACAGCACCATAACATAAATTCCCAAACAATGTTCTATTTTTAATATATGGATATGCGATTTAATAGCATAGAAAAGCACACAAAAAAATCCCAGTAATAGCATTGCACAGAAAGTGGTAATAGTACAGTTGATGACCAATAATAGCATCGTTTCAAAGTGATAATACTATCATTCCCTCATGAACGATAGTATTATCACCAAAAGACATCAACGTATGCACTAAAACTTCCGAAGCGTGCCTTTCGATTGGCCACTTTCCCTTACTGAGCGGTCTGACAAAAATCTCAAAACATGGCGGCCATCCCTCGCTTAGCGAGACACTAGCAATTCCTCCGCATTTTGCCATTTTTTTTTAGACTGTGCCCCAAATGGATTTATTTACCTAATCCTGTCTTCCCCGTTTCCCAACAGCAGGAAAAGGTAGGAATGCCTACTAATAATATTATGCCGTGCTTGTGCTTAATGGAAGGTGGGGGGAGGAGTCGAGTGACACAACGACCCAGACGGGGAATGACAGCATGAGACAGTGCGGCGGTTCACCATCACCCACACAGTCCTTAACTAAACTGGTGAACCGCCCATCTCAGAAGACCCCAAAACACAGTCTGATCCATATATTAAAAAAAATAATATATGGTTCAGTGGGTATTACCGGTCAGCAATACCATCTCGCGGTTCTGGACATGTAGGAACCTCTCGAGCTTCGCTCTCGAGGTTCATACATGTCTAGAACCTCTCGATGGTATTACTGACCGGTAATACCCACTGAACTATACATTATTCTATTTGTAATAGGCAGCAAATTGGCAAATCTCATCTAGATTATACATAAATATAGCTGGGCAAGATTCACATACTGTATATAAGCATTTGGATATGTGTAAATGCTTTGAATTATTTTTTTTTGTAATAGACTGTGCAATTATATTTGTGTCTGTTTTGTGCAGTTTTGCTGGATCTGTTCTGTAAAAAGACTGTGCTTCTAGAGAGAGAGCTTACCTGATAAACAAAAACAGTTAACAACTAAATAAATGGGTAACAAAAAAAACAATGGAAGTAATACAAATTACAAGCAGAACAAACTGTGTCAATGTTCGAGTTTAAACAAATTGTAGGCTTTAGTGATTGGAAACGCTTGTTCCATGGGGGGGAGGAGAGGACAACAAAGTGACATGTTACATGACAAGGGACTCATCTCCAAAAAGGGAACCTTTGACCTTAAGTCGCTTGATTATGCTGAAAGCTTAGGCATGACACTGATGCCTACATGAATAAGATGAAGTACTGTGCATGGTTTTGTGTAGCCCTGTGCAACATATGCTTCTACTATTTCTGCCTCTTGGGATTTTCTTGGGAATTGGGTATGTTGCCTAAAAGGAACCATTTTTTTACCAGAGTGGGAACAGTGAAATAAAAAACACTTTTTATGTATATATTTATTTGATGAATAAGCAGAAGAGCTCATAAGTATGAAATACCAGTTTTCATGGGCGGCCTCGGGGCAAAATTGTCAGAAAAACAATATATGACATGGTATGATGCTGAGCACAACAACAACAAAGTCAGCAGTTACGTTTCATGTGTATTTGCAGACATTAGGAGATAAAGAATTCTATGGTTTTCAAAATACCGCAGCTTGTTGTCCCATGGATGTTCCCTGAACTAGACATCTAAAATAGTTTTTGGAGGCAGATCTTAAACAAGCATTTGTCAATGCCGAATGTTGATTGCGTTGGTGTGTTGCGCTCGCTCACTGCCCCTCTGTCACTCGCTCAGTCTGTGTCTCCCCATGCTGCAGGCTGCTCTTTTGTACTGGGCTCCTGCCTGCATTGGCACCTTGTTCTGCCCACTAAGAAATCCGCAGCTGTCCCAACTGAGCTCCATTGAGGTGGCTCACTCCCCCTCTCTCACTCGCTCATTCTGGTTCTCCTGGTGCTGCAGGCTGCCCTTTTGTACTGGGCTCCTGCCTCTGTTGGTGGCTTTTTCTGCCCACAAAGAAATCTGCAGCAGTCCCGACAGAGGTCTGTTGAGCCTGCTGACTCCCCCTCTCTCACTTGCTCATTCTGTTTCTGCCGGTGCTGCAGGCTGCCCTTTTCTATTGGGCTCCTGCCTGCGTTGCCGCCTTTGTCTGCCCACAAAGAAATTTGCAGCAGTTACAATAGAGCTCCGTTGAGCTCGCTCACTCCCCCTCTCTCACTCGCTCATTCTGGTTTTCCCACCACTGCAGGCTGCCCTTTTGTACTGGGCCTCTGCATGCATTGCTGCCTTTTTCTGCCCACAAACAAATCTGCAACAGTCCTGACACAGCTCCATTGAGCTCGCTCACTCCCCCTCTCTCACTCACTCATTCCGTGTCTGCCGGCGCTGCTCCTGCCTGCGTTGCCACATTTTCTGCCCACAAAGAAATCTGCAGCAGTCACAATACAGCTCTGTTGAGCTTGCTCACTACCGTGCTGTCACTCACTCATTCGGTTTCTTTTGGCGCTGCAGGCTGCGCTTGTGTACGGGGCTTCTGGCTGCATTGGCACCTTTGTTTGTCCACAAAGAAATACGCAGCTGTCCCAACAGAGCTCAATTGAGGTCGTTTAGTCTCCCTCTGTCATGCACTCATTCTGTTTGTCCTGGCACTGCAAGTGGCCATTTTGTATGGGGCTCCTGTCTGCATTGGCGCCTTTTTCTGCCCACAAAGAAATCTGCAGCAGTCCTGATAGAGGTCCGTTGAGCTCACTCAGTCTCCCTGTCTCACTCACTCCGTACTGTTTCTCCCACCGCTGCAGGCTGGCCTTTTCTACTGGGCCCCTGCCTGCTTTGACGCCTTTTTCTGCCCACAAAGAAATCTGCAGTAGTCCTGACAGTGCTCTGGTGAGTTCACTCACTCCACCTCCCTCACTCACTCACTCTCTTGTTCTGTTTCTCCCAGTGCTGCAGGCTGCCCTTTTGTACTGGGCTCTTGCGTTGGGGCCTTTTTCTGCCCACAAACAAATCTGCAGTAGTCCTGACAGAGCTCAGTTGAGCTTGGTCACTTCACCCTCTCACTTGTTCGATCTTAATCTGTCCCAAACACTGATTTCCCACAGTGACTGTGCTATTCTCCGGCAGGAGTGCAAAAAACATATTTTAGCCAGGATGTGAAAAATGACAGCTGTACTGTTCATAAAGAGGTGTGAAAAACTGCCAGTGTTGAAAATGTGGCGTGAAAATATTATAAATTTGCAAAGTTACAAGGGTGCATGGAAATAGATCAATGCACGCTTGTAGCACAGTCATGTTATGGAGTTTCGTCACCAAATTTTCAACATAGGGCTTTTAGGACCTCTGCTCAACAGTGCCACTGTCATTTTCTTAATCTGTCCCAAACACTGATTTCCCACAGTGACCGCGTTATTCTGTGCCGCAACTGTGAAACCACATTTCAGTCAGGATGTGAAAAATGACAGCTGTACTGCTCATAAGGAGGTGTGAAAAAATGCCACTGTTGAAGCTCTGGTATGACAATATTACAAATCTGTGAAGTTACAAGGGTGTGTGGAAAGTGTGCAATGCACACTTGTAACACAGTCATTTGATGGGCTATCATCACCAGATTTTCAACATAGGCATTTTAAGACCTCTGCTCATGAACAGTATTACTGTCATTTTCTTAATCTGTCCCGGACAGTGATTTCCTACAGCAACCGCTCTATTCTGCGCCGGAAGTGCAAAAACACATTTTGGCCAGGGTGGGAAAGATGACAGCTGCACTGTTCATAAGTAGGTGTGGGAAAATGGCAATGTTGAAAATCTGGGTGAAATGTATAAATTCATTGAAGAAGTTACAAGCGTGCGTGCAAGCGCCATAGCGTGCGGCTGATAAGAGAGTCATTTTATGGAGATCGTTAATAAATTTTCAACATAGCCATTTCAGGACCTCTACTCATGAACAGTGTCACTGTCATTTTCTTAATCTGTCCCAAACACTGATTTCCCACAGCGACCGCGCTATTCTGCGCCGGAAGTACGAAAACACATTTCTGCCAGGAAGTGAACAATGACAGCTATACTGTTCACAAGGAGGTGTGAAAAAATGCCAATGTTGAAAATTCAGCGTGAAAATATTGCAGATTCACGAAGTTATGAGCGTGTGTAGCAACTGTGCAGCGCATGCTCGTAAAACAGTCATTTGTGATTTTCCTGGAATTTGCAACATAGGCTTTTTGAGGCACCTCATGAACACTGGCACTGTCATTTCGTTAATCAGCCCGGAAAGGTGATTCCACGCAGTGACTGCAAAATCACCTTTCGGGGCCGATTAATGCCATGACAGTTCAAGAATTCATGAGGAGGGGTCCCAAAAACCCCATGGTGAAAATTTGCCGAAAAAATTCCCCAAAATGACTGAGTTATGCACTAGGAGGCAGTATAGCATAGTAGTCTAAGGCTCTGAGCTGCAAATTTGGTGACATCCAGCAGAGCAGACCTGGGTTTGAATCCCACAGCTTCCCCTTGCATACTGTGTGACCCTGAGCAAGTCACTTAACCTCCTTGTGCTCCCAGGTCACTCCTGTAAAAAAGCTTTCAGCTTAGTGTGCTATACCTAGTTAAAAAACAACTAAATAAAAAAAAAAAAAGTTGAAAAAACCCTATTTATTTCATTATACAGCTTACCGGTATTTCCTCAGTTCGCGGTCGGCTTTGAAGAGTGCAGACGTGTTCCCGGTCCGCCGAAGATCATCACGCTGAGCTCTGGAGGTAAGTATGGGGTGTGGGGAGGCAGGGTGCGCAGTGGATGGGGGCCAGGGAGACTATGAGGGACCGTTTCCTTGTTTGCAGGAAAAAAAAAACAGAAGACATCACGGGACTGTTTTTCCCTTTACAGGGGCATGTGGCACACTGGGTGGGCTCCAGCGCTGCAGAGCTTTTAAGGTGCAGAAACCGACGGGATTGGGCACCCTGTCGGCACACAGAGTGGAGGGTAATCATTATGCCGACGGGATTGGGCACCCTGTCAGCAGGAATAAAAGTAGGGATATTACAGAATGCCGATGGGAGTGGCTCCCCGCCGGCAACAAACTTCTGGGGCACCGAGGCTGGCGGGGATTGGGGCCCCGTCATAAATAAACACGGTGGGGGGGTTATATTGTTTGTGAACACGGCAGCAAGCCACCGCCATGTTCACAAACAATATCAGGGTTTCTAGATCCCACCCTGCAATGACGGGTTGCTCCCTCATTGCAGTGGATGGCTGACGCTGCAGTGACGAGGTGGCCCATGATTGCAGCAGTGAAATTGTCACAAGTTGGTGCCAAGGTTCCAAACTTGTGTCAGCAGCAGCATGCAAGGGGGTTGGGGGACGCGGGACAAGCCTTTGCAGACTGTGGGGGCATTGGCCACAACAGTGCCATGCCTCCACAGCCTGCTTCTGAGAAAGCTGCCGCAATATGTTTCTTGCACTGTGTGCAATCAACATAAAAAAGGTTGTTATCTACCAAGATAACCATCTCAGAGAGAATAAGGAAAAAGAAACACTGACAATTTTTCAAGCAGTTACACTCTCAAAGTAAATATTATAAAACATCACTAAAGTGCAATGAGACTTTATAGTCCAGTTTATTTATATATTTTACATTTCTCAAGCCGGGGTAATCACAGGAGATGCAGCATCTCAATTTTGTGGGGGTCTCAGGGAGGACAGCAGCAGTCTACACAGGTTAACATACATATACCTAAGCAAGATTTGCGTACTGTATATAAGCATTTGGATATAAGTGTAAATGCTTTGAATTATTTTTTTGTGATAGAATGTGTGATTATATTTGTGTCTGACTGTTTTATGCAGTTTTGCTGGGTCTGTCCTGTAAAGACTGTGGTTCTAGAGAGAGCTTACCTGATAAACAAAAACAATAAATAACTAAATAAATATGCAACAAAAAATGGAAGTAACACAAAATACAAACAGAACAAACTGTGTCAGTGTTAGAGATTAAACAAATTACAGGCTTTAGTGATTGGAAGCACTTGTTCTGTGTGTGTGTGTGGGGGGGGGGAGGGGCCAGCAAAGTGACATGTTACATGACAAGGGACCCATCCCTAAAAAGGGAACCTTTGACCTTAAGTCTCCTGATTATGCTAAAAGCTTAGGCACTATACTGATGCCTACATGAATAAGATTAATACAGCATAGGTTCTGAGAAATGTGAAAGGCGATTTGTGTAGAGCCCCTGCATAGCCATGCATTAAACAGCCCTGTTAATGCACTGCTCCATGGAGGGACTCAGGGTCCGTGTTGCTGGCTCTTGTTACCTGTTGCCAAAAGCAAAAGTAAATGGCAGTCATTTAAAATGGGTGAACAGGACTGTAGTGGATGTTGTCAGTACGCCCCCCCACCCCAACCTCCGCTGATGTTTTGCAGATAGTCAAGTAAGAGTATGGGGAAGGTGGCCATACAAGTGTTTAAAGCACCCACATTTGGTGACACTGGCTGGCCCCCTGTACATCACAAAGAGAGTGAGAGACCCTGACTGATCCCTGAATGCAACATCAGCACTCACACAGGGGAGGGAGAGGGAGGGAGAAAGAAAGAGATAGTAAACCCTCCTCCCCATAGCTGTGGTTCCCTTCCCCCGACACCCCCTGACCATGGCCAGCTGTGGAAAGTGAATGGTGCCCAGTCATAGTGCTGAACCACAGAGTTGCTGGCGGTGGTGTAGCAGGTGTATACAGTTCGGCGTTACTGTTTTGATCCAGTGGTATCCTCATAAGTATGGCCTCCTGGGAGGCTGAGAGAGAGAGAGAGGGGACAGATAGCAACAGTGACAGGTGTCTCCAGCTGTGAGGGTTGTGGCTCATCGTTTCCCCCATACAGTAGGCATCACTGCACCATGGCAGGACAGAGAGCTCGCCGGCAAGCAGGAGAGAGTGACAGACAAGACAGACAGACACACACACACAGAGAACAGGAGCAGCACACTGAAGTTTGATAACCGCTGTTGCAAGTTTGCATTGGATCGCTTGAGATAGGAGGGCTCTCTTCTCTGGTGTGCTGCTTGTGACAGGGTTGAATAAGGCCCTGTCCCATTTTTTATGCAGAAAGAATTAATGACAAGGATCCATTCTAAATCTGTTTCTCCATCTCTTTTTGTTGTATCACCCACTATTTGAAAAAGGCAGTTAGGCTGTCAGGTTCTGTCACTGCCTATTCTTTTTTTAAAAGAACAGGCAGTGACAGAACCTGAAAGCCTCACTGCCTTTTTCAAATGGTGAGCTATACAACTAAAAGAGATGAAGAAACAAAGGATAGAACAGATCCTTGCGATTAATTCTTTCTGCATAAAAATTGGGACGGGGCCTTATTCAACCCTGTCACACTGCTGCGTGTTTTGCAGGAAGGGGAAATGGTGCAGACTTCTGTCATTGGCTCTTTATGTATATCAAACACAAAACAGTGTGGTTACCTGGCAGAAGTGTTCTTTAGAAAGCGATGGTACGCATGGCTGTGGAAAGTTATTGATATCTGTGTGTCTGTCAGTGTGAAAGTCAATGTTATCTGTGTCTGTGTCAGTGTGAGACGCTCAGTGAGAGAGGGAGAGAGACACACATGGCGAGTACGAGTTGCGGCAGGTGTTTCCATGTAGTTGTCAGAGAGCTGTTAGAGAATGACAGCCAGTGTTGCAGCTCCCTGTGTTATGGAGGGGTGTGGGAGGAAATGAAATGTCATAGGGATGGTAGTAGAGCATATTAGGCAGAAGAAATGTCATGGCACCAGTGGATATATGACATTTATATGTACATAAAACAAGAAAATGTACATTTTTTTGCTAGGGTCTATTTTGTGGAATGCCGATCGAATAGCAACATTTAGAAAATGAAGTATATTACAGCGTCAATTCGATATTGCTGCTGCAATGTAGCCACAGGACCCTGGCACTGCTTCTCCGGGTCTTGCACCCCCTCTCCAATCAACTCTGACTCGGACAAACAGTTTATCTGATGGCTTTATGCCAACTGCAATTTGCAGTCAACATAAAGCTGTCGCTGTAACGCCGGTTGACAATATTTTTCCGAACCGGTATCATAGAGCTCTGTTTTGCAAGGTGGCAGGATACAGTACCTTTTTTGGACATGAAACAGTAGAAAAACACTCTTTTTGTTGGGTTTCCCATGGTTTTGACATAGCCCATGTTATAAGTGCAATGACCCACTCCAGATATGAGGTTATGGGGATTTAATGCATAGCTGGGGTGCTCAGCCTGCAGCCTCATGCCTCACAACTTATCCAACCATGCATTACATCCCCATAACCCCATACCCTGGAGTGGGATATTGCTTACGCATTGTATATGCTTTTGTGTAGCCCTGTGCAACATATGCATCTGCTAGTCCTGCCTCTGGAGATCCTCTTGGGAATCGAGTATTTTACCTAAATTGAAACAATTATTACCAGTGTGGGAACAGTGAAATAAAAAACCTTTTTATGTATTTATTTATTGATTGATTGGTAAGCAGAAGGGCTCATAAGTATGAAATACCAGTTTTCATGGATGGGGCAAAATTGTCAGAAAAACAATATATGACATGGTATGATGCTGAGCACAGCAACAACAAAGTAAGCAGTTGCGTTTCATGTGTATTTGCAGACATTAGGAGATAAAGAATTCTATGGTTTTCAAAATACCGCAGCTTGTTGTCCCATGGATGTTCCTCAAACTAGACATCTAAAATAGTTTTGGGAGGCAGATCTTAAAAAAAGGTTGTTGTTTACCAAGGTAACCATCTCAGAGAGAATAAGGAATAAGCATTTGTCAATGTCTGATGTTGGCTTGCTGGCATTGACATTGGTAGTGCAGGAGTTAGAGAGATGCATAACAGGAATGGCAATGAAGTACTGAACTAACGCCAATCCCCCCTCGCAGAGACAGAAGGGTGTTGGGGGTGTGTCTTTGGGTCATTGGCCATAACGCTTACACCATTCCACTTCACCCCACCCTGCAGATAGCAACAGGTGTCGTGGTGTGCCTTGGGGACTTCAGCCCTTACGCTCACCCCATTCCATAAGGAAATAAGCTGAGATGGGTGCAGTATAGGAGAATGGGGTGAACGTTAGGGCCCGAAGACCCCAAGGCACACCTCAGTGCCTGTCAGTGGCTTCAGGGTGGGGGTGGAATGCCATGAGCATTACGGCCAACGAACCTAAGTCACACAGCCAGTGCCTGTCAGTCTCTGCAGGGTGGGGAGTTACGGTTGAAAACCCCTAACATCTTGGGCGTTTGTTGGTATTTTCATTCCAAATTTTCAACATGGATTTTTTGGGACCCCCCCCCATGAAGAGTGTCACTATCATTTCATTATTCAATCCTGAAAGTGATTTCGCACAGCGACAGCTCCATTCAGTGACACAGGTGCGGAAAGACATTTCAGGCAGGATGTGAAAAATGACAGCTGCTCTGTTCATGAGGAGGTGTGACAAAATGGCAATATTGAAAATCTGGAGTGAAAATATGAAAAATTGGCGAGTTAAGAGCATGCATAGAAACTGTGCAATGCATGCCCATAACGCAATCATTTTTTGGAATTTTTTCATCAAATTTTCAACATGGGTATTTTGGGACATTCTCCCATGAACAGTGATACTATGATTGTGTTAATTTGTCCCAAAAGTTGATTTCCCACAGTGACTGCGCCATTTTGCGCCACAGGTGCGAAAACATGTTTTGGGAAGGATATGAAAAATGACAACTATACTGTTCATAAGGAGATGTGAAAAAATGGCAGTGTTAAAAATTTGAAGTGAAAATATTAGAAACTGGCAAAGTTACGAACGTGAGTAGAAACTGCTCAACACAAACAGAGTATTATGACATCAGGTTGGGAAGAAGCAATAGGAGCTGATGAACCCTCAAGTGACATCTGTTCTGTTTTTATTCATATGACCTCGGTAATACAATGACAGGGTTGAGAAACATAGCCCTATTAAAAGATGCTTTGTGTCTAAATTTAATGTTTTCCAAAGTTCTTCTCAAGGCATCAGTGGCTCTTCAGTGGTTAATTACTTTATATTATAGCTAGCTGAATTACAAATAGAATACTAAGTAGAGGACTGTGTATTACAAGGCTATACCGTAATACCATTAATCGGTTCTGATGACATGTGAACCTTGAGAGTGAAGCTTGAGAGGTTCCAATATGTCACCAGAACCTCAAGATGGTATTATAGCCAAATGATACACAGTCCGCTATTTTATATAATATACGAATCCAGAAACGTCCCCACTTCTGCTCCAGAGCCTCAGAGACCTCTCCATCTCTCTCTTTCTCTGATAGCCATATGCTTGACAGTGCTTCAGAGCCACAGCATGCAAGCAGCATGGTTTCTTATTCAAAAAAAAGTGCTCTTTATTTAGTGACTGATCCTCTGTTTAATGTCCCACCTCTCCTCTGAAGTTGCTGCAGCTTCTCTTTCTCCATCTCTGTCTCTCTGTCTCAGTAGTTCCAAGTAGCTTACTGACATGCCGTATATGCAAAATTGAAAAACCTTTTTTTTAATAAATGCAAAATCACAAGCGTGTTGGTGAAGTAAAAAATAGCTGTAGTATACCAGTCGTCCTGGCTCTTCGAAACTTAGTCTTTGTCATATATGGCGTGCCAGTAACACATTTATTTGAGTGCAAGGGCTACTTGGAATTGTTAGCAGTGTGGTGGTGACA
This sequence comes from Neoceratodus forsteri, assembly GCA_016271365.2. Lineage (NCBI taxonomy): Eukaryota > Metazoa > Chordata > Ceratodontiformes > Ceratodontidae > Neoceratodus > Neoceratodus forsteri. The sequence goes on along the minus strand of JADMNL010000026.1, from coordinate 89,970,652 downwards.
TACCTGCCCCTTGCATCTTTCCCACTCATCTACCTGGGCACAAGCCTTTTGCTTGTTTCTCTGTCTCTCTCTCTCTCTCTCTTTCTCTTCTGCATCCACTTTATCAGGAAATGAGAGCAGAGAATGAAAGCAGCTTGTGGCAAAAATCCAGCTTTTCTCCCTCTTTGGGGCAGTGTTCAGGACAGAGATTAAGGACCGCTGCTTTAAAAGAAGAGAGAAGAAACCCCCAGCAGGATTTAAACTAGACACCCACCACCCATTCGGACGCCTGACAGCCATTCACTGTTGACAGGGCTTCAGAGCCGCAGCACACAAGTAGCGTGATTTCTTAATAAAACAAGCATTTGTCAATGCCGAACGTTCGCTTGCAGGTATTTGCAGTGGTATTTGGCACTTGGACATGGCTTAAAAAAATCAGTGACAAAGAAGTACAAGCATTTGTCAATGCCGAATGTTGCTTGCTTCTATGTGCTGTTTAGGTATCTGGAAGTCATTGGAGTGCAAATATTGAAAATTCGCAAACTTACGAGCGTGCATAGGAACTGCGCAACGCACGCTCGTAAAACAGTCATTTTTAGGAATTTTTTCACCAAATTTTCAACATAGCCATTTTAAGACCTCTGCTCATGAACAGTGTCACTGTGATTTTCTTAATGTGTCCCATACATTGAGTTTGCACACCGACTGCGCCACTGTGCGCTACATGGGCGGAAACACATTTTGGGCAGGATGTGAAAAATGACAGCTGTACTGCTCATAAGGAGGTGTGGTAAAATGGCAATGTTGAAAATCTGGAGTGAAAATATTGAAAATTCAGAACTTACGAGCGTGCGTAGGAACTGCACAACGCACGCTCGTAAAACAGTTATTTTAGAATTTTTCACCAAATTTTCAACATAGCCATTTAAGACCTCTGCTAATGAACAGTGTCACTGTGATTTTCTTAATGTGTCCATGCATTGATTTCGCTCACGACTGTGCCATTCATGCGCTATATATGGAAACACATTTGGGCAAGATGTGAAAATGACAGCTGCACTGCTCATAAGGAGGTGTGGTAAAATGGCAATGTTGAAAAAATCTGGAGTGAAAATATTGAAAATTCGCAAACCGGCATGAAAGGCAGTATAGGAACCGTTAACGCAGACAGTCGTGAAACAGTCATTTTTAGGAATTTTTTCACCAAATTTTCAACACATTCATTTTAAGACCTCTCCTCATGAACAGTGTCACTGTGATTTTTTTAATGTGTCCCATACATTGAGTTCGCACACCGACTGCGCCATAGTGCGCTACATGGGCGGAAACACGTTTTGGGCAGGATGTGAAAAATGACAGCTGTACTGCTCATGAGGAGGTGTGGTAAAATGGCAATGTTGAAAATCTGGAGTGAAAGTCTTGAAAATTCACAAACTTACGAGCGTGCATAGGAACTGCGCAACGCACGCTCGTAAAACAGTCATTTTTAGGAATTTTTTCACCAAATTTTCAACATAGCCATTTTAAGACCTCTGCTAATGAACAGTGTCACTGTGATTTTCTTACTGTGTCCCATACATTGATTTTGCACACCGACTGCGCCATTGTGCGCTACATGGGCGGAAACACATTTTGGGTGAGATGTGAAAAATGACAGCTGTACTACTCATGAGAAGGTGTGGTAAAATGGCAATGTTGAAAGTCTGGAGTGAAAATATTGAAAATTCACGAACTTACGAGCCTGCGTAGGAACTGTGCAACACACGCTCATAAAACGGTCATTTTTAGGAATTTTTCCACCAAATTTTCAAAATAGGCTTTTTGAGAGCCCACCTTATGAACACTGAAGTGTCATTTTGTTAATCAGGCCTGAAAGGTGATTTCATGCAGTGACTGCGAAATCACCCCTCGGGCCCGAATAACGCCATGACAGTGACATCATTCATGAGAAGGGGTCCCAAAAACCCCATGTTGAAAATTTGGTGCAAAAATTCCAAAAAATGCCTGAGATATGCAACAAAGTTGAAAAAACCCCATCTAGCCCATTATACAGCTTACCGGCATTTCCTCAGTTCGCGGTCGGCTTTGAAGAGTGCAGATGTATTCCGGTCCACCGATGATCGCCGCGCGAGCTCCGGAGGTAAGTATGGGGCGAGGGGTGGGGAGACAGGGTGCAGTGGTGGGTGCGGTTGTGGGAGAGGGGCAGGAGAAGCGCTGTGGGACCGTTTTTAATTTACAGGTTTAAAAAAAAAAGACGACGCGGGACGTTTGCCACGCTGGGGTGGGCTCCCAATGTGGCAGCAGGGAAAGCTGTTTGGGGCGACGTGGAGCCAACGGGGGATTGGGCACCCCCGTCAGCCAAAACAAGATTTGCTAAGCTGGGGTGGGCTGCCAGCGTGGCACCAAACCTTTGGGGGGGGAGGGGATCGCGCAGAATGGCCAGGACAGCAACAGCGGTGGTTTTCTTTGAACTGAACACCACCGCTGTCATACACAGCACCCGAATCCATTGGTGCAGGACTGCCACGCCTGCTCAACAGAGCAGTGGATTGCACAGGAGAGTCACACCTCCAAAGTGTGCTATTCTCCCAAGATGTTCCTTGCGCATGCGCACAAGTGAACGTAATAAGGGGCTGCATTCATGCAACAAAACTGAAACTGACCTTGCCGTGGCCCGTTCCCAAGTCTCAGTCTCTCTCTCTCTCACCCAGTTTCACGCTGCAGCTTCCACCAACACACAAGGTGGCAGTGTTCAGAATTTAACATTTAGAGCAGCAAAAAACTGAATCAGGCAACAAAGAAAAACATATTCGTTTGAGAGCAATTTTTTGTCACAATCTAGTTTGTGGGGAGTTGACATTTACTGTACATGGAAGTTACAGTAAAAGCCATCCCTCGCGGTCTCTCGTGCCCCCCAACCCACATCCACCTCCCCACACACCCCCCCTCACACCATACTCACCTCTGGAGGCCGGCGAATGATCTTCGTGGACCGGAAACGCGTCTGCACTCTTCAAAGTCAACCACGAACTGAAGAAATGCTGGTAAGCTGTATAATGGCATAAATAGGGTTTTTTTCAACTTTAGTGGATATCTCGGCCATTTTTGGGAATTTTTTCACCAAACTTTCAACATGGGGTTCTTGGGACTCCACCTCATGAACTCATTCACTGTCATTTTGTTATTCGGTCCCGAAAGGTGATTTCACGGTCACTGTGCAGAACCACCTTTTGGTATCGATGAAAGGAAAACTGCACCCTCATATCTTCTAAATGTCATTTGCTTCCATGTCAACAGACAACTCTTTTCATGTAGCTGTTAAAGATGTATGCATCGTGGTTGTTGAAATCTCATTGTCCCTGAGAGCTGCATTAGCATATGATAATGTGATGCGTAATCAATCTTTAAACTCCCCAGTATGCCTGTCTGCTTAGGTAGTTTTAAAAGAACCAAGCAGTAAGAAGGTGTGAAATACCACATTTACCTTCAGTGAGTTTAACAAGCTAACTGAATTGTAATGCAGTTTTTTCCCCCTTTCAACTCCATTTGGTTTTTAATATCCAGAGAGTTTTTGCAGGGTATTTGTTATTTTAGCATAGAGATACATTCTATAAATGGTTGATCTGACATCATGTTCTCATATGCTAATGCAGCTCTCAGGGACAATGAGATTTCAACAACCACGAAATGGACCCTCCCAGGAGAGTGACAGGGCCTAGTATGAAGTGTGAAAATTAACTGAAGCAGTTGCATACATCTTTAACAGCTACATGGAAACAAATAACATTTAGAAGATATGAGGGTGCAGTTTTGACAGTGTTGCAGTTCATCAGGTAGGCTCCTAAAAACCCTGTGTTGCAAATTTGGTGGAAAAATTCCCCAAAAAATGACAGCGTTACGAGCATGTGTTGCGCAGTTGCTACGCATGCTCGTAACTTCAAGACTTTTTAATATTTTCACTCCAGATTTTCAACATTGCCATTTTACCATGCCTCCTTATGAAAAGTACAGCTGTCATTTTTCACATCTCACCCGAAATGTGCTTTCGCACATGTGACACACAATGACACAGTCAGTGTGCGAAATCAATGTTCTAGACAGATTAAGAAAATCACAGTGACACTGTCCATGAGCAGAGGTCCCAAAATGCATATGTTGAAAATTTGGTGACAACATTTCACAAAATGCCTATTTTATGAGAGTCTGTTGTGCAGTTTCCACGCACACTCATAAGTTTGAGAATTGTTAATATTTTCACTGCAGATTTTCGACATTGCCATTTTTGCACACCTTCTTGAGAACAATACAGTTGTTATTTTTCACATGCTGCATGAAATGTGGTTTTGCACATGCGGTGCACAATGGCACAGTCGCTGTCAGAAATCAATGTTCAGGACAGATTAAGAAAATCACTGTGACAGTGTTCAAGAGTGCAGGTCCCAAAATGCCTATGTTGAAAATTTGGTGAGAAAATTCCATGGAATGACTGTGTTATGAGCATGCATTACGCAGTTTCCATGCACACTCATAACTTGGAAAATATTTTATATTTTCACTCCAGATTTTCCACATTGCCATTTTTGCACACCTTCTTAAGAACAGTGCAGTTGTAATTTCTCACATCCTGCCCAAAATGTGGTTTCAAGCTACTGGCGCAGAATGGCACAATCACTGTGGGACATCAACTTTCAGGACAGATTAACAAAATCACAGTGCCACTGTTCATGAGCAGAGGTCCCAAATGCTTTCATGAGGTGGGGTGAGAAAAAGCCCATGTTGAAAATTTGGAATGCAAATACTAACAAATGCCCAGGGCGTTAGGGTTTCTAACCATAACATCTCAGCCTGTAGAGACTAACCGGTTCAGGGGTGTGACTTTAGATTATCGGTTCTAATGCTCACGCCATTCCACCCCAACCCCCACCCTGCAGCCACTGACAGGCATCGAACTGTGCCTTGCACTCTTCAGCCCCAAAGTTCACCCCATTCTCCTATACTGCACCCATTTCAACGTATTTCCATATGGAATGGGGTGAGCATAAGGCCCGAGAACCCCAAGGCAAAACGCAATACTTGTCAGACTCTGCAGGATATGGTGAGGTGAATCACATGAGTGTTATGGCCGACACCCAAAGACACACCTCAGTGTCTGTCAGTCTCTTCAGGGTGGTGTGGGGTTGCCGTTACTTGCATACTTCACTGCCATTCCTTTTATGCATCTGTCTAACTCATGCACTACCAATGCCAGTGTTAGCAAGACAACATTCGGCATTGACAAATGCTTGCTATAATACAGTCCCCTAGTAACTTTTTACCTTTATCAAAAACACCTAGTGCCGTGGCACTTTTAAAATTTGCAGGTTTCATACACATAAGGTGTATACATCAAGATATTTTATGACATAGTGCGATTGCATACTAAATCCAACAATGAGGAACACAGCCTGTTGTTTTACATCAGCTCGGAGGTCACCACAATAGCCTCCCTGTATAAGGACCTGAGAGGGAAAAGTGTAACCCTGGTGCCGTTATACCAAGGGCTACTACCCCTGCCTGCTTTCCTGGCTGCAGGTTGAGGGGCCTGGGTTTGTAATTAACATTCATTGTGGCCTTCCTGCCAACAGTGTCACTACAGTAATGGTGTCTCCACCCAGAGTGATACTTCAGTGGGTATCTGCTACAGTAGATACAGCCCTCTGGGAAGCTAATACTACCCACAATCCCCCCAGTGAACTTTTAGAGGATGATTCCCATTTGCAACCTTTAACATTTACCATGTAACTCTGTACACATATTAATGATATACTCATGGATGTCCCACTTACCAGTAGGGTCTCTGCTCCTGGTGTATGCCCTGCAACCCCCTGGAAAAGACAGTTCTGCAATGCAGAATACACTTTCAAAACATTCAGTAACAAGTCTATATTACCTTAAGCCAGGTAATAATATGCTCACAAGCTGGGTTCAAAGTAACACAGTAAATCAGATTTGTTAAGGGGATGTGAACAAGGATGGGGCAAGAATTTAGAATAATGATTAATTTGCTGTACTGAGACTAGTTACTTTGTATGCAATCACTTAAAAGTCCTTGAATTAGACAGTCTAACAACTGCTAGGTACCCAGAATGTGATGCTGGCATGCAAGAACGGTGCCCGGGGTTGCCAGCGTTGCAGCTGTTGTTGGGGCCCTTGATGGAGAAAACAATTAAACATTGGCAATGCAAAACAGATTAAGTCATTTGTATCTGTGGCTGGATGGCCTAGTCTACTGAAACACTTGAACACTGGCTGAACACAATCAGATGGTACCATTTGTGATTAGAACATTTGTTGCAAGGAGCTACCCTGGTTTTACTCACTGTACCCAGTCGATGGATGAAGGCTCTTGCAAAATGAAGACATGTGCTTTGTAGTTGCAGTCCATGGGGAACTGGGCCATCACAACTCACCTTCTCTCCACGGCCTTGCCTTGTAGGTGGCCACAGCTTGCGATGATTTGCTGTGCAAGGGCTGAATCCCCAGATTCGGTCTCTTGCTGAAAGCTGTAGCTGGTACAGGAACAAGCGACATGAGCCAAAATTGGCATGAGCCCAGATGCAGTAAGTGTCTCAGAAATGATTCAGTTCTTTTGCTGGTGAAGCCTCCAGCTGGCAGACAAGTCGGTTACTGCATAAGGCTGGCTACTTTTTTGGGCAAGCAGGAGTCCCTGGATCACAGTCTCTTCGCATACAATAGGACTCAGCACATCAAGCTGAAAAAACATTAAACCTTCTCTTTTCTTCAGTTTGTGGCTGGTTGCAATCTCAGCCGACTTGCTGAGCAACCCCTCAGTCTGCAGGAAGGCAGTTTCTGAATATCGATCCCTTTTAAGATCGAAGTAAGCCATAAAAGACAAGGCAGGCACTTTCTGTGGCAAAACTCACAGCCGTAAAGCACAAGCTCCTATTTGTGGAAGTCTCAGACTGAAATGTCACTTTCACTGCAGTCTCTTTCCTGCTTTTAAGCAGTCTGATGCTTTAAATACAACAGGGAGGCAAGTCAGGCCTTTCCCCCTGTCGTTTCTCTTCTCTTCAGCTCTTCTCAGCAGCTGCTTCTCGATGGCTCGAGTTGCTTACTCTCAGCACTCCAGAAACAACTGAGCTGTTTTTTCTATCAGTTCTTGGACTAGTCTGGTTTCTCTCAATTCCAGTTGGCTAGGGAAGCTGTCAATCACACTTCTGGTCTTCCCATTTGTCAGTTTAGCAGTAACCTGAAAAAATACAAAAACTACAGTCTTACCCATAAGCCACCATATTAAGGACCCCTTGAGGTCCCCTGAGTCCCAATTGGTTTAAACTCTGGAAGTCCCAGACCTAACATGGTGCCTCCCATCGGACAGTGCACACTGCAATAAAGGCAGGTCAATACTCACTCTATTTTACAAGCAGTAATGAATTAGAAGTAAATACTTACAGTACCATATAGAGCTCCCTCTATACTGTTAACAACAGCAGAGTGGAGCAGATGAGGGAGATGCCTGGCTGGTCACAAGCTCCTGAACACTTTGACCCAGCCCAGGCTATTTACAGTATACGCACTGGCTGTGGCTCTTAAAAAGACAGTGCAGAGACACTGCCATGGTACTGTCATGCAGATCAACAGGGAACACCAACAACCATGGCTTTACTAGCCTTGAGGGACATCTGCCTGACAGTGGGCATTACTGGAGCCCTGGGAGGCTCTTAAGGTAAGCCCCCTGATTCTGGGGGGGAGGGGCTACAAAAGGAAAATTAAAGAGGACACTACAGCATAGTCAACAAAGGGAAGGGGGCACCCATAGGTGCCAACCTTATGGATTGAATTTGTAAAGGATAGAGTAGGCTAAGAAATAGAAGAATTGTTGCAACAGATTTAAGAAAAGATCGGGTCTCAAGAGTGGCAGGACCTCCCTGTCACAGCCCAGTCAAAGAAAACTATCAGGTTAGTCTAGCAAAACCTCCCTGCCATGAATCCGTGCTGTTTATTATCCTGCAGCTTATTCCTTTCCAAGCAGTCTAGAAGGTCCTCTTTGACCAGTGACTCCATCAGCTTCCCTACAATAGAGGCAAGACTGACAGGTCTGTAGTTCACCACATGTTCCTTGTTCCCCCCCCCCATGGAGTGGAACTGCGTCTGCAACCCTCCGATCCTTCGGAACTACCCCCCTCCCCTCTGTCCTTGGAGAGATGTTGAATAGACCTACCGGGGGTTCAACTAGTTCTGCTGCCAGCTCCCTGAGTAACCCCAGATGCAACCCATCTGGTCCCAGAGCCTTACCTATTTTTAGTGCTGCCAGCCTTTTCTGGATCCTTTCACTTGTAAATATTGGCTGCCTCATCTCCGGAACCCCCATAGTGGCCACTTTGATGTCACTCTCTGGCAAGAATCCACCATTCTGCTTGGATAAAACTAAGCTAAAGTAATCATGAAGGATGTCAGCCTTTGTCCACCCTCCTTTATCACCTCCCCCGCTATCCTTATGATTCCCTCCTTTTTCCCCTTTTCCCTAATATAGCACTATATAAAAGTTAGATGGGGATTCTGGACCAAACACATACAAGGAGTTCTAAGGTCACGGGACGGAATGGACTTGAACACTTGCAATCAACAAGCATTTCTTAGTTTGAGAGGGAGTTTGTTCCAGGAGTCTGGTGGTGGTGCTGCAAATGCAAGGGCCTTTTTACCAAATTCATGCTCTGTGCTGGGAACTGAGAAGGTAAGTACAGTACAGCTAAGTGCAGCTAAGGTAACTTTTTGTTTCTGAGTGGGTTTGTGGTCTCATTACTGAGGGCTAACCAGTCCCTATTGTGATCACACTGAGAAATGGGCAGTGACCATGTCTCATTGAACTGGGAGTTGGGATATTTGGAGGTTTTATGGTCCAAAATGATGAGGTGCTGAGTGATTGCATTTGCTTGTTGGGAGGGGATAACACTGGACTACCAGGGAGGCCACTAAGGTTTAACTGGGCATCAGGTTAGGGAGGAAGGTACCACTCAGCTATCAAGAGAAGCCAGAGAGGCCAGTTAAGTTTAAACAGACATTAGATTAAGGAGGAAGGTACTACTCAGCTATCAAGAGAAGCCAGAGAGGTTTCTGGGCATCGGGTTAGACAGTGGGTCAGGTGGGTGCATAAGGTACTGGCACAGGAAGGGGGTGCTCTACAGAACAACCAGGGATACTGCTCAAAAACATATTAATGACAAACTGAGAGTATTGTTTTCTAAAGGGAGACATTTAGGTGACAGAATAACTAGAAGTCACTATACACCAACACATTCTAATCAAAACAGGAATTGGTTGAGCAATAAACCAAAGAGATTACATAAATGTGGGCGGTGTAACATCTGCCAGTATGTTAAGATTAGAAAAACATTTTGTAAAGATGGTAAAACATTTGACTTACAGGAGTTTGTTACATGTACAACACCATTTGTAGTCTATATATGCTGGTGTAGTTGCCCCTGGTATTATATTGGAATGACTACTAGGCCTGTTAAAATGTGAATACAAGAACATATTTGCGCTGTTATAAATGGTATCATATATAATGCAATAGGGCACCAATTCTTCCAGTCTCATGACAGTAAACCAGATCGTTTACAGTGCTTCGTTCTAGAACATGTAGAAAGGCATCCGAGAGGGCACAGAGAGAAACTAAATGGATACTGACATTAAATACAGTTATCCCTTTGGGTTTGAAAGATGACATTGCTTTCTCTTCCTATTTATAAATTTAAGGTCAACTAATGTTCTGTCTTTTTGTTTTCCTTCATACAGGAATATACCTAACCCCCATTTCTGAAAAGTGCAATATGTGAGCTACAGTGGGGTAAGCCCATGGAGTACAGATCTCGTCCATTACCTGATTGGATTGGGGAAAGGCTATTCCAAAGGATGAAATCTTTACTTTCAATACTCTTTATTATTTCCTATGCCTTTTACGTTTTCATTTAAATATTAAAGAATAAAATCTCTCAGAATATTCAGTGATTTAAACATTTTTTCTGTTACATAGAAGCCAGGCTTAAACATATAGCAATCTCTGAAAATTTGAATCACATTATGATGTAATAATGTCAAATAATAATGTTTTCTTCGCTCTAGAAATGTTGAATTTTACTCATTTCCCTTTGAAGCTTGAATACATTTTCCATAACCTGTTCGGCTAACATGGTTCCAGTGCAATATGGTTCTGATTGGGAATTCTCATCCCATATTTTCTAACCCCCCCCCAGCCCTCCTTACCTAATATAGCATGTGTTCCATATAGCAGGCTCTACATGAAGCCTCACTTTTAGATACAGTACCTACCAAAAAATAAATTAAAAATGAAAATAGAAGCTTTTATTAAAACCTAAATTTAACCTATAGGAACAACAACTTTGAGTTACTACTGGGGGGTGGGGGGGGGTGGAGCTTGCCATCCAAAATGGTAGCAGTGTACTTGTACTACTGCAGTACCAGCTTCACCCATCTGGACACATCTGACATTTCGAACACCACTATCCAAGAATCGCTCGATGGATCTAAGTTCCTCGACGGGTGCTGAACGCTGAGATACCTAAAACTGTGTAAATCATACTCAGGATTGCCATTTAAACCTCAGAACTACTGTATATCTTTTTCTCATTGCAACTGCCTGGCCTGTGAGATATTTTTAAGCCACCACGGTCGAGCTGGCACTAGGATGGCAGATCCTAGGGACCTTCAGCCTATCACTCCCCAGTCTATGGAGCAACAACTGGGTAATATAACTTTCTTGCTTATCAAAGTTCTTTTAGACACCACTGCTCTTATTGAGACTACTACCAGCACTAAAGCAGATGTAGTGAAACTAACCAAAAGAGTAACTGACAATGAAGTACAGGTTAAACAGTAAGGGGAGGCTATGCACGACCTTCATTGCCAGCTGAGAGAGCACCACTACAAACTTCAATATCTGCTGGCTAAGGCAGACGACCTGGAAAACCGGGGGAGGAGAAAAAACATCAGGATCGTGGGTTTACCGGAGGGGGCTGAAGGGAACGAAATGCTAACCTTTCTGCAATGTGCCCTCCCGGTAATGCTAAAAATTAACAATCACCCCCCCAAGCTGGAGAAGGCCCATAGATCTAAGTTGCACCCAGACCACAGTCAGGCCAATGTCCTCATCCTGTACTGTGCAGATTCTCTCGTTACCTGATTAAGGAGACATTTCTGGGAGAGATGTAAGGGATCTAAAAAGTCTGCAATGGGATGGGGCACAGGTACAAATCTATCAAGATTATTTGTACGACCTGTCCTGCAGGAGGCACGCCTATGGTCCGGTGAAACAAGCACTATACAGGCTGAGCATACTGGCATCACTGAGGTACCCTGCCCAGCTCAGAGGTACCCTGCCCAGCTCAGGATTTTGTTTAGGGGTGTGCAAATTACCTTCAATAAGCCGGAGGAAGTAAAGATGTCCTTAGATGACATCGTGGGAGAGAGATCGCTCCCCCACATGCAGCCACTCACGCCTCATGGCGAGGCCCAACACCCAATGGATGCAACGCAGAACCCAAAGTCAACTGTGAAGAACACCAGATCCCTAGCACCAGCGGTGGGAAACTTGTCGGAATGGCAGACTCCTCAACTGGAAAGACAGAAGAAGAAGCCCGCCATTAAACAGCACAAAAACCCATCGACGCCAATGGCCAAAGCCTAAAGAACCTGGTCCAGAAGTAAACAAAGGAAGGTACACAATTCTGAAGGCAGCAGATCGTCAAATTATTCCACTCCAGTTAAAATCTCTAATCACTACGAGCCGCTCAGCAATCTCCTTCCTGGGGCTCTGGACTTACCGAAGAGGAGCGTTTCCACCAAGGATCTTACTGTGCTGACACCAGAAGTCAAGAGTTGGCCAGGGACTGCGTTCTGATTTACAGAGACTTGACAGTGGATGTAGGCAGTCCCCGGTCTGACCATGACGCTGTCCTCCCATCGGAAACTTTCACTGCAGGATGAGCTAATGAGCCGACTTTTGAAGCACACAGGTAAGGGGTTGCAACTATCCCCCCACCATCCTTCACACGAGGTGCCCCATCTATTTACAGAAAGGTTTTGTTGCTAGGATTAAGGTGCCCCACATGTTGTAACCATGTAGGTGGTGGGTAACTTGTTAGATAAGTGGGTTTAAAAACACGCCAAAAAGCCCAGGCTGTTTCCTTTCTCTCCCCCACCTCCTCCCAATGACAGCTGCAATGCCCGCTATGCAACGCACTGTACACTGAGGCTCTCCCGGTGCAGTAAGGAGACTTTTACAAGTTATAGTTTATAGTTCAGTTTCAAGCTCTGTTCTTCAGCTCGATAATTGTTTTATGAATATGTTTCCAGTAAATGGTAGCAAAGCTCTCTCAGGGTCAGGGATTGTATCTGATAACTCACCTTAATACTGAGCTGGGGTTATGATATACAGTTGCCACGAGGTTACTACCTGTTGCACGACTGCAAAGCCACGTGTGCAGAGAAGCAGTAAGTCCTAGATAGATATAAAGAGTGTGGCCTAATTAGCTTGTCCTTTAGTCAGAGGCAGCAGAAAGCCTGAAAGGAAGCTGTGGTGAGGAGTTTAACATTTCCCTAAAGAATGTACCGCACAGCCTTCTACCTTGTACCAGTAAGGTGCCTCAGCATGCCTGGATAGCTCCCATCCATTCACATTGCAAAAGTTGAAAGGTGGGGAGGTGGGACACAGGTGTATGGCAGTTTTGGGGAACAGTTGTTCACTGTGTCACACTCAGTTCTGTCAGGGATCATGCCAGGTGTTAGAGCCTGACAACCGCTCGCTGCTGCTCTGAAGGGATTAGCGGGAAGGCTCCTCCTCTGCTGTCTTGAAAATAGACTTTGGTCATGTATTGTAATCTAGCCCCCCTCTTGATATGAAATGTCATGCTGCCAACACTCCAAAGAGGGAGCACATAGCAAGGAATGTGGAGTTTAAACTCCGTACATACTGGTTTACCACATAAAGCTAATAATCCTAGTATAGGCGCATTCTAAGTAGGAGGAGCCACAGTCATTTCCCAGGTGCTAGAGGGAGGAACGATGGATAGACTTTAGCTGAGGTGGCGCTCCTAACCCACAGAGGGTGGTAACTGCAATTTCTTGTCTACTTTAATTCATAGCTCTTAGTGGGGCAGTTTATATAGAAGTTAGGTTGGCACAGCCTAGTTGAAGGTGCTGCAGGCTCTGGTCTTGTTGGACGGCCTTGGGAATTCCACAGGGCCTAAGCTGCACACACTGCAAGGAGTACATTAACTAAAATATAGTGGTTAGAGTAGACACGGAACAAATGGTGGCTGGTACCCCAGATGGCTTGGACCTACTTCTCCCAGACAGCTTCATTTTGATTGACGGGTTCAATCAAAGCAACCCCCGTGAGGTGTAGAACTTGATCACTGGGAGGTGGACCTCATCCATACCTCCCTGGTCAGTGACGGTTCTACACTTTCTAGTATTTTCACACATCTGAAAGTAAAAGAACACCAGGTCTGCTTTCCAGACCTACCCCCTAACTGTTTAAGATTACAGTTTTGTGCTTATCGCAGTCCAGGAAGGTATCCTTCCCTATAGTCACGTACAGCCCTGGTTGGCAACCATTGTTGGGGGTTACCTGCCTTCCTGGACAAGGATGACTTGTTTTCAATGTTAAACAAAATAAAACTAATGACTTCAGGTCCCATTTTGGGATCAATACTACAGAGAAGGGATGAATCTCAATCAAGCAAAAGAGTTCTTACTGTACCAGATGGAGTTTTATGGGGACTTCTGTAAGGGGTAGTGGATCTGAAGCACTCAGGAGGGCTGCTTATATAATAGTCATCAGTTTGTATGGAGAATGGAGACACTTTGAATATGGCAGACCCTAATAATATAACCACCACTTCTTGGAATGTGAGGGGGCTATACTCCCCAGTGAAATGGAAAATGGTCTTATCCCACCTTAAAAAGTTATGCGCCCAGGTTGCCTTCCTTCAGGAGACTAAACTGAGCTCCAAGGAAGCATCCAAGTTGGTCAGAGATTCGGTTGGTAAAGGAGTCCATAGTGTAGCAGGCTCAGCCAAGAGGGGGGCCTCCATTCTGCTTCGCAAGAAGCTTCAATGGCATGCTATGGACGATCATTTTGTCAATATCATTTTTATTGTTTTTTTTATATTATATATAATATACAACACACACAAAAAACAAAATTACGATTAATGTGAATATCTTCATGTAACATACATTTCTCAGGTAAGGATTACATAAGAAGATTTAGTCACCAATGAATATGTCATTCATCAACTATTTTAAATAATGGTGAATTGAATATAAATATAGTCAAGAATATCTATATATAGCTAAAGTATAACAGTTTTCATAGATAATTTCATTTCATATAGAAAAAAAAAAAAAACTATTGATAAACATGATAACATCCATATCAGTATAGGTATGAACTGTAAGATATGTTCATTTATAGACATATACAAGTCATAAATATATAATATCCTAAATAAAATAAATCTAGAGTGAGCCATACAACAGAAAAAGAAAGAGAGAGAGAGAGAGAGAGGTTAAGTGAGAAAAGATATAGACCGTTTGAATAAATATTTAAGGGAGTAGTATAAGAAGCTATGCATTTATAATCTGTTTTGAATGATAATATGAGAGAGATATATTTGGAAATTTAGAACTGTTAATGTATTTAGTCTACACCACATAGTGCCATATATATATCATTCCATTTTCTCATAGGTCTATACTCTTTATTTCTAAGAAGAAGTGCTAGTCTTTCTAGTCTGAGTATTTCCAATATACCAAATCTCCATTCTTGTAGGGTGGGTGCTGTGTCTTCTAGCCAGTATTTCAAGATAACCTTCCTGATGGAGACACCAATTAGGAGCAGAGAGTATTTTTTGGTCTTGTGTCCAAGGATAATTTTCTTCAAAATGACCAACAATACATGTATTTATCTGAATGTAATCCGAAATGGAAGTATTGTTTTAAAATAGTTGACCTACTGCAGTCCATAATGGCTGAACTATAGGACAATACCAAAACATGTGTAGTAATGTACCAGTACTGAGTTTACACTTGTGACAAAGTGGGGGAGAGAGATAAACCCATTTTAAATCTTTGCACAGGTGTGTAGTATAGATTATTTAGTGTCTTAAAGTGTATTAATCTAAAAATCTACTGTATTAAATGTTTTATAAGGTAGAGACCATATACTTTCCCAATCCCAATATTCAATGGAGCAACCCAGAGCTTGAGACCACCATCTAGTTGTTTCAATGGCTGTTCCCCTTATCAAATCAACAAAAAGAGCATAAAGGGAAGCAATTGATGAAAGAATTTTCAAGCAAAATAAGTATGAAGTGGAGTTTTTGTTTAGTGATATTTCTAGATCCAACTTATCTTTTATTATCTGTTTAATTTTAGAATGGTATATACTGTCTTCTACTGGAATTCCATATTCATCTACTATTTTTAGAAATGGAAGGAACTGACCATTTCTAATAATATTTTGAAGTGAATAGACACCCCTGCATTTCCAGATATCATTATTTAAAGGACAACTATTTTCTAGAAAGTTTGAGCTGCCCCATATGGGCTGAATCTTAGCCTGCTTTAAATTAAAATTAAGTAAAAGGGAAACTTGCTTGATTTGTCGTATAGAATTATTAAGAAGTTTATTCTTAAGTGATTCATATGGTTTTGTGAAAAACAGAGATCTCAGCTCCAACCCTTGTTTTTTTATAATATCTTGCTCAATATAAACCCAATCTGGAATGTATAACTGTGTGGTTCCTATCCTAAACCAGGAAGATAATTGAGCAATTCTAGCTGCTAAGAAATACAAACATAAATGAGGTGTTTTTAATTCCCCCTTTATTTTTAGTTCTACATATTTTTACATTTTTGTGTAAGCCAATCGGTGTCTCTTATGACCCCATATGAAATGAGCTATCTGAGAAGAAATTACTTGAATCCATTTTTTTGTTAAGCTACAAGGTATCATCATAAATATATAAAGTAACCTTGATAAGAGATTCATCTTTGTGGTTTCTATTCTGCCCCATAAACCTAGAGGTAATTTGTTCCATCTGAATAAGTCTTCTGTAACTTTTTGTTTAACTCTCGATAAATTTTTTGAGATCGTCTTTTGAATATTTTCATAACTGTGAATACCTAAATATTCTATATATTCTTTTGACCATGCAATCCCTGCATTATCAATGTCTTCTTTAATGCAGAATTTGTTAAGAGGTAAGACGTTGGTTTTCCCTTTATTTAATTTATATCCTGAGATCCTTCCAAATTCTTGAAGTAGTTGTAAAACATGAGGAAGAGAGGAGGCAGAGTCTGAGATCATCAAAAGAATATCATCCACATAAGCAGCTATCAACTGTTTATGTTGTCCTACTTTAATACCTTTACTTTATCTTTCCTGAGATATCCGCCTGATCAGGGGATCTAGAGTGATGTTAAATAGCAAGGGAGATAAGGGGCAACCTTGTCTAGTTCCTCTAGCCACCTCAAAATAAGGAGAAATTACATCATTGGTCACTACCACTGATGCAGAGTTTTGATATAATAAGTGCACCCATTTCAGGAAAGAATCAGGAAATCCATACAGTTTGAGAGAGTTAAATATATGGGAACAAGCCACTCTATCAAATGCTTTCTCAGCATCAAGCAAAATGAGTCCACAAGGTAACCGCTGCTGGTTTGCTGCCTGTACATAGATACATAGATACATAGACAGTGTCGGCAGATAAGGGCCTATGGCCCACCCAGTCTGCCCATTTAAGTTTTTAAGTTCAGTTTATGTTTTCCAGGAAGTCTGTTGCCCCTTACCCCTGACCTCCAGAATTCCTTTATGTCTATCCCATGCATTCTTAAAACCGTGATTGTTTCAGCCCCACCACTTCCTCTGGCAGGGTGTTCCACTTGTCCGCCACCCGTTCTGTGAAGAAATTCTTCCTCACGCTTCCTCTGAATCGCCCTCCTCCAACTTCATCCCATGCCCCTAGTCCTGGAACATCTTTTTCGCTTAAAAATAGTGCATTCCTGCACCCTGTTCCTCCCTGTAAGATACTTGTATGTCTCTATCATATCCCTCTCTCCTCCTCTCCTCCAGGGAGTACATGTTCAGTGCCTTCAACCTGTCCTCATAGGACTTGTGATGCAATCCATGCACCATCTTTGTTGCCCTCCTCTGAACCTTCTCTACCCTGTCTATGTCCTTACATAGGTAAGGTCTCAGAACTGCACAGTGTACTCAGGTGCGGCCTCACTAGTGTCTTGTATAGTGGAATTATGACCTCCCTTTTCCTGCTGGTGATGCCCCTGCCTATGCATCCTAGCATCCTATTTGCTTTACCTGCTGCCTTGTCACACTGTTTCCTGCCTTGAGGTCATCAGAGATGATAACTCCAAGATCCCTTTCCTGCTTGGTATGCTATATCCTCACCCACCAACTGATATATTGTGCCAGGGTTTTTGTGCCCCATATGCATTATCTTGCACTTCCTTGCATTGAATTTCAACTGCCAAACCCCTGACCATTCTTCAAGTTTCTGCAGGTCCCTTCTCATTCTGTCTACACCCTCTGGTGTGTCTGTAATACATGAAATAATTTTCTAGTATTATCTGCTGCAAACCTCCCTGTCATAAACCCTGTCTGGTGTCTAGATATCAGAAAAGGAGTTACAGCCTCCAATCTATTAGCCAATACTTTTGCTAAAAGTTTGATATCTGAATTAATTAATGATATTGGTCTGTAATTCCCACAATCTAGAGGATCTTTCCCTTGTTTATGTATTAAAGTTATTAAACCTTTAGTCATCTTTTGAGAAAGTTTACCTTCTATGAAAGCTTGATTAAAAACTTCCACTAAAATAGGAGTCAATTTCTGTCCAAAGGTATTATAAAAATTAGATGAAAAACCATCTGGGCCTGGAGCTTTTTTTTTTTTGTTTGTTTGTTTAACAGCATTAAGAATTTCTTCTTGTGTTATTACTGCCCCTAATTTCTCTTTAAATGTATCTGGTACAGATGGAATGGTAACACCCTTACAAAAATTATCTAATTGGAAGAAGCCAATTCCATTCTCTTTTGAATAAAGTTTTGCATAAAAATTCTGAAATTCCTTATTTATTTGAGTATGTCCTGTTACCATATCACCTGTGTCCTCATTCCTAATAGTTGTAATGTTAGTGCCATTGCTATTCTGCCGTAATCTTAAAGCTAAAATTTTGGAGGCCTTAGGTCCAGAATCGATATAATTCAATTTAGTCTTCCTAATTGAGAAGAGTGCCTCACTACTAATGGATTCATTATATTCAACTTTAAGTTTAGACCAATTCTTCCACACCTCAGAAGAACTGGAGCTCAATAGTGTTTTTCCATTTCCTTAATTTTTCCCAGTATCTCTTGTTGTTTTTGGTTATTTTTCCTTTTGATAATAGCTGCCTCTCTTATTAAACCCACCCTTAAGTAGCACTTGAGACAATCCCAAGTATTGTTCCAGGAAGTATCATTGGGGTCATTAAATCCAAATAATTCTTCTATACTATCATTAATCTTATTGCAAATGTCAGTTTTTTTCTAATAAAAAATTGTTAAACTTTCACCTCCGTGTTTTGTGAGAGTTATTATCTGTGTAGAACAATAATGATACAGGGGAATGGTCAGATATAACCTGTGGTTCAATCTTAACTGTAAGAATTCTAGGAATGAAGTTTTTTTGCTGTATATATTTGATCTAATCTAGAACCTGAATTATTACATTGAGACCAGTATGTATATTCTTTAGCATCAGGATGAAAGATCCACCATACGTCCACCAAGCCCAAATTTTCTACCAAATTATCTAAGTCATTATCAGTCTTAGTTTTGTTAAGCCGAAAAGTGGACCTATCTAATATAGGGTTTAGAGTGCTATTCATATCACCAGCAATAATAATGGTGCTGTCCAATAAGGTGTCCATTTTTTGAAAAATAACATTAAAAATGTCATGAGTAGCAGAGTTAGGGCCGTAAATATTGATAAAAGTGAAATATTCTTCCCCCAGATTACCACGCACAATAATGTAATGTCCCAGTGGATCTTCAAACGTAGTAATAGGAATAAAATTTAGGCCCTGTTTAAATAAAATCAAGACCCCTGCTTTCTTTGAATTATCACCTGCTCCTATTACCTTACCTACCCACTCCTTTTGCATTATGAATAGTATTCTTTTTTAAGATGCGTTTCCTGTAAGAAGGTAATTGATGCATTTAATTTCTTCAAATGTCTTAATACAGAGTGCCTCTTAATCTTGTGATTTAGTCCTCTAATATTCCATGTTACAATTTTTAACTTGTCACTTGTAGACATAACAATATTTCTTAGTATATGTTGTACCTAGTGAGAAAATGGAATACTGACACATATAAAATGATCTAAATTTCTAATTTCTCGGTCTGATGTAGTACAAAAGGTAGAAAAGATAGATAAATGCATGAAAGGGAGAAAGAGAAGAAGAAGATTTTGTAGCATATATGAACATGAGTATACATCTGTTCATATATTCACATGACAAAGTTTTGTCATAAAAAAAAATCTACGTGACATATTTGGCATATATCCCTCAAAGCCGAGGTCCAAAGTACCAAGTATGTAATGACCTTCTGCCAATACATTCTGGGATGAGATTGTTCACAAGATGGACACCCCCCCCCATAACATCAGAAATCTATAAGAACATAAATAATATAATAAACTATACAGTATTTTCAAATAGAACTTACATAAAAAGCTGAAATGTATCATTCCATCTCAGTTCAAATTTGCAACCCTTTCAAATGTATTTTGATTGCTAAGATAAATGATGCATGAGAAAAAAAAAGAAAAAAAGCTTCTAATCAAACTGAAAATAAATGTTCTTTCTTTAAATGATTGACCAGGGAATTGTAGAGTACTCACATGACATCTGAGTGTCCTGAAACCCGATTCTCTGTTAAGCTTTAAGGAAAAGGCATCTTTTAGTCTATATTTCCTTGTAGCTATAAGTATTAGTACAATGAACAATATATGGGATAAGGAATAAATCATATCTCTCCCTTCCATGTACCCCACTTGTTTAATTTAAGATCACAATTTAAATTTCAGTTCTAACTGTATGTTGAATACTCCCAGGTTCTGCCTGAAAAAAAACTCACTCATGAAAGAGCCTATCTAGTATTATCTCCCAATACAAAAGAGCCTTCCAATAGGTAGCTAGGTTATGAGAATGTAAGTTGCTGCTTATTATCAACACAAAATCAAAAGGCAGATCTCACTCATCTTGATAAAAAAAAAAAAGTACCTACTTTAGCTGTTCACCCTCCATTCCAATCCCGTGTTGCATCTGACAGAAAATTTTTTTTACCCCAGTTCAGAGTTCCTAGTTCAAAAATGACGAGTGCATCACCATAGCATGTGCTCCCCTCACTTTCTAGTGCGTGCACCACCAGAGCAGACTCGTGTGGCAATGGAATCTCCAAGAAAAATGCAGTTGGAACCTTGAGGTAAAATTTAAAAAAAAATGGGTTATTTTAAGACAACATGGCTGAATCTGCAAAGACTGCATCAGTCAGAGTGAACATTTGGGGATTCTTAGCACCAGCATGCCCCCTCTTTCTCATTTATTGATTTTTAGCACTGGCAGACACTCCAGTCACCAAATAAAAGGAGCCAGTTTACTGGTATTCCCCATCTCTCTCTCCGACTGATTAGTGATATATCTAATTAATCAAAAGAAAAACTCGATGACTGTCTGCCATCAAATTAAGGCTAACCACCACCAACATCATTCAGCAAAAACAAAGCAGACATCTCTTTTTTCCTCTA
The DNA here is from genome assembly GCA_016271365.2 of Neoceratodus forsteri. NCBI lineage: Eukaryota > Metazoa > Chordata > Ceratodontiformes > Ceratodontidae > Neoceratodus > Neoceratodus forsteri. The sequence continues at coordinate 89,949,774 of JADMNL010000026.1, read as the reverse complement.
GTTTATGAATATTATCGTAAACTCATCAAACAAGTCGGGCAACCTCTGTGAAAGGTGATTGCTAGACATAGAGGCACAGGGGCATCTAGTGACCTTAATCTGTTATCTCTTTAGATCAAAGCCTGGAGTACACAGAACTGATTTATCTCATAGCAAGTCAGGGTTCTGATTTTTCGAAAAACACAGTCTGCTATAGTGATGCCTCTGTAGGACAAAAAATATTGATTTGTTTAAAAATACAGAAAAAAGTCTCTATGTTTCTTTTCCAAAAGGGAAGCAATTTGAGAGATAAAACAATGCTATGTGTGTTATGATCCCCCCCCTCATCTTTGCTACCATACTATAACATTTTAGCCTTGAAAGTCAAAATTTGTAAACAAAGCAGGGAAGTTATTTCTGAGCCCTTTTTTTGCAGCTGCAAATCCATTGTATTCCCTTGTCCCTTCTGCAGACCAGACTTTTAATAAGGTTGGGAAAAACAAGCTGTATCTTAACTCTGCTTCTTTGAAATGTTTTTTAATATGAAAGAAGGCGTCTCTCTTCTGGATAGTCTCAGGAGCTAGATTGCTAAAGACTTTGATTTTGCAGCCTTCAAAATTGATGCTAGATTTGTCCCAAAGGGCTCTCTGAACAAGTACTTTTTGCTGAAAGTTTAAAAAATCTCAGTATAAAGGACCTAGGTCTTTCTCCTGCATTTGGTTTAGGTTTTAGAGATCTATGAGCTCTTTCAATCACATATCCTTTAGTGTCAACAGGTGGATCAGTGATTTTCATAAGAAGATTATTTGCAAAAGAGATAGGATCCGTTCCTTCTATGTCTTCCTTAAGACCAAATAATCTTAGGTTATTTCTTCTATTTCTATTCTCTAGATCTTTGATCTTAGCTTCTAACTTATTAATTCTACGATTTTCGGACACTCTGTCTGTTTGCATTTTATTTACTGAGTCTTCCAAACTGCTGCTTCTAGTTTCAGCATCCAATATTTTTATATTATGTGTTACAAGCTCTTGTTTGACATCTCTTAAGTCAGTATGCATTTCAGACATGTTAATGCTTCGTCTGGATATTTCAGACATGATGATATCAAAATGTTCTGCTGTCAACGTAGAGTTAGTAGCTGATTTTTTTGGGACGTGGTCATCAGAACTACTATCAGAGTCTGACAATGGACGCTTTAAGGCTATATTTTCCTCTCGCATAGTCACAGGATTTTGACTGGAATCCATATTGTGTGATTAAATGCAGTTATATTCTTTAATGACCAAGAGGGCTCAAGATTCAAACTATCTCCAAATTAGAAATTTAGCTATTTAACTTGCAGAGTAGTTTAAAGAGTACTGTCTGCTGATATACTTGCTGTTTTTGAGGTAAAAGAAATGTTGACATTGCTATATGGTGCTGTGTGGTTACCAAGCTGTTTTTCTCTGCGAGCACTGCACTACAACCCGTGGTGTCGTACCACCAGTTTAAATAAACCAATGAAGATTTAAAAAACTCGCCTACTGCTTGATTATTCACTATAATGGTGGTTGAACATTGTATTCTAGTTTTTTTTCTTTCTTTCCTTTTAGCGATATTACGCTACATCAAAATAAAAAAAAATACCTTTGAAAAGTTACGGGGGAGGGAGGCTGCTACGGAGCTTAAAGTGGGACGTCCATCTCGAACGCTGTCATCCAATCGGACCTCTCTATGGAGGTTCATACAGGTGGGGAAGGAAGGTGGATTGTTCTAAAGGTCTCAACCCCCACAGGCCACTTAGTACTGGTTAATGTGTATGGCCCAAATGTGGACTCCCCAGAATTTTTCCATACCATTCCCAAAGAAATTATGAATGTCGCTTACGATAATCCAAACATACTAGTGGAAGGGGATTTCAGTCTGGTAATAGACCACCTGTTGGACAGATCCAATGCCAAACTGGAACCCTACCAGAGACCTCTCCATGCACTGCACAAGCTTATCACATTGCACCAGATGTCAGATATGTGGAGGGTACTATACTCTATGGTCAAGGATTTTACCTTCTTCTAAGCTCCGAGAGCAATGGCCAGTAGGTTAAATTTCTAGCTTACCTCCCCTAACCCATCATCAGCCACCACTGGGGTTCAGAGCTTCCCATATACATCTCAGACCATGCTCCAGTGTCCCTTACTTTCCTCCCCTCCACACAAACCTCCAAATCACTAATGTGGTGACTAGACCCCCTTTTAATGCACGATAAGGCTTCTTTAATGACAATCCAGCTGGCTCGGCCTCGGCCACCAATATATGGGAAGCTTATAAGGCCACCATAAGGGGCAAAATAATTGTCTTTATCTCCTATAGACAGAAGCAGTGAGAAAAGGAACAAAAACAACTCAAATCGGATCTTAGCGTATTATAAAATAAGTATAAGTCACAACTGTCTTTGTTGCAGTCCTTCGGTGATAGCAAAACTCACGACCCTCAGACTAAAACTCAGTGAGTTGGTAACCAGAAAAGGTCGAACTATATATACACAGGGTGCAACATAGGTACTGGGCAGAGGAGGAAAAAGCAAGTAAGCTACTGGCCTATAGGTTAAAAGAAAAGCAGGCTGAGAGATTGATCCTTAGGATGAAAGATGGGGCGGGGAAGCTAACCCCCAATGCCAATGCCATTAATGCCATTATGACTAATTTCTACAAATCCTTGTATACATCCCAAGTGAAGTGGGACAAGGATAGTTTTAGCCAGTTTACCAAATCCGTATCTCTCCCCCAAACTAACAGAAACCCAGAAAGAAGCGCTTGACCAGAATATAACCAAGAAGGAAATAGCCACAGCCATAGATAGTATGGCGCCACACAAGGCCCCGGGGGATGGTTTCCCTGTAGATTTTTACAAAGTGGTCCAGCTCCTGATAATCACTTCGATGTTCGATATTTTGCAGGAGGCCCCAGTCAAACTGAACACTTCCCCCACCCTGTCAGAGGCCATAATAATGGTTCTTCCCAAAGAAGGAAAAGACCATACCCTCCCAGCGAGTTACAGACCCATTTTGCTCATCAACACAGATGCCAAGATTCTTGCTACAGTCCTGGCCTTCCAGCTGGAGAAACTCCTTCCAGACCTGGTGCATCCCTCCCAAAGTGGGATTTGTCTGGGTTAGAATAAGTTATGATCATAAAAGGGCTCTGATTTCCCTAATGCAATCAGTAATGACCCTACTTACATCACCCTCAGCAATTACCATAGACTTCAAAAAGCCCTTTGATTTGGTGGAATGGGAATACCTGCATGCAGTGTTGGAAGAATTTAACATAGGCCCTTACTTTGGCTCCTGGATTAAAACATTATATGCTGGCCCAGTAGCACGGGTACTCACTAATGGAAACCTATCAGACCCCTTCCAGCTACAAAGAGGGACGAGAAAAGGTTGCCCCTTGTTCCCCCTGTTGTTTGTCTTGGCCATCGAGCCACTTACCGTGGCCCAGAGAACCCATCTTGGGGTAAAGGGAATACCTATTGGGGACAGACAATATACCACCAAACTATATGCAGATGATTGCTTGATACTGAATAGAGAATTACCTTTTAGCCTCCCAAGCATTCTGTCTACATTAAAAACACATCCTTATCTTACTGCCTGACATGTCAGCCAAGCAGTTAAACAGTTAACTCAGTAGATTTTTACGGGGTGCCTCCAGGCCCCAGTATAGTAAGGCTAAATTATGACCCCAGAAGCTACGAGGGGGATGGAACCTGACGGACTTCAGCCAGTACTCCACAGTGTTCGTAGTGGCCAAATCCTTGAATGGGCTAAGTCCTTCACCCTCCTCACCTTCCCCGGCCTGGATAACAATAGAGAGACCTGTTAAATGGTGCCCTTCCTCCAGCCGTCATGCCCTTCCCCCTCACCAAACAAATACAGTGGTTGCCCACTGTACACAACTCCCTCTTGGCCTGGCAAAAACTAAGGCTTCAGACCAAACACTGTCTTCACCTGGACAAGTACACTCCTCTTTGGCATAACCCTCACCTTTGTATTGAAAATACACCCTTCAGGTGTCCTAATTGGCAATCCAAAAACATAGAAAACTGGGGGAACCTTACTATGCAGGGGGGGCTTGGCTATGGACTCACTTCAAGGGCTAAGAGCCAGACATGGCCTACCACAAAAGGAATTCTGGAGATATCTCCAAATAAGAAACCTCCTCTCCTCCTGGGTCAAACAAAAATGTAGGTGTGTGGTGTGTCTCAAGCATAGGAAAATTATGTGTGCCCCACTACCGATGGAGCCTTGGCTCCAGCACCCAAAAGGGAGGGCGGGCACCATTCAGAAGTTTATGAGGGATTCCGCCCCAACCCCTCCTTCCCCGCCAAGCTCAAATGGAAAAAAAGAATGGGCTTCCCTATTACAGAACAATTATGGCAACAAGGCTGGCTGAGAATACACCAAGCTTGCTGTGACCAGAGAAGTTTACTCATCCAGAACAAAATTATGCACCTCTGGTGCCACACTCCCTCCCAGCTCAAAGCCATGGGACTGCTCACAGCTGACATGTGCTGGAGGTGTGACACTCCTGGGGCAGATCTCCTACATACAGTCTGGGAATGTTCACCTCTGACTCCATTATGGGCTACGGTAATTGACCACTGCTCTCGAGTTCTGGGAGTACCCCTTCCTTCAGCTCCTGAGCTCTGGATACTGGGCCTGTCTCCTCCCAAGTAAGGCCTTCTCAAACCCCAATTGCTGTGGATCATTCAAGCCTCTGTGGAAGTGAAAAGGTTGATCCTGAAAAGGTGGAGAATGACGCTGGTCCCTACAGTTATGGAGTGGCATAAGGCCATAGAAGGGGCTGCTCACATGACCAGACTGTCCTGTTATAAACATACCTCTCAACCTTTTGTCACTGAAATGAGGGACATGGACATTTTTGGACACTGAAAATGAGGGACAATGAGGGACATAGACCCTCAGAATGAGGGACACATCCTCAAACATGGAGATACAAGCTCAGAACACTGTGAAAACCATAGTGTTTACTTGCACAAAGTTTATTTTGGATTTAGTATTTTAGAATGCTAAGTGTTTCTGCTTTAAAGTCTGAATTTACAGCACATTTGCTGTGTGGGGCAGCACCTTTTCCATGATGGACGGATGAGGGACAGAGCAATTTTAAGGGGCAAAATGAGGGATGTCCCTCATAATGAGGGACACTTGAGAGGTATGGTTAAATCTAGAAATCTTCCTAAATTTAAAAGAGTATGGGCCCCCTACCTCTCATACAACAACTACAGTGTATGCAGAATGGAAAACTCATTATGTACACAAAAGATCTACTTCGTCCCCCTTGAAGTTCCTTGTAAAGTTGGTGGAATTTGCATGTTTACGGTTGTTTACTCTCTCTTCTGACAGGTATCTTGAGTGCTAATTGATGGATAGCCACTCAGTTCCCTTACTACCCCCTCCTCTTCCCCGCCTTGTACTATAGAAGAAGAAATTTAACCTCTTCTGCAGACCCTTTTCTCCCCATAAGAGCTACTGCACATAGGCTCCACAGTGCTCAGGTCCAAGGGTAAATCGGGTAAATCAATCCCATTGACATTTTCTTTAACCCTATGTAGACTGCGTCCTGCAGGTATTCACAGTCACGTATTTTCCTTTAAGTAGTATATATACTTTATTCACTCTGACAGTGTTGTTGTAATATGTGGATGTATGGTGGTGATGCAGTAAACCACTTTGTCATGCATGTTCTAGAAGGTTCCAGTATTGTAATAACTCTGAAATCACTCAATAGAAAGATTAACAGTAAAAAAAAAATGGAGTTACTACTGTATATTTCAAATCTATTTTTGCCATTTAAAAGATGTTAAAGTATTTGACCTTTAGCACTTCAATTTGACCTCCCTATATATAAATTGAAAAAGGTAAATGGGGATTTCTTCAAACATTTTTAAGCTTCAGATTCATTTTAAGTGCTTTTATTATATATTTAAGAAGTAAAATGAAATGTGTACTAATCTCATATATTTTGTTGTAATAATATAATAATAATAAATAATTTCCCCCATTGGCAGTGTCTTCACACAATGTTCAAAGTTTTTTTACCACTAAACTAAAATGTTTATTAAAAAAATGTGTCACTATGTGCACAGTTAGTGTGACGCTACTCTACTACCAGTAAATGAGAAAAACTTTTTTTGTATAACCTTTTTGTATAATTTAAGCACTTTGGGTTTGTTGTGTCTATCACTTTAATCACAGTTGTATAAATAGACAAATGAGTTGTCAATTTCTTCAGATACGCCCCCATTTGAAGGCCCGCTGAAGGGCTGAGACGTTAGGTGCTACTGATCTCTTTCAATAGGCAGCTTGCCAAATAAACTAGCACTTGCTTTGTAGTTTTCAAACCACAAGTGCCAAGCTTTTTCTTCATTTATACTGCTGAGTGGCCAGGATTATTATTAGCGCATTGTTAAAGGAAAACTACATGCAAAAATTATAAACACACATGCTGTGCATTGGGTTTTTGTTTCTCTGGTTGTTTCTAGCATTCTACCTCCTTTGCCTGTGGCAAGATTTTTGTTTTACATCCTCTGCAAGTTTTATGGCCATTGGAGTTAGCCATGTAGGTTTCTTTTATTGCCTTTGATCTGTTGGAATTTTCCTAGAATGCCTCTGTGAATGATGTCAATTAAACCTAAAACCTTCAAAGGTATTTGGGCTTTATTACCACCCAGTGAAAGCACTTTACAAAGAAAATTGCCACACATCCAGAATAACAACAGTTGCCACTTAGAGAAATCTGACTTCTCCTAAGGAGGGATTGCAAACACTTTTTCAAAGCAGTTAACTTTCACAAAGGGTTGCAACTGGATGTGGTGACTAGATAATAACTAGGGTGCAGTGCTCTTAGTTCTTGCCCTAGGTCTAATAGGCATCATTCCCAGAGGCATTCTGGGAAAATTCCAGCAGCTCAAAGGCAATAAAAGAAGCCTGTATGGCTGCCTCCAGGGGCCATAAAACTGGCAGGGATATGTTAAAAACAAAATTGCCACAGACACAGGGAACAGAACACCAGAAACAATCAGAGGAGCAAAACACTAATGCACAGCATGTGTTTTTATCATTTTTGTATGTAGTTTTCCTTTAAAACATGGTTTCTAGAAGTATTAGCTAGTTCTGAAATTGCAGCCTGTTCACACTTCCAGGAACAATTAAGAGTATCACTGTACCCTGTATGCATGGACCACCCCTCGTCTGGATGAATGCACTAACGCAGTCACCACTTACAGATGTGCTAAGTGTCTGTTTTAAAAAAGCAGCGGATGCACGGTAACAGACCATGCTGCTGACACTTAGTGCATCACTAAGTCTGTTAGCATTCACTAAAAATACCACCAACAGCTTAATCTGGTTTAGTTTCAGTTGGTTACCATCTGTATCCCCCCCCCCCCACTCCCAGTCACCCCTGAAAAAGGAACTTCTAGTCTCAGTGGGCCTACCGGGTCAACAAAAGTCAATAAATAAAGCATGGCACTAATATTTCAGTACCAGATTAGACAGAAACTATTAATTTTTCTTTTGTTACTGGCTGGTACAGTGCAACATTTTATAAAAATAAAGCAAAAAAAAAAAAGCATGCCGCTAATATTTAAAAAAACAGCGCAGTCTTTAATCAGCATCTTCTGTATTTAATTAATTCCCTCTTTAAAAACACATTTTGGGAAGTGTTCTAGTTTACAGATGGTACTTAACTGTTGAGGAGGCAATAAGACACAACGGGGTGTGCATTAGATACTTCTAGCACACAGTTAGGGGCGTAGTGAGGCACAGGGCCACAGGCAGAGTGTCTTCATCCCCTGGCCATGCACTAGACGTGTCTGTTATAGATCAAGGGAGCACTCCCGACCAATCAGAACTCTCCTTTCCCTGCGAGTGAGACACTCTTATTTTTGTGAAGAGCGTCTCATACGCAGATGCCTTGGAAACGGATATGGTCTGGGAACAATTTTTTTTAAATGTATTATTGATCACCTTTATCAATAATATATTAATAGCAAAAGCTCAGTCACCACTGTTGCTTTATTAGAGTGGTGTCACTTGCCTTCAGCTTGAGCCAGAACAGCTCAGCTTCACTTCGCTGTTCTCGTTCCAGCTGAAGGTGCGTGAAACCACTCTTATACAGCAATGAGTGGCTCTGGGGGACATATTAACATATAGTACACAACCCTGGAGTGTCTTACTGTGCTTATGAAATGGGCACCTTAGCTGTTCATGTATGTCAAAATTAAAATTCAGAGGATTAAGTACAAAAAAAGTTACATCTTTGATTTATTTTGAAATAAAATAGTTCTTCTGTCTGCATCACTGTACTATATTCTTTTTTTTTTTTGAGTTAAGGACTTTTGTCCTGAAGTGGTTGTCATAGCAATACTACACACACTCACACACACACACACACACACACACACTCTGCCATTTTTGTTCAATTTGAAATCCAAGATGGCACTGAATATGCCTGGTAGTGTGCGAGTGTGTGTGTGTGTGTGTGTGTGTGTGTGTGTGTGTGTGTGTGTGTTTAATACATTTGTACTGTTGTTGTGGCAGCAAGGATGAGGAGATGCTGATGATGTCTGCAGCATGTGGGGAGGAGACACACAACTGGAGGAGAATTCTCAGCACAGCACTTGAATGTTGGAAATGGCTAATAAATTACTGAAGGTTAGTGACTGTAGTGACTGTGCCAAAGCAGTGCGCAGCTAAGGGAGGGAACCAGGGAGCAGGCAGCAGGTTGGCTGTTCAGCGAACGAGTGGGCAATCAGGTGGGTGGGGGGGGGAGATATAATAACAGGCAGAGAGTGAAAGCAAATTGCACAAATACATTATTTTACAAGATGTTATGAAGTGTGTTGTTTTGAAGTGGAAATGCTACTGTAAGGAGCCATTTCTGATCATTGTATGGTGTAGTTAAACAGGATTTTAAAAGAATTGCAGCCTTTAATGTTCTAAAACTTTTAAAATATTCCAAATGGCGGTCCTTATCTGCTGACAATTTCTATTATTTTTATGTTTCAAATGGGCATTTATAAGCCTTTTTGGTACTGCAGTCAGGCTGCCAATACTTGATTTTAACAGTGCAATAGACACTTTCAGTGCACAGCTATCGACCACTCAAAGGGCTCAAAATCTTAAGCCCATTTCATAAATCATATTTAATTATCCAATTATCTGAATTACAGTGTTGCCTGATTTAAATGTAAACTACAGAAATTCATGTTTTTTAATGTATTCAGATTTTCAAAATAATATATATCGCAAAGGAGGCATCCATACTGTCCACACTGTAAAATAAACAGAATACATATTCCACAGTATTGGTAGATACATAGAAGACACTGAACAATGTAGCAAAAAGTCCTTAAAGGGTCACAGTCAACCCTTTCTGCACCATTTTATTTCTGGTTGAAAACACACATTTTCAATTGCTTACCTCCTCTAAAATTTAGTGATGTTGCTGATTCTTTTATCTGCTTCTGGTCTTAGTACAACCATCATACATGCACGTGATGTATTTATACCCAGCCTTGTTTTGTTTCAAACTCTTGATCTACCTTTATTGAATACCTCCTGAACATTAAAAAGCACCTTTCCTAATCTTAAAAACATTGAACAGGGAGCTCTCTTACCTCATTGGGAGCTCCTCCAGGCTACTTTTACTTTTGTATTTTTCAGCCCCCAAAGGAAAGGAAGGGATCATAATTTGCTCCCGAGGGGCTGGCCACATGATCCCTTTCCACTTCCTGACTCTCTGATCCTCCCCCGCACTCCGATGTTTTGTGATGTCTTTATAGGTCGAGCATGGGGGCATGCCCCATTCACTTGAATAGAGTGTCTTTTTCAAATGTTATGTCACAATTTTAAATCGGTTTTGGTACCTATTGATGCCAAGGTTCAACTATCATGGCTCTTGTCGCATCTCCTCCTCCTGCATCGCGGGTGGTTAGACTGTGTTGGGGGTGTTCCCAAGTCCAGGCGGGATGCAGTGGAAGTTGATTAAGGAAGGTAAACAAACATGTTTTTGTCTGACAACACCAGTATGGTGGGCAGTCTGTTTATCACTTTTCAAAAGAAAAAAGGAATCTGAATCAAGCAACCAGACACATCAGCAGTCTCTACAGAGTGCAGCCAGTCACAATATGTGGTGTTTAAATTAATGACACTTTGAGGCTCAATAGGGTTGACAGTGTCCCTTTAAAGTTTGTAATGGTTTGGAGCAAGAGTAAAAATATCACTTTAAAAACTAAATTAATGAATAAGCAAAGTCAGCAGAAGGTCTGTTATAATAAGGTATACTCTCATCAGAATCACACAAGTATGCAACTGCAGAGTGACTATCAAAGAAGTGAAGAAGAATATATTTATTCGTCTTAGAGCTATTAGCCATAATATATCAGATATTATCAGTACTACCCAGTGTCAAGTCTTTACCCTATATTAATTATTACCTGCTGTTGTATGAACAAAGACATTTCTTTTGAAAAAATGTAAGCCATATGTAAAGCAGCAATTATATAATGTAGAAGCCAGATAATGAGATTCATATCTGATAAATGTTGTTCCCCTTTGCTACTTTACCATATAACATGGTTTTATAAGGATATCTGTATTATGTTGTTGTCTTTTGTATATACCTGTATTTAGTGGCGTTCTTACCAGGCGTAGCTGAAAACGGGAGGTTGTGATGCAGTCTAGTTCCTGGTTTGCCAAATAAATTCAGTCCAATCTTAAGCCCAGTTTATAGCCTTTAGTTCAAGTTTTAAGGTGCAATCATGCAGATATTGTCAGTGTTTGACTATATAGATGTAGTCTACAGTGCTGCCCCAAAGTCATCACTTGCTGGGTGGGATCCCCCTTTTTATGTTTGCATACATGCACAGCACGACGCAAACATCTTGCAGCTACTTGGGAGAGTAGAGGCTGCAAAAGCATGTCAGTGCAACATCTGTTTCAGCTTAGGCTGCATGAGACTCACCACTGACTGCCCATTGAGGAGTAGGCTGATGGTGATGGTGTTCAGCCTGGCTGATGGGCACAGACTTTATGAAGTTGAAAGGATGCAGCCACACCTATCAGAGTGCAGCTACAACCTTTCATCTCCAAGATGCCGCCCAAGAACCAGCTGAATGCCATCATGCTCTGTCTGCTCCTGGTCCCCCCCATGTCTGTGTCACCTCCACTCACCCTGAAAGACTGGCCTGCCCACTCCTGGTGCCCCCAAACAACAAAGGGCACTACCGGATGATCCCCAGCCATGGGAGCCCTGCCTAAACAGTGCTATCTGGCATGACTCTACTGGGTGCTCCCCTGTTCTCTCTCTCTCTGTGCTGGCACCAGCTGAGATTTGCCCTCCCAAATTAGAAGCAGACTGAAGCGCCCACTCCTGGTACTGCTAAACATGACAACCCCCCCCTCCATTTCGGTGCACTCCTCCATAGTTGACACTGTGGTGCCATCCTCCGGTGCCACCATAAATAACGACACTGTGGTGCCCAATCACCAGTATCAGCCACCTGAAAAATAGAAAACAGTCCATTGAAGATCTTTTTTTGTGTCTAAACCTTGAAAAGATGAAAAAAGTCCCTTGTCGATATCTGACACCCCCACCAACCCCACCTAATTCCCCACTCAGCACCCTTCCCCACACCCCTCACTCACCTAAGAACATCCAGTACTGAGGACCTACTCTCCACAAAGAAAGACGTCCTCTTCCTGCAGTGCCAACTGTGAACTGAAAGAAAGGAAGGTAAGTGCGGTCTGTGTGTTCTCAATGCGTTTTGACATTTTACGCATAGCTTTGTCATTTTTAAACATTTTTTCACCCAGTTTTCAACATGGCCTTTTTGAGACCCCACCTCATGAACTAGGTGGGTGGAATGTTTCAAATCCATGCCAAAAGATGATTTCACAGTCACTTTGCAAAATCGTCTTCCGGGCTGAATAAAAAAAATTATCACCTGCCAGGGTGTGGTTTGCCCTCAAGGCCCTAAAGAAAGACAAATCTCCTGGGCCAGATGGCATTCATCCGAGAGTACTATGGGAATTGGCGGACATACTGGCTGCACCCCTGGCGGAGCTTTTCAACAGGTCACTTGAGACAGGGAGGGTACTTAGGATTCGGAGAGGCATGTGGTACCAATCCATAAAGGGGGGTCAAGGAAGTACCAGGGAAACTATAGACCCATCAGTTTAACCTCGTGGTGGGAAAATTAATGGAGAGTATACTAAAGGAACGATTGGGGTTTACTTGGGGAGGTGGGAGGTCTGGATGAGTCGGCAGCATGGGTTTGTGCCAGGTAGATCATGTCAAACCAACCTTGTGGAGTTCTATGAATGGGTAACATCAGAACTGGACAGGGTAAGCCTGTGGATGTATTATTCTTGGACTTCAGCAAGGCGTTTGACTCTGTCCCCACAATGGTCTGGTGGAGAAACTGATGGGGTTAGGGGTAGGCCCTGGATGGTCAGGATGGATTGAAAACTGGATAGCTGGACACTCAGAGAGTAGTGGTCTGTGGGGAGCTCTCGAACCCTACAGAGGTTGGTAGTGGGGTACCACAGGGCTCGGTCCTGGGTCCAATCCTGTTTAATGCATACATATCAGACATCAGGGATGGTATAGGCTGTGAAATGAGTCTCTTGGCGGATGACTCCAAGATGGGAGCAGTAGTTGAGGAGAAAGGGAGGTTGGCCTGCAAGGGACCTGGACACCCTGGAAAGCTGGGCTCACACATGGAAATTAAATTTCAATATCACCAAGTGCAAGGTGTTGCATCTTGGTCGGGGAAACCCTAAACACAGGTACACCCTGGGAGTGGAGGTGCTGTAAGCCTCTACAGGGGAAAAAGACCTAGGGGTCATGGTGGATACATGTATGAATAACTCTGAGCAGTGCAGGAGAGCAGCTAGCAAGGCAAACAGGATGTTGGGATGCATCACAAGGGGATCACCTCAAGGAGCAAGGAAGTGATTCTGCGCTGTACAATGGACTGGTTAGACCACACCTGAGTACTGTGGCCAGTACTGGAGACCACACTTGAAGAGGGACACAGCTCCTGAGAGGGTAGAGGAGGGCAACAAAGATGATACGAGGGCTAGGGGATTTGACTTACGAGGACAGACTTGAGGAGCTCTGCCTGTTTTCATTGGAGGAGAGGAGAGACAGGGGGACATGATTGAGGTCTTCAAGTACCTCAAGGGAATAAATAGGGTAAACATGGAGGATCTTTAGACTAAAGCAGGGAGGCATCACCAGAGGGCATGGTTTGAAGTTGGAAGGTGGAAGGATGAGGGGGAAAGAGGAGGAGGTTTTTCACTGAGGGTGGTGGACCCTTGAATGCTCTGCCTGGTGAGCTGGTTCAGAGATCCACAGTGGAGGGCTTTAAGAGGGTGGGACAGACACAGAAAGTGGATGTATCAGATGATGGCCTGTCCCGGGGGGGTGGGGATGGATGATAGGGGTTTCTGGAGCACAAGGGATGGGAGGGTCTCTGCACCCAACTAAGGATCTAGGTTCGAGCAGACTTGATAGACCATAAGGCCTAATCTGCTGGCAAATAGTATGTTAGTATGTTAGGTTCATGAGCTAGAAGACTATGCTAAAAACTTGATGAACAAATTTTAAAATGGCCATGTTGTAAGTGAAAATTGGAAGTTTTCAATGTTCATTTTGAGCCCAAATTTTCAGCATAGACATTTTTTCACACCTACCTCATGAATATGACAAGTGTCATTTTCCAAATCCCACCCAAAATGTGTTTTTGCACATGTGGCGCAAAATGACACTCAGACTATATTTTATAAATGATACCAGTCATGTTCAGAAGGGGGGGATCATAAAAGCACTATGTTGAAAATATGAGGTTAAAATATAACAAAAGAAAAGCTATGAAGAAGTCATGTGTTCAGGGTTGGCCATTTATTTATTTAAATTTTGGTAACCGGGTAAATCCACTGAGACAAAAAGTCCCCTTTTCAGGGGCGACTTGGGGGAGGGTACAAGGGGAGGTACAGAGAATACAAAATAAAGCAAGATAAGTGTGCAAAGACACTTGTATGACAGAACGTGGAGCACAAAATTTGCACAAAAAGACATAAATAAATAATACAGTGCATGTACATTACATATACAATAATGGATGGGGAAGTGTGCTTAATGACACATTAATGGTTGCCCGAGGTATGGGATGCTACATAAACCCTGTGCTGGAAGCCCGAGGGGTTTATTAAAGCATCCCACACCGAGGGCAACCATTAATTTCTAATTTAAGCACACTTCCTCATATTTTATTATTTATAATTGCTGGGCAGCATTTTTTTCCAGCCCTGAGTCTGAGACACACAGACACAGACACACACACACACACTGTCTCCCCGTTCATCTTTTAAAAAAAAATGAATTTAATTATTGTTACAGTTTTTTTTTTTAGGTTTGGGATGTTTTGGCAGATTTGTGTACTGAGATCGCGATCGCCATCTTCTTACCTGAAGAGGCAAGGTTGGAGCTGTTCTTGGCGGAGTGCTTAGGAGGCATTCCCGGCAGCTTTTATGTAGTGGGGCTCTGAAATGCCCATGTAAGTTGTGAATGGCAGGATCAGCCAGACACAAATAGTTTAAAACAGAAAAAAACAGTATTCAATGCGTCACGCGCGTGGTGTGGTGGCTCCTTGCTAAGCAGGACAAAGGAGTCACCATGTTTCTGATGGTATTTAGCCCACCCACTAGAAGCGTGGAGCCAATCAGAATGCGGCTCTTCATTTACTGATGTGGCGCATGTTTGCTGTTATAACCTGCGGGTTATAATGGCAAATTATAACTGGCTCAGCCTTTTTGAAAAAATTGCTGGCCAGTTATTATATACAAATAATACAGTGAGCACAGATGCTGCAGAACAAGTGATGCAGATAAATACAAGTTGCTTAGGCAAGGTTACACAAATATACATAAATACATAAATGCAGAAAGTAGTTCAAACAGTGCAAAATTCTCAGCAAGTGATTCAATCAGAACAGGGGACTAGGGCGAAGAAGTAGACAGTTAACAGAGTAGGACACAATGCAACCAGAGTAACGCCATGAACAACTCATGGAAGGGGCCACTGTCCCAGTGAGTAGCGCGTTGCAGTCTAGTGCTGGTTAGCTGAGTTGGGGGGCCAGCTCAGTGAGCCAGCTGGATGAGCCAAAGCTGGGAGGAAGGTGCTGTCATGCAGCAACACACCCAGCCTGGGGAAGGATGGTGCATGGTTGGCTGAACAGGCTACAGCCGACAAGACCACTCTTACAGTCGCAATAATGGTTTCACATTTTTACGGAATCAGAAGCACTCACCTTTGGTTCACGTTTCTCATACACTGAGGATACATGAGAGACCACTCTTAGAACCATAAGCGTGGTCTCATTGGCTGTATTAACATTCAACTCAGGTGACTTCCAAGGCTGCAATATAGCAAACTGTAAGTTACATATACACAGGTCTGGATGCCCGGGCTGTGCTGTCCTCTGGGGCTGGAGAGGCAGCAGAAATGAAAAAAAGTGACCCTATTATGCTGCAAGCAAATATTCAGAATGGACAGATCTTGTTCATTCCTTCTGCCTCATTGCCCTTAGTGTGCCATCTCTGACCCATCACTGCTCTCTATATGCTAACATCTCTTTTCCCTCCCTTGAGGCCCGGTGTCTCACACAGTTCCTCCTTCATTACCAAATACTGGCTTGCCACTGTTCCTACTTACCTCTCCTCTCCTTAACCCTGCCATCTCCACCTCCTACCTCCTCTGATCATCCACTGCTAGTTCCTCTCATATCAGTCACAATAAATCTGTAGCAGGCACCTCTGCTTTCTCTATCTGCATTCCAGCACTGTAGAACAGCCTCCCTCTCCTCATTAGTCTCTCTTCCTCCCTGCACTCTTTTCAAACCACTCTTCCTGACAGGCTTCACAAGCATTCACGTGCAGCTAAGCTTCTTCCTCTTCTTTCCACTTTACAACAACTCATGCCTAGCATCACTGTGAATTTAAAATTCGCTCATGAGTTGCAGTAAATTTGGCTGCTGCATGCTACACATAGCATTTGTGAACTGTGCAGTACGCAGATCGTCCCACTTGTGGTGAATTTTACTTCACACTTTGAAGTAAATTTTTTTTTTTTTTTACTTTCCACAAGGTTCATAGTGCGTGCATTGTGCAACAGTTATAAAATGGCAGGGTAAAATCATGTAACCTGATTGGCTCTTATTTGTGTGTAAAATATGGTTTACACATATTTAAAAAAAAGGACTGCTCAGCAGTGAAGAGTCTGCAGCACAGATCAATGGGCATTTGGAACACAGGCATTTCAGATAGCCCTCTATTGCCAGAATTGATCTTCCATCACAAACATGGAGGCTACCTTTACACTGTAAAAAAAACTTCAATTGGGCCCTAAAAATAAAACTACCTTAAATATAAAATAAAGCAAATAAATTAAATGCTATTTCCCTGATTATCACACACTCCTTACATACATAAACACATTAGAAACAATAACTATTGTTTATAGTTTTCACTACAGCTGTTTTTTTGCTGACAGGGACAAATCCCCTTTCTGTCTTTACCTGCTCATCAGGGAACTCTCTTCTTCAAACAACATGAAGTCTTGCTGTATTCTGACTATTGCAGTTAGCCCCAGCCTTTAAACTGCCCCAGAGAACAAAGGGTTAACTTTCTATGCAGAGCATAGACTGCCGAGCTCGAGCTCGGTTGAGGTCTCTGTCTGCAGCCCTTTGAAATCCAACTGTCAGATTCTTTACTCCGCCTCACTGAACAGCCGCTCTGGAGATTTCTCCTTCAGCTCGGTTCGAAAAGTCGGTTAAAATGTCGGTAAAAGTGTCGGTTTCAAGCCGAATTTGTTCCGCTTAGTCAGTTCAGCCTCTGTCTGCGGTACCGTGAGTACTAGATAGGTTTTACCTATTTCTGTGTGGAAATTGTAAGCTTGTTTGATCGGTTCAGCTGCACCAACCACTTTTAGTGAATTTCTGTCTTTTACTTTAGAGTGTGGTTACCGGTCCTTATCGGTTCTAAAAAAAACGTGTTTTGAACGTTTTTTCCAACACCCGTGACACGGTTAGGAACCGATAAGGAAGTCTTGTCTGGCGGTTGCCATAAAAAGGTTAAGTTTGGTTAGGTTGGCCATGTCTGAGAAACCCAAGAAGAAAACTGGGCCCAATGGGTTTCAACACTGCAGTTAGTGTGGGGAGGTCTTTGCTAAGGCCGATCCCGACACTACCTGTGTTTACTGTCTGGGGTTTGAACACCTCGATACAGACTGCCAAATTTGTAAAAATTTTCCTAAATCTACCCTTGAAAAGAGATTAGGTAGACTGAGGGAAAAGGAGGCCGAGAAGTCCGCTGACCCAGAAGGAATGCCCTTTGACCAGGGCGATATCTACGGGCAAAAGGAGAGCCGATCCTGAGTGGTCGGTTCCTTCAAAAAGGAAATGGAAAGAGAAATCGACCGGTTCAGATCTAGAGGTTCATGTTCGACTGTCAAGAAATAGCCAGAGCGATTCGGATTGAGAATCGCCACCCGTTCCGACTAATCTGGCACCATTTGGCAGGGGCTTGGTTCGGTCGGTTCCCCTGGTTCAAGATTATACCCCTGAAGATTTTTATGAACCGTAGTTTGAGGAGGAGGGGGAGTTCGAGGATGATGGTGACAATGGTGAAAGTTTGGATGTGCCTGTGGAACCGGACATCTCCTCAGACAGACCTTCTGGTGTTTCCCCTCCTAGGCTTTCTGAGTCCCCCCCACTTTCTGTTTTACAGAAAGGTGGCTGAAACCCTCCAGCTTCCTATGGAGGAGGCCATGGAGGATCAAGAGGAGCCTGATTATGTAGAAATGATGGACATCCCAGAGTCCAGGAGACTGTCTAGTCCCCTCCACAAATCCTTTGGGAGCAGACACTCAAAATCTTAAAGTCTCTCAATACTGTACCTCCTGTTGACAGAAGGATGGACAAGAGGTACACACTATCAGGCTCAGATACAGAGTTTTTATACCAACAATGCAGCCATGTTGGGGTAGTGCAGGCTGCTGCCTGTGACAAGGCAAGTATTCCCTTGGCTTCACACCTCCCAGACAAAGACTCCAGGAAGACTGATGCCATGGCAAAAAAGCAGTACATGGCATCTTCCTTGGGACTCAGGCTGGCGAACTATATGGCCTATACAGCCAGGTACCAGAAGTCCAGGGACACTGTACTGGCACTGGCTAAACAGGCCTCCCCCCAGCTAGCCAAGGAGCTGGAGGAGGTGGCTGCTGATGGGATTGAGGCATCAAAAGTACAGTTTCATGCTGCTGTGGACTCTAATGATGTGTCAAGAGTCATGGCTACATCTGTGGCTCTTCGGAGAATGGTTTGGCTCAGATGTACTAGCCTCTCACAGGATACCCAGGCTAAGGCCATGAATTTCCCTGTAGTGGGTAATTCTCTGGGAACAAACAGAGAATTACATGAAGAAAATGGATGAGTACAGGACCACTTATAGGAGTGCTCAGGCCAAGGAGAGGCAGGCAACTCCTCAAAGACAGCAGTCTAGGGGCAGGGGCAGGCCTTTTTACCAAGCACAGGCCTCTTCTCCCTTTTCACAGAGGGGATTCTTCAGAGGGAGAGGCAGAAGAGGGATGAGCAGGGCTGCATCCACTCCTCAGCCTAAGGCCCCTGCCAAGCAGACACCCTGATGGGCCTGCCCGGGTCGACTCTCCTGTTCCAGTAGGGGGCAGGCTGGCTTACTTTGTCCAGGACTGGATGTCTATTACCTCAGACATGGGGGTCCTGGAAGTAGTAGTAAGCCAGGGACTGGTTCTCAGCTTCAAAAAATTTCCGAAGATGAGAGCCAGATCTTTTCCACCTGCAGGTCTCTCAGAAATCCTTGCCCTAGTGGCAGAGGTTTCATCTCTTCTGGCCTTAAGAGCCATGGAGAGAGCTCCTACCCTACACTGGGGCAAAGGTCTGTACTCCAGGTACTTCCTTACCCCAAAAAAGACAGGGGAGTGCCGACCCATCCTAGACCTAAGATACCTGAACAAACATCTTTTAAAACCAAAGTTCAAGATGGTAACTCAGGAATAATTCTTCCCCCTCTAAGGCCAGGGGACTGGCTAGCCTCCCTGGACCTCAAAGATGCCTATTTTCAAATTCCCATCAGGTGCTCTCACAGAAAGTACCACAGGTTTGAGTTGCCCTCAGGCCACTATCAGTTCAAAGCAATGCCCTTTGGCCTAACATCAGCCCCAAGGGTTTTTACAAAGTGTCTGGCAGTAGTTGTTGCCTTTCTAAGAATAGAAAAGATTTCCATTTTTCCATATCTGGATGACTGGCTCATAGTGGGCCAGTCTCCAGACCAAATCAAGTCAGACCTGCAAGTGACCCAGCAAGTTCTCACTTCTCTAGGATTTCTTCTCAACCTTCCCAAGTCAGTTCTCGAGCCAGTGCAGCTCCTTACCTTTATAGGGGCGGAGCTGGATACTGTCAAAGCAAGAGCCTTTCTTCCCCTGGAAAGGGCAAGAGTTCTTACAGAACTGGCTTCTTTCTTCAGCCTTCAGGTGTCCCGACCAGCAAGGCATTTCCTTCAGCTCTTGGGCCACATGACAGCTTCTACAGCAGTGGTCCAAGGGGCAAGATTCCAGATGAGGGACATTCAGTTCCATCTGAGGGCCTTTTGGTCCCAGAGGAAGGATTCCCTTACCAAACTGATTCCAGTGACTCAGACCCTGATCCAAGCCCTTCAATGGTGGCAGGATCAGGACAATTTAAGGCAAGGGGTCCCATTTGTCACTCAGTCTCATTCAGTGGTCCTTACCACGGATGCTTCCCTTCTGGGCTGGGGAGCCTATCTGGGGGTCCTCACTGCCCAGGGACTGTGGTCCCCTCAGGAATCCCTTCTCCATATCAATCTCCTAGAACTCAGGGCAGTTTTTCTGGCCCTGCAAGCTTTCTCTCAGTCAGTGCAGAACAAGGTGGTTCAGGTCAGAACAGACAACACCACCACCATGTGGTACATCAACAAGCAGGGAGGCACTCGGTCTATGGCCTTTTGCACAGAAGCCATGAAGTTGTGGTCCCTGGCTTATTCCCTGCAAACTTCTCTGATAGCAGTCCACCTTCCAGGGAAGGACAATGTGCTAGCAGATGCACTGAGCAGGATCTCACAGGGCATGACGAATGGTCCCTGGATCCTCTTGTGTTGAAGGTGATTTTTTCAAGGTGGGGCACTCCAGAGATAGATCTCTTTGCAGCCCCAGACAATCACCAACTTCCTCTCTTTTGTTGCAGACCCCCAGTCTTGGGCTCAATCCCTCTGGATGCTCTGATTCTGAACTGGGAAGGGAAATTTCTGTATGCCTTCCTTCCGTTTCCTCTACTGTTCAAAGTTTTAGTCAAGATAAGGTCACAAGCTTGCAAAGTGATTCTAATTGCTCCAGACTGGGCCAGACAGCCTTGGTACCCACTGTTGCTGTCCCTAGCTGTCCATCTTCCCCTGTTTCTTCCAAGGAATTACAACCTGTTAACCTCCTCTCAGGGGAGGATTTGGTACCCCAATCTTCATTCTCTCAATCTTAAGGCATGGCTCTTGAAGAGTTAGAGTTTGCAGATTTGCATCTGTCTCAGAGGGTTCTGGATATTCTCAAAGCCTCTCGAAAGCCCGCCACTAGAAAAAACTATAACTCCAAATGGAAGAGATCCAGCATTTGGTGTTCCAAGAAACATATTTCCCCAGACACTGCTGAATTGCCTACAGTCCTGGATTATATGGTCCATTTGAATGGCTTAGGCCTCAGACCAGCTACTTTCAAGGTGCACTTGTCAGCTGTTTCTGCTTTGCTGTCAGTGGGGAAGTCTTCCTCACTATCATCTCATCCTGTGTTCTGTAAATTTTTTTAAGGGATTGCGTCATACCAATCCTCCCTTCAGAGACCCTGCCCCTGCCCCTGCCCCTGCCTGGGACTTAAATGTTTGCATTGTTTAACTTATGCAACCTCCCTTTGAACCTATGTCCTCAGCACAGCTTAAATACTTGACTTGGAAAACTGTGTTTTTAGTAGCCATTACCTCTACCAGATGTATCAGTGAATTGCAAGCCCTGTCAGTGGAACCTGATTTTATCTCCTTTCATAGGGATAAAGTGGTCCTTAGAACCAATAGAAGGCTCTTGCCCAAAGTGGTTTCAAATTTTTACTTGAATCAGTCTGTCTCTTCCTGTCTTCTTCACTGATCATTCTTCTTCAGGAGAGAGGAGGTTACACAGTTTAGATGTTAAAAGGGCCCTTAGCTACTACAGAGAGTGTATTGAGGGTCACAGGTTTGATTCCCTCCAGTTGTTCCTCACTTATGGAGAAGTGGGAAAGGGCAAACCTGCCACCAAGAGAACTATTGTCAGGTGGATTGTGTCTTGTATACAATTCTGCTATGAGAAACTAGGAAAGATTCCACCCTCGGCCTGAGGGCTCACTCCACCAGAGGTACAGCTGCTTCTCTGGCTGCTGCCAGTGATATTTCTCTCTTAGAAATTTATCAAGCAGCCACATGGAAAACAGCTCATACCTTTATCAAGCATTACTCTCTGGATATCCAGGCTAGGAGTGTTGTTATATATTGGCAGCACACTCCCTTAGCTCTTGTCCTGGCTACCCTATAACTGATGTACTTGTACAATGTTTGCATTGTTTTTTTTTTCTCTAGAATTGATTCCTTGTACAGCGATGTTATTGTTCATGTATATGCACCCAATTCCATCGTTGTATTTGTTACTGCTGTTTCACTCCCTGCTGTATCCCTTCCCCTGAGTCACACCTGGAAATGAGCCCCCACGTCAGTGCATCTATCCCTATCACTAAATTCAATAAATAAATAAATGGCAAAAAAGCTGTTTATTTCATGAGCCTGTAGTTTGTTTGCTATACCTTTTCTAAATTCAGTTGAGTAAGTTTAATCAGTATTGTTTTTGTAAGACAGAAGTAATTGAGTCTGTTGGTAGCATTTCGATGTTATGTTGGTTGGAAATGTTGGATTCTCTTCACTGTAAACAAGCCTGTTTAGTGCTGGAGAAACATGAGAGACTGATAGTCCAGCAGACTGAGGCACTCTCTTTAAAGCGCAGAGCAAGGACAGTGCAGGCTTTGTGATACTGTAGTAGATTTATTGCTGCTGAAAGGTTAAGGGCAGGCACCTACCGGGTAAATACCATGTGTGACAGAAATGGGAAGGAAAGAGTTAATGGTTTGGATTCTGTAGATGCCTTATTTTTTTAGCAGTGTGTAAAAAATACACTGAGGCTGAAATCCTCCAGCAGCAACCAGCTTGTGGAATTCCTAGCTGCTAGATAAGAGCTGGGTCATAAATCTTGAGTGGACATCTCCAGACACACACAGACCTTGCAGACACGGACACAGGGCAGTTTGAATGGATTGGATCATTCAAATATAAACTTAAGGTGAAAAGGAATATAATTGGTCACCAATAGGTGTTCACTCTGATTGGGACAATTAAATACATACATGTTAGTTGGTTGGTGCATTTAAGGGAGAATAGGAATGACCTAGTCTCCATAGACTATATAAGCTTCTGTAAGACAGAGAACTCTCTCTTGCCTTTGGAAGCTGTGAGGGGAAACATAAGCTTGAGCCTACCTGGTATGTCCGTGGAGCTGGCAGTTAGAACAGGGTCCAGTGTCTCTTGTAAGGACAGGAAGGGTAAGTTTAGTGATAGTATATTTCAGTAATAGCCTTCTTCTTTTGCCATCTGTTGTTTAAAACATTTGTTTACTTTTCCTGTATGAGTGTTATTCTCTTGTGTTGTAAATACATTTCCTGTAAATGCTCATTGCACTTTCTGTTAAGTACAAGCTATTTATTTGCTCAACAGTTGTGACTCTGATGTCATTTTTCTAAGGTAAGATTTGGTTTTCCACTGGCTAAGGTAAACTCTGTGTAGCATCCACCACTGAAAGAGACACACTACCAGACTTTAACTTGTGCAATTGCACGTGTGATTATTCAAGTTTGTACACTTGAAAGAGGTGCGGAAGGAAAGTCTGGCTGGTGGCAGCGAATACCTGAGACACACACCTCTAAAAGCTGTTTCAGCCCAGAGGGAGAGGTGGGTTGTCACATATTGGTTGGCAGTGGTGGGGTGATGATAGCGACTGCAGAAAGCACATCAGATAGAGAGTTTGCCAGTGGAACAGTTACCTTAGCATTGCAAAACAGGATATACAAGAGGATACATTTGTACAACAGTTTTATTTGTTTCTAGATAGCACAGTATAGTGTAGCAGTAAGAATGAGCTCCACTGGAGTATGACTCACTTACTGTGCCACAGCTTGTTGAAAGGTGCCAGGAAAAGGGATTCAGCCTGAAAGTCTGAAGCAGAAGAAAAGGCAGATCTCATAGCTACTCTCTTGGCACATGATCTGAAGCAGACAGTCGTTGGGGGTGAGTCAGGAACTGAGGCAGCAGGCCCCCAAATCAGCTTGAGGCACTCGGGACTGCAGCTATTGCTGCAAGACAAGGCATTGGAGGCTGAAAGACTGATGCAGCAGAAGCAAGAAGGTTGGCAGACAGAGAGAAAGAATGTGAAGACAGAGAGAAAGAACGACAGCATGAACTCCAGAGACAACAGCACGAGAAGAGATGATGACCTCAGTCAGCAAACCGTGAGTAATGGTGGAGTGAGTTTACCTCATGAAGCCAAAATGAATTCTAAATTGTTCCCTCAGTTTAAAGAGGAGATGACCTTGATTTATTTTTAAGGTCATTTGAGAGAGTAAGTAATCAATTACAATTAAATAAGGCTTCCTGGTCAACTTATCTCACACCCTTGCTGACGGGGAGTGCGTTGAATGCATTTGCTAAAATGAGTAATGAAGACTATGCTGATTATGATAAAGTAAAAACAGTGTTGTTGAAACGTTTTGAATTAACTCCTGAGGCTTATAGAAGAAAATTTAGGGAGTTAAAGAAAAGCCCAGAAGACAGTTATGCAGAACTGTAGGTTAAACTGTATACTTACCTTGATAGGTGGATGGAGGGGGCTAAAGCAACTACTGTGGAACTGATTAAAGATGTATTGGTGAGAGAACAATTCCTTAAAATTGTACCTGAGGACATGCGTGTATGGCTCATAGACAGGGCATGCGCCTCTTCTACAGAGGTGGCAGGAGGCGCTGTGATATCTGTCTAGCCGACACACACACAAAAGTCTTATGGTATGGGGCAGCACATGGGTATAAGGGATCCCATGGGGCAGCCCAAAGGAAACCAGCCTGCACCTGAGCCCAAAGTAGAGCCCTCTGGTTCTAAGGGGACTCAAGAAATAGGTCCCAAGAAATGTCATATTTGCAATCAAGTAGGACACTTGAGATATAACTGCCCTCAGAAACTGGTTAAGAGGCAGAGATATTGGGGCGGGGTGATCAAAAGGGCACTGGTGTGTTTGTAGGGTGTGTCCAGTCTGAAGAACCACTCTCCTCTGATGAGAATCTGCGTCCCATTACAGTTAATGGAATAGTAACACAGGGACTGTGGGACACAAGTGCTAACATCTCCCTGGTAAGGCAAGATCTCATTCGGGCAGAGCAGATCGTGCCTGGGAAATACTCCAAGGTCCAGGCATTCACAGGGCCACCAGTCCCATTACCAATGGCTAGAGTCTTCCTCAGCTGGGAAGGGGGCCATGTAGAAAAGGAGGTGGGAGTTGTAGAGGACCTACCTGTAAGTATGATTGTGGGGAAGGATTTGGACCCCAGTAAAAACTGTGTGTGTTGTAACTCTGAGTCAGGCACAAGGGCAAGCTTCTGAGGGGAAGAGGGTTGACTCTGGTGGTCCAGCCACACCCTCAGCAGCTGAGGAAGTGTCCAGCACAGGGGAGGGCTGGCTAGAAGCTGCAGTCCAGAACCCCAGTCACAAATAGAGGAACCCACAGGACTTCCTTCAGAAGGAGCATGGGAAGGGTCAGGCGAGGGCAGCTGAGTGCGACAGCGAACTGACCCTACCTGGAAAAACTGAGGAAATAGCTCATAGGGCTGAGCATTCTCAGGGGGTAAAGAGTCCATTTACTGGGACAATGGGCTGTTGTACAGAGAATGTACAACAGGAAGGGCTAGCTGGTGAGGTACTCCAGCAGCTGGTAGTCCCTAAGGTTCACCGTCAGCAGCTTTTGGCCCTGCACATGATATCCCTTTTCAGGGCATTTGGGAGTGAGGCGCACTGAAAAGCGCCTCACCAACAATTTCTTCTGGCCTGGTATTGGCAAGGATGTGGCCAGTATTGCCGGACTTGTCCACAGTGCCAGCAGGTAGGAAAAATGGGGGACAAGGCCAAGGCAGCTTTGGTGCCCCTGCCCATATTGATGAACCCTTCAAGAGGGTAGCAGTGGACATAGTGGGGCCATTGAGCACCCCAAGTCACACTGGCAAGCGGTATATCCTGGTAGTTGTAGACTATGCCACTAGATACCCAGAGGCAGTGGTCCTAACATCCTCTGAGGTAGGACCAGTGGCAGATGCACTGTTGGAAATATTTAGCCGGGTGGGCTTTCCCAGGAGATACTGTCAGACCGTGCCAATTTTATGTCAGGATTAATGAGTAGTTGTGGGAGAAGTGGTGAAAGAAAGCTCAAACTTCCCATACCATCCCAATCTAATGGTCTAGTGGGGCGATTAATTCAACCCTTAAGACCATGCTAAGGACTTTTCTGACCAGCATAAGAGAGACTGGGACAAATATTTGCCTCATCTCCATTTGCATACAGGAAGTCCCACAGGAGTCCACAGGGTTCTCACCTTTCGAGCTCCTGTTTGGTCATAGGGTGCGGGGGCCACTAGATTTGATTCGGGACGAATGGGAGGGTGACCGTGCCTCCCAAGGGGAGTCTGTTGTGGAGCATGTCCTGAACTTCAGGACCCACCTTAGGGAGCTCATGGGGTTTGCTCAGGAGCACCTGGCCACTGCACAACAGCGGCAGAAAGTCTGGTATGACCGTGGGGCCCGAGCCAGAGAATATGTGGTGGGACAGCGGTGATGGCACTCATCCCTGTCCGACAGAATAAGTTACAGGCAGCATGGGAGGCCATTCTCCATTGTCCAAAAGGTTAGTGGCGTCAATTACATGATAGAGCTCCCGGACAGGAGATGCAAACGAAAGGTGTATCATGTTAACATGCCAAGCCCTACCATGACAGAGAGGAAATGGTCCTCGCTGTATGCAGTGCTCCAGAGGAGGAAACTGAGGTAGATCCACTGGTGGACCTACTTGGGAGAGCCAGGGTGCATCCTCTGTGGACAGCCTTACCCTCTCGGAACAGCTGACACCAGCCCAGGTGCAAGAAATTAGGGGTGTGCTGAGAGAATTTGAAGACATGTTCACAGGGAAACCAGGGTACACCACAATGGCAGAGCACCATGTGGATACAGGACCCAGGATCCCTGAAACAGTCCCTCACAGGGTACCTGAGCAGGTTAAGCAGACTGTGAAGAGGAGCTCAAAGAGATGCTGGAACTGGGGGTAATCCAGGAATCTAGTAGCCCCTGGGCATCACCCGTGGTACTGATCCCCAAAAGAGATGGCACCACACGATTCTGCGTGGACTACCGGAAGCTTAACAGCTGCACGGAGTCTGATGCTTATCCCATGCCCAGAACAGATGAGACCCTGGAGCGACTGGGGGGAGCCAAGTATTTGACCACAATAGACCTAACAAAGGGCTGTTGGCAGGTACCTCTGACCCCTGTGACCAGGAAAGATCAGCGTTTGTTACTCCATTTGGTTTATATGAATTTAAGGTAATGCTATTCGAATGAAGAATGCACCTGCAACCTTTCAACGGCTTGTAGATCGATTCTGTCTGGGGTAGGAGTTTGCATTGGCTTATATGGATGATATAGCCATATATAGCCAGACCTGGGATGAGCACATCAAGAATGTGTGGGATGTGTTCCACAGGTTAAAGAAGGCAGGTCTGACAGTCAAGGCAGAGAAGTGCCAGAATAGGTATGGCGAAGTATCCTACCTTGGGCACCGGGTGGGTAGTGGACACATCCGTCCGGAGCCTGCCAAGGTTGATGCCATCCTGGCCTGGCCTACTCCTACCACAAAGAAACAGGTCAGGGCATTTCTAGGGACTGCAGGATACTACCGAAGGTTTGTTCCCTGCTATAGCGATCTGGCTAAGCCCCTGACAGACCTAACCAAGAAGGGAAAGCCAGATGCAGTGAAGTGGTCAGAAGGCTGTGAGGTTGCTTTTCAGGAGCTAAAGAAGGCCTTAAGCAGCCCAGCTGTATTGGCTAGCCCCAATTATAGTTTAAAGTTTATGGTCCATGTGGATGCCTCAGATCATGGGCTGGGGCTGTGTGAGCCAAGTTACTCAGCAGGGGAGGAGCACCTAGTTGTGTACCTCAGCCAAGGCTTTTGCCCAGAGAGGAGGCATCACGCCATAATTGAGAAGGAATGCTTGGGAATAGTGTGGGCCCTTCAGAAGCTGCAGCCTTACCTATATGGGAGAGAATTTACTGTGGTCACAGATCATAATCCCCTGATTTGGCTTCATAGGTCCAGTGGACAAAATGGTAAACTACTAAGTTGGAGTTTGGTACTGCAGGCATACCACATGACCATACAGCATCGCAGTGGCAAACAAAATGCAAATGCGGATGGGCTATCTAGGCAGGTCTAATGGCCTGACTGGATACTTTTGGGCACTTCCCAGTATCAGATGAACGGCTGTGTCACTTGGGGTAGCCCAAGGGACACGCCTTCATTATCTGGGGGAGATGACAGAAATGGAAGGAAAGAGTTAATGGTTTGATTCTGTAGATGCCTTTATTTTTTAGCAGTGTGGAAAAAATACACTGAGGCTGAAATCCTCCAGCAGCAACCAGCTTGTGGAATTCCTAGCTGCTAGATAAGAGCTGGGTCATAAATCTCGAGTGGACATCTCCAGACACAACAGACCTTGCAGACACGGACACAGGGCAGTTTGAATGGATTGGATCATTCAAATATAAACTTAAGGTGAAAGGGAATATAATTGGTCACCAATAGGTGTTCACTCTGATTGGGACAATTAAATACATACATGTTAGTTGGTTGGTGCATTTAAGGGGAGAATAGGAATGACCTAGTCTCCATAGACTATATAAGCTTCTGTAAGACAGAGAACTCTCTTGCCTTTGGAAGCTGTGAGGGAAACATAAGCTTGGAGCCTACCTGGTATGTCCGTGGAGCTGGCAGTTAGAACAGGGTCCAGTGTCTCTTGTAAGGACAGGGAAGGGTAAGTTTAGTGATAGTATTTCAGTAATAGCCTTCTTCTTTGCCATCTGTTGTTTAAAACATTTGTTTACTTTTCCTGTATGAGTGTTATTCTCTTGTGTTGTAAATACATTTCTGTAAATGCTCATTGCACTTTCTGTTAAGTAAAGCTATTTATTTGCTCAACAGTTGTGACTCTGATGTCATTTTTCTAAGGTAAGATTTGGTTTTCCACTGGCTAAGGTAAACTCTGTGTAGCATCCTCCACCTAGAAGAGACACACTACCAGACTTTAACTTGTGCAATTACGCGTGTGATTATTCAAGTTTGTACACTTGAAAGAGGTGCCAGAAGGAAAGTCCGGCTGGTGGCAGTGAATACCCGAGGACACACACCTCTCTAAAAGCTGTTTCAGCCCAGAGGGAGAGGTGGGTTGTCACACCATGCATGTGAGACAGTGTGGTATGAACTGCGCTGTATATATGAATGACAAGGGTAGAACAGCGGTTGGGGAATACCGCTAGCCTTGTCACTGCATACAGATTGGGAGGCTGGACAAGTAGCTGTGTGCTGGGTGCCTGGTTGAGCTGCTCCCATGGAGGAGTGGCTAGGACACCAGCACACAGTGCAGTCGAGAGACCTGGAACCATGTTTCAGTACCCCCCAGGTCTCTCCTGCTACATCTTTTTGCCATGCTTTAAAAAAAAAAAACTACCCCCTCCCAAGTTTCCCCCCATCCCTGAGGTCCCACTCCCTGGAGTTAGTTATTTAAGTTCTGGGGGGTGCAGGGGACAAAGCCCTCCACAAAAACACATGATGAAGACCCATTGTGATCAGTGGGTGTGGTGCATGGAACAGATCAGTGTTTTGCCCAACTCTGCTTTCGTCAGGTGCTGTTTCACTGCGGCATTTTTAGCCATGCTGTTTTGCCATGTGCGGTTATGACCCCGTGCTGGGCAGGCAGCAATGGAGACTGAAGTTCTCTGTTTTGTCCACAGGGCAGGTATAGGATGGTGGGGGGAGGGGCAGGGGAGACTCAGGGAAGGGGGGAGCAGGTGTGTCTAGGACACTGGGTTGGAAGAACACTGTGCAGACTGCAAGAGCAGTACAACGTACACCATCCAGCTGTTGGAGGGCAAGAGTGCAGGGACCCATCTGCAGCCACAGGTGTGAAGAGGCAATAACCCTTGAAAGTTTGTATCTTTACCGTCTTGTTAGCCTAATAAAGGTACCACATTTATCTAAGAAACAGATTCCCTTTTTATTCCTCTCATGGTTTTGTGTGTGCTAACACAGCACGCCCCAATCTTCAGTTTGAAAATGGAGTTTCCTGATGGCGTGTCTGAGTTTACATTTTTTTTTAGTAATTCTTTTGAGTTCTTTAAATAGTACATTTTAAAGTGTGTGATAGTAATTAGTTCGGTGCTAGACTTCAGTGTGATTGTGGCATTGCAGTATCCTTCTCTGTGCTGAGGGGATGATATTTCACATGTCCAACTGTAAAGTGTAGTGTCTTGCTTTGTTAAAGCACCACTGCATGATAGCAGTGAAACTGTTGACCTTTACTCTGTTACTTCATTTTAGATTGTCCCTTTCCTCTTCAACATAGAATTCAACAGCAGATAAGGACCGCTTGGCCCATCCAGTCTGCCCATTTCTCCCTACCTACACTATTACAGCAGACCATACCCGATTTACAGCTCTTTCCCCCTCCCCCCTTCTTTTCCACTATGATTCCCTTGTGCTTATCCCAATTCTTGAACCCCACCACCATTTTCGCTCTCACCACCTGTGCTGGAAGGCTGTTCCAGGAATCTACCAGTCATTCTGTGAAGAAGTACTTCCTCACATCTCTACTGAAGCTCCCCCACAGCTTCATATCTCCTGCTCCTATTCCAGCTCCTGTCTTGTATGATACCCTTCTTTTCTCATTTTAAGTCTACTTTACTATGTGTTTTTACACTTTGAAATAATAAAAAGAGCACTCCTTTTGATATCGCTTGGTCCAGGTTTTTAAACAGTATTCTTTATTATTTTTGAACTCTGTTGTTGAAGTTCACCTTTTTTATTCCTACAATGAACTAGTATGTAGCAGAAACTATTGCCTAACCTTATGGAACAACAGATGTACAAAAACAGCCACGAAAACTGATGAAAACTTGGACCGAGCCATCTGAAAAGTAGTGCTCGTTTTATAATTTCAAATGTAAAACACAGTGTTTAAACCAGACTCCAAATGAGAAAAGAAGGGTATCATACAACAACAATCATATAATGTTACTGTGTTCTATTCTACTTGTTTAACACTGACCCGAATGTTTCTTAAATATCCAAGTCTGATCTTCCTCTATACTGCATCTGTAACCTTTTTTTGAACACCTCTTGATGGTCTATGCTGTAAAACAGTTCTTAATGCCGTAGCACCATGCTGTACTGTAAACTTTGCGTTGGTATTCAATGTACAATATTTTGCATGTGTATGTTTATTTGCACTGACCCATGTGCCATCTTCATGGCCTGGGTTGTGCCTGAAAACGGTGTCTTGGATCAGCGCATCTACCTGGTTAACAAAAAAATAAACAAACAAACAAAGAAATACAAGACAGGAGTGAAGAGGTTGTCTAAAAGGGAATGAAAGAGTGTAGGTCAAACTTTTCACCACTACCATGCACTGCTGCTTTAAATATACCGTAGTTTGTTTTTTTCTGCATTTTGGATGTTCCAGCTGATACACAAGTCCTTGTTGCTGTTGTGGTTCTGGTTTTGAGCCATTTCTTCAGCTCTGTGTACTGCAACAGTAGGAGATCAAGTGAGACATGAAAGGTCATGCAGTAGGTGTTTTGTTTTAACAGGGTTTATAACCGTGTGTTTTCTTTAGCTTTGTTGGAGGGTAAAACAAAAGTCTGGGAATGTGTGTTTTTTTTCAGGGTATGGTTTTGAAGCCAAGCTAGAGGTGTTTCAGGCATCTGCATTGCTGACGTCAAGCTTGATTTATTAGGTTAGTGTCGCTATTTTGGATTAGGTTAGTGTTAGTGCTGCATGATGGGACCGATTTTATCATACTTTTGTTATGCGTTCTTTTTCAGATGTCTTTCTGGAAACATAGAAACATCAAAATTGCCAGTGGAAGAAGGCCTTCCGGTCTATGAAGTCTGTCCAGTGTGAAAGTGCATGCCCCGTAGAGGGGTCATGTCCATCCACCCCACCGACTCCTCTCACCAGCCCGCTATATTTATCCCACCCCCCTCTTGAAACTCTCCAGGGTTTTTATGTTAACCCATGCCCCTTAGAGCTTACTCCTCCCTTCCACCACACTTTGCATAACACAGTACTTCCTGGCATCCCTCCTGAATTCACCTCTCCCCCCTTGCTAATTTGCTGCTGGCTCCCAAGTAGTTTTATTGCCACTGGTCCTGAACAGTTTGCTAGAGTCCACCCTGTTAATGCCCCTCATATATTTGAATATCTCTGTCATGTCTGTCCCTCTCCCTCCTTGTCTCTAGTGAGTACATATTCTGACTCTCCATTCTCTGTTTGGACCTGGTCCCCTGCTGACCCTGTGTCGTCTTGGTTGCTCTTCTCTGCACTGCCTCCGACTTGTTTATATTCCTCAGGTGTGTGGGTTTCAAAATTGGACACAATGGTCCTTCCCCCTGACTTCTTTGATGAGCCAGCTAACAATGCTGAGGACAGAAGAGCTGGTCCCCCTCAACACTCCCCTTTCTATTTCAAGACAGTCACCTTGTTGGAGGCCAAAAAGTATCTGCAACGGGTGCTTGGAAAATCAAGATACAGCAGTGACTCTCTTGACCTTAAACTTATCTCTCTCACTCTTTGATGCGGTCCTATCTCCACTTAACTAAACTACTAAATCTACCTCTATGCTTTGGACAGTTCTCCCATGGGCGGAAAGCAGCTATGGTTACACCCCTCCACAAAAGTGGAAATTGAGCCAAGCACACTAATTGCTACTCTATATCAATCCCCCCCCGAAGGCATTGGAGTGCATTGTATCGGACCAGCTAACTGAATATCTTGAGAAATACCATATCCGATGACCACAACAACACAGATTTTGCAAGGCTCACAGTACCACCAAAGCGCTGCTTGAATAAATTGGGTTCATACATAATGCACTTGACAAGGGTCACATAGTGGGGGCGATATACATCGACCTCACTAAAGTCTTTGACACGGTCAACCACACCATAGTGTTAAGCACACTCTCCACCACTGGACTATCTAATGATGCAACTGGGTGGTTTAAAAGCTACCTCGGTTGTAGATCCCAACCGGTCAAAATAAATGGCATTCTCTCAGGCAGCCGACAAGAGCGCTCCGGTGTCCCGCAAGGTTCGATCCTGGGCCCCTTACTATTCAGTCTCTTCCTCAACAACCTCCCCATGGCCTGCACCAAAAACATACTACTCTATGCTGATGATGCCGTTATCTTCACTAGTCAACCCAATCCCCATCCCCTTGAATCACGACTCCAGCACAGCTTCTCAGCTGTTGAGGTCTGATTTTCTAAGCACAAACTCATTCTGAATTACAAGAAGACAAAAGCCATGCTTTTCACAAACCTGCACAACAAATGCAAAACACACTGATTAACCATTCTAAACAAAAATGGCACCGCACTAGAACAGGTCCAGTTCTTCAGATATCTAGGTGTAACTCTTGACTGCTCCTTGTGCTATGCCATCCATGTGGATAATGTCGCAGAGCCGGTCAATACCAGAATTTGTCTCCTTTATAGACACAGACACTGCTTGATCCCAGATGCGCTCTGACTTGCTGTCAGTAGCACTATAATATCCATTATTGACTACTGGTTAATCATCTACAGTGCAGCTACAGACTCAACTCTCAAAAGGATCAACATAGCCCTAAATAAGTCATGTAGGCTGATCAAGGGAGCCCATAGACATACTCATACATATGACCTGTATGTGCAGACTAAATGGCTGCACCATAAGGGTAGGATAAAGTACCAGACCTGTCTCCTAGTGAAAAAACCTGCCTTGGCCAACCCCCTGGTCATCCAGAAACTCCTTCAACTAGCAACTAACCCTCATCAGATTCATGGCATGACAAGACTGACTTATCAAGTCCCATTCTGCCGTACTTCCCAGATGCAGCATTCATTTGCATACTGTGCACCCAGATGGCTAAATGACCTCCCCTCTGCAATCCTGGCTGAGACAAAGGTTGGCCCTTTTAAGTACAAACTCCGCCAGCACCTCTATGCACTTAGCAGCTGCGACTGCCATCCCTAAGGTATCACACCCCTGAGACTGCAATGGCCCCCCGTCTGCACTCCCTCCACCCCACACTCCCCTCCCCAGTTTTAACCTGCCATCTCTAATAACTCCCCTACTCCCCCCTCTGCACATAGCAGCTGGACTACATCCACTACCAACTCCATTCCTCTTCATCACCTACCATACCCCTCCTTCTACTCACCCCCCTCCTATAACCTCCCATGTATGTCACCCCCCATCACTAACCTCTGGCTGCTTTATGTTGCCTACTGTTATATAAAGTGTTACTCCATCAGTATTTAATGCTCCAATGTACTTAACACTGTTAATGAATGTCTAAGTCTGATTGATTTGTAAACTGTTATGTGTACAGTATGCACCAACTGTAACAGACGCGGATGTCGCGGATGTTTGGTTCCAACAGACTAAAATATTTGCCACTTGCCACTGCCTATGCTTGCAATGTTTAAATCTGCTGATAATGTGGACCCTACGGTCCGCATGTAGCATCCGGTCGCAAGCTTCTGCAAACTCTGTAATCTGCAAAATCTGCGTAATACGCTTACCAGGTGTTAATTGACTCACTCGTCTACTCTTCTTAAGCAGGTGCAAGCAGTGTACGTGAGCGGCTTCTTTTTTTTTCTCAGTGCTGTTGTGCGAGTGTGTGTCTCCATCTTCCTGCTTTCATTTAGCGTCGCTTCCTGTCCCTCATCTCCTGAGATGTCTGGTAGGAGAACATGTCTTACATTATCATAGAAAGTGGAAATTTTAAAATCTGTTGACAGAATGCCAAAACTTTCGATCAGGGAATTAAGCACTCACTTATCCATCCCCAAATCTACTATATCGGATTTGTTAAAAAACAAGGAGAAGCTAATGGCAGATTGGTATGGGAATCAAAACCCTGAAAGGAAGAGAAAGAGGGAGGGAAAGGATAGTGAGGTAGAGGACGCACTCCTCTGGTGGTTCCAAATGCACGGGGGAGGGAGGCTTTAATTTCAGGCCCTCTACTGCTCCAAAAGGCTGATAAGCTAGGCATAGCACTTGGTAAACAGGACTTTAAAAAATTACTAAAGTACTTTCTCAAGTGTATTTGCACAGCAAAACAAAAGAGCATAAAAGGGCTTTTTGTGTGTATGCGGAAGTGCAGTAATTCACTGAAACGATGTAGCGGATGCCGCACCTAATCAACAAAATTCTTTGGGACAAATTAGTCCATTACATGCGGCACATACTGTACCTATAATGTAGCTGTTATGTCTACTAGTGGATGTGGAACCTCTGTAAAAAAGGCCCTGGCTCAAAGGTATTGTAATCCGAGAAATAAAAATATATAAATAACAAGCATTTGTCAATGCCGAATGCTTCCTTGCATGGTTTATGTGGCAGGTGTGTATTGTGTTAGTTGAACTTCTGGTGGGAGGAAAGGCCTGCCTGAACTATGTTTTGACAAGCTCTCCTATTTTGAAATTTAGTAAACTTTATTTGCTTGCATTAACACCAGTCACACATAATACAACCAGGAGCCAGGGATACATGGTGCTACCCAGACAATCAATGAGAGAAACCACTTTGTTTTTTTTTTAAGTTTTAAACATAAAAGACAACAAAACTATCACTACCCCATAAATATTCCCCCCCCGCCGGAGCATGAGGTTTTCTAGAGAATTATGCACCGAGATGAAATGAAGTACTAGAAACATGAAGTGAGGACACACACATAAGAGTTAAGGGTGGAACATAAAACAAAATAGACTTAGAGAATTAGGAAGCAGGGAGCAACTGATATGAGAGCCGGCTTAGGATTCAGGAACAATGGAACAAAGGGTATAGAGCTTATCCCACCTTGCACGGTATCGTGGTATCAGACCTCTGATGTTGGCTATGGACTTTTCTAGCCGCAGATTGTAGAACAGCTCCTTAGTCCATTCCAGGTATGTTAGGACTTGTTGATCCTTCCAATGTCTTAGGACTAGCTTCTTCACAGAGAGAGATATGAGAGTGATGTGGTACTTCTTCTCCTTCATCAAAATAGTGGAGTAGTCCCCTAATATACAAATGTTGGGGGTAAATAAATCCTGGAATCCCAGTAACGGATCAGCCTTGGTCTTAATAAGAAACCAGAGTGGAGCGACTTTGGGGCAATCCCAAAGTATGTGCAAAAGTGACCCCGGCTGCTGTCCACATTTAAAACAGAGCTGATCCTGCAATTTACCCATGCCATACATTTTAACAGGGGTAAAATAGATGTTATGTAAAATGAAGAATTGTACGAGTCATAACCTGTTGTTAGCAGTGCATTGATATACAGTCTGCCATATCTTAGCCCAGTTAGTGTGGTCAAAGGGAAGAGCATCTTCCCAAAACGATAACCGGCCTCCTATTGTAGAGTTTAACTTGGTGAACAGGGACGATACAATGTGAGAGACTGCATGGGGCTGCCAGGCAGCTGCCCGTAATTCCTGCAGAGCTAGTTCCTGATTGGTTGACCACTGTCCAGAGCCAAACCACTGAATGAGCATGTGTCTAATTTGATAAATGTAGAAAGAATGATGTTTTGGTATATGAAACTGTTTAAGTAATGCCAAGGTAGCGGCCAGTTTACCATTTATAAGCAGATCACTAACCCTGGCCTGTGCAAGTGGAGTCAGAATCCTTGAGGAAAGAACCCTTTCCCCTATGAGTAAGTTAGGGTTGCCAAGAAGCGGTTGGTAATGTCTTTCTGATTATCACATTTTAGAGATCTACAGAGTTGATTGTGGATTTTGATGGAAGTATAAATGACTGTATGGCATTAGGGAGCCGGGAGTTTCCGGGGGAGAATATGAAGAAGGCTAGAGGCAGTGATTCCCTGGGTCCCAATCAAGTGTTGTTCAATCTGTAGCCATAGGGGAGTATACAGGGGATGACTGTTTCCTAGGGATGTGGTGGACCAATGTAAATACTTAGCCCTATGACTGGCCAAGTAGTAGAAACAAAAATGTTGTAATTTGAGTCCCCCCAGGGTTTTAGGGGTGCAGTATCACACATATGACCAACAAGGAGGTTTATTTTGCCACGGAAACCTAGAGATAATGGAGTGGAGTTTCTTAAACCAGGTTAGAGGGAGGTGAAGATTTAACATATTGAGTGGATAGAATAATCTGGGTAACACATTCATTTTAATCACACTCACCCGACCTTGAAGGAACAGATAAAGGGAAGACCATCTGTCCAAATCTTGCTTGATGGTGAGGATTAAATTATCGAGATTAAACTTTTTCAAGAGAGAATTCGAGGTGGATAGTGTGATACCAAGATATTTAAGCCGGGTGGTCCAATTCATAGCTAATTCATCGACGTTTGTTTACATGGACATTAAGGGGCATGACCTCAGTTTTATTCAGGTTTAGCTTATAGTTGGACAGCTGACTGAAACCATCAATAATAGTTAAAGCTGCTAAGATGGAGTCCTTTGGGTTGGTAACATGGAGGAGGATGTCATCAGCATATGCAGAAAACTTAAGATTAAGCTGTCCTGTTTTGGACAGCAGTTGAATACAGAAGCTCGGGTAATAAGAAGGCTATGTTGAAAATGTGGGGTGCATCGCTGGCCTGGTGGTGGTGAGGGTTGAGGTGCTGTATGCCACACCTTGTGCCATGCTGGTGACCCGTGTTCTGGAGTGAGTGCAGGTCGCGGGGGGTTGGCAGGAGAGGAGAATGATTGAATGTCCTAGGGACAGGTCTCCTTTTCCAGGGAGAGGGGCGACTGGTTGTTGGTGCATGCCTGGCCCCTAGCAGTTGCTGGGGGCTGGCACACTGATGCTGCAGACATCAGGTCAGAGGTGGGGCAGACATCTGATGGGGTGCATGCACGGGAGCATGTGCGGTATCATCGCCAGCGTCCTTATACACTCTGCATGTGAAGGGGAGAAACCAGAAGGGAAAAAAACCATGGCAGATGATGGAGGGAGCTCGCGGGTCCTGCCCCAGAATAGTCATTGTGCCGACCACTGTACTGGATCTGGTCTTTGTGGGGCTGAGCCCCCCAGGTGGGCTCCCCCACTGACCCAACTGGGGGTGTAAGCCCTGGGGGCAGCTGGTCAGTGTCGGCTGGTAGACATCGGGGCCGGGGGTGGGGCTCCCTCCAGATAGAGAAAGAGCCATAGAGCAGTAGTACAAATAATTAAAAAATAAATGTGGGGTGCAAATATTTAATATTTCTACAGTTACTAGCATGCGTACCGAAATTGCAACAAATTTTTCGTATTTTGACCCTAAATGTTGAACATAGTCTTCTTATCACCCCACCTCATGAACCCTGTAAGTGAAATTTTTCTAATCCGTGGGAATACGGTATTTCACGCCACAGGTGCGAAAACACTTTATGGGTAGGATGTGAAAAATGACAGCTGTACTGGTCATGAGGTGGTGTGATAAAAAGGCTATAGTGAAAATTTGGAGTGAAAATATTGAAAATGACCCGTTACATGCGTGAGTAGAAAATTTTGAACTACTGGGTGTAACTCGGCCATTTTTGGAGCTGTTTCACCAAGTTTTCAACACGGCCTTTTTGGGACCCCACCTAATGAAGAGTGCCACTGTCATTTCATTCACTCATCCCAAAAGGTGATTTCGCAGAGCGACCATGCCATTCTGCACCACAGGTGCTAAAACACATTTCAGGCCGGATGTGAAAAATGACAGCTGTACTGTTCATAAAGAGGTGTGAAAAAATGGCAATGTTGAAAATCTGGAGTGAAAATATTAAAAATTGGTGAAGTTAGGGAGCATGTGTAGAAACTGTGCAATGCACGCTCATAACGCAGTCACTTTTTAGAATTTTTTCACCTGGGATTCTTTGGACACCACCTCATGAACAGTGTCACTGTCGTTTCATTAATCAGTCCTGAAAGGTGATTATGTGCAGTGACCACAAAATCACCTTTCGAGACTGAGTAACGAAATGACGTTGACAGTGTTCATGAGGTGGGGTCCCAAGAACCCCACATTGAAAATTTGGGGACAAAATTCCTAAAAATGGTTGAGCTATCAAGCTAAGATGAAAACCCCATTTGACTGCCATTATAGGGCACTTACCTTTGATTCTTCAGTTTGCCGGTCAGCGTTGAAGAATGCAGACGTGTCCCATCCTCAGAAGATGACAGCACCAACTCCAGAGGTAAGGCACAGTAGGGGGGGGCGAGGGAGGTGGGTGCTCAGTGGGAGGGTGGAGATGGGGAAGGGGGACTGGGGAGATGACAAGGGACCATTTTCCTTTTTTACAGGTTAAAAAAAAGAGAGAGATCAGGGGACGGTTTTCTTTATTTACAGGTACAAAATAAAAAATTGGGCACACTGGGGTGGGCTCCCAGTGTGCCACATGAGTTGGGGGGTACATGATGCCAACATGGGGATTGAGCACCCCGATGTTGGC
Organism: Neoceratodus forsteri; assembly: GCA_016271365.2. NCBI lineage: Eukaryota > Metazoa > Chordata > Ceratodontiformes > Ceratodontidae > Neoceratodus > Neoceratodus forsteri. Next base: position 89,910,778 of record JADMNL010000026.1, on the reverse strand, counting down.
AGGGGAACGGAGGGTACAGGGCAGGCAGCACACAGTGGGAGGGTGCGGGAGGCTTTGATTAGATGCCCGGGGCTGGGATGGGAGTGGGGAGGACAGCAGCAGCAGGAGGCAGTGGGAGGGTTTAATGAAAATGTTAGGCCAGTGGGGGAAAGGAGGGTGCAGGCGGACTGCAGCAGTGGGAGGGTGCAGGAGGCTTTGATTAGATGCCCGGGCTGGGATGGGAGTGGGGAGGACAGCAGCAGCAGGAGGCAGTGGGAGGGTTTAATGAAAAATGTTAGGCCAGTGGGGGAAAGGAGGGTGCAGGGCGGACTGCAGCAGTGGGAGGGTGCAGGAGGCTTTGATTAGATGCCCGGGGCTGGGATGGGAGTGGGGAGGACAGCAGCAGCAGGAGGCAGTGGGAGGTTTAATGAAAATGTTAGGCCAGTGGGGAAAGGAGGGTGCAGGGCGGACTGCAGCAGTGGGAGGGTGCAGGAGGCTTTGATTAGATGCCCGGGGCTGGGATGGGAGTGGGGAGGACAGCAGCAGCAGGAGGCAGTGGGAGGGTTTAATGAAAAATGTTAGGCCAGTGGGGGAAAGGAGGGTGCAGGGCGGACTGCAGCAGTGGGAGGGTGCAGGAGGCTTTGATTAGATGCCCGGGGCTGGGATGGGAGTGGGGAGGACAGCAGCAGCAGGAGGCAGTGGGAGGGTTTAATGAAAAATGTTAGGCCAGTGGGGGAAAAGAGGGTGCAGGGCAGACTGCAGCAGTGGGAGGGGGTGGGAGGGTCTGCAGATGTCATCTATGCAAATAAGAGGAATGAAGTGCACTCTCATTGGTGTGGTTAATTTCTCTCAAGTACAAGCCGGCTCCCCACTTTGAAATTCCGACGGCTATCACACTCGGCTTCAGTGGTCATTGGTGCGTCAGAATCGTGCCATTGTAGAGTGCTCTGCATCGGACTCATCCCTGACACACCTCTCAAATGCCGTACTGTCCCAAGGTGTTTCTTGCGCAAGTGCAAGGAAATACAAAAAATAAACAAGCAATATTCCTGGTGTGGTCGCGCCAGGGTTCTGTAGAGGGGCAGTACTACCTCCCTATTCTGCTATCGATTGCCTGACCTATGCAGCCTAATGTTTTGTTTGCTTTACACACTGCCTGAATGGATTGTGCAGATGGCTTGAAGTTGCTTGAAATTGCTATCCCCAAATTCCTTTCCACTTTGGACACTGTGACTGTCACTCCCAACGTATACTCAGCCACTGGGTTTTTCACACCTACCTACTTGCATGACCTTGCATGTTTTGGTAATGAAACCCAGCTGCAAGCCCCTGGACCACCTTTCTAGCCTTTCCAGGTCCCTCTGCATGACTCTGATCCCCTCCTTGCTGTCAGCTCTGCTGCAGAGCTTGGTGCCATAAAAACATAGACTTCTTCAGCAGAAAAGGATCGGTAGTCCCATCTAGTCTGTCCCTTTCTCTGCCTATTCTGACACCTTTGACCCTTGTTCACTGGTGTCCTTCCTGCCTCTCTTTCCCCTAATTAATGTGTCCTTATGCCTATCCCATGAATGCTTGAAGCTTCCCACTAGCCCCTCTGGCAGGTTGCTTCAGTGGTCTACCACTCTTTCTGTAAAGAAGTATTTCGTCAAATCTCTTCAAAATGCCCCCCCCCCTTTAGTTTCTTGCATGCCCCCCATTCTAGTGCCTCCCTTCCCCTGAAAGTGACTCCCCACCTGCACTGGTGAGGTACTTGTAGGTCTCGGTCATGTCCCCTCTCGCTCTCCTCTCCTTTATGTAGCACATGTTTAGTTCCCATAGCCTTTCCTCATATAGCTTTTCATATAAACCTCACACCATTTAAGTTACCCTGCTCTGTACCACCTCGATTCTTTCAATGTCCTTGAGGAGGTGTAGCCTCCAGAACTGTACACAGTACTCTAGATGGGGCCTCGCCAGTGAGTGATACAATGGCAGCACAAACTCTCTCCTCTTGCTAGAAATTTCCCTCTCAATGCACCCCAGTATCCCACTAGCCTTTTCTACTGCCTTATCACTCTGAACAGCTACCTTGAGGTCATCAGATATGATGACCCTGAGGTCTCATTCTTGCCTGGTGACTGTAAGTACCTCTCCCCCCATCTTATACACAGTTCCTGGGTTTTTCCACCCCAGGTGCATACCCTTGCACATTCTGGCATTGAAATCCAGCTGTCCAGACCACTCCTCTAGTTTCCCCAGATCCCACTGCATTCTCTCCACCCCTTCCTGAGTGTTCACCCTGTTGCATATTTTTGTATCATCCGTAAAAAGATGCATCTTCCCTCCAGCTCCTCAGCAATGTCACTTATGAAGATATTGAAGAGGACCAATCCCAGCACCAATCCCTATTGCACCCTGCTAGTCACTCTCCCATTACCTGTTTGTCATTTGCTACCATCCTTTGCCACCTATCCTTCAACCAGTTTGATACACAGTTTACCATGTTCTCAACCCACCCCCAGGCTGTCTAGTTTCTTAACTATCCTCCTTTGCGGCACAATGTCGAAGGCCTTACTGAAGTCCAGATAGGCCACATCAAGTGCTCTCCCTTCATCCCTCTACCTAGTAAGCCAGTCAAAGAAATCTATGAGATTTGTTTGACGTAACCACCCCTGTGTGAAATCATGTTGCTGATGGTCCTGCAGCCTGTATGCCTCGAGGTGCTCCATGGCTTCTCCTTTAGTAGGGTCTCCATTAATTTCCCCACCACTGATGTAAGACTGACTGCTCTGTAGTTGCTAGCCTCCTTGATACTGCTGCTTTTGTGCAGAAGGACCACATTGACCCCCCTCCAGTCCTCTGGAACCACCACTGTCATCAGTGAGATGCTGAATAATGTTGCTAGAGGGTCAGCTAGCACCATGCACAGTTCTTTCTGAACCTTTGGGTGAATCCCATCCGGCCCCATCTGCAAGGAGGCAGATTTTACCCTTGATGCTGGCTCTGATACCACTGATGAATATGTTGAACAGCACCAGCCCAAGCACTGATCCCTGTGGAATCTCACTTGTGACCACCCTCACACCTGAGTGCTCCCACTGACCACTACCCTCTGCATTCTCCACCTCAGCTAGTTGTACACACATCTGATGAATTTGTCCCCCACCACAAGGTTCCACAATTTTTTGACTACTCTCTGTTTGGAGACCAAGTCAAAGGCCTTACTAATGTCCAGATATCTCATTGCCTCCACTAGAGCTCTCTGAAGTTGCACCACTTGTCTCCTGTATACTGCTAACAGTGAATCCTGGACCTTTCTAAGCAAAGTCAAGCCATACTCAGCATGCCACAAACAAATCCTAATAGCTCAAGAACCGTAAGTGCTAGACACAAAGTATGAGTGGCAAAATTGTTCAGCACAAAATTACCTTTCCAATGGTGGTATGCAAATAATAATAATATGTCATTTTGTTTTGTTTCTACGCTGGTCGAAACAGCATAATTTTTTGTTTTTTACTAAAAAGGACAACATAAGCCATACACACCATACCATAAACAAATGCGAATAACTCCTAAAGTATACATGATATACACAAAATGTCAGTGGCAAAGTTGTTCAGCACAAAATTACCTTTCCAACAGTGCTATGTAATCAAATATATATTATATTCTATTATATATTAAAATATATAAGTGACGCTGCAAGGGCACACCGGAAGTTAGTAGCCGACTTCTGTAGGCATCCTCAGGACACATCAGTGTATTTTACTGACGACTACAGATGTTTGCTAGGAGACAATGAAATACAGTAGGTAGTCTACTGCCTGTCCCATATCCATGAACCATGAACCTCGTGACCTGGTCAAAGAAGTCTATGAAGTTAGTTTGCCATAAGTTCTCTGCCATTGCTTTTAGGAATTCTACTAGTCTCTCCTTTAGACTCATTTCCATTGGTGCCAACCCAGTGGTGTGGTGGTAGCACTACTGCCTGCCACGGCAGTGACCCGGGATCGGAAGCGATCTCAGGTTGCTGGGGGATGGCTGGGGGTGACAGGATGAAGCATCCAATGAATTGCTCTCCTCTTCTGGGGAAGGGGGAGACTTGTCACTTCTGCTGTATGACTACCACCAGGTGGAGGCCTGGTGGCAGTGTGAGTCTGCGAGTGGCAGTAGAGGCTGGGTGCGCGAGACTCTACAGCGTACATGTGCCTCCACATGCGCATGCTGATGTGCATGCCACAGTAATGAGATCAAGCAAAAACCAGGTTGAAAACACGGTGAGGCATGCATCTATGATACGTTTCACACTGAGCCATCACATGCCTCACCACTAGTGGAACCTACCAGCCAACACTGGATTTGAACTATAAAGGGGGGATGAAGGCCCTCCCTCTCCTGGCTCCACCATGGGAGTGCAATCTGTGTTAGTTTCAGATGGCCAGATAAGGCCCAGGGAATCTGACAGATGGTAGGGTCAGTGTGGCAGGGCAGATAGGTACTCTAGTCTGCCTCATTCAGGGAGTACAAACAGAATAGGGAAAAAAAAGAATAGTTTCCATCAGTTTGCCAATTATCGCAGTCATACTGACTGGCCTGTAGTTCCCTAGCTCATTTCTGGCCATACGTTTAAGCTGGAGAACCGCATCTGCTGTCTTCAGTACCTAGATACTAGGAACTACTTCAGATAGCTGTTGTATAGATCAGCCATGGGTGCCATCAGTACCTGTGCCATTTCTCTCGGCACCCTAGGGTGTACTCCATTGGTCCACTTGAGATTCATATACCTTCAGGGCTTGGAACCGTTTTAGGACCCAGTTCAAGGCAATCGGTTCTGCACACAACTTTGTTTCCAGGTTGGGTGGGGGGTATGATAGAAACCTTCAAATTCCTGAATGGAATAAACAAGGTGAACTGCGAGGAACTATTTAGCAGGAGTATAATGTCAAGAACCTGAGGTCAAGAAAAAGTGTAATTTGACTGCAACAAGAAAGGCACTGCCATGACAAAATTTACTGGATATAAAAACAAAGGCATTAAATTCATTTTACAGAAAATTTGCTCACATCAAAAGGAAAGGGGAAATTGTTTAACCATGAAAGGCACACTAAGCGGGATCTTGTTTCCAGGTGTGACCTGGGAGCACAAGGAACTTAAGTGACTTGCTCAGGGTCATGCAGGATGCAAGTGGGGGCTGATGGGATTCAAACCTAGGTCTTCAGGTTTGCAACTCAGTGCCTTTAACCCATGCACTAAACTGCCTCAAAAGAGAACAATGTGAAAATAAGACAGTCTCCGGCACTTCGGCCAGACACGTGGCCTTCCTCAGGGGGTCACAAGTGAAACCTGGCAAGGGGGAGGTTTAAGAGGGATACGAGGAAGTTCTGTTTAATGGAAAAGGTGATGGAGTCATGGAACAATCTTCCAGTGGAGGTAGTGAGCAGCAAGACAGTAGGGTGTCAGGCATGGCTGGGACAGAATGAAGGGTCTGGTGGTTGTTCAGGTCGGTAGCAGTAGGGAAGGGAGCAGGAGGGTGGACCGGGAAGGCATAAAATCCCATATGGACAATAGATCCTGTGGTAGATAGGGAACTCTGAGCAGACTAGATGGACTTTTGGTCTTTTTCTGCCATCACTGTCTTTGTTTCTATGTCCCCCCCCTCCCGTCACTTGTCTACCCAACCCTGTGAAGGTGGCTCCCTGTTTTCTTTCATAAATACTGAACAAAAGTATTTGTTTTGTATTTATGCCTTCCCCTGGCTACCCTTCACCCACTCCCCACAATATTTCAGCTTCACAGTGTCTTTCTTCATTTGCCTTTTCTCTCTGCTATTATGAATGAAGTCCTTGCCCCCTTCCTCGATGCCCTCTTCTGTCCTTTACTTTGTCTCTGCTGGGGCCCTATTCACTTCTCTGCTGCATGCCTTTAGGTTACCAAGTTAGTCCTTCCTGATCCCCTGTTTCTGTCCCCTTTGAATTTCCTGAAAGTAGCCCTTTTCTCCTTCACTGCTCTTCCTACCTCCTCCGTGAACCCTATTAGCTTCTTATGCCTTATCCGATTTCCCACCTGCTTCAACAGGAGCTGGTCACATCCTGGAGGTTATTCCTTAGAAAGACCCACTTTTTCTTCCACCTTCCCTGCCCCATCAATCCCAACCAGTTGTTCTTCAAGTTGTTCCCTTATTAGGCCAAAGTTTTCCCTCCTGAAGTCAAGGACACTTGTTTTGGAGTTAGCTTATTCTCTTCCCAGTTCTATCATGAACCACACAGATTAAGTGGTAAATATTACCCAAGGGCTCAGCTATGCTGATGTCACTGATATAACCACTGTTTGTCAGCATGAAGTCCTTGTTTTCTTGGTGGTTCCCTGACCCCTTAGACCAAGAAACCTTCCTGGAAAGTGCCCAGGAATGACTGAATTCTACCACTGTCAGCCTTCAGGGTCCCCAAGTCCATGTAGAGTGAAGTTTCCCGTGATCACAACCTCTCCCTGAATTGTTTGCATTCCAGATTTCACCTTCTGATTCTCTGTTAAGCTTTTTGTTCTAGTTAGGCAGTCTATAGACACCCCACCAGGGTTTCACCTTCCTCTGTCTGATTCCACCTGAACCAATATTGTCTCTGTCCTGATATTTCCAAGTGCTTCCCTTGTGGCCTTTTTTGTGCACAAGGGGATTACTTATTCAACGGGGAGAGTGTATACCAATATAATATAATATAATATAATATAATTTCTACACTGCCCATGCATGTTTATTTATTGAATTTTGTTAACTGGGTAGGCCCACTGGAACCCAAAGTCCCTTTTTCAGGGGCGACCCAGAGTTAATTACACAGAATGCCAAACAATATAAGGAATAAAGCAAGGGTGCCTATATCATGAGCCTGTGTTTCCATCTCAGGGGTTGGAGATACTTCATGTGACTGACCTCAAGAACGGACTGAAGGAGGGTCCATGCTGGTATCTCAGCCCTGAGATGAAACACAGGTCGAGTTGTGTTTGTGTGCCCATTCTTTATTTTTTATAGTATATGGTTACCCAAGATTTTTTTCAAAAGTTGTAGTGCTGAAGTTTTTAGTCTCATAAGGTTTCCTACCTTGTGTTCACACTGCCATGTTTGCCAGCAGTTCGGTCTGCTCTGATGCTGGTGGTCCTGCTCCAGTCCTGAGTCTTGAGAAACTTGTGGCAGGACTTATATGTATATATATATATATATATATATATATATATATATGTATATATATATATATATATATATATATGTATATATGTATGTATATATATATGTATATATGTATGTATGTATGTATGTATGTATGTATATATATGTATATATATATATATATATATATATATGTGTGTGTAGTGTATATATATATATATATATATATGTGTGTGTGTGTGTGTGTATATATATATATATATTTATATATATATATACTGTATATATATAAAACTTAACTGACTGTGCTTTTATGTTGGTTCACATTTGCGCACAAGTCAACATATTACATTAGGTGCAGATTTGGAGGTGCGGTCACTGTGGGCGAATGCAGGGCACACATCAGTAGGTGTGTCCCTCATTCCCCAATAAGACGGCATGCAGGTGCCACACATGCAAGACATAATGTGGTGAGCACATCTAAGAAAACGTCCGCTGCAATGAGAAGCAAGCTTCTCATTGCAGTGGCACAGCCTCCCCATGTAACCATGGTGACGGGGTGCCCCATCCCCCTGCCGCATTCCCCGACCCACTTAATTTGCCGATGGGGGAGCCCACCCTCTGTCAGCATAATGACCCCACAAGTGTGTGCTGAGGGGATTCCAATCCCCCTCAGTATCATGCACTCCCTCCAACAATCTTCCTTTGCCGATGGGGGGCCCAATCCCCATCGGCTACAGTCCACCCATCCCTGTTTATTTAGCCGACAAGGGAGCCCACTCCCCATCGGCATAATGTACCCCCCCATCTGTTGTGTGCTGAGGGGGGTGCCCAATCCCCCGTCGGCTACAGCCCCCCCAAAAACAATCAGATGACATGCTGGGAGCCCACCCCAGTGTACCAAATGTGCCTGAAAAAACAAAAACTGTCCCGCGATGTTCCCTTTTTTTTTTAGCCCTGTAAAAAGGAAAACAGTCCTTCACGGTCTCCCTGCCCCCCTCCCACAATCCGCGCCCACCCACTGCGCACCCCTACCTCAACACATCCCCCTTACCCCATACTTACCTCCGGAGTCTGGGCGACAATCTTCGGTGGACCAAAAATAATTCTGCACTCTTCAAAGCCGACCGCAAACTGAAGAAATGTCGGTAAGCTGTATAATGGCATAAATAGGGTTTTTTCAACTTTGGTGCATATCTCAGGCATTTTGGGGAATTTTGACACCAAATGTTCAACATTGGGTTATTTGTACCCCTCCTCATAAATTCAGTCACTGTCATGGTGTTATTCCATCCCAAAAGGTGATTTCGCAGTCACTGCGTGGAATCACCTTTCGGGACCGATTGACGAAATGACATTGCCACTGTTCATGAGGGGTCTCTCAAAAAGCCTATGTTGCAAATTTGGTGGAAAAAATAAATGGCTGTTTTACAAGCGTGCATTGTGCAGTTTCCATGCACGCTCATAACTTCATGAATTTGTAATATTTTCACTCCAGATTTTCAAAATTGGCATTTTTCCACACCTCCTCATGAACACTACAGCTGTCATTTTACATATCCTGGTCAAAATGTTTTTCGCATGTCAGGCGCAGAATAGCACAGTCGCTGTGCGAAATCAGTTTTCGGGACAGTTTGAGGAAATGACGGTGACACTGTTCATTATCAGAGGTCCTAAAATGCCTATGTTGAAAATTTGGTGATGAAAGTCAATAAAATTACTGTGTTACAAGCGTGCGTTACGCAGTTTCCACGCACCCTTGTAACTTCGCAAATTTGCAATATTTTTATGCTACATTTCCAACACTGGCATTTTTTTACATCCTACCCAAAATGTGTTTTCGCACCTGTGGTGTACAATGGCGTGGTCGCTGTGGGAAATCAACGTTTGGGACAAATTAACAAAATTACAATGCCACTGTTCATGAGGGGAGGTCCCAAAATGCCTATTTTGAAAATGTGGTTAAAAAAATCCCAAAAATAATTGGGTTATGGATGTGTGTTGTTCACTTTCTATGCATGCTCATGACTTTACCAATTTTTAATATTTTCACTCCAGATTTTCAGGGTTGCCATTTTTTTACACCTCCTCATGAACAATACAGTTGTCATTTTTCACATACTGCCCAAAATGTATTTTCGTCTTTGTGTCACCAGATGGCATAGCCACTGTGCAAAACCACCTTTCAGCTAACAAACTGATAGTGCCGCTCTTCATGAGGTGGGGTCACAAAAAGCCCATGTTGAAAATTTGGAGTAAAAATACCAACACACACCTGCAGCGTTAGGGTTTCCAGTTGTAACACCCCACCCTGTACAGACTGGCAGGCATCAGGGGTGTGACTTGGGATCATCGGCTGTAATACTCACGCCATTCCACCTCCACCCCCACCCTGTAGCCAGTGACAGGCATCGTGGTATGCCTTGCAGTGTTCTGCCACAAAGTTCACCCATTCTCCTATACTTTACCCAACTTAGTGTATTTCCTTATGGAATGGGGTAAGTATAACACCCAAAGACCCCAAAGCACACCACAACACTTGTCAATGTCTGCAGGGTAGGTTGAGGTAAAATGGCATGAGCGTTATAGCTGACGACTCAGAGGCACTCCCCAATGCCTGTTGGTCTCTGCAGGGTGGGGGTGGGGTTGGTGTCACTTCAATACTTCACTGCCATTCCTATTGTGCGTCTCTAACTCCTGCACTACCAATGCCAATGCCAGCGAGACAACATTTGGCATTGACAAATGCTTATTTTATTTTTGTTAACCAGGTGGGTGCACTAGACAAAAACATTGCCTATTTTCAGGCATGACCCAGGAGGGTTACTAACAAAGTTACATCAAATTACAATGATACAAGACATCCAACATTGTAAGCAAGATACTAGGGCAACATGTAACACTTGAGCAGCACAGGGGGTATAATAAGAAAGCAACCAAATAAGTGCTGCAGTAACATGAGATGTAACAGATCCATTCCAAAGATACCAAGAATCAGGTACGCGAGCATTTATCATTGGCCAAAAGTAGTTTGCAGAAATCATTCTTGAAGACTTGGTGAGACTTAACACATCTAAATGTCATTGGAAGGGAGTTCCAAAGCTTGGGTACAAACCCTGAGAAAGCATGTTCATTCATCTTTGTGGCACATTTAGGGATGTCAAGGAGAGACTTGTCAGTTGACCTCAGGGAGTAAACCTGTGAGGTGAGAATGAACATGCTGGCCAGTGACTCTGATACACCAGCTATAATAATATAATCTGTGGATCAGCCACCAGTAAACAGTCGGTAAGAGGATGGGAAGAACCATCTGAGGCTAGCGTAGAGGATTCAGCGGTGGGTTTGCCTGGGCACTGACAGAACAAATTGACAGATGTTGTTATAGCATGTGTTCCATTTACTTAACACCCTTTTATTAGTCTCTAGGTAAGATAACAGCCCATATGTGAGGCTGGGCCTCAGAACACCTTGTGCAATGGTCAGCCTGGCAACTGCAGGTAGATTGTGCCTAATCTTTTAGGCCAGGCCAACTTTTGTGTTTACAGTCTTGTAGATAGTTGACATATGGAGGCTGAAATGTAGGGCAGGGTCTAAAGTGACTCCAAGGTACCTAAATGAGTCAACAACCTCCAGTGGGGATGGAAGAACAGGCCTTGAGTCTAGGTGCTGAGCCAAAGAGAATGGTAAATGTCTTTTTGGAGTTCATGAGAAGTTTGTTTTGTGTTAGCCAGGATTGGACAGAAGCAAAATACTTACTTAGCATTGAACTGATGTCAGCTGTATCTGCAACACTAGTGTATAACACCATGTCTCTGTTTACTCATTTTTTGTCAGGTAGAAGAAGGCTCCAGGCCCATCAAGACTACCTCCCACTCTCAGTGGGTGTATTTACCCCAGACCTGAACAAATATTTATCAAGTGCATGCTTAAATGTGTTAAAGACTTTGATATTAACCAATTCCTGTGGTAGCATGTTCCATGTCATCAGCATATAATAGGGAGGACCAGGAGACAGCCATTTTGAGTAGATTGTTTAGAAACAATGAGAACAGTAGAGGCCCAAGAATGGATCCCTGAGGAACACTGACACTCATAGGGGATAGATAAAATTTGATAGATAAAATTTGATTTTATGTATTTCGACAAATTGTAGCTTGCCAGTGAGGTAGCTTTCAAACCAAGTAGAGGCAGCAGATGAGAAACCCAAGGCTTTCAGTTTATTGAGTAACAAGGAATGATCCACAAGGTCAAACGCTTTGGCTATATCAATGAAAACTGCCCCAGTTAGCATGCCTTTGTCCTTGGCCATATGCATATGCTTTGGTAACACGGAGTTGACTTGGCACTCCATGTTGAAAGCGTCCCTTTGTACCGCTCACTAAGAGGAGCCACCATGTTTGTTTGGATTCCTGGTTTGAAGAATTCCGTTTCATCCAATCAGGTGCTGGATAGCCCAGGCCTGATGAATATTAATGAGAAACTGATGAATATTAATTGAAGAACGCACACAATAGCTTTTAGAATGTGTACAACAACTTTTAGAGCATGCACAACATTTGAGCAGCCACCTATTTCAATACATAATAAGCCCAACCCATATACCATATAGATTTTACAGTCAAACAATTCATGGAGTAATGAGCTAGTTGTATAGTGTATGGTAGAACATTATTATTCATGGAATTTGATTGAATCCCAGACTGGTTGTACTACTGACATGACATAAAAGTGTTGTTGTACCATCTTGAGCACATCACGTCGATGGTACAGCAACATTGAACATCTACGTATGTGCGCGGTAAGCAAAGCTCCGCTCTTTGGAAACGGACGTGGTGGTGAGAGCTGGCCCCGATACTAAGCAGCACTGATAAAAACTGGCAATGTAACAACACATTCATGATCTACTGTTGAAGGTGCAGGTAGTTTGATTTATTTAAAAAAAATGTAGCCTGTAGGAGCAGGACCGTAAATGGAGCGGGGCTTGCTCTCAGGGATGGGGGTGTTGGTGGTGGTGGTGGTGAAACCTTAAACAGCAGTGCAATGCTCATGGCAGCAGTGTGGGAAAGGACAGCCTTGCTCAAGAAATGTTCAGTGTTTGTTTAGCTGTTGCCCATACACTATTAAAGACAATGGATGGGCAACAGTAAACAACAATGCTGAGTTCACTTCTCAAGGTTTCATGACAACATAAACCTCTCGAGCTTCGCTCTTGAGATTTACCAGGTTGTCATGACAACCTCTCGAAGTGAACACAGCATTGTTGTTCACTGTTGCCCATCCATTATACTCTATTTCTTACTGCTGTGACCTGCATATTACTCATGTAAACCTCTCACCTTTGTGAGCTTCTCTTTCTGCCTCTCAGTCTGCCATTTCTTTGAGTGGTTCACTGCCGCATGAGCCCGAGTTTATGGTGTCCCTTGATCTCTGTCTGGCCCCTGTACTGTTATTTCCATTAGAAAGAGGCCAGAGGAGCAAGTGCTGCAGAACCGCCAGGCAGCAGCCTCGTGAATATGTGAGCCAGCAGGTCTGCGTATGCATATGCGCATTAGAGTGCTCTCGTCACCATTGCAGCGATCCAAAAGCCTCTCTGGTGCTTCTGGACCCCCAGTTAATAAATTGAGGTCCGAAGACAAGGAGGAGGCACAAGGGAAGCCAGAAAAATTTGTATTTTAAGAGCGCCTATGAGCACTCAGAGGGAGCTGTTATAAATATTAATAACGGGCTTATGAATATTAATGAGAGCCTGCCTGCTGCCTGGGGGGACTGCAAATCAGAAGCAGCAACAGGCAGGGAATTAAGTTAAAATATTAAACTCTGCAAGGGGGCTAACGGGCAGAGGTGCTGCTACAGAACTGTGGGGGAAATGAAATATTAATCAGTGTGCTTTGGCTGCAAGCTGACTGAAAAGGTGGGACTCTGTTTGGGACTGCATGAACTGTTACCTATAGCAGCCATACTTGTCACCGTTAACCCCTGCACATTCAGTCAGGAGGTAGGGATTCGTCAGAGGGCTCATGGGTCTGAAAAAGAGGATTTTGGTAGTAAAAGGAGGGACATTTCTTGGCACCCAAACGAGAACCAATAGGGTGTCGAGTGTGCCAAATGAATATTAATTTATTCAGTGGGACAATGGTTGCAGTCAATGAGAGAGGGCTGCTGAAAAACTGATAAAAAGGACTGTTTTGCCCACCCAGGGGAGATTCAAAGAGGATCCCAGGGTGAGTAGATTGCAGGAGTCACTGCTGAAGAGCTCTTCAGCTCAAGGCTTACATCTGGGACTTCCCAGCCAGCTCTAGCAACTCACCAGCATTCTAGACCCTGCTGCTGAGTGAAGCAACTGCAGAGTGCATATAGCAAGAGAGCAGCCTGGAAAGAGAGAGACAGAGAGACAGAGAAGTGACTGAGAGAGCAGCAGATTGAGGGAGAAAGCAAGCTAACAGCCCAGTGTGAGAACAAGTGGTAGGGCTGCAACAGCAAGTAAGGAACTGTATACCGAGTTCTACCCCCTTGGCTAGGCAGACTTGAAGCCTGTGCAGCTGAAATCCAGGGAACCTATGAGAGTGTGCTGGGATCAGAGACAGAGAATGGCCCAGCCTTCACCGGAGTCCCTCTGAGTGTACAACAGAAGGGTCTGGGGACCACACTGCTCAGTCCCCTGACAGAAGAGGATGGAGACTGCTGGAGAAGATGTTGAGAGACCTGCCTGGTGATCACTGCCTATAAAGGTCCCAGCGGTGAAGATTGGAAAGACCAGGCAGGGGATGACTCCAGCATCACTCAAGGCCTTCGGCCAGCTCTGCTGTTGCATTGGTGTGCCAACTACCTGACACCTTCACGGTACAGAAAAAAAATCAGATCCTTGAACCCTCTTTGGACTGCTAAACTGTAAGCATTTCAAGCTGCGGCTTTGGCGAAGTCTTTATTTAGCTAGCTAGCTAGTTAGACTTAAGGGGGGGGGTTAAGTCCTGGGCAGGACTGCGCTAAATTAAAGCTGCGCCCAGGCCTGAAAGTTAAAGTTAAGAGTTGTGAATTTACGATATGGGCTCTGATGAAAGACCCCCACTTCAACTTCTGCACCATGGTGAGTTACCTACCAAAGAGACTGTATAGACTTTCTGGGCAACTGCCAAGGGAAAGACGGTGGGAGGTAGGGATTGTTTGGGGCAGAATTGTTAGCCAGTTTTTATTGTTGTTGCTGCTTTTTTTCCCCTTTCCCCTTCCCTTCCAATACAATACTGCTGTTGTTCTTGTTAATTGCTGCCACAGAGTGTTTCTGCAAAGAAGGGGGGTATTGTCAAGGTGTGTGGGGAACTGTTTGGTGGGCTGCTGATATATTTTCCTGGGAGGTGGTAACCTGCGATTTGTCCACAGGTACTCCCTGCAACTTAGTCAGGTGGAAGCACCACACCATTCTGCATCCACCTATCCTAACCCAGGCCTGACCCCTTGGAAGGGAATACTGTGAGGATCTAGGTGGGCCAAGCGGTCCTTATCTGCCGTCAAAGTCTGTGTTTCTATGATCTCAAGGGCCCCAGAACAGCCAAAGGTGAGCCAAACAGCTGTTACACTCAAACATAGCAAAACTGATTTCTGATGAGTGCCTGACATACAGAATGGGTGCTATTTTGCAGTTACAATGTTTATCACAGTGACCTGCCCAGTTGCCATCATTGTTAGCATTTCAGAATTGCTCCTTCCCCAAACAACACACACACATTGTGATCACATACCCAGACTTGTTGGCTCAAGTCAACACTCGTTTTATAAGTTAACATGGCCTCCAAGTGGTGTCTCTTATGGTACATGAGACTCAGAGTATGAGGTTTGGGCTAAAGGACTGCAAACCTCACAAAAGGAGTCTCTTATACCATTGTAACTCCAGTCTGCATGTATTGTTTTTACTGTCCTACCCAGGACCTCCTTGCAAATAAGCTGTGCTCCGTGGAGCTCTTCCTGGTAAAATGAACAAACAAACAAATAAATAAATGACACCCCATGTGGAGGCCATACTAACTTATTACAATAAATAATTCTAGTTTTGCTTATAATAAGTTTAGAGTATTTTGTGCCACCACCCCCCCCGCCCCCCAGCACTGAAGTGGCACACTCCCTCCTAATACTCCTGCATGAGAGGGAACTGTACACTGAGGTACACTGGCTCCGTGCACTGACTGGACTGAAATTACATTAGTGTTTTATAATGCCTTTTGACCAGTAAGCCAGCTAGCATGCCACTTTATTAACAACTCCCCGGCAGAACAAGCGCTGCCTGTCACAGACCATATAATTAGTTTAATTTCCCTTTGATTCCTCAGAAGTCACAGGCTGTGCTCTTCCACTCAAGGACATAAACACTTATGTTAGTTGCTAAACTGCTGTGGAACAAAAGGGAACTGCAACAGTCCTCTGTACAAATCACAGACCTGCCACTCCAGTCCTTCCCAGTATCCATGCCTTGGTACCATTACCCTGTGTTTGCATATTGTAGCAAGAGAGAGAGAGAGAGAGAGGTGAAGGAGAGATGAGGGCGAGAGAGAAAGAGGCACAGACACAGAGAAACAGAGACAGAAGAAGAAACAGAGAGGGAGATACAGAGAGAGAGAGACAGATAAACACACAGTGAGACAGAGAGAGAGAGAGAGAGAGAGAGAAAGATGACACAGAGAGCAAGACAGAGATGGAGAGACAGAGGTGGAGAGACAGAGCGAGATAGAGAGGGAGAGACAGGGAGACAGAGACATGGAGAGACAGAGACAGAGAAAGACAGAGAGATGGAGAGAGATACAGTAGGTATTGCAGGTATGCATGTTGAAAGTACACCCCTTGTCATTCACCCTGGGGTTCTCAAATTGTGTGTATTACCCACTGCCATCTTCAATTAGGGCTATGAATAGGAATTTCCATTTGTACACTTTTAGTGGGGGGAGAGGCAAAACATGTCTGTGAGAATTCCATTCATTGCCCTAATCGAAGAAGGCCACTGGCATGGATATCAGTCAATAGAAAAGTACTGTGGTTAGCAAGCTAGTGGTCTGTAGAAGCTCTATGATCAGGGCTGACTGCACCCTTTAGGTGCATTCACACTGCCACATTTGCATTGCAGGAACTGGATCAGACATGTGGCTGTGGTGCAAAGGTGGCAGTGTGGACACTTACTATACCAGATAATGGTAAGTCACTTCCTTATCTGCTCCTAGAGCCTCAGCAGAGTTTATTTTAATGTTACAGTTTTTGGCCAGGAAAGGCACACTAAGCTGAGACTTGTTTCCAGGTACATCCTGGGAGCACAGGGGAAGTTAAGTGACTTAATTGTGGTTTACACAGTATACTGCCTCCCTGTTAGGGATAGGGAGCAAGCAGTGTAAGCTGCCATGTGACTGGCACCATGCTTGCAACCCATGATCCTTGGCTGCCTCCCATTATTCCTGCTGTGAACCAAGAAGCGCAGTGCAACAGAGCAGTGCACCAGCAGCACAACTGGAGAGAGAAAAAGAAACTCTCCAGGTCAGTTGTTTTTACGACTGTGGGTGGAGCCTACAGGAGTATTGCATGTACAAAAGGAGTGATGTCATGTTTCCTGTCCTTGGAACAGACTGAAGGTGTAAATAGTCTCCTCCACCTTACCCTTCTCCAAGAAATGTTTTCCGCCCTCAAATAACTATGCTTTCATGTTAGTCAATGGTTGCAGGGTACTATTTTCTTTCTTAAATGGGTGGTACAAGAACTGGAACCTGAGTAGTGGGAGGCAGCATTGGTTTTTGTGGGGAAGTAAGGTCCACCCCAACTCCACCCAAGAAGCTTCAAAAGGTCCATCCCACCTTTTTTTATTCATGTGGGAGAGGCATGGGGTGGATCTATCATCCTGAAAGAAGACTCACATGTTTGGGATGTGGACCAAGGAACAGAACAATTCTATGGAGTCCCTACATTTTGTTAAGGACTAGAACAGAAGATACTTAAAATGCCTTCAAACTGACTTAAAAACCCTTGGAACAAATGATTATCAGAGTCACCTGGTGTCTCAAAAGGAAAGACTAAGAAGTGTCTAAAAACTAAGGAAAATAGCTTTCAAGTATTTTTTAAACATGTGTATACTAAAAACAAAGTTCAGCTTTTGGGATTAACAATATTTGTTTACCATATTCTATATATCTCTCTGAATAGTTTGTCTTTTTAGTAGTTTCAAAATCTTGAAAGCATTGGTATTACTAATGCATTTAGAAATACATATTTTAATTGTCTTTACAGATAACCTTGAAAGCATTGGTGTTACTAATGCATTTAGAAATACATTTTTTAATTGTCTTTACAGATAAACCATGCATGTTCATGTGAGGGCACATTTTTGGGGGGATGGGGTTCAAATTATTTTAATCATGGGCACAGTAATTTGCGAACACAGTCTGTGATGAAGTGTATTTTTCTTTTTAAGTTTGAGAAGTGGAGTTGCCTTGCACAAATGGATAGTACAGACACCATAGAAGTAGAATGGGTTAAACACTTCCTGGAACTTTCTGCATAACAAGTTCCCCATGGCACCTCACAGCATTTGACATCACCATCATAAGTGCAGTCAGTGTGTTACTTTACAGGACATTGCATAACAAGAGACCTAGCCTTCCCTTTTTCCAAATAATATACCAACTTCATTCTCAGACAGGCAGTTCTAGGCTACGATTTATATTCTACTGAATCTTCTTAAAGGAAAACTACATGGTAAAATCAGGACTATATGTATTACTACCAGTTTTGAGTTCTCACTTCAATCCAGTGTTTTGTTTCTGCCTAGGCTCTTAGAGGAGTTTTTCTAATTTTCCCTGGGTGTTTTATGATGTCTGGGGGCTGTCATTCAAGTTTGTTTTATTGCATCCTCTCCAAGTTAGTCTTCACAGCGTACCCTTTGGTTTGATGTCTAATAGCCCCTACAGCAGGCCAGTGTCTTGTTACAGTGTCTTGCTTAGCCACAGCAGAGAAAAAAACACTGCAGCCAGGATTCACAGTGCTATACAATATACTATAGAAAGTTACATGTTTAAACAAACACACACACACACAAACACACATACACACACACGCCCCAAGCAGAACACAGCTGGATAAGGTACTCTTATTTAGGAAACTTGTCATACTTACCCAGAGTCTAGCAATGTGAATCCTGGCTGTGACTATAGGTGTTTACAACTGAATGATAATAACCACATTTCCTTCACTTGCAAATAGGTAGGCATTTGTGTCTAATTTCTGTTTGACTTACTGTAGGTTATGCATAGAATCTGAAAAATTCATAACATGCTGTATTGTGACTCAATGAACTGATAAATGGGGATTTTGGTTTCTTTTACAAATACATTTTTCCTTACCATGGATATACAAAACAAAATTTCTCAAAAATGTTTTTATATAAAGAGTTTAACTCAGCAGCAGAAAAGCATGTCGGCATTAAAAGCTTAGTGGCATGGATGTAGAGGCACCAGTATTTAAGCATGACTTTGGTAGAGAATTAATTGTGACTCGGGGTACGGGAGGGAGTGAGTCTTGATATTTGTAGCATAATGGTTTTCTGAAACTTCAACCTTCAATGGGTTAGACTCTGCAACCATCTGTACAGTATATCACTAAGCCATATGCAGTGTGGTATGGGTAAAACCCAAATCACCAGACCAGGACCAGTGCTGTAAAATCTGCACTGGGCACAGCTTGTGCAAATATTGCTGATCCAGTGGATCAAATAAATACGTGCAAATAAATAAATAGTTGGCTTCACCTCGTGCTTCAACCCACCCCAGGAGTGACGTTATTACATGATAACACACACCCTGTCGTGCCTTATTGCTTAAATATGCCCTTTCTCAATGTACTACACTTTGATTCAGTTAGTGTATGCAACAGCCTTCATGTGAATACTCTGAGCTTTTCTTTGACTCCTGATGTCTATTTGCTTTAGCTATTGTATATTGTTTGAACTGCTTTGGTCTTCTTGATGTGGTGCCTGTGTGCCTAAACTATGTAATCTGTTTATCTACTGCTACCCATGTATCTCCAGTGAATGATTGTTATAACTGTCTGCTCTCTGAGCCGTTGTTTTTGGACTTGTTAACTGTGCTGTCTTTGTATTGGTTTCAATGAGGTGCCTTTGTAAATGAGTCTCTGACTCAAAGGTTTGTATATCTGATATTTTTTAAATAAATAAATAAATGTTTATGTTTAAGCCCATGAAACACCCTTATCTAGTTAATGCATTCACAGTCATAGTTGCTCTGCCAGAGCTTGTTTTGTTTGGGAAGAGGGACAACAAATTACATGTTTGAGGGGAGGGTGGGTGTCAAGGATTGTTTATAGGGTGGATAAGATGCTAGAACATCACCTTCTGATGTCATCCAACACGTGAAACATAGAAACATAGACTTTGATGGCAGATAAGGACCGCTTGGCCCACCTAGTCTGCCCCCCCAGGTCCTGGCCAATCTTGAGCACAGCCTGCATCTGCACTGAAAGGGGTTGTGTGGACACACATCTGGCACTGTTGCAGGTCAAAGAGAAGCAAGCAGTGCAGAAAGTTGTGGCCAAGGTAAGGCCATGTAAATGTGCCTGTTACGAGGTGCAGAAAGGAGTGGGACAACAGTAGTTCTCTGCTTATTCTTTTACATTTTTCAGAAAGCTGTTCCACTCTTTCAGTGGTGCAGTCAGGTGCCCATATCTCTTAACCATCCAGGATTTTCAGGGAAGTGTCTGATTTATGCCCTCTGTCCCTCCTAAAGTTGGCATTGCTTCACAGAAGGGAGTCCAGGAGGCTTGATTTTTTGGGCAAAAAATGTTTTGCTTCATCTTCTCTAGGGATGAGGACTGCAAATTACCAAGCCCACATGGTAAAATACCAGAATACTCTTTGGAGGCCAGCCTGGTGGTGCTGAGATCTGAGGCACTGGTTGCTTTGCCTTGTGCCACACCAGCGACCCATGTTTGAGAATGAGCATGGGCCGGTGGGGGATGGCAAGGGTGGAGAAGGATTAAGCATCTATGGGACTGCTCTTCTCTGGGGAGGGGGATGTCAGTGGTCAGTCCATGACTGGTCCCTAGTGGAGGCTGGGGGCAGTGCACTGATGCTGCAGAAAAGGGGTGGAGATGGGGCAGACACCTGGAGGGAGTGCGTGCGGACGCATGCATGCACCCTCCATTGTCGTCATTGCATGCCACGTCTCCTTGGGGGATAAAAAAAAAGTGAAAAATGGCTCCTGGTCAGGCAGCATGAGCTTCCGACCTCCGCAGCCCAACCCCGAATGGCACCTCCTCCTCTGGATCCTTCTGGTGAGTAGAAGCTAAGGGGGTAGGCTCCCTCACCACCCCACCACGGAGGGCAAGCTGTGAGGGAATTGAGGAGGTGGCCTGATGTTGGGTGTGTGGGCTGGGAGGTCAGTTGGGATGTTCCAGCTGACCGGAGCCAAGAGAGCAGAAATAAATAGCTAAAAAAAAAGAATACTCTTTGGAGGAAGGCCAAGACAGCTGCCCAGGCCCTTCCAGAGGCTACTGCTAAACAGGAGATGCGGAACGCCCTGTCTGCAGGTGCCAGGGAGGTAACTATCTGCTACATTCCACCTATATTTCTAATGCTTCTGCCAGGGCAGCTGCCTCTGCTGTTTGTCTCAGAAGGCTGTCTTGGCTCAGAGTGGCTGGCTTTGCTAATGATGTTCAGCAATCCATCTTTCAGTGCACCCTTCAGGGGATATAAGTTGTTTGGAGCAGATATGTAAGACATTCTCCCCAGTTTGCAGGCCTCAGGTAGAACCCCAAAATCAGTACATTCCCTCTATCATACCCAGACAAGGACCAGAGAGATGGTGCCCTTTAATCCAGCCACAATCAGGCACCGGTCTGCAACAGGACAGCAAGGCAAAGGGAGAACAGCAACGGCCTTGCCTCTGCCAGGCTTCACCCCAGGTGTACACTCAAAATCCCCTAGAGGTGGCATTGTAGCAGCAGCCGCAGCAACCAGCTCTGCCTGACTCCTTCTGCAACCCCCCACCACCTATATCTCAAGGTGTGATAGTCGGGGGGTTGCCTTTCTTTTCCACATGGACCAGTGGAGTAAAGTAACCTCAGATGCTTGGGTCCTGCAAGGCCATGCTCTAGTTTCTGGAACTACCTCCAGCCCATCCGCCTATGCATGTCCATTACCATCCACATCACATTCCATTGCTCCTGGAAGAAATCTACACCCTGCTGCAGAGGAAGGCAATAGAACCTATCCCCCCGACCAAAGGAACACAGGGTTCTATTCTCGGTACTTCCTAGTTCCAAAATGGACAGGAGACCTAAGATCCATTTTGGATCTCAGGGACCTAAACTTTTTTGTAGAATACAAAAAGTTCAGAATGGTAACACTGCAAGGCCTGCTCCAGTGTTACAAACAGGGGACTAGATTTGCTCCATGGATATGCAGGATGCTAACTTGCACATCAGGATCTGCACTGCTCACAGGAAATACCTAAGACTCCTGTTTCAGGGTGAACACTACTAGTTCAGGGTATTGTCCTTTGGCTTGTCATTTGCGCCACAGGTATTTACCAAATGTTTAGCAGTTGTGGCAGTAGCCCTCCACAGGGAAAGTCTATATGTCTTCCCATACCTGGACAACTGACTTCTCAAAGCTCACTCCAAGGAGCAGCTTTCCCATACCCTAGACTGTACCAGACACCTTTTCGATGCTCTGGGGATTACTATCAATGTAACAAAGTCAGTACCTACCCCTTGCCAGCGTTTGCAATACATAGGGGCAGTCCTGGACACAGCCCAATGGTTAGTCTTCCTGACACAGGACAGGGTAGAGCTTCTGATGGAATAGGCCCAGATAGTCTGCAATAGCAGGTGTGTTACAGCCAGGACTTTCCTGAGACTCCTAGGCCTGATGGCAGTGGTCATCTTTACAGTATTACTGGCCAGACTGCACATGAGGATTCCTCAGTGGACACTGAGTCCAGTGGGATCAGCGTACAGATGACCTAGAACCGAAAGTTCTAGTAACCTCCCCTGTCAGAAAGGTACTTCAGTGGTGGATGGAACCCAACCATTTGTTGAAGGGGGTTCCTTTCCTGATTCCTTCCCCAGGCTGGGGGCCTATCTGCGGCCTCATCAGACACAGGGAACATAGATGACAGTGGCGAGCCCCCTCCACATAAACATCCTAGAAATGAGAGCTGTTCTGCACAGTCTACAGGCCTTCCAGTCTCATCTCTCCCCAGGTCCTCTGTTAATTCCTAGGTGTATGACTACTGTGGGATCCCAGGCCTTCTACTTTGCCCTGAATTTTTGGAACTCCCTGCCTGTGTCCCTATGACTCTCCCCCTCTCTTGCTTGCTTCAAAAGGGAGCTTAACCACTATCTCTTAGTCTCTGACCCTTGTACCAGTTTCCTACCTCCTTGATCACGCAATCTATGTTTACCTGACTAGTGCTTGTCATTGCTGTTTAAAGAGCAACTGACACCTTCGGGAGAACTTTAACAAATCATAATATTTAGACACCGTTCAGCTTATATTTCTCTTTAGTTCTGTATTTCTCTTCATCATTATTTATTACTGAGGCCATCTGCATGAAAAAAAGATCTTTGCTCCTGAAGAGTTTACCTATTCCTATTGCTTTCTCCCTACGTGAGGTCATAATGCACTGCTTGTGACATCACAGTCACTCCCATGGCAACAGATCTTGATGTCACAGAACATGATTGTGACTTGAAGCAGGGAGTAGGCTATACAGTTAGATGAACTCTAAAGGATAAAGATCCTGTATTTATGCAAATTTCATCAGTAATAAATAACAGGGAGGAGAAACCTATAAAATATATATGGAATCAAAGTTGAATTGCACCTAATTGCAATGTTTTTCAAACTTTTCTTTGAGGTGTCAGCAGCTCTTTAATTTTTGCACTTCAGTAAGATGCAATTTTTTTTTTTTCATTAATCTGTTTCTTCTCTTCTCTCCTTCTGACCGGCCCCCCCAGACCAGTCACCCTAGCGTCCATTGGACTCACCTCTGCTTATACTAGGTGCCGGCTGGCTGGGTGTGGCACCTGCAGGGGGTCAGCATCATCCCGCTGGTCGGAATTTTTCTTGGATTTTTCTTCCCTACCCCGAGCGAGGAGAGAAGGAGTGCAATGACGCTAATGGCTGAGCCGCGCATGTTTCCACGTGTGGCATGCCATCCGCCCCTATCATTATAGGTCCATTGCTTAGCCCGGCTGCGCCGGGAAACCAGTCCTGTAAGCAGACTCCATCCCCACCCCTCTCCAGGAGAGGAGAGCAGTCCTCTGGATGCTCTATCCTCTACCTCCACAGCTGACCCCCAGTGGCCAACTCGCTCTGTGAGCATGTGTCACTGGCATGGCAGGAGGTAGGGCATGGATGCCTCAGCCCTCCATGCCACTGGGCCAGCTTAAGATGCATTGTTTTTAAATTGTTTAGCCACACAACTCTGTTTTTGCACCTATTGTACTGACTTCTCCTTATTATAATGCATTTATTCCTCTACTGCTTTTGTATCTGTAAATAGCCTACCATTTGCATTGTATAGTGTACTGTTTTACTTACTGTGTTTCATGATTGTTTGTACTTGTACTCTCTCTGGTCGTGCCTGAAAAAATGCATATTTATTGTCTAGTGCACTTACCAGGTTATCAAAAACTGGTTCAAGAGTAGGGATCTGAAATATAAAATGAAACTACACAGAACGAGTGGTGAGTCCTTGGCATGGACTGCTGAGAATGTGATGTCACTCAGGGTTCAAGGTTTGATTTATTCAATCAGCTGAACCTCTTGCTATCCTGTTTAGCCGATCACTAGAAACAGGGGAGGTACCCAAAGACTGGAGGATAGCAGATGTAGTCCCCTTATACAAAAGTGGGAACAAAGAGGAAGCGGGGAACTACAGACCAGTCAGCCTCACCTCGGTAGTGGGGAAGATCATGGAAGCACTACTGAAGGAGAGATTGGTGGAACATCTGGTTGTCAATGGACTACAAGACCCAAAGCAGCATGGTTTCACCAGGGGAAGGTCATGTCAGACCAACCTCATTGAATTTTTGACTGGGTGACTAGGAGGTGGATCAGGGGAGGGAGTGGACATGGCCTATCTGGACTTCAGCAAGGCCTTTGACACTGTGCCACATAGAAGACTATTGCACAAACTGGGGAATATGGTGTGGGCAGGACAGTAGTGCGGTGGGTAGGTAACTGGCTGGGCAGCAGGACACAGAGGGTGGTGGTAAATGGCTGTCACTCCACAGAGGGAAGAGTGACCAGTGGGGTACCACAGGGATCAGTGCTGGGACCGGTACTATTCAATATCTTCATCAGTGACATTGCACAGGACCTAGAAGGCAGAATTTCACTGTTCGCTGATGACACAAAGCTCTGTAATAGAGTAGACACACCAGAGGGTGTAGACAGAATGAGAAAGGACCTGCAGAAATTTGAAGAATGGTCAGGGTTTGGCAGTTGAAATTCAATGCAAGGAAGTGCAAGATAATGCATATGGGGCACAAAACCCTGGCACAATATATCAGTTGGGGGTGAGGATATAGCATGCACCAAGCAGGAAAGGGATCTTGGAGTTATCATCTCTGATGACCTCAATGCAGAAACAGTGTGACAAGGCAGCAGGTAAAGCAAATAGGATGCTGGGATGCATAGGCAGGGCATCACCAGCAGGAAAAGGGAGTCATAATTCCACTATACAAGACACTAGTGAGGCCGCACCTGGAGTACACTTTGCAGTAGTTCTGGAGACCTTACCTATGTGAAGGACATAGATAGGGTGAGAAGGTTCAGAGGAGGGCAACAAAGATGGTGCATGGATTGCATCACAAGTCCTATGAGGACAGGTTGAAGGCACTGAACATGTACTCCTGGAGGAGGAGGAGGGAGAGGGATATGATAGAGACATACAAGTATCTTACAGGGAGGAACAGGGTGCAGGAATGCACTATTTTTAAGCGAAAAGATGTTCCAGGACTAGAGGGCATGGGATGAAGTTGGAGGGAGGACGATTCAGAGGAAGCGTGAGGAAGAATTTCTTCACAGAACGGGTGGTGGACAAGGTGGAACACCCTGCCAGAGGAAGTGGTGGGGCTGAACAATCACGGGATTTAAGAATGCATGGGATAGACATAAAGGAATTCTGGAGGTCAGGGGTAAGGGGCAACAGACTTCCTGGAAAACATAAGCTGAACTTACAAACTTAAATGGGCAGACTGGGTGGGCCATAGGCCCTTATCTGCCGACACTGTCTATGTATCTGTGTAGCTGTTAGCTATTTGGAAAAAAAACATTTACATTACAAAACATCAGATCTCTTAATATAGTGTAATTTAAACAATAAATTAAAAAGTGCAGCCCAATAAGTTAAAACTTCATTCAGCAAAAATTATACAATCGTTAATCTGTTTCTTCTCTCCTTCCGACCGCCCCCCCCCCACCAGCTCTGTCACCCCGGCGTCCACCGGACTCACCTACCCACACTTAGGCACAGAGACAATGAGGTGTAGCCAGCCAATGTGGGGTATTCTTTAAGGCCAGGACAATGAGGAAATTACATACTTAAATTTGCCCCGTGCTTTAGTTTCATCCTCTCTTAACAGAATCACATTATACAAGTCTCATTAATGTTATTTATGACACTACGTAGGGGTATGTATCATAAAATCATAGAATCATAGAACTTGATGGCAGAAAAAGACCCCATGGTCCATCCAGTCTGGCCTTACCCCGCCTAGACTATCGTCTCCCTCCCTGAGTACCACCCCTCCCCCCTGTAGTCCTTTATGCCTGTCCTGAGCCATCTTGAATTCTGGGACTGTCTCCACCCCCACAACCTCCTCCGGAAGCCTGTTCCAGGCATCCACCACCCTCTCTGTAAAGAATTGCCCCCTCATGTTCCCCCTGTAGTGTCCCCTTGCAGTCTCAGGCCATGCCCCCTAGTAGTGGTGTCCTTCTTCAGTTGGAATAAGCACCGTGGGCTCCCTTTGTTTAACCCCTTGACATATTTGAAGATCTCTATCATGTCCCTTCTCTCCCTTCTAGTTTCCAGGGTGCATAGCCTCAGCTCACAGCATTTCTGCTCAGATGGTTTGCCCTTCATCCCTAGCACCATCTTGGTCGCTCTTTGCTGAACCCTTTGAATCAGGTCTATGTCCTTGAGCAAGTGAGGCCTCCAGAACTGGACTCTGTACTCCAGGTGCAGTCTCACCATAGCTTGGTACAGGGGCACTAGGACTTCTCTCCTCCTGCTGGTGATTCCCCTGCCCAAACTAGCCAGCATCCCATAGGCCTTCCCCACTACGCTAGTACACTGTTTCTCCATCTTAAGGTTGCTAGAGACTACTATACCCAGATCCTTCTCCTGCTCCATTGCCCTGATTTCCTCCCCTCCCATTTTTGTACCCTGTCCTCGGGTTTCTGTGTCCCAGGTGCATAACCGCACACTTCCTGATGTTGAATTTTTAGTTGCCAGGTCTCTGCCCACTCTTCTAGCACCCTTAGGTCCTGCCTCATGTCCTCCACCCCACCCTCAGCGTCCACCCTAGTGCAGATTTTCATGTCATCCATAAAGAGCGCCACCCATCCGTTCAGTCCATTCATAATGTCACATATATAGATACTGAAGAGGAGTGGCCTCAACACTGACCTCTGGGATACCCAGCTCATCACCTGCCCCTCGCTAGAGTGTTCCTGCTTCACTACCGCCCTCTGGGTCCTGTCAGCTAGCCAGTTTTGCACCCATCTAGTTATTTTTTCCCCCACCCCCATACTTCCCAGTTTATTGACCAACCTTCTGTGGGGGACGGTGTCGAAGGCCTTACTGAAGTCCGGGTAGGCCACATCCACCGCCCCCTCTTGGTCTATTACCTGCATTGCCCAGTCAAAGAATTTAATAACATTGGACTGGCATGACTTCCTCCTTGTGAACCCGTGCTGCTTGTTGTTCAGCAATCCATTCCCCTCCAGGTACTGTGCTACCGTCTCCCTGATGAGTGCTTCCATGACCCTCCCCACCACTGCAGTAAGGCTGACTAGATGATATTTCTCCTTTGCCTGTCTACTCCCTCCCTTGTGTATTGGCATGACTGTGGCTCTCCTCCAGTCCTCTGGCACTCCCCCAGAGTCCAAGGGTAGGTTGAATAGCCTTGCCAGCGGGGTGGCTAACTCCTCCCTTAGCTGCGAGATCACCCTCGGATGCAGTTCATCCAGTCCCATGGCCTTGTCCATTTCACCCTACCTAGTTCCTCCCTGACTCTCTCCATACTCAAGGGACTCATTTCCACCCTTCCCCCCTCTTCCTCATCTCCGCCCCCCATAAAAAATGTGAGCAGAAGTACCTGTTCAGCTCTTCTGCTTTCTTGTAGTCGTCCTCCAGTGGCTCCCCTCCCTCCCCCCAGAGCCTTGCAATCCCTTGACTAGTCTTCCTTCTTTCCCTCACTTACCTAAAAAATTTCTTTCCCCCCCCTTGGCCTGTCTCACAATCCGTTCCTCTGTGTCAGCCTTTGCCTTCCTAATCTCTTTCCTTACTAGCCTCCTCGATTCCCTGTAGGCTTCCCTGTCCTCCTCCTTCTGCCTTTCCTATATCTCCTAAATGCCCTCCGCCTGCCCCCTACCACCCTCGCTACATCCCTGTTGAATCACAGAGGCCTCCTGCTTGTTGCTCCCTTCCTTACCCTCCTTATACATATGTGTGTGGTCTCCCTCACCCGGTCTCTAATAATCCCCATAGGTCCTCCACTTCCCTTATATCTCTTATTCCACCCATTGCTTCCCCTACTAACCTTCTCATCTCGTTAAAGTCTGCTCCCCTGAAGTCTAGCACTGTTGTGCTGGTTCGGCTCACCTCCCTACCCGCCCTTACCTTAAACCTGATGGTCCTATGGTCCTCCCCCACCACCACCTCCTCCTCTACGTTTTTCCCATTTGTTAGGACCACATCCAGTATGTTGCTTCTCCTTGTTGGTTCCCTGGCTAACTGCTTAAGGAATGCCTCCTGTAACAACTCCAGAATTTCCCTTCTTCTGGTTGAAGCTGCGTCAGGGATGGACCAGTCAACATCTGGAAGGTTCAGGTCCTCCACCAGTAAAGTTTCCCCTTTTAGAGCTACCTTCGCTATGTTTACTGTTAGCAGATGCAAAGCACCAACAGATGTTCAACATGAAATCAGATGTACAGGGGTTCAGGTCTGGTTACCTACATTTCTCTGTATAGAGTTGATAATCTCCAGGAAGAAAGAAATCAACCAAAGATGCCATAAAACGGGGACACCAGGAAGCATCCCTACATTACCACAGCTCAATCAAAAGTAATATTTCCAAACCAGACAGTGAAGATTAAGAAGACAAATTAAGCAAGTCTACGAGATTTTCTTCAGACGATTTTGCCATCTTTCTGATAATGTGGCAAGTAATTGTTCTCTTTTTTTTATTTCATAAAAGTGGCATTGCACTACCATGTGTTAGGATGTCAGGCTCTTGAAGACAGCAAGTACAATTGGGTGAATGTATAATATCTCTCTTCTGTCTGAAAAGAAAAGAATTGCTAAAGTTCCAGTCTGAATCTTGTTATGATTTTTCTTTCCTTAGGTTTTAATAATTTCAAAAAATAGTGCTCACACCTGAACTGTAATTTAATCTGGTAACACCACAAATGAACTTTAGAATTTGCAAGACTCCCCATGTCCTTTTGTACTGCGATGTCTCTAAAGTGCGATTTAATTACTGAGACAGTTTCAGATTTTGGTTTCAGATATAGCAGAATAAATGATATATTCTTTAATGAATCTGAAATTTGGAAAAACAAAACCCATGGTGGCACAAAGGAGTTCTACTTCTATACACTTTCTAGGAAGACGTTTCTCTGGTAATCTGAATATTCTTTCCTGGATAAGGAGGACTAGTGGATATTGACCCAGTTCAGAAAGTAATATACATGAATGTACACAGCTGGGTGCCTGCAAAAGGGGTCTACAAACTTTTTTATGAAATGGGTATAAACAATGCTGTGTCCTGATTGGCCAAGAGGTACTTTCAGTTGGGCCATTATCCACGCACTACAGGCCGGCTGAAAGTAGGTCAACAAAAATATGTTTAAAAAACACATCCAATTTACTAAAAAGGGCACATTTCATAATCGCAATAAGGCATGCCAGAGGGTACATTATTAAGGTGGGCTAACTACCCTTCTTGGGTCATGGAAGCACTCAGCTTTGACTCCTGCTTCAACCTACTCAAGGTGGGCCATTATCCTACCATAACATACCCCCTGTCATGCCTTATTGCTTAATATAAATGCTTTTCCAATGTAGTTGGACCACCTAATCCCCACATCTCTGCTGTATATAAAAGTGTGGATTTTACTGTTGCATTGACTACTGTGAACATACGAACATGCGAATACGCCAGCAGAAACAGACCATCTGGTCTATCTAAGTCTGCTCAAGTGTGCAGCTAGCACCTCTAGTTTGCAGCTGCCCAACCCCCCTCCTCTTTGTCATTCCACTGCCACCCCCCACCTTCCCCACCCTCATCCTCACTCCCCCCATTCCCTGTCCCATGCCCTTTTGAAGCTGTTCACAGATTTACATGATACCACCCATTCTGGTAGTGCATTCCATTTTGCTACCACCCTCTCTGTGAAATGGTGTCTCCTCATTTCTCTCCTAAATCTTCCCCCTCTATTCTTAGCCCATGCCCCCTGGTGTCCCTCCCCCTCCTTAGCTTAAAGACCCTGCCTCATCTTTATTGATTTCACTCAGATACTTGAATGTCTCTATCATGTCCCCCATGTCCCTTCTATCATCCAGAGTGTACTTATTCAGTTCTCCCAGTCTGCTCTCATAGTCTCTCCCCTCCATTCCACATATCATCTTTGTTGCCCTCCTCCGCACTCCCCCAGTAGCCTGATATCACGCTTTAGGTATGGCCTCCAAAACTGCACACAATACTCCAAGTGTGGCCTTACCAGCGACCTGTAGGGGGGCAAGATCACCTCTCTTCACCTGGATGAAAACCCCATCACTATGCACCCCAGCATTTTGTTCACTTTTGCAGCCACTCTCCAGCTCTGGGCAGTGTTGTTATGGTCCCTTTTACCATTACCCCTAGGTTCTTCTCCTCCTCAGTGATCCCCAACTTAACCTCCCCCAACCAGTATTCTCTCCTTGAGTTCTTCACCCCAAAGTGCATAACCTTACACTTCTTTGCATTGAACCCCAGCTGCCACCTCTCTGACCACTCCTCTAGCTTGCTTAGGTCCCCCTGCAGCTGCTTTCATCCTTCCCCTCCATCCACCACTGCTCCAATTTTGGAGTCATCAGCAAAAAGACTTACCTTGCCCACTACCCTGTGTGCAATGTCTGATATGAAGAGTCCAAATAATACTGGCCCCAGCACAAAGCCCTGTGGCACCCCACTCGTCACCAGCCTTGGAGTTGAGAGCTCCCCTCTCATCACCACCCCATTGCAGCCTCCCATTCAGCCAGCTTGTAATCCAGTTCGTCATTTTTGACCCTACCCCTACACCAGTTAGTTTCCCTCCAAGCCACCCATGAGGCACCGAATCGAAGGCCTTGCTGAAGTCCAAGTATTTATTATTTATTTATTTAGCTTTTGTTTACCGGGTAAGTACACTAGACAAGTATTATGCCTATTTTCAGGAACGACCCAGGAGAGTACAACATAATGGTACAGAGACAACACATCAAATACAAGTTGACAGCATGGGCATAATGGTACACAGACAACATATCAAATACAAATTGACATCATGGGCAATATAAGAGGGAAATACTGAGGACACAACAGCATAATAACAGCAAGGCAAGGTGAGGGAATACAGTTGGCACAATTTTACAGAGAAGTAGGAAGCAAAGGTACAATAGGCACATATTACAAAGAAGTAGAAAGCAATGGTACAACTTATGGTCATTAGGTTAAGAGTATGATGAGTCAATAACATATGATAGGGATTTCAGTTTAACAGGACCAGGGGACACCGGGCCAATGGTTCTATCCAGGTCAGGTGGTGGTAGTGGGGGCTGTAGAGTCCGGCAGCCCTGAAAGAGACTAAGAGGCCCTGGGAGGCTGGAACAGTCACAGGCTGAGGCTTGTTTCAAGTAATCCCACATGGATTTTCGGAGCACTGATGGGAGGAGGCCAGGCGAACAGACTCAGGAGGAGTTCAGAGTTTAGGCGCACACACAGTGAAATCCCTAGCTCCCATGAGGGTTCTTGTGGCAGGGACTTTGAGCAGCCCCTGGGCTTGAGACCTAAGCGAGTAGGGGGGAAAAGTCAGCTGGTGGAAGGAGCTGGGCTAATCCCGATGGAGTACCCGTGCTGATCACCTTGCCCGTAAGGCAACCTATCCCAAAGTCCAGGTATCTGGCTGGGGAGAGCCACCTGAGTTTATTATAGAGCTCACAGCGATGGGTGAGACGGGGAGCCGCTAGGGCGAAATGACAGATATTGTTGTATGCAGTATGCCACCTGGTGAGATGGGCCTTCGTGGAGCAAGCAAAGATATGCAGACCATAGCCAAGGGAGGGAAGAAAGACACCTCTCGCTAGAACAAGCCTGGCCACAGGAGTAGTATGCGGCCTGTGGGCCAGTCTAACTTACAGTTTACTGTTTTGCAGACTTTAGCTGATGTGACTTCCCATATCAAGTTGGGGTCAAAGGTGACCCCTAGGTACTTGACCGAGTTTACCACAGGGAGGGAGGAGCCGTCTGGATTAATTATGTTCAGGGGGGATGTTGAGGCTTTGATTTTGGCAGTACAGCCAAAAAGCATAGCCTGGGTTTTTTTTAGGTTCAAGACCAGTTTATGGTCCGTCACCCAGGTCAGGACCTTATTGAAGTCATCGGACAGGCTCTTGGTGAGAGTGGCCGTGTCACTGGAGTGGGCCAGTATCACCAGGTCATCTGCATATAGGACGGTTCTGCAATTTGTTGTCACTGTAGGCAGTTGGTTGATGTAGAGAGAGAGAGAGAGAAGAGAAGGGGACCAAAGACCGAGCCCTGGGGCACACCTGATGTGACCGGTAAGGGTATGGACAGGACTTTATTGAAGCAGATCCATTGCATTCTGCCATGCAGGTAACCTGAAAACCATTTCATAGCAGTAGGGGAAAAACCAAGTGACCCCAGCTGTTGACAGAGCAGTACATGGTCAACAAGGTCGAAGGCTTTGGATAGATCAATAAATATAGCTCCAGAGAGCTTGCCCTGGTCCATGGCTGATCTGATGCCGGTGGTGACCTCGATCAGGGCTGTGGAGGTGCTATGTCCCCTACGGAAGCCATGCTGGGTCGGGGATAGCAGCTCGTGATGCTGGACATACTCTGAGAACTGCTCAGCCACTACTTTTTCAAGGAGCTTGTTAAGGGATGAAAGGATAGCAATCGGACGATAGTTGTCCGGTATTTTGGGGTCACCCTGCTTCAGGACAGGGACTATCCTTGCTTCCTTCCATATATCTGGGATGGACCCAAGTGACAGGGATAGATTAAAGATATGGGCTACTGGGAGGCAATGGGGGCCCAAGTTTTAGAAGCTTGGGCTCCATGTTTCTAGGCCGGGGCTAGTGTACTGGGAGAGTCCAGCTAGGAGTCTCTGTGTGTCAGAGATTGTCACCGCCCTGATGTGAAATAATTGACGCAAGGGGTGATCCTCCCCCCGGTTAGAGGGAGGGAGGTAGGTCGTCCCCACGCTGGGAGGGAAATGAGCAGTGAGGGCCGAGAGGTTGGCGAAGTGCATATTTAGAGAGTTGGCAATGGTGAGGGGATTGTTGCAGGAGGCGCCTTCTAAGATCATGTCCGTTACCCCTGGGTGGGAGGAGCCGCTGACTAGTGTTTTTATATTTCTCCAAAACCTCCTAGGGTCATTAGCAGAGTTAGTGAGAGCAGACTTGCAGAAGTCACTTTTTGCAATCCTGATAGCCTTTTTGCACTCATTTCTGAGGCGTCTGTATTGTTGTAACATAGCAGGGTCACGAGACAATCTGGAGTTAGCCCAACACTTGTCTCTGGCCCGAATTTGGGCTAGGAGACTCCCGTGTAACCAGTGGGTGGGTGTCCCCTTCCCCTATGGGTGATCATTGGGGCATGCTTGTCTTGCAAGGCCCCAAAGGTGGTTAGGAAATGGGAGGCTGCCACCGAGGGTTCATTAGCTCTTAACACATCAGACCAGTCAGTGAACCTTAAGTCCTCAAGGAACTCTCCCGGATCAAACCTGGCAAAGTTCCTGACATGCATGATCTTGTGTGGGATTTTAGAGGAGAGAACTTTCCACACACAGTAGACCAGGGAGTGGTTGGAGATTGCATCAGATAGTGTTCTCACAGAGGCGATCCTGTCTGGACGGTTTGTCAGGATCCAGTCCAGGAGGGAGCTGGAGGAACCATTTGCCACATGCCTGGTTGGCTCCTGTATGAGCTGAGTTAAGGCGAGATTAGCAAGAAGGGGCTCGGCCTGCCTTTCATTCTCACCGGTCCAGTTTAGTTGACGTCTCCCATGATTATAAGTTCATTGTCACCAACGCTGGAATCAACTGAGTCCAGAAGGTGGGTCAACCCTGGGAGCCCACCTCTAGAGGGATTATACGTGCAGACCAGATGAAGTTTCTTGGCATCCCCTAATAGGAGTAGCGCATGTAGCACCTCACAGGAGGACACATTTGATTGCTGGAGGACTACTGGGGAAACCTTGAGGTGGCACCGGTAGTAGATCAGGATGCCACCCCCCCCTTTGTCCCTATGTGGTCCTGTTGAATAAAGTCATAGCCTGGGAGAGCATATGCGGAGTCAGGGATCTTGGGTTTAAACCAGGTCTCTGTCACGCCAAGGATATCAGGTTTATAGAGAGCTGTCCATGAGACAAGCTCATCCCGGTTGGGTATCAGGCTCCTAATATTTAGTAAAGCACATACACCACATGACCCTTATCCAGCTCACCTTTCACCCAGTCATAATACTGTATTAAGTTGGTTTGATAAGCCTTCCCTGAAATGAACCCATGCTGCCTCACATCCTGGAGGCCATTGTCCACCAGGTATGACACCAGTCTTTCCTTTAGTATCGTTTCCATGAGTTTGCACACTATGGGGGTGAGACTTATCGGATGATAATTACCTGGTTCATCCCTTGGCCAGCTCTTGTGTAATGGTACTACATGTGCCATCCTCCAGTCCAGTGGCACACATCCTGACTCCAGTGAGGTGCTGTACAGATCCACCAGTGGCTCCACCAACACCTTCACCATCTCCCTCAGCACCCTGGTGTGGATACCATCCGGCCCTGGTGCCTTGTCTACCTTCAGTGTCCTCAGTCCCTCTAGGACTCTACTTGCCTCAATTCTTCCATCTGTCACCTCTTCTCCCCTGTCCCCACCCTCCCAGCCCATGGCGGTAGCAGTCCCCCATTTTCTTCCGTGAACACTGAGCAAAAGTACTCATTCAGTGCTTCTGCCTGCTCCTCCCCCTTTTCCATCCACTCCCCACCCCTTTTTATCCTCATTATTGTCTTCTTGCACTTCCTTTTCTCCCTGATGTATCTGAAGAAGTCTTTCTCCCCCCATTAATTCCCTGCGCTAATCTCAGCTCCCTCTGGGCCTTGGCTTCTCTCACTTTTCTGGTCACCTCCCTGGACCATCTTATTTATTTATTTATCTGCTTTTGGTAACCAGGTGGGTGCACTAGGCATAAGAATGCCTATTTTCAGGCATGACCCAGGAGGATACAAGAGGAAATACATGAGTATACATGTGACACAGTACATGAGATAAGTAACCTAGTGAGGAGGAGGATCACGTACAAACAACTTTAGGGTTAGGAGAAGCATTGTTCAGCATGATACAATCAGTACAGTTTAGACAGTTAAAAGAAAAAAAATAGAAATGCAGAAAAAACATGTGAGAAAACTAACATTTCAAAAGCATGTACAAAATACAATAAGTGCCATTATATAGCCATTGGTTTAGGGATAGTAGAAACAGGGAGGAGAGGGAAGGGGAGAGTGGTGGGAATTAGAGCAAGAGGGTAAGGGATGATAGAAAGGATTTAAAGGATGATTTTGAGAGAGGAGGAGAAAGGTGTCAGGGGCTAGTTGCCTAGGGGTGCAGAGGACAGGGAGAAGGATGGACTACAGTGGATGAAAGCAAGCGCAGGGACTGGTAGCACGCAGATGATCATGATGAAGTTTCTTGAAACAAGCATGGTAGGAGCTGGCCGAATAGTTTGGGGTATGGAGTTCCAGTACTTTGGAGCCGTGTAAGAGAAAGCACGTGCACCCATATTGGTTTTGCATCTGGGGATATGGAGAGGGGTTTGGTCAGTAGATTGAAGCCCATAGGAGAGGGGTTGTGAGTGAAGCAGAGAGGCGAGAGATTGGGGGAGGCCTGATCTAGCAATACCATCAATTAGAGAGCCATAGTCTTGCATATTCCTCCCTGTCCACTTCCTTCCCCATCCTTCTATACCTCTGGTGTACCACTTGTTTTCCCCTCACCACCTCCACAACCTCGCTGTTCAACCAGTAAGCCTGCAACAGAGGAACCTCCAGTTTTATGATTGAATCTTTTGAGCCTATCCATTGCTCTTTGCATTTTAGAAGACAGTAATTAAGATGTCCTGTCCATTTAGCTGAAGATGTGAATCTCACTTCCAAATAGTCATAATGCATAGTTGTGATTATATAGAGAATAATGCATATGCGACTGTGTGTCATGAAGCTGGCTAAAAGACAAAGAACCTCAGTGTAAAAGCATTGAAGCAAGGGTTACCTGAAAGGGCACTGGCAACAAAGCCAGGTTTCAAAGAAATACAGAGTCGCACAAACTCCCATAATGCAAAGCATTGTGAGATTTATATGTAAATCACTGCAAAAATGTAGGCTGGTTTTGCTTTAATCTGAGCAAAAAAACGCACTCCTCAGCCATAATGTTAAAGTGCAAATATACTTTATCCCATTAAAATTGGGGAAGTTGTGGTCTGTGTGTGGACCTGCCTAACTGTTATGGTGTTTTTTTTTATGGAATAAAGTATATTTGCTCTTTAAAATTACGGCTGAGGAGTACAGTTTTCTGCTCGGATGACGGTCTCACTAATTCTCGCACCCCCATAGACTGTGGAGCTGTATTGTTGTGAGCATGGTTTTGCTTTAAGCAGAAATGCATGGTGCCAAAGGGCCTCTCACACAATCTGCAAAGGGTACAAACAGAAGACACAAACATGTGTTTCGTCTTACACAGGACTCATCAGTGTGCCATGTCTGTATCACACCCCAGGGGAAATGAACCAGCCCAAAGTTGGTCTTACGGGTTCGGGCCATGGTGGGCCCAAAATAAGATTTGTAGCTCAGAAAGCGGGCAAGACTATGAGACCAGACGGGATAAAACCAAGGGTACTAAGGGAACTCAGGGATGTGGTATCTGGCCCACGTATGGCCTTATTCAGCTGCTCACTGGAAACGCATGTGGTTTCTGAGGACTGGAAAAGAGCAGACATGGTCCCTCTACATAAGAGCGGCAGCAGGGAGGAGGCTAGCAACTATAGGCTGGTTACTCTTACTTCACGGATGGGGAAATTAATGGAAACCCTGCCAAAAAAAAGACTGCTACAGTATCTTAAATGCAATGGGCTATAAGGCCATAGGCAGTATGGATTCGTGGGTGGGGGGGAATAATGCCAGATTAATCCAATTGATTTCTTCAACTGGATGACTATGAAAATAGAGCAGGGGAGAGCAGTGGACCTGGCCTACCTGGACTTTAGTAAGGTCTTTGACACTCTGCTGCACAGGAGGCTGATAAAGAAATTGAGTAGGCCAGGGGTGGGATCCAAAGTGGCAAATTGGGTTAGAAACTGGTTAACGGATAGGCAGCAGAAGGTGGTGGTTAACAGCACTCACTGAAATGATGGGAGAGTGACCCATGGGTGCCGCAGGGCTCAGTACTGGAACCGGTCCTCTTCAATGTCTTCATAAGTGACATTGCAGAAGAAATGGAAGGGAAAGCATGCCTTCTTGCAGATGATATCAAAAGCTGTAATAGGTTGGACACTCAGGAGGGGATGGAGAGAATGCACTGGGATCCTGGGAAACTCAAGGAGTGGTCAAGACTAGCATCGTATTTGGGATTCAATGTCAAAAGTGCAAAATCATGCACTTAGGGCATAGGAACCCAGGAGCTGAGTATAGGATAAGGGGCCAGTACTGACAGTCATTAAGCAGGAAAGGGACCTTGGGTTATCACAACAACCTTACAATCGCAGGGCAGCATGACAAGGTAGTGAGTAGGGCCAGTGGGATCGCTTCGCTTGTGAGACCCCACCTGAAGCACGGTGCCCAGTTTTTGGAGGTCACACCTCAAAAAGGACATAGACATGGTGGAGACAGTTCAGAAGAGGGCAACTAAAATGGTGCAGGAGTTGCATGAGAAACCCTAAGAGGTGAGACTAAGGAATCTTAACATGTATACCATGGAAGAGACAAGAGTGAGAGGGGACACGATAGAGACCTACAAGTACCTCAGAGGGGTGAACCGGGTGCAGAAGGGGAGTCTCTTTCAAATGAGATAAGGCACCAGGACCAGAGGGATGTGTGAAGCTGGAGGGGTGGAAGTGTAAGAGGGATATGAGGGAAGCACTTCTTCATTAAAAGGGTGTTAGTGCCTGGAACTGACTGCCAGCGGATGTAGAGGAGGAGGAGGGGAAAACAATAAGGGGCTTCAATCATGCATGGGATACACATAGAGGAATATTAGTAAATAGGC
This sequence comes from Neoceratodus forsteri, assembly GCA_016271365.2. Taxonomy (NCBI): domain Eukaryota; kingdom Metazoa; phylum Chordata; order Ceratodontiformes; family Ceratodontidae; genus Neoceratodus; species Neoceratodus forsteri. The sequence goes on along the minus strand of JADMNL010000026.1, from coordinate 89,872,867 downwards.
AGAGAGGAGGGAGGGTCGCTGGAGACCAGTTAGTGTCTGCAGAGACAAATTAGGCAGGGAACATCTGGGCAAACTGGGTGAGCACAGCGGTTCTTTTCTGCTGGCAAATTCTGTGTGTCTATGTTAATGTGCCAGCTGTCCCACCAGCCTTCCATCTGCACCACCACTGCCCAGTTAAAACAATCATGAACCATTTATGAATGTTAATGCATTATTCATGAACAGTTCATGAATTCAACTCAAGAATGTTCATCAGACATGCATCACATTGCTCATGAATATTCACACACTGTGCATACGTATTCATGAATTGTGCTTGAACATCGACTGTCACTCCAGCGTTCATAAATGTTCATGAACATAAAGGTTCATAAAAGTCCATGTAAGTTCATGAAACTCTCCTACTGAACTTTATTGGACAAAGTCCACCAGTATTTCTGGTAACTAGAAATACCATGGTTTTATAATATTGTTTAATTTCATTAGGCAACCTTGTTTTAACCTTATTCTCAAAAGATTGTTACTCTATGTACAAATCAGAGGCACAACCACTGAATCCTTAGTAGTTTTATCACACAACCTACGCAATTAATCATAGCTATTGAATTCATTTAACAAACTCAGCATTTTGTAATCAATGTTTTTTCTTACCATGCTTAACAGAATTAATAACTTGCCTTACACTTTTTTTTCTGTTGCTCTCCTTTCAGATTTAACCACTGCTTACTTTTTTCATAAATAAAAAGTCCCAACTGCTATGACATCTGTATCTGAAACTCTTTTTAACATGTGGTGAGTTTAAATGTTAATCCTTTTGGGTGCTCACATCATTTAATCAATCAATTTTTGCCTTATGAACCATATATTGTCCACTTCTAAAATGAAACAAGCATTTGTCAGTGCCAAATGTTTGCTTGCTGATATTAGAATTGGACGTGGAGGAGTTAGACAGATGCAGAATAGGAGTGGCAGTGAAGTATTGAACTCATGCCAATCCCACCTCCACCCTGCATAGATGGACAAGCATTGGGGTGTGCCTGCGGGTCGTTGCCCATAATGATCACAGCATTTCACCTCACCCTATCCTGTAGACACCGACAAGTGTTGAGGTGTGCCTTGGGGTGTTCAGCTTCATAGTCACCCCATTTCATAAGGACATACACTGAAATGGGTGCAGTACAGGAGAATGGGATGAAGTCTGGGGCTGAAGAGTGCAAGGCACACCTCGATGCCTGTCACTGACTTCACGGTGGGGGTGGGATGGCATTATCATTACAGTCAGTGATCCAAAGTTACACCTCTGATGCCTGTCAGTCTGTACAGAGTGGGACATTATGGTTAGAAACCCTAACACCCCAGGCGTGTGTTGGTATTTGCACTACAGATTTTCAACATGGCCATTTTGTGAACCCCACCTCATGAAAGCATTTGGGACCTCTTCTCATGAACAGTGGCAGTGTGATTTTGTTAATGGGTCCCGAACTTCGAGTTCCCACAGCGACCATGCCATTCTGCGCCAGATGTGTGAAAACACAACTCAGGCAGGATGTGAAGAATGACAGCTGTACCATCCATAGGGATGTGTGAAGAGATGGCAATGTTGACAATCTGTAGTGAAAATGTTAAAAATGCTCGAAGTTCCGAGTGTACGTGGAAACTGTGCAACACACGCTTGTAACACAGTCAATTTATAGACTATTGTCATCAAATTTTCAACATAGGCATTTTAGGTCCTCTGCTCATGAACAGTGTTACTATGACTTTCTTAATGTGTCGCAAACACTGATTTCCCACAGCCACCATGCTATTCTGCACTGGTAGTGCAAAAACACATTTCGGCCAGGATGTGAAAAATGACAGCTGTACTGTTCATAAGGAGGTGTGGAAAAATGCCTATGTTGAAAATCTGGAGTGAAAATATTACAAATTCACAAAGGTACGAGCATGCGTGGAAATTGCGCAATGCACGCTAGTAAAACAGTCATCTTTGAGATTTTTTCCACCAAATTTGCAACATAGGCTTTCTGAGAGCCCACCTCATGAACACTAGCACTGTAGTTTTGTTAATTGGTCCCAAAAGGTGATTCCACACAGTGACTGCAAAATCACCTTTTGGGACTGGATAAAACCATGACAGTGGCTGAATTCATGAGGAGGGGTCCCAATAACCCCATTTTGAAAATTTGGTGCCAAAATTCCCCAAAATGCCTGAGATATGCACCAAAGTTGAAAAAACCCTATTTATGCTATTATGCAGCTTACCTACATTTCTTCAGTTTGCAGTTGGCTTTGAAGAGTGCAGACATGTTCCCGGTCCACCAAAGATCATTGCACTGGGCTTTGGAGGTAAGTATGTGGTGAGGAAGTGTGTGGGGAGGCAGGGTGCACAGAGGGTGGGCGCGGGTTGGGGGAGGGGCCACGGACTCAAAGAGGGACCGTTTTCTGTTTTACAGGGTTACAAAGAAAAAAAAATCACAGGACTGTTTTTTTTTCAGGGACATTGGCACACAGGGGTGGGCTCCCAGCGTGCTGCCACCTGAGTGTTTTTTTTTGGGCTGTAGCCGACAGGGGATTGGGCACCCTGTCGCACACATACCGAGTGGGGGCAACAGCTGAGGGGATTGGGCACCCCTCGCCAGACAACAAACTGGAGGGGAGCATTATGCAATGATGGGTCGCTCCCTCATTGCAGCAGAATGGCTGATGCTGCAATGATGAGGCGGCCCCTGATTGCAGCAGCGAAAACGTTTCAAGGTGGTGGCACGCTGGCTGAACTAGTGTCAGCAGCAGCCTGCCACTGCATTGGGGAAAGTGGGCCAAGCCTCAAAAGGCATTGGGGCCATTGGCCCCCACAGTGCCGCACCTCCAAAACCCCTCTTCTCTCCTAAGCTATGCCGAAATGTTTCTTGAGCATGCGCAAGCAAACATAAAAAAGTTCGGATTTATGTGACCCTTTATAATATTTACAGTGGGAGCAAGTGCATTGTCATATGCAAATTAGTTATGCAAAGTGATAAGTTTAACATGAGAACTGCTGCTTTTAACCCCAGTGGTATCCTGTAGTGTAGCATAGTGGAATCAAGTGAATAAATAACACTGTACCCAGTAATGTTATTTCAAAGAGAGACTGATCCAGCTTCTTTAGGAGACTCATCATTCCGCACTTGCATCACTTCCATTTAGAGCTTTTTTTCTTTTTCTGTAGATTTACCACTCTCATGGTAAAACAGTGCTTCCTCATTGTACCCCTAACTCGATCCTCCTTAAATGTGTAGGATATTCTGCTCCCCTGAAAATACTGAAATATTTTCTCCTGACAAAACGTATACGATCCTTTTAAAAACTGAAATCACATATTTTCTGAACCTTCTTTTTGCAAAGAAACACTTTATATGTGTTTACTGGTAGTTATATTTTACAAGTTGTTAACCCAGTAAAGCCCAGCTGAGATACAATATCTTGTTTCCATTTGGGTCTCAGTGCCATTCATTTCTAAAACTGTATGAACTGGAGCACTGCAAGGTTAAGTGACTGGCCAAAGGTCATGCTGTGAATATCTGAACATGTGGTTCCCTAGTTTCCAAGGTGGTGCCTTAATCATTATAACACACAGCCTCCTGCCACAACTGTACTAAGCCTGACATAATGTTCTCTATAGCACACCATCTCCATCCCCATAAACATCTTACTTCCTCTGTGCTGCCTCATCTTCACTAATGCAATATCCCGTTCATACAGCAGTGACCAGAGCTACATGCAGTACTCCCAGTGCAGCTTGATGAGAGCTCTATGAAGGGGCAAAATCCCATTACACAGTATTCCCAGTGCATCCTTACGAGTACCCAATAAATGGACAGAATCACATCACACAGTACCACCAGTGCAGCCTTACCAGTGCCCTATAAAGGGACAGAATTAGATCTCACAGTACTCTCAGTGCAGCCATACCAGTGCCCTATAAAGGTGCAGAATCGTATCACACAGTACTCCCAGTGCAGCCCAACCAGAGCCCAATCAAGGGACAGAATCCCATTATACAGTACTCCCATGGCAGCTTTACCAGTGCCCTATAAAGGGACAGAATCCCATCATACTGTACTCTCAGTGCAGCCTTACCAGTGCCCTATAAAGGTGCAGAATCCCATCACACAATATTTCAGGTGCAGCACTACCAGTGTTCTGTAAAGGGGCAGAATCCCAACACAGAGTACTCCCAGTGCAGCCTAACCAGTGCTCTAAAAAGGGACAGAATTCCATCACACAATACTCCCAGGCAAGCCTTACCAGTACCCTATGAAGGGGCTGAATCCCATCACACAGTACTCCCAGTGCAGCCCAACCAATGCTCTATAAAGGTATAGAATCCCATCATACAGTACTTCTAGTGCAGCCTTAGCATTGCCCTATAAAGGGGCAGAATCCTATCACACAGTACTCAGTGCAGCCTTACTGGTGCCCTATAAAAGAGCAGAATCAAATTACATAGTACTCCCAGCGCAGCACTACCACAGCCCTATAAAGGGGCAGAAACCCATCACACAGTACTCCAAGTGCAGCTTTACCAGTGCCACATAAAGGGGCAGAATCCCATCACAGAGTACTCCCAGTGCAGCTTTGCCAATTGCCCTATAAAGGGGCAGAATCCCATCACACAGTACTTCTCAATACAACCTTACCAGTGCTCTATAAAGGGGCAGAACCCCACTACACAATACTCCAAGTGCAGCCTTACCAGTGCCCCATAAAGAGAAGGAATACCATCACACAACACTCCCAGTACAGTCTTACCAGTGCCCTATAAAGGGTCAGAATCCCATTACAAAGTACTCCCAGTGGAGCCTCCCAAGTGCCCTAAAAAGGGGCAAAATCCCATCACATAGCACTTCAAGTGCAGCCTTACCAGTTCCCTATAAAGGGCCAGAATCTCATTACACAGTACCCCCAGTGCAACCTTACCAGTGCCCTATATAGGGCCAGAATCCCATCACACACTACTCTCTGTGCAGACTTACTGGTGCCCTATAAAGGGGTAGAATCCCATCACACAGTACTCTCAGTGCAGCCATACCAGTGCCCTATAAAGGGACAGAATCCCATCACACAGTACTCTCAGTGCAGCTTTACCAGTGTCATATATAGGGGCAGAATCCCATCACACAGCACTCCCATGGCAGCTTTACCAGTGCCCTATAAAGGGGAAGAATCCCATCTCAGAGTACTCCCAGTACAGCTTTGCCAGTTGCCCTATAAGGGGTCAGAATCCCATCACACAGTACTTCTCAATGCAGCCTTACCAGTGCTCTATAAAGGGGCAGAATCCCACCAAACGGTACTCCCAGTATAGCCATACCAGTGCCCCATAAAGAGACAAAATCCCATCACACAGTACTCCCAGTGCAGTCTTACCAGTGCCCTGTAAAGGGGCAGAATACCATCACATAGCACTTCAAGTGCAGCCTTACCAGTGCCATATAAAGGGGCAGAATCCCATCACACAGTACTCTCAGTGCAGCCTTACCAGTGCCTTATCAAGGAACAGAATCCCATCACACAGTACTCCCAGTGCAGCTTTACCAGTGCCCTACAAAGGGGCAGAACTCCATCACACAGTACTCCCAGAGCAGCTTTACCAGTGCCCTATAAAGGGGCAGAATCCCATCACAGAGTACTCCCAGTGCAGCTTTGCCAATTGCCCTATAAGGGAGCAGAATCCCATCACACAGTACTTCTCAATACAACCTTACCAGTGCTCTATAAAGGGGCAGAACCTCACCACAAAATGCTCCAAGTGCAGTCTTACCAGTGCCCTATAAAGAGACAGAATCCAATCACACAGCACTCCCAGTACAGTCTTACCAGTGCCCTATAAATGGGCAGAATCCCATTAAAAAGTACTCCCAGTGCAGCCTCCCAAGTGCTCTATAAAGGGGCAGAATCTTTTCATACAGTACTCCAAGTGTAGCCTTGCCAGTGCCTTATCAAGGAACAGAATCCCATCACACAGTACTCCCAGTGCAGCTTTACCAGTGCCATATAAAGGGGCAGAATCCCATCAAACAGTACTCCCAGAGCAGCTTTACCAGTGCCCTATAAAGGGGCAGAATCCCATCACAGAGTACTCCCAGTGCAGCTTTGCCAATTGCCCTATAAGGGAGCAGAATCCCATCACACAGTACTTCTCAATACAACCTTACCAGTGCTCTATAAAGGGGCAGAACCTCACCACAAAATGCTCCAAGTGCAGTCTTACCAGTGCCCTATAAAGAGACAGAATCCAATCACACAGCACTCCCAGTACAGTCTTACCAGTGCCTTATAAATGAGCAGAATCCCATTAAAAAGTACTCCCAGTGCAGCCTCCCAAGTGCTCTATAAAGGGGCAGAATCTTTTCATACAGTACTCCAAGTGTAGCCTTGCCAGTGCCTTATAAAGGGTCAGCATCTCATCACACAGTACCCCCAGTGCAACCTTACCATTGCCCTATATATGGCTAGAATCCCATCACACAATACTCTCTGTGCAGACTTACTGGTGCCCTATAAGGGGATAGAATCCCATCACATAGTACTCTCAGTACAGTCTTGCCAGTGTCCTATAAAGGTACAGAATCCCATTACACAGTAGTCTCAGTGCAGCCATACCAGTGCCCAATAAAGGGAGAGAATCCCATCACACAATACTCTCAGTGCAGCCTTACCAGTGCCCTATAAAGGAGCAGAATCCCATTACACAGTACTCCCAATGCAGCCTTACCAGTGCCCTACAAAGGGGCAGAACCTCATTATACAGTACTCCAAGTGCAGCTTTACCAGTGCTATTTATAGGGGCAGAATAACATCACACAATACTCCCAGGGCAGTTTTACCAGTGCCCTATAAAGGGGAAGAATCCCATCTCAGAGTACTCTCAGTGCAGCTTTGCCAACTGCCCCATAAAGGGGCAGAATCCCATCACACAGTACTTCTCAATGCAGCCTTACCAGTGCTCTGTAAAGGGGTAGAATCCCATTAACAATATTCCCAGTACAGCCTGACCACTGCCCCATAAAGAGACAGAATCCCATCACACAGTACTCCTAGTGCAGTCTTACCAGTGCCCTATAAAGGGGCAGAATCCCATTACATAGTACTCCCAGTGCAGCCTCCCCAGTGCCCTATAAAGGGGCAGAATCATATCACATAGCACTTCAAGTGCAGCCTTACCAGTGCCCTACAAAGGGGCATTATCTGTTTCTACAATACTCCCTGTGCAGCCTTGCCAGTGCCTTATAAAGGACCAGAATCTCATCACACAGTACTCCTAGTGCAACCTTTCCAGTGCCCTATATAGGGCCAGAATCCAATCACACAGTCCTCTCTGTGCAGCCTTACTGGAGCCCTATAAAGGGGTAGAATCCCATTACACAGTACTCTCAGTGCAGCCATACCAGTACCCTATAAAGGGACATAATCTCATCACACAGTACTCTCAGTGCAGCCTTACTGCAGAATGTCATCACACAGTACTCTTAGCACAGCCTTACCATTGCCCTATAAAGGGGCAGAATCCAATCACACAGTACTCCAAGTGCAGGCTTACCAGCCCCCTATAAAAGAGCAGAATCCCATCACACAGTACTCCTGGAGCAGCCATACCAGAGCCCTACAGAGGGGCAGAATCCCATCACACAGTACTCCCAGTGCAGCCTCCCCAATGCCCTAAAAAGGGGAAGAATCCTATCACATAGCACTTCAAGTGCAGCCTTGCCAGTGCCCTAAAAAGGGGCAGAATCTGTTCATACAGTACTTCCAGTGCAACCTTATCAGTGCCCTATAAAGGGCCAGAATCCTACCACACAGTACTCCCAGTGTAGCCTTACCAGTGCCCTATATAGGGACAGAGTCCCATCACACAGTACTCTCTGTGCAGCATTACTGGTGCCCTATAAAGGGGTAGAATCTTATCACACAGTACTGTAAGTGCAGACTTGCCAGTGCCCTTTAAAGGGACAGAATCCCATTACACAGTATTCTCAGTAAAGCTATACCGGTGCCCTATAAAGAGACAGAATCTCATCACACAGTACTCTCAGTGCAGCCTTACTGCAGAATCCATCACACAATACTCTCAGTACAGCCTTAAAAGTGCCCTATAAAGGGGCAGAATCCTAATACACAGTACTCTCAGAGCAGCCTTACCAGTGCCCTATAAAGGGGCAGTATCCCATCACACAGTTCTCCCAGTGCAGCCTTACCAGAACCCTATAAAGGGACAGAATCCCATCACACTGTACTCTCAGTTGAGCCTTACCAGTGTCTTATAAAGGGGCAGAATCCTATCATATTGAACTCCCAGTGCAACCTTACGAAGGAACTATAAAGGGGCAGAATCCCAATACACAGTACTCTCACTGCAGCCTTACCAGTGCCCTATGAAGGGTCCGAATCCCAGTAGGCAGTACTCTCACTGCAACCTTACCAGTGCTCTATAAAGGGGCAGAATTCCATCACACAATAAACCCAGTGTAACCTTACAAGGACCCTAAAAAGGGGCAGAATTCTAATACACAGTACTCTCAGTGCAACCTTACCAGTGCCCTATAGAGGGGCAGAATCCCATCACATAGAACTCCCAGTGCAGCCTTACCAGAGCTTTGTAAAGGGACAGAATCCTAATACACAGTACTCTTAGTGCAGCCTTACCAGTGCCCTATAAAGGGGCAGAATCCCAATACACAGTACTCCCAGTGCAGTCTTTCCAGTGCCCTATCTCACTGAGGCCCCAAAATGCCTGTAGGTGGCAGCAGAAAAGATTTTTCAGAGGGTTTTAATGCCTCCAGTCGTCCTGCACTCTGTGCCACTGAGGACTTAGGACACCTGAGGAGATCAGTGCTTAAAACTTAAATATTTTGCAAACTGAAGTGAGTAGAATTGACTGCGTGGCACTATTGGAAAGGTAATTTTGTGCTGAACAACTCTGCTGCTGATATTTCGTGTCTGTCATGTATACTTTAGAAGATATTCACATTTTTGTGTGATATGGTGTGTATGGCTGACATTTGTCTCTCAAACCTCAGCTAGCCACCTTGAATAAAATGGAAAAAAATATATGTATCATATTAGAAAAATTCCTTTTTAGAACAAAACTAGTTTTGTACCTCCATCTAATACATGTATGCTTAATTTGGTGTTGATATGTTACATATTTTCCTGCAAAAAATGGTTTATGTTGCCTTTCTGTTTGAAAAAAAAACACTTTTTTTGCTATTTCAACAAATATAGAAAAAATAGGAATTACTTATAATTAATTGCATTGCACCGTTAGAAAGGTAATTTTGTGCTCAACAACATTGCCACTCGTATTTTGTGTGTAGCACTTACGGGTCATGAGGTATTTGCATTTGTTTGTGGCATGCCGATCATGGCTTGATCTTGCTCAGAAAGCTCCGGGATGCACTGATCAAAGTATACAGGGCACAAGTGGTGGAACTCTTAAAGAGCTCCTGAGGTCTCAATGAGCTATAAAGGGAAAAAATCCCATCACACATTACTCCCAGTGCAGCCTTAACAGTGCCCTATAAAGGAGCAGAATCCCAATACACAGTACTCACACTGCAGCCTTTCCAGTGCCTTTTAAAGGGGCAGAATTCCATCAGACAGTACTCCCAGTGCAGTCTTACCAGTGCTCTATAAAGGGGCAGAATACCATCACATAGAACTCCCAGTGCAACCTTACCAGAGCCCTGTAAAATGGCAGAATCCCAATACACAGTACTCTCAGTGCAGTCTTACCAGTGCCCTATAAAGGGGCAGAATCCCAATACACAGTACTCACATTCCAGCCTTACCACTGCCCTATAAAGGGGCAGAATCGCATTACACAATACTCTCAGTGCAGCCTTATCAGTGCCCTATAAAGAGGTAGAATCCCAACACACTGTACTCTCAGTGCAGCCTTATCAAAGACCTATAAAGGACAGAATCCAATCACATAGTACTCCCAGGGCAGCCTTACCAGTGCCCAAATAAAGGGGTAGAATCCCATCACACAGTACTCCCAGTGCAATCTTCGAGTGCCTTATAAAGTGGCAGGATCCCAACACACAGTACTCTCAGTGCAGCCCTACCAGAGCTCAATAAACAGTTAGAATGCCATTGCACAGTACTCCGAGTGCAGCCTTACCAATGCATTATAAAGGGACTGAATCCCATCACAGTACTCTCAGTGCAGCCTTACCACTGCCTTACAAAGGAGCAAAATCCCATCACACAGTACTCCCAGTGCAGCCTTACCAGTATATTATAAAAAAAGGCAGAATCTCATTACACAGTATTCCCAATGCACCCTCACCAGTGCCCTATAAAGGGACAGAATCCCATCACACTCTGCTCCCAGTGCAGCTTTAAAAGTGCCATATAAAGGGACATAATCCCATCACACAGTACTCTCAGTGCAGCCATACCAGTGCCCTATAAAGGGACAGAATTCCATAGCAACGTACTCTCAGCGCAGTGTTAGCGGTTCCTTATAAATGGGAAGAATCTCATCATGCAGTACTCTCAATGCAGTCTTACCTGTGCCTTATAAAGGGGCAAAATCAGGGCAGTCTTGCCAGTGCCCTATACAGGGACAGAATCAGTGGAACCTTACTAGTGCTAGATGAAGGGGCTAAATCCCATCAGACAGTACTATCAGTGCATCCTTGCCAGTGCCCTATAAAAGGACAGAATTCCATCACACAGTGCTCCCAGTGCAGCCTTACTAGACCCTGTAAAGGGACACAATCCCAATACACAGTACTCTCAGTGCAACCTTATCAGTGCCATATGAAGGGGCAGAATCCCAATACATAGTACTTCCAGTTCAGCCTTACCAGTGCCGTAAAAAGGGGCAAACTCCCATCACACAGTACTTGCAGTGCAACCTTACCAGTGCCCTGTAAAGGGGCAGAATTCTAATACACAGTACACTCACAGTAGCCTTACAAATGCCCTATAAAAGGGAATAATTCCATCAGACAGCACTCCTAGTGCAGCCTTACCAGTGCCTTATAAAGGGGTAGAATCCCATCACATAGAACTCCCAGTGCAGCCTTACCAGAACTGTGTTAAAAGGCAGAATCCCAATACAAAATAGTCTCAGTGCAGCCTTACCAGTGCTCTATAAAGGGGCAGAATCCCAATACCCAGTACTCCAAGTACAGTCTTACCAGTGCCCTACAAAGGGGCAGAATTCCATCACACTTTACTCCCAGTGCAGCCTTACCAGTGCCCTATAACAGGGCAGATTCCTAATACACAGTACTCTCAGTGCAGCCTTATCAGAGCCCTATAAAGTGGCAGAATCCCATCACACAGTACTCTCAATGCAACCGTACCAGTACCCTAGTAAGGGGTAGACTCCCAACACACAGTACCCTTAGTGCAGCCTTATCAGAGCCCTATAAAGGGGCAGAATCCTATCACACAGTTCTCCCAGTGCAGCCTTACCAGTGCCCTATAATGTGGTAGAATCCCATCACATAGTACTCCCAGTGCAGCCTTACCAGTGCCCTATAAAGGAACAGAATCCTAATACACAGTACTATCAGTGTGGCCTTACCAGAGCCCTATAAAGGGTCAGAATCCAATCACACAGTACTCTCAGTGCAACCTTACCAGTGTCCTATAAAGGGGCAGAATCCCAATACACAGTAATCTCTATGCAGCCTTACCAGAGCCCTGTAAAGAGGTAGACTCCCAACATACAATACTCTTAGTGCAGCCTTATCAGAGCCCTATAATGGGGCAGAATCCCATCACACAGTTCTCCCAGTGCAGCCTTACCAGTGCCCTAAAAAGTGGTAGAATCCCATCTCACAGTACTCTCAGTGCAACCTTACCAGTGCCCTAAAAAGGGTCAGAATCCCAATACACAGTGCTCTCAGTGCAGCCTTACCAGAGCCCTGTAAAAGGGCAGAATCCCCTCACATAGTACTCCCAGTATAGCCTTACCAGTGCCCTATAACGGGGCAGAATCCCATCACACAGTACTCCCAGTGCAGCCTTAGTAGTGCCCTATAAAGGGGTAGAATCCCAACACACAGTACTCTTAGTGCAGCCTTATCAGAGCCCTATAATGGGGCATAATCCCATCACACAGGTCTCCCAGTGCAACCTTACCAGTGGCCTATAATGTGGCAGGATCCCAACACACAGGACTATCAGTGTAGCCTTACCAGAGCCCTATAAAGGGTCAGAATCCCATCACACAGTACTCCTAGTGCAGCCTTACCGGTGCCCTATTAAGGAGCATAATCCCATCAAACTGTACTCTTAGTGTAGCCTTACCAGTTCCTTATAAAGGGCCAGAATCCCATCATACTGTACTTCCAATGTAGCCTTACTAGAGCTAGAAGTGTACGAAGTTGTCAAAATTCGCTCCTTGTAAAACTTTGCGGATTTTGAGTATTCCATGAAGTTTTCCACCCTGCAAAGTTCCAGTTTGAAGCGTTTTGGGTGGATTCGCGAAATTTCAAAATGAAAACTTCAGTTTCTGTTACAGTCAATGGTACAGGTGTCCCAGAACCATGAAGCTTGAACTTTGCCTTCGAAGTTCTGCATAACAGTTGAAGTTTGCAATGAACCATGGGATATGAGGTCACATGTTGCTGAACAGCCAATGAGAAGCTAGTTTTCCCGTTCTGTGAGTGTAGTGTGTTTGAGAGAGACTTAGAGAGTAGAGCTTGTGCTGCATCTTAGAGTCAAATCCAAAAAGATTATATAAAAGAGCATTTTGTTTGTCAAATTGTTTTAGAACTGTTATTGTGAGTGCTCTTTGCACACACAGTTATTTTTTGTGTTGCTTTTCTCCATCCTGTATTGTTTATTTGCAGTATTTGTTTTTTTGTTAGAAGTTGTGGTTTGGTGGCTTGTGAAGGTAGGAGCAGTTTAGAAGGCACAGTTTTCTTCTGAACAAAATCAGTTGGCAAGTGCCCTGTCTTTGCTTAAGAAAAAAAATCACTGTCCTCCTGACTGTGATTTAACCTGAGTAATTTTTGTGTGACTGCATGCACAACTGTATTTAGGACAAGAAAATCACTGTTCTCGAGATAGTGATTTAACCCGAGTGATTGTTGTGTCCCTGCATTCACGCCTATATTTAGGAAAAGAATCACTGTTCTTCAGACAGCAGCCGAGTGATTGCTGTGTTCCTGCACACACATGTGTATTTAGGAAAATAATTGTTGTTCTCCAGACAGTGATCTAAGATGAGTGATTATTGTGTCCCTTTGTGCACAACTGTATTTAGGAAAAAAATCACTGTTCTCCAGACAGTGATTTAACCTGAGTAAGTGTTATGTGCCTGCGTGCACAACTGTATTTAGGGAAAAAAATAATTGTTCTCCAGACAGTGATTTAAGCTGCGTGATTGTTGTGTCCCTGTGTACATACCTGTATTTAGGAAAAAAAATCACTATTCTCCAGATAGCAATTTAAGATGAGTGACTGTTGTGTCCTTGCGTGTACAACTTTATTTAGGAAAAAAATCACTGTTCTCCAGACAGCGATTTAACTTGAGTCATGGTTGTGTAACTGAGTACACACCTGTATTTAGGAAAAAAATCACTGTTCTCCAGACAGTGATTTAACCCGAGTGATTGTGTCCCTGCGTACACACCTGTATTTAGGGAAAAAATCACTGTTCTCCAGACAGTGATTTAACCCGAGTGATTGTGTCCCTGCGTACACACCTGTATTTAGGAAAAAGTCACTGTTCTCCAGACAGTGATTTAACCCAGTGATTGTGTCCCGCGCAACACCTGTATTTAGGAAAAATCACTGTTCTCCAGACAGTGATTTAACCCGAGTGATTGTGTCCCTGCGTACACACCTCCATGAGGAAAAATCACTGTTCTCCAGACAGTGATTTAACCCGAGTGATTGTGTCCCTGCGTACGCACCTGTATTTAGGAAAAAAATCACTGTTCTCCAGACAGTGATTTAACCCGAGTGATTGTGTCCCTGCGTACACACCTGTATTTAGGAAGAAAATCACTGTTCTCCAGACAGTGATTTAACCCGAGTGATTGTGTCCCTGCGTACACACCTGTATTTAGGAAAAATCACTGTTCTCCAGACAGTGATTTAACCCGAGTGATTGTGTCCCTGCGTACACACCTGTATTTAGGAAAATAATCACTGTTCTCCAGACAGTGATTTAACCCGAGTGATTGTGTCCCTGCGTACACACCTGTATTTAGGAAAATAATCACTGTTCTCCAGACAGTGATTTAAGCCGAGTGATTGTGTCCCTGCGTACACACCTGTATTTAGAAAAAAATCACTGTTCTCCAGACAGAGGTTTAACCCGAGTGATTGTGTCCCTGCGTACACACCTGTATTTAGGAAAAAATCACTGTTCTCCATCTCCACTCTGATTCAGCTATAAGCCGAAATTAAAGTGAAACATTCACTTCCTGCCTGCCTGGAGTCTCCAATGTGACATGCAGTAAATTAATCATGTGACAAACCATGTTTTTCATTAACTTGAAGTTACTAACAAAGTCGAAGTTGCCTTCGAAGTTAACTGGCAAAGTTCCGGCACCAGATTAAGACAATTACATTTAAAGTTACTGAAATAAGTCGAAGTTAACCTGGGAAGATTCCCAGTGAAGTTTTAGCACCAGAGAGGTAATTTTCGCAAAGTTTTTCATGGGGTGAATTTGGTGACTTTGTGGGAACTTAGCCAGCGGATTTAAACTTCGCAACATCTCTATCCAGACCCCTATAAAGGGGCAGAATCCCATCACACAGTACTCTCAGTGCAGCCTTACAAGTGATCAGAATCCCATCACACAGTACTCCAAGTGCAGCCTTACCAATGCTCTATAAAGGGGCAAAATCTCATCACACAGCACTCCCAGTGCAGCCTTACCAGTGCTCTGTAAAGGGTCAGAATCCCACCACACAGTGCTCCCAGTGCAGCCTTACCAGTGCCCTGTAAAGGGGTAGAATCTCATCACACAGCACTCCCAGTGCAGCCTTACCAGTGCTCTGTAAAGGGTCAAAATCCCATCACTCAGTGCTCCTAGTGCAACTTTACCAGTGCTCTGTAAAGGGTCAGAATCCCATCACACAGTACTCTTAGTGAAGCCTTACCAGTGCCCTGTAAAGGGGTAGAATCTCATCACACAGCACTCCCAGTGCAGCCTTACCAGTGCTCTGTAAAGAGTCAAAATCCCATCACACAGTGCTCCTAGTGCAGCCTTACCAGTGCCCTGTAAAGGGGTAGAATCTCATCACACAGTACTCTCAGTGCAGCCTTACCAATGCTCTATAAAGGGGCAAAATCCCATCCCACAGTACTCCTAATTTAGTTATCTTTGATTTAGGCTGAGCTGTTGCATAGCTTTGTCAATGAGCCAAGGAAATAAAATAAATTAATAAAATAAATGCTGCCCCTCCCCCAACATTTTTGATATGCCCTGTCACTGCTGATTTTGTGTTTTTACTGTTTCTTGGGTTTTGTATGGTACACTGCTGAGCAGGCTGGATGTTGACCTACTGTAACTTGACAGTGTTAAGTGTTCTGTACAGAAGCACTGTGATGCAGTCAAGGCAGATCCCAACTCTGTGCTAAAATGTAGGACCCGCTGGAAGGGGTGATTGGCTCCAGACTTCTCTCCCTTTAAATCATCTGCCCCTCACCTGTTGAAACATGTTTGACTGAACTATGGTTTATGTGACTGGAAGTGGGGGATCGAGGGAGGAGGGAGACACCGAAAATGTGGGCCATCTATTGCATGCCCTGAGGGAAGTTTAGAAACATAGAAACATGGACAGTGATGGCAGAACCCAACCTGTGGTCCATCCAGTCTGCCTGTCTATCCAGTGGTCCAGTCAGTTTGTGCCACTGTGGAATGCTGCAGTGCACCTTTGAACCGACCAACTATTGCAAATGATTGTTTTGCACCTCGGCCTCGTGGGACCCTTCCTGTCCTGCAACAATAACCTACCTTAACCTACTTATAACCAATTGTTATGACGTACTGATTGCTGTATGTTCTGAACCTTTGATGAATAGTTAAAAAAAACCCTATACATTACTGCTTCCATGAAGACAGCTGCACAGAACGTTGTCTGTAGAAATAAAACATTCCAGAACAGCTATTTTATTATTTAGCTACAGTCAAATAAGGCTCATTTGGAGGATGGATAATCATTTCTGAAATTATTTATTTTATAAACAGCAGCAAATTAGAAATAATTCCTTCCCCCTTTGAAAAAATGATATAAGAAACCAAAAGGAGAAAAAATAATCACAAATACCTTTACATCGATGAGAGAGGATTCATCTATTCTCCAAGTGCATTAAAACCACAGGACAAGTGATAGTTGTTGTCTTGGAATGGCCTCCCCATGGGAATCTGCACACTGCAAATCTTAGCTCTGTTACTCCCACCCCCGCCAAATAAAAACAGAATGAAACCAGTGAGTGAGCATGCTGTTTTCCCACAGAGAACAACCCTCAGGGCTCTGTTCTTCAGAGGGAAGTCTGGGTAGCTACTGAGATACAGAAAGATGAAGTAATTTCATTTCGGTGCTGAGATGGCAGGGTCTTGGCTATAAGCCCAGAAATTTCCTTGCAGCTATTTGCTCATTCAGTTCACTTCCTCGGGGGACCCGGCAGGTCTGGACAGCCTTCTGGCACTTTGTCCAGGGAATAGCTCGGATGGCTGGGATTGTTAGCATTCCTGCACGCAGGTGTTCTTGTGTGCAGTAATCTGAGGGAATTAAAGACTGCGTTCTGGTTACGTGGGCACAGTAAGCATGCTGGCCTTGAACCAGGAGGCTGTGCTAGTGAGGTGCACA
Organism: Neoceratodus forsteri; assembly: GCA_016271365.2. Classification (NCBI taxonomy): domain Eukaryota; kingdom Metazoa; phylum Chordata; order Ceratodontiformes; family Ceratodontidae; genus Neoceratodus; species Neoceratodus forsteri. The sequence goes on along the minus strand of JADMNL010000026.1, from coordinate 89,856,034 downwards.
GTGCAGAAGGCCGATTTTCTCTTAACTGGTCTTTGTACTTGGGTGGAGGGGTTTGCGACATAAGGGAGTTGCAACTTGCCTGTTGGGCGTTGTGCAGCATGATGCAAATAAGCGAGTGTCTCTTTACAAACCTTTGGGAGGCTGTGGAAGTCAAACCTGAATGGCCACAAATCCATTTCTATAGACTCAAGTTTGTACATTCCCCATGGTCACTGCTTTTCTTAAATCTAATCACTTACTTTCCCTCTTCCCAAGCAGATCTACAAGCCAGGATATTCAACTGCCATAACACCCATGAAAGCAACAAATAAATGCTGTGTGCTACTCATAGGAGATGCCATGCTTCAGATGCGATATTAAAGAGTTGCTGATGCCTCGAGAAGAACTTTGAAAAACATAATATTTAGACACAATGCAGATTCCGTCTCATTCACTCTGTATTTTTTTTCTCATTATTTATTACTGAAGTTATATGCATGAAAACAGGAAAACAGAATTTTCGCTCCTTGAGAATTCATCAGCTCTTGCTGTTTCTTCCCAGCCTGATGTCATTATACTCTGCTTGTGATATCACAGCTATTCCAGGTGCAACAGACTGTGATGTCACAACAGCATTGTAATTTCAAGTAGGGAATAAGCCATAGAGGCAGATGAACTTTAAGGGATACAGATCTTGTTTTTGTGGAAATTTATTTAGCAATAAATAACAGAGGGGAGAAATATATAGAAAATGTATGAAATACAAGCTAAATTATGTCTAAATAATAGATAGAGAATAGGGCATTGTGTAGCAGCACTGATTTTCTGGAACGCCCTTCCCCGTGAAGTGAGGAAGGCACCCTCGCTGTCTATTTAAAATCATGTTTGAAAACACATCTATTTAGTTATGTTTTGAACTGGCCTCATAATTCATTTATGGTAACCCTAACCAGTTATTTTAATTGTTTTGTTTGCTGTAAGGCTCTCAGAGCCATCTGAATTGAGTGCTATATAAATAGAACTGATTTGACTAAATATTATGTTTTCCAAAGTTTTCCAAAAGGTGCCAGCTGCTCTTTAAACCGAAGTTCCTTTTGTCCATCTCTGGTCACTGTCCAGGTGGAAGTTAAAGATCCCATTGCACTTATCAAAAAAGAGCAGGGGAATTTCCCTGTGGTCATGGCCAATATTCCACCTGACAATAAAACAAGACCATGTAACCCTCCCTGCAGGATGATGTACCTGCAAGTAAGCTGTTACAGTCTAATGAGTCTTTCCTGGTAAAAAATGGTAAATAAATAAATAATTTTGTCTTACAGTTTTGATTTTAGCTAACCTTGACAAGGACTTTGACCTCATACCACTCTGTCCGCTCCTTGATAAGCTGCAGCTCTATCAGTATTAGGGAGGCCTTCATTAGCTTATTCACCAACTAAAGTACTTATCGTGAAGAACACAATTGGTCTTCATTAATATTGTCACCACTGACCATTTTGTAACTTCTGAAGTCTTTTTAAAAATGTAACCCCAGACAGCACTGGTTTTCGGGTTTTTTCTGGGGGGGGGGGCCAGCAGGATTGAAGTCGTGTTGCCCCCTGCATAACCAAACTTCACCCCATGTGCTTGACGATAGTCCTTAAGTGCGATATTTTATTTTAGTTTCATTACAACCAGTAGTATATTTATATTTTTCAGAGGGAAGCAGCAATGTTATGACTTGGGGTTGTTCTTCCCATCCCAATCATTGCTGCCAATCTGCCTTTTATTGACTGTGTCATAGCTTGGTGAAACATAGCATGATGTCATGACATCACAACAGAAGAAGCAGCACAGCCTTTTATTGCTGTTTTAAGAAGATTTAAAAAAATGCCAGCATGCCCGCACAGCAGTAGCGCTACCATCTGCAGTGCTGATGATCCATGCTCGGGAACAAGCACAAAGTGTCGGAGGGTCAGCTGGGGTGGAGGTAGGATGAGCATCCCATGGACAGCTCTCCTCTTTCATGGAGGGAGGGAGGGTTGTGGTTCCCAGCATGTTAGTGACACCCAGTGGAGACTGGGTGCACAACAGCTAGAACCAATAGGGAGCAGATAGAGGTGATGGCGGATGTCTGTAGGTCAGGTATGGGAGTACACCCGACCTGCGATGACATCATTGCAAGTCCGTGCCTCTTGGGGGGGAACCTAAGGGGGAAAATCCCTGGGCTGGCACACAGTGATGCCCTGGGCCCCCCCACCTGAATGATACCCCAGGTGTAAGCCTCAGCTGGGGCCTCAGGTTGATCATGGTCTTTCCCCTTGGGGAACCCCACTGCAGGGGTTAAGCTGTGGGCCTCCCAGTCTTGGTAGCCTGGGGGGCGGAGGAAGCCGGGTGGTTGGTCCTGGCACTGATGAGGGGGAACATTCCCCTGCCTGTAACCAGGGAGATAAACAAAATCTAAAAAAAGAAAAAGGTAAAAAAACAATTAAAAAGTAAAACCGCTCTGGTTGGGGGGCCCCCCTATGAGCAGGGGAGCCCCCAGCAGTCACAGGGTTCACTGATGCCTAAAACCAGCTGTGACCCTAACAAACAAAGCATCTCAACCCAGTCTGCACATTCAAGACTCAGTGCCTGACTAAATCACATGTTGCGAAGGACAGCCTACATCCTAGCTTGCTGCTACCTTGCAGTGGTATCGGGCCAATGCTAACACAAGGAGGCTATCAGTTTAGGTATATTAAGACACACACTTTTCTCTATCACATGTACAACCACTCTCAGAAATACACCTTCCATACCCCACCCCTGCCTCTTCTGGCTGGCATGTCAAGAGGCACAGCTTGACGTTGCTGTAATTTCAAGTCCCAGTTTCACCAGTAGCACCAGTTCAAGGGGTACCAGACCTTGAGGTGAGTATTCCCCATCCCCTCCCAGTACCTCTGCCTGTTAAAAGAATGCTGGATCTGTGCATGTCTCTGAATACTGAGTCATAGCCACTGTGGCAGCCCACGTAGATTGAAGAGAGTGGCTTAACTTAAAGCTGACAGGTTTATCAAACTCTCGCTGCTTTTCTGACAGCTATTTTCACAGCTCATTGCACAAAGTGAAGCAAAGCAAGAAACCAAGAAAAAGATTTTCTTCTCCAACATACCAGGGCCGGGACCCCCTACTTGGAAAGGATGGGCTTCCTGTGTCCTTCCTTGATGTGATTAATGATTATCATTACTGCCTCTTCTACATCTTCATTACTATGGGTTGCTTTCATCGTGTCTGCTTAGGGGGTGTCTGGATTAATGGGCAACGTTATTCCTTCAAACCTACATGTACCCCAAAAGCTCACTGACCCCAAGCACGTCTTAATATAATCTGATATATATGACTGAAGCAGCAGTATTTGTTAGCCAGCAAAATAAACTCATCATACAGTTTTGTAGCATTAATATATTTTTGACATAATTAGATTCATCATCAGTATATTTTTACATGTCTCAGATGTTTTTAAAAGCAATTTTTATTACTAGTTTTATAATTAATGACTCAAGCCATTAATGATGGCCACCACCAGCAGTTTTTAACAATCCCTTCACTGGAGGGTACTTTTTGACTTCACACACTGGATTCATTCCACGGCTATATAATGAGGGTGCTAGTACACATTTCTGATCTAAAATAGAACAGCACTATGCTAAAATGTTAAATTTATTCATAGTGGGTGCGGCCAGAGAGCAGGAACATTTAAAAACTACAAGATCCCCTATCTCAGTTCAGGAGGGAAATACAATCAAAAGAAAAACTGATATACAGATGTTTTTGCCAGAAGTACGTAACCACTAAAAAATGATATGATGGATTTTTTTCCACAAACAAATTTTGCTGTTACTGTAGACTGATAATTCCTAGGTCAGGTACAAAACAGGAAATCAGATTTGGGAGGCTGGCAGAGTGTTCTAATGGTACAATTACAGAAATGTGAACTAGGAGGTCCCCAGGTTCGAATTTTACATTGGCCACTGACTCCCTGCGGGACCTAGATGTGGTCACATGACCGATTTATGCATCAGTCTTGCTTCCCAGCTCTAAAGTTCGGTAGAAGCAAGAAGATCCTACTGTAAACAAGATATTGTATCTCAGCTGGGCTATTGTGGTTATTGTGAGTTAAAGAATAGAATGCAGACTTTCATGCAGTGTGTTCAGCTGGTGCATCTCAGATACTAGCCAAGATGTGTCTCCTTTAATAGAGGAGAGAACAGTTCAGTTATGCGTTCCAGCAGGTGAGCTCCAGTTTGAAGCACATGCTGTCAGTTGGGGCCCCAAGTTAGAGTTTAAGAGGGATATGAGGAAGTACTACTTCACAGAAAACCTAGCAGGTGCCTGGGACAGACTGCCAATGGAAGTGGTGAAGGTAAAAACAGTGGGGACTTCAAGAATGCATGGGATAGACACACGGGAATTCTAATGTAACCCCTAGGTGGTACTATCCAAGGGGCTACTATCTCTGCCTGCTTGGCTAGTAGCAGGTTAAGGGGCTTAGTTTCTGTAACGGGTGCCTCCACCCGGAGGTCAGGGTTGGTAGTGGTCAAGCTAACCAGGGCACAGCCCTCCAGGACACTGTAACCCCCCACTTTCCCTGCTAGTGGCCTAAACACTGCACAATAATTACGTTCACAATACCCCTGATACACCACACAAGTACCCACATTGTTTGCACTTACCACGAAAGCTTTCCTCTGGCTCGGCCCTGGGGACCCCTTGTAAAACAAGATTATACACAGCAAATAACAGCAGTACAGTACTCTTGCAAAAACTGGAACCACAGTCAGGGTAAATTCAATAAAGAGTTAGATCTGATTTATTTAAGGGACTTGAACAAGGGAGGGACGTAATCAGGTTAATTTGCTTAAAGGCTGTAGCAATCATGCAGTTATGCATGCACTTCAGGGTCCATAAACAGTCACACACCCTGGGTACCCAGATGGAGAATGGTGGGCTAGCCAGGAACGTTGCAGCTGGTTGGGGCCCTGTAAAGGAAGAAAAAAATAACATGCACAACACATACTATTTATAATCCGGAGCCGGAGGGCTCAGTTCATGAAAAGAAAACAACAAGACAATCAGATGACACACTTTTAGAGTAGGCTGTTGTTGCAGGGAGCTACCCTAATGATTACTCACGATACCCAAGACTGGACACAGGCTGGACAAAAATCAAGACACCAGGTGGTTATTCTGGAGTGCCAGGAGAAGCAGGGCCCACACGACTCGCCGAGGCGTCATTCCTTTTCAAGCGTGGAGCAGGGCGCTGATCCACAGGCAGGTCTCTCGGCGGTGGCTTTCTCTGTGCAGTGGGGTAGTCTGGCAGGGCCAGTGTGGCATGGCCCAGGCTAAATGGATATGAATGCGGATTCAGTCTCATTAGGCTGGATAAAGCTTCCAGCAAGCAAAACACAGTTCACACAGTGGGGAACCAAATCAGGACCCACTTTCAATGCACAGCACATTTACATGTAAAGGATTCCACAGTACCAGCAAGCAGAACACAGTTCACACAGCGGGGAACCAAATCACGACCCACTTTCAATACACAGCACATTTACATGTAAGGAAATGGTACTGTACCAGGCAAACCGCTGTCCGGTCACGATCGCAAAGTCTCTGCACAAACTGGGAATTCAAAAGCAGCTGGAAATCCTGACAGGCCGATCGCATTCAGCAAAATCTTCGGTCTTCTTCAGGTATGAGCCTGGTAAAAAATCAGTGGCTTACTTCGTTCTCACAAACTTGGATTTAGTCCAAAATAATTCTCTTCTCTTTTCTCCCTCTCAGGGGCAGCAGGCAGACATGCAAGCCACAACTCGGGGCTTTCCACAGTTCTTTCACGCGAAACTACTCAGACAGCTGCTTGACTGTCTCAAGCATGTTGCTTCTTCAGCTCCCAACTTAGATCTGCCTCTAACAGCAAGCAGCTTGAGAATTTCCCCAAGAATCCAAAAGGTTCTGTTGGCTGATCTGTCTGTCAGTCACAAGAAAGGCTCCCCCTTCAGGTGCAAAAAGGCACCAAGAGACCCAAACTACAATTCCTACAGATTTTGACTCCAAACAGCTCCTGTAGTCCAGCTCCATTTTAGGCCCCACCAGAACTGATTGGTCCAATTTGCAGTCCTGGGCCAGATAGTGGAGATAAACAAAACAGTCCTTGCTGCAAAGAAGGCAGGTTAGACAAACTACACTATCATTATCACTCTAAATGATTTTCTGCAAATAGTTACATCTTTCAACAGAGCTCCCTCTCAGAATACTTATGACAGCAATCCTGGCAGCTCTTAAAGAGACAGTACACAGAGGCTATACAGGCACTCTCTGGCAATCACATTTAAACTGCTAAAATGCAGGACACCAGCCTGGCAGTGAGCATTAGGTAAGCCATGGAAGACTTTTTGGGAACCCCCATTTGTAGGGGGGTTACACTAGTAAACAGGCAGGGAGGAGGGAAGGAGGGATGCTGGAGACCAGTTAGGGTTTAAGGAGAGAGAGAGAGAGTCTAGGCAGGGAACATCTGGGCAGACTGGGTGGACCAAGCAATCATTTTCTGCTGACAAATTCTATGTTTCTATGTGCCATTTCTTTGAAAGTATTTGCAGTTGTGTTTTCCTGTACAAAAAATGTACATTTTCATAACATTTATTTTATTGATTATTTATCGGTTTAAAAATTTTGGCTAGAAAAGGCACACTGAGCTATAAACAGTTTGTTTCCAGATGTCCCCCCCCCCCAAGTGTCCAGTTTCCCTTTAGCAGATTGCAAAGATCTGCCACTAGAGGGACGTTAGTTCTTTTTTCAGCATGACTGAAGTAAGAGGGTCTTTCACTGTGAACTATAGGCCCCCCTCATTTGCTCTCTAGCTAACCCTTGTAGATATTTCTAGCTGCTCTATATCTGACTGCTTGAACCCCTGACCCTCCACTCCGGAGGCTTACACCCTATCCACTACGCCACTGGAGCAGCCACTTTGGCTGTGTACTTTTTCACTCTTTCTACCTTTCCTGTCCCCTCTTGTTTGAAGCCCCCCCAATACTTTGACCATCTAGTTACCTGTCACTAAACTTGCGCTCAGATATGAGGTGGGCTATGCTACCACTGCTGGCAACCTTGCCGCTAGGCACCCTACTCCTTGTAGATTTTAGTGCTTCCATATTTGCCATAGAACAGAAGCTTCTGTTCTGCCTTGCCCCAACCTTCACCTCTGACATCCTCCCCCTCGTCCTACTGTCAGGTGGGTACCCCCATGGGCCTCACTTGTTTTGCATTTCTTTCCAAACAGGATGCCTGCCATCTTGGCTTCCTACTTTTCTCTACTACTACCCCACTTCTGCATTTGCCCATGGCATGTCACCTGCTCTTCTCTTTGCTTCTACTAGCAGGAGACATTGAGACCAATCCTGGCCCCCCGTGTACCACCATTGATTACTCAAATCCTATATGGAACTCCTCCTTTGGTTTGAAGTTCGCACACATCAACCTCTGCAGCCTCTCCTCCAAAATCATTGACCTTGAACCCTGGGTTGCCGTATACAAGCCACATGTCTTAGGAATCTCTGAAACATGCTAAAGCCCCATCTCTCTGATGATGCCTACTATCTCCCAGGATATTCCCTGCTGATGCATGACAGGCCTGGTAAGAAAAGGGGTGGTGGGGTGGCTGTCTACACCTGTGAGCCTGTCTCTGCTACCCCATCCTCTGCTCCGACCCTAGCTCACCCAGTGAGCGACTCCTAGTGAAACTGACCATAGGTGCAGTAAAAAAGATGTATGTGGGTTGCTGCTATATCCCCTCTCCAGGATGCCCAGCAGGTCGCACCACCCACCTTGAAGGGTTGGGAAGCCTCTGCCCCGCTAGGGACACCATTCTCCTTGGGGATTTCAACCTGGACTGGCTTAGTGCCCAGGAACCTGATTACTCTAACCAACTCAAGCTCCATAACCTAGTCCAAATTATCACCATCCCCACCAGGCACAACCCTAGTACCCCAAACCATACACTTCTTGACTAGGTAATCACCAATAGAGAGGATAGGGTGCTCCTATCAGGAACTCTGTCTGATGCTATTAGCGATCACTCCCCAAACTACCTGGTCAGGGTCTCTAAGATCAAACACCCACCCTCAAACTACTCTCCTTCTATAATTTCAATCACCCAGACATCCCTTCCCTCCTTAATGATGTTCAAGCGATAAACTGGTCAGCCTTCTACATCCTCTCTGACCAGTTCGAAGCTGAGAGTTTCTTCACAACCACACTCCTCCATCTCCGGAATCAACATTTCCCCTTGATTACTCACCAAGTTAGGGGTGGCTGTACACACTGGGTTAACAAAGACCTCATGGACCTGATGAGGGAAGGGGATAGACTATGGTCAGCCTATAAAAAAGCCCTTTCCCCTGCCCAATGGAACGATTACCAGCGGCTATGAAACCTTTGTAAACAGTCAGCCCTTGCCAAAAAGCATGCCTTCTTTCAGGGCAAACAAAGGGACAGTCTTGGTGACCCCCATCATTTCTGGGGCAAGGTCGTCTCATTACTCAGCCCTCAAACTCATAACCCCATTATTCACCTTGACACTCCCACTGGACATCTGGCCAACCCCGTTGCTGTGGCCGAGGCCTTCAATTAAACATTCACAGACCTGTCTGCCCTCCTTAGCAAGCTGCCACCCCTGGTGACCAGTGGTTTCTCTGATCATCCCCCCACCCATACCCCTCAAACTCCTCCCATCCCCTCTTTCTGCTTCTGGACCATCACCCCCAGGGACACTGCCAAACTGCTGAAGAGCCTGCCTAGCCGGGGCAGTCCGGGCAGCGATGGTCTTTTCCCTGCTATGCTTAAACTTGTATCACCTGCCATCTTAAAACCACTCACCTACCTCTTTAACCTGGCATTGACTACCTCCTCAGTGCCCAACACTTGGAAGTATGTCAGGGTGGTCCCGATTTTTTAAGACTGGTGACCCGCCATCCCCAGATAACTACTGGCCTACATCCTTGCTCCCCCGCCTTAGGAAACTCCTAGAAAGGATTGTCCACCAACAACTGTTTGACTGTATTGACACACACAATCTACTGTCCAGACAGCAACACGGCTTTGGTAAACATCACTCCACCACATCTGCCCTCACCCTGTTTACCAATCATATTCTTAGGAACATGGACCTTGGAAGAGCAACGGGTGCCATCTTTGTCAACCTGTCTAAAGTTTTCAATCTGGTCAACCACACCCTGTTGCTCTCCTCCCTCTGCACCCTTGGCTGCTCTACTGAGACCATGCAGTGGTTCCAAAGTTGCCTTTCAGATAGATCTTTTGGTATGTGTAGGACCTTCTTCCTCCCTTGCCCTCCCAGTTGCTACCAGTGTACCAAAGGGCTCCATCCTGGGCTCACTCCTATTCTCCCTGTTTCTAAACTCTCTCCCCTCTGGCTGTCTCACTTGTGATGCCCTATTTTATGTAGATGATATATCCAGGGTTTTATCCAATAACTACTCTTCGGCGCACACCTGGTTCCATTCACATCACCTAATTGTTAATGCTAAAAAAACTACATCCATGCTATTTGGATCTAAACCCTTCCTATCTAAGGTCACCAAGGCTGGGGGGCCCACCCTCTTAATAGTCCCACCAGACAATACTGTACTTGAAAATGTACTAACCTTCAAATATCTGGGAATTATCCTGGAACCGTTCCTCTCCTTTCCTAATCATATCTCCTCTGTTATCCTCCGTATTAACTAGAAACGTGATGCGGCCTATCGGATAAAGTCACTCCTGACCAGGGAGGCCCATTTAGCCATTGCCCAAGGCAAACTGCTACCCTTGATTGACTACTGCTCCCCTGTTTATTCACACACATCCTCAGTCTTGGGTGCGCGCCTCTGCTCCATGTACAACAACATATGCCATTTTATTCTCCTGGCACCATATTTCAATCACCACTGCCACCTCTACCAGACTCTTGGCTGGTTCCCACTACACTGCAGATTTGATTATGGGCTTGGCTGCCTCCTGGACAGCACCATCAGGCATGGTGAAGCCCCCCCCCATACGTCTCTCCTCAAGACCAGAATTCCCTCGAGGTGTCTGCATGCATCCTCAGTACCCCCCCCAAGGATATCCCAAAAGTCTCCTTGGCTCTGGGTAGCAGAGTGTTATCTGTAGCTGCTCCCACTCTGTGGAACAGAATCTCCATGCCCATTCGCTCTCTGGACTCCTATGCCACTTTCAAGACACATCTCAAATCCTGGCTGCTTGGACCGGCCCGGTGGCACTGAGGGAGGAGGTGCTGGACGCTACACCTCGCGCAATGCCAGCGACCTGAGTTCGGTAGTGAGCTTGGGTGCCGGGGGTTGGCAGGGGAGGGACTGGATTGAGCACCTGCTGGGCTGCTCTCATATCCCGGGGGGGTACTGGGGAGTCCGGCGCTCTGGCGGCCCCTGGTGGAGATTGGGGGTGCCACAGAGCACTGGGCTGCTCGTATGGCATGGCTGGCACTGGCAGGGTTGCTGTGCGCCAATGCGCCGGGGCGTGCCCATGCAGGGGTGGGGAAAGCAACGCAGAACAAAGGAAAAAAGTGGCTCGTGGAGCAGGCGAAGGCAGCAGTCCCCCATGCCCTCTGCCGGGTTCTCCTCGGCTGGCCTTCCAGTTCCTCCCTCTGGGCCCACCTGCAGTCTGAGTCCGTCTAGTAAGAGAGCCCAAAGAGGCAATGGGCTACCCTCCCCAGGTGGGTGAAACTGGGGGGTGCCGGCTGCGGGGAAGGGGAGAGAGACGAGGCTCAGTTCGAAGGATCCACAAGCGAGCAGGATAAAGGACCGGATGCCTGAGAGATGGGCCCATGAGCAGTGACTGGAGCGAAATAAATAAATAAAAAAAATCCTGGCTGCTTTATGAGGCCACATGCTGTTGCTAACTTGGATAACTCCACCCCCACCTTTCTGACTTTTTACTTTTGGGCCTCTTTGGCCTCCCCTGCCCTCTCTCATTTCTTTGGAATCCTGTCTTACATCCCTCACTACCTACTTCTTAGGCTTTCCCACTTGGCTATTGTCTTGTATGTTTTTTCTTTTTCTTTTTTACATCATGCATTCATTTGCACTTATCCTTAGTAAATAATTGTTGCTTATCATGATGTACTGATTGTTTTTTTCAGGCTCTCATTAATTTTCTTTCCTATGTTACTTTCATAGATACATAGATACATAGACAGTGTCGGCAGATAAGGGCCTATGGCCCACCCAGTTTGCCCATTTAAGTTTGTAAGTTCAGTTTATGTTTTCCAGGAAGTCTGTTGCCCCTTACCCCTGACCTCCAGAATTCCTTTATGTCTATCCCATGCATTCTTAAATCCCGTGATTGTTTCAGCCCCCACCACTTCCTCTGGCAGGGTGTTCCACTTGTCCACCACCCGTTCTGTGAAGAAATTCTTCCTCACGTTTCCTCTGAATCGTCCTCCTCCAACTTCATCCCATGCCCTCTAGTCCTGGAACATCTTTTTCGCTTAAAATAGTGCATTCCTGCACCCTGTTCCTCCCTGTAAGATACTTGTATGTCTCTATCATATCCCTCCTCCCTCCTCTCCTCCAGGGAGTACATGTTCAGTGCCTTCAACCTGTCCTCATAGGACTTGTGATGCAATCCATGCATCCTTTGTTGCTCTCCTCTGAACCTTCTCTACCCTGTCTATGTCCTTACGTAGGTAAGGTCTCCAGAACTGCACAGTGTACTCCAGGTGCGCCTCACTAGTGTCTTGTATAGTGGAATTATGACCTCCTTTTCCTGCTGGTGATGCCCTGCCTATGCATCCCAGCATTCTATTTGCTTTACCTGCTGCCTTGTCACACTGTTTCTGCTTTGAGGTCATCAGAGATGACAACCCCAAGATCCCTTTCCTGCTTGGTGCATGCTATATCCTCACCCCCAACTGATATATTGTGCCAGGGTTTTTGTGCCCCATATGCATTATCTTGCACTTCCTTGCATTGAATTTCAACTGCCAAACCCCTGACCATTCTTCAAGTTTCTGCAGGTCCCTTCTCATTCTGTCTACACCCTCTGGTGTGTCTACTCTGTTACAGAGCTTTGTGTCATCAGCGAACAGTGAAATTCTGCCTTCTAGGTCCTGCGCAATGTCACTGATGAAGATATTGAATAGTACCGGTCCCAGCACTGATCCCTGTGGTACCCCAAATTTCTTTGTTCACCAATGATGACTGTATTTCCACTTTGTTCACCAATGATGTCTGTCTATCCACATGGCATGTACTCATTGTACTACTTGTCACTACCTCTGTAACTGCCACCTGTGTGGCCCAGGTCATGCCTGAAAATGGTCAGTGCACTTACCCGGTTACCAAACACTTAAATAAATAAATAAATGCCTCCTGGGAAGAGGGGTATGCAGGTCTGTCCTAGGAGAAGGGGTACGCAGGTGTCTCCTGGGAGGAGGGGTATGCAGGTGTCTCCTGGGAGGAGGGGTATGCAGGTGTTTCCTGGAAGGAGGGTTACACAGGCCTCTCCTGGGAGGAGGAGTATGCAGGTGTCTCCTGGGAGGAGGGGTACGCAGGTCTCTCCTTGGAGGAGGGGTATGCAGGTGTTTCCTGGAAGGAGGGTTACACAGGCCTCTCCTGGGAGGAGGGGTACACAGGTGTCTTCTAGGAGGATGGTTACACAGGTCTCTCCTGGGAGAAGGGGTACACAGGTGTCTCCTGGGAGAGGGGTATGCAGTCTCTCCTGGGAAGAGGGGTATGCAGTTGTCTCCTGAGAGGAGGGCTACGCAGGTGTCTACTGGGAAGAGGGTTATGCAGATCTTTCCTGGGAGGAGGATTATGCAGATCTCTCCTGGGAGGAGGGGTACGTAGGTGTCTCCTAGGAGGAGGGGTATGAGGGTGTCTCTTGGGAGGAGGGGTACGTAGGTGTCTCTTGGGATGAGGGGTACGTAGGTGTCTTCTGGGAGGAGGGGTATGCAAGTGTCTCCTGGAAGGAGGGGTATGCAGGTGTCTCCTGGGAGGATGGTTACACAGGTCTCTCCTGGGAGGAGGGGTACAGATGAGGTGTCTCCTGGGAGGAGGGGTCTGCAGGTGTCTCCTGGGAGGAGGGTACTCAGGTTTCTCCTGGGAGGAGGGGTACACAGGTGTCTCCTGCCAGGAGGGATACGCAGGTCTCTCCTAGGATTAGGTTGTATGCAGGTGTCTCCTGGGAGGAGAGGTACACAGGTGTCTCCTGAGAGGGGTACATTGGTGTCTCCTGGGAGGAGGGATACACAGGTGTCTCCTGGAAGGAGGGGTATGCAGGTGTCTCCTGGGAGGAGGGGTACACTGATGTCTCCTGGGAGGATGGTTACACAGGTCTCTCCTGGGAGGAGGGGTACAGATGAGGTGTCTCCTGGGAGGAGGGGTCTGCAGGTGTCTCCTGGGAGGAGGGTACTCAGGTTTCTCCTGGGAGGAGGGGTACACAGGTGTCTCCTGCCAGGAGGGATACGCAGGTCTCTCCTAGGATTAGGTTGTATGCAGGTGTCTCCTGGGAGGAGAGGTACACAGGTGTCTCCTGAGAGGGGTACATTGGTGTCTCCTGGGAGGAGGGATACACAGGTGTCTCCTGGGAGGAGGGGTACGCAGGTGTCTCCTGGGAGAGGGGTATGCATGTCTCTCCTGGAAAAAGGGGTTATGTAGGTCTCTCCTGGGAGGAGGGGTATGCAGGTCTCTCCTGGGAGGAGGGTATGCAGGTGTCTCCAGGGAGGAGGGTATGCAGGTGTTTCCTGGGTGAAGGGGTATGCAGATGTCTCCTGGGAGGACGAGTATGTAGGTGTCTTCTGGGAGGAGGATTATGCAGGTGTCTCCTGGGAGGAGAGGTATGTGGGAGATAATTCCAATGATAAATAACCATAAGTACAAAGAATTAGCAGTAAATCAGCAGTCACTATGTAGCAGTGCATAAAACAGATGCTCAGAATGGCAATATGTAAAAAATAATATTGGCAATAAAATAAGACTAGATACCATGGTCAGGGCAACATAAAAGAGGAACTCAAGGTCAAATTGAACGCGACGGAGGCTCCAAATAGCCGACATGGGGAGGGTAGATGGGCATGATGGGATGCACGCAGTTATTTGGTAGACAGACTATTTAGAGGAAGGGGAGTAGACACAGGTGGTATGGAGCAGATTCCCGGCTTGCCTATTTAGGGACTAGCATGAGAGGGGGCAGGAAGTTCCAGAGGGCAAGGAATTTCTGAGAGGAAGCGACTTGTCCCAAAAACAGGCAATGTCTAGGAGTGAGGGAGTGAGGGCTGTAATGTCAAAGGATATAGGAGAGGGGTGGGGAAGACGTGGGAAGATGATAAGTAGGGAGAATATTGGACCAGAACGGGGAACCTGAAGATTAGTAGGGCACTGTTCAAAAGTGAGAGGCAGTGTAGTGCAGTGGTTTAAGGCTCTGAGCTGCAAATCTGGTGGCATTCAGCAGACCAGACCTGAATTTGAATCCCACAGCTTCCACTTGCATACTGTTTGACCGTGAGCAAGTCACTTAACTTCCCTGTGCTCCCAGGTTGCACCTGTAAAAAAGCTTTCAGCTTCGTGTGCTACTCCTAGTTAAAAAAAAAAAAAAGAAAAGAGGCAGTAATTGTCCAGGGATGACCAACCCAGAGAGGAGTAAAGATCACAGTTGTGCGTGCCAAATGAACAGCTCAGGGAAAAGTGACCAAATGCGTGACTGAGGTGGTCCAGCCTAACTAGTGTGGACTTAGGGACTGCACCATAGACAATGTCACCACAGTCGAAGGCAGAGAATCTTTTTTATGGATGAACTTATGTCTGGCAGTAGCTGGGAGGTGAGCCCTGTTACAGTGGAGAGCATCAAGTATAAAGGGGGGTTTGGAGGAAAAGGAGTCAGTGTGGATAGAGAAGTCTATGTTCTGCTCAAACGAGATCCTGTGACACTTAAAAATATGTGACGTGGGCCGGCCAGTGGTAGCGCTACCTACTGCTCATGATGCCGATGACCCGGGTTCGGAAGCAAGTCTGGGCAGCGAAGGGCTGGCTTGGGGGAGGAGGATCGAGCATCCTATGGACTGCTCTCCTCCTCCTCTGGGGGGAGGGTGGGGAAGTCACCGGTGCTTGACCAACCCCTTGTTGAGGCCAGGGTTCCAACAGCTGGGAATAGTTATGACCGGGAGGTGTGTCAGACATTTGGCATGTATTCTCCAAAGTCATTGCATGCCACACCTTCCCCCCAGGAGAAAATTGGAAAAAAGGGGTTCTGACCTGTACAATGACACCTGCCCCACACCGCAGACCCCTTGCTGTCAACTGGGCTCTCACTCCTGCTGTACCTTTCAGTCTCCATCGGAGAAAGGGCCTCGCACTGGTGGGAAATGCATGGTGCTTGGTAGTGGAGGTCAGCCTCAGGGTGTGTGGTGGGGCTGAGCACTGGTACTCTGGACTGATGGGGCCAACCAGACAAGGAGATGAAAAGCATACTAAATAAAAAAAAAAAGAAGAAGATGTGATGTTATGTGGTCCAAGGGGGAATCATCTCAAGTCTTAGATAGAAGCAGTGAAGTAATGTTTTTGGAGGAAGAGAGACATTGGCTGCTGTATCAGGCCGAGAGCAAGACACTGTGAGGGAGGGTCTTACAGTTCTACCTAAAGTTACCTTAGTTACCTGTAACTAAGTGAAACTGTGTGTAGAGTTAATGATCCAAAGGGATTCTGTTATGTGCAAGTGTACCTTTGTGACAAGCGAAGTTGTGTGTACAGTTTATGCTCAGAGCGATTCTGTTATGTGCAGGTGCATTGCATGCACTGAAGAGTATAGACTTTGATCTGCAAGGGGAGGACACTGTGGGGGTGTCTTACAGTACTACATAAGGGGAAGTTGGGTAATAAGTGTTGTGCATCCTGAGTTTATGCTTATAGGGAATCGGTTAAGTGCATGCACTTCAGTAGCTATGCTAAGTAATTTCACGGACTACATCGCTCCGTAGGGCTGGTGGTAGAGGGTTGCGGGTAGGTCTACCAGGTGGTGGGACCTGGTCAAGGGTGAACATCCAAGAATGTTTGGAAAGGGCCTAGGGGGCATCCCCCAGCCACCAGGGCAGGCATCTTTGGCAGGCTTGTAGGGTGCACTTGCAGCGGGGCAGCCATGGTCCTAAACTGGGCCTGGAGGGAGGGAGGTTGCCCAGCCTGTAGGCAGTTACTGCAGATCACGGGGAGCTTGACTGGGTATGGAGGAAACTGGAGTTGGGGGGGAATAAACATGTCTGGGAGGGCCTGTGGGGAGCAGGAGGGCAGAGACAGAGTGCGACCTGGATCCGTTTCATCAGGCAGGAGTGGAGAACCTATGGGGTGTGGGCTAGTAGCAAAGGGGGTAGCTACCTGGGAGGTAACCGATAGAGGAAACAGGCTAAATCATAGGAGGCGGGGGGGAAGGTAGGTTGGGACTGATAGGGGGCCTACTGGAGGAGTGGATACCGGGAAATCACTGGGTAACCGGGGAAAACTCAGGTCACCTAGTGGAGGCTGGCACAGAGTGTCACACCAGGTAACCGGGGGAAGCTCAGGTCACTTAATGGAGGCTGGCATAGAGTGTCACAATAAATTTAAGATACTAAGCAACCTAGAGGGGGAAGAAGCGGTTAGTGGTAATGAGGAGACTGATACAGAGGCCAGGGGCAGGGAGTGGGATACCCATAGGGCATTGCAGGTAGGAAATGGAAAGCATAGAAATAGTCCCAGGGGGGAGAAGGGAAAACTTCAATGTGAAGCAGAAGGGGGAGATGCAACATATTGCAGAAACGAGGGAGGAGAGCACAACTGGAAAGAAATTAGAAGACAAGGAGGTGGGGAAGGGACCCCCCTTCAGGAGGGGGGGTCCGTACCATGGATGGGGGCCTAGGTGAAAGGGACCCACAGGGGCCCCTGGAGGTAGGGGTACCATTATAAGGGGGGTGAAGATGACGGTGTGGGGAAGGCATCAGGGCCAGGATAAAAGGACTGGAAATGAGTAGTATAAAGGGGACACCTATACGGTGGGGAGGGTCTAAGTTAAGTGGCCAAAATGTTAAGGAAGGCAGAAAGAGGAGGGTGGCAAGGGGGTCTCTCTTAATAAGGCAGGAAGAGTCCCATGAAATTGGGATCACAGATAAAGGGGGGGGTGGGGGAGTTGAGAGCGCATAGTGGAAGTAACCATAAGGATGATGGCGGTGTTAAGATTCTGTTATTGGGTGACTCAATGATTAGGGGTATCCACTGGGAGGGACAGGGGGTGGGATGCCATAGCCAGGTGAAGGTAGTGAGTATCTCTGGGCTGATGGTGCACAGAGCAAAGTCCATGGTGCACAAGCTGGTAAGGGATTGTGGAGGGAAACCGGATTTCCTGGTGCTTGTGGGACTAACGATATAGAGGGACACAGTGTTTTGGAAATCCAAGCAAGGTTCTGAGAACTTGCTAGAGTCTGTTGGGATAATGGATGCAACATTTCCTTTTCAGAAATATTGCCGGTACCTAGGGCCTTAGTGGAGAACAAAAGGAAGATTACAGGGGTAAATGACAGGCTCAGGAAGTGAAGGAAAGAAAATGGGTCAAGGTGTTAGAGAACTGGGAGGGAGTTTGGGAGGATAAGGGACTGTTAGCCAAGGACAGGCTTCATCTCATCCCGTTAGGGAAGGAAATTAAACAGGAGATGGCAGACTACATTCAAGAAAGGTGGGGTTTAAACTTGTGAGGGGGGACAAGGGGCTGGCCTGAAGCCCTCTCCTCCAGATGAGAGGAATAGCCTTCAAACCCATGGGGAGGACGGGGGAAACAGACTGGGAAAGAGGTTCCAGGAGGAGCAGAGGGTGGTTGGAGGCACAAGGAACCTGGGTGGGGTTCAACAAAGGGGATCAGGGATATGGGGTGGGGGGGTTAGTAAATGCCCAAGCTTGGGAAACAAGTTACCAGAGTTCCAGGCCATGTTGTTCGAAGGGGGGATGAATGTAGCAGTGGTCACAGAAACATGGGCCAACAATAACCATGACTGGGACCTAAACATGAGGGGGTACACTATGCTTAAGAAGGATAGAAAGGAGGGCAGAGAGGGAGAAGTGACTGTGTACGTTAGAGAGGGCATAGAAATCGCTAGGGTAGAAAAGTCAGAGGGAAATGTGGAGGCCTTATGGATCACCTTATGAACCCTGGCAGGAGGTAAGGTCAAGCTGGGTGTTGTATATAGGCCCCCTGGGATGGGTGATGTTCTGGAGGATGGGTTGCTGGACAACATTATTGCCCAGTGCGGACCAAAAGGGGAGAGAGTGGTGTTGATGGGGGACCTTAATATGCCAGGTACTAACTGGGGAACCATGTCCTCTAAGGTGGCCAAGGAGCAGAGGCTGCTGGATGGCTTCCAGGATGTATTCTTAACACAGCATGTGATGGAGCCCATGTGGGAGGGACATGTCTTGGACATGGTTCTGGTGGATGGGGAACTGGTAAGGGACTTGGTTGTAGAGGATCGACCACGATACTATCTGGTTTCAAATTAGCATGGGGGGGGGGAGAGATCTAGGACACTGGCCGTGGATTTCAGGGGAGCAGACTTTATGGCATGGGAAATATTCCCAAGGATCACTTGAAGGGGATTTCAACAATGACAGATGTGGAAAAGAGATGGGAGGTCATAAAACGGGGACTTCATGAGGCAGTCAGGACCTGCGCTAAGGTGAAGCGTAAAGGAGCAAGGTCACATGAACCGTGCTGGTGGACCAGTGAAGTTCAGGTAGCGGTCAGGGAGAAGAAGGCTGCTTACAAAAAATACAAAACATCGAGAGGGAAAAGGGGAATGGAAACGTACCGTCTTGCATCTAGAAAAGTCACCCGGATGGTGCGAGGGGAAAGTCCAGTAAAGAGCAGCGGCTGGCACAGGGGAGTCAAGGAGGAGAAAAGGTTTTTTTCCGGTTCATCGGGGAGCAGAGGAAAAACTAAGGGTCAGCTTAGCAGATTGAGATCAGATGGTGGGTGGGTGGATGAGGCGAGAGAGCAGGCGGAGGTATTAAACGAGTACGCCGCCTCCATGTTCACTAGGGAGGGGGATGGGATATTTACAAAGCAAGGCACGAGGGGGATAGAAGCAGTAGTTTGTGGGATCAGAGGAGTAACAGAAATGGAGCAAAAGGAAGGGAGAAGCACCCCTGGGGTTTCACACCAGGCCAAGGATACAAAGGCCAGCAAGGTGGGGGGACGGATGATGCTATCTCCACCAAATGGGTGTGGCAAGCCCTTAAGCCTCTGAAGAAAGATAAATCTCTGGGCCGGATGGCATTCATCTGAGAGTGCTATGGGATTTGGCGGACGTGCTGGCCGCACCCCTGGTGGAGCTCTTCAACAGGTCGCTTAAGACAGGAAGGGTACCTAGGGATTGGCGAGAGGCACATGTGGTGCCAATCTATAAAGGGGGGATCGAGGGAAGTACTGGGTAACTATAGACCCATCAGTTTGACCTCAGTGGTGGGAATATTAATGGAGAGTATACTGAAGGAACGATTTGGGGGGTGTTCTTGGAGGAGGAGGGAGGAAGGGAGGGCTGGATAGTCGACAACATGGGTTTGTGCCAGGTAGAGCATGTCAAACCAACCTTGTGGAGTTCTATGAATGGGTAACATCAGAACTGGACAGGGGAAAGCCAGTGGATGTACTATTCTTGGACTTCAGCAAGGCATTTGACTCGGTCCCTCACAATGGACTGGTGGAGAAACTGACGGGGTTGGGAGTGGGCCCATTGATGGTCAGAGGGATAGGAAACTGGCTAGCTGGATGCACACAGAGAGTAGTGGTCAGTGGGGAGCTCTCAAACCCTAGAGAGGTCGGTAATGGGGTACCACAGGGCTCAGTCCTGGGTCCGATCCTGTTTAATGCATACATATCTGACATCAGGGTGGGCATAGGGTGTGAGATGAGTCTCTTCGCTGATGACTCCAAGATGGGAGCAGTAGTTGAGGGGGAAGAGGGGAGGTTGGCCCTGCAAGGGGACTTGGACACTCTGGAAAGGTGGGCTCACACATGGAAATTAAATTTCAACACCACCAACTGCAAGGTGTTACATCTTGGGCGGGGAAACCCTAAACTCAGGTACACCCTGGGAGGGGAGGCACTGGAGGCCCTGTCTGGGGAAAAAGACCTAGGGGTCCAGGTGGATGCATGTATGAATAACTCTGAGCAGTGCAGGAGAGCCGCTAGCAAAGCAAAAGGGATGTTGGGATGCATTGTAAGGGGGATCACTTCTAGGAGCAGGGAAGTGATTCTGCCACTGTACAATGGACTGGTTAGACCACACCTCGAGTACTGCGTACAGTACTGGAGACCACACTTGAAGAGGGACATACAGCTCCTGGAGAGCATACAGAGGAGGGCTACCAGGATGATTTGAAGTCTGGGGGAGTTAACGTATGAGGACAGACTTGAGAAGCTCGGCCTGTTTTCATTGGAGGAGAGGAGAGACAGGGGGGACATGATCCAGGTCTTCAAGTACCTCAAGTGAATATATAGGGTAAACATGGAGGGGATCTTTAGACTAAAGGAGGAAGGTATCACCAGAGGGCATGGTTTGAAGTTGGAAGGTGGAGGGATGGGGGGGAGGAGGTTTTTCACTGAGAGGGTGGTGGATCCTTGGAACGTGCTGCCTGGTGAGCTGGTCCAGATTTCCCCGGTGGAGGGCTTCAAGAGATGGTGGGACAGATACAGAAGCGGGATGTATCGGAACATAAGGGGGGGGGGGCCTCGGTTCCCAACATGAGATCTGAGGTTCGAGCAGACTCGATAGACCGTAAGGCCTAATCTGCTGGCAATTAGTATGTTAATGTTTGCCATCTAAGGTTTAACCCTAAAAGTAATTTCCACAGTTTTTTTAGCATTCAGGGTCAGTTAGCTTGAGCAGAACCACTGCTGAATGATATCTGGGTCTTGCTGGAGAACAGATTTAAAGGAGGAGACATCGGGACCACTGGCATATGGAATTATATCATCTTCATACATATAAATATGGGAGAAGTTATGGACTGAGGGTAGGTCATTTAGAAATATGGATGAGAACAGAGCCTGGGACAGAGCCTTGGGGGACACCCACATCAATAGGGAGGTGAGGGTAGATGAATGTCACAACAAAAACCAAGTGCACTCTGTTGGGCAGGTAGGAGTTTGACCTGGAGGCTGCTTGCTCAGAGACAGACCCACACTGGATAGACTTGTTCAACAGGAGGGGGTGTAAGACTATGATAAAGGCTTTGTAGAGGACAATGTAAGGAGTCCCTGATCCATCCTTGTGAGAATGGAGTTGGTGATCTTAAGTAGGGAGGCAGCTGCAGAGTGATTGGGTCTGAAGCCAGACTGGAATGAGCAAAGGAAGGAGGACTAGGAGGAAAGGAAAGCAGTGAGTTGAGAGTGAACAAAAATGCTCCCGAGTCCTGCAGATTGGCAACAACAGGGAGCTAGGTCTATAGTTCTTAGGTGATGAGGGTCTGACCCATCAGTGCAGAGGGATGACTCTTGCAATCATCCATGCCTGGGGAACTATAGAGGAGAGAAAGGAGAGATTTAGGAGGAAGGAGAAAGAGGAGTCAGTAACAAGAACGGCCATAAAAAGGAATGCCTGGTCAAGGCGATTAGGGCTGCTCCTTTTCATACGGCAAGGGTTTGTAGGGCTTTGATGGGCAACAGTCAGCAACAAGGGCTCCACACCCAAGTATGGGGCCAGTCCCAATTTGTACTTTGTGTTGAAAAGCTTTTATTTTTACTTACTGTTTACTGTAGTGTAGGAGATTGTATCAAACTAATTTTACTTACTTCCAGGCTGGCATTTTCTGTAATTGCAAATCCGAGAATACCCTGCAGCTGATGTCAGAGCAAGACTGCAGCTGTGCGAAATTCAAGAGCCTGCAGTGCATGTTAGAGCTTTTATAAGCTCCAATTAGAAACATAGACTTTGACGGCAGATAAGGACCACTTGGCCCACCCAGTCTGCCCATTTCCCTACCGATTGGATAAGCTGCAGATCTTAGTTTTACCAACAGTTTGCTTCCTCCCACTAGAATTGCCTTATGTCTGTCCCATGCATTCTTAAATTCCCCCACTGTTTTTGACCCCACGACTTCCTCAGGAAGGTCGTTCCATGCATCCACCACCCTCTCCATGAAAAAATACTTCCTCATGTTGCCTCGAGCCGTCCCCCCTCTATCTTCGAATTGTGCTCCCTTGTTCTTGCACATCTCTTTTTCTGAAAGATGCTACCCTCTTGGACTTTGTTGATTCCCTTGAGGTATTTGAAAGTTTCTATCATGTCCTCCCTCTCAGTTAGATGTTTTTTGGTTCCACTGTTCTCCCGGGGCTAAGTATAGTCCTCTGTGACTGTACGTAGCCCTGGGAAGACAGCAGGACCAGCAAACAAAAGATCAGAGCTTATACTGTATCAACTTTAACATGTATTTTAGGCTATTGAATCTCCCACTCCTGCAGCCCTGCTCTGATGTCAGCTGCAGGGGATTCTGGGATTTGTAGTTACAGAAGATGTCAGCCTGCAAGTAAGCAAAATTAGTCTGATAAAATCTGCTATGCTACCATAAACAGTAAGTAAAAAAAATGTTTTTGCACATAAAGTACAAATTGGGACCAGCACCACACTTGGGTGTGGGGCCTTTGGTGTTGACTGTTCCCATTTAAGGGTATCAGTAGGAGAGATGGAAGAGACAGCAAAGGAGGTGTACATGGTACAGGGGAGGAAAGGGAGGAGAGGTGGGGAGTAAAGGGGTGGAGTAGGAGAAGGAGGGTAAGTGAGAAGGGACTTGACACAACTGAGTTAGCAACTTCATGAAGGGAGGGATGAGGAAAAGGGAACCAGAAACTGGCAGTGAGGGGATGAAAGAACAAGAGGGGGAGCTGAAAAGGCTATGAATTATCTTTTAGAATTTTGGTAGGCAATTAAAGTTGGCTTGTAAAGTAGATTTCAAATGATGTGCCTTTTGGCAGCTCACAGCTGTTTGAGACGAGCATTTTTGGGAGTTGCCTATAATGAAAGAGGTCTGTGGTGGGTCAGAGGCCTTGTGAAAGGCCCAAGCTATATCAGGGACCTTACCTACTGCAATAAGGTCACCTGACGGGGGGGGGTGGGGTGCACTTAAACCTGGCTCTACAGAGGGGAACAGGCATGTCTCAGACCTTGAGGAAGTTTCTGTGAATGTAATGACTGCATTATCAATATTAAGGCCCTGGCAGACATGGGACAAGTCAGTAACGGACAGGTGGGCCAGTAAGGAGGGGAATGTCCAGATTGCAGATGTAGCAGGAGAGGATGGATGTAATGGTAAGTCCTTACTATTTAGAAGCACCCAGAAAAAGTTCACAGGAAGAGCCCTTTCACCTAAATTTTTATTCCTAGTCTCCTGACCAAAAACTAGACCAGAAGAACTTAGGCTGTTAGCCTCATAAAGCAAAGATTCCAAGTAGATAAGTAGTGAGAAATTGACATGGATGAAAAGTGACAACCCAAAATCTTTTGCCAGAACCTTTTCAATACCACAGCCATTTGTGCAGAAAAATATGAGGCTTCTTAAAAGGCCATAGGTAGCTGGCCTGTTGGTAGTGCTACTGCTCGTGACGCAGGTGACTGAGGGCCAGCAGGAGAGCGGAGGATTGAGCATCCCACAGGACGCGCTTCTCCTCTGGGGGGAGGGGGAATGCTGTGCTGTGTGACTGCCACCTGCATGACCAGGAGTGGCAAGGTGATGTAGGCCGGAGCACATTCAGCTGGGGCAGAGATGCCGATTGGCTGGAGCAGGTGTAGACACATTACATGTGTGCACCTTGCTCTCAGCTGGCATCTCTGTGTGGTGGGGAAAAAACACAAATGCCACAGCAGGATGGCCCGGCGTTGCCCAGAGACCCCTCACCCACCAACCTGGGCTCTCTCGGTTAAATAGCAACCTGCCTGATTTGAAGGGACCGGGCCCTGCCCGATGGTCTCCACTGTAGGAAGGAATTACCACGGGAGACTGGACAAGAGGAAGGTATCTCCTGGGAGATAGGGCGATGATGACAGGGTTGGGGAAGTGAAGTGTCCTTAGAGGAGTTGAGAGTTAGTCAGAAATCAGGTGCATAAATACCATAGTCAAAAAAAAAAGGCCATAAGTTATCAACTGCAATGCAGACAAGGAAAATGCACAGTGGTGGGGAACTAATTATTTATAACCAGCTCTGCATAAAAAAAGGACATGACAGGTCAATTTGTTTAAATAAAAAAAAAAAATGACATAGCCAAACATTATGGACAAACAGAGGTAGTAAAATTCCAAGTTTATACATTTATCAATTGCTCTGATAGTTATTTATTTATTTACTTACAATTACTCCATCTGGGATAACCCTGTGAGATGCAGAAGCATCTCATTTTCAACTCAACTCAACTCAACTCGACTCAACTCAGCTCAACTCAGTTTATTTTTAAAACGCAAGTCAGTATCTATTCAAGCGCTTGTACAAAAGATCAATAAAAAAGCAGCAATTTAAAAACACATACATACTATAAAATACATATTTAACACAATATTCCACAACAGTTAATTCATTCATATTCCAGGAAGGCGAGGCTAAACAAATGTGTTTTCAATGCCACTTTAAAGCTCTCCACAGTTGGACACTCTCTTACTGAACGAGGCAGAGAATTCCACAGGGTAGGGGCCGTAAACGAAAATGCCCTGGCACCAGAAGTCTTCAAACTTACCCTGGGAGTCTCTAGCAATCCCTCAGTGGCAGAGTGGAGTGGGCAGAGGGGGGCAGTAAGGACACAGGAGTTCTTGCAGATAACGTGGACCCTATCCGTGTAGGACATTATAGGTCAAGAAACTGACCTTGAAGGTAACTCACCACTGGACTGTCAGCCAGTGCAGGCCACGGAGCACAGGCATAATATGACAGGCTCAAGATAAGCTAGTCAACAGCCTAGCTGCCACATTCTGCACCAGCTGCAGGTGGCGAATATCAACCCCAGGAAGCCCTAGGTACTGTATAATGAATTGCAGTAGTCAAGGCGGGAGGTCACAATGGCATGGACCAACATTGGAAGGTCATCGGGGGGGGGAGCAAGGTGTTTAATATGGGTGATATTCCTCAGATGATAAAAAGAGGATTTAAAGACGGCCAATACCTGAGATTTCAGTGTCAGCCCTTCATCAAAAATAACGCCCAGATTGCGCACCCGGTCCAATGTCAACAGCTGGTTGCCCCCAAGCCAAAGCCTAGAAGGCTGCCCCTCTAGTTGCCCCTCCACCCGATGACCCGGGTCCACAACCAACATGTCAATTTTACCAGGGTTCAACCTCAACCAATTGGCACTCATCCGGTCCTGGATCTCGTCGAGGCAGTTGTTAAATACAGAGACCGCATCATCCTGCTCGGGCACAAAAGACATGTAGAGCTGAGTATCATCTGCATAACATTGAAAACTCAGCCCATACTGTCTCACAATGTCTCCCAATGGCAGCATGTACACTGCGAACAACATGGGTGACAACACAGAGCCCTGCGGAACTCTACAGGGTAGGGAGACCGGTTCCTAAGAAAAAATTCCAGACACCACTCTCTGAAACCTGCCAGTGAGATACGAATGGAACCACCTGAGACCATACGTGACAGTCCAGAGATGACCTGCGGGCACTCCAGTAGCACCCCATCATCCATGGTGTCAAATGCTGCAGAGAGATCAAGGAGAACCAAATGGAACGAGTCATCCTATCTCTCGCTATCAGGAGATCACTGAGCACCCGGACAAGCGCATTCTTTGTACTATGCCTCTTCCTAAAACCCGACTGGAAAGGATTGTAGATCTCATGGATGGTAAGATGACCCTCCAGCTGCAGCGCAGCTGCCTTCTCAATAACCTTCCCCACAAAAGGAAGGTTAGAGACAGGCCTGTAGTTAGCAAGACAGTTGGGGTCCAAAGAAGATTTCTTTAGAAGGAGTATTACTACAGTCTCCTTTAGGGTGTCTGGAAACACACCTGTCTGTAATGAACACCATACTATCTCCGCTAGGACCGGACCGACAACCTCAGCACACCCCACTAGCCGGCCCAGTGGAGCTGAGGATTGAAGCGCTGGACGCCACACCTCGCGCCATGCTGGCGACCCGAGTTCGGACGTGAGCCTGGGCCGCCAGGGGTGGGCAGGGGAGGGATAGGATGGAGCATCCGAAGGACTGCTCTCCTATCCCAGGGAGGGATCCAGGGACCTGCTGCTCTGTAGCGGCCCCTGGTGATGACCGGGGGGGGCACTACTAGAGCAGTGTAGCAAGAGGGCAGAGTGCAGTGGAAGTCGGCATGCTGTGCCTAGACGTCACTGCACGCCCACACTCTGCAAGGGAGAAAACCAGGAAAATGGGCTACAGTTGGGCAGCATGAGCTTCTGACCCCTGCTGCCTGCCCCGAATGGCGCCTCCTCAACCAGATTCTGCTCTGGTGGGTCGAGCTGGTAAGCTCCTCACCACCCCGCCGCAGGGGGTAATCCATGGAGGCAATGAGGAGGTCAGCCTGATGTCAGGAGGCAGGGCTGGGGGGTCAGTCGGGATGACCACGCTGACCATACCCGGGGAAGAAAAATATCTATAAAAAAAAACACACCCACTAGGAGGCGAGTTGGGTCCAGATCCAAACTACAGCAGGTAGGCCTCAAACTCTGGATGATCCTCACATCATCCGCGATCGCCAACCGGTCGAAGCCAGACCAGACCAACTGAGAAGCAGCAACTGTCCACCGACCACCACAATCCCTACTGGAGTGGGCCACACAGATGTCTGACCTGATGCCGGCAACCTTATCTGCAAAGAACCGAGCAAACTCGTCACACTTTTCCTGTGACAACACTCTCTGTGGCTGGAGACAGGCTGGATTGCACAATCTGTCCACAGTCTGGAAGACCTGGGCTGGTAGGTTCTGTGCAGCAGCAATCTCCCTGGACAGGAATTCTGCCTTCTTACGGGAGATGGCAGACTGGTAGTGCTTATAATGGGACATCAGTCTAAGCCTGTCAGCATCCAGCCCAGACTTCCACCAGCACCTCTCTAGCCTTTGTCCGACTCGCCTCAACACCCTCAAAATCCCATCAAACCAGGGGGATAGAGGGTGAACAGTGAGTGGGCAAACACGGACAGGACCTACGGTATCCAGAGCCTCCACCACAGACCTATTATAGATCTGCAGCAGATTCTCCGGGTCCGAGCTTACACTTGGCATGTCCAATAGGTCCAGCACTGCCATCAGGCCATCTGGGGTCTAGCCCCTCAAAGGAGGTACCGGACCATCTCCACAGGGGCTGGCCTACTGGGGGGGGGTGTCTGGAAGTTGAACCGTATAATGTGGTGATCAGACCAACCGACCTGCTCCACCACCAAGTCAGAGATCTCCATCCCCAGTAGGAAGACCAAATCCAACGAGTGACCATGAATATGTGTCACAGAGGTAATAACCTGTGTGAAGCCCAACAAATTCATTAGTTGGAGGAAGTCCTGTCCAAACTGAGAGAGTTCATCATTGACCCAGGCATTGCAGTCCCCCAGCACCACCCATCTGGGAAACTCCAAAACCATATCGACGATGAAGCCTGCAGAAACTGCTTCTTACCTCCGGCTGGACGATAGATGAGAAGTATCCTGCAACCCACACCTGCGCCAGTGTTACACTCAAAGGACCTGGTCTCCCCCACTGGCACATCTATAAGGCCCATTTCCATTCTAAAACAAATGGCTACACCCCTGCCCCTGCCATCCATCCTCAGATGGTGTATCACCGAAAACCCGTCTGGAACAGCTGACTCAAGAACTAGGCCAGTATTCTCGTCCAGCCAGGTTTCAGTGATGTAAACCAGGTCCAATGACTCAACAAGATCAGCAATTACTGCTGTCTTGTTTATTTTTTTCGAGTTATCTATTTTCTCCCCTACTGTGCCCTGGGTCCACCTCTCCTTCAGGCAGCCAAGGTCGCCGGCACTCCTCCATTTAGCCCTCTCGAGCCCTCACCTCATATTGCAGAAAACCCCTGAGGTAGTTCGGCGTTACTCTCTTGCTGAGTGGGTCCCTCTCCTCTGAGGGGGAAGGCACCATTGGGGGTGCCCAGCACACTATATTTTTACTTCAGCCTTAGGGCACTGCTGAGTTGAACTAGTCCTCAGGAAGCCTGGAGGGTGCCAGTAGACAAGATGCCGTCATCCGGCCAATCTGGAGCGTTTTTTCCCATTTTCTGGCACTTCCTGCATTGTGACGCTTTCTGCAGTGCTCCCGGTCTCCACCAGGGGCTGCTGCAGAGCGAAGCGGCCCTGTAACCCACCCCAGGAGAGGAGAGCAGTCCTACAGACACTCAGTCCTCTCCTTCCCCTGCCGACCCCCGGTGACCTGAGTCCATTCTCGAACCAGGGTCGCTGGCGTGGTGTGAGGTAAGGCACCAGCGATTCAACCCTCTGAGCCACCGGGCCAGCTTGTCTTGTTTTTAATGGACCTAGCATTGCATAACACCGCCCAATTAGGATGAGCTGCCAAGGTCAGCCGTGTTATCTGCCCACCCAATGTGGAGCCCTTGGGTATGGGGACCAGACAGGGAGGACCTCTCTCTGGAACCCATTTCGCCCCAGGACAACCCCTGGACCTCACCACTCCAATCCTTACATCCCGCTCCACTCCCCCTACAGATCCATGACCCCCAGCCCTGTGCCTCTTTCTCACAATCCCCAAAGCTAGGGATCCCATGAAGAAACATAGAAACATAGACATTGACGGCAGATAAGGACCGCAAGACCCATCCAGTCTGCCCATTTCTTTTTCTACCTTATGAATGTGCCATCGACCTTTGCTCTGTCAATGGCCTATCTATTCATACTCATCTGTATTGCTCCCTTATGCCTATCTCATGCCTGCTTGAAGCCCTGCACTGTATTCATATCCACCACTTCCTGAGGTTTG
Organism: Neoceratodus forsteri; assembly: GCA_016271365.2. Lineage (NCBI taxonomy): Eukaryota > Metazoa > Chordata > Ceratodontiformes > Ceratodontidae > Neoceratodus > Neoceratodus forsteri. Next base: position 89,827,068 of record JADMNL010000026.1, on the reverse strand, counting down.
CCGTTCCATGCATCCACCACCCTTTCTGTGAAAAAGAACTTTCTCACATTATCCCTTAATCGGCCTCCCTCTAATCTCATGCTGTGTCCTCTTGTCCTGCTATTTTTCTTATATTGAAACATGTTAGACTCTTTCACCTTGTTAATGCCCTTAAGGTGTTTGAATGTTTCGATCATATCACCTCTCTCCCTCCTTTGCTCTAGGGTATACATGTTGAGCTCCGTTAATCTGTCCTCTTGTTTTCTGATGCAGTCCCTGAACCATTTTGGTTGCCCTTCTCTGGACTGCCTCAATTTGGTTAATGTCCTTGTGAAGGTGCGTCCTCCAGTACTGCACGCAGTACTCCAGATGGGGCCTAACCAGTGCCTTGTAAAGAGGGATTATTACCTCCCTCTTCCGACTTGTGATACCCCTACTAATACACCCCAACATCCTCCTAGCCTTACCTACTGCTTTAGTGGTCTGCTTGGATGATTTCAGGTCATCGGTGATGATGATGGCCAAGTCTCTTTCTTCCCTTGTGACTTCCAGCAACTCCCCTCCCAGCCTATAGGTGGCTTCAGGGTTTCTCTTTCCTATGTGCATGATCTTGCTCTTATTTGCATTAAACCCCAGTTGCCACTCTTCTGACCATTTTGCTAGTTTATACAGATCTCTTTTCATTCTGCCCACCCCATCTGGATCATCTACTCTGTTGCAGATCTTGGTGTCATCTGCAAACAGACAAACCTTACCCTCCAGTCCATCTGGTTTGGGTGCTCAATGATCTCTTGATGGCTAGAGATTGGAAGAGTCATTCCATTTTGGTTCTCCTCGACCTTTCTTCAGCCTATGACACCATAGATCACATGGTGTTGATAGAACGCCTGAGGCTGTTCTGTGGAATATCTGGAACCGTCTTAAGATGGTTCTCACCATTCCTCACTGGGAGATCACTAAGAGTTGTGTCCGGGGTTTTTTCCTCAGATTCAACTGCTTTGTCTTGTGGGGTGCCCCAGGGTTCAGTATTGTCACCTATGTTATTTGCGGTGTATATGCTACCCATCGGAGACATTGTAAGGAAGTATGGGCTGAGGTTTCACTGTTATGCAGATGATACCCAGCTCTATCTATCTTTTGCCCCCGACCAGATTGGAGCTCTCTCGGTCTTTAATAGCTGTCTAACCGAAATCCAGAAGTGGATGAATTCTAGCTGGCTGAGGTTGAATTCTGATAAGACTGAAGTACTGGTTGTGGACCCGGGTCATAGGATAGGGGGGTCGGGTGTTGATGCACCTTCCGGAATTTTTCTTGGAGACGTTTCTCTCCCGACCTCTGAATGGGTGTGGAATATGGAGGTGGTTCTTGACGATGGGCTGACACTGCATTTGCAGGTGTCGGCAGTCGTTAAGACTTCCTTTTACCATCTTAGGAACATCGCCAGGATCCGGCATCTTGTTCCGTCTGCCGACCTACCAACATTAGCTCATGCCTTCATGTCCTCGCACTTGGATTATTGCAACTCCCTTTACTTAGGGCTTTCTGGGGTTGAAATCCGTCGCCTGTAGCTAGTGCAGAATGCTGCAGCCTGGCTTTTGACGGGTTCTAGCAGATCCTGTCACATTACTCCAGTGCTGCGCGAGCTGCACTGGCTGCCAATTCGGTGGCAGATCATCTTTAAAGTCGGCTTGCTGACTTTCAAAGCTCTACACGATATGGGCCCAGGCTATCTGAATGAACTTCTGGTTCCTTATCACCCAAATCGATCACTCCGCTTGGCCGATGAGGGGTTGCTAGAGGTTCCAAGGGTAAATTTGAAATCTTTGGGTGCTCGGGCATTTACAGATCGTAGCCCCACCCTTTGAACTCCTCACCCCGGTCGAGCGTGAGTGCACTTCTGTGGAGGGCTTTAAGAGAGGTCTGAAGACTTTTTTTATGGGAAACTGCATTTTTAGAACACTGACTGTTAATGATTGTTTTGTTTTAATTGTATGTTTTAATTATTTTTTCTTTTACTGTTCTGATTTGTTATTTATATACGTCGCCTTGGTAATTGAAAGGCGCCTTATAAATAAAATTATTATTATTATTATTATCTGCAATGTCACTGATAAAGATATTGAAGAGGACTGGCCCCAGGACTGATCCCTGAGGTACCCCACTTGTGACTTGCATCTCTTTTAGATACCGAGAGTCACCAGGTTAACATAGTCCAACCGGAATAGTTACTATACTGTACATACAGGTTAAAATATACACAGAAAAAATAACTGTATAGGTAATTACTACACATCCAAACAGTAATCAAAGTCAGCTAACAAATTAGGGTCACTGCAAACAAAAAGCATGAGCAATGTTATAGACATGATCGTAGTGAGGGAGAAGTGGATTCTGGACCAAAACAAATACAGTGAGTTCTGAGGTGGCCGAAAGGACTTTATTTGAACTCTTGCAAAGTAGAAGCATTCCTCAGCTGGAGTTTTTTCCTGGTGTCTGCTACTGCAAATGCCTTATTTGGAAGTGTTTAAGTGCAGCACCAAAGTAAATCAGCATTAGCTAATGCCAGTCATGTTTGCTTACTTGTATTTGCTGTGTAAATGTTGGACCTTGATAGAATAGCAGTTAAAATGAAAAACAAAGTTTTAATAATGAAATTGTCATGCCTGGGAAATGAAGAGGTTCACACATAACGTTGTCTTGTCTAGGAACATGACAGGTATCATTTATCAAATCCCACCTGAAATGTGATTTTGCGGAATGAATAGGAATATAGGTTTGGGAGGAAGATTTTAATAATGACACCTACCGTGTTCATGAGATGGGATGAAAAAAGGACTACGTTTTACTAATTTCAAATAAATCAATAACTATGAGACATGTTATGGACATATGTATAGGTTGGGGGGGCAGGGATGGTATTAAAGCAACGGAAGTACAGCGTAGGCAGGGGGGAGGTTGAGGCACTGTGGGTCACCCTTGAGTCAGGCAATGGCATAGCAGTTTGCACAGGAGTGATCTACAGGCCTCCAGCACAGGGAGAGGAGGGAGACAGCAATAGCGGAAGAAATACACAGGATGGCAGCAAAGGGGGAGGTACTGCTGCTGGGCGATTTTAAGATGCCAGACGTGGATTGGGCCATCCCATCGGCTGCCTCATGCAGGAGCTGGGACATCTTGGAATCCTTGATGGGGGCAGGCCTAAGGTAGTTGGTGCTGGAGCCCACCAAACACAAGGTGATTCTGTACCTTGTACTGACCAGTGGGGACAGAATCACGGAGGTCTGGGTGGATGGTCACCTAGGGTCCAGTGACCACCAGACTGTGTGGTTTAATATTGGTAAAGTGTCGCAGTTGTGCCACGCAAAGGCAAGTGTTCTAGATCTTAGAAGGGTGGACTTTGTTATGATGGGGATAGGCACCAAAGAAGCCCTAGTGAGGAAGGAAGGAAGCAAGGGGGGGGGGTTGTTGTGCAGTGGGTACACCTAAAGGGTGCAGTACTGGAGGTGACAAATCAGTGCACTGGGCTAAGAAACAAGGGAAAGAGAAGGAACAAACCACTATAGTCCTCAAAAGGGGTAGCATAGAAAATAAGGCCAAAAAAGTGACTTTCAGAAAATACAAGGAGACACAGAAGGAATGGGATAGGTCGGTGTACCTAGATAAACAGAGGGATGCAGCGAAAGCAGTTAGGAGCGCAAAGTCACAAATCGAGGAAAGATTAGCATAGACAATAAAGCAAGGGGACAAGACATTCTATAGATGCATTAGTAAAAGAAGGAAGGCCAGGGCTGGGATTGTAAGGCTGAGAGTGGAGGAAGGGGAGTGTGTGGAGGGAGACCTAGAAAAAGCATCAATACTGAATAAATACTGTACTTCTGTTCAGTATTCACTGAAGGGGGGGGCAGGGACCACAGCTTGGCATCAGAAACAATGTAGGTAGGGAGGGAGGGAGGACAACACCAGTCCATTTACAGAAGGGAGTCAAGAAGAACTCACAAAACTGAGGGTGGACAAAGCAATGGGACCAGATGGTATACACTGTGGGATATTAAAGGAACTATGGAAGGCACTAGCGGCACCACTGACAGCCCTGTTTAGTGAATCATTGAATACAGGAGTGGTTCCAGAAGACTAGAAGAGGCACATATAGTACCTCTTCACAAGAGTGGAAACATGGAGAAAGCAGGAAACTATAGACTGGTCAGGCTCACCTCAATAATGGGCAAGATTATGGAGGTGCTGCTTAAGGAAAGGATTGTGGGACACTTGGAATCCAGCGGAACACAGGATCTGAAGCAGCATGGATTCACAGCAGGAAGCTCATGTCAAACAAATGATAGCCTTTTTGACTGGGATGACTTAAGGAGGTGGATCAGGAGGAGCGTGACATTGCCTCCACTCCTCAATTTCAGCAAGGGCCTTCAACACTGCTCCACAGAATACTGGTTAACAAGTTGGGTAGCCTGGGTGGGCCAAAAGTGGAGAACTGGCTTAGAAATTGGTTGTGTGACAGAAAGCAGAGGGTGGTAGTTAAAGGGATCCAATCCAAGGAAAGGGGGGTGACCAGTTGGGTGCCTCAAGGATCAGTCCTGGGGCCAGTCCTTTTTAAGCTGGTCTGTGGCCGGCAAATCAGCAGGCAGTGTCCTGATGACAATGTTTTGCTGAGGGGGCTGGTCTTGGCTGCGTGCGGCTCTGTTCTTTGAAATGCGAGCCCTTCAGCTGTGGCTTAGTGTGTCTTTCCTGGTAAACAATTTCCCCTCTCCCTGCTGCAGTCAGTGTGTCTTTCATGGTTAAACAATGTCCCCATTCCCTGCTGCAGCTCAGTGTGTCCTTCCTGGTTAAACAATTTCCCCATTCCCTGCAGCCCCTTAGTGTGTCTTTCCTGGTTAAACAATTTCTCTGTTCCCTGCTGCTGCTTAGTGTGTATTCCTGGTTAAACAATTTCCCCTTTCTGGCACCGGTATGCCCACTCCTGGTGCTGGATTGCCCCTCCCCAACCCGTCTATATCCCTAGCCAACATCGGGGGGCCCAATCCCTGTGTCGGTATCCCCACCACCACCACTACTGTAATTTGTGGTACGCTGGGAGCCCACCCCAGTGTGCCTACATTTATAGTTATTTGTTTTACCTGCAAATGAAGCAAACCTTCCCTTGCGGTCTTTCATTTTTTTTATTTCACCCGTAAAAACAAAAAACGTCCTTCATTGTCTCCCTTGTCCCCCTCCTCCATCCCGACCCTCCCTCTGAGCATCCACCTCCCCGTACACCCCCTTACCCCATACTTACCCTCCGAGGTCGGTGGACACGATCTTTTGTCGAGAGGGACACGTCTGCACTCTTCAAAGCCGACCGGCAAACTGAAAGAATTCAAGGTAAGCTGTATAATGGCAATCGATGGGGGGTTCAACTTACCTTGATATCTCAGCCGTTTTTAGGAACTGTGGGTGCACATTTTCAACAAGGGGTTCTTGGGACCCCACTTCGTGAATATATTAGTGTCATTTCGTTCCTTGGTCCCGAAAGGTGATTTCACGGTCACTGCATGGAATCACCATTTGGGACCAAGTAATGAAACGATAGTGCCACTGTTCATGAGGTGGGGTCCCAGAAAGCCCATGTTGCAAATTTGGTGAAAAAATTCCAAAAAATGACTGCGTTACAAGCATGCATTGTGCAGTTTCTATGCATGCTAGTAACTTCACCAATTTTTAATATTTTCACTCCAGATTTTCAAGATTGCCATTTTTTCACAACTCCTTATGAACAGTATAGCTGTCATTTTTCACATCCTGCCTGAAATGTGTTTTTGTACCACATGTGCAGAATGGTGCGGTTGCTGTGCAAAATCAACTTTCGGGATGGAGTAACAAAATTACAGGGCCACTGTTCATGAGGGGAGGTCCCACAAAACCCATGTTAAAAATTTGGTGAAAAAAATTACAAAAAATGACCGCGTTACGGGCATGTGTTGCAGTTTCTATGAACACTCGTAACTTTGCTAGTTTCTCATATTTTCACTTGAGATTTTCAACATTGCGATTTTTTCACACCTCCCCATGAACAGTACAACTGTCATTTTTCACATTCTGCCAAATTGTGTTTTAGCACCTGTGGTGCTGAATGGTGCAGTCACTGCGCAAAATCACCTTTTGGGACTGAGTAACAAAATGATAGTACCACTGTTCATGCGGTGGTGTCCCAAAAAGGCCATGTTGAAAAAGTGAAAATAACAACAAACATCTGGGGCATTAGGGTTTCCAACTGCCAACACCCCACCCCCACCCTGTAGAGACTGACAGGCGCGGGCGTGTGCCTTAGGGTCATTGGCTGTAATGTCACACCATTTCTCACCCTGCAGCCAGTGACAGACATTGGGTGCCTTGTCTTTTTACCCAAAATTCACCCCATTCTCCCATACTGTACCCATCTCAGCTTATTTCATTATGGAATGGGGTGAGCGTTAGGGCCGAATACCTCAAGGCACACCGCTATGCCTGTCAGTGTCTGCAGGGTGGGGGGGTGGAATGGCATGAGCATTACAGCCGATGACCCAAAGGGACACTCCCAATGCCTGTCAGTCTCTGCAGAGTGGAGGTGGGGCGTTAGGGTTGGAAACCTTGATGCCTCATTAAGGAAGTAAATCAATGAGGGATGTTTGATGTCACCTACCTTGATTTCAGCAAAGCCTTCAACAACATCCAACACAGAAGGCCGACTAACAAGATGAGTAGTCTGGCAACGGGGCACAAGCTGATAAACTGGGTTAGAAACTGACTGATGGACAGGAGGCAGAGGGTGGTAGTAATGGGATCCAGTCCGGGGAGAGTGGGTGACCAGCGGGGTACCTCAGGGATAAGTCCTGGGACCAGTCCTGCTCAATGTCTTCATTACAGACATTATGAAAGGGCTAGAAGCAAAGGTCTGTCTGCCCATTTGCAGATGACACCAACATCTGTAACAGAGTGAATACAACAGAAGGGGTGAAGAAAATGAGCAGGGACATGGAGAGGCTTGAAAAATGGTCTGAGGAGTGGCAACTGAGGTTCAATGCAAAGAAGCCCAAATAATGCACCTGAGAAGAGGGAAACCTGTGGAGAGTTACAGGATGAGGTGGAGATGCTGATGATCACCAAGGAAGAAAGGGACCTAGGAGTTATCAGTTCTGATGACCAAAAGGTGTCAAAGCAGAGCACAAATGTTGCAAGTATGGCCAGTGGCATGCTGGGGTACATAGGCAGAGGTATCACTAGCGGGAGGCACAAGGTGGTGATGCCATTGTATAATGCACTAGTGAGGCCTCACTTACACTACTATGTGCAAATCTGAAGGCCGCAAATGCACAAGGACATTGACAGGGTGGAGGCAGCCCACAGAAAGGCAACCAAGATGGTACATGGCTTGCAACACAGAACATATCAGGAGAGATTAAAAGGACCTCAACATGTACTTATTGGAGGAAAGAAGGGAATGGGGGAACATGATAGATACATTCAAGTACCTCAAGGGCATAAACAAGGTGCAGAGGTGGACATCTTTCAATACAGCAAATGTTCGACATTGACAAATGCTTGTTTTTTATCCTAAAAAAGAAAGAAAACCGTCCATCATTGTCCACTATGTAACCCCCCTCCCTTAAACAGTATACAGACACTGGGAATACCCAATCCTCCAGTGTCCTCATCTGTCTGTCCATTGTTGTGCGCTGTGTAAACTCCCCCCCAAACAGTATGCAAACACGGGGGTGCCCAATTGCCCAGTGTCCTCTTCTGTTCAGCAAACTCCCTGAAAAAATGAAAACTGTCTCGTGTCGTTTTTTTCCCCTGTAAAAAGAAAAACGTCCATTGTTGTTCATTCCACGTATGCAACCCCTACCATCCCACTCCAGGGACCCAATTTCCCACACACACCCCTGTACCCCCATACTTACCCACTGGAGGTCCGCTCCATAATCTGCCTTGGACTGCAGGCATGTCTTTGCTCTTCAAAGCCCAACTGCGAACTGAGGTAAGCTCTTCAATGTTTTTCAATGGGGTTTTTGGTGTCAATGTATTTCAATAGGGTTTTCAACTTAGTGGCATAACTTGCCCATTTTTAAATATTTTTGCCCAAAATTTTCAACATATGTTTTTGGACCCCATCTCACAAACAACTTCATTAAAACAATTTTCAAACTTCCCCTCCACCCCCCCCCCATGACACCAGTGCACACGATGAACTTTCGGCATTGACAAATGCTTGTTAATGTCTACATTAGTGACATTGCTGAAGGGCTGGAGGGGAAGGTTTGCCTATTTGCAGGTGACACAAGATCTGTAACAGAGTAGCCACTTCGGGGGTGGTGGGGTTGAGAAAATGAGGAGGGACCTAGGAAAGCTGGAAAACTGATCCCATGTATGGAAATTAAAATTTTATGTAAAGAAGTGCAAAATCATTCACCTGGGGTGCAGAAGCCCTGTGGAGAGTTACAGGATGAGGGGGAGGTTGCTGATGGTTACCAGGGAGGAAAGGGATTTAGGGATAATCATCACAGATGCCCTAAAGGTATCCAAACAGTGTACCAAGGCTGTGAGCATGTTGGGGTGCATAAGAAGGGGTATCACTAGCAGAAGAAGGGAGGTGGTGATGCCACTGTACAAAATACTGGTGAGACCTCATCTGGAGTACAGTGTACAGTTCTGGAGGTCGCATCTTCGTAAGGACATAGACAGGGTGGAGATGGTTCTGAGAAGGGCAGCAAAGATGGTGCAGGGCTTGGACCAGGAGACACATGAGAAGAGATTAAAATACCTCAGTATGTTTACACTGGAATAGAGGCGGGAACAGGGAGATATGGTAGAAGCCTTCAAGTATCTTAAGGGTATAAACAAAGTGCAAGTGGATGACATCTTTCAGTATAGGAGGTGTATAAGGATGAGGGGGCATAACATGAGATTGGAGGGAGGCAGTATAAAGGGGAATGTGAGGAAGTTTTTCTTCACAGAAAGGGTGGTAGATGCATGGAATAGCCTACCTCAGGAAGTAGTGGGAGCTAGCACAATGGGAGGATTCGGATAGGCACAAGGGAACCCTAGAGGTGGGTAGGAAAGGCTAAAGCCAATGACCAAGTAGAATCGGCGACCACTGATGCAGGCAAGGAATACGAACAGACTAGGTGGGACTAGCGGTCCTTATCTGCCATCAAATACTATGTTACTATGTTTCATAGTTAGAATACAAGTTCAGTGAGCATCAGGCCTTTAATGAACTTGCCACCAGCTCATTGGTGGAATATATATTTCTTATCTCCCATATACTTATCCAAGTTCTTTTTGGTGGGTGCAAAGAGGGTGGGGATGAGGGCACTAGAAGATATTGCTGGATGTTTTTCTTTTTTTCAGATTAAAAAAAGAGAAACAATGATGGACAGTTTTCTTTTATATAACTTTCTATAATTTCTCTTGGTAACTTGCTCCACTTGAATATTACTCTCTGTCAGTAGAATTTTTTTTTTTTACTGTATTATTCTCTCCCTGTAGTTTCTGCTTATGTGAGCTTGTTCCTGCAATTCCAATGTTACACCTCAATCCCAAGGTCTCCTGCATATATGGGTCGTTAATAGTTTTGTAAACCAGACAGAGGTCACCCTTTCACTCCTACACTGAGTCGAGTACAAATTTAATTTGAGAAGCCTATCTCTATAACTCATATTTTTAATTGTTCATATTGTTTTAGTCATTTTCCTTTGTATCTTTTCAAATAGAATTTGGGTTCTTTTTTCTGAGGGAGCACAAAACTGTGCACAATACTCCAGATGTGGTCTCATCAGTGCAGTATAAAGGGGAACTATAAATCTTTCATCTCTGCTTTTACTATGTTGAAAATGTAGGTCTAAAATGTAAAAAAATTTGAATGTATGAGAAAATGTTGCAAATGTTCAATGCTTCATCATAACTTTGTTGTATTATGAGATTTTATCTCCATATTTTTAACATAGTATTCTTATTACCCCTCATTATGATCAAGACAGGTGCAATGCTTTAAATCCTGTCTGAAAGGTGACATCACTGAGTGAATGTAAAAACATGATTTTGAGGGAATTTGAAACATTGTACTTATCTTGTCCATGAGATGGGGAGAAAAAAGGCTGAATTGAAAATTCAGGGTCAAAACCTTGAAAAACGAAAAAGTTATGAGTAAAGGTTCAAAATGCATTACAAAGCCGTGAGCCGGACTTACCTTGTTTTCAATCCATTCATGATTGGGTGTGGTAGTGAGAAAATCATCAGCATCACTGACAGGCTTACTTTGTGGGACCCTAGTGAGGTAAGTGAAGGATGAGGATGTTTTGGGTGGTGGGTGCAAAGAGGGTGGGGACGAGGGCACTATAAGATATTGCTGGATGTTTTCCTTTTTTTCAGATTAAAAAAAGAGAAACAATGATGGACAGTTTTTTTTTTTCAGGGATCTGAAACTTGGGATATGGGCACTGCAGTGTTGATGTGATCTTTGGTGGCACCAAAGATGGGGCACCCCAGTGTCATGAAGTGTGGCAGGAGGGGTGTTGTTTGGCAGCACTGGGGTTGGGCACCCCACTGTCACTGACTGGCAGTGGGCAGGGGTTGTGTTGTTTGGTGGTACCAAGGGATGGGCACCCCAGTTTTGGACTGTGGGGTTGGGGGGGTTGTTGTTTGGAGGGAGGGATGGGAGGGGAGAGAAGAGCTACAGAAACACCAGAATGTGTGTGTGGGGGAGGAGAAAGAGCCATGAGAATGCCAACACCAGTGGAGCCAGATTATCAATGGGGGAGGGAAGAGCCACAGGAGCACCAGTATTATGAGAGAGGAGAAAGAGTCACAGGATTGGCAACACCGTCGGAGATGTTTCTATTTCCAATGGGGTGGGGAGGAAGAGCTGTGGGAGTACTATTATGGGGAGGGATGGTGAGAGAGAGAGAGAGAGGTAGAGAAAGCCACAGGATCAGCAGACAGAAGTAGTGTTGGGGGGTGCAGAGAGAAAAGAATAAATGCCATAAAGTGGCTGGAGAATACACCTGTGCGGTACAAAATTAATTAATTAATTTTTTGTTGTTGACCGGGTAAGTGCACTAGACAAATCCTGCCTATTTTCAGGCACGACCGGGGGAGGGGGGTACAGATGAATGCCAACTGACCTTGAACCAGATTAAGCTGTTGGTGGTATTTTTAGTGAATGAGGGAAATTTGGCCAGGACACCAGGGAAATTCCCCTACTCTGCTTCCTGTGAGCAGGGAGACCCTTTTGCCTGTGACTCCAAGATGGCTGCTGTTCCAGATCCTGGGGGAGCAGCCAGGGCTGGTGAAGAATGGATGGATGGGGCTGCGCGAGCCCAGGAGAATTTACAAGACATTATGAGTTTTCAAGAGAATGGAACCTCTAAGGGGACGGCTGGAATGCACCAGGCAGGTGGCCAGCAGAACGTCCACAGCGGTGGTCCCATCACAGAAAGACCGGAGAATCAGTTGAGTCTTGAGCAGAAACAGCAGTGTTTAGCTGCTGAGTTGCTCCATGTAAGTGAGCAATTGATGTCTGAGCGACTGCGTCAAGCAGAGGATCAGAAGCGGAAGCGCTTAGACATATCTCCAGGCGCAGAAGTCTCAGGGGGAGTTGCGAAGCTGCTAACAGTGGAGGATGCTTCCGAAAAAAACCCTGAGCCAGTTCCTTCATCACCGGAGCGGGATTGGAGTACGGGAGAAGCGCATTCTTGGTCTCCCAATAAGGCCCTGCTTGCAGCAGGTTGGATTCCTCTTTCTGATGGGCATTGGAAGCCCAGTACTGGACCTGCCTCTCAAATACAGGAGCAGATAAGTGCTGATTTTGATTCTTGTGCTGTTAATTTCCCTATATCTACTTCCCAGTCTGACTTTATTTCTGCTTTCCACTTAGATATTGAAGCACCAGGCCCTGAGGAAACCCCAGTTGTACCTATTGTTTCTGATCCCACACTTGCCCTCCATCCTGGGGATCCTGTTAAACCCTCCTATGCTAGTCATTTCCACAAACCAGTGGAGCTAGCGAAACGAAGAAATGCAATTAGTCTATGTTATGTAGGCCCTACGAAAACCCCCCTGACAGATTTTTTGTGGGCAAAGTCCTACTGAAACGAAGCATGGGGTTCTCCCCCTCAGAGGTCTACGCTCTCATACATGTACAGGGGGAGTTTATCTTTGATATCAGCTTCCGCACTTCTGCGTTGCTGGAAACTTTTTGGTGTAGATACATGAATCTGAAAACCAATCCTCTGTGGTCGGACTTTATAGTTTCCCCCCTTACTAAGCAACCTTTTCGGGTAATTACTATTTTATTTAGAAATGAGGGGGTTAATATAGTGGACATTGTGCACTGGTTGGGAAAGAGATGCGATGTCCTGGGTAATCCCATGCCCGTTCTGGATACTGAAGGGTTTTGGAATGGAGGGTGGAAATTCTGTATAAAGTTGCACCATAATGAGCAGGACTTGATACATTTGCCTAATTGCTTTTTTATTGGGCGAGATAAAGGTTTTCTGTTTCACCCTGGACAGCCACGGGTATGTTTTAAATGTGGCTCATCTAGACATATAAGCACCTCTTGTGACATCCTGAAGTGCTCTTATTGTGGGAATATGGGTCATCCTAGTGCCCACTGCTTTAAACAAGCTAAGTGCAACTTTTGTGATGAACTAGGTCATATCTTTGATGATTGCCCCTCTGCTGCATGAAATACAGAGGATGCTGATTTTGGAGTCCAGGATCATTATACCCGTCTGGCGGTAAAGCAAGGCCCAGGCCTTGTGGTGACCCGCATATCCTCCACTTCAGGGGTACCTGCTAGTGGGAAAAGTCCTGTATCAGGCCCCTTGACTGAGGAGGAAGGCCAGAAACCCCAATTACCTGACATTGGTCCCCTTTTACATGAGGGTAATCCTACTGATCTTCCTAATATTCTGACTTTTGAAAACCCTTCCCCACGAATCCACTGCCTGTGGTTCAGGCTTTGTTTTGGTACAGGGTAAGAAAGGGAAATCGGCTAAACTGAAAGGCAAACAGAGGAAACCTGAACTGATGACCCCTGTGGAAGATACTAATAAATTCACTGTGTTGTCTGACATTTCTCAGGACCTAGACCCTGTGACTTTATCTGTTGCAGGAGTGGTGGTGGCACACTCTCAGGGTGATTGCCTGGATCCTGCTGCTCATTCGACTCAGGGCCCAAAAAGTGGAAGAGTAACAAGAGCCTTGAGTAAAGTAAAATGAAGAGCCCTGCCTGTTTAAATCTATGGATCCCTTTTCCTTTCGAGTGGCTTCTTTGAATGTTAACAGCATTCAATCTCTGAATAAAAGGCAGGTACTTTTCTTATTTTTGCATGCTAACCTGGATTGTATTTTTTCAGTATGTCGGTTACACTCGGCAGCTGAGAGTCTGCAACTCGGATGCATGGCTTTGGGGGATCGTATTTGGTCCCAGGGGGAGGATCAGTGTTCAGGGATTGGGTTATGTTTTTTTTCTTTTAAGGTTAAGGTTGCGCGTCATTTAGAGGTGCAGCCAGGCAGAGCTTTGATACTGGATATATTATGGGCATACCAATTGATTAGACTTATAAATATTTATGCACCTCAAACAAAGTATGAGAGAGTACTGCTCTTTAGCTCTCTTTCTCCCTTATTACAGACATTCTATTTGATAGTTTTAGGAGGGGACTTTAATGTTAATTTGGTCCAGTGTTCTACTCCTGTCCCAAATAAAAAAATATACTGTGATGCTCAGTGCCTGACTCTCCTGATTAGTGATACGGGCTTGATAGATGCCTTTGGTTCTCTCCCGATAACAGAGCATAGCACATATTTTTGTGGTCCACGGGCCTCTATAATTGATTATTTTTTTGTATCTGGTTTTATAAAAGTTGAAATGGCTCTCCTTCAAGATGTAGCTACTTTTGATCATAAGCTATTAACATTAGTCCTTAGGGATGTCCCTGAGGTAAGAAGGGGGCCAGGGACCTGGAAATTGAATACTTCATTATTGTCTATTCCAGTAGTATGTGAAGGATTTTTAGCAGTATTGCAAGCAAGAAAATCTGTGGGGTTTTTTTTATATAATGATCATATTACTTGGTGGGAAGACACAAAAGTGGAGATACGTTTCTTTTTTCGTACAATAGGGCATATTAATGGGAAATTTAAATATGATGAAATAACCTCTTTGAGGAAAAATATTGCCTTCTGGACGTCTTTCCGCCCTAATTTAGGAGCAGAGGACTTGCAGAAGATTAAATATCTAAAAACTTTACTGGCAAAGAAACAGCTTGAAGCCCTTAAATCTTAAGAATATCAGCAGAAGTATGGCAAGAATGGTAAGAGGAAAGACACACTGCCATTTGACTCTATGCAACTTTTTTGTGATTGCCATAATCTGGAGTATTTGAATACCTCTTCTGGTAATACTGTGCATACAAAAGCAGATATTTTACATGAAATTACTACTCATTTCTCTCAGGTTTTTGATAGCCAGACTTTATCGGTAGGGAAAATGGTTGGGTGAACTTAATTTACCCCAGCTACCTAAGGATGTTGGGAATCTTTTGACTGAACCCATCTCACAAACTGAACTAAAAATGTAATTTGTCACTTAAACCAGGTATTACACCTGGATCCTGATAGCCTCCACATGAAATTTATAAAAGTATTTGGGATGTTCTAGGACCTGAGTTTTGTATGTGTTTAAATGATGGCTTATTCCAACAGCAACTTCCTAAGTATGTTGGAAGGCCTTTGCTCTTGATTTTTAAGGCAGGAATCAGGGAGATATAAGACAATGGAGGCCGATTTCGCTTCTGAATACCAATTATAAAATTCTTATGAAAGTTCTTAGTAATAGATTGGCTAGTGTCATAGATCTGGTAGTGCATCCGTCCCAATATAGTAGCATCACAGGAAAACGGAATCAGGATGCTTTAATTTTGATTCGGGAAATTCTACATAAGGGAGACAACCAGGAATTATTTGGTCATTTGGTATGTTTAGATCAATCTCAAGCCTTTGATCGGGTTGAATATAACTATTTATGGAAACATTATGGTCCTTTGTTCCATCTCCTTTTATCAGGTGGTTACAGATTTGTTATACAGGAATAAATCTTACTCCTAGTGTTAATGGTTGGGTAGGTAATGCAGTTTCTGTTCACAGGGGGGTGAGGCAAGGATGTCCTCTCAGCCCCTTATTATATGTCCTATCTATTGATCCTTTATTGCATGCATTATATAGGACGGAAGCAATAACTGGATTTTCAGTGGGATCAGAGGATAAGCAGGTGGTTGCTTTGGCATTTGAGGATGATCTGGAACTTTTTTTGGCAGACAAATCTTCTGCAGTAGCCGCTCGTGACCTCTTATGTGACTTTACTAATCTTTCCGGATCTAGAATCAATTCACAGAAGAGTGGGATCCTGCCCTTAGGGTATGATGCCAGTGATGTCTCCCTTGTTCGGGGAATTCCTATAGATATGACCTATAGAAAAATATTGGGTGTTTATTTTGGTGGGGATGATCCCCAGCGGTATAATTGGGAACAACTTTTGATATCAGCTGCAGGAAAAGTAGCCAGCTGGAATAAATGGCAGATGACTAAAGGGAAGCATATCTTTTTAATTAAAACTTTTTTATTGTCCCATTTTTTGTATTTAGCCACTGTTTTTCCCCCACCGTTAAATATGGAGGCCTCAGTTTATAGTGTTTTTTCAGCGTTTATGGGGTAGCAGGTTGAATCCTGTCAAGAGAGGGTGACTTATTTACCTATAAAGGAGGGGCTTGGGTATATTAAACCGGTAGTTTTCTTTTATGTAACTTTTATTTTTTTTAATTTTATTCCATTACTGACAAATGTTGCAAAGGATTGGATCCCGTGGGTAGAGGATGTGATTGGACCCCTTTTTGATGATTGGGATCCGGCTATTCCTCTCCCTCGATAGACACAGGTGGCTCACTTCCCAGGACACTTCTTGAGTGTAATAAGTAAAATAAAAGCATGGAAACTTCAGAAAAATTCTCTTTGTATACTTTCAAAAAAAGCCATGTATAATTGGATAATGGGAAACTTTTGTTATGTCTCCCCCTGGTATGTCACTTTATCGGCTACCCAACACTCTCTGATCAACTCCTTTTTATCCAGCAAAAGATGCCCATATTTTATAAGAGACTTTATTTGGTTATGTACCCACCAAAAATTGGGGGTTCGGGGCAATTTAAAGTATAAAGGCATTAATGAACGTACATGTCCTAGAGGGAATATTTGCATGGAATCCATAGAGACTTTTTCTCATTTTTATTCGAGTGCCCATTTGCTATGACGTTTTGGGAAGTATTTCACAGGACATGGCCTTTAAACCCCTTTCAGGATCAACCTTCATGGATTTGGCTCGATGGGGTGCTCCCTGGAGCATGGGCCAAATTTGATGATATTACTATCCGACTATTAATGAGTTTTATTAGTTATCAGCTATGGTTAGCTAGGTGTGGTTGGTCTCAGGCAACAAGTCTTGACAGGAGAACAAGTAGTTTTGTTATTACAGAAGGCAATATTGAAGTGGCAGGTTATGGAGCAGCATAAAGTTTTACGTGATTTGTATAAATTATGGTGGAGGAATATGTCCTGGTTAGATACAGGTGAGGTTTCTTTGTTAGGTTGTTTCCCATCGGCAGAGAACCATAGGTCTTTTATTTGATTTCTCATGATTTTGTATGATGTAATACATTCTTCTTGATTTAGTATTTAATTTTTTTCCCATAAAATATTCCCCTACTCTTTAAGTGGGGATGGGGGGGACCTTTTATGTATTAGGATATGCTTTAGGTTATTATTAAGTTATTTTCAGACATTATATGGCTTTAATGCTTATTTGATTTCTTTACAATTTGTATTTTCCTTTTGTGTGAGTTCACACTGCTTTGTATATTTTTTTGATTTTTGAAGTTTATAATAAAAATTTACCCTACTCCTTTAGTAGGGGTGGGGTGTGGGGATCTTTTCAATATTAGGATGTATTGGAGTTTTACAGCTTTCTATGGAAGTACTTTAATAATTGTATGACTGAAATACTTATTTGATTTCTCTTATGATTTGTATATTCTTTTGTGTGAATTAACATTTTGTGTATTTATTTGATTTTTGAAGTTTCTAATAAATATTCCCCTACTCTTTTAGAGGGGATGGGATGGGGGTTATGTACTAATACGGATTATTTTTGTTTGTTGTTCTTGTATGCTGTATTACTTATTTCTGTTTTTGATTTCTTTCATTATGACTTTGTATGAAGTTATATGATTTTGTATATTTTGTTTTAAGTTTTCAATAAAATATTTCCCTACTCTTTTCGATAAGTGCCATGGGATCTTTAACATCCACCTGAACTACCACCAATCCAGGCAGATGGGACCTCGGTTTAACATCTCATCTGACATACGACACCTCAGAAGTGCAGCACCCCTCTCATGTTGCACTACAATGTCAGTACTGGGATATTAACCCAAGTGCCAGATGTGGGAACTGAACCCACAGCCCTCTGATCTCCCAGCCTCAGAGGCAAGTGTGCTACCTACCGAGCCACTGACACTGATGCATGACAAATGTTCCTAGTAGGAACCTTCAAGGCTGTATACACTGCCACAGCAGCTTCTGCGTTGCACTTTCCAGCTCTGTCATTGAAAGTAGATGAAAGTGACCACAGAGAGTAGGTGGTGGAGAGTGGATGGTATTAGGAAAGAGATTGCTAATGCTAAGCCTGTGAGTGGTGGAGAAACACAAGCACCAAAAGCTCTGTCACACAGTGATAGCATTATGATTGCTTATGCTGCTGACAAGTAAACATAAAAATGAGCAGTTATGTATATATTTATTTATAGCTGTTTATTTATATGTTCTGCATACAGAGTCCAGCTATCCTGAGGAAGCTTGGGTGAAATGCTGACAGCAACACACCTACCAAAAAAATTAAAACATTGAGGAAATTAAATAACTGGGATATGTATATTAACAAATAAAAATAACACTTTTTAACATCAAAAATTAGTCTGAGTGAGTAAGTCTATAGTTCTCTGGTGGCTAGCAATGACAATTTCTCCCAGTCCACTGGAGCAGATTCCTCTTCACTTTCCATATCTTTTTTTATCATTCTGAGGAGCAGAGAGCCACACTGGGAGCTTTTGATTATGAAAGTCTTAACTTAAAGGGAAACGTTTATCAATAAGTGCCTCACACCTTGGTGTGGAACAATCCCCAATTAGGCTTTTCACCTAAAAATTTACATATTACCTTTTCCGTTGCTTTTGAGATCTTATTGTTATCTGGCGGATCTTGCCATTCCTCTTGCCTGGTATTTTATGAAGCGCCCCTAGGGATGTATCCCAGAACTTCCCATGGCTGACGTCAGAGCCTTTGGGGGGGGATCTGCTGTGGGAGAAAGTATGTAAGCTGTTAATCATAGGAACAGTTATACCAGTCCAGTGGTGCGGAGGGCTGAGGTGCTAGTACCTCACCAGTCGCCATACCAAGAACCCGGGTTTGAAAATGGATTCGGGTTGCTGGGGATCCACTGGCTGGGAGAGATTGAGTGTCTACAGACTGTTCTACTCTCCCAGGGTAGGGGGAGTTGCCATGCCACTCCTACACTGCTACCATGTGGAGGCTTGGTGGTAGGGCAATGGGTTCATCAGCTGGTGGCTGGCGCGAAGTATGTGTGCATCTCCACACACATGTACAACTACATTATTTCACAACACTAGGCGAGGAAGGAAAATGGAAAAATTGGGGGCAGAACACCAGGAAACCCTACTCACTTCCTCCGGCCAGCACCATTTCTCTGGAACCCTGTGGATGAATCAGGATCTAGACTCCATGGGTAGAGAAAGGCCCTCATTCCTCATCATTCCACTACAGGGACAAAGCCATGGGGGCCTTCCAGGCAGGGGAATCCTGGGGACGGGGCGGGATGGTAGCTGGTCTGGGAGGTGAGTAGTGCTGAGAGCCATGCCAGCATGCCATGGGGAAAAAGCTCCACAGAAAAAAATAGTATGAATGATTAATAGCTCTGGTTTGTTTTTTCGTGATTCCAGTGCCATACTGAGACTAAGTGTAGGATGCACAGCATGGCCACTGAGGTCAGGGGTGGTGCCACAGCCAGTCAGTCTGTGGAAGCCTGCAAGGGGAGCAGAAGAGCTCCTAGGATGCAGGAAGACTGCAGTAGTTAAGTCATAATCTTTGTCCACTCACCTACTGAGTGACAGACCTCCAACACTGCTTAGAGTGATTGGCAGTCCAGATAGACCAATCAGAAGCCAATATTCCCCTGTGAACAGGTGGGGGCTGTGCCTAAGCTTGGTCAGTCTGCAAGTGACTGGTGGGAAGCAAACTGGTGCTTCTGTGGAGCTGCTGGAGGAGGAAGACCACATATCTGTCAGAGAGAGTGTGACGCAGATCTGCTGCTACTAAAAGGAGGTAATTGCATGCTAAACTGGTGCAAGAAGCTGACGTCTGCAACTATTATTTGAGAGATTGTGCTGTAACTGTAGCCTTGAACTGTCAACTGTGACTGCAGCTAGTCTGAAAAGCCAGCCTAGCCTGTACCAAAGACTTGTGTTGGTTGATAGCCTGGAAGGATGCCAAGGTGTGCTGTGTTGGGCAGATGCAGTTTGAGCTTCATAAGCTGAGCTATCCTGTGCTAAGAGGAAGACTGTCTTCCAAATGTGGAAGTCAAGCGAGGCCTGAGTGGACCTGAGAGAACTGTCAGTTTCACCAGACACTGTGCCACTACACCTGTGTGTCGAGCGAGATCCCTTGGTCTGGGAAAACTGTAAGTAATTCATGGTTTGCCCTGCATCACCACTGTATCACAGTTGTTTGGAAATCACTTAGTAGCAGTAGTAGTTTTATTTGTGTTTGGCACCCTTCCCCAGAGGCCCAGGGTGCTTTACATGGCATGGAGTCATCTCGCCATAGACAATAACTGCGTGGTAATATATGCTGCAAGCAAAAAAGCGGCACACACAAAAAAGGTTGGGAACAACAGTGACCCAGCTATGACAGTGAACCCCATTGAATACAATGGGACTTTTTGTTTTATGCTGGGGGCTACACCCCTGCACCCACCACATGGGGGGCTTCGACCCCCACACCGCCCAGACTTATAAATAACCAACTCCGGGGGGTTGTGGACTTCAGGGATGGGAAGAAAATCAGGAGGGGGAAATTACATTTTGAAAATCAATATAAAAAGTTGCAGCAGGAGCAGACCTGGCGGGAACCAAACCAAGGTCCCAGGTCTCCTGCTCTGTCATGTTCTGGTACCCTAGCCACTCCACCATGGGAGCAGCTCAATCAGCACCCCCAGCATACAGAAACTTGATTCCTCCAGAGGGTGTGTGTAGAGTGACAGGGTTAGCAGTAATTCCCTACCACTATTCTGCCTAGTGCCAAGTCCCCCAAGATTTCTTACCTAGCCCTAGGTACCACAAGGAGGCCCATGTTGCTGGAATGGAGAGGGGATGAGGACACAGAAGGGTGCAGGAGATCCATTAGATAGTCTGGACCCAACCCACGTAGGATCTTATAAGTTAGGAAGTCAACTTAGAAGGAGATACACCACTTTGCCAGAAGCCAGTGCAGTTCACGCAATGTTGGAGAGACATCACATGTCCTAGAAAGGATGGTCAGTAGCCTAGAAGCTGCCTTCTGCACTAACTGCAGGTGCTGCAGCATACCTCCACTGACCCCAAGGTAGGTTCAGGTGCTGAAGCCACTCATGATGGGACAATACTGGAGCTGGTGCTCACCAACAGGGACAGTGTTGCAGATACCAGTGTGGGGGTCACCTCAGGACCAGCTATCACTGTACAGTGCGGTTCAATATAAGGATGACTGCAGAATCGAACCACACAAAGGCATGGGTCCTGGACTTCAGGAGGGCAGATTTTCAAAAGGGGGCGAATTCCTTAGGGATGACTTGGCAGGGGGGATGAGCTGGTTGGGGTGGAAGAACAGTGGGGGAAACTAAAAAGGGCCACAGTGAAGGCAACAAACCTCTCCATCAAGCAAGGGAGCAAAAGAAAGAGGTAAACGAGATCAGGATGGGTCTGGAAAGAGGTGGTGGAAAAGGTAAAAGCTAAGAGGGTAGCATTCAGGAGGTGCAAGGAGATGCAGAGGGAGGAGGATAGGGAGGCATATCAGGAGAAACAGAGGAAAGCAGGGAGAACAATAAGAGGTGTAAAGGCGCAAATTGAGGAGAGAATAGCCAAGGCAGAAACGAAAGGGGACAAGACATTTTCTATGTATGTAAGTGAAAAAAGGAAGACCAGGGGTGGGATTGTCAGGTTAAGAAGGGAAGGGGGAGGACTGTGCAGAGAGGGAACAGGAAAAGGCAGACACACTGAACAAATACATTTGTTCAGTGTTCACAGAGGAAAGAGATGGGGGGGGCACAGAAATGTAACAGGAACATTTGTGGGAAGGAGGGAGGAGGACACTAGTCCGTTTACAGAGGAAAGAGTCTTGAAGGGACTCACAGATCTGAAAGTGGACATAGCAATGGGGCCAGATGGGGTTTACCTAATGGTACTGAGGGAGCTCAGGAAGGTACTGACTGAATCTCTGACAGTCCTATTTAACAGCTCATTGGAAACATGAGTGGCCCCAGAGGACTGGAGGAGGCAGATGTAGTCCACTTCACAAAAGTGGTAGCAGGGAGGAGGATGACAATTATAGGCTAGTCAGCCTGACTTTGGTGATGGGGAAATTAATGGAATCACTGCTGAAGGAAAGAATTGTGGAATATCTTGAATCCAGTGGGTTACAAGACAGGATTGATTCACGGGGTGGATGGAGGTTATGGCAAATGAATCTGATAGATTTCTTTGATTGGGTGACCAAGGAATTACATCAGGGTGGAGTAGTGGATGCGGCCTACCTAGATGCCTATGGCATTTGACACCATTCCACAAAGGAGACTAGTAAGCAAGCTGGCTAGCATTGGAGTGGATCCAAAGGTGGTTAACTGGGTAAGAAATTGATTAAGGGGTAGGTGGCAGAGGGTGTTGGTAAACAAAGTTCACTCTGAGGAAGAGAGGGTGACCAGTGGGGTGCCTCTGGGATCAGTGCTGGGACCAGTCCTATTTAATGTCTTTATAAGTGGCACTATGAAGGAGCTAGAAGGGAAGATCTGCCTCTATGTGGATGACACCAAACTCTGGAATAGGGTGGACACTCTGGGTGGGGCGGAAAGAATAAGCAGCAACCTGAGAAAACTCATGGATTGTTCAACGGTATGGCAGCTGGGTTTCAGTGAAAAAAAAGTGCAAAATAATACACTTGGGACACAAAAAACCCAGTGGCAGAATACAAAACGGGGGTGTGGTACTGACGACCACCAAGCAGGAAAGAGATCTGGGGGTGATCATATTAAATGACCTAAAGGTGGCCAGGCAGTGCTACAAGGCAGTTGGGAGGGCAAGTGGGATGCCAGAGTGCATAGGTTGGGGAATCACCAGCAGAAAGAGGGAGGTGGTGTTGCTTCTGTATAGACTGATGGTGAGATCCCACCTACAGTGCTGTGTCCAGTTCTGGAGACAACATCTCAGAGAGGACACAGACAGAGTGGAAGTGGTCCAGAGGAGGGCAACTAAAATGGTGCAGGGTCTGCATCCGAAGTCCTATGAGGAGAGATTAAAGGACCTAAATATGTATACCCTGGAAGAGAGGAGAGAGAGAAAGAGGGACAAGATAGAGACCTTTAAATACTTCATGCGGTAAACAAGGTACAAGAGAGAAGTATCTTTCAGAAAAAAATGTGCTCAAGGGAAAGGGGCATGATATGAAGCTGGAGTGGTGTAGATTCAGGAGAGATGTGAGGAAGTACTTCTTCACAGAAAGAGTGGCGGATTCCTAGAACATTCTTCCAGTGGAGGTGGTGGGGCCAAAAACAGTGGTAGGATTCAAGAGTGCATGGGACAGGCATAAGGGATTCTTAGGGAAAGGTAAGGGGGTGAATGGGTGTCAAGTAGAATCTGGGGTGATACTATAGGTGGGGGAAATGGGAAAGCTAGGCTGGCCAAGCAGTCTTCATCTACTGGCTAATTCTATGTTTCTTACAGAGTGTTGCAGTAGTCCAGCCTTGACATCACAAATGTAAGCACCAGCATTGCCAGCTCTCCAGGGGATATAAGGGATTTAATCCGGCTGATGTTCTGCAGATGATGCAAGCCACTCTGAAATACTGCTGACACCTGAACCTCAAATGTCAGCCCCTCATCCAGAATGATCCCCAGCTTTTCCTCCTTGATGGCAGCCAAGAGCCTAGAAGAACTGCGCTGAAGCCCTCTGTCCCTCTCAGTAGCTACCACTCTCCCCCTTCAGCCCGGCTCGACTTCTAGCACTTCAGTCTTGCCAGGGTTGAGTCTTAACCAGCTCAATGACATCCAAATGTCAGTCTCAGCCAAGCATTTATTTAGCACCTAAACTGTACCTGGCGTCCCTGCTGCAAATGACAGGTAGAGCCGGGTGTTATCTGCATAGTAGTGAAACCCTCGCCCATACTGTGTAATGAACCCTCTCGGGGCAGCATGTACAATGTGAACAACATGGGTGAAAGGACAAGCCCTGGGGTATGCCACAGAACAGTGCCAAAGGGCATGAAGAGAAATTTCCCAACACCACCCTCTGTATCCTGTCCCTGAGGTAGGATTCAAACCAGCAGATAACTGCCAGTGAATCCTAT
The DNA here is from genome assembly GCA_016271365.2 of Neoceratodus forsteri. Classification (NCBI taxonomy): domain Eukaryota; kingdom Metazoa; phylum Chordata; order Ceratodontiformes; family Ceratodontidae; genus Neoceratodus; species Neoceratodus forsteri. The sequence continues at coordinate 89,803,337 of JADMNL010000026.1, read as the reverse complement.
GTACTCTGTTAGCCAATCCGATAAGAACCCATGGTCCATGGTAGCAAAAGCTGAGAAGGATTGTGTAGGAGTTGTGGGATAACAGATGGACCAGACACAAAACTTCAGGCTCAACTCACAATTTCTGTGTGATGTTTATTTAAAACAGAGGGTAACCTTAAGCAATAGCATAACCCTTCTTCAATACATCAGTTTGTAGCAACAGACTATGCATGTCCTTTCTCTGCACTTAGTCAGCATTGACTGACCCAATGATCTATTTCCTGAATGAACATTTTTCAGTCCCTATGTTTGTCTTGTGTGTTTGGGTGATGGGGAGCACAAAAAAGAAAAACTCCAAAAACAAGCTGAAGACAAAGAACCTCAGTGCAGAAGCACTGAAGCAAGGGTTATTCCAAAGGGCATTGTCAATAAAGCCAAGTTTCAAAGAAACACAGCATCACACATACCCCCCTAATGCAATGGGATCTATATGCAAATCACCATGAAATTTTAGGCTTGTTCAGCTTAAAGCAGGAATGCATGGTACCAAAGGGCCTCTCAAACAATCTGTAATTTATATGCATTTTAAATAACACAACTAACTTAATTTTTATAATACATTCCCCTAGTAACTTTTTACCTTTATCAAAAACACCTAGTGCCGTGGTATTTTCAACATTTACAGATTTCAAACACATAAGGCACGTACATCAAGATATGAGTAACACAGCCTTTTGTTTTACATCAGCTCAGAGATCATCGCAATAACCTCCCTGTACGAGGACCTGGGAGGGAAAAGAAAAAATTAAAGAGGACACTATAGCATTGTCAAGAAAGGGAAGGGGGTTCCCATAGGTGGCCAACCTTATGGACTAGAAATTGTAAAGGATAGATTAGGTTAAGAAATAGAAGAACTGGTGCAACAGATTAAGAAAAGGTCGATCCTCAAAAATGGCAGGATCTCCCTGTCACAAAGATAAGAACTGATTGCTTTCCTCTGTCTCTCACCCTGAAAAAAGCATTAAGCTCCCTGACCAGTGCAGTCTATGTGATGTGTTTAGACCAAAACCCAGACTGGAGAGACTCATAGATATCAAGGCGGTGAGATGTGCCTCAAGCTACTGCACAACCACCTTCACAATAACCTTACCCAAAAACGTCAGTAATCCTCCAGGATGTCCAGGTCCAAAGATGTTTTTTTCAGAAGAGGCCAGCTGTGCATCTTTCTATACAGCTGGGAAGAACCCCTTCGATAAGTAGCACTGGATAATCCCAGAGAACACCAGGCCCAGCTGCCAGACACAAATCACCTTTCTTTTAATGCAACTTTTTATTGTTTAGTGTTACAAGTACTTAGGATATACATATACAAATATCGAAAACATTGAAAAAAAATATAATCTTCAAAAAATGTACATTATTAACAACTTTATTATTTTTTGTATAACCAATGTACTATAATTTCATTTTAATAAATTGTATAACTTCCCTTTCCCCCCTTAAATAACAATCGACAAAGAAATATTAACTTTATTCAGGAGAGCTATTAAAATCTCTTTAAAGGAGGCAGGTCTTCTTGTATTTCCTTCCACGAAGTCCTATATATATTATCTGTATTGTCATCTATGTTGTAAATTAAGTTCTCAAATCCCATGGTTTCTTCGAATATTTTTTTTTACCAATTATTTTACCAGGTGAGACACAATAAGCTGAAAGCTTGTTTGCAGGTGCAACCTGGGAGCATGAGGAAGTTAAGTGATTTGCTCAGGGTCACACAGTGTGCACCTAGGGGGCTGTGGGATTCAAACCCAGGTCTCCAGATTTGCAGCTCAAAGCCTTAACCCACTGCACCATGCTGCCTCCAAATATATTCCAGCATTTGTTGCTTTCAAATAGGGGAAAGTTTTTAACATTCCATTTTTCTGGGATCAACCTCGTTAATGCCATAGTTTCTAATGAAAACATTTTGCAGTGTGTCTGGTTGATAGTGGACATCCTTGTCTAAGTAAGCAATAACCCATGACAGGGTGTGCGGTTATTGGGGATTAATGCACACCCAGGTGCGTTGTGAGGCATGAAGCCGCAGGCCAAGAGTCCTCACAGCAGCCGGGTGTGCATTAATCCCCAATAACTGCACAACCTGGAGCGGGTTATTGTGCTTATAAGATAGGCTGTTTGAAGAAAGCCAAAAAAAATTAAGAGAAAGTCCTTAAAAACTTTCAGAAATACAAGAAATTGCTATGTATCCTTCTGATCTGTCAAACAGTCCCCAACAACGCTTGCAGATTTCATTTCTGTGAGCACAAAAATGCCAGACATTTACTATTTCCATGATTTCTGACATTTGTTGTTCACAATAATGACTGTCCTGAGTATAATAATCTTAGCCACTGACAGGAGCCATGAAACAACTGTTGTCCCCCCTTCTGTCTGTGAGATGTGTCCTGTGTCAAACTGCAGCAGAGAGACTGAAGCTGTCATTGAGAAGCATGGACAGGAGAGGCGACAGACAACTGGACAACACATGAAAGACTGCGGGAGAGACAGAGATACAGAGAGAGAGAAAGAAAGCGAGAGAGACAAAAGGAGTTGTACAGTAAATACAGGTTACTCACCTGTAACAGGAGTTCTAGGAATGGTATATGTTGTTCATCCACACTATTGGCAGGTATCCTTGCCGCTTTAAATCTTGCCGGAAGGTCTTCAAGCTGGCTCCTCCCACCCACCCTGGTGGTAAAACTCTAGGCTCCACCCCATGACACCAGATCTGGCCCGCTGGAAGCTCAGGTAGTGCGTCGAAGCCAGGGAGGTTGGGTGGGTCGTGTGGATGAACAACATATACCGTTCCTAGAACTCCTGTTACAGGTGAGTAACCTGTATTTCTAGGGACATGGATATGTTGTTCATCCACACTTATTGGCAGACTCCTAGCAGTTCTCCGGGAGGAGGGAGGCAAGACGCACACCCCCTACTTAGGGAAAAGAGACTGGAGAACCGAGGCCCCAAAACCAGCATCCCGGCGTGACTCAAGGTCGATGTGGTTATGGGTGATGAAGGTGTGTGCTGACTTCCAGGTAGCAGCCCTGCAGATTTCCTGGATAGGAACATCCCTGGAAGCAGCCACCGATGCAGCGGTATGGCGGGTAGAATGAGCTCTTGTCCCTCTGGGAGGCTCCATGCCCTCCAACCTATAGCAGAGATCTATGCAGGAGGTGACCCACCTGCTTATCGTCCACTTGGCTGCAGGTCTGCCAGGTGCGGCTTCAGCGTGGGTGACAAACAGCTGGTGAACCTCTCCCAATTTCAGCCGTGCGCTCCTTATAGTAGCGGCGCCTTCTAGGGTCAGAGTATGGGCCTACTTCGACTCCCGAGGTGTGATTGGGGTGAACACCGGCAGAGTCAGCACCTGGTTAAGGTGAAACTCCGACACCACCTTGGAAGGAATTTCGGTGGGGCACAGGACAACCTTGTCCCTGTGGAAGACCAGGTAAGGAGACTCAATGGAAAGCACCTGAGCTCTCCCATCCTTCTGGCTGACAATAGCCACCAAAAAGGCGGTCTTCCACGACAGGTGAGAGAGATCACACCTGTGCATTGGTTCGAATGGCTTGCCCATGAGCTTTGCCAGTACCAGCAGTAGATCCCACGGAGGTGGAGGTTCTTGCACCGGAGAGGAAATGTGATCAAGGCCTTTGAAAAAGTGCCAGACCACCTTCTCCTGTGCCACGGACTGCTTCCCAGCCCGCACCCGGTAAGCGGAGATGGCTGCCAGGTGCACCCTTAGGGTCGTCGACCTGAGCCCTTGCTGAGAAAGGGACCATAAATAGTCCAAGATGCTTGCCAAGGAACAGGAGGAAGGGTCTAGGCCCTTGCCCTGACACCAAATGGAAAACCTTTTCCATTTGAAGGCATAGCATTTCCTGGTCGACTCCTTATGGGACGCCTCAACTACATTGAGGACCTCGTCGGAAAGACCCAAGGCCTGGAACTCTAGCCGCTCAGGAACCAGGCCGTCAGGTGCAGGGATTGAAGGTCCGGATGGAACACCTTCCCCTGATTGACGGAAAGCAGGTCCGGGCGAGCTGGAAGCTGCCTCGGGAGCCTGGAGCTGAGGCTGAGGAGATCTGGATACCAGCATTGCTACCAGAATCATCTGCGCCTTGTCCCTTCTCACCTTGAGAAGCACCTTGTGGATCAAGAGAAATGGGGGAAAGGCGTAGAAGAGGCCCAGGGTCCCCGGCCTAGAGAAGGCATCCCCCTGCAGCGAGCCCTGCTGAGGGGGGCGGGCATGGAACATCCTCAGCTTCGCGTTCTCCCTGGAGACAAACAGATCCACCTGAGGTGTGCCCCAGTGGGAGAACAGATCTTGTACTACCTCCGGCAGGAGAGACCACTCGTGGGACACAGCCCCTATCTGGCTTAGGGCATCGGCCAGGGTGTTGGAGGCTCCTACCACATGAATGGCTAGGAGATCCACCTCCAGGCTGTGCACGAGTGACCAAATGTGGAGAGCTTCCTTGCACAGAGGCATGGAGCATGTCCCGCCCTGGCGGTTTAGGTAGTACATGGTCGTGGTATTGTCCATCTGGACCTGAACCACTTGACCCCATAGAAACGGAGCGAAGGCGGTGAGAGCTAGGCGGACCACTCGGAGCTCCAGCAGGTTGATATAGCATCGGGACTCCCGCGGGGACCAGAGGCCGTGCACTCTGTGCTCCCCCAGATGGGCACCCCAACCCATCAGAGAGGCGTCGGTCGATAGAGAGACCGTCAGCTCGGGGTGGACAAATGGGATGCCCTCCTGCAGATGAGTTGGAATGATCCACCACTGGAGAGCGTTCCACAACCCCTGGGTCACCGTCACTAGCTGGTCCAATGGATCACAGCGTTGAGACCACTGGCTGGCCAGCCCCCATTGAAGGGGGCGCATGTTCCAGCAGGCCCAATGGACCACGCTGGTGCAGGCCGCCATGAGACCCAGGAGGCGCAGGAAGTCCCGGGCAGGGCGCGATTGCCCAACCAGAAATGATTGGGCAAAGGAGGAAAAGAACCTCAGCCCTGTCCGCCGGGAGCCATGCTCTGGCTCAAAGAGAGTCGAGCTCTGCCCCGATGAAGAGAATCACCTGCTTCAGTTCGAGTTCCGACTTGGCCTCATTGATGAGGAGGCTGACCTGAAAGCAAACCTGGAGGGCCAGATCTCTGGACCGCTCCACCTCCTGTCTGGAGGGGGCTGCTATCAGCCAATCATCCAGGTAAGGGTACACCCAGACCCCTCAGCGCCGCAGGAATGCTGTCACCACTGCTATGCATTTGGTGAAGACCCTGGGTGCAAGAGACAGGCCGAAGGGCATGGCTCGGAACTCAAAAAGGGATCCTTCCGCTCGAAAGCGAAGGAATCTCTGGTGAGACGGATGGATAGGGACATGAAAAAACGCATCCTGCAGGTTCAGAGAGCAGAACCACACACCGCGTTCCAAGGATGGTATTATCTGAGCCAGAGTGACCATCTTGAAGGTCCGAGACCTTAGGAATTTGTTTAGGTCATGCAGGTCGAGAATGGGGCTCCAGCCCCCCGTCCGTTTTGGGACCAGGAAGTACCTGGACACAAACCCCGGGTCTGAGGGAGGGTCCGCCACCTCTCTGATCTCCTCTTTCTTGAGGAGCAGAGCGATGTCGGCTCGGCGAGCAGACAGCGAGGCTGCGGACCCCAAGGCCCCCCTGGGGGTGACTGCTCGGAAGGGCGGGGCCTGCTCGAACTTCAGAGGCAGGCCCTTTCCTACCACTTCCAACACCCACCGGTCTGTGGTTATAGCAGACCAGGTGGAAAGGAAGTGGCGGAGCCATCCCCGGGGAACCTGGGGTGAGGTGACAAGGTTGGGGGCGACACCCCTCAACCCGTCACTCTACAGGCTTGGAGGAGAGACCGGCCGAGGGACCTCCTGGGCCTTTACCTCCCTGCTTCCTGGAGGAGGAAGCTGTGGGCTTGGGTTTGGGACGTCAAGCGTGAGCCTGCTAGCCCTGATGCTGCTGGGCCGGACGTGCCACGGCCGCAGATGGGCAAAGGGCTTGGGTTGCGGTCTCGGCCCTTGTCCCTGGGGATGAGACCCGAGTCAAAGTGGCATTGGACTTTTCGATCCTCGAGGTGGCCTTCCACTCCAGGGCCGAAGGTCAGTCCCAGGAAGGGACATCCACCAATTTGTGCTAGGTATCCGCTGTGAGGTGGATATCCTCAGCCATGCCCGATGGCGCATAGCCACTGCAGCCGCTACTGACCTAGCGCATGAGTCACCGATGTCCAAAGCAGTCTGAAGTTGCTGCTTGGCCACTGCCCTGCCCTGGTCCTGCACCTGCTTAACCGTGGTCTGCAGGTCAACCGGGAGATGAGGGACTACCTCATCCAGGGAGCCCAACAGGGCGTGAGAAAACTGTGCCATCAGTACAGCCGAGCTGGCCTGATGAAGGCCAAGGGAGGAAGCAGCGTAGACTTTTCGCCCGGCGTAGTCCAACTTCTTGGACTCCTTGTCGGGAGGTTTGTCCACATCCCTGGCATTTCTGGCACGCCGAAAGACACTGTCGGTAACTAATCCCTCAGCTGAGGGGTGTTCCGAGAAACCGGACAGGGAACCGGTAGGGACCGCATACTTCCTTGCCATCCTGGCCAAAGGCACAGGGCAGGAAGCAGGACGCTACCAGAGCTCCAAGGCCAGGCCTACAATGGCCTCGGCCACCAGAAAGGCATTCGTAGGAGAATCCCCTTGGTCCAATATCTCCATGAGGGGATACTTGGCCCGCTTGGATATGGGCTCGAGCTGCATCCCAGTGGATTCCGAGATGAGCCTAAGCAAACCCATGAAGGACGAAGGGCTATCGTCCAGTGACTGATCTCCCGAGGACTCCAAGTTGACCCGCCTGGAGAACAGGGAGGAATGGTTGTCGGACTCAGAGGAGTCCGCAAAGAGCTGCCTTGGGCCTGAGCCACCCTCCACCTGCCGAGGGCAATCGGGAGTGAGGGTGACAGACAGCCTATGGGGCAGACTTTGGGCCGACCGAGAATTCTTGGTCAGAGCCCCAAACAACGGCTGTGGAGGCGGAGGTTCCACTGGAATCGGTGGGGCAGCCAGTTTCGGCCGAGCAACAGGCCTGGAAGCAGGCGCCTCGGCTAAGGCGAGGGGTTGCTTCAGCCGCTCCGGTGACAGCCACTTGATAGCCGGGGAAGACAACGACGTCGGCTTGCTCCCGGACAGAAGAAGCTGTTGCCACATGAGATCCTCGTATCGTCAATGCAACTTGCGTCGAAGCCTCCCCTCGTCCGAGGAGGAGGATGAGGACGAGCTGCAGCGCCGCTTGCCACGGTGCCGAGACCAAGACCGCCTGTGACAGCAGGATCGGCTGGACCAAGAAGAAGTCCGAGACCGAGACCACGAACCTCGGCTTTTCTGAGGAGGGTACGGGGGTAGGGCGCGGGAAACCCGCCCTCTCCTCGGCTTGAAGGGCTCAACCATGGACTCTGGAATCGGAGGCACGGGCAAGTCCACGGACACCTCAACCACCGCCGGGGGAACTGGGGAGTGAGGGTTTTTGGCTTCACCGGTCGACAGCCCGTCCAACGGGTCGAGAAAAATCTCGACTGTGTCGACAGGAGTCTCGGTCAACTGACCTGATGGGGACACCATGAAGCCAGTGGCCGAAGCCGAAGGATCGACCGAAGTCGATGGTCGACTACTCGATGAGAGGGACCTCTCCTGCTCCCAAGAGCGTCGACGGAGGGACTTACCTTTGTGGTCCTTCTTCTTGGACCGAGAGGAAGGCCCGGAGGATGTTGGTCCCTCTCCCTTAGTGGAGAGGGAGAGGGAGAGACAGAGCTCCTTAAAAGAAGCTGAATAGGAGGATCCCAGGGAGAGCGGGATAAATGCCGCAGCCGAGGAAGACGAAGATGTGGCCCGCGCCGCCTCCTCCTCGAGGGTGATCATCTGCTCAAGCTGTTCCACCGAGCCCGCCACCGCGGAAACCGCCAACTGGGCCTCCTTCGACTTTACCGGAGGATAACGTTTTTCGTGTCGCCCAAGTTGTAAACGGGTGTCACGGTCTTCCAGGACATAGGCCGAAAAAGAAGAGCACAGGTCGTGAAGCCTCGGGTCGCGCCCAAGGCCCAAGCAAAATTTCGGGTAAACCGAAGAAATAGAAACCGGTCTTATACGCAGAGCGTTAAGGAGGGAACCTGAGCTTCCAAGCGGTAAGGAAGATCTGAAGTCATGGGGCGGAGCTGGGAGTTTTACCACCCGGGTGGGTGGGAGGAGCCAGTTTGAAGACCTTCCGGCAAGATTTAAAGCGGCAAGGATACCTGCCAATAAGTGTGGATGAACAACATATCCATGTCCCTAGAACAGACCGCTACTTCAGCATTCAGCTGTCTCTTCTCTCTCTCTGTTTCTTCCCCAATATGGTGGTGACATGATTCAGTGGCCACCAAGGACCACAGCATTTGCTCTCTCTCTCTTTCTCTCTCTCTCTCTCTCTCTCTCTCTCTCTCTCGGCACTATGAGTCATATTCCCTGGCTGTCTCCCACTGTCAACAGCCCCTGCGGCATCATGCATGCAGAATAGTGTACAGCTTCTCACCTCCACATCCCTCACAGCGGGTGACAGCTATCTCTCGCTCTCTCCCTCTCTCCATGTTGCACATGCTCCAACTATACCAGCTGTCTCTCTCCTGATCCTCACTCCTTAACTTCTGTGCACCAGCAAGGGGGGAACCAAAAAACAATTCTGTGCACCCCTGTGTAGTGTACGAGAGACAGATGCTGAAACTGACAACTGACAAGTACGGTCTCTCTCTCCCTGCTGCTCTCTTAACTAGATGTTACGGGGATGGATATACCATCTCTACTAGGAGAAATGGAGATCCGCGGTCAAGTGGTTAGGAAGCTGTGACTACTGTGTGGGGAACTTGGCTGTCCATGAGGCAGTGTGTGGATAGTCCAATAGCACTTTGGGGGCCACAAGATGTTTAACAACCCACAGCTACCACCTGTGCTGTTAATGGGGGAATTTACTGGGGTGAAAATAAGTGATCTTCCACAATAACCCACGCTGACTGGTTCCAGGGTCCTTCTCACTGCATCGCCAGTAAAACATGTGACGGGAGTGGACAGGGGATATCCTTGCTGGAGCTTACTCGCCAGCTGCTGCACACTTGACAGCCCGCATTTCCGCTCTGACATCATAAGGAGAGCATGTTTGGGGCGAGTAACTCAGCCACAGGCTGACACAGGGGATAGATGTACACAGAACACTGCAGCAATTGCTTGAGGTGGCAGGTTGAGGATTGGGAACAGTATGAGATCCACGAGGCAGGCGGGTGAGAACTCATATAGTGGTGTGGGACACTTCTGTTATATCATAGGGCAGCACATTAGCAAAGTGTCGCTATCCGTACTTGCAGGTAGTGGGAGAATTAAATGGCTGTTGCAGAGGTTTTGCTCTGCCTACACAGGGAACAAGTTCAGCTTCTGAAGAGGGATTCTGCAGCCAGGACTGTTAACACCAATTGTGCGTTAACATCCATTAACGAATGGTCACATGCTCTGCTTCAGCCAATTACCATCTTCATTTACACAGCACATGTTATAACACCATTTAACATGTCAAATTCGCCAGTGAGAAATGAGTTAATCTGGAATTTGACTGTTTTATTATATAAACTTTTTATTAATATTAATGGGGGGTGGTAACTCTCAGACCTTTAAGGCTTCTAATCTAACATAAAATGTCTGTTAATTACGTCGAAGGCTTTACTTGCGTCTAAGGCTACAGCATAATCAATATCTTTCTTATACTTCTCCTGCACATTTATAAGCTCAGATATAGGCTGTAACTTTCTTGTAGGTTGGGATATCATACAACCCTTAATAAAACCATAGTAATTTCTATGAATGTGGTTCAGCAAATATGGATAAATTCTATTATTTATCTGTTTAGCTATAATTTTGTAATCAGAGTTTAATAAAGCTATTGGTCTGCATCTGTCCAGTTTATCTATTGATTTGCCGTCTTTATAAATTAAAATAACTTTGGCCTCCTGCATTGTTTTAGGAAGGTTTGCAGTCCCCCCCATCAATTCTTCAATTATTCTTGAAAGCCAGGGAGTTAAAACCTTAGTAAAGGCTTGGTAAAACTCATTTGTGAAACCATCAAGCCCTGCAGATTTTCTTCTAGGTAGAGAATTTATAGTAGTAAGGATTTCCATATGGGTGAATGGCAAATAAGTCTAATTGCATTGCTTTGAGATTAGCTCTTTTTATGCATTCAAAATATTTCTGATAATCCATATCCAGTTTGTCCAGATAAAGTTTTATAATGGTTAATGAAAACCGCTGCAATTATCTCTAGTTTTAAGAATCTTATTTTTGTGTTTTAAAGAAGGCATAATATCATGTTCTTTTTCTTTCCTGAATAACCCTGCTAACATTTTTCCAGATTTGTCTGTATGGAAATATTTGGCACTTTTTAATACTCCGCAGGTTTCCTGATTAATCTAATCGTGTTTATTAATTTTGAGAGCTGTGCATTCATCCACAAATTTGGTATAATCTTCCAAAATCAACTGATTGAGTTGTTTTATGTTTGAATCTAATAATTCTGTCTCCTGATTTTCAAATTTTAGTGGAACTAAATTATAGCCCCTCTCAGGGTTGCCTTAAAGGGGTCCCATAATTGGGGAATTGTAGTTTGTCCACTGTAGTTCTAAAACCAGTATTTTTTGGTAACATCTTTAATTAATAATATAATGTCCTGGGGCCAGATTAAAAAAACCCTGCCCCGGAGCAAACCCGGTTTGCATGGCGCAAACTGGGGTTTTGCACTAGTTGGCATTCACAAAAGCCCAGTTTGTGCCTGCAATTAGAGTTTGTGTGAGGGCAAAGTTTTGAGGGGGTTTCAGTGCAAGTGAGGGGGAGGGGACCTGCATATCCACATAGTCCCATCCACAAACCATTTTCTCCATGCAAAGGCCATTTGTGAAGGTCCCTTTCATGGAGAAAATACTACCATACCAGACCTGGCGGTAAGTCCGTGTGACCCTTGTGGTCTGCAGAAATACTGTGGTGGCTCCCCCCATCACTGATCGCTGTCCCTGTTATAATAAAACAAATCTCCCTGGTGGTCTAGTGATCCCTCCCCTTCCCCAATCAGCGATTTCCAGCCCAACATGTAAATATAGCACACATTCCCTGGTGCTAGTGGCCCTCCCCATCAATGACTGCCATCCCTGTCATAATAAAACAAATCTCTGTGGTGGTCCAGTGGTTCCCCTTCCCCTGTTTTCCAATTGCAATTCCCATATCATAAAATATATTCACGGGCAGTCAAGTGGTTTCTCCCCCCTCTCCAGTTCTCCAGTCACCATCCCATATAAAAACATTTATTCCCTGGTAGTCTAGTGTCTCCAGCCTGCAATATTAAACCATATATCCCTGGTAATCTAGTGGTCCCTCCTTCCTCCCCCATTTGCTGATCACCATCCCGTTCTAATGAAATCTATTCCCTGGTAGTCTAGTGGTCTCTTCCCCCTCCCCTGATTGTCAATTGCCATCGCCATCCCCATGACAACTGAAAACAAACATTTCCTTGGCGGCTAGTGGGCCCTACCCCCAACCCGATCACCCGCCCGGTACCAAAGTAACCATTCCCTGGTGGTCCAGTGCCCCCCCACCTGAAGCCCTGCCTGGAATAGACATACACATCCCTGATGGCTAGTGGTTCCTTCCCCATCTCAATCCCCTGTAGAGCCCACATTCCTGTATCTCCAGTAGTCTAGGGAACCCCCCACCCCAGCAGGTAGTGTACCACTACCCTGTTTCCCCCCCATCCCGACCGGGCTGGCAACCAGCACAGCCCCCTTCTTGCCACCATGGTTGACCACCAACTGAGCTCTCAACGAGTGTGTACTATATAAAGTATGCTCGCACTGAGAGCTCAGTCAGTGGCCAGCTGTAGTGCTGAGTTGTTTTTTACTGGGCATACAATTTGCAATGGGGGGGCACAAGAGACTACATGGACACAGGGCTGCCTCTGGGGCAGGGATGAGGGTGCAAACCTCTTTTGCAGACCATGTAAATGGGTCCATAATAGGCATGCAAATGTTCAGCCAGTGTCTTGCATGCCCAAATGGGCTCATTTGCATGGCTGCTTTTATGAATACCAAATAGCACACTGGTGCTATTGGTTGTGGGGCCATTCACAGGGATGTAGGTCAGGGCTGTGCTAGTGGGGTTAGATACAGCGGTGATGGGGTTACTGCTGACTCTACCTAGCACTATTCACAGTTAGATAGCGCTGTATGCTATCCGTCTGTGAATAGCATTTTGTAACACCTGGGGAATCTCTAAGTGCAATGCAATATTGCGTTGCACTTTTCGACGTTTTGTAAATATGGCCTCTGATGTTTCAATAAATTATTATTAAAAATCTATTGATAGTTGTGTTTTCTTTCTGGACTTATAATCAGACACAACTCACCTGTAGTCTTGTCAGGGGTGTATCCAGTTCACAAAGAGTTGGCCGCAGCTCAGAGTTCATCCACTCTCCTCTTCTGTCATCACCAGTTGAAACTCTCCTCATGATCACTGAATGCATCTGAGCTGCATAGGCTCAACGGATCCAGGAGACACTGCACCTAGGAGTCAAGTCGGTGCAGGTAAAGGGAAAGCAGCCCCAATTGATACAAACAACCAAAATACCACACTCAGGAGGATAAGCAGAGCTGTCTCAGAATGGGAACACGAAGTCCAGTTTCCATCAACCAAATGTGAATTTATTCAGTACTGACAGCCCAAATAACAAAAATAAGAGTGACTTCAACCACAATGAAGTTACCCCAGCACTTTGCTTAGAGGCACTTCCTCAGGAAACCTCCTGAGGAATTTCCACTGAGTGAATCACTGAGACAGCTCTGCTTGTCCTCCAGAGTGCAATATTTTGGTTGTCTGCATAGGCTCAGCCCTGCTGGGCTGCCACAGCTCACGTGTAGAGATCCCAGCCTGAATAGAAGACACACCATCTGAGAAGAATCAAGCAAACTCCTTGTGTTTCCTGGGTGAAATAACTCTTGCAGATGCCAGACTGGCCAGATGAAGTAGCCGATCAATTCTTCCCAAACAATCTCCTAGACATAAAGCCTGCCTTTTTCTGAGTGATTGCCCTTTGATATTCACCATAGTGAGTATTCAAAGCCAGTCTGTACTCCTGGACCTGAATCTCCTTTAGCAATGCTCCAACCACTTCCCCTTGTCTTCCTCTCCTTTAGCTCACCTTTATACCACAGTGAGCTGAGGCATCAAACCAGACAGCATGCACAAGTAGGCACCATGTGATCGAAAGCTGCCCTGCTAGCCCTGTTATAGGCCACCACAGTTCCTTTGGTCCCGTGGTACATACCTCCACCACACCCAAGATATCCAGCACTACCAGAAGCTTTTCTGGCTGTAGCGTCTTAAGGGGTGGTTCTGTACCATCTCCACAGGGGGTGGACTACAAGGGGGGACCCTGAAGGAGACCCTGATATTGCAGTGATCTGACCAACTGACTGGATCAATCTCAGGCTCCTCAACCTTGAGCCCAAGAGAAAATATCAAATCCAAGGCATGGTCATGTTGATGGATTACAGAAGTAACAACTTGTGCGAGACCCAGGGATTCCATACCCTGGAAGAAATCTTTCCAACATACGCGACTTCATCATCAGCTCAGGTATCGAAATTGCCCAGAATAAGCCATCTAGGTGATGCAAATACCCTGTCGGTGACAAAGTCCTTGACTTCCTGCATTAAATCCCCCTCATGCCCCAGAGGCTGGTACATGAGGAGGATTCTGCAGCCTGCACCTCGACTCCCATGTACAGCCACACATTCAAACAATGAGATATTCCTTACTGGGTGCACCACCAGGTTCAGCTCAGATCTAAAACAGATGGCTACCCCCCTCCCCCAGCAATCCTTCCTCGGGCAGTGAGCTATAGAGAATCTGACTGGGACAGCTGACTGTAACTTTGGGTCAGCACCATCACCAAGCTAGGTCTCCATGATGCAAGCCACGTTGACAAGGAATTTGAAATTTAATGTCCACTATAATAGCGGTCTTATTCCTCATCAGTCTAGCATTGCATAGCACTGCCCAAAGAGGATGAGTAGAGATGGTAGACCTCCCCTCAGCTACCTGTCCACTCTGTCTGGTGGGAGCCCTGGCTATGGGAACGAAGCATGTTTGGCCTCTCTTCAGCTCCCATTTTCCCCAGGGAATCACCTGGCCCTTACTATCCTAACACCCTCTCTGTCAGCCTTCCCCAAGTACACCACACAACCTCCATGTCTCCTGCCAAACCACACTTCTATGTACTGACGATATACAGGGTCTAGGAAGAGGCACAGATCACAGAGAAGGGACAGGGAGTAGCTTTGTCTAGGGCGTTGCTGCTGAAAACACATCCCAGAATCAGCACACTTATCTTTAACAAGATACAGTATCCATTAAAATGCCCCCCCAAAAGTCCCACAATATAAAACTACCCTAAAAATAAGTAACTTAATAAAATTAATTGATACCCTGCACCCCCACACAAATCAATAACCCCTCACTTTGAAACACACCATTAACATCCTAAGAAAACAAAAATTACCTAACACTCATTCCATCACACAAACCTATATTATATAAAATATATCACATCTAGTTTCTGGTTGTCACACATTCACTCATATACACCTATCCTATACCACACTCAATCCAGTCATTCACTTAAACATCAAATAAGCAATAACAACAGCTGACCCAGTGGCATGAAGGGCTGAGGCACTGGACGCCTTACCTCCACTCATGCCGGTGACCCAGATGCGGGAACAGACCATGGTTGCTCATGGGCTGGCCGGGGGAGGGAGAATTGAGCATCCTAAGAGCAACACTCCTCCCTCAGGGAAGGGGGACACTGAGTCCTGCTACTTTCGTGTCACCTAGCGAGACCCATGATAATGCAACCCCCATGTACCTCAAGATGTATGTGCATGTTTGCGTCATGCACAGTACCCTGCGGGCAGAAAAGGGAGAAAACCACCCTGGCTTGCTTGTCACTCCCGGCAGGCCCCACACAACCCAACATGGCAGGCCACCAGCCAAAACAGAGCTCTGTGTAAGATGTGGTTAACCTGTATGATCAACTTTTTTGTAACTACCACTGCATGTCCACAAGATGGGTCAGTGATGGGGCTGGAGGGATGCCACTAGGACCAGGAGATGCCAGAAGAAAAACAGAAATAAAAGTGAAAAAAAATAGCAATAGTAAAATAGATGATACAGTCAGAAAATCAGTAACACATTCTTGGGTACAATTGCCCAATTAATAGCTCCAGAGAATACAGTCTTAATAAATCCGAAGAAAATTCACTTAGTTTATGAAGACTTGGCCCCAGTGCCGTAGAGCTCCATGTTTCTGCTCTCACCAGAATAATCAAACTGTACATTTGCCTCACTGCAGCAGCTTGAAGGCAGCTCTCTCTCACTGCAGCCTTCAGACACAGTACAAGTTGTAAGGAAATTAAAGGAATGGCTGAGCCAGAGACTCTCTCACCACTCACAGACCTGTTATAGTCACTGTCAACTCGGCGCCTGGCTCCACTCCAAACTTGATCTCCAGTTACTGTTCTCAGATATTGTATGCTTATCTTGTCTGTATTCCCTTCCCCCCGGGTAGCACCTGGAAATGAGCTTTGGCTCAGTGTGCTTTTCCCAGGCCTAAATCACAAGTAACTTGCGTGAGATGTGTTTTCACAGTTGTGGAGCAAAATGATGTTTTAGACAATATATTATAAATGCCACATGTCATGTTTATAAGGGGAGTCATAAAACGATCTTGTCTAATGAGTATCTTGAAAATTTGGGTTCAAAATAAAAAAAAAAAATATATTATAATTTTAAAGAACTTTGTGCATAGTGCCAGTCTCATCCCAGTGGGTATGCTTTGTGATCCTGTGCCAGTGACCTGAGTTTGGAGGCTAGCTTAGTGACCCAGCTACACAGGGTAAGGGTGCTGGGATGGCACTGGTATGCAACAACCCCCCAGACAGGGAATTCTAGAGAATTAATGCACACCCCAGGTGAATTGGAAGGCATGGGGTCAACGGCTGAATGACTTTCAATGCACCCTGGAAGTGCACTGATTCTAAAGAAATCCATGCGCTTGAGTGGGTTATGGAGGAAAATACATTTTTTTAATGGAAAAAAGGTTTTATTTTCCTGTAGTTAGGTTGTTGCTAGGTAGACTAGGTGAGTTTGGTAACAAAGGCCATGTAGCTTTGAATGAACCTGGGAACTGCATTTATTTTGAATAAACTATGCCCTGTTGTGGGTTTTTGTGCCTAAAAAGTGGAAAACATTTTTATTTTAGTGGAAAAAGGTTTAATTTTAATTTAGTTAGGTTGTTGCTAGGTATATTATGGCAGGTTAGTTACAAACTGTGCAGTTTCCAGGAAAATAATTAACGGTCAGGTGCTGTGTTTTAACCAAAGAAGTTGTTTGATTTGGTCATTTTTTTATACCCCATTTTATAAGAAATCTTATAAAATAGATAAAGGAAACCCAGACCTATGATTGGTCAGATGTGATCACATGACCGTGCGTTATTCCAGCACAACAGCACAGGTCAGAGATACTTAACTCGCTGAACCTCATTACTCAGTTTTTAAAATAAAATGCAGGGGATCCATTTTATAATTGCAAAAAGGCACTCCAGGTCTTGCGTAATTGTGGGATAATGGCACTTCCCAGGCATGTAAGGTACTCTGCATTGCCTCATGCCTCACTTTCTGCAGCATGCTGTTATCAAATAGCAAGACTCACCCTATCATTCCTTATTGCTTAATCGCTACATACCCCTGTTGTATAGTGAGGCATGAGGCCACCATGTGAGTGCCTCACATCACCTGGGGAGTGCAGCGACTATAATTTAATGCAGTGCAAATTCTGGAGTGTATTATTGCACTTATAAAATGGATTTTTAATAAATAAAATACATAAAAGGAAAGCAAACCTGTAACTGTGCAGTAAGCAATATTGTCACACGGTCACGCTATGGGTCTCAGCCAATCATAGCTCTCTTGTTTAATCTTGTTTTTAATCAATTGTGGCAGTGTAGAAACATAGAAATTGTCAGCAGAAAAGGTCTGCTTGGCCCACCCCGTCTGCCCAGATTTTACCTGCCTAGTCTATCTCTGCAGACCTTACCAGGTTTCATCGACCCTCCCCATCCCTGCTTATTTACCAATATTCCCTTATGGCTATCCCATGCATGTTTGAAGCCCCCCCTCCCAACTGTTTCTGCCTCCACCACCTCTGCTGGCAGACTGTTCCTGGTGTGCACCATTTTTTGTGTACTGTCCAAGCATTTGGATAGTCTAGTAGATTGAATATCTGCAGGATTATATTTTTTTATCCACATCTTAATCCCACTGTCATCCTTTGTTTGGCATTACTACAGGTGACCATGTTGCTTGACAAAGACATCATAGGCATGTTGTGTGGCACAAGGATGAAGAGGCACTTTGGCTGTTGTGCTGATGAATAAATTTATATCCCCCCTTTTCCTCCCTTCCCTCCATCCTCCCATGGGCACCTCAGCTAGCCCACAGATCCACATTGACCCTGCGTATGAGGCAGGAGTGCATGTGCCCTCCCTACTCCCATTGGCCCACCACAGGGGCTGCTGCAGGAAGTGATGGACAGCACTTCCCTCTCCCCACAGCCAGGAAGCCCTGCCATCAGCAGTACCCCAACAAGGAACCATCAGACTGCAGGGAGCCTGAGCTCACTCTTAAATCCAGGTCATTTGCATGGGAGTGCTATGCTGGGTCATCAGGTTGACCTTTGCACAGCCCCAATGATACCCCCCTTTCATCCGAAGGGGGGCACGGACATCAAAGTCTTCTTTTAAATGGTAGGGCCATCAGTCACTCCGCACAGCAGTAGGGCTGCCATTCATGATGCCAGTGACTGAGGTTCAGGAACAAGCCTTGGTCATTGGGGGATTGTCAGGGGGGTGGAGGAGGAGGATCCAGCATCCCAGAGGAGGCACTTCTTCTCCGGGGAGGGAGAGCTGCCAGCTCTGCTGCACGACTGCTACCTGGGTGACCACAGATGGCAGTGCAGTTGGAGCTACACTGAGGGTGGGAAGCATGCAGGTGGGTGCCATGCCAAGCACATACATTCTCATGCTTACACACCCCTGCATGTGGGCATCCTGTGGGGGGGGGACCAGAACAGCAGACAAACAACCAGCATAGCAAGATAAACTGCCGACACCTCACAGGTCCCACACTGCTGACCCAGGTGCTGAGCAGTTGGATCCATTTGCAGCTGGTTGAGTATGCTTCCTGCCGCCCCTGCCATGGGGGGACAGTAAGTCATGGGGGAGCTTGGAGAGTGAGACCAGGACAAGCCAGGTGACAAATCTGGGAGTGTTCTGCCTGAAGGGGGCCAGCTGGTCTGGGAGAATAAAGGAAATAAACAAAATGGTTAAATATTTTTTTCTTGTTAAATACTGCCTTAATTGTGAATGTGTTTTTTTTTTCTATGTAATATGCCAGATACAGGTTCATCAGATTCCCCCGGAGCCCTGCCCCCCAAGATACTCCATCAAGCCCACCTTTACCACATGCAGTCACAACACTCCCTTCCAGGCTCCTGAGGTCCTCCACATTTGCTGGTCCTTCAGGCCATCCCTTCCCTGGGGTCTCTCTCTCTCTCTCTGTCTCTCTCCAGCTACTAGGGTGAGTTAGCTTGCGAGAAATACAGAATGTGATGGGGACAGAGTTCAGTTATTTGTTTCTGCTCCTCCATCCCCTGGTCCCTGTGGCACCCCCCAACCCTGGTCACTGACCTTCTCATGGACTTACCAGTTACCTGCCCCTTACCCAGCACCACACATGGTGGTGGGTGGCCTGCCATGTTAGCAGTGTGGTGCCTGCAGGGTGGGTGCCAGATAGGGCTATGGCCTTTCCGTCTGTTTTTTCCTTATGCGGTGGCAGCATGCAGTGACGCATGTGTGTGCTGGTGTGCCTGCATGCCAGAGTCTGTCGCATTTCTTCCCGTTTTGATGTGCCCACATGGGCTACTGCCTTGCCTCTGCTTGGTGGCACTCTTGCATCAAATCGCAGGATTCTCCCCCCCCCCAACCAGACAGAGGACAGCTGTCTCTGGGATGCTCAGTCCTTCCTCCTTGGCCAGACCCCTCACCGGCATCACGAGCGGTAGCCCTATCACTGCTCTGATGAGTCGACTAATTCTTCTGGATTCTGAATTTGAAAGTTGGCCAGGTTCGGGGAGTCTGATTTATTACAGATATATTATATTAAAGTTGCCAGATTTGCACATGCATCGAAGGCCTCGGAAACATCTTGTTCTTGTCAGCTGGAGGCAGCAAAAACTTTTGAGGCAGCAAAAACTTAGAACGTGTGATATTTGATTGTCCCTGGTATTTTAAACCCCAGAGTACTTGGGTCCTCAGTATCCTCTCCAATTTACATGAACTATCCAAGGATCCTCTATTTTTTTGAATGTCTGTTAATGACATTGTAATTGTGAATAAAATTGCTAACTATTTTCATATTGTATACAGAATTTGAAGGAGTAAACCCGTCATATGTTTTTAACTGTTTTTATTCCTTTTGTATACTTGCATGTTTCACATATGAGGAATTCTTTTGATGTTCATTTGTATCATGGTGCTGTGATGCTGAACAATAAAGCAACTGAATTTAAAACTAGAACTTATTTTAGAGCCAGGTGTCCCAATCCCTAGTACCCAGACCAAAACATGCAGTTTCAAACCCCTCCACCAAGTCATTTGGGGAGAAGGGAGAAAGCAAAACATTTGCTGGTCATGGGGCACATGGGAGGTTTATGTGCACCCTACAAAATGAAGCCAGGAGTTTTCTGACTTAACGAAAATATGGACTTCTAGGTTGTTATACTGATTGCTTCCTTTTATACAATATGAAAAAAGCAGTGTTAAAGATTAAGTCGGCAACAGAATCCTATGGAGACAAATTGTACTAGTGATATTCGTGCTCTTGAGAAACATTGCTATTATCGAAGGTCTTTGATTCTGTAAATGCAATTTACTTTAGAACCTGAACACAAGCCAGGAGAGGTTGTGTGGTTCAATGTTATCTCTGGCAATGATGCATCAGCCTGGAGCCGAGTGTGTACTGTTTCATATTAGCGGTTTCATAAAAGCAATAGCCTCTAAATGGACCTAAGTGCCTTTGTTAGAAACTGCTTTTAAAACACACCTCGGCCTGGTCCTTGGCACTCATCGTACAGCAGACAATGATTGCCTCATGCAGTATACACTGCTCTCCAGTGTAACAGAGGGGTACAGGGGCTGCCAGGTATCTCTTGCTGCACACATAGCCAAGGATGAGGAAAATTAACCTGCACATGGGTGTGGACAGCCATTCCTCTAATTACCTGGCATAAATTCTGACTGAATACTTGTTCCCTGAATAAAAAGCAGGGCTGGTTAATAGGGGATTAGCCCCGGTCTCAACACGGTCATTTGTTTCAAGTTGCCAGTGTGACAGTCAATCAAACAATCTCACTGGCCGAATCCAAATTTCAGCTAATGTCCCTAGACATTTTTCTGCCTTCATCTGTCCCAGGGCCACTTGCAGTTCTTCATTACCTATAGGTGCCAGGAGGACTTCCTTGGCCTCCTCTTGTAGATGTTGTGGGTAAAGGTGGTTCAGAAAGGAGGTAAGCTGCTCCACAGTTGGGGGTGGGGGTCAGCTGTGTATAAGTTTTTTGTAATATGCTGTGAAGTGCTACTATATGGACCCTACATCCCTGGTGGTGCTCTGCATTTCTGGATGTCGAATTTATAAGATGGTGTCCCACTGTCTAAAGCCTCTCAGTCTATTGGCAAGCAAGCTCTTCGGGGTCCTCCATCACAGTATTTTCCTGAGAGATCACAGGGCTTTTTCTGTTTGCCCTAACGCTACTGTAGGTCACTCAGCTGCTTGTTGATCTTTGCAAGTTGTGAGGGGTCTGCTAATGGGGTCATCGGGTCTAACTCTCACCCATTCCATTTGTAAGGAAACTGAGAGGGTACAGTATAGGAGAATGGGGTTAGGCCCGACGACCCCAAGGCGCACCCCGATGACTGTTGCTGTGTGAAGAGTAGGGGGTGGGGTGGTAGGGTTAGTAACCCTAGCATCAAATTTCCAATCTTTTGCTGTAATAGAAACCCTAACTAATGCATTAATGGGTTTTTTGCAATGAATTTCTCTTCTTTTTGAGAAAGTGTAATGCTACCCATATGTGGTTATCATGCATACATACATAATTGTCTCTGATTTTCGTGAGGGAGCCCAGAGCCCAGGTCCTGAGCTCCCATCTATTCATAACTATAGAGACATTGTAATGAACTGTCATCTTCCTCTGGGAGCTCAGGACCCCCTGTAATGCATAATGGAGGGCTCTGTGGTCCCATTATTGCATAATGGTATCCATATCTGGAGGGCCCTGCACTCCTATCTACCCATAAGTATAGAGACATAGCACAGGCCTACAGACATTTCAAGTACCCCTTATGCTGCAAACATGGCAATATTTCAGTAATCATAGAAACTTTGGAAAACATTCCACTGCAGTTGTAATCATGACCTGACAACCTGCAGTCATGCTGAGTACTGTATTAAGCTGTGCTTAGTAAAAAATATGTATCTCAAACCATTTTTGATATATATTCACCGAAAGGTAGCGTGGCTGCCACTATGTTATTCTATGGGAGATTTCGAAAATTCAAAATACTATAACTATGGAACCGATGTAAATATTTTCACCAAACCAGCAAAGGCACATCTGCCATGCAAGCCCTTCCTATCCTGCAAATTTCAGCCCAAAAGTCCTAACCGTTGTTTTGCTATGAAGTGGCGAAGAAACTGGGTTTTTTTTTGGGGGGGGGGGAACTTTCGCAAATTTGCAAACATTTCGCAGAAATTTTGCGAATGTTTCATGAAAGCTTTCACAATTTCACGAAAGTACTTTTGCAAATTTGTGAAAGTTCCAACGGAAAAATTGAGAAAACATATTTCCAGGCAATATTTTGAAAAACTAATGTCAGGATTGTGTTCATTGGGCCCCAATTAGGTAAACACAACTGTTGCTGTTTACCAAGGGGCAGTATTTTTTGAATTACAGCATTTTTATCTGTCACTAACTGAAAACAAGATGGCAGCAGCACAAAAGTACAAAACACATTTACGGCAGTGAAAAGTGCTTTTGCGAAAGCTTTCATGCAGGACATATATTTTTTTCCCATAGGCTATAATGGAAAACTTTAAACTTTAATAACTTTTGAATGTTCATATATTTTCGCCAAACCTTCAAAAGGCACATCAGTGACCCATACCCCATATACCCTGAAAATTTCAAACCAGAACCACAAACCATTTGGGCTGTAGCCCCGATCAAAGAGTTTGCCAAAAAGTGAGGATTTTTCACACTTTTTGGCACTCCAAAGCTCCTCAACCACACATCCAACCAGAACAAAACTTGCTAGATCTAGAGATCTATGGTACCATACTGAGCATATGTAATTTCAGGCAAATTGGATGAATGATTGCAAAGCTATTAAAGTGCAACTATTTGGGTTTAACATAGAAGTGGTTGCGCAACCCTAACTAGAGTGCCACTACTGTGGCACTATATATATATTTACCAAAGGGCACTATTTTTTGAACTACATCATTTTATCCACCTCGCTAACTGAAAACAAGATGGCGGCAGCATGAAAGTAAAAACCCAAAGCTTGAAAGTAAATAGTGCTTTCGCAAACATTTTCGTGGTGCACGTATATTTTTCTCATAGGCTATAATAGGGTATGAAAAAGTTTAATAACTTTTGAACAGATTAATATTTTTACACCAAACTTTCAAAAGGCACTTCCCTGACCCAGTCCCCATATATTATAAACATTTCAGACTAGACATACAAACCGTTCAGGCTGTGGAGACAAGCAAAGGATTTCAAAAAGTTGAGGATTTTTCACATTTTTTCACACTCCGCAGCTCCGCAACTGCAAATCTGACCAGAATGAAACTTTCTAGATAAAGAGATCTATAGTACCACACCACCCATGAAAATTTCAGGCAAATTGGTCAAACGGTTACAAAGTAATTGAAGTGCAAAATTTTGGGTTTAACATACAGTAGAAGTGGCCATGCATCCCTAACTATACTGGTCCTACCTCAAACTTTGCACTTTAATATCTTTTCAACTGTTCAACAGATTTGCAAGAAATTGTGCAACTAAAGTTTCAGGGGGTAGATCTCTTGATGTGACAAGTTTCGTTCCAGTCAGATGTGCAAATTCCAAGATGCAGATAGCAAAAAAAACATTAAAAAATTGCTGTTTTTTGCTGTTTTTTTGTCTGTGCCTTGCACCCAGATGGCTTGGAATTTTGGTCTGAAATGTTCCGGGTGGAAAGGGCTTGGCCCACAGATGTGTCTTTCACTGGTTTGGTAAAAAAAAAAACTATTAATCTGTTCCAAAGTTATTAAGATTTAACACTTCACTTCTGGGCATGCTCAGTATAGTCTTTTGGATAGCTGCTTGGAACGAAAAAAGAATTTGGTCCATACAGAAAAGGTTCCTTTTTTGTATGGCTGCCACTTTGTTTCCATTAAAAAACAAATTAAAAAAACACAAAAATGACATCCTGCTGAGACACAAAGACACATATCTTGCTTGTTTAGCTAGATTCTGGTGTTTGTTTTTTAAAATGTTGCCACAAATATGTTTTCTGGACACCCAAAATCCAGGGTGCCCAGCTTAGTGAAAGGAGCCGTTCACCCATGTTCTGTATATGAGAACAGTGAGACTTTCTTGAGTTCTGCAGCCGCAGCTGGAGATCGTGCTGCAGGCTGCTCTGACAACAGTGAGTCCACATTTCCCTGGTGTCTAGTGGTGCCCCCCCCATTGTCGTCTCTTTATGTATGTAACGTTGCACTGGTGTCTAGTGGTACCCCCACTCTCCCATCAAAGGCCCCATATTTTTATAATGTTTCCCTGCTGTCTAATGGTGCTTTCCACACTTCAGTTATTGTCCCTTTATGTATCCCTGGTTTCTAGTGCCACCCCCACCCTCTGATCACCATCCTCTTATGTATTATGTTTCCTGGGTGTCTAGTGGCACCACCTTTATCCTCTGATAGCCATCCTGACATGTATTCTGTTTCCCTGGTGTCTAGTGGCACCCCCCTACCCTCTGATTGCCATCCCCTCATTACCCTTCTCTGTAATAAAAGAAAACCGTCCCTCAATGTTTTTTTGTAAATTAAATCTGTAAAAAGGAAAATGGTCCCTCACTGATCCAACCTCCTGACCCTGACCTCCCACTGAGCACCCACCACCCTGCACATATCCCGGGGCAAAGATCCACTTTTCAGTCCAAGCCACATCTTGCTGCTGGAACCGATAACTGCAGCGTCAGAAACTAAGGTAAGTGTGGTTCAATGTATTTCAATGGGGTTTTGAACTTTGATGCATATCTTTGTCATTTTGGCATATTTTGACCCCAAATTTTCAACATGGCCTTTTAGCGACCCCACCTTATGATGAATGGTGGTGGAATTATGCAAATCAAGCCCAAAAGGCAATTCCATGGTTGCTTGGTAAAATCACCTTTTGGGTGGCATTTGAACATTTTCACCACACTTGTTCATTAGGTGGGGTCATAAGCAGGCTACGTTGAAATTCTGGGGACATAACATGTAAAAATGGCAAAGTTATGCGCAGACATTGAAATTTACTAGGCTCACTCATAACTTTGGTAATTTTAAATATTTTGACCCCAACTTTTCAAGATAGTCATTTTTTCACCCCACCTCATGAATGTGACAGCTGCCATTTTCAAATCCTGGCCAAAATATGTTTTCACACCTGTGGCACGGAACAATGTTTCAATGCCATGGAATCATGTTTTCGGTGGGGATTTGAAAATTTTCACTTCCAGGTTCATGAGGTGGTGTTATAAGAAGGCTTTGCTGACAGTTTGGTGCACAAATATGGTAAAACACTCAGGTTATGAGTGAACGTTGCAGTATTTCTATACAGTAAGAGCTGCAAACCTCTGGAATAAGCTCCCCTTCTCAATAATTTCTAGTGCAAACAAAGATAATCTCAAATGAATCTAGACAATTATATAAACACAAACAGAAATATGGAGTTTGTTACTCTGACTGACTAGGAGCAATTCTATGGGCCCTGGCCTTTTTGTTCCTCATTTACCTCATTTACCTAGTGATACTAGTGATATTTCAACGTTCACTCATAACTTCACTAGTTTTCACTATTTTGACTCCATACTTTCAACATAGCCATTTTCCACACCATCTCATAAATGTGACGTGTAATTTTTAAAATCTTGGATGAGATGTGTTGTCACACTTCTGGTGCACAATGACATTTCGGCCAGTATGCTATAAATGGTACATGTCATGTTTGTAAGGTGAATCATAAAATGAGTATCCTGAAAATTTGGGTTCGAAATTAAAAAAAATATATATGTATATAATTGTTAACAAACGTTGTGTGCAGTGCCACTCTTGACCCCAAAAGGTATGCCTTGTGATCCCGTGCTCGTGAGCTGTTTCGGGGTGAGCTCAGTGACCCAGTTGGATGAGGTGAGGGTGGGGGGATGGTGCTGTTATGCAGCACCTCTCCAGCCAAGGAATGAAAGGTGCAGGGTTGTCCACGTGGGCCTGGGTACCATAAAGTGAAGGCAACTATCCTCTTAGTATAGGCCCCTGGACCTCAGTACCCAGGGTGGCAGAGGGCCCTGCGCATTGGCTGGCAGATGCAGTCTTTGCCCTGTGCATCTGTATCTGCAACCACATGGACGTGCAAGGACCTCAGGGCCCTACGCTTCCACAGGCCACCAGCCACATGAATACTTCACATCCTTCACTGCACTGAAGTGCGGGGCCTACAGGATGGGTGGAGTCTTCTGTTGGCAAAGGGCATCAAGTTTCTGAAGGGATTTGCATGAATGAGGATATGATTCCATTATTTCAAAAGAAAGGAAATTCTTTGCAAAATACATTGTTAATTCACCAGTTAGGGTAACTTACTGCCATAAAACTATGGAAATGTGGTGTTAGGGTTTCCAACCTTAACTCCCCACCCCATCCCCCAAGCAGCAAAAGGAAAAAACATTAGGGTTTTGGGTCTCTGGAGTATTGATGAATCAGGGGTGGGGTCTTTCTTGGGGGTTGTCAACCCTAATGCCCACCCCTTTCCCTGAGCAAACAACATCACACATGATCTCCTTTCTTCGCGCAGGGCCCTCAGGTCAAAATCCCAGAGGTGGCAACCATCAGCAGTACCTTCTACAGAAAGACACAGTGGATTTTTACATTTGACATTAAATTACTACAAAAAGATGAAGGTCATGACTTTTGCCCACCACCAGAGCACTCACAAAAATTGCTGGTCCCAAATTCTTAACTCCCACCTAACCCCCCCCCCTTGAATGTGTAGACACATTCAAATACCTAGGCATCACCCTAGACCCTACCCTCAATTTCCACAAACATATCCATTTCCTCTCTACAGCTGTCAACACCAGAATTGGCCTCCTGCACAGGTACAAACATTGTCTCACCCCAGATGCCCTCCTACTATCTGTCTCCTCCTCAGTCCTCTCCCTAATTGACTATGGGATCCTTGTCTATGGGGCAGCTGACCCCATCTCCCTCTGCAGGATATGGCAATCTCTCAACAAAGCCTGCCACCTTATCCTTGGTTGTGACCGTACCACTCACACCTGCACTCTCTGTAACTCTTCAAACTGGCTTAACCTCGAAGATAGACTCAAGTTCCACACCTGTCTCATGGCCAAAAATATTTCTCTTGGCCCGTACCCCCCCAGGACTCTCAGCCCTCATAAAACCAGCTCCTGTTATCAGAAACACTTGGAGCTCCTCCACACCTCTGCTGTATGTCCCCAGGTGCAGGACCTCCCTATGTCAGAGATCCTTTAGCTATAGGGCCCCCTCCTGGATGAATACCCTCCCTAGCTCTATTGCAACAGAAAGTAAGACTGGCCAGTTTAAATCCCTTCTCAGGGACCACCTTCACTCAGCCAGTACCTGTGACTGCTACTGAATCTGCCTGTACACCCTGACACCCAGCCCCCCCCCCATTGTTGCACTCACTCTGTACCCACCCCTTGACAATGGTCTCTGTCTGGTTTCTTTTTATGTTGTCTTACGTGTGCAACGCAGACAACATATTGGGGTTGCTTGAAGTAGAAGAGAAGGTTTTGGAGGCACAGTCATGTTGTGGCCAGTGGCACCACTGCTTTTTAGGGCTGGGCTCCATGGCACGAATTAGATTGCACGCTATCTATGACAGCAGTTGCAAAATGTGCCATCAACCTGAAACATTTCAACCACTGCAATGAGGGAGTGACTCCTCATTGCAGGGCGTGCCTTGCCTGGTGTAATATTTCAATAAACATGGTGGGCGGCAGCTCGCTGCCTGCCATTCGCAGTCCCTAGGAAGCCGATGTGGGGGGGTGCCCAATCCCCCTGTCAGCATATGTGACCCCTTTACTGATGTGGTCTGCCAAGGGGGGGGCCCAATCCTCCTCAGCATCATGCCTCAGAACACAGATATGCTTGCCAATGGGGGGGTTCCCAATCCCCCTATCGGCATGTTAACCCCCCTCCCCATTTTCCTGCCACTGTCCCACCCTGATTGTGTGCTACACTGGGAGCCCACTCCAGTGTGGCTAACATGCCCCCCAAAGAAATGTGCCACACTAGGAGCCCACCCCAGTGTGGCCAAATCTGTAAAAAAAAAAACAATCAGAGGTGAAATTTTTAATTTTTGTTACCTGAAACAAAAGTAAATGTCCCTCACTGTCCTGTCCCTCCCCCAGCCTTCAGCCACCCTCTGTGCACGCCACCTCCCCACACCAACCCTCACCCCATCCTTGCTTCCGGAGCCTGGCACGACAATCTTCGGTGGACTGGGAACACATCTGCACTCTTTAAAGCCGATTGCGAACTGAAGAAATGCCGGTAAGCTGTATAATGGCATAAATGGGTGTTTTTAATTTTGGTGCATATCTCGGCCATTTTCGTGAATTTTGCACCAGATTTTCAACATGAGGTTCTTGGGACCCCACCTCATGAATTCAGTCACTGTCATCTCGTTATTCGGTCCGGAAAGGAGATTTTGCAATCACTGCATGGAATCGCATTTTTGGGACCGATTAATGAAATGACAGTGTGACTGCTCATGAGGTGGGCTCCCAAAAAGTCTACGTTGCAAATTTGGTGAAAACATTCCAAAAAATGACCATGTTACAAGCGTGCGTTGCGCAGTTTCCTCGCACACTTGTAACTTCAAGAATTTTTAATATTTTTACTCCAAATTTTCAACATTGTCATTTTTTCACACCTTCTTATGAACAGTATAGCTATAATTTTCCACATCCTGCCCGAAATAAGGTTTCACTCATCTGGTGCACAGTGGCACAGTCGCTGTAGGAAAACAATGTTCGGAACAGAGTAAGAAAATCACAGTAACACTGTTCATGAGCAGAGGTCCTATAATCCCTATGTTGAAAATTTGGTGAAAAAATTCCACAAAATTACCATGTTACAAGTGTGCATTGCACAGTTTCCATGTATGCTTGTAACTTTGAGAATTCTTAATATTTTTACTCCAGATTTTCAACATTGCCATTTTTTCACACCTCCTTATGAACAGTACAGTTGTCATTTTCCACATCCTGCCCAAAATGTGTTTTAGCACATCCAGCCCACAGTGACGCAGTCACTGTAGGAAAACAATGTTCCGGACAGAGTAGGAAAATCACAGTAACACTGTTTATAAGCAGAGGTTCCCAAATGCCTATGTTAAACAGTTTGTGAAAAAATTCCACAAAATGACTATGTTACAAGCGTGTGTTGCACGGTGCCCACGTACGGTCGTAAGTTCGAGAATTTTTAATTTTTTAACTCCAGATATTCAACATTGCCATTTTTGCACACCTTCTTATGAACACTACAGCTGTCATTTTTCACATCCTGCCCAAAATGTGGTTTCGCACATCTGGCGCACAATGGCGCAGTGGGAAATCAATGTTTGGGACAGATTAAGAAATTCATACTGCCACTGTTCATGAACAGAGGTCCCAAAATGCCTATGTTAACAATTTGGTGAAAGAATTCCAAGAAAAGACTGTTATGAGAGTGTGTTGCACAGTTTTCATGCACACTCGTAACTTCAAGAATTTTTAATATTTTCATTCCAGATTTTCAACATTGCCATCTTTTCACAGCTCCTTATGAATGGTGCATCTGACATTTTTATGTGGTGCATAATGGTGCAGTCACTGTGGGAAATCAACATTTGGGACACATTAACAAAATCACAGTGACACTGCTCATGAGCAGAGGTCCCACATACTTTCATGAGGTGGGGTCACAAAAAGACCATGCTGAAAATTTGGAGTGTAAATACCAATAAATGCCCAGGGCATTAGGGTTTCTAACCATGACGCCCCACCCTGTACTGATTAACAGGCTTCAGAGTGTGCCTTCGGATTGTCGGCTGTAATGCTCATGCTATTGTACCCCCACCCCCACCCTGCAGCCAGTGACAGCCATCCAAGTATGCCTTGGACTCTTCGGCTGCAAAGTTCACCCCCTTCTCCTATGCTGCACACATCTCAACATACTTCTTTATGAAATTGGGTGAGTGTAAGGCCTGATGACCCCAAGACACAACGCAACAGTTGTCAGAGTCTGCAGGGTAGGGTTAGGCGAAATGACATGAGCGTTATGGCCAGCGACCCAAAGGCACACCCCAGTGCCCATCACTCTATGCAGGTTGGGGTGGGGTTGATGTCTGTTCTGTACTTCACTGCCATTCCTATTATGTGTCTCTCTAACACCTGCACTACCAATGTCAATGCCAGCAAGGCAACATTCAGCATTGACAAATGCTTGTTTGTCTTTCTTCTGCTGTGCCCTCCCTACTTTGGACTCATTGTTTCTATTATGCATATTGTATATTGTACCACCTATGCACCTGTATATTGTATCCTGGATCTGTTATCCACCTGTTTATTGTAACCACTAGCCTGATGTTCCTGCACCGTATATTGTTCATGTTACTTATTTCCTCCACTGTTGACATTATTGTTGTACTGTTCCTGTCTTGTTACTATGACATGGAGCCTTTGAAAATGAGCCTCTGACTCAAAGGTAGTTTCCGAAAACTTAAATAAATAAAGGCCAGTGAACATAATGATGAACTGGATTTGAAGACATTGTCAAAATAGTTCCTACTGGAACAAACCTACCTGCACACCAAATAAAGGAGAGGTAATACAATCTTTGTCACTCTAACCTTTTATTTTAACATCAATTTGCAGTTTTAAATATATACCACTTTAAGTAGACAGAAACCAAAACATCATGTTCTGTGGCATTTATACTTGGAAATGTCATAAATAAGAGTGTATAACTATACCAGGTGTAGAATTAAGCAATAATGCCCGAGAGGCTGTGTGTCGTGCTGGGATAATGTTACGCCTCAGGTGGTTGGGCATGAGGCCGCAGGCCGAGTGTGTCCAACAACTGAGGCGTGACGTTATCCCAAATGACACACACCCTGGAGGGCATTATTGCTATTATACAATGGCTCGTTGTTATACAGAATAAAAAAAATAATTTTAAAGATGTTTTTGCGTGGAAAAATATTTTTGTTTTTTAAGAGAAGATGAAACAATCAAGCAAACACTCAACATACTCTAGATCATCTGCAGGTTTACAGTGAGGCTGAGACTAGACCCATGATGTTGTGCTGGGATAACATCACCCGTCCAGCCCAAGACTGACCAATCCGAGTCCAGGATTTTTTCTTGCCATTGTATAATAGTTTGTGTTTCCCTTTGCTGTTTTCGAGGATCAACTGCCTAATCCTTAAAGCTGGGAAAGTTACCTCCTACAAAGGCCAGGACACCTTTGCCATTGTGTCCTTCTCCTGTGGTTTTCGGCAAAATACTTTTTGAGAGTTCCAATAATGTTTGTGCACAAGCTAATAAGCATATCCGTAACTTTTACAAAAGCAAAGCCGGTAGCCCCGCAGGCTATTTAAATACCGCTTGTATTCTTGCCGCGTAGTAAGGTTTTTTCTAATTGACTGCTTTCAACCACAAAACATGCCTACGTTTCCGAGCACTCACGCCCCATCATCAGAGCTCAGCATTTGGATTTGAAGACATTTTTATGAATCTGTTTTTTTATGTGCACTTTCAAGTGACAAAATCTCATATCCAAATTATATCCCAGGATTGATTGAAACATGAGTTAATATGATTGGCTCCCACAGAAACTTAGGAACCTTTACCGATCATTTGTACTGTAAGTTTTGTATGTATATCCATGAACTTCTATTAATAATGTGTGCTTTGTTTTTTTGAAGTATACTTGAAAGGGATGGGTTGTCACATCTAGTCAAGCATGCACACTGGTATTGATCCTATTCAGAAGATGTTTTGGGCTATTGCCAAATTGAAGCCTGATTGGAAGGCTTTGAAGACCAAATATTATTTATGGAAGAGACCTAAGTGTCTACCTTGAAGAATGGAGTATATTAATTGTGTAGTTTGGCACAGATTTAGTTCTAGATGTGAACACCCCCGAGAGACATGTATATGTTAGGCTGAAATGTTCAGAGCTATATTATTTTAATTCACTTTGCACTTCGCAATTTTGGAATTTTTCATACTCTCCTTGATTATTGTTCAGCACTTCACTCTGCACTTATAAAGTGGCACTTTGCTATAGATTGTCCTAAAAGCAATGTTTCTTTAAGGGAGAATTTATGTATGGTAACCATCGTTAACACAGCCCCTATATAAAGAACAAGTGCATGCTGGGTAAACTATGCTCCGAGACGAAGGCTGTGAGAATCGAAGCGCTGAGCATGTTGCTGGCTGAGGCTATTCCTGGTGATGGTAACCTTATGAGCCTCATATTGTAATACAGTATGTCTGCCTACTGAGGAATCTGCATAGTACTTTGCACTTTACACTGGATTGTGTGCTTTAAAAAGATTTTTCTATGGCTGCTACTATTTATAACTTTATTCAAGCTTTATTGCAAGCTGGAAAGTGATTACTACTTTAAATGTGATGCAGATAAACACAACACCAAACTTTTCAAAATCATACATGCTTTGTTGTATGCCTCTCATTCTAAGCAACAATTTTCAGACAGCATTTTTTCACCATGAGTGATTTAAACAAGGAAACTATCTATTCACTGTGAGTGCAGAGACTTTTTTTTTGCACCCCACCATTTCCCACTGCTTATTTATCCACTCCCATTGGGCTACCACTGGGGTTTCCCAAGTGGGAATCTGTATCCCAGGCTGGCAGAGGTGTCTGGTGCCTGAGCTGGTAGGTGCAGGGCTTGTAGGCTGTGGATGCCCTTCGTGTCATATGAGTGAGCTTTTTCTGTTCCTCCTCCTTTCCCTTAAAATGCCATCACAGAACGTTGTTGGATACGCTTACTCACACGTGTGCACATGCGCATCAACGACATCCTCCCCACCATCTCAAGGTCTCGGCTATACCTCCCCCTGTGGTCATCAAAGGGGTGGTATATCAGTGAGGCTTGATACCTTCCCTCTCCAGAGGAAGGGAGTGTCCTCTTGGTTGCTTAAACTTCCTTCCCAGGACAGCCCCTCCGATAGTCTGAGCTCAGTCTCAAATTTGAGTGGTAGCACTGTAGTGATGGACCAGCCCCCCAGAAGTTTTTAAGCAAAAACAGGGAGCAGCAGGAAGTTTTGCCTAGATGGAGCAGAGAGAGTAGGCTGGAGTATAAAAGGCCTGGAGGTCTTTTAAGTTGTTAAGACCCAGACCATGCAGGGCCTCATAGGTTAACAAGGAAATCCTGAACACAATACATCACCTAACGGGCAGCCAGTTTAATTTACGCAGTGTCATTTGCTCAGAGATCTTTGGCCCGGATGTTAGCCATTCCCCTGTATTCTGCACCAATTGCAGGTGGTGCATGAACCCTCTAGAATTCCTTAGGTACAGGGTGTTGCTGTAGTCCAGATGAGAAATCCCAATAGCATGCACCAACATAGTGAGGTCTCCATAAACAAGATAGTTTTATCCATGCAATGTTTCTGAGGTGGAAAAAGCCACAGCAAATACTGCTACCAACTGATCTTCTAGTGACAGCATGCAGGTCTGCTATGATCCCTAGGGTTTTAACCCTAACTACAGATCTGAACTGGGTGCCAATTAGAGCTGATGAAGTGACACGCTCACCCGTCACTGCTGACCTATTGGTACCTAACTTAATTATTAACAGCTCCATCTTGGCCGGGTTTAAACTTAGCCAACTGGTGGCCATCCAGTGAAGTCACTCATCTCAGACATTGTTCCAGAACTGATGTCACCTGATTACCAGGTGGAAACATCCTGTACAACTGAGTACCATCCACGCAGCAGTGAAACTCTTAAGTTCTACCATCTAATGATCAAACTCAAGGGCAGCATGCACACTGTGGATATATTAGGGATAGGACTAAGCATTGAGGCACTCCACAGCAGAGTACAGCTGGCCACGATGAGCAATTGCCCAAAACCACCTTCTGCATCCTGCTGGAAAGGAAGGACTCAAACCAATGCAAAACTGTTTGGGTGAGTCCCCCATAGTGCCTCAGGTAACTCACCAATACCCAATGATCCATGGTATTGAATGCTAACGAGAAATCAAAGAGCATCACCTTACAGCATTCTCCTCTATCCACTGCTAAGAGGGGGTAATTTAGCACCCTAACCATGCAGTGGCGGGGTCTGAAACCCAATTGGAATGGCTCATAGATGTCAGTTTTTTTCCAGGTGAACTGCAAGCTTTGTTGTCACAAGCATCTCAATTACCTTCCCTAAAAGGGGGGAGGTTTGAGACAGGTTGGTAATTTGCCAGGATCTTCGAGTCCAGTGATGGTTTCCTTAGGAGGGGTCTCATTATCTTTTTCTTCAGTACAGTGGGGAAGTTTCTCTCCTCTAAGAAACACCAGATAATCTTAGGAAATACTGGACCCAAGGCATCTCGAAAGTCAACCAACAATCAGGTAGGACCTGGATCCAGAGTATAGAATGTGGGATGCAATTCTGCAATTACTAGCAGCACCTCTTCATCCACAGTTGACCGGAAATCCACCCAGATCACTCAAGTGCCTTCAGACAACTCCTCCAGGTCATCCCCGGTCCATACGACAGACCACCTGGGGAAATCTGGACTATAATGACAACAGCTTATCAAGGAAGAACAAAACTCTTTGCACTTTTCTGCTGTTAACACTCTCCCAGACTGTGGGTAGGGCAGATGCAGTAAACTGTCTAAAGTGTGGGAAATGTTAGCCAGTGTGTACTTCCATCCCAGAAGCAATGATTCATGACCTAGAAGCAATGATTCATGACAGGAACTCAGTCTTTCTCAGAGTGATTGCCCACTCATACTCCTTATAATGAGTCTTCAAAGCCAGTCTGTCCTCCATGGATCTGAAAATCCTCCAGGAATACTCCAACCTGTACCCTTTAGATTTCAACCATCCCACCTCATCGTTATACCACAGTGAGCTTCAACTGGAAGTCAATCAGTGGATGTCACCAAGGAGTCTATGTACAGTATGAACATACATAAAAACTTATGGATTTGTAGAAGAAGACCTTTGATCTACTGAGTTATTTCCCACACCACCTTAGTCATCTGCTCCAGAACCAGCGCTGCTAAGGAAGCACCAGGTTGGGTGTTGGTAGCTCTTTATATTGTTAAAAAGATAGTAAACCAACTCTCTGATGAGACAGCTTGCCTGTCTCTTCCTTTTTTTGGTTTCTTAAATCCTCAGCTGCTATGGGGAGAGTACTAATGGGGGAGGGAAGAGCAAGCGTTCCAGGAACAGCTCTCCTCCTTTGAGGTGGGGGGATGCTGCCTCTCATCACAGGACTGATGCCTTGCAGGGGCCAGCAGGTAGTAAGAGTGAGAGCAGCAGAAGGGGCAAGGCTGTCGGCAGATGCTGGCACACACGTGCGCATCATTGCATGAAAGACGCTCTGTGTAGGAAAACAGCAGCCCCCCCACAGGAACCACACGGCAAATGTGTGACAGGCCACCCACAACCATATGTGGTACTGGGAAACTGGTGGATAACTGGCAAGTCCTCAAGAAAGTCAGTGACAGGGCTAGTGGGTGCCACAGGGACTAGGCAATATAGGAGCAAGAAACAAAGGATGAACCCCCTCACACACACACACACACAAAATTTATGATTTCTCACCTGCTCTGGAATATGTTGATAAGGCTGGTTGTCTTTCTGTGCTTCCTTTTATTTTGTTTAGCAAAAGTGAAAAAAAACCTGCTATTGGTGTAATCATATTAAAACATTTTTTATTTCAAAATTTCATTGCATCCCTCCAGAACGTTGGAAATATCCACACACACAGTTCAGCCACTCAGGACGCAGAAGACTCCTCCCACTGCATTGCATCCCTATGAGGAAAGACTGAGGGCTCGTAATGTGTGCACCATGGAAGAGGGAAGGGAGAGGGGGAAAATAACAGAAACCTATAAATACCTCACAAGGGAGAATTAAGGTACAGGATGGGAGTATTTTTCAGAGGAGAAAGTGCACGAGAACAAGGGGGAATATAATGAAGCTGGAAGGCGGGAACTTTAGGAAGGATGTGAGCAAGTACTTCACTTCTTCACTGAAACAATGGTGGATACTAGGAACAGTCTTCCAGGAGAGGTGTTGGGGGTGAAAATAGAGGCAGGCTTTAAGCATGCATGGGATAGGCACAAAGGAATCTTGGTAGGAAACGGGGGGGGGGGGTTAGTTGGAGATCAGTTTGGGTCTGTGGTGATAGTATAGGCAGGGAAAAATGGGCATGCTAGGTGGGCCAAGCAATCCTTGTCTTCAGACAAGTTCTGTGTTCTATGTTTCTATGTTGTGTGTAACTAGACTGTGTTGAGGGTGTTCCCAGATTTTACTAAATATGTAGTGGGAAGAAAGAGCTATAAATAAACATGTTTTTGCATAGTAATGCCAGTAATATGGGCAGCGAGTTTCTATTTATTAAGAAAAAGGAAGGAGATGGCCTACTCTGTGACATTGCGGCAGCACTACCAACTTCCACGCATGCAACGTGGGTTTGGGTGCAAACATGCGTTGTCAGGGGTCAGCCTGGGGAGGGGGGGAGAGAATCGAGCATCTGGAGGAATGCTCTTCTCTTCCAGGGAGGATCGGGTTGCATCTCCTGCAATATTCCTGACACCTATTTAAGACTAGGGGCCTGATTCTCAAAGGTCATAGAGGGATGCAAGGTGTCTGTGTCAAAGTTTTCTGATGCAAATGGCACCTTGCATCAAAAGATGCACCAGGAGCTATTCCAGAAAGCAGCCTGCATCAAATACAGGCTGCATGCACCAAAGAGGGCTTGCACCAGCCTTGCACACAAAAAGAGGCTCCGACATGGCACTAGGGGGCTTGCTGCAGATGCAAGCTGCCACATCCCCTAAATCAATATTCTAAAAACTCTCCCAGAGGACAACTGTCTAAGTGTACTTAGATGTCCTCTGGGGGTTGCGTCAATGTGCCAGGATCTCCTAGTAAATGCCCACCCCCCCCAGCCTCGATCCTTGATAGTGCTTCAAATGTCTCTCTGGTAGTCTAGTGTCACTCCAAGCCCTGATCTCTGGTAATATGAGGTACAGTAAACACCCCTGGTAGTCGCCTAATCATCCCTCTTAATTAATAAACATGCCATGGTTGTCTAGTGCCCCCAACAAGCTCTGATCTCACGTAATATACTAGAAGTAACCCTGGTGGTCCTAGTGGACCGCGGAGCCCTGATCTCCTGTTATATC
This sequence comes from Neoceratodus forsteri, assembly GCA_016271365.2. Classification (NCBI taxonomy): domain Eukaryota; kingdom Metazoa; phylum Chordata; order Ceratodontiformes; family Ceratodontidae; genus Neoceratodus; species Neoceratodus forsteri. The sequence continues at coordinate 89,766,343 of JADMNL010000026.1, read as the reverse complement.
AATGTTTAATACCCCTGGTGGTCTGGTGGAACCCCCCCCCATCCTTCAGTGCCCTACCACCCCAATCCTCCATAACCCGTAACGGAGCTGGCGGCTGGCACAGCCCACCATGCATCACCATGGCCAGCCACCAACTGAGCTCTGAATGAACGTGTACTATATACAATATGCACTTATTTAGAGCTCGGTCAGTAGCTGGCCATGGTGATGAGTGGTGAACTGTGCCAGTTGCTAGCTACATTACAGGTTGGGGGAGCAGAGTGGAAGGGCACTGTGGGGTGGGAGCTCAACTAGACCACCAGGGGTATTAAAAATTGTTAAAATGGGGGACTGGGGCTCCAGCAGTTCACTAGACCACCAGGGTTACTCTATTTATTATTACGGGAGATCAGGGCTTTTTGGGGAGGGGGCACTAGACTACCAGGGCATGTTTATTAATTATGAGGAATGATGGGGTGACTACCAGGGTGTTTTACTGTACCTCATATTACTGGAGATCAGGGCTTGGGGGGGTGCTAGGGTCTGCATATGCATACTGCCGCAGGCTTATGGAAACCTGCCTAGGTGCACCTTCTCTTTGGCGCATTGCTGGGGTTGCCTCAAACCATGGGACTTTGCCACAGAGACACTGCCCAATAAAGAATCGGGTGCAGGGTCCGTGGTGCACAGGCGATTGGCACAGGCCACATTTGGTACAGCTTGCTCCAAGTTTTGGGAATTGAGCCCCAGGTGTTATGGCATTCGTGCAGTCCAGAAGGGCAGAGGACAGCAGCATGACACCCTGCGTCATTGTATGCCAATGTCCCCAAAGAGGAAGAATCCAGAAGAAAGAATCCCAGCCATACAGGATGAAGGATGACCCTCCCAGAGGTCTGGCATCCCTGACTGGGCACCAACACTGGCTCCTGTTTTGGGGGGACAAGGGCAGGTCCCCCCCAACCCCACCATGAGAGACAAGACATTGGGCAACAAAGGGTAAATCCCAGAGATGGTAGGTGACTGATCTGGGGAGGGCAGTCTGAAGGGGGCAGGTAGGGATTAGGAGAATAAGTACAGTAAGGAAAAAACAAAGAAAAAACGGACACAAAGCAACCATTTCTATTAGCAAATTCTATAGGTGAGCAATCACAGAATTATATTTTTAAACTCGAGACAATCTGTGGCCTAAATGGGGTTGATGGTGTCTCTTTAACCCTGTGTTAGTCTCATAAGACAATGAACACATAAATGGAAGGTTTATGACAAGATGAAAGTATTTATCTGTGAATATAATTTTTGTAAAAGCATTGCTACTATCTAGGACTTGCACTGAATAACTGAAAATGGGCTCCCTGCTCTTCTCCTTTTCTAATTATACCATGCCGTGTGTCTGCATTTGTCTCTGGTAAGCTGGTTCTGGAATCCCAGCTGATGTTCCATAGACTGCTCGGGGGATTGTGGGTGGAACTGTAGCTTAAGATTTAGACCCATTTCAATATTTCATTAAGGCACTCTGTTTCCCCAGGAGGGATCAGGCCCGACATACAGTTACTTCAGTCGGATTAAGTCCTGTCAAGTCAAGCTTTTTCCTGGCAGAAATTGACTCAACATTAATTAGTCCACAGGGTTTCTTTTTTTGCTTAGTTTGAGCAAGCAGTACATGCTGTTTGTTAGTGACTGTTTAGTTCGGTTCCATTTGTTAAGAAATTAAAAGCCTGTATAGCCTAAGGGCTGGACACACAAAAATACAGAAACATGAATAATGACATACACATCAGATATCAAACCATTATATATATTCTAGGGACAATGTATAGAAAGAGATAGGGTCATTGGATATGATTTGTAACATTAATGTTATCCTTAAGTGTTTTTTACTGTTTCAGCAAATATTCTACTGTCATTTTAATCATAATTATAGATTGTGGCACCATTTAAAAAAAAAGATCTTGTTTAGGGTCCATTTGTGTGGTGCGAGTGGTGGTTATCAGAAACCCATCACAGTGTGAGCGAGTGAGGTACTCTTACGGCAATAAAAGTACTGCATGCACAACTGAAGGAAGCACTGTGATTTTGTCTGGAAGTATCACATGATGCTCCCACAATCTGTAATGTAATATTAATGTTATCCTTGTTAAGTGCTGTGCTTTTTACACTTTCAGCAAATCTAAATTAATCACTGTCGCATTAATTATAATGTCACGTGCACTTTTGGAATGTTTTCCCTCAGACTTGGTCTATATAAGGGCCAAGGGTTTAGCACCCTGCTAGCTCTGATAAAGCAGGTTTGCACCATTCAATTAGGTGCTTTTGAAGCACCTCATTGGATGGTACGAAATGTTAGTGCCTTGATACGGTAAAGGCATTTATGCAACTCTGCTTATTTGTATCAAGCTGATTTCTCATGTATACTGTGGTGTTGGGTGAACATGTGACTTCATGAAATAAGCTTAGCACCAGCACGTAATCAATGAACCCAATGTGTGTCAGGTATGGCAGGTATACTTTGTGCACCATGTATTTTGAATGAATATACATCGCACACAGGGGCATATGCACAAACAAGTGGACTGCCTATGCGCTGCATATCTGTGGCATGTAGGCAGCTCTAAGTCAGAATGCCATGCCCCTGGATCCCTGGTGGCATTAATTGCACACACAATCCCCTAGTTGATTGCGCAGCTACATGCTGTGGGTGGTCCAGGGGCATGTCCGTTGGTGTGCCTGCACTAAATGCCACTGGCAAAGATGTGGGGTGCCAGTTGAGGTGGGCACACAGTATGGCAGCAGAGACCCTGCTGTATATTTTGCATGTCCCCCACAGAGTACCCCTACACATTGCGGGAAAATGAGCCCCCTTCCATCATGCTATCCCAGTCCACTGACCTGACAGGGTGGGCTATGGGGGGGGGGGGCCATTCAGCCAGTCATCCATAAACATTTATTTGTACCATCCTGCACCTTCCGAGAATCCTCTGTTTGCATGAAGCAGGGGATCCACTACAGAATGCAGGACGAGCATCTGATTGGATGCTCAACTATGCCCCTTGATCAGCCCCCCCCCCCGAGATTGTGCACGAGGTGGTGGGGCCATTGACAGGCACCCTGTGGGTGCACGAGTTTGTGCACCCTCCACTAGTCCACAGGTATGTAGCTATGCAGGGCCAGGTATGCGCAAATCATGTGTACCTAGCACATGTTCCTGCATAGACTCCCATAGTGCATGAGGACTAGGGGGTAGTGGGTGCTGCTTTCTGTATACAGTCACAATTTTATTTGTAGTTGTTGTTTTGCTGTGTATGAAAATTCATGAAAGGTGCTAGATTGACAGCACTGGAATCAGAAGTCCTCTATTTATCTACACACAGGTACAGCATGGGCGATCACAGTGCAAGCTTCCCACCAATGCCCCACCAAATGTGCCTCAACCCTGCCATGGAGGGACCACCACGTAGGTGAGATCGTAGTTCAGACTCCATGCTCATTCAATCCTTGACCTCTCATGTGAGTCTGCCAACTAGGGGGGCCAATTAGTGCCAGTTGTTTGGTGGTTTTGTGATGTGGACACCTGCCCACTAGGAAGTGGACTGAGACCACCACACACAACTCATTTCACATAGGCTACTGAGCAGCCCTCAGGTGATAATGACTTTCAGCCACTACCAACCTGCGCTGGATTTGAACCAGTGACCTAGAGGTGAAAGGCTTCTTAACCGGCCACCAATCCACTGAGCCATTCAGTTCCCCTGAAGTCACAATTTGACAATATAATATGCTGTGGCCATGCTGCTACTGTTCTAGTGTTGACACGTTTTTACAAAAGGATAACTACTGTAATGTGATCATGTTGGCCAGTTTGTTAGCAGTTGTGAGGCTCTACAAAATGGTCCAGGGATCTCTGTTGTACTTTTGAGTCTGTGTATTCTGCAGTCGGGCTCCTAAATTTCTGTTGCCAAATTGCTCTGCTTCTTGCGGTCATGGGAATTGTTCACGTCATAGGCAGATTTCTGTGCATCTGTTTTTTTGACACTGGTTTATTAAAAGAAAATTGCTAAATACAACAACATAGCAATGTATAGTACAAATGTATTGCTTATTAATATTGATGTAGGATCAGGGACCCAGCTACCTTCAAGATCTCCTTTCTCTCTACTGCCCTTTCCGACCACTCCAATCCACCGACGAGGGATTGTTAAAGATTCCCAGGGTGCAACTTCAAACATCTGAGGCCTGTTCCTTTGCATTTGCAGCCCCTATCCTGTGGAATTCTCTACCTCATCAGATAAGGGAGTGCTTAACCGTCCAAAGTTTTAAAACAGAATTGAAAACTTACCTCTTTGGCTTAGCATTTCCAGAGGATGACTAATGTTGGTTGGACTGTCATCTTGTTATGATCTGTTGGCTGTGAGTATTTTAATATGCTGATGGTTTTATTTATCGTAATTAATTATTTGATGTATTTTGTTGATTTTATGTACAGGTGCCTTGATCATTGGAAAGGTGCCTTTTTTACAAATACAGCTTGATTTATTGATTGAGTGAGTGATTGATTGATTCAGCTGTGAATACAGCACCTGATTGTGATATCTTTCCTGTTAACCATGAACAGAAATGTAAATCAGACTCTGTGTAACTTCTTTTAGACTGCAAACAATAAACTAACTCTGTGATTTTACCTTGTGTGGTTTAGTTATTATGTCCACAAGGCTCTCAACTCCATACAGCCCCATCCTGGGGGGAGAGGGGATATGCGGGTCTGTACATCTCTGACTAACATTTATTTTTAGTAAACTGATGACTGGGGATAATTGATAACATCCCTTACCAAATGTGTCACAATGGCAACACAGTGGTAGGCTAAACAATGTGCAATGGTACTGCCCAGTGGTACAGCACTGCAGAATTCTGCAGTAGAGTTACTGCAGCAAACAATGCAGTTTCAATGGGAGTTAATCCCTTTTGTCATGCAGTAAACCTGTGACACTGCGCTCCATCCTGGGGGGCTTCACTGTACCCTGTTATTACAATCATAGGTTACATTTCAATTTTTCTTGGTGCAGTGGTAGGACAGTGGTACAATGGTACCACAGTGAAACTGCAACACGTCCACTGTGATACTGTAAGAACCCTAACGGTAGTACAGGTGTAATCACAGTGGTATTGCAATGGCAAAACAATGGTATTAAAATGGTACAGTATTCCAAAGAAATTATTGAAAGTGATATTGTGATGTTTTTGTGCACACTGGATGTCGAATAATGGGGAGGAGTTTCTGGACCAGCTGAGTAGAAACTAGCAATTTTAGAAACAACTGTGATGAGTTATGCAGCTGTGTGGCAAGAGGACTGGGATTTTTATTTTTGCATTCTCCTAACTTTGTGAAATGTGGTAAACCATTTCATGAAACTGCACATTCCACAAAAATTTCTACTGTGCAAAAAATAATCTGCGAGAAGATGAACAACCCTGTGACATGACCATATTAATACAGTGGGTATTCACTGTTACTTGAAGCTCAGTTAGTTGAGATTTTACAATGAAGTTTTTTTTTAATAAGCAAAGTTTATTGATTTCTAAGCACAGCAATTCTGTAGGATAAAAATAATTATACTGTGTACAAACTAAACAACCTGGCTATGAAAATCCCTTTGGAAATACAACTCTAGGTTTGATTTAATTGTGGTAATACATGAACAAAAAAATTAATGTAAACAGGAAAGAACATATGTTGAGATGTCATATAGCTTGGAAATACTCTAAAGGAAACCTTAACAGTCTTTCGCATCATAAGCAACAGTCTGTGTATTCAGTGAACAATCAATGCAAAGGTTATAGAAGTGACGTAAATGTCCTTATATACTTGTATATAGTAATCCATGATGTTCTCAGCTGGCTGTAGCATCTCTGTTGGGAACTGATGTAGTGCAGCCTTCATGCTTGGTTATATACACAGCGATTGTCTGTTGCTGCAGTATTTCATCATGCCTATATACAGAAGTTAATTAGATCATGCAACATGCAAGGCTATTTAACGAGGCATTCATGCACCTAAAGTTTATGCATGTAAGGTGAGGCACGCTATCCTGCAGGTGAGGATTTCCATGCTGTTATGCCAAATATGCAGGGCAGTGTCATGCATGTCATGCAGGTTAGTGTCAGGTTGACAGTGATCTTACTGCGTGCAGAATCCCTGGTTCTCTCTCTCAGTAAACAGGTTTCCCTAGATCCCAAAGGGAGGGAGAACCCTGCCATAAAGAGGAAGGGGCTAATGTCCCTGTTAGTCCCATGGGAGTCCCAGCTCTGATGAACCTTGCTTGTGTGCCTCTATGTCTGTATCAGATCAGTAAGTATGAGGAAGTGGTAGTCATCCCCTGTTCCCATCATGATATTGTGGGGCAGTCTACTTGCCTCCATTTCATAATCAATTGGTGTTTGGCTTCTAGGGCAGCCAAACTGAGTAAATGTTTATGCAGTTTCTCCATGGTTGTCGGTTGGTCTAGGTTACCCAGGATCCAGAAAGCTGATGAATGTGGTAATGCCACTAAGGTCACCTGCTCAAGGTCATTAGTTATGGAGTGCCACCTATTTTGCATATTCTGGTAACCCCATAAGTTGTGAGAGATGGTGCTGGGGAGGTATTGCAGCCCAACATTATTCGGGATTGTGATGCCCATATAAGTCAACTTATTTGGCTTCCTGTGCCTTCTGCTCAGCACCTTTTTCTGGATTAGTTGGTATTTGGGCTCCCGGGATGCCCCATAGGCTTCTGCTCAACATCTGGCCCAGCTTTTAGGGTCTACTGGCACATTCAGTTCTCCTGCCCATTTCTCCCCTCTGAGGGTCCCAGCAGGGGAGGTGTTGTGCCTGGATGTTTTCATACATAAGTCCAGTTCAGCCTTTAACTTGTGAACCCCCCCCCCTTCATCTCTTTCATCGTAATGTTTCTCCAGAGGACTCATCGCTGTGTGAACCATTTCTGCAGTGCATGTCATAACTGCAGGATACTTCCAATAGTCACATTTGGGTAGCCCAAATTCTGTTTGAAGTTGGGAGAAGGATTTAAGTAGGTCTTAGTCAGGCTCAATTAGGTGGGGCACCAGTAATGTTGCTGAGCCCAGGAGTGCCATGTGATGGGGCTACCCCCAATTTGGAGACTAAGGTTGTTCCATAGGAACTTTAAGTAGTCCCATGAAAAGTGTTGCCAGCCATTGATTTTTACAGTTCTCTGCCATCCTTGTTTGGTGAACACCATTAGGAACACCATTGGCATTGTGGCATGACATTCTTTTTAAGAATAGTTCCCACAGGCTAAGAGCCAGAGGCATCGATCCAAGTATGGCTTGCTCCACTTTGACCCAGAGCGGTGGGTTCTGACTGTTTGGATCTAGCCAGCACAAGCCCTGTTTAGTCCCATGACTCAGGTGATGAGACATAACCACTGCAGATTCCATCCACCTTTTTGTGGCAGGGCCCTGAGTATCATTTTACTAAAGCGAGGATGTTAGGTGTCCCATATATGGAATGTTATAAGGGAGTCTATTTGCATTCAGATTTTGGGTTGGACAGCTAGTGGCAGGTTGCTCAAGCAATAGATGACTTGGGGTAGAGCCATCATTTTGAAGGGTGTTTTTTCACAGGTAGGATGAGATTTAATTTCCTCGTTCTGTGTATATCTAATTTAAGGGAGTCAATCAGTTTGGGAATTTTCTTTTATATCAGATCTTGTGCTCATCGGGTAATAGCCATCCGCAGGTATTTGATACCATCTGAGACTCTGCTTACCATCTTACCTGCTTACTCACCGAATTACATCTCTTGTCTACTCTGATGATCTGGCCACTCTGATTCACACGTTCATCACCTCGAGGCTTGACTATTGCAATGCACTCTACCCCGGGGTCAGAGTGGGTGCGTTGCATCAACTACAGCCTGTGCAGAACGCTGCTGCCTGGCTGTTGATGGGCCTTCTGAGGTCCTGTCATATTACACTGGTGCTGTGTGAACTGCACTGGCTGCCAGTGCACTGGCGTGCCTCCTTTAAAATAGCTTTTTTGACCTCTAAGACCCTAAATGGATTGTGTCTGGGCTACCTGAGGGAACTTCTGTCTCCCTACACCCCAGACGCTCTCTCCATTCTGGGCAGGGGAGTTCCTCTTAGAGGTTTCAAGGGCAAGGCTAAAATCATCTGGGGATCAGGCTTTTGCCATGGTGGCCACGATCCCATGGAATTCCTTGCCAGGTTACCTTCAGGAGGCTCCCTCCTTGGAGATCTTTAAGAAACAACTAAAACACCATCTTTTCAAACAAGCCTTTGGGGTTTAATTTACTGCTGATCAGAAAGTAATTTATTGATAAGCTGTGATAAGTATTTATTTATTATTGCTTTATATTTATTGTAATTTGTGGTGGGTTTATTGTTTGTTGTTATGTGTTTATGTATATGTGTAAGGGCGCCCTGAGCCTTTGGGAAAGGACACCCTAAAGAAATAAAATCTACTACTACTAGTACTTCTACTACCATTCAGTGCCTCAAAAAGGCCCATGTTGCATCCCCTCCTGTTACTGGCATGAGTTCCATTTTTCCTCTGTTGACCTTGAGACCAGGGATCTGTCCAAATGTGTCGATAACATCTCAGGCCTTCAGGAGGGAGGGAGGTCTCTATGTTGGACAGCGGGAGCAATAAGTCATCTGTGTATAATAGAACAGTGTACGACCTGTTTCCTACTGAAATTCCTGTGATCCCCAGGTTCTGCCTGAGGGCAGTATTGAGGGGTTCCATGGTTGCAAAAAGATAAAGTGGCTGAGGGGGGACACCCCTGTCTCATGCCTAGGTGGAGTGGAAATGGGCCTGAGAGTAGTTCAATGGTCAGGAGGACTCTCGCAGTTAGGGGAGGAGTATAATGTCTTGACCCAGGAGATAAAATTGGGCCAATGCCCACTTTCTCCATGATGTACTATATCTGTATACTTCCACTCCACCAAATCAATATGCTTTTTCTACATCGACTGATGCCAGACCTGCAGACTCTGACCCCTTGAAGGCTAGCCAAAGGTTATCATTCCCTTCTCTTCCTTACATGAACTCCACTCATGACCTGTGTACCAGGTGTGGGAGTGCCAGTTCCATTCGGTTGGCTAGGATTCTGGCCAGAATTTTGGTGTTACTGTCTACATTAAGTAGTGATATTGGTCTATAGTTGGCACATGACGTTTGGTCCTTATAAGGTTTAGAAAGCACTGTAATAGTGGCACTTGCAGCATAGGGAAAAGCTTGCCTAGGATTTGTGCACTGTGGGACATCTTGTGTAGGTGTGGAGTTATTAGTGGCTCAAAGGCCTGATAAGAATCTGTACTTAAGCCGTCTGGCCCTGGCACCTTATCCTTGGCCAGTTCCTGGGTTGCTTTAGATATCTGCCTCTGTGATACAGCTGTGTCTACAGCTTCTGCTACTGCAGGTGGGATCTTAGGCAAGATGAGGGGGGTGAAAAATGCTTCATATTGCAAGTTTTGGCTAACATCTACACTGCTGTACGTCTTTTGTCTCTTTTTTTCCCTGTGTGTGTATCACAAGTGAAATTTATGAGAAATAATATTCAAGTTCCTAAGGCATTGTGATCGCACATTGAGACACACTCTTGCCCCCTTATGAATCAATTTATGTAGACTCAACTGGGTAATTTAATTAATTATCCATTTTTTACAATTAGTTCCTTTTTTAAGAGAACCATAGTAACTTGTCTGTTAGTTTTTACAAGGGTTATTCTCAGTCTGATTTCAGAAGGAACAGAATTGCTGTTTCTCATATAGTACACTGTGTCTTTAAGATATTTTGTCAGAGCTGGCCCAGTGGTGTGGATGGATGAGGCATTGGTGCCTTACCTTCTTCCATGCCGGTGACTCGTGTTTGTGGTATGAGTGGGTTGCTGGAGGTCTGCTGGGAGGGAGGGAGGAGAGGATCAAGCGTCTGGAGGACTGCTCTCCTCCACCAGTGTGGCATTTCCACCAAACTACTTCCCCCAGGTGGAGGCCTGAGGGTAGTGCAGAACAGAGGATGCTCAAGATGGGAGGGTGCTGCGGGTCTTCTGTAGCGTGCTCCTGCCTCCACATGCATACACTGACGTGCGCACCGCAGCAATGGGGAAACGGAGAAAACAGAAAACGGGCGAATCTGGTAGGCTACATGATGCCCTAGGATGAGTGGATTGTACCCCTCATAGAAGGAGTAGCTAAAGCCTGCCAGCCCCCCATGGGAAAAAAGCTCTATAGAAAAAAGATGTTTTGCGACTGTTGCGCTATGCACTTAAAAGTCTTCTTTTGCACATGTTTACATGCACAAATTTTATAACTGTTAGTATTTAAATGAGCACTCATATTCTGGCTCCACACTCCCTGACAAAGCCTCACATGGAGGCATTACATGAGGGAGTTCAGATGTCTATGTTCAGCTACCCACAATAAATGTTATATGTTTATAGATGTACCCCATTTTCAGGGGCTTACCTTGAATTTCTCCCTGGGCTCCTCTGATGCCCACTGCCTGGCAGACATCCAGCAAAAGAAAGTAAATCCATGATTGTTAATGTTCTGCTGTTGCTCTGCATGAGTGTGCACTGCTATGCCTCCGTGCTATCTCTTAAAGAGTTTCAGCCTGTGTAGAGTGTAAATAGCCTGGACTGGGTCCAAATGCTCCAGAGCTCGCGACCAGCCAGGCATCCCCCTAATCAGCTTAATTCTGCCATCGATTACAGAGCAGAGGAAGCACTGCTAAAATCTGTAAATATTTATGTCCAGATTCTTACTGTTATTTAAATAAAATAAGTTGTATGTGCCGCCAGTACTGCCAGTACTGTTCTCTCCGATGGGAGCCACCATCTTTGGTCCTGGACTCCCATTTTGGACCAATCAGAACCAAGGGGTCCTAATTACAAAGCTTTATGGGCGAAACTGTGAACTTTCCTTTTTGGCACCTAAATTGACCAATAGGAGCACTAAGACTGTGATTGACAGTGCAGGCAGCCAACTGGAATACAGAGATTCTGGTCCTTTAGTGGAACTATCTTGAAAAAGTGCAGCTGTGTTCAGCTCGAGCCACGAGAAGGAGCTGCTGTGTGGGCTCAGGAAAAGAACAGGGACAAAGGCCTGTTCTGCCTCCCTGCTCTACCTGAAAGTAATCCGACTGCTTTAAAGCAGAGAGAAAGAAACTTTTGCAGCAGTTTGAAAGTTCAGTCTGCTCAAGCCACCAAGATGGTAACAGCCTGTAGTAAGGCTGAGAGAAACTGCAGGAAAGGAGGCCTGTTTTGCCTCCTGTGGACCCAGCTCGGTCCCAAAAGAGGATCGATTCAATCCAGGACTGCAACTAAGCAGCTTGAGAGGTTTCTTCAGCAGAAGGCTGAAGGAAAACCAGCCATGCACCGAGAAGAAAGCTTGCTGTTTCTTCAGCTACCGGGACTGTGGCCTACTGCATGTGTGGAGAGATTGATCCTGGGACTCTTGTGCCAAAATAGGAGCCACTCCAGTGCAAGAGAGACTTTTGCTGAAGCCCAGTTGGAGGGTTCACCAGCATGCAGCCTAAACTTAAAAGATATTTTCTTTAGCAGGGCCTATGCCAACAAGGGCCCAGTCAGACTGTTCCTGTGCCATCACCAGTATCCTGGTGAGAGACCAGTATTGGGGAATCAGACCTTGTGCAGCCATTCAACGCAGGTTGCAGCCACCTACAAGGAAAGGCTGTGAAGTGGAGGTGAATCGTGTTGGCCCCGGTCCCCACCAACAGCTCAAGCAAGCAACAAGTCTTGATGTCGCCAGTATCTTCTTCCATCCATCTGGGTACAGTGAGTAAAACCAGGGTAGCTTCCTGCAACAAAGCCTCAATTGTTTAATGGAACCATCTGATTCAATTTGCCAGTTAATGTGTTTTAATATGACTGGGCCATCCAGCCAGGATTAGAATTGCTTTATGGTGCTACAAGTGTGTTTGCTCATATTTAATCACCATTTCTTTCCATCAAGAACCCCAACATCAGCTGCAATGCTGGCCAACCCACGGCACCGCCTCAGGCATGCCTGTTTTCCACTCCCGGTACCCAGTCGTTGCAGAGACTGATAAGTCAAGGACTAAAGTAATTGAAAAGCAAATAAACCTTCCTCAGTACAGAAAAGTAATTGTTTGCCTAGATTCTTGGCCCTTCCTTGTTCACGTCCCCTCAATAAACCTGATTTACTGTTTTACTGTTAACCTGACTTGTGAGAATATCATTATCTGGTATAAAGTTGTTGAAATATTGGCAAAGTATTCAGAAAGTGCATGTTGTGCTATTGAAACTGTCTTTTACAGGGGGTTGCAGGGTGAATGCCAGGAGACAGAACCCTGCTGGTAAGTGGATTGTACATGAGCATATCATTACTGCTGGTATTAGTCTGTATTCCAAGTGTTAAGTGTTGCAGTTGTATAACTAAGTGTAAAAGGTCACTAGGCAGGATTGTGGGTGGTTGTAGCTTCCCAGAGGGCTGTATCAATTCTGTTAGGAACCCACTTAAGCACTTAGCACTACTCTAGGTGGAGGCACCATAATTGTTCGTACACTGAGGGTGGGGAGGCCCCAGTAGCAGTTAATTCCAAACCCAGGCCCCTAAACCTGTTGTTAGGGAAGCAGGCAGCGGTAGTAGCCCTTGGTATAATGGCACCAGGGTTACAAATGTGAAGGCATCACTGGAATTACTACCCCTAGTGGCCAAAACACAGAATTGCATTTTAATTTTATATGAGTGCTGGTATCAAAATGGAGAAAGTTTCTAGCTCTAATTTGGAATTTTCTGCTTGTAAAATGACTGTGAATCATTTGATGGGCTGGTGTGTCGCAGAAGAAATTGATCCCCAACATACCCTCTGACTTTTGGATATACCCCTGAACACTGGCAAAAGTGCAATAGAGGGGGTTCTCTCAACAATAAAGTGCCTTGGCCAGGCCATGGTGAAGGGTAGGAAGATTGATATGGCCACCCAGACCCTGGTAGCCCTAATAGAGTGTAGAAACCCAATAGACAGTACAAGGGTGCCCAAAGTCATTGTTTCTGACGAGTACCCTGTGGCCTGGAAAGTGGTAACCAAGGACAGTGAGACCCCCCAAGAGCCACAGGAACCACCCGTGTCTGAGAGTTTTAAAGAAAAACTTGCTAACTTGTTACCAACTGAAGGGAAGGGGCTGATGTGCTTCATGTGCTACTGGGCTCTGATGGAGTAGCACCACCTCCGGAAGAAGGGAATAAGCCCATGTATGCCCCTCCCACCTCAGACTCATGCAGAAGGTTGAAAATGTTTTGAGGGGTGATACCTACCCCAGCTGGAGAGGAAGATTGGGAAACTTGGGTGGATTATGCTGCCCCCTTAATGCAAAAGTGGCAATGCTCAGAAGCAGAGAAGAGGAAAAGGTTAAATCAGAGCCTTCAAAGTCCGGCTTTGGATACTGTTCACTCACTGTGAGCTGATAACCCAGAGTCATCTGCACAAGATTATCTGGCTGCCTTGGAAGATGTATTTGGGAGCCTACACTCGGGTGAGAACCTCCTGTGGAGGTTTAAAACAGCCCAACAATGTCAGGGGGAGTCCTTTTCTGTGTACATACCGCGGCTCGAAAAAGCTCTACAGAAATGTTTCAAAAAAGGAGCTGTGGCCCCACATGAACTGAACTGGGTCAGGTTGGATCATATCCTTAAGTCTGCCCCTGTTCTGATTTAATTTTGCTTAAACTGTGGCTGCCCGCCAGGAGGGACTCACCTCCCTCCTATAGATTGTTGATGAAGGAAGTATGGGAGGATGAACAAAGAAGGGCACAATGGGGGCCACCTTGAACATCGGCAGCTGTCACCCAAGCCACTGATAGTGTACAGTCAGTTGAAACTCCAGGACTGAATGCTGTACCAGGGGAGCACAAAAGGACTACTATTGATGCACAGCAACTTAAAGATGTATTAAGAGAGTTAAGGGACCTAAAAGCTAGTGCACAAAGTGCTTTGGAATTTGTCAAAGGTCAGACTGCCCACACCCATGCTGCGGAAGTCATCAGTGAGGCCCAGTCCTCCTCAACCAGTGCTAGTATTCAAGTCCCCAATGAGGAGGCAAATCGCAACATGTTGAAAGAAATGAGAGAGTTAAGAGCTTTAGCGAGTGATCTTTTGTGCCAACATCCTGCCAGCCATCCTCCTGGAGAAGACCCAGTGAACCTGAACCCAGGCCTAAAGAGGATTACAAACCTAGTCCTTACCCTAGCCGCAATCAGAATGAAGAACCTCAAGTGCCTAACCCCAGACCAGATGTCTTCTGCTACTGTTGTAGAAAAGATGGGCATACTAAAAAAGTATGTAATTCCCCTGAAGACTTAAGGAAAGTAACAGCCAAGCTACTTAACCAAATGAGACAAAGTTGTCTGATGCCTCAGCCTAAACCTCCCTACAAGCCTTATGTTGGATAGTCTGTTGTCACGCATCCTGTAAACAATGCTCCTCCTGACTGGTCAGAGATGGTGGGTCCTTCCATGCAGACTATGGTACACATAGATGGCATCCCGTCCTGAACTGTATTAGCGGGTCTCGGATCATAATAATATTTAAAGATTGGTACGATCAGCATCTGTCTCACCATACTCTGCAACTCCTTGATGGACTGCATGTGTGGGGGTTAAGTGACAAGTCATACCATTATCTTGGTTTTCTTCAAGTGTGGCTTTCTTTCCCCTCTTCAGTGGCAGGCGTTGGAGATTCAGTGGAGACCTTAGCTGTTGTGTCTCCCCCATCTGGCCTGTACGATGGAATTCCAGTACTGATTGGCACTAATAAACATATGTTAGGCTGACTGGCACAAATGTGTTAAGAAAGACAAGCACAAAGATAGGGAGGGCTCTACACATCCATGCCATGGTGCAGAAGGTGTATGAGATGCAGATGCGCCCAGATGAATGTGACCAAGATGAACCCGTGGGATTTGTATGGAAAAGATTCTTCACCACTCATTCTTCCTCCTAACGCTCAGTGTACTGTCAGTGGAGAGGTCCGCCTGTGCAAAGATGTGACTAATAAGATACTAATGCTGGACACCTCAGAAGAAGGAAAATTGACTGAAGGACTTCTGGTTAAACCCAGTGTGCTGCCTGTTCATGCTCATGCCTATGCTCGGAGAGTGGTGGTCCAAATTCAGAATGTTATGGATTGGGACATTAAGGTTAATCGAGGTTGCACCCTGGCCAAGTTCTACTGTGCTGATGTTGCCATGTTGCCATCCAAGTGCCAAAGTGGAGCAGAATGTGAAGTGTCACAGGACATGTTTGATTTTGGAGAGTCCCCCGTCCCTCATTGCTGGAGGGATAGAATCAGTCAAAAGCTGGCTCAGGGATCCAAAGTGTTCTTTCTTAAAGAATGGGATGTTGGTTGTGTTACTGGTGATGCTTGTATGATGAAAGGCCTTTTAGAGAACGATCTCGACAGGTAGCTCCTACTGACATTGATGACATCAGGCGCCATTTACAGGAAATGCTTGCAGCTGGTATCATACAGGAATCACGTAGTCCCTATGCCTCTCCAATTGTAGTGGCATGGAAAAAGAATGGATCCGTCCATATGTGTGTTGACTACAGAAACCTTAATAAAAGAACTGTGCCTGACCAATATACTATGCAACGCATACAAGATGCATTGGACTGCCTCAATGGGAGTAAGTGGTTTTCCATCCTTGATCTCCGTAGTGGGTATTATCAAATCCTGATGGCACCAGAGGACTGGGAAAAGACTGCATTAATTTGTCCCTTTGGCGTCTACGAGTTCCTTTGCATGCCCCAAGGCATATCATGTGCACCAGTGACTTTCCAATGACTCATGGAATGTGCTGTGGGAGATATGAACCTTCTTGAGTGTTTAGTCTGCCTTGATGACATCATTATCTTTAGCAAAACCCTTAAAGAACATGAGGCTTACCTATTTGAGGTGTTAGACAGACTTGAAGAGTTTGGGTTAAAGTTATTAATTGACAAATGCCAGTTTTTCCAGAGCTCTGTAAAATATGTAGGCCACACTGTGTCATCAGAAGGCATCCAGACTGATCCTAGCAAGGTCGAAGCACTAACTGACTAGCCAAAGCCAAACAACTTAAAAGAGCTGCAATGAATCCTGGGTTTTTGCGGATACTATCGCCGTTTTGTCAGAGACTACACCAAAGTACTGTAGTACATCCACTGTTGAATTTAATGCAAGGGTACTCCCCCACTCAGAAAAAGTACAAAAAAGGCACGGAGAAAGAGGCTGAAAAAATCTACTTCTGATCTAATGAACCCTTTGGCTCCAGATGGACTCTTGACTATGATACAGCTTTTCATGAAATCATCTATCAGCTAACTCATGCATCTGTTTTTTCATATACAGACCCATCTAAACTCTATGTGCTGCATACAGACGCTAGCATAAGTGGTCTCAGGGCCGTGCTTTACCAAGAGTATACAGAAGGATTGCGCCCAGTGGTGTATGCCAGCAGAAGTCTGACCCCTTCTGAAAAGAACTTTCCCATGCATAAATTGGAATTTCTCATTCTCAAGTGGGCAATTATGGAACAATTCCACAAATACTTGTATGGCGCCAAGATATTGGTTAAAACAGACAACAGTCCTTTAGCCTATGTCCAAGCTTCTGCAAAACTTGATGCTACTGGACACCAGTGGCTCTCAGCATTATCAACATATGATTATGCGGTGGAGAACCGACCAGGCCTCAACCACGTCGATGCCAATGCCTTATCACAAAGACCTGCTTCCAACCAAGAGCTGATACGAATGGCAGAGCATTCCATAAAAGCATAGTGCCATAAGTTTGATAGAGATGAAACCCCATCTGCTGAAACTATGAATTGCCTAGCAGATTGTCTGAGACCGCCTGATACTTGCTTGCCAGTGGCCTATTGTAATTTTGCTACTTTAGACCTAAGTGCTTTGTCACAGCTAATGCTGGCTGATCTCCAAAGGGAACAATATTATGATCCAATGATCAGACCAGTTCTAAATGCCCTCACCAAGGGAGAAGATATTTCTAAATTGCTGTCGAATGACCCCAAAACTGCTCTGTTGTTCCGAGAAGGGCCTAAACTTAAAATAATAGAGAGGCTGCTGTACAGAGAATTGACTGATAATCAAGAAGAGGTTGTGAAAAGACAACTAGTGTTGCCCACAAAGTTCAAGTCTGTTGTGCTAAAAGCTCTGCATGACCAAATGGGACATTTGGGTAGTGAAAGAACTCTGGACTTGGCCCATGCACATTTCTACTGGCCTAAAATGGGTATAGATGTTGATCAGTATATAAAGACTTGTAGTCGATGCCTCCAGCAAAAAGCACAACCACAGAGAGCATCCACCTTGGTCAACATAACAACCAGTGCACCAATGGAGCTAGTATGTATAGATTTCCTGAGCCTAGAGCTGGATTCAAAGAACATTAGCAATGTGCTCATAGTGATGGACCATTTTACCCAGTATGTGCAGGCATACCTAACCAAGGATCAGAAGGCAGCCACAGTAGCAAAAATCCTTGTGAAAAAATTCTGTGTTCACTATGGTGCCCCACAAAGGATACATTCGGATCAAGGCCGGAACTTTGAGTGCAGACTTATTAAAGAGCTATTGTCTATCTGCAAGAGGGAGGATCTCTCTGGGCAGACTTGATGGGCCAAATGGTCCTTTTCTGCTGGCGAGATTCTATGATCTGGGGTGTGAGAAAATCTAGAATTACTCCCTACCATCCACAAGGAGATCCACAGCCAGAAAGCCTTAACAGGACCTTACTTGATATGCTTTGCACTTTGTATCCCAGAGATAAACCAAGGTGGAGTCAAAAGATAAGTTCTCTTGTGGTAGCTTATAATTGCACCAAGAACGATGCAATTGAGTTTTCCCCTTATCACCTCAAGTTTGGCAGAGAGGCATGCCTCCCTGTTGGTGTCTGTTTCAGAGTCTCACCTGATGGAGTTCAGTCTGATAACTATCTGCAGTATGCTAAGAAACTGAAAGCTCAACTAAACCATGCTTACCAATTGGCTAACACCATGGCTGCAAATAAAAATCTAGCTAACAAGGCACGTCATGAGAAGCGAGTGAAGGCCCATGAGTTAAAAGCTGGAGATTTTGTGTTAATGCGCAATCTTGATTTCCAGGGGAAACATGAAATAGCCGATCGCTAGAGTCACACACCACACATTGTAATCAGCAAGCTGGATGATTTGCCAGTGTACAAAGTGCGCCCAGAAAGGGATCTACGAGCTGTAAAGACCATACACAGAAATCACCTTCTGCTTATTGGGCAAATAGTTTTGGCACAGCACCTTCAGATACTGTTTTGACAGGACCTGTCACCTGATCTGCTGCTCATAAGAAACAGTCAAGTCAGCCTCCTGCTGCTCAACAACCACAGCCTTCAACCAGTAATGTCATAGACAATAATGATGCTGACTCTGAAGATAATAGTGAATCTGATGTTGCTTAATACCCTTCCCTCGAACTAAATCAGTTGTTTCAAAGAGCCTACCGACCTACCTTTGTTGATGACTCTAACAGCCCAGTGGCTTCAAACCAGCCTCCTCTCTCAGTCGTACCTGAACCTCCTGAGAGTTATGCACAAAGTGTGACTTCTGACATAGCAAACTTCTGCTGCTTAGTAGAGCTATCTGACAATCAAGTGCTTGATTCTGACTGAGAAACTGGGAAATGAGCAATGAATTGCAAGGTGATAGTGCAACAGATGGTGAACTTGTAAGTGAACAAAAAAGTGATGCTGGATTAAGTGTGCTAAGTGAACTATTTTATGACCAAGAACATATGGCTATTCCTGAAACTACTGATAGTGCGTTGGATGACTCAAATTTTACGGAAATACTGTACCTCTTTCTGATGAGGATGAGCCTCAGGAACCAGAGAATCAAAGTAATGTACAACATGAAGAACCTATAACCAGTTCTGAACCTCAAGAGAGTGCAGTGGTGCCCCCTTCCTCAGAAGCTGTCTTGTTGCTGGGCAATTTACCGGGAGTCACAAACCCAAATGCTAATGCTGAAGTGTCAGTGCCAATGCTCCCTACACCTAGAAGATCAGGAAGAATTGTAAAACCAGTGGTTTGGCTCACTTGCGACATACCAGAAAAGCCTGTGGACTTGCCCATGAATGTAGTTCATAAAGGGGTATATGTTACAGCCAATTCCCTGCCCAAGCCAGTGTTCTCAGCATCCTCTAAAATATTGATTATGCCATCTACCCAGTATCTTAGGGGTCCCCATTATAGAGTTCCCAGGGTTAGCTGAAAAGTTCAGGTTTACTGTCTCCATGGGTCAATGGTAGTGGGATAAGAGTCAGTAAATGTTCTTGAACATGAAAAACTGTATGAAACAATATAGAAGAGTGAACATAAAAGTGAAATGAAACTGTCTGAACTATGCAATTGCTTCAGAAAATATCATTTAAGGTATAGCATGCTATTGTGTACATAGCCATAGTGTACTTGTGCAGATACTGTATATAACAATGTGTGGTTGCAACCTGTATATAACAGAAAGTCCTAATAGTAATTGGTACTTGTGTTATATACTTGACGCGGATGCCATGTTTCCTGGGCAGGGGAGAGTGTAGCCTCCCCCCCCCAGTTTTGGAGGGCTTACCTTGAATTTCTCCCTGGGCTTCTCTGATGCCCACTGCCTGAAAGACATCCAGTAAAGGAAGGTAAATCCATGGTTGTTAATGTTCTGCTGTTGCTCTGTGTGAGTGTGCACTGCTATTCCTCCGCACAGTCCCTTTAAGAGTTTCAGCGTGTGTATAGTGTAAATAGCCTGGACTGGATCCAAATGCTCCAGAGCTCTTGAACAGCCAGGCATCCCCCTAAAATCTGTAAATATTTATGTCTAAATTCTTACTGTTCTTTAAATAAAATAAGTTGTTTGTACTGCCAGTATTGCCAGTACTGTTCTTTCCAATGGGAGCCACCATCTTTGGTCCTGGACTCCTGTTTTGGACCAATCGGAACCAAGAGGTCCTCAAGGGGACCTAATTATAATGCTTTACGGGTGAAACTGTGAACTTTCTTTGTCGGTGCCTAAATTGACCAATAGAAGTGCTCGACTGTGATTCACAGTGCAGGCAGCCAACCGGAATACAGAGATCGTGGTCCTTCAATGGAACTGTGTTGAAAAAGTACAGCTGTGTTCAGCTCGAGCCACCGAGAAGAGCTCCTGTGTGGGCTGAGGAAAAGAGCAAGGACAAAGGCCTGTTCGGCCTCCCTGCTCTACCTGAAAGTAATCAGACTGTTTTAAAGCATTGAGAAATAAACTTTTGCAGCAGTTTGGAAGTTCAGTCTGCTCGAGCCACTGAGAAGGTAACAGCCTGTAGTAAGGTTGACAGGAATCTGCAGGAAAGAAGGCCTGGTTTGCCTCCTGTGGACCCAGCTTGATCCCAAAAGGGGATCAGTTCTATCCAGGACTGCAACTAAGCAGCTTGAGAGGTTTCTTCAGCAGAAGGCTGAAGAAAAACTGGCCATGCACCGAGAAGGAGAAAGTCTGCTATTTCTTCAAGCACTGGTTCTGTGGTGTGTGTGTAGACACTGATCCTGGGGATCTTGTGCCAAAACAGGAGCCACTCCAGTGCAAGAGAGACTTTTGCTGAAGCCCAGCTGGAGGGTTCAAAAGCGTGCAGCCTAAATTTAAAAGACATTTTCTTTCAGTAGGGCCTATGCCAACAATGGCCCAGTCAGACTTTTCCTGTACCATCACCAGTATCCTGGTGAGAGAGCAGTAATGGGTAATCAGCCCCTGCACAGCCATCCAATGCAGGTTGTGGCCACCTTACTGGGAAAGACTGTGAAGTGGAGGTGAGTCGTGTCGGCCCCGGTCCCCACCAACAGCTCAAGCAAGCAACAGGTCTTGATGTTGCCAGCGCCTTCTTCCATTCATCTTGAGTAAAACCAGGGTAGCTCCCTGCAACAAAGCCTCAATTGTTTAATGGTACCATCTGATTCAATTTGCCAGGTAATGTGTTTTAATATGACTGGGCCATCTGCCCGGGATTAGAATTGCTTTATGGTGCCATAATTGTATTTGCTCATATTTAATCACCATTTCTTTCCATCAAGGGCCCCAACATAAGCTGCAACGCAGGCCAACTCGCAGCACCACCTCAGGCATGCCTGTTTTCCACTCTGGGTACCCAGTAGTTGCAGAGACTGGTAAGTCAGGGACTAAAGTAAATACAGAGCAAATAAACCTGTCTCAGTACAGAAAAGTAATTGTTTGCCTAGATTCTTGCCCCTTCCTTGTTCACTTCCCCTCAATAAACCTGATTTACTGTTTTACTGTTAACCTGACTTGTGAGAATATCATTATCTGGTATAAAGTTGTTGAAATATTGGCAAAGTATTCTGAAAGTGCATGTTGTGCTGTTGAAAATGTATTTTACACGGGGTTGCAGGGTGAATGCCAGGAGACAGAACCCTGCTGGTAAGTGGATTGTACATGAGCATATCATTAATGCTGGTATTATTCTGTATTCCGAATGTTAAGTGTTGCAGTTATAAAACTAAGTGTAAATGGTCACTAGGCAGGATTGTGGGTGGTTATAGCTTCCCAGAGGGCTGTACCAATTCTGTTAGGAACCTACTTAAGCACTACTCTGGGTGGAGGCACCATAATTGTTCATACACTGAGGGTGGGAAGG
Source organism: Neoceratodus forsteri (assembly GCA_016271365.2). NCBI lineage: Eukaryota > Metazoa > Chordata > Ceratodontiformes > Ceratodontidae > Neoceratodus > Neoceratodus forsteri. Next base: position 89,744,644 of record JADMNL010000026.1, on the reverse strand, counting down.
CCCCAGTAGCAGTTAATTCCAAAACCAGGCCCCTTAACATATTGTTAGGGAAGCAGGCAGGGGTAGTAGCCCTTGGTATAATGGCACCAGGATTACATAGAAGATGGTGCATGCACTGCTTTTACTCTATAATAGTCTATTCATAGTTGCAATAGCACCTTCAGGCATCCTATGAGGAGCCTGGTCTTAATTCTTTGTTTTACGTTTATGCACATAGTGAAAGCCTCCACATATAGTACAGACACCACATTATTTACTTGTGCTGTACTTTTTTTTTTATAAAGGTGTTTATCCTCTTGGGCTGACCAGGTGGCTGTTTCAGCCCTGCTCCCAGGTGCCGTTAGCTGGCCTGCCTCTCTCCATCTGGGGGTTGCATCTCCCACAGATCCCTTCCCCCCGTGGTGGTGCCAGCGGAGGGGCATCCTTTCCCCCCGGAGATTCTCATCCAGACATTCTCCAGTGGAGCAGTAGGATGAGCTACAGCACCTCAGGCAGGGCTTCATGTAGCCATGCCCCCCTTCCATTTTACTCCCAGTTTTTGTCCACCGAGGCTATGGCAAACTCAGAGGATGCATACACATGAAGGCATGCATGTGCTCCGGACAGCCAGCCCCTTCTGCCCACCTGACATTCATCAGCCACCCAAGCATTAGCAATACCACCAGGCCTCCACATGGTGACAACCAAGAACCGGGACAACTCACCACCCCAGTCCGGGAGAGGAGAGCTGCCTGGCGTCTGCTCAGTCCTTTCCCATCCCTCCCTTCTGACTGACCCCTGAACTCAAGTCACCAGCATTTGAGAGGTAAGGCACTTTACAGTGCCTCAGCCCTCATGTGCCACTGGGCCAGCTTCTCCTCCATTTTCATGTGATCAAGAGGATGACCTCACGGAGATGCCAAAGCAGCCAAAAAGAAACTCAGTAGAGCATCGAGTTTTAAGAGGATCCAGGAGTCTGAATGGCCATGGCTATAGCAGTGTTAGCAGCACAATCAGGGGAAAGGGAGGATGGAGTCCATGAAAACATATCAGTGGGAAAATCAGGAGCTGAACAGCTTAATGCTGCACGGAGTACAGTGCACCCTCGATTAGCCACTGCCCTTCCTATCTGTCAACCTTGCCTCCTATACCATTCAGTGTCTATGAGAATTCCCTCTGATATCCACCACCCTCAGTATCCACCATCTGCCAGCCTCTTCATTTGTACTGTTTGCACAGAGTGCTGTTATTTCCTCCCCCTTTTATCCGCCTGAGCGCCCTCTGCGGTGTTTTCCCTCCTGGTTCCCCAGGATACCACAGCAGCCTCAATCAATAAATAAAAATAAAAGTTTGACTGTTTCTGACTTTGTCTTAGTTACTTTTTGTTTTAGACAGTACTGTACCAGAAAAGAGACTTTTGTTTTAGTTATTGTAATTAGTGTTAGAGTTACACACTTGAGAACGTACTATACCTGGAAATGGAGTTCGATATCCTTGGTCCTGTTTTTCCAGTGTCATAATCCCGGTGTTACAGTCAATGCCAAGGCAGTGAAAGAAAAGAATATCAGATGATAAAAGAGCAAGACTATAGTTTTGGTCATTGTAACTAGCAACTTTGTAACTTTCAGCTGGACGTGGACGTGGCGTGGTGCATCATGGTCTGGTTCCAACTGCCATTCAGTTTTACAGAATTAGAATTAGAAACCTTTAGATTTTGGCCATATTTTATGAATGCACATTTTAATTTGTTTTAGGTGATACAATGTAAGTGTACTGACACTGGGTATACCTGTGTGTGTGTGTGTGTGTGTGTGTGTGTCCAAGAATGCAGTTGCCATGAGCATGTGCGGCGGGTGTGTTCTGTGGCTTTTTTCCACTTGATGGGTTAGTTTATACTATAGTTTATGCTATACACAGTACTGTACTAGATAACCTTCTAAAAAACAATCTTAACTTTAGTAAGCATTTTTTACTTAATATAGCAGGTTCCCTCCAGCTGCAGATACTGTAACAGCAGAGGTAGGCGTTGTTAGTGTGGTATGCTGAACAGCGTGGGGGCATCATGCTGGCTGGGGTGCCTGGGCAGAGCCCAGCAAAAAAGCAGACATTGTCTGGTATTCTGCTTTGAACATGACCTGTATTCAGCAGGAGACAGCGACCCACTTTTCAACCCCAGGGCTCTCAGATCTACAGGGATTCCTATATTTTATGGGGAAATAAAGCCATGTACAGGTGAATTGTGTCCATAGATTTGCACTGCTTATATAGTAAAACAGAGCAATTTGGTTTCAATAGTCCATAATATAAGCTACAGCACAATATCGGAAATGTGTAGTTCAGCTACAGGGAAAATGCCAAAGCAGTCTGGGAGCACAGCAACCCTCTGGTAGTGCAACATCACCAGATGCACAATAACAAACTATCAGACCTCTTTTATCTGCCCAAACATTGGTACACCAAAGTTGGTGTTAATAGAGGGTGCACTGTGGTGCAGTAAGACAGAAGAACTTCTTGCAGTATCTAGCGAGGGGAGTCCTAGAAAGCCAGACTTCAAATAGTGAGTTAAAACAACTATTTCATCAATTAGAAAAATTGTCCCTATAAGAAATTAGCATTTGATTTGACTGTGCAGCTCTAGAAAAATATTTAGAAAAACAGAGAATACCTAGAGGGTTTTATATTTATAAAATTCCAACAGCAGACACCCTTGATGAACATTTAAAAGAACAAAAACGCACTATCACAACGTTCTATGGAACTCATAGAAATTCTTGTAGAACGGGATAAGATACTTTGAAGCAAAAATAAAAAAGTCATAGAAGACTTAAATAGAGATCTTGAAGCATATAAAAATACAAGTGAATACCAGCAATCAGATAACAGCTTGAAAGACAAGGCTTTAAAACATGAGGAGGAGGTGGAGGCTCATAAAAAGAGCAAATCTGAAAGGAACAGAAAAGGTGACGAGAAGGGGAGGAGTCTTTTCAAGGGCGCACAGACCCACATGCTCTCATAGTCCAGGAAGATCCAAGCAGAGAAAATCAATAAACAACCAAGACTCTACGTCAAGTTGTTGCATGTAATACTGCATGGTATGAACAGTGCGGAAAACACTGCACGAGTCAACAACGTGCCCCATGAAAACGGGTGTGAATCAGTGGTGAGTGTAGATTTACTATTACAACACCATGCCGCCATTGGACCTCCACTCCAGCGAAATGTGTAAATTTACCTGTTTTTTGTTGTCGGGCAGTATTTCGTGGCACGGTGTTGACTTGCGTGTTGTTGTCCGCGCTGTTTCTGCCCACACGGTGTTGTCTGCCACAGACTTGACGTGCTACAAACAAGGAAAGGTGTACTTTAACTAAAAGCACTACAAGAAACAGTGACACTGATTCAGATAACAGTTTATGAAATGAAAGACACGTTGATTGCTTAGAACTGTCCCCCAATCAACAACATCTAATCCCCGCCCCCCCCCAAAAAAAACAGTCAAAAAAGGCAAATAGAAGGAGAAAGATGAGAAGAGGACAAGGAAATAATGGGAAATCCCAAATAGTAACTCAAGGGATGAAGACTAATCAGAGATCACTCTCCCAGTGTGTTAAACATTTTATTACAAACATTAGTCCTAGCAAAGGGTTTATCTTCATACGCACTGGTAAATTGAATGAATTTCATTTGCAGGTTGACCTTTTCAAGTTTTTGCAGAAACTAGATATATAATCATATTTTATTAAGGACAATTCTCTTCCACTGAATATTCTTTTGGACTTGAACAACATCCAAACACAGAGATGGGTTATTCTACCGTGAATGAGGAGAGTATGAACTTTTAGAGACCGTGAAAAGTATCTAGCAACAGCATTACAAATTATGCAAAATGAAATCTGTGACTTAAATATGTCTCCAAATATGTCTGTAAATGTAGATTTACATGTATCTTCTTCACCCATGTCTGATTGTGACCCTGATTTTGTTAAATGCTTCAAATCAAGTAATCAGATGTAACATTGATTTTAAACCAAAAAGTGTTTTTGACCCCCCCACTGCAAGACATGCCACTATAAAAACATTTGCGAGATTAGTTCAGAATGAGCTAAAAAATTAACTTCAGTCTATGCATGCTTTTATAATTTAACAAATGAAGAACACACTGCTATAAAAAAACTACAGTCTGTGGGTTTTATAATCATTAAGAGAGCCGATAAAGGCAGAATGGTTGTAGTGCAAGGCACTACTAAATACGTAGCAGAAACAGAAAATCAATTGAGCGATAACGACTGTTATCAAGCCCTCATATTTAACCCAACATATAGAGAATAATATATGGTCTGTCATCAGTAACAACCGTTTGTAGCCATCGAGAGGTTACCATGAAGACCTTTTAAACCTCAAGTGCGAAGCTCTAGAGTTTCAGTCATCATGATAACCTTGAGATGGCTACACACGTTTTGTTGCCGATCACGGACCATACATTGTGTTTTATAGTGTATGGTCCCCATAAAAAGTAAGCCAATAAAACCAAAGCTGGATTCGTACTTGTTTTTTTTCAGTCACCACTGCTCTGCTACAGCTTCAGCTTTCACTGCTGCAGCTGGTTCAAGAAGGCCGGTGGTTCCGGTAACACGCATGCAGAGAGTGAACACTGTTGTTTTACCATCTATGTGACGCACCAGTGATGGGTTAACAACATTGTGAGGTCACATCAATGGTATATTTAACCTGTAAAATGTTAGATTTTGGCCGATAGCAACATTCAACCATACATTATATACATTTAAAGTCATCCTAGACAGCACGATTGATGAAGCTTATGGCAATGGCTTGATAGGTGGGAATGAATGTACTTTTTTAAAAGATGAAACACCCCATGTGTTTTACTTTCTATACTCTACCTAAAGTCCACAGGTTTGTGAGGGACCCTGGCTCTACGATGCTGGCCCGACAACTAAGTTGTTGACCACCATCACAGCAACGGATTTATGTCGACCGCAACTTGCGGTCAACATAAATCTGACTTGAGACCCTGGCTGTTTTTTCAATGGGGGACTTCGTCCTCCGAACTCCCCATGCAGGGGGGCCCTGCCCCCCATACCACCCGATCTCTAGGATTCTAACTCTGAGTTGGAATTGGATCGGAGAGATGGTGCAGGATCGGTAGAGAGTGACGGGCTCTCAGGCAGTCTATCACAATGAAAATGTCAATGCTGTTGGCATCTACATTTTCTCTGTAATAGTGTCGCCGTCTTGTGCACATACCAGGGACCCTCATTGATGTCCAGTTGTTTCTGCCATTGGACGTTTGACTGAGAGTCCCTCCAGATTTGTGGACCATTTTCTGAAAAAAAAAATCATTCCTAAAATGAAAAAATATATCAGAGACTCTAAGCATATAATCAGCAAAATCAAAGGCCTGACCTGGGCGAATAATTTTTGTTGGCTGGTTTGACGTCAGTTCACTATATACTAGCTTTAAGCATGCTCGTGGCTTGAGGGCATGCAAAGAATTTATGGCTACAGACCCTGATATGAAGTCTGTACTTCAGAAATTTATCTTGGACCTACTGAGATTTACAATAAAGCGTAACTATTTTACGTTTAATGGTAATTGTTTTCCTTCAAACCCAGGGAACAGTAATGGGGACAACATACACCCCTCCTTTACAAACCTACTCATGTCATGGTGGGAGAAGAATTTGGTACTCACTGACCGAACCCTCAGCTCAGGCATGTAGTGCGTTGTTATTGTTACAGTGATGATATACTATGTACCTGGGGTGAGGGCCCAGATACTGTGGCCGGTTTCATAGATTGTTTAAATACCAACAGTTGGAACATTAAATGTACCTACCAGACAAGCATGATGCAGACTGATTTTTTTTAGATTTAAAGCCAACAGTGACTTGAAGGTAATCTGTGAATTTTACCTTAAGCCAATAGCCGAGAACAGCCTACTGAGAGCTGACATTTTTCATCCCAGAACTTTGGTTGACATCATCCCCTGTGAGCAAGTTCTTAGAATTAAGAGAAATTGTGTAGTGCCCCAAAGTACTGGGGTACCACAGAAATAATTATTTAAATGAATGGGTGTCCCATAGTGTCCCCCGGAGCAGTGTAGGCAGCATAGGGGCATAATGTAACTCTGTACATTGCCAATTGTAAATATCTGTCAATGTACCTGATGTATTTCCATGCCCCTTGTTATGTTTTCACTGTTACTGTCTAATTGATTATGTCTCCATGCCTTGATGTGGAACCTTTGAAAAAGAGCATTGTGCTCAAAGGTTTTCTCCAAAGAATGAAATAAATAAATAGGGCAAATAGAGGGCAGTAGGTAGGGGCTCCTATAGTTAGTTTGCCCCCTCCTTGCCAGGCAGCAGATTAAATGAACAGAAAAGTTGTTTTTCCTTTGTGGCTGCCTGCTCTGTTCTGTAGAACCCCGCCCCCCCAAGCAGGTAGCACAAGTAATGGTCACCCACGCGCTGAGACTGCTGTCCCTGCCCAGCGAGTGGTGTTGTGTTTTGAAAAAAAGTCAGTGGCTTTGGCACAGACTCAGGGTTCTGGAATTGGAACCCCAAGTCTTCTGTTTTGAAAATTATCATTTTTCTGGGGCATTCATTGGCTGGATCTGAGAAAGAGAGGACACGAAAAGCAAGGAAGGGACCTGTTAGGCTTACCTGGTCGGTTGAAGCCATCCCGCTGCTAGTCCATGGTCCTCGACCCTCCGGCCTGCAGTCCTGCTTGTGTCTGCTCTGGTTCCTACTGTAAGTGTGGCGGCCTCAGTGTGCAGCGGTCAGCAGAAGTAAAAGGAGAAGAAGAAGCAGCATCTCTGGAGTGCGGTGTGGACTCTGTTTGGCCCTATTTTTTGTTTTATTTAATATTTTAAAAGTTAATCTGCTCCCTTATCAGCAGCAAGTGAAGAGCCACATCTGTGGAGAGAGGAAGAGCATTGGTCCTCTGCATCCCGCCAGTCATCTGCCACAGTGCCTGTCTCCTTGCTACGAGCCCTCCCTCTGCCAGCAGCACCTCCAACCTCCCAATCCAGCATCCTTCTTCCCGGGCTGGGGCGGTGAGTTGGCGGCAGCACAGAAGGCAAAGTGCTGTCCACCTGAATTTAAAAGTGAAAATAAAAGTTTTTTGGAAAAATTATAAAGTGCCTAGGCCCCGAGGAGGATTGACCTAGAGCCGAGGGGCGGGTCAAGGGACGAAGATGTGCAGAAATTAATAATCAGGTGTTGCGATGCCCAGAAGAATGGCTAGGGCAGGGAAGCCCTTAGTCTAAAATACAAATATTTATGAGAAGAGCTCCCAGAGGCTGAGCTCAAGAGGAGCAAGGATGGGGCTAAGGGCATTAGGGCCTCTTAAGTTTAAATAAATATTTATTTCTGGGCAGTCTCTTGGAGAAATAAAGGGTCAAGGAAAGCTCCAGTAACAGTGAGGAATTAAAGGGGCAAGGCAAGCCCCAGTAATCTGAAAAGGGGCCCAGCAAAGCTAAAAGAGAAGAAAGGCTGGCAAGCCCAGGGTCCCTGTCTGTCCCTATCACACCTAGTTCCCGAATACAAGAGAGGGGTTTAACAGCCCAGATACCAGGTGTTAGATTTTTATTTATTTATTTATTTATTGCAGTTTGGGATTAAAACCTTTGAGCCAAAGGCTCTTTTACAAAGGCTCCAAGTCACACATAGTACAGAACAGAATAAATAATAACAACAATAAATATGCAGAAATACATAAGAGTACATAGGAGAACGTGAATTCATTGTTACATAATATACATGAGAAAATTAAATAATTGTGCTTAATTGTCAAGTTACGTTTCGGTTGCAGATTGTCAGGAAATTTAAATAGCAAATTCCCAGCAGTCCTACATAAATAGCATGAGTCAGCAGGAGAATTACAGTGAGCTAGTGCTTGGGTGAGGCAAGGCCACCAGAACGTGAGGTTTTGTAGAAGCTGTAAATGAATGGTAGCCTGAGAAGGCTTTGTCATTGGGGCAGGAGGGTCGTAGGTGAGGGAAAGGGGATGGGGAAGAAAATTGGAGTAGGGTGGTCAAGGGGTGTAGGCAGTGAAGGGGAGGTAGTGATGCAGAGGGGTGGAGGGTGGGTAGGGTATGGGGAGTTGGAGAAACATAAGGGAATGGGACTGAGTGGAGTAGGAGGGGTAACGTAGATTACAATGGGGGTGTGAGGGACTGCTAGAGACAGTCCAAGTGCTTGTATTGGAGTGTTCAGGGCTCTCTTAAAATGTTGGAAAATGGGTTAGGTTGTGTTAGGGCACTCACATACACAGGCAGGAGTTAGGAGTGCTTTGAGACCAGCTTTGAAATTGCTGACCTTGCTACAATTTATAAGGTTGGGGGGAGATCGTTCATCCACTTGGGCCCTCTATAGGAGAGAGATCTCTCTGGGCTATTGAGGTATGCTTAAAGGGAACCACCAGACCTCCCTTTGAGGCACTTCGGGTACTGACAGCTGGCAGATTTAATTCAGACAGACAAGATGTGGACCCAGGTGCCAGCCTGAGCATGGCTTTCTTTGCCAGAAGGCAGGCCTGGTATTGGGCTCTGAAGTGACGGGGTAGCCATCCAGTTACTTTATAGAGGTCACAAGTGTGGGATAAGCAGTCAGCACCCAGGACAAGCCTACACGCTTTATTTAGCAGGGTTTTACCCTTTTGAGGGCTGTGTCAGTTTCAGTGCTGTAGATTATAAGGCTGTAGTCTATGGTAGATAGGACTGTGCAGCTAGTGACCATCTTTAGGCCCTCAGACGGCATGTAGTGACGGTGTCGATAGAGAACACCTAGTTTTGCATTGCCCATTTTGTCTACATGGTCGACATGGGTTGTGAAAGAGACGGCATTATCCATGTGAACCCCAAGATACTTAAAGGTGTCAACCTGTTCCAGTGTAACCCCCTTGCTACTCCGTACCTCCAGTTTCCCAAATTTCTTTAGGTTCTGTGGAACCGTAAAAAGCATGCTCTTGTTTTTTTTATAATTGAACAGCAATTTATTATTAGAGAACCAAGCCTGTGGAAACTTTCTTCCAGTTCGTGGTTGATAGAGGGTAGGTTTTTCTCACTTACTGAGACAATCACATCATCAGCATATAACATGATGCGCGCTGGGCACACTGAGGGCAGGGGGTTTATGAAAAGGTTGAAAAGGAGCAGTCCCAGTATTGAACCGAGGTCACATAGGTGGAGAAGGGATTTCAATATTTCCCACCTTCGGACTGCCCATAGAGGCGACCGAGGAAGGAGTTGGCTAGCAGCTCCCTAAACAAGCTGGCATTTTAGAGTGGCAATAAAGCTGAAATTGAGTCTGACCTGTCATAACCTGCAACTACCTGAACTGTGTTTTATTGCCTACAACTGCCTGAACTGTGTTTTACTGGTCAGTTGCCTCAGAACTGGTGATTTACCCCTGCTCCTGGGAACTGCCCTCTGGAATTGGTTAATTGCCCCTGAACTTGTTATGTGCCTCTACTACTGGCAATTGCCCCTGGAATTGGTCAATTGCCCCAAAACTAGTTATTTGCCTCTGCTACCGGCAATTGCCCCCTGGAACTGGTCAATTGCCCCTGAACTGATTATTTGCCTCTGTTACTGGCAGTTGCCCCATGGAACTAGTCAACTGCCCTGAAACTGGTTATGTGCCTCTACTACTAGCAATTGCTCTGTGGAATTGGTCAATTTCCCCTAAACTGGTTATTTGTCTCTGCTACTGGCAATTGCCCCTTGGAACTGGCCAGCTGCCCCCAAAACTGGTTATTTGCCTCTGCTACTGGCAGTTGCCCCCTGGACTTGGTCAATTGCTCCAGTACAGGATATTTGCCTTTGCTACTGGCAGTTGCCTCCTGGAACTGGTCATTTGCCCCAAAACTGGTTATTTGCTTCTGCTACTGGCAGTTGCACCCTGGAACTGGTCAGTTGTCCCTGAAAAGGTTATTTGCCTCTGCTACTGGCAATTGCCTCCTGGAATCATGGTTCAGCTGGATAATGAGAACTAAGAGCCCCTCTGAAAAGTATGAAAAGTAAGAACAATGGAGTTATTTAAAAAAAATTACAGGCTTTAAATGCAGCAAAATGGTGGGGGGAGTGCCCTGGTACTTTAACTGTGTGTTTCTGTTCGGTCACACACCAGGAGCCACCCCACTGATTTTACTAAGTTATATTGTAAATACAGAGGTTGAGCTTGCAAACCTTTTGTACTGATCTGAGTGTAGGAGAATTGGGGCCTTCTATTAATTGCAAGCTCACTAATAAACACCTGTGAGCCTTTCATTGTCTAGAGCACACTTTACATAAAGAATCCAGGAGAGTGGTCTCTTTATTAAAAATAGAGGAAGCAAGGAGACCTCAGCACTGATATAGCAAGTTAAAATGCGATGCTTTTTACCTGACCGATGGAGGTGGTCACTTTGCCGAAGTGGTCAGGCTTAATCATGGTTCAGCTGGATAATGAGAACTAGGAGCCCCTCCGAAAAGTATGAAAAGTGAGAACATTGGAGTTATTTTTAAAAAATTGCAGGCTTTAAACACAGCAAAATGGGTGTGTGTGGGGGGGGTGGGGAGTGCCCTGGTACTTTATCTGTATGTTTCTGCTGTCACACTGCCTGGATACACCCTGTTCAGACAGGACCAACTCTCAAAAAGAGGTGGGGGCTGTGCCCTATGCATTAGGGATCCTCTTCGAAGTTACATATTTTCTGCACCCACCAGTGCCGACAACATCCAAGTTCTAACTGTAAAACTTCTGCAGGGTCCCCATAACAGGACACTGACGGTTCTCTCTGTCTACATCCCACCTAAAAGTAACCATGGCTGGCACCCGTGACCTGATGGACCATGTGGGCACCCTGAGCCTAAACACAGAAATCATGATGCTGGGAAATTTCAGTATCAACTGGCTCTCCCCTCTGCTGCCTCAATCAAGAACACCTTATCTGCAGTCCACTTTTCTCAAATGGTCAAGACAGCAACCAGAGTTAACTACAAAACTGGGACCAGCACCCTCCTGGACTTGGTTCTCACCAATCGACCTGCCCACATCATCAGTACTGCTGTTCTCCTTGATACACTGAGTGACCATGCCCCTGTCACCTGTACTTGGTCCTACAACTACTGCAAGCCACCTCCCAGAACGATTACAAACCATGTTCTACTAAAAGGTCACCTTGCACTGCTAAAAGTGGAGCTTCAGGGCATCGACTGGACTGACCTCAGTGAGGCCAATGATGTAGGCATGGCCCTTGACCACTTCATAAACACATTCAACACCATCTGTGGCAAACATTCCCTGTAGAGACAAGGAAAATAAAAGGGCATTGCAATCCCTGGATCACCCTGGACCTACTGGATCAACTCAATGCCAGAGATCTCCTCTGGCAGATCGCGAGAGTGCACGGTACCACCACTAACATCCAAAGGTACAAACAAGCCCAAAATAAGTGCACAAAAGCCATCTGACACGCCAAAAGCATATTCTACAAGGAAGCCCTGTCCAGCTCCTGGGACAACAGCAAGTCATTCTGGGATAATCTCAACGACATAACCGGCTTAGAACCCAAAAATGCCCCACCAGTGCTCATGGTTGACGACGCACTATCCTTGGACCAACAGCGAATTGCCAGCGCACTTAATGATGTGTTCACAGACCTCAGTAGTGTACTACCAGCAGACTACTTTAACCCCTTAATTCCAGATGACCCTAACACAGTCCAGCAACTGCCCTGTAATAGACCACTTTTCCATTTCAAGGTAATCTCTGAATATGAAGCAAGAAAGTACCTTGTGCTAGCTATGGGAAAATCAAGACACAGCAGAGATACCCTGGATGTTAAGTTCATCACCATGGCACTGGAAGATGTCCTTGGCCCTCTCACTAAGATTATCAACCTCTGCCTCTATCACTCCAAGTTCCCCCTGTGATGGAAATCGGCATCAGTAACCCCTATGCACAAAGGAGATGACTGGACTCTTTACAACTACAGACCTATCTCCATACTCCCCCCACCCCCACCCCCCAAAGCTCTAGAGTGGATTGTAGCAGATCAGCTTGTTGAGTATCTGAACCAGTACCAACTCCTCTGTCCTGAACAACATGGCTTTCGACCAGGTCACAGTACCATCACAGCATTACTGGAATTCACAGGTTACATCCACCACTCCCTAGACCAAGGCCTTCTGGTAGGAGCAACATTTATTGACCTATCAAAAACTTTTGATACGGTGCACCATGAACTCCTTCTGAATCTGCTGTCTGCTATTGGGCTCTCTCTAGAATCTGTTTCATGGGTCAACAGCTACCTTCACAACCAATCGCAAAAAGTCAGGCTAGGGGACACCACCTCTGTTAGCAGACCTGTCCACTCCGGGGTCCCACAGAGGTCAATTCTGGGGTCCTTACTATTTAGCCTTTTCCTAAACCAGCTGCTGGCCTCCTGTCTGATGTGGATGCTCCTTTATGCAGATGATGTGGTTAACTTCACCAGAAACGCCCATCCAGAACAACTAACAGCAGAACTCCAAAGGGGATTCTCATACTCAGAGAAATGGTTTAAGGAGCATAGACTAATCATGAACTGTAAAAAAAAAAAAGACAATGTTGTACTCCAGCACCCAGAGTAAGTTCAAAGCATTACCCCTTGTGATCAGAAATGAAAGCGGTGACACCCTGGAGCACGTCCAGTTGTCCAGTTTTTCAGATGCCTGGGTATCACAATAGACTCCACTCTGTCTTATGTCCAACACATTGATAACACTGCAAAGGCTATTAATACAAGAATAGGGATTCTTTACTGCCACAAGCACTGCTTAACCTATGAGGCATTGAATCGGGGCCATCAACAGCTCAATAGTTTCTCTTGTCAATTATGGACTGGCTGTCTATGGATCGGCAGCTGACACCACCCTACAATGCATTTCCAGTGTGCTTAATAAGACATGTCACCTTCTCACAGGTGCTGCAAGACTCATGCACACCTGTGACCTCTACTCACAGGCCGGTTGGCTCCAACTAAAGGAAAAAATAGGATACCAATCTTGCTTCCTTGCCAAGAAATGCTCTCTTAATCTACTACCGGCTGGGGTCCAGAAACTCCTAACCATGCACTCAAGCTCCTGTTTCACAAGGATCTCCGCCACCCAGCTCTACAAAATTCCTAGACTCTGCACTGCCTTGGTGCAATGCGCATTTTGCTACCGTGCTCCTCACTGGACCAAAGTCTTACCACCTGACATTTCCAGTGCTGCAACTATTGATGTTTTCAACTACAAACTACAACAGCACCTTATCTCAACCAGCAGTTGTGGCTGCCTTCACAAACACTCCTGTGCCTCAAGGGCACCCTATCACTCTTATCTCACATCTAACGTACTCGTCTGAAGTGACCTATCCTTAGCACTTCAGGTCACCACCCTACCTCACAACCTTTGCCACCTCTACCCCACCCATTCTGTATACTCCCCCATTCCCTACGTACCCTCTAGCACCCTTACCACTATCCTCCTACTATCATCTCCTCTCATGCAACCCAGCAGGGTGCCCTAACTTTGACTCGGGCAAATTACTTGCTGCCTATGATCCTAAATTTGGTGTCTTCATTATAGGAACTCTGTCTAAAAATGTAGTACAGTATTACTGTATCTTACTGTTACCCTGTCTAAAACATGTACTACTGTTTTGATGTACCTTTGTCCTTGTAACTGACGTGGAACCCATAAATGAGCAACCGCTCACAGGTGTAATCCAAGAACTAAATAAAAAAAACTGGCCAATTGCCCCACAGTTGGTTATTTGCCTCTGCCACTGGCAACTGCCCCTTGGAGCTGGTAAATTATCCCTGAACTGGTTCTGAGTGTACCAGCTACGTCTAATTGCCTTAGAACTGTGCACCAGTATTTAACCTTTTGCCACTGTAACAAGCTGAAAGTATTGCATGCAGACTCAGAATTGTCTAACATTGTACATTTGTGGCTCCAATTGCATACCACTTGGAATCAGTCTCCATCCAGCAGAGAAAAGATCCAACAACTCCATTCTTCACCACCATCTTACAGCTTCTGCACCTATGGTCCTGGTCGAAATCATCTTCACCCTGAGTATGCTCATCCTGGAAGAGCCGCATCGACATCCGTTTGTTGTTTGCTGCTAGTCCCCAGTTCGTCTAAGCCCAGTGTGATCCATGACAGCCGATTTGTTATTTTTCCTGGTTCTTGTTTTGGATACTTCAAGGTCTTCTGACTCCACTCAGCTTTTGATGCCCCGTTTGTTATTTTTCTTATCTTTAAGTATCGTCCGCATCATCCTGGTTGCATTCTCATTCCTGCTTGCAGCATTCATCCTCTTCTGCTCAGCTGGTCCCAGCAGTCTACTGCAAGGGTTTGTGCCGAAGAATCTCCAGCAGCTCGTCTCGTCCCTGGCAGCCCATTGGCAGATTGGTGCCAGACATCCTCTTCAGCTACTCTTATCCCAGCAGCCCGTTGGAAGAGTTTGTGCTGAAGCGCCTCCTGCAATTATTCCATTTCTGGCAGTCCACTAATGGGTTTGTGCCAGAACCTTGTTCTGTTTGTTCTCCTGTTTCTGGCAGTCCACTAGCAGGTGTGTGCCAGAACCTTGTTCTGTTTGCTTTTCTGTCTCAGCAGCCCAAGAGAGGGTGTTTTTATCGATGAACTCTTGGCCTGTTTAACAAACCTCTCATAATTCCCAGTGGCCCCACTTAGGCCTGCACCGAAGTGCCAGTTTCCAGTTACAACCAGGATCTTTTGTTTTCATTCCTTTTCTCTTCCACCTCACCTCCAGCTTGTGCGCTCAGAGACCATCACCAGAAGTGGATTCATATGCGTTATGTCTTCCTGAATTTATTGTAACACTGCTGTGTTCTGCAGTACTACAAGAGCCCTCTGGGCTAGTAAACGATCATTTGTGATCATCTAGAGTGCTAAGCTTAGCATAGAGTATAGTGACTTTAGGCTGAGATGCACCTTTTAGATTCTTTTACAGCAATTTCCGTAGAGCAACTGTTTACTTTAGATCATCTTATAGTAATTCATGCATAGTGTGTTGTTTGCTTTTACTATTGCTACCCCTCTTCCCTTGTGACTGTGTCATCCTACCCCTGTTGTCTGAATAAAGCGTTTCAGCATCGAACCTCTGTGGATGACTCCTGCCTCTCCTTGCTATGTGCTCTCATCCACCCATCTAAAGAGCCTTTCATGTCCCCTCGCCACAACACCTGCTGAGGGTGGCACATGTGTTGGTAGTCTGGTGTTGATAGTGAAACCAGTTCCTGATCATTCCATCCACTTCTCAGGAAGTAAGATAGAACTTAGAACTCCATGCATGCACCAGCACGATCTACACAATTGTGCTTTGGAATCCACCTATCAAAAAGAAGCAGGGATGCTGCTGACCAGATTTAAAGAAAGGGAATAATCTGGCAATACAATAATGAAAGCTATACGCAAAGTAGACCCCCCTATCCCCTTACCCACTCCTCTTCCTCACTCTCCTCCCCATCTCCTTCCTGACTCGCACCAACTCTTGATCTTATTGCTGTGTTCAGGATTCGTAGATGTGTATCTTTCAGTAACTAATAGGTCTCCCTAGCACTACATAATCTGTGCGTGCTCTGTGCTACACTCCCAAGCCCTCTGTATTACTCTGCACAATAATGTAGTATTGTTTCTCTCTATTGATATTGCCAGTGTGTTTTGTTCCTGCACCAGTGTTGTGAGCTGTTACTTATTCCTGCACCAAGTTGTACAATATCGGCACTGTGTTTTGTTCCTGTACTAATTTTATTGTTACTTTTTGTATCGATTCTAAACTGTACCAGTTTTTTCTGTTGTTACATTTTGCATCAATTTGTGAGCTCTATCCTTGTCCCTTGCCCTGGGTCACACCTGGAAACGAGTCTTGGCTCAGTGTGCCTTTCCCGGTAATCAACTTTTAAATAAATAAACAGGAATTGCATACCCCTAGAATAAGACAACAGAATTTTGAACCAAAAGTGAATCTCATAACAGACTACAGTTCTCAGGCCATGACAATAAAAACGATCATTTTAAAATGAGGGACCAGTCTTACCAAAAACTGAAATTAAATCCTAGGTAAGAGAAAGACCCTGCATAACATTTTGTAGGGAAGTAACTCTTTAACTCAGTCATTTTTTGGCTAAAACAAAAGTTAATCCACAGAGAAGATGTGTTTTTGTCGGCACGGAGTCATAATTTTGGAAGACATTATGCCTCATGGCAAAATCGCGCTGCCAATACAGCATGATTTCTGCCATGAGGCTCATCTTTCTGTGAGGGGCTATGCCCCGAACACCCCATTACAGATTCTCAACTCGGGGGTTCAACTTGGGGAGCGCACAAAAGTTTGAAAAATAAAAGATTCTGGGACCGAGAATCAAACCCAGTCCCAGATGCAACACCTGGGTTTCAGTTGCTGTGGCTCAGTCCTGTGAGCCACGGCAGCTGCTCAGCAGAACCCACTCCCAGCAGAGGTCATATCCTCTGCCTGGGAAGCACTACTGGTGCAGTACTGCGTACAGCAGTATACGCAGTATTGCACCATTAGCAGTTACGGACTACTCTGTAGCCGTTTAGCTACAATATTGTACGCAATTAAGCGAGCGATATTATGACCCGGTAGGGGTTTGGCCTTGTTACAAGTGCAGTGTCTGCCAATATGTTGATGCAGGAATACTTTTCAAATGCCCACTAAACCAGAAAGAATATTAAACACACTATGACATGTAAGACAGCTTATGTCATTTAATGTGGGTAGTGCAGTTGAGACAAGATCTATGTGGGGTGTAGCACAAGACCTTTGAAAGAAAGAATACAGGAACATGTGTCCTCTATGACCAAGGGAAACAAAGAAAGTGCTCTGGGCGACTGTTTTAGGTCTTTCTATAACTGCACCACCAGATCTTTTAAATTCAAGGGTCTGGAGCGTGTGGGTATACCTCCGCGGTGAAGAAACAGATTGAATAATTTGTTTAAAAAAGGAATCTGAATGGATGGATATAGAGGCTTGATGCCTTGGTGCCTGTTGGCCTTAATGCAATGAAAGCCTGGAAACCATTTCTGTGATAATGTGTGGCTCCCAATGTTTGAACAGTTAAAACCTTTTTTGATTGTTGCAGACTGTAATTATATGAGATAATAATTGAATCTTAGTAGTAAATAATGCAATAGAATGCAATATATCAGGCTGTGAAAATGGGATATGGCAGTCTTAGTGACAATCCACTGTTTCTGAATACTAATACATAAGATCTTCAGAAGGTATCATTTTTATTCTGGAATCCTATATTAATTTACCCCAGCCTAGATTGCAAATGTTTTAAGAAACTATAATCTGCTTTTTGGACGAGGCAGATCTTAAAGTGCTCCACAAATAACACGTTGAGCTGACTTTTGGCAGGGAAACCAAGCAACAGTAAATGGGATGCTTGGCAGTTATTTATAGGACTTTATGATACAGAGTAATAATTAGATGTTCTTTTACCAAAATAGTATGTATGAAATCTGTTCTCTTTTTGTTTCATTCATATGTATCACAAGGGAAATTTATAGAAATGAATATTCAAGTGCCTAAGGCCTTTTGATTGCACACTGAAACACACTCTTGTCCCCTTACAAATGAATTTATGTAGGCTCTGTTGGAAATTTAATTAAATAATCCAGTTTTTACAATGAGTTCCTTTTATAAGAGAACTTATACTTGTCTGCTAGTTTTTACAAGGGTATCTCTCAACCTGATTTCAAAGGGAACAGAATTGCTTTTTCACATATGGCGCACTGCCTTTAAATCCGTTTACACGGTCACATTTGCACTGGAGTAATCCATGTGCTTGGGTTGCTCCAGTGCAAATGGGACTGTGTAGAAACGTACCCGATCGGGGTAAGCCACTTGCTAATATGCTTGCAGATTTTCTGGCAAGCTGGGGACACCAAGAAGAGCCTGCGGCTTACAGTGACTTAAGTGGCAGTGTGGACTGCCTGCGCTGCAGCAACCAGCAGATGTCCAGCTCCCCGTGATGCACAGCACCTCACCAGCACAGACTACAGCAATGCAGAGAGGAGCCACGTAAACAGACAGACCACGGGTGGCAAGTGGTCAGGACCACGCTGTTGCGGTTTTGTATTTGCAGCGCTTCCGCCATGTAAACACGGCTTAAGATGTTTTACCACTGCGGCACTATGCACTTAAAAGTCTTCTTTTGCACATTTGCACACTGGAATGTTATGTTAATCACTATTGGTATTTAAATCAATCAATCAATCAAACTTTATTTAACCAGGCAAAATCATCCTTGAGTAAGCTCATTTGCAAGATGGTCCAGGACAAGTAGGACATATACAACAACAGCAAAATTACCAGATAAGCAGTGTACACACAATGAGCAAATAAAATACAGTTACCGAGAAACAAATAAGATCAGGGCTGGGGAGTACATGTTGTGAACACTATTTGGGTTGATAATTGACTGTATATATAAAGGATTCCCTCAAGACATGGGATTATTCAGATAAAGGTCACAAGGTTACAGTAAGACGAGGGATACCAGGTAGGGTAAGTGAGGGAACAACAACCAAAGGTTTATGGGTGGGGGGAAAAACAAAGGAAAGGGTCAGTGAGGGGTGGAAATAGATGTAGTTAAACAAACAGGTGGGAGTTGGCAGAATAATGCCAAGGTGGAAAGAAGAGAAGTGCTAGGGGAATACATGTAAGTGCCAAGAGTTTGGGGAGCCACAGGAGATGGAGGAGGTGGTTATTTGCAACAGACACACAGGGCTCTCAGTTTGAGAGCGAGCAGCCTCCTGAAAGAGTGAACCCTCAGGAGGGAGGACAGCTTGAGAGTTTTTTGCATGACATTCCAAAGGGTGGATAGAGAAAAGATGATAGCCGCTGAGCCATGTCGTGTCCTTATTTTGGGTACTTCAAGAGAGACAAGAGACAAACCTCTTAGACCATACATTCCCTCAGTATGCTGAAATAGCATAGAAATATAGGTCGGTAGTTTATCAGTTAGGGCCCAGTATGTCCACATGAGGGCATTTTTTTACCTCCTCAGAGTGAAGGAGGGCCAGTCTAGCACCTGATAGAGTAGGCAGTGCTGGGTGCATAATGGCATGTTTAGGATAAATCTCAGCACATGATAGTAGAGGGTGTAAAGTTTACATAGAGCCTGAGTAGGACAGTGACTATAGAGAAAGTCAGCATAATCAAGCAGCGGAAGAAAAGTTGTTTGGACAAGTCGTTTCCTTGCTTCAAGAGTAAGGAGGTGTCTTATCCGATAAAATATGCCTAGACGTTGTCTTAGCTTTTTAGATAGCTCATTAAGGTGAGCCAAGAAGTTCAGCCTGTTATCCAGCCAAACACCCAGGTACTTGGATTTTTCTACTAGTTCCAAGGCTTTACCAAGCAAGGTATAAATCTGGAGGCTCGAAGATGGTCCTGTGTAGTGGGCAGCAAAAGGTGAGATAATCAAAGCTTTGGTCTTTTTGCCAATAAGCAGAAGCTTGAGCCTTATTAAGTTGTCTTGAAGGATGGCAAAGTCTAACTGAAGCTCCTTGTGGGCTATGTCTAGGGAGGTGTTGGTAGTATAGAGCACGGTATCATCAGCGAACAGATGAACATTACTTGTGCATATGTAGGACTCTATATGGTTTATATAGATAGCAAAGAGAATAGGGCCCAAGATGGAGCCTTGTGACACACCACGTGGCAGGGACTTTAACTGAGACAGTTCCCCTTGATCTTTGATTTACTGCATTCAGTTGGTGAAGTAACAATCAAACCACTTTAAGGCAGTGTTGTTTACCCCAATGCTGCTCAAAACGTTAAGTAGAATATGATGATCCACTGTATCGAAGGCCTTGCTAAGATCTAGAAAGAGGGCATAGATGTATTGCTTAGTATCCAGGGCGGTTTGCCATTCGTTGGACACTTTGGCAAGGGCTGATACAGTACTGTGCTTGGCCTAAATCCCGAATGGGCGGGGTTTATGATGTTTTCGGTGTTAAGGAACTCTCTGAGTTGAGAGTTAACAATTTTTCCAGGGTCTTTGATAGGATTGGGAGGAGGGAAATTGGGCGGTAGTTGTTCAGGTCAGTTGGGTCACCAGATTTAAAAAGAAGAATAATGTGTGCTATTTTCCAAAGTGGTGGCATCTCACCATGAGCCAAGGAACTATTAAAAAGGTGAACGATTGGAGCTGTCAGGTGATAGCCAAGTTTCAAGAAGAACGGTTCTAAGAGGTCAGCACCGGCACACTTTTTAGTGTCCAAGGCTAGCAGGAGGTCCTCCACCTGTTTAAAGGTTACTGGATGAAAGCTAAAGAAGGAGCGCCTCGGGATAGCTGTGGTGACAGGGCTAGGGCTGTCATTGTCATCACTGCAGACATTCACTTTACTGGTGGGTGAGGCATCAAACACAAGGCCTGCGGTGGGAAAGTGGCTATTTAGCTTTTCTAGGATGTCTACCCTGTCTGTGTAGGAAACGTCTCCTACCACTATCTTGGCAGGCAAAGGTGAGGCTGATGAGTGACCTACTATCTCTCTAAGAACTTTCCAGAATTTAGTGGAATAATTTTTATTTTCTTCGAGCACGGACTGGAAATAACGTGATTTTTCAGTTCTAACAAGTTTGGTGCAGGCATTCCTGGCAATCCGAAAGGCCAGCCAGTCAGTATCCAATTTTGTTTTCCGTGCCCTTTTCCACAGTACATCCCTGTCCCTCAGAGCTTTCTTTAGGCCGGGTGTAAACCAGTCAGGTGACCTTTTCCTAGATTTGATTTTTCTAAGTGATGCATGTTTATCAATCACCTTCAGTACCAGGTTTTG
Source organism: Neoceratodus forsteri (assembly GCA_016271365.2). Lineage (NCBI taxonomy): Eukaryota > Metazoa > Chordata > Ceratodontiformes > Ceratodontidae > Neoceratodus > Neoceratodus forsteri. The sequence continues at coordinate 89,723,799 of JADMNL010000026.1, read as the reverse complement.
GAAGATAGTATAGGCTTCTGAGACAGAGGGTGCCAGGTAAAAATCCTGCCAGTTAATATTCCCTAGGTCTGCCAGGAAGGCAGGTTGGCAGAAGTGTTTTAGAATTCGTTTTAGTTTAAAAGTGGAGGTAAGGGCCGATAAGGGGAGGTTCTAATATAGGCAGCAGCACAGTGGTCACTCAGGTTGCTGTAGAAAACCCCTGTGTGAGAGATATTGTGTGGTTTATTAACCAGCATAAGATCCAGTAATGAGCTGCGGTCAGGGGATTTCTTGTTAGGACTGGTATTCTGCGGGGTAATCTGGGTTAAGCCACGCTCATCGCAGAACTCCTTAATTTTGTTGGAGAAGGCATCATTCCAGTTGAGATTAAAGTCCCCCATTATTATGCATTCTGAGTTTGTTTTTTCCAACAGGGAATGAAGGTGATCCAGTGTGTCAAACCCCGCAGAAGGGGGCCTATAACAAGCCGATATTAAGAGGGCAACTCCAGAAGACAAGGTCAATTTCACAGCTAGGCAGTCAAATTCCTTTGGTATAGAGGTGTAAAAATTCAAGCAAGGAGGAGACAGTAGGAGAGAAAGTGAAGCAGAAATTGGATTATTTGCAGGACAAAGCTTACAACTGTGACCCAAATGAAAACTAGTCTAAACAGAAAAAACTGTATCATTTTAAAGTTAGTTTCTGCTCCAGGGTAGATTAGCACTGGACCTTAAAACAAAGAGAGCTGTAATACTTTTAAATCTACAAACCTGCAGCCTAAAATAACTTGCACTTCAAACTGCCCTTGCAGTGCAAAATTGCTGTAAACAGGCTTAGGTTCACGTATAGATTAGGATTCACAGAACAATTTGGAGAGGCTTAACCAGTACCACAACCAATATGTAACATTAGCTTAAAGTCCAGAAGGATATGGAGTAGCAAGGAAAATAAAGAACTGCAGCAGCCTGTCAGCAGGCAGAGACGATGGTTCTGGCCAGTCAAGTTTCAGCAGCATACCTTCGGTCTGGTGATCGGAGGGCAGTGCAGTGAGGAAGGCAGCCGGCGGACAGAAGAGGCCCACCGGCTGCTCACTGCAGCAGAGGCACCCGTGTCAAGGATGAAGCTTCAGTCTGGTGATCGGAGGGAAGTACAGCGAGGAAGGTAGCCGTCGGACAGAAGAGGCTCACCTGGCTGCTTTGAAAGTGGACGATTTGTCCCCGGACAAAATGTCGCGGAGATAATACAGCGGATAAAAAGGCGAGTGGTCAAAATAATGTTGCATTTAAAAGTCGCATCTCACATATAGTCGCGGACTAAATGTCGTGACTATGTGAGAGACAACTGGAAAATTGCAGATGAATGTTTCTCACTTTATAGTTTATCATCATCTGGTGTCTGTCAGTAATAACATCAAACCACAAAAAACTACAGATAGACGACTCCTAAAATTAAAGGTGTATGTAACCTAAAAGCACTTTCTCTGTTGCTTTCTGCCTATTACACATCTGGCTATAGCTGGCATCTGCTATATTATCTCTGCGACATGCCCGACCTGTTGTCTGGCCTAGGGGTACTTTCACAAAAGGCCCCATTGACACAGCATGGCACAGCTCCACGAATTTAGTCCCTGGCATGGGCAGAGGATGTCCCCGGTTGGTTATTGCTTTGTCAGAGACATTAGCGGTGACTGACTTTTTTTACCAGTTTGCTATTCCTGTTACACCCAGCCACGGGACAACCGGAGGCGTCCTTGTGTCTGAGCAATGTTCATCACTATTATCTACTCCATCTCCATTCGCTCCCCATTCTGAAAAAACATGCTCACCTTGTTATCCCTGCACTCATAGCCCCGAATACCCTGGACACATTTCCCATACCTTCCCCTTGCTTCTCTATCCTCACCACCCAACCACCTTGCTTCCCTTCTCCTCATCTTCATACTGCACAAAAATTCCCCCATGGTACACAGAAAGTGGTCAAACTATCTGCCAAAAATAAATAAGCATAGGAAATAATGAGCGGTCAATAGGTCGCCGCTTTACATCTCGGCAACATTTTCGGCGACGTTTACTCCGGCAGTGAAATGCCCATGCGACATTTAACCCGCAAGCATTTCTCCGCGGTATTATAACCAGCGACTAATCATCCTAGTGCCGGCTGCTTACAGCAGCAGAGGCACCCGTGTTAAGGGTAAAGGTTTGGTCTGGTGATTGAAGGGCAGTACAATGAGGAAGGCAGCCGGAAGACAGAAGAGGTCGGCCCAGCTGCTTACAGCAGCAGAGGCACCTGTGTCAAGGGTGAAGCTAAATGAGCACTTGTATGCTGGCTCCACCCCCCCTGACAAAGGCTCACATGGAGGTGCTACGTAGAGGAGTTCAGATGCCTATGTTCAGCCACCTGCAATAAATTTTATATGCTTACAGAAGATGGTGTGTGCATTGCCTTTATCTGTACTAGACTGTTGTAGATTTTGGCGTAGTAGGCCTTAGAGGCCTTACTGATCGTGTTTGGTTGGCACAGTTCTTGCCATTCGAGGACTTGATGTGTGAGATTTGTATATCTGCTTGCTTCTGTTTGAGATGTTATGCCAGCAACTTGTTTGCCCTTTCCCCATTTTCCCAGTAGGATTGCTTCCAGAAGAATTGTGCCCTCTTTGCCTTATGAGGATGTATCTTATCCTGTCTGATCTATACTCTGGGGACACACAAAACGCTGTGTTTAAACAATGACTTTGATCTGGCACTTTTTCACAAAGTTAGATAGTTTTTTTTATTTTAATAGCATTGTTTATTAATGTCTTTTTTTCTTCTCTCCATTAAATATCTGAAAGTTTGGCAGGATGGTCTCTCTGAAGTGATTTATTTTATCCCACATACATCAAGGCCTTTTGTGCAGATGGATTTAAAAGAAGGACCTGAGATGTTTGGAACAGCAAGTGACTTCAATTATATGAGTCAGTGCCTGTCCTTGGAACTGTTTATATAAAATTGCAATTATGCGGTATAATTAAAATTGTTTTGAATTGTTAGTGTGTGTGTATAATTTATTGTTAATTGTTTCATGTATATTACTTGGGAATAGTCACCAGTGATTACTGCTTGGATAAAATCTGTCCTGTCATTTTAAGCAGGCCACTATAAATTACATTATCACTGTGCTGCTTCACCTTTGAGAAAGCACACAGAGGTGTGTGAAACATGTCAGGCATCTATTTGTGTGATGTTTTTGTGGACTTTGGCTTCAAAATAAAGTTTGGGCACAGTTCTTGACTCCTGTGACCATTTATTGGAGGTGAGTGCCACAGTTACACTTTTGTTTATCATTTTGTGTTACTGTCGGCATTCGTTTCCCACTGTATTTCCTTTTGTTTTTATCCTGTGGTGTATCTTTTTCAATTGCTACTTAATCGTGATAAGCTGTCTTATATATTGGTCTGAAAAATGGTCAGACTGGTATAGTTTGTCCTCTAGAGCTTTTAACTGAGCGGAGAGGTCTGCAACCTCTTTCTTCCTCTGTTTATTAAACTGTATAGGTAATAATTTGACCTCTCATGAAGGCCTTGAACTTCTCCCAGAGTGTGCCATGGGAGATGTCTGGCTCTGCACTTGCATCAAATTAGGATTTTATTTCTTCTGTTAGCCAATCTTTAAAGGCTGGTGAGTGCAGGAGGGAGGGTTAAATCACCACCTTGGTGTTTTAACCTTTGTTTGCTGGAGTACGACTCTGAGGGATGCCGGAGCATGGTCTGATAAGGAGACAGGGCAGATGGTAGTCGCCATTATTTCATGTAGGTTTTGTAAACTGCAGAAAGTAGTCCAGCCTACTGCAAGTGTGGAATCTTTTTATATATATATATTTTATGTATTTTTGTCTCATTTTTCGCCAGTCCCGTACCTCAGCCGTGCATGGGCATGTGGAGGCATGGGCATGCTGTGGCTCGAGGTGCCTTCCTGTGACTTGTCGCTCTCACCACTCTGTGCTAGCCACCGGACCTCCACCCAGTAGCAGAGGAACTATGGGGGGATGACAACCATCCAAGAGAGGAGAGCTGCCTTTCGGCTGCTCAGTCCTGCCCCCCCCCGTGCTGTCTCCCCGATGACCCGAGTCTGTTCCCAAACCTGGGTAACTGGCATGACATGAGTTAAGGTATCCAGTGCCTCAGCCCTCTGTGCCACTGGGCCAGCTGCATGTGTGGAATCTTGAGGATCGAAATATGTTGTCTTTGGCTGTGGGATGGTAAATCCTCCAGCAGTTATTGACTTGAAGTTCTCTGCATATGTTGTTCATGGCTGCCCTCACTTTGGGATGGGATGGGGGCACCCTTCTTCATGGGGTTCTGCCCAATATGGGGCTCAAAACCAAATTGAAATCACCTCCCAAAAAGATCATTACCCTAGGTGTGCCTAAATCTGATATGTGTTGGGCTATTTGTAGGATGAAATCTGGGTAATCTGTATTAGGGGTATGTAAATTGCTTAGCATAAGGGGCCAACTTTGCACCCTCCCTTCCAACAGTACCCATTTACCTTCCTTATCCACTGTAGACCTGTCTGTGACGTAGACAGCCAGTTCTGAGTGCTGTATAATACTTTTTTAATATAAAATGTATTAATGAAAATGTATTAATGACTATCTCTGCTGAAAATTCTAATGCTCTAGGAGTGACCTCAACCCCCCCCCCCAGTTTTCAACTGACAGATGCAAGCCAAGAGAAATGCTAACAGCATGTGTATCACACACACTCAGTTTTTTAGATACAATGTGTTACACAGCAGACCAGGAGCTAATTACAGAGTTGTTTAAGTTAACTTTGTTAAGAGGGAAATCATAAAAAAAGGTTTATGACTTTGAAGAGAAAACCCAGGTTATTACACAGGGGTGCGAGGTTATAAATGCTCATATGAAGCCTGTGTGAGTAGGATGCAGCATGGATCAAAAGAGATGTCATTTGAAACATGAGTCATGCTGAAGATTGCAAAATTGATACTTTGAAAAGACTACTTTTTTATTAGATATATTTTTAAATATAATCTGACAGAGGAGGAGCTAGCTGACCTCACCAAAAAGGGGTTGGCCAATACAGCTCTTTAAGGAATAAGTCTGTTTTACTTTACAGAGACACATTTTTACCTAGACTCTGACCAAGCAAGATCAGTGAGCACTTAAGCAAGAATTTAGAGACCAAGTACTGTAGTAGGAAGTTGTACTGTTTAAACCTGTTTTGTTTAAGTGATTGTATGTATTGGGATATAAGAGTTCTGTATTTTGCGTTTTACGTATTTTTAACTATTTTAGTAAAATTCTTTTTAGAACCTACTTGGTCTGTCTTTGAATTTCTTTTAGTTGTAAGAAACATATTTATGGTTATAGCAGACAATAGCCATAAGCTTGAATGGTGGTACCAAATTGGAAAGAGAAGTGTTTTAAATCTGAGGTCTTTATTAAAGTTTTAAAGGGTTCATCTCTGTACACCTGGTTAGGTGTCCATAGGCAAAGATATCTGGCCCCTGAAGACAGATATATCTGAGCCTGTGCATTGGGTAGGCTAACAAGAGGTTAACAGTTTGAATCCCTCCAGAACTTGAGACCAAAGGTTGATCTGAACTCACAAAACAGACAAGAGGGTTACCTTGTCTGTTACACTGTTCACAAGACTGCGCTCAGAGGTTGGCACTTTGGAAGTAGAGGACCTGACCTGCTGAGTGGGTTTGTGACTCTCTCTACTTCTATAGGGCTTCCTCTCCTAATCAGAATAGAAGCCCCTTCCCCCGGCTTCTTAATGGAGTAATTACTTGAGTACCCTTGTCTCACCCAGCTCCATATTAAATTGTTGGATTCCTTTTTGAGGAGGTGTGTCTCCTGGATCCTTTCCATGTCGCATTTTATTTATTTATTTATTGAAACGTTTCACCAGGAAGATGTACTGAGCAAAAACTGCTCATTTCCAAATGTGTTTGGGGGGGATGGGATAATACAGCAGATAGTTCAAAATCTGTGCCAATAGGCAAAACAATGGCAAGTGCTGTAATACAGTTGAGGAATTTGCTGAATCAAGGTAATTTAGTATCTTCTTTTTTTTTTTATCAAGCAAATTGTCTCCTTGTATGATCCAGGAAATTATTTTTTAACTTAGCCATAATGCTCCGTGGTCAGATTGAGATACATGCAGTGAAACTTAGAAGACACCAGGAGAAAGGACTGCTGTGTGACTGAACTTCTCTGCTGGGACTAAAGTAGAAGAACTTTTGTACTTAGACCTTTAATTTAGGGTAAAAAAACTAACATACAAAAAAAAAGTGTGTGTTTGGGTTAACTGAACTGAATGGGTATCTGAAGAGTTATCTAGGTGTAAATCTCAGGTGACTGAAAGGACTTAACTGCTGTGAGGTTTAAATTACTTGTAGAAAGATCTGGTAAGTAGGGGGAGTGGCTTAGCTAAAAGGAAGCTACATTTAAAGACTGCCTTAGAAAGATTCTGCTAATAGCTTGGCAGAAGACACCAGGAGAAAGGACTGCTGTGTGACTGAACTTCTCTGCTGGGACTAAAGTAGAAGAACTTTTGTACTTGGACCTTTAATTTAGGGTAAAAAACTAACATACAAAAAAAAGTGTGTGTTTGGGTTAACTGAACTGAATGGGTATCTGAAGAGTTATCTAGGTGTAAATCTCAGGTGACTGAAAGGACTTAACTGCTGTGACATTTAAATTACTTGTAGAAAGATCTGGTAAGTGGGGGGAGTGGCTTAGCTAGAAGGAAGCTACATTTAAAGACTGCCTTAGAAAGATTCAGCTAATAGCTTGGCAGAAGACACCAGGAGAAAGGACTGCTGTGTGACTGAACTTCTCTGCTGGGACTATATTGCCCTCCTTCCCTGCCCTGCACCCGCCCACCCAAAGCTAGTTCTATTTTTATAGGCACAGGATTTGACTGACAACAGGAACTTCCTGTTTAGGGGCAGGAAGTGAGTGATCACAGAACCACCAAGGACCCACCATCCTAGAAGGGCAAGAGCAGCCTCCGGACCCCTCTAGCTGCTGGAGGTCTGCCTCTGAGCAAGTAAATGGTCTACTGAGAAATATAGGATATTCTTGTCTCAGAACAGGACAATCAGGAGCTTAAAGGCCACACAGGCAGAAAGTAAGAGAGAGAGAAAAACAGAGGAAAGAGTAGGATTGCAAACAGTTAAGGGGCCAGAAATAAGACATGATTGGAGTGGTGCAGTGCAGTGGCTGTGGAGCAGCAGTCTTCCGGAGATGTTCTGGAGAATGCGTGTTGTCCCATCTGCAGGCACCTCTGGGCTGAGGGAGGAGGTTGCTCATCTCCAGGCTGAGTTGGCCAGGATTTGTGGGACCTCCTCTTCCATCCAGGGACCACCAGTGCCATTGCCTCAGAGGTTGCCAAGAAAGAGGAGTGGTTGGACCACAGTGGGCTCAGGAGGGTGAGGGTGGTGGAACAGAGGCGCATCCTCCAGTTGTACCTCCACACCCTATGCCATTCTGGAAAAGTGTGGTTCCTCCATGGAGGCACCCACAGTGGAGACCAAGGAGGATGTTGGGAACCTCCACAAAGGAGACCCACAGGAGGGTGGCAGGGGACCCTGCAGGGGAAGGAAACAACTCCTGGTGGGGACCCATTGTTAGGAAGGTAGAACTGGGGGAGGAAGGGAGAGGGAGGGTCTGCCTGGCTTACGGCTTGAGGGACAGGGAGCGAATCCTCAGGATTGCTGAGCAGCTGCACAGGGAGGGAGCTGGATGTCATTGTCCACCTAGGGACAAATGACCTGGCTAAGAAAGGGATTAGAGAAGTGCAGGAAGAGTTTGTGGAATTGGGGAGGGCCTTAGTCAAGTAGCACGACGGTAACCTTCTTGGAGGTGCTACCCATCTATGGCATAGGAGAGGCTAGGGTGTCCGCACCATGGGATTCAATCAGTGGTTGAAAACCTGGTGTGGAGCTCAGGGATTTGGCTTCATTGGGGACTGGGGGTCCACCTGGAGTGATGCAAGCCTATACTGGCATGATGGACTGCATCTGTCTGGGAGGGGAACCAGGATCCTAGGTGATAGGTTTAAATGCTTCATTGGCAAGCTTTTAAACTAGCCAAGGGGGGAGGCACTGGAAAGGAGCAGGAAAATCCTAGCCCCCCCAAATAATCACGGTAGTAAGTGCAGCAAACAGCAACATAGAGGTGTCAATAGGGAGAAAGGCAGGGGTAAATGGAGAAAGTGACAAAGGCAAGAAGGACAGGGATGGGGCAAAAGGGAGTAAGGCCATCAGGAAATGGAGGGTAATGAGTACCAATGCCCATAATCTGGGCAACAAACTCCCTGAGCTGATGGCCTTAATGGAAGAGGGATGCCTGGATATCGTAGTAGTCACAGAAACATGGTACACAGAGAACCATGACTGGGATGTTAACATACCAGGCACATAGCCTACAGGAGAGACAGGCAGGGAGAAGAGGGGAGGAGTAGCTCTCATGTAAAGGAAGGGATAAAAGCAACTGAACAAAAGAGTAAACAGGGAGGAGAGGAGAGGAGGCACTGTGGGTCACCTTGGAGACTGGAAAGGGCACCACAATCCACACAGGGGTTGTGTACAGACCCCCATGTCAGGGGGAAGGAATGGACAAGGATATGATAGAAGGCATTCTTAGAATGGCAGAGAAAGGGGAGATACTGTTGATGGGAGACCTGAATATGCCAGATGTTAACTGGAGCACATTTGCTGCAGCCACATCCAAGAGCAGGGCCATTCTTGATGCCCTACAGGTGGCAGGCATTAGACAGCTAGTTTCGGAACCCACTCGTGAGGGAGCAATCTTAGACCTCATACTCTCAAATGGGGGCAGTGAGAGGATCTCAGATCTAGAAGAGGGTTGCCATCTGGGGACAAGTGACCATCAAACAGTGTGGTTCACGTTAAACTCAGCTACAGAGTCAAGCATCACAAAAGTGAGGGTACTGGACTTTATGAGGGCTGACTTTGGCAAGATGGGAGAGTGCCTCAGAAAAGCACTAGCAAACAGGCTAGAAGGAGGTGTGGAGCAACAATGGGAATTATCAAACTGCCATCACAGAGGCAACAAGCCTTTGTGTGAAGCAAATAAACAAATCAAAATGAAAGAAAAGCCACTATGGTTCTCAAAAGAGGTGGCTGTGAAAGTCAGGAAGAAAAAGATAGCATTCCGAAGTATAAGGAAACACAGAAGGAGCAGGACAGAGAGCTGTACCAGTTAAGGCAGAAGGAAGCAGGGAGGGAAGTCAGAATAGCAAAGGCCCAAACTGAGGAAAAGATAGCCAACTCAGTTAAGAAGGGGGATAAAACCTTTTATAGGTACATCAGCGAGCGTAGAAAGACAAAGGGAGGGATAGTGAGGCTGAATAGAATGAATGGTGGGTGGGCAGAAGGGGACAGTGAAAAAGCAGGAATACTGAACGAATATTTCTGCTCAGTATTCACAAAAGAGGAGGGGGAAGTGCCTAATCCAATTAACAGAAGCACTTTGGATAGGGGGGTCGATCCCAGTCCTTTCACAGAAGAAAGGGTTCTGCAAGAACTCCTAAAACTGAAGGTGGACAAAGCAATGGGTCCTGATGGAATTCACCCCAGAATTCTAAAAGAATTAAGGGAGGAACTAGTGAAACCACTGGCTGCTCTTTTAATAAATCATGGGAGGATGGTGGGTACCCGAGGACTGGAGGAAGGCGGATGTGATTCCCCTTCACAAAGTGGGACCAAGACAGAGGCAGGAAACTACAGACCTGTCAGTCTGACCTCTGTGGTAGGGAAAGTGATGGAGTCACTTGAAGGAAAGAATAGTTGAGTACCTAGAGGCCAGTGGAGCACAGGACCCAAGGCAGCATGGGTTCACAGCAGGAAGGTCATGTCAGATGAATCTAATAGATTTCTTTGACTTGGTGACCAAAGTAGTAGACCAGGGAGGGGCTGTGGACATGGCCTACCTAGACTTTAGCAAGGCATTTGACACAGTCCCACACAAAGATTATTAGTCAAATTAACCAGCCTGGGAGTGGGACCCAGGGTGGTAGCCTGGAAAACATTGGCTGCACAACAGGACACAGAAGGTAATTGTAAATGGAGTCCACTTGAAGAAAGGGGGTTACTAGTGGGGTACCGTAGGGTTCAGTATTGGGTCCAGTCCTTTTAATGTCTTCATCAGTGACATTGCAGAGGGACTGGAAGGAAAAGTATGCCTTTTTGCAGATGACACAAAGATCTGCAACAGGGTTGATACACAAGGAGGCGTGGAAAGGATGAAAAGGGACTTGGCAAGGTTGGAGGAATGGTCACAAGTATGGCAGCTAGGATTCAATGCAAAGAAGTGCAAAATAATGCACCTGGGAAACAAGAACCCAGGAGAAGAATACACAATGGGTGGGGAGGTAGTAACAACAACAAAAAAGGAAAGGGACCTGGGGGTAATCATATCAGATGACCTTAAGGTTAGCAAGCAATGTGAGAAGGCAGTAGGGAGGGCTGGGGATATACTGGGATGTATAGGGAGAGGCATCATCAGCAGAAAACAGGAAGTTGTTATCCCTCTGTACAGACAGTTGGTGAGACCCCATCTGGAGTACTGTGTCCAGTTCTGGAGACCCCATCTCCGCAAGGACATAGACAGGATAGAGGCAGTCCAGAGGAGGGCAGCTAAAATGGTGCAGGGTCTGCAAGAGAAGCCGTATGAGGAGACACTAAAGGAGCTTAATATGTATACCCTTGAGGAAAGAAGGGAGAGGGGGGACATGATAGAAACTTTTAAGTACCTCAGTGGAATCAACAAAGTCCAAGAGGGTAGCATCTTTCAGAAAAAGAGACTTGCAAGAACAAGGCGACACAATTTAAAGATAGAAGGAGGCGGTTCAGGGGCAATGTGAGGAAGTATTATTTCACAGAGAGGGTAGTGGATGCATGGAACAGCCTTCCTGAGGAGGTTGTGGGGTCTAAAACTGTGGGAGAATTCAAGAATGCATGGGACAGACATAAGGCAATTCTTGTGGGGGGTAGGAAGAAATAGGCTGTTGGTTAACTAGGATCTGCAGCCTATCCTGTAGGTAGGGAAATGGCAGACTAGATGGGCCTAGCGGTCCTTATCTGCAGTCAAAGTCTATGTTTCTATGAAACCATATAAACTGTCATTCTCTCCTTGCCCCCACAACTTGTACTGTGCATCTTCTTCCCTTGATACCCCCTGTTGTGCTGGCCCACGTGTTCTGTACCCGTACCAAGATGAGAGAATAAGAAGAGCATTAACCCAAGCATTGACTCACACCATGCCAGGGCTCGCACATCGCCGCCAGAGGAAAAGCTACAAGCCTGTCCTGGGAAGCAACCCACGATTCTGCTACTGCAGATTAGCAGACCCTGAGGCTTTCTTCCCCTGTTGAAACTGCCGCCTGGGATCCTCCGAACTCTGGTTCATTGCAGGGCCCAGAAATCTACAGAAACAGCCAAAAGCCGTATACCCCCTCAGATGTGCCATGCCCTCCTGGGGCTCGTGACCACTGCCAGAGGAAAAGCTACAAGCCTGTCCTGGGAAGCAACCCACGATTCTGCTACTGCAGATTAGCAGACCCGGAGGATTTCTTCCCCTGTTGAAACTGCCGCCCGGGATCCTCCGAACTCTGGTTCATTGCAGGGCCCAGAAATCTACAGAAACAGCCAAAAGCCGTATACCTCCTCAGATGTGCCGTGCCCTCCTGGGGCTCTCACCTTGCTGCCAGAGGAAAAGCTACAAGCCTGTCCTGGGAAGCAACCCACGATTCTGCTACAGCAAATTAGCAGACCCTGAGGCTTTCTGCCCCTGCTGAAACTGCTGCCCGGGATCCTCCGAACTCCATTTTTTTGCAGGGCCCAGAAATCTACAGAAACAGGCAAAAGCCGTATACCCCCTCAGGTACATTGTTATTTGGCGCCTTTGGACATTCTGAATTTTCAGCGCCAGCACTCTGATTGGAGGATCTCAGTCTCACTGACTTCCTCCTGCTGGTCTCCATTTTACCTGGCTTCATTAGAGACGTTTATCAGTGCTGCTGACCCTGGGAGACTATCCTTTTTTATAAAGCAAGAATTTAATTTTTTTTTTTTTTGTAAAGAAATTGTTCTTTTTGTAAAGCTAGAAAGGCATGAAAGCCCCCACTGTTTCTCTTCTCATCTATCAATCCAGTTTAGGCCATTCAGTCTTACACTGCCATTGTTTAAAGTGATTTACCTGTTCTGAATGCACTGTGATTACATCCCTCTGTAAACCCAGGCTGGTATGCCGTTTGTATCTGACAGCTCTACCAGGTGGGCTGGGTTCGGGGAGGAATAGGTCACTCGGCACATAGGCTAGGTTTGGCTACTCTGCACAGAGGCATCCAAGTAACTCCGAACACAGGAAGCAATAACTGTAATGTCCAATACCAGAAGTGGGATTCTAAAGTGTGGCTTTTATTCACATCCAAACAGATAAACAAAGTATAGATGGCCCCCCACGGGGCTGCACTCCTGGTAACGCAGATTAAAAGAGACCAGAACACATCCTCATCACTTTAGCCCTCAGGCTGTACAACACACTGGGCACACAGCCCGGACTTGTACGCTGCTTTGGGTTACACAGCCCGAACTTGTACACTACTTTGGGTTTTCCCTGGCTTAGCTCCCTTGTCAGCCACTTGGACACCTTCCATACTTCATGGAAACATTTTCTGGTGGCTCCATAAACCACCTAAAAGCACCTCGGCTCCATCAGGGAATCCTCCTCTTTAGTTCCACGTCTGGGTACTTTCCTCAGGCACTGGCCAAGTACCTGAGGGAAAGCAAAAGGTATCTCATAGCAAATCCATAGAGGTGAATTTGGTTACTACTGATGGGGGGGAGGGTCTCCCACCTCTAGCTCCCACAATTCATACCCGGCCATTTCTCTGGATGGTAAACACTTCATCCTTTAGCACTCTGCCATGTAGATTTTTGCTAAATGTATTTCACTTTCAATCTACTTCTCTTGCTTCCCATTTTTGCTGGATTTGAACATGCTTAAAAATAAGTGGCATTGTCCATTACTCTAGACCCCCCACAAGTTAAGCAGTCCAATCCCCAAATTCTTTCTTTCCATTTTGTGCTGGCCTTCAACATACTTATAAGTGGCCTTGTCCATTACTCTAGACCCTTCACTGAGTTAAGCAGTCCAATCCCCACATCTTCCAACTGTACTTGGCTGTCTTTTCCTGACCCCATAGTAACAGTCCCTTTCGTTTCCTTCTGTTTCAGGTGAAAACACTTGGTCCTTTTTCAGAGCGAACTCACCCTTTGGTTGCAGGGGCCCCACAGGCATTTCCTCCTCAAGGAATCTCTTACAGAGCTTCTGGTGCCTCAGCACAACTCAGACAGGCAGCTTCTTTCCCTTAGCTGGACCCAGGGGGGTTGCCCCTGGAAAACAGGCAGACACCTTCCCCCCATCCCCTCAGGGATAGAGCTCTGAACCATTGTGAGCAGTCTCCACCACTTCAATTATCAGTTCCTGTGCTCTTCTTCAGGTGGAAACACACACCAAACACAAAAGTAGCTCTGTAACAGAGCTTAAAGCTCTGAGAGCCTGCACACACTCTGCTGCACTACAGTCTCTCTCTAAGACTGCACACAGACTGGCTTCAAATTCCCCAGCGTTCTACTCTAACCTCCAACTGCAACATTCCAGTGTGGCTTATGCAGCTGCAACAGTTCTAAAATGATGTCATCCCTCAGTCTCAGCTGAGACTGAGAACAGAGTGAGACAGTGTGAAATCCATTTAACTGGAGGTTCACAAGCTGCCTTCCCTGCCTACCAATAGGTCTTACTGGGATTCTAGTAACCCCAGGTAACAAGGGGGTTACACCTCTTTAGAATTAATTCTCTGCAAAAGACTGATGAGTTTTAAGTTGACCTTTTTATGCACTCCTTAATATCCTAAAATTACAGCCTAATCCTTTTTATTATTAATTCTGAGTGTAAAACTGTAGAGTCTTAAGATTATTAGACCTGTACTGTGCTGTCTATTATTCTAAGCGAACAGCTGAATCCTTTTTAGAATTAATTTCTGTGTAAAGCTGTAGTTTCAAATTGACCAGACTTTTCAGTGTACTGCCTAGCATTCTAAATTTAAAGCCCAATCCTTGCCTCTCACTTTGCCACCTGTCTGCCCTCTAACCCACTTACGTCTCCTCCCTGTTTCTATTACCCACTTTGTAGTTTAGCCTCCTCCTTCCAAATAATAGTGACCGCCCTGTTTCTTTGTTTGAGTTAACCACACCTCCCCTGCCTGCCCCTACATAATCCATCTCCTTTCCTCTCCCCCTCAGATGTGCCGTGCCCTCCTAAGGCTCGCACCTCGCCGCCAGAGGAAAAGCTACAGGCCTGTGCTGGGAAGCAACCCATGATTCTGCTACTGCAAATTAGCAGACCCTGAGTCTTTCTTCCCCTGTTGAAACTGCCGCCCTGGATCCTCCGAACTCCGTTTCGTTGCAGGGCCCAGAAATCTACAGAAGCAGCCAAAAGCCACATACCCCCTCAGGTACGTTGGTATTTGGCGCCTTTGAACATTCTGAATTTTCAGCGCTAGCACTCTGATTGGAGGATCTCATCCTCACTGACTTCTTCCTGCTGTTCTCCATTTTACCTTGCTTCATTAGAGACGTTTATCAGCGCTGCTGACTCTGGGAGACTATCCTTTTTTGTAAAGGAAGAATTTCATTTATTTTTTGTAAAGAAATTGTTCTTTTTTGTAAAGCTAGAATGGCATGAAGCTCCCCCCAATGTTTCTCTCCTCATCTGTCAATCCAATTTAGGCCATTCAGTGTTACACTGTCATTGTTTAAAGTGATTTACCTGCTCTGAATACACTGTGATTACATCCCTCTGTAAACCCAGGCTGGTATGCCGTTTGTATCTGACAGCTCTACCAGGTGGGCTGGGTTCGGGGAGGAATAGATCACTCGGCACATAGGCTAGGTTTGGCTACTCTGCACAGGGGCACCCAAGTAACTCCGAACACAGGAAGCAATAACTGTAATGTCCAATACCAGAAGTGGGATTCTAAAGTGTGGCTTTTATTCACATCCTAACAGAATAAACAAAGCATAGATGGACCCCCACGGGGCTGCACTCCTGGTAATGCAGATTAAAAGACACCAGCACACATCCTCATCACTTTAGCCCTCAGGCTCTACAACACATTGGGCACACAGCCCGGACTTGTGGGCTGCTTTGGGTTATACAGCCCGAACTTGTACACTATTTTGGGTTTTCCCTGGCTTGGCTCCCTGGCCAGCCACTTGGACACCTTCTATACTTGATGGAAACATTTTCTGGTGGCTCCCTAAACCACCTAAGAGCACCTCAGCTCCATCAGGGAATCCTCCTCTTTAATCCCACGTCTGGGTACTTTTCTCAGGCACTGGCCAAGTACCTGAGGGAAAACAAAAGGTGTCTCATAGAAAATCCGTAGAGGTGACTTTGGTTACTACTGATGGGGGGTCTCCCACATCTCTCTCCTACAATTCATACCCGGCCATTTCTCTGGACTGTAAACACTTCATCCTTTAGCACTCTGCTGTGTTGATTCTTGCTAAATGTATTTCACATTCAATCTACTTGTCTTGCTTCCCATTTGTGCTGGACTTGAACATACTTAAAAATAAGTGGCATTGTCCATTGCTCTAGACCCCACACAGGTTAAGCAGTCCAATCCCCACATTCTTTCCATTTTGTGCTGGCCTTGAACATACTTATAAGTGGCTTTGTCCATTACTCTAGACCCCGCCCCAGGAGGCAATATAACGCAGTGGTCTAAGGCTCTGAGCTGCAAATCTGGTGACATCCAACAGACCAGAACTGGGTTTAAATCCCGTAGCTTCCACTTGCATACTGTGTGACCCTGAGCAAGTCACTTAACTTCCTTGTGCTCCCAGGTCGCACCAGGAAGCAAGCTCCGGCTTTGTGTGCCTTTCCTGGTTAAACAATTTCCCCTTTCCCTTTCCCACTGAGTTAAGCAGTCCAATCCCCACATCTTCCAACTGTACTTGGCTGTCTTTTCCTGACCCCATAGTAGCAGTCTATTTAGTTTCCTTCTGTTTCAGGTGAAAACACTTGGCCCTTTTTCAGCGAGAACTCACCCTTTGGTTGCAGGGGCCCCACAGGCGTTTCCTCCTCAAGGAATCTCTTACAGAGCTTTTGGTGCCTCAGCACAACTCAGACAGGCAGCTTCTTTCCCTTAGCCAGACCCAGGGGAGTTGCCCCTGGAAAACAGGCAGACACCTTTGCCCCATCCCCTCAGGAATGGGGCTCTGAACCATTGGGAGCGGTCTCCACCACTTCAATTTTCAGTTCCTGTGTTCCTCTTCAGGTGGGAACACACACCAAACACAAAAGTAGCTCTGTAACAGAGCTTAAAGCTCTGACAGCCTGCACACACTTTGCTGCACTACAGTCTCTCTCTAAGACTGCACACAGACTGGCTTCAAATTCCCCAACGTTCTACTCTAACCTCCAACTGCAACATTCCAGTGTGGCTTATGCAGCTGTGACAGTTCTAAAACGATGTCATCCCTCAGTCTCAGCTGAGACTGAGAACAGAGTGAGACAGTGTGAAATCCATTTAACTGGAGTTTCACAAGCTGCCTTCCCTATGTACCACTAGGTCTTACTGGGATTCTAGTAACCCCAGGTAACGGGGGGGTTACACCTCTTTAGAATTAATTCTCTGTGAAAGGCTGAAGAGTTTTAAGTTGACCTTTTTATGCACTCCTCAATATACAGTACTAAAACTACAGCCTAATCCTTTTTATTATTAATTTTGAGTGTAAAACTGTAGAGTCTTAAGATTATTAGACCTGAACTGTGCTGTCTATTATTCTAAGCGAATAGCTGAATCCTTTTTAGAATTAATTTCTATGTAAAGCTGTAGTTTTAAATTGACAAGACTTTTCAGTGTACTGCCTAGCATTCTAAATTTAAAGCCCAGTCCTTGCCTCTCGCTTTGCCACCTGTCTGCCCTCTAACCCACTTACGTCACCTCTCTGTTTCTATTGCCCACTTTGTAGTTTAGCCTCCTCCTTCCAAATAATAGTGACCTCCCTGTTTCTTTGAGTTAACCACACCTCCTCTGCCTGCCCCTACATAATCCTTTCCTCTCCCCCTCAGATGTACCGTGCCCTCCTGGGGCTCGCACCTCGCTGCCAGAGGAAAAGCTACAAGCCTGTCCTGGGAAGCAACCCATGATTCTGCTACTGCAAATTAGCAGATCCTGAGGCTTTTTTCCCCTGTTGAAACAGCCGCCCGGGATCCTCCGAACTCCGGTTCATTGCAGGGCCCAGAAATCTACAGAAACAGCCAAAAGCCGTATACCCCTCAGGTACGTTGGTATTTAGCGCCTTTGGACAGTCTGAATTTTCAGCACCAGCACTCTGATTGGAGAATCTCCCTCACTGACTTCTTCCTGCTGGTCTCCATTTTACCTGGCTTCATTAGAGACATTTATCAGCCGCTGACCCTGGAAGACTATCCTTTTGTAAAGCAAGAATTTAATTTTTGGGTAAAGATATTCTTTTTGTAAAGCTAGAATGGCATGAAAGCCTCCAATGCTTCTCTCTCATCTATCAATCCAGTTTAGGCCATTCAGTTTTACACTGCCATTGGTTTTTGTTTTGTTTTTTAAGTGTCTACTTTCTCATTTGCAAATTATACTTCATAGCCACTAGAGGTCTACAACAGCTATCTTTTCTGTTAAAGAGGAAACACATTATATTTTCTACTTCCTCTTCTGCTCTAGTGGACCTGGGATACCTCTCTTTCTGAGGACCATCCCCGGGGTTTTTCTGCCTGTTTCTCAGGCCGAACCATGCTCATCCACTAAGGCTGCTAGACTTGAACGCCTGCCCCCACTCCCATTTTGTACTGGTGGAGCAGGGCCAGAAACAGAAACGAAAACTACAGACCAATCTTGCCACACCAGATTTGCCTTGAACCACCTCACTGGCTCAGCTGCAAAGTTTTGCTCCACAGGTGCGTTCAGCGCCCAAACTACCTCTCAGCCAACAAAAGGATTTTGAATTTATGACACCTGATCACCAATTGGTCTGGGCTTCTAGTGGCATTTACTGCTGGCTGTTGTGGTGTTTAGATCTACCATGGGAAATTACAGCTGGTTCCTCAGTGTGTCACTAGCTTTACTAGTGCTCAGCTCAATTCTTCGGAACCCTCATGCCTCCATAAAGTGGAATGACCCTTGTGCTTCTCCCTGTCCTACATCCAACAGTTCCTTTCAGGTAGCCATTCTGGACTATTGGGCTTCTCAGCTGTCTCTGCTGGGGAGTAGGACATCTCCCAAGCTGCCTCTATAGATTACTGTCCCATCCAGACTCGAGACTTCCTACTCATGGCAAATTTCTGCCAGGACACTAGTGGCTGCAACACTAGGCCAGTATAACACCAGGAGTTAGTACAGGCCTACCCATCAACACTGCCTCCCCTATCGCCCCCAAAGTAGTGTTTACAAATTACAGTTTTCTGCCTTAAAAAGAATCCTGTTTCTTTTACTATTGTGCTCAGGCAATGTTGAACTCAACCCAGGACCATTAGACACCCTTGTTTCTCCATCAGACCTGGCAGGTATCAAAGGAATGTCTTTTATGCATCTTAATGCCTGCAGCTTGCTGAAAAGTTCACTTTTTATCCAGGCTTGTGGAGCCACACCTCACCTGACGCCCCAGTGATCACTAAGATCTGGCTTTAGCCCGCCACCCCAGACAATGAAATCACTGTCTCAAGTTATTTACTCTTCCGAGCAGATTGGCAATCAAGAAGAGGTGGGGTGGCAATTTATGTAAGGGACAAATACTCAGCCGCATGCATAGATGCATCATCCTCCCCCAAAGAATTTGAGTGCTTGACCCTAAAGATCGAACTTTCTCCTTCCAGTCACTCTGTATAATAGGCTGCTACAGGCCCCCTTCTGCCAGGCCTCATCTCCTGTCTCACCTCAGTTCCGTACTGGGGCTCAGTTCCTTGGAAACCATTATTTTTGGTGACCTGAACTACGATTGGCTATCAAGTGCATCAGCTCCCTTGAAATCCTTTTGTGACACTCTAGGGCTGGTGCAACTCACTGGCGAGCCTACTCACCCAAATAAAAAGAACCTTAACAACAGCTCCCTTTTAGATGTAATTTTAGTTAGCAAGCCACACCTGTTCTCTCATGTCGGAACATTTTTCTCAGACATTAGCGATCATTGTATAATCACCACCATTAGATCCGTGCACAACCCATAGTTTGTGGCAAAGTTCTCTATCAAGAGGTGCAAACGCAACTTTGATTTGTTTGCTTTCGTCCATGACTTGAAACATTCACCACGATGGCAGGAATTTTTCCTAGCCAAAATGGTTAACAGGGCATATACTAGTTTTTATGATATTTTAAGTGAGACTTTAAATAAGCATGCACCATTGGTTAAGGTGCGGGTCAGGAGCAGCACCTGCCATTGGTTCTCACCTGAGCTCAAAGCTTCCCTGTTACAAAAGGGATACTTTATGGAAAAAAGCCAGAAGAAGCAAGAATGACTCAGATTGGTGTATTTGTAAGAGAGCACATAACAAGTGCACCAAGTTGGTCAGAGCAGCCAAGGCCGCCTACTATCGTTCAGAGCTAGCCTCTGCCTCAAGAAATCCTACAAAGCTCTGGAAAACATTAAAAGACATGTCTGGACACGCACCTGGTAATTCCATTCCAGCAAAAATTAAGTCTGGTGGCAGCGTTATCGCTAACCGATTGGAGATATTGGAAGCCCTCAATAACCATTTTGCAATGGCAGGGCTAGCATTTGATACTTCTCCTGCCAATGATCTCGGCACAGCTCAGGGCCCACCAACCCACAAGTCCTCCTCTACCGAGGAGGCCTTCTCCCTCCTGCCTGTCTCTCTAAAAGAGGTGGGAGACCTACTGCTGCAACTGGACACCAGGAAGGGAGCAGGCTTCAACTTCATAGAGCCATACTATCTGAAATGTGCCTACCATGTGCTTGCAGTGCCAATCACCCACCTATTCAACATGTCACTCTCCAAGGGTAGCTTCCCTGCTCAATGGAAAACAGCTCGTGTCATCTCTTTATTAAAAGCAGGTGACCCTTGCGATCTAAATAATTACAGAATGATCTCCCTCCTCCCCATCCTGTCTAAATTACTAGAAGAAATAGTGTGTGGCCAGCTAGAGGCATACTTAGAATCCAGAAGCCTATAAACCCGGTTCAGTCTGGATTCAGAGCAAAGCACAGCACCATAACAGCCCTAGCTAAGGTGACCAATGATTGGCTCCTAGACATTGACAAGAAGAAGCATGTCTGTGCTGTTTTCTTGGATCTTAGTAAGGCATTTGACACAGTCGATCACAGACTGCTTCTTTCCTCCCTAAGCACCTTAGGCTTGGACCATAAATCTATGTGCTGGTTTGCAGACTACCTCGGAGAACGGAAACAGTAGGTTAAAGCTAAAGGTGATCTTTTTCCATTAAAACCTATGCTGAGGGGCATGCCCCAGGGTTCTATCCTTGGTCCCCTCCTCTTTGCAGTCTACATTAACAACATCAGTGGCCCCATCAAAAAAGCCAACATCCACTTATTTGCGGACGAAACTGTACTGTGCTTGAGTCGTCCCACGCCAGAAGCAGCCTGTGAAGACCTCCAAGCTGAATTTAACCTTCTTCAATCCCAGCTCATAAACAAAAAGCTTTTGCTCAATGCGAAAAAGACAAAAGCCATGCTCTTCTCCCCCTCTTTGCATGCGGCAGTTCCTGCTGGGGAAGGGAGCTATCCCACAAATTACCACTGTCCTTGGAGAAACACTAGAATATGTAGCTAAATTCAAATATATAGGAGTTTGGCTCGATCATAAACTTTCCTTCGCCAACCATCTCGAAGAACTACAGAAGAAACTAAGGCAAAGATTAGGACTATTCTACAGAATTAACCACCTACTCACAAAGGAGGCCAGGATTCAACTGGTTCAAACTACCTTCCTATCTTTAATAGATTACGCGAACCTGCTCTACAGCCACTGCACTGCCTCTGCACTGGCTAAGTTGGACACCCTCTACCACAGAGCTATCAGGTTCATTACTAGCCTTCCACTTTCCACACACCACTGCTCCCTGTACTCATCGTTAGGTTGGACTTCCCTTCACTATAGAAGGAAAAGAAACGCTGCCCTATGGGCCTTCAGAGCGGTGACCAACAAACTCCCCTCGTATGTCTCAGATTGTATGTCCTGGAGTGTGTTAGGCACCTATGCTCTAAGGAGCTATTCCCTAATTGCCCTCCAAGTTCCAAGGGTCAAAACTCGTTTCGGCAAAGCTGCTCTAAGCTTCTCTTTACCCACATTGTGGAATGGTTTACAAAGGAACTTGAAGCTGAGCTGCCCTGTTAGCCTGAATATCTTCAAAGTGCTCTATGATCGCTACATGAAAGCACCTTGCAAATGTTTTCCTCACTGCTAGCCCACTAATTCTGCAACTCCCCCTTTCCATCCTGATGCTCACCATGTTTCTAACCCTGGCTCTCACTATTTCCCTATTAACTCTTCCTGCTGCACCCACCCTTCCCTGTCCACTCCAGCCTGGCTAAAGTCCCACCCCATCCATAGTAGTGTCCCAGTTATCTACCCCTCCTCCGTCATTATCATAATAAACAAGTACACGACAGCCATCGTCACTTTCTGTGGTTTTAGCTCAATTTTTCCCTCAGTTGTCGGTAATATATCCCTCCTCTTCTTTACCTCTCTAACCTGCCACCCCATACATGGCCTCTTTCCCCTATATGTGTATGTAACCCCCCTGTATATGGGGGTTCCCAAAAAGTCTTCCAGGAGCTTGCTTGAATGCTCCAGGCCTGAATGGTGTTTGGCGTGTAAGCCATTTATCTGTGAGTGCTTTTAGAGCCTCTGGTACTGTCTCTTTAAGAGCTGTCTGCTTGTAGACATAATTAGTTTCTATGGGGGGACTGTGTGTTTCCCTGCTTGAGTCCCACTCGAGCTGCTGCCAAATCGTTCCATTTCTGCCATCGCTAAGTGGGCAGAGTGAGCACTTTTCAAAGATGTAACTGTTTGCCAGAAATCATTTAGAGTAATAACGAAAATACAGTTTGTCTAACCTGCTTTTCTTTGCAGTCAGAACTGCGTTTGCCTAGCCCTCCATTCTGATTTTTAACTGCTGAACTGGACCAATCAGTGTGGGGAGACCTTTGAAATGGAGCCTGCTGCTGGCAAATCAGAAATTGGACTCTCATTGTGGAGCCAGCCACCTATGTACTGTATGGCAAATGCCTCTGGGAATTATAGTTTGGACTTCGGCGCCTTTTTGCACCAACAGGGGGAGTCTGATTGTGAGTGACAGCCAAACCATCCACTGAACTGGGAGGAAATCAAAGGAAATGCCTGGCTCTGTCTACTGGAAAGTCAGATGAGTTGAAACAGTGAAGAGAGAAGGAACTATGAGCTTCTGCGCTGTATAGTTTCACATGGGAAGCGAATGTAAGGCCCTGAGTTTCGGTCTGCAGCCTGTGCAAGCGCCCATTTGGACAGAATCTGACCTGTGAGGAGAATCAAGGAGATCCGAAAAGCAGAAACCAGGCTCATCCTGTAGAAGACTGGAGAAATTGCTGAATCGCACTCAGTCTGTCAGGAACTGAAGCTGCTGTGTGTTCTCCCAGGTATCGTGCAGTAATTGCGTTTGGGATAAAGAAGCAGCCTGCCTGGTATAGTACTTTCCTTTTACATATAAATGTGTGCAGTGCTTGTGGGGAATCTCGTTTCAAATCCCCTGTACAGTGAATTGAGTGCATGAAGCTGGAAGTAAACCCCAGCTTAATCCAGACTACATCCATTTGCTCCACACTGCAGTGGGGTCCAGTCACAAGGACCTTGTCCACATGGTCTACTCCTCCTGGCAATCCAGGACAATCTGCCTTCCATCCAGTTCCCAGCATTGAGTTTATGAATACAAAGCAGGGTAGCTCCCTGCCATCTGTTTATCGAATTCCAAGTGTGTCATCTAATTGTTGCTTTTTTTTTCATTTCTTCACGAACTGAGCCAACCGGCTCCGGATTACAATTGGGTATTGTGCAAGAGGTTTTTTTTCCATCACAGGGCCCCAACCAGCTGCACCAATCCTGGCTAGCCCCCCCCCCCCCATCCTGGGTATCCAGTGAAAGTGACAATTTGGGACTCTGAATATGCGCACAGTACTGTGATTATTAATGTGTTTAACCTAATTAACCTGATTTCTCCCTTCCTTGTTACAGCTCCTTAAATAAATCAGATCTGTTGGTTTCAGCAAAGTTACACTGGCTGAGGTTTTCGTTTATGTTAAAGTATTGTACTGTGGTTTTTGCACTCTATCATCTTGTTTTACAGGGGTCCCCAGAGTCCAGTCGACAGAGCCAGTCCTGGGGGTAAGTGTACATTGTGAAGATATTCCTAATACATTGTGTGGGCCACTAGTGGGAAGAAAGGTGGTTACAGTGTCCCAGAGGGCTGTGACCAAGTTAGTTTAACTACTGCAAACCCTGACCTCTGGGTGGAGGCACCCGCCATTGGACCTAGACCTCTCAACCTGTTAGTAGTTAAGCAGGCAGAGGTAGTAGCCCTTGGGATGGCGCCACCTAGGGGTTACATGTAGTTGCCGGCTACCTCACTTAGAAGATCTCTACTTATAACTCCTGTATGCCTATGGTTGATTGTACATCTGCTGACTTCTACAATTGTAAAATAATGCTGTTTTTTTTTTTATTTATTTCAACCTTTCATTGTACTGTATACACTGTATATCATTTTTCTTCCTTGTATATTATTGCTTTTCGTATACCTGCTTCTGTACTGTACTTTGATGTATTCATGACCAGGTCCATCTTGCAAATGAGCCTTGCTCAATGGTGCCCGACTAGATAAATAAAGATTTTGATTGATTGATATTTAATGTCTTTAAGAAAGACTTCCAAACTGTTCTATTTAGTAACACCTGTCAAAGTGTTTTACACTGACCTTGCACTAACACTACCGTCTTAAACATTGCAAAAACTATTATTAATAGAAATAAAAATATTAACCTTGAAAAACAACACATTTGTTTGCTTTTCATGGACTAGGTCAGGGTGTGACTAATCATTCATAGATGAAACAGGGGTGGAAGACAGAAGGGGCTGGTGAAAAGATGCCACCAAGGCCCTGCTTCATCACTGTTAGTCCTGCTACCCTCATTGCAACACTGTTGCAGTGACTACAGATGGATGGCAGGTGATTGGCTCCTACCATCTGGTTTGGTATTGTTCTAGTTTAACTGTATTTAAGATGTTGGTGTTTTCACCATTAACCATGAATGTCAGGGCTTAAAATGCATGTGGAAAAACTGGGGGCTTGTGTGGGGTGTAGTGGCTTCACTACACGGGGGGGAGAGGGAGAAGGTTAATATCCCTATGCATTGTTCGAGATTGCATCGTGTTCTTTGGAAGATCCTCATCTATATCTGTGTCCATATCAATATCTATAATCTATATCACTGCGTCCCAGTCGTGAAACTAGAGGGTATCCTGGCGGGTTGATGTCATGTGGACTATAGGACTGTCTGCACAATGCGTTCTCTCCTGTGTCTCTAATACTTCATCCTCTGTCATTTCAACACTGCAGCATTATCCCCTATTGTGCTTCTTTACTTTGTATGGGCTCTCAGGCTGAGGTGACATCCATTTCCCCTTGACTCTGGCATCGGATGAGATGTTAAACCGAGGTCCCATCTGCCTGGATTGGCGGTAGTTCAGGTGGATGTTAAAGATGATCCCATGGCTCTTATCGAAAAGAGTAGGGGAATTTCCCTGGTGTCCTGGCCAGATTTCCCTCATTCACTAAAAATACCACCAACAGCTTAAACTGGTTCAAGGTCAGTTGGTATTCATCTGTATCCCCCTCCCCCGGGTCGTGCCTGAAAATAGGCAAGATTTGTCTAGTGCACTTACCCGGTCAACAAAAGCTAAATAAATAAATCTTGGATATACTAAGCTAGTACTGGCCAGTGGGGTGGTTGCTTTGACCAGTGTTCAGTGGTTTACTGGAGTTCCCCATTGGGGGAGGAACCCTTTGCTAAGCAGGTGAGAGGCTGGGCATTCCAGACCACAGCAAGAGAACCCTTGTGCCCTACAGTATCCCTGTCCCGACTTCATCTCCCTCCTTTTGAGGCATCATCCGTGCCTATGCAGATTTTAGTCTCCAGGCCCTGCTATGCATTCAGACCTGCAGCAGTCTTCCCGCAGGTGTACCCCATGCTCAGCTTCTACTGTTCCTGATTTGATAGCAAGCTGAGCAGTGCAAAGTGCATTAGGTCCTTTCATGAAAGGTCAGTTACTCTGATCCTGGTATTGGGGGTGGGGCATGTTAGTTACAGGAGATCAGAGTTTGAAACTTGCTTGTCTTTTAACTTCCAGTACCTGATAGTCAGCCATGAGTCAAGTGCCCATCTGGTGCTTGGTGTCCAGCACTTGAGTCCTTACTTGTTCACAAAATTGTGAGCACTTCCTGGAGACTCCTCCCACCCTCAAATTGAGACTATATTTAGAGTAAAAAGGCTGTTGTGGTATTTTTTCTCCTTGGTGGTGGTGGTGGTGGGGAAGCATCAGTTAGGGCAGAAACAGTGGCCTTTACAGAGATCAATTGTGGCTCCAGGCCCCCAGCCAATATCAACTGTGACTCTGATGCACTGGGAATATAACTGCCTGTTAATTAATTAAGACAGTCCATAAGGTGTGCCGCTGTTGGAAATGGAAAGGGCCATAGCAGTTCCCGCACAACTGCGTGATCTGTCATAAGGGTAAGGGGAGGTGCTATGCGATATCACAGGGTCTAGTCTGAAGGTTTCCCACCTTTCAGGGTTGTGTGTTAGCTGGCTATGGTGCTGGGTAGGGGTACTTTCTGTTTGTTAGATTGGCCCATGTTTTGAGACCATTTTCCATAACTAGAACAGTCTCCACATCCCAGAACTACCTGCTATGTGTATTGTGTCAGGTACTCAGTAGCTATTTTTGGGGAGATGTCAATGCACCTACAGGGTGGATTTAGAGAGCCCCAGTCATAGGCTAAGGAAAGCCAGCTGAATTTGTGTCCCCCCCCCCCATTAATTAGGTGTTGAGGGAGAAGGTAGGGTGCCATGCCTAGTCCCTTGTGTCAGGGTATGCAGATAAACCTGATCAGACTCAGAGGCTATGAGATCCCAGAGACTCAAGTCTTAACCCCTCCCCACCAGCATATACCATGGTTTAAAGTAAATGTCATAAATGATGACTAATATTACATCCCCACCCCCCCGGCTTGGGTTGGATTGCTGCTGCTGGGTTGTATCAGCATCATCCCTTCACTCAAAATGTTCAGTGCCTGAAATTTCTAACATTATTACCAGTGTGAGCATGGACTTTGGTAGCCGATTATCTTAATTCAGTTTAATTTAGTTTAGTTTAATGTAGCCAATTTTCAGCACCTTTAGTGGTGTGGTGTCTACTTCCAGCAATCCAGCCCATCTGTTCTCTCTCTCTCTCTCTCTCTACAAGATGCCCCTTCAATGAGTTCAATCAATTCATGAGGGAGAGAGTGAAGTGTTGCAGAGGCTCCCTCATGATGTTCCCTCACGAATGTGCGAACATTCTCAGCATCGAGAGGGAGCTCTGTGATTATTCCTGAGAGTTCTTTCATTGACCACCCCAGACAGTTAGCATACAAGTGCCCAACCTTGCCGCTCCATCCCTGACACCATCGAATAACAGCATTGAGGATATACCTGCCACTTTGTGGCGTTCTACAGCACGGTGGGATTATTGTCTGTGTTATGTCAGCAGATCACAGTACATGCAGTGCATATTTAGGGGTACTCGCTCAGTGGATCTGCTTTTGTGTAGGTGTATTCTCTGGCTGAGCTAGTCTAGGCTGTGGCTGCAGTAGTCCTAGGTCCTTTGCTATGATAACAGGCCAGCTAGGTCTCAGCAAGATGTCCTAGTTCTCTGAGGGCACTTAGTAAACTGGTTCCATGTCCATATTCACAGGGTGTCCAACCAGAGCACCACAGAGGCTGTCTTCTTGTGCCTCCTCTGGTTCCTTCACAATTTGGGGGCGGGGGGAGGTCTGCTTCCCACGATGATGTACCTGATTCCAATGATGACTGTCAGGACCCATGTCTCCTGTTGTGACTTTTTGGGGAGGCTGAGGTAGGGATCCAAGATTTTCCCTGCTTCTTTGTCTTTGTCACTGGGATCTTTGGGTCTGCCATGGCTTTGGTTCATTGGCAGCTCCTGATTTCTCCAGAGGTGGCAGCTGCAGCTGTACTCGAGGCAGCTTGATGGGGGCCTCCATCAGTGTAGTTCTGTCACTCTTTCCCCTTACCAGTCTCGTCCATCTGAGGGCCAATATTCTTGGATGAGTATCCTCATCTCTGACAGGTATTTCTGAGAAAGAATGAGCTTTATGAGGAGTATCAAAATGGTGTCATTTGTCCCCCATAGAACATTGATAGTCACCAGATATCATTTGCTATAATGGATTTTCCACTGGGCAAGTTCTTTTTTGATGGCAGCATAAGCTTTATGTTGCTCAGCCAAGTCCCTACAAAAATCTAGGAAAATATGAACTGTATGTCCATTTCATTTTAGGGTTCCTTTCTCGCAGGTCAGTTTTATGATCAGTTCTTTTGTGCTGAACTTCAGAAAATATGCTAATATCAGAAAGGAGGGGCACCTCGACCAGGTCGGGGGGGGGGAAGGGACTGATGCACCCATTCCACCTCCAGCAGGTAGTCCCAATAGTAATCCAGGACTTTAGGGAAAAGGGACTGGAGGAAGTCACACATATTCAGCTCCTCAGCTTCCTCTGGCATGCCAACAATCTTTAGATTGTTATAGCAACCTCGATTCTCAAGGTCATTGACCTTTACCACAGTGTCTGAACTTGTTGTTTGAGGTATTGAACTTGGCTCCCTGATCTGCTGCTTTGGACTCTCTCATGGAAAAGAGTCTGGTGTTGGCGTTTGGCTATCCGCTACCTCTACTCTGTCTTCCACCTTCCTCACAGAATTCTGGATCTCTGAAATGTCTGCAATTAGTGTTTGCAACAGTCTTCTGATATTTGAGTGGTCAACCAAGCTGACTGAAGCTTGTTGCTCATTTGTCACCATCTTGCCCGGAGCTGACAGGAATTTTGGCAGCACAGCAGTTCGACATTTACTTCACTGGATTTCATCTGATGCCTTCTATACTGGTATCTTGTTGTAAGTAGTGATGGCCTTCAACTTTTTTGCAACTTTTTGAAGCATGAACGGTCACTGTACCAACGGATGCAGTCAGATTACGCAATGTATAGTGACAGCCCTGCTATTAAATGGTCACCTTCATTAGTGGTCGCGCATGCGCTTCTACAGTGAAGTTTTGTTACATCAAGTGTAATTACAATCAGTGTCAGAGGCTCAGTAGGTAACATGCTTGCCTCCTGGGGCCAGAAGATCTGAAGGTTGGTGATACCAGTCCCACCATGTAGTTAGGGTAAGACCCATTACTGACACTGTAGCCCAGTACAAGGGGGTGCTGTATTGTTGAGGTGCCATCCTTTGGATAAGACATCAAACCAAGGTCCCTTCTGCCCATCGCTGGTCACTGTTGATGTAGAAGATAAAGATCCCATGATATTTGCCAAAGAAGCATAGGGGAGTTTCCCCTGTATCGTGACCAACATTTCCCTATCAATAAAACAGGTCCATGCAACCCACCCCCCAGGATGCACCTGGAAATCATGGCTCAGTGTACCTTTCCTGGTCAAATATTGCAAACAGGGATCACAGCCACCAACAGAGTCACAAGTTGTAAGCTCTGGGAAAATCCTGCAGGAAGCGGGTCCCCGTGGAAAATACTACAACTATCCATTCAGGCCATCGACTTAAAGGTGAAAACTATATCAAGTCATCTTGGTGAGCAAGATGTAAAAACAAGCAGCCACGAGGACTGCCAATATGGTGGAGTCCCAAGCCCTGCAAGCTCTTGGTGCTACGAATAAGCTGATCCAGGAGAACTCACAACTGAAATATAATTTGGAGGCCTTGGAGAATTCTAATCAGGCCGCCAGTGTACGTCTGGTTGGTTTACCAGAAGAATCGGAAAGTGGAGAGCTGTTGGATTTTCCACAGAAGTGATAGCCAGGGGCACTGAACTTGGGGCCTGGAGATTGCTTCTTCACTTTTTCAGGCTTACAGGATTTTGCTTTGAATAGTGGATGCCGAGAAGGATCGAACGGTACTTTCGCTAACAGCTGGTATGGGCATGCAGGATGTGTTGCTAAAAGCTGAAAGGGACATGGATTGCATAAATTTCAATGGTGCCACATTACATTTCTTCCCAGATCTTTCTTACACAATATGGACATGCAGGAAGAAATTTGATGGCGTTCTTGCTAAGCTGCGGAGCCTCGGCATTGTCCATTCCCTGATTATGTCTGCCCGTCTCCGAATTTTTGATGGTGGACACACATATTAGTACACAGATCTGATGGTGGCAGGCAAATGAGCTGAACTTATAGCCCGGGAATTTGAAACTGCATGGGCAGATGAGCCACTAGATTCATCGGCAGAGGAGATCTGAAGAAGGCTACCGTGGTTGAAGCTGCCTTTCTTGCCATTCTGGTTCTTAGAGACTGGACTTTCAGCCAGGTTCTTTGGAATTCAGTTGTAGTATTTCGTTTTTTTTTCAGGTTGTTGGTATTATGGGACTTTGTACCATTTTCTGCTAACTGGGGATCACTATTTTATTATTAAGTGTTACTTCTGTATGGGGTCTTAGATTGGCACGGGGCCCAAGATGCTGTCCATTTTAAATTAAAGTTACATGTTTGGGCTGGGGTCACATTGACACTGGTTGCTGAATAACACCCATGTTTGGATTCCCTTTTCTTCGCAAACACTGCCATATGCATGCAGGGTGTAGCTGTTTTGGACTCATATGGGATACTGGATATTTTTGGTAAACCCCCCCTTTCCAAACTCAAGACTGCCTAGATTATCTGTTCTATTTATCTTTATGGCATCCTTCTTTATTATGTAGATGTCTGGCACAAGGATGAGTGTATGTTATTTTTACGTTCTCTTGCGCGCATGTGCAAGGAACGTTTTGGGAGAGTAGCACACTTTGGAGGTGTGCCTCTCCCTTTCAATCCACTGCTCCATTGAGCAGGTGTGGCGGTCCTGCACCAATGGGTGCGGGAGCTGTGTATGACAGCGGAGGTCTTCGCTTCAAAGAAAACCACCGCTGTCATACAGAGCACCGTGTCATGCCACCCCACCGTGTCACACCGCCCCCCCCCAAATCTTTGCTGCCACGCTGGGAGCCCACCCCAGCGTGGCAAACATCCCGCGTTGTCTGCCGACGAGGGTGCCCAATCCCCCGTCGGCTCCTTGGCCCCCACAAGCCATCCTTCTGCCATGCTGGGAGCCAACCCCTGCGTGGCAAACGTCCCACGTAGTCTTGTTTTTTTTTTTTCACCTGTAAAGCAAAAACGGTCCCACGGAGCTTCTCCCAGTTCCCCTTCCCACAACCCGCACCCACCCACTGCGCACCCAGCCTCCCCACACCCCCTTCACCCCATACTTACCTCCAGAGCTCAGCGCAACTATCTTTGGTGGACCAGAATACGTCTGCACTCTTCAAAGCCGACCGCGAACTGAGGAAATGACGGTAAGCTGTATAATGGGCTAGATAGGGGGTTTTCAACTTTATCGTATATCTCAGGCATTTTTGGGAATTTTTGCACCAAATTTTCAACATGGGGTTTTTGGGACCCCTTCTCATGAATGATGTCACTCTCATGGCGTTATTCGGGCCGAAGGGTGATTTTGCAGTCACTGCATGAAATCACCCTTTGGGCCTGAATAACGCCATGACAGTGACATCATTCATGAGAAGGGGTCCCAAAAA
This sequence comes from Neoceratodus forsteri, assembly GCA_016271365.2. Classification (NCBI taxonomy): domain Eukaryota; kingdom Metazoa; phylum Chordata; order Ceratodontiformes; family Ceratodontidae; genus Neoceratodus; species Neoceratodus forsteri. The sequence goes on along the minus strand of JADMNL010000026.1, from coordinate 89,692,815 downwards.
CACCATGTTGAAAATTTGGTACAAAAATCCCAAACATGACTGTTTTACAAGCGTACGTTGCGCAGTTCCTACGCAGGTGCGTAAGTTCGCGAATTTTCAATATTTTCACTCCAGATTTTCAACATTGCCATTTTACCATCCCTCCTTATGAGCAGTACAGCTGTCATTTTTCACATCTCACCCAAAATGTGTTTCCGCCCATGTAGCACCAATGGCGCAGTCGGTATGCGAAATCAATGTATGGGATACATTAATAAAATCACAGTGACACTGATCATGAGCAGAGGTCTTAAAATGGCTGTGTTGAAAATTTGGTGAAATAATTCCTAAAAATGACTGTTTTACGAGTGTGCGTTGCGCAGTTCCTACGCACGCTCGTAAGTTTGTGAATTTTCAATATTTTCACTCCAGATTTTCAACATTGCCATTTTACCACACCTCCTTATGAGCAGTACAGCTGTCATTTTTCACATCCTGCCCAAAACGTGTTTCCGCCCATTTAGTGCACAATGGCGCAGTCGGTGTGCGAAATCAATGTATGGGACACAGTAAGAAAATCACAGTGACACTGTTCATTAGCAGAGGTTTAAAATGCCAATGTTGAAAATTTGGTGAAAAAATTCCTAAAATGACTGTTCTGACGTCGTTGCGGTTCCACGCCGCCTTTCGTGGTATCTTAATTTTCAATATTTCACTCCAGATTTTTAACATTGCCATTTTACCACACTTCCTTATGAGCAGTATAGCTGTCATTTTTCACATCCTGCCCAAAACGTGTTTCCGCCTATGTAGCGCACAATGGGGGTAACAAAAAGGTCATGCTGAAAATTTCTTGCGCAAATACCAGTGTAACCCCCCTGCAAATGGGGGTTCCCAAAAGACTTCCAGGAGCTTGCTTGAATGCTCCAAGCCTGAATGGTGTTTGGCGTTTAAGCCATTTATCTGTGAGTGTTTTTAGAGCCTCTGGTACTGTCTATTTAAGAGCTGTCTGCTTGCAGACATAATTAGTTTGTATGGGGGGACTGTGTGTTTCTCTGCTTGAGTACCACACAAGCTGCTGCCAATTCACTCCATTTTTGCAGTCACTAGGAGTGCAAAGGGAACCTATCTGAAAGATGTAACTGTTTGCCAGAAATCATTTAGAGTAATAATGAAAATACAGTTTGTCTAACCTGCTTTCTTTGCAGTCAGAACTGTGTTTGCCTAGTTCCCATTCTAGTTTTGAACTGCTGAACTGGACCAATCAGTGTGGGTTAAGGTAGCTCTAAAATGGTGCCTTGACGTAATCAGAACTTGGACTCGTAATCTGAGCCAGCCACAAGAGGATTGTATGGGCAGTGACTCTGGGAGATGTAGTTTGGACTTCGAGGCCTTTTTGACTAACAGGGGCAGTCTATTGTGAGTGACAGCCAATCCAGCCAAGAACTGGGAGGAACTCAAAGGAAGTGCCCGGTTTTGTCTGCTGGAGGTTCAGTTGAGCTCTGGCAGTGAAGAGGAAGGAGCCCTGTGCTTTTTCGGTGTGCAGTTTTAGTCGGAGCGTGTAAGGCCCGAGTTCGGTCTGCAGCTTGTGTAACTGCTTGTTAGGACTGAATCTGTCCTGTGAAGAGAATCAAAGGATATCTGAAGAGTAGAAACCAGGCTCACCCTGTAGAAGACTGGAGAAATTGCTGAATTGCGCTCAGTTTGTCAGGAACTGAATCTGCTGTGTGTTCTCCCGGGTATTGTGCAGTAATTGCGATCGGGATAGAGAAGCAGCCTGCCTGGTATAGTACTTTCTTTTTACCATATAAATGTGTGAGGAGGCTTGTGTAGCTCAAGTAAATCCTGCTGCCATTAAAGGACTTTTGCCTGTTACTCTTTACCATATAAATGTGTGAGGAGGCTTGTGTAGCTCAAGTGAATCCTGCTGCCATTAAAGGACTTTTGCCTGTTGCAGTTTGCCATATAAATGTGTGAGGAGTCTCGTGGAGCTCAAGAGTAGCCCTGCTGACGTTGAAGGACCCTATCTTGTTTGAAGGTCGTGAGTACTAATTCAGGGTCACTCCCTGTTGAATTGCCACATTGAATCCAAATGGAATTACTGTACTGTTGACTGTTTAACTAATTTTTCTCTCAGGTGAAAGGGCCCCTACCAGCTGCCACGGTTTGACTAGCCACTAGGGCTTGGGTACCCAGGGACAGTAACTGGTAGGATAGGCTTGTGCACAGAGCCATAGGTAGATGAGTAAAGTGATAAGCTAATTAACCTGATTTCCCCGTCCTTGTTATATCCCTAAATAAATCAGAGCTGCTTGTTTCAGCAAAGTTATACTGCCTGAGGTATTTGTTTATGTTAAAGTATTGTACTGAGATTGTTGCATTGTATCTTATTTTACAGGGGGTCTCAGTGCCTGAACCAGTCCTCGGGGTAAGTGTATACTGTGAAGGTAATTCTGATATATTGTGTGGGCCACTAGTGGGAAGAGAGGGGGGTTGCAGTGTCCCAGAGGGCTGTGACCAAGTTAGTTTAACTATTGCAAACCCTGACCTCTGGGTGGAGGGACCCGCCATCGGATCCAGGCCCCTCAACCTGTTAGTGGCAAATCAGGCAGGGGCAGTAGCCCCTGGGATAGCGCCATCTAGGGGTTACATCTTGGAGGCTCACCGCTGGGATTGTGTGTCCTCTAGTGGCCATATTTACGAACCACTGTTAAGAAAAAAATGGTACCCCACAGAAGTGGCTGTGCACCGCTGGTGGAGTGGTGTACTGGGGATGAGATCGACCTCAAAATGCTATGCTTATCCTGGACATCCCCCGGTATCAATACGGACACTGTACAGGAGTACTTTCCAAGGTGGAAGGTTTAAAAACCCTGTGGTGGTGGGTCGCATGCTAATCTGCTCACCCACACTTTCCTGGCCCTAGTAGTGTTTAAGGATCCCATAGATAGCTCCAAAGTGCCACAGACCATTACCCCAGAGGGAGCCCTCACTGCCTGAGAGTGATAACTAAGGACAGTAAAGACCGGGGAATGAGCCCCCATCACTGTCTGAAACTTTTGAGGAGAAATTTGCTAAATGGTTGCTGGGGGAAGGGAAAACTGTGGAGGACTTGAAGAAACTATTCATGCCAACTGGGGGTGTTCCTCCCCCAACACCCTCTCCCGCTCCAGTACCCGTAGTAGTGGCTGAACCAATGCAGACTCCTATTTCTGCACCTGCCATTAGTCACGACTCTTACCAAAGGTTGAGGATCTTCTCTGGCACCCTCCCCACCCCCCAAGGGGAGGATGACTGGGAGACCTGGATAGACTATGTTGCCCCCCAAGTGCTAAAATGGCAATGCTCAGAAGCCGAAAAGGGAAAGAGGGTTAGTGAGAGCCTCCGAGGTCCTGCCCTGGCTACCATCTGTGCTAAACGGGCCAGTAACCCTGAAGTGACTGCACAGGCCTATTTTGAGGCCTTGGAGAATGTGTATGGGAGCCCAGATTCTGATGAGGACCTATGGTGGAGAGTAAGAAATGCACAACAGTACCAAGGGGAGTTGTTGTCTGTGTATGTATCTCGGCTGGAAAAATTGTTGCAAGAATGCCTCAGAAAGGGTAGTTTGCCAGATATGAACTGACCAAACCAGGCTGGACAGGATCCTAAGTCTGCCCCCTTTCAGAACTGTTGTTGCTTCAGTTATGCCTGGCAAACGACTGGAATCCCCACTCCTATGATGAGTTAATGAGAGAAATTCGAGGAGTTGAGAAAAGGCGACCTCGGAGGGATCTGCACCAATAGCTGTGGCTGCACCTGAGTGACTGAGGTGGCCCATCAAGTGAAGTCTAGGGCAGAGGTTGGCAGTCAGTGAGTGCTCTGACAGGGAAAAGATATGCCACAATGGGGCAAACTGTTGGAGAGATCCGAATTCAAAAACAGTCCCTTTATGAAGGCTACGCCTGCAAGTATGGGCCCCGACCTATATCTGACTGCATCTGCTATGGGGTGGGGTACCCACCATGTATCTCCTGCTGATAACAGCTCCAAACTCATTCCTTGACCATGGAAGTGGAGAAACTGACGAGATGTTCCAAATGCTTATCACGCCAGACAGAGATGGCACCAAGGTTTCCAGTTAGTACCCCCGCCCTGGCTCCCAACGTGGTGCCTCGGCCAGCTCAAATTCCAGAAAGTATGTTTTGCTATAATTGTGGGAAGGATGGGCACATGAAGAGGGAATGCCGGTCCCCAAAAGACACTGACAAAGTTGCATATAGGCTACAAGGAGAGCTTCGGAGAACAAATCAGTGGTTAAGAGGTGCACAAAATGATCCCAGTGAGGGCACCAAAAATGCTAACTCACGTCTTTTTGTGGCAAGGTCAGTTGCCCAGGCCCCTGCTACCGCCTCTCCAGACTGGTTCCAGAATAGTGGGTCCCTCCATGGAGACCACTGTAAAGGTGAATGGAGTGTCTACAAGAGCTGTATTAGACAGTGGCTCCCAAGTGACAATTATGTTCTAGGATTGGTATCAGAAGCATTTGTCAGATGGACCCTTACAACCATTAGAAGGATTGCATGTATGGGGGTTAAGGAGAAGGCCTACCCCTTATTCCGGTATATCCGGACTTGGCTGTCTTTCCCCACCTCCGTGGCTGGAGGGGCCGAACAAGTAGAGACCCTAGCCTTAGTGTGTCCCCCCACTGGACTGTATGATGGTGTCCCTTTGTTGATTGGAACAAATGCTCATATGTTCGGAAGGCTGGCACAGTTGTGTTATGAAAAACAGGGGTCAAAGACTAGTAGAGCTTTAAGAATTCCGGCTTTAATTAAGAAGGCCTATGAGGCACAGAGAGATGCTGAAAAAATAGAACCAGAGGAACCGGTCAGAATTGTATGGAAGAAGGATCCTGAGTCTCTGATCCTGGCGCCAAATGCCCAGTGTACCTTACAGGGAGAGGTCCGTATCAGAAAGGATGTTACGAATAAAATATTAATGTTGGATGCACCAGGCGATGGAAAATTGCCAGAGGGACTGCTGGTCAAGCCTAGTATTGTGTCCGCTAGAGCCCATGCTTATGCCAGAAGGGTAATGGTCCAAGTTCATAATGTGTCTGAAAGAGACATTCGAGTAAATAGAGGTTGCATCCTGGCTAATGTGCATTGTGCAGACACTGCAGTGCTACCCAGCAGCAAGAGTTCGAGGAAGAATGACAGAGTAATGCCTGACTTGTTTGATTTCGGTGACTCTCCATTGCCAGCTGAATGGAAAGTGAGGATCAGTGAGAAGCTTGCCCAGAGAGACCAGGTGTTTTCTTTAAAGGAATGGGATGTAGGATGCATGCAAGGAGCTGAGCACAATATCCAGCTGCATGACGAAAGATCATTTCATGAGAGGTCTCGATGCCTGGCACCTGCTGATATAGATGATGTAAGACGGCATCTGCAAGAGATGTTAGCTGCTGGTGTAATACAAGAATCCAGAAGCCCTTATGCTTCCCCCATTGTGGTAGTGAGGAAAAAGAATGGGACAGTAAGGATGTGCGTGGATTATCACACCTTAAACCGGCGGACTATCCCTGATCAGTACACAATGCCCCGCATTCAGGATGCTTTGGACTGCCTAAACAGGAGCAAGTGGTTCTCTGTGCTGGATCTCCGCAGTCAGTACTACCAGATCCCGATGGCCCCAGAGGACCGTGAGAAGACTGCCTTTATCTGTCCACTTGGCTTCTATGAATTCATGAGGATGCCTCAAGGGATTTCAAGTGCCCCAGCCACTTTTCAACGATTGATGGAGCGTGCAGTGGAGGACATGAACTTACTAGAGTGCCTGGTATACCTAGATGATATTATTGTGTTTGGCAGCTCACTGGAGGAACATGAGAGCAGATTATTTAAGGTATTGGACCGACTGGAGGACTTTGGCCTTAAACTGTCCATTGATAAGTGTCAATTCTTTCAAACATCAGTAAAGTATTGGGACACATAGTATCCACTGAGGGAATAGAGACCGACCCAAGTAAAGTTGAGGCTTGACCACCTGGCAACAGCCCAAAAATCTAAAAGAACTGCAAAGATTCCTGGATTCTGTGGTTATTATCGATGCTTCATCAAGGACTATTCAAGAGTGATCCGCCTTTACTTAACCTTACTCAAGGGTATCCCCAACCCACAAAAAATACCAAAAGTCATCGTCCCTCAAGACTGAAAGAGTGTATTTTCGTCCGAGTGAAGTATTTGGTGCCCGCTGGACTCCTGATTGTGAGACTGCTTTTCATGAGATCATATATCAACTTACCCATGCTCCAGTGCTGGCCTATGCTGATCCAAGAAAACCTTATGTCCTGCACACTGATGCTAGCTTGCAAGGGTTGGGGGCTGTGTTGTACCAAGAGCACAAGAATGGCCTGAGACCAGTGGTCTTTGCTAGTAGAAGCCTGACCCCATCCGAAAAGAACTATCCTGTACATAAGTTAGAGTTCATAGCTTTGAAGTGGGCTATTGTTGACCAATTCCAGGAGTATTTGTATGGGGCTAAAATACTAGTAAAAACTGACAATAATCCTTTGACCTGTGTGCAGACCTCAGCTAAGTTGGATGCCACTGGCCATAGGTGGCTTTCTGCATTATCTACATACGACTATGCTCTCGAATACTGAGCAGGTCTGAACCACATAGATGCTGATGCTCTCTCCCGAGGCCTGTTTCCCAGAATGATTGGGCCAGATTGGCAGAACCTGACATTTGGGCACTCTGCCGGAAGTTTGACAGGGAGGAACAATGTCCACGGACGAGTGGACTGCATGGTGGATTGCTTGGGACCCTCTGAGAATTGCATACCTGCTGCTTATTGCCACTTTTCTGCAATAGACATTGGTGCACTGCCTCAGCTGGACAATGACAGTATTCTGGGCTCAATCCCTCAATCCCATGATCAAATCAGCTTTAGAAGCCCTCTATGCAGGAAAAGATGTGTCCAAATTACGCTCCACTGATTTGAGAACTGCACTGTTATACAAAGAAGGTCCTAAGTTGAAACTGATCAATATACTGTTATACAGAGAAACAGTAGACAGAGGGGTACAAGTAGACAAACAACAACTAGTGCTGCCCACTGCCTTTCGAGACTCAGTACTGATGTCCTTGCACAACCACATGGGGCACCTTGGTATAGACAGAACACTTGACTTGGTGAGATCCAGATTCTGTTGGCCTAAGATGGGGGCTGATGTGGAGCAACAGATTCGAACTTGTAGTCACTGCTTACAGAGGAAAGCTTTGTCCTCAGAGGGCTGCCCCTTGTTAACATCACCACCAGTGCACCCATGGAGCTGGTCTGTATTGATTTTCTGAGTTTAGCGTCAGATCAAAGAAATATCAGTAATGTGCTGGTGGTCACTGACCATTTCACGAGATATGCCCAAGCTTTCCCCACCAAAGACCAGAAAGCATCCACTGTGGCCAAAGTACTTGTAGAAAACCTTTTTGTTCACTATGGGGCCCCACAAAGAATCCATTCTGATCAAGGGAGAGACTTTGAGAGTCGTCTGATCAAAGAGATGCTTTCTCTGTGGGGAGTGCGAAAGTCCAGAACCACTCTTACCACCCCAGGGGACCCACAGCCTGAACGTTTCAACCGCACTTTGCTAGATATGCTAGGCACCCTGCACCCAAAGGAAAGCCTAGATGGAGCCAACAAATTAGCACCCTGGTACATGCTTATAACTGCACCAAAAGTGATGCCACTGGGTTCTCCCCCTACCGCCTGATGTTTGGAAGAGAAGCTCGACTACCAGTAGATGTGTGTTTTGGGGTCTCTCCTGATGGGGTTCAAGCTGACAACTACTTACAGTATGTGCAAAAGTTAAAGGCCCAGCTAACTCATGCGTACCAACTGGCACAAACCATGGCTGCCAAAAGAAATCTGGCCAACAAAGAAAGGTATGATAAAAAGGTGAAAGCACAGGAACTCCAGGAGGGAGATCGGGTATTGCTAAGAAATCTGAGACTGCATGGCAAACACAAGATTGCTGACAGATGGCACCATCTCCCTCCATTGTAGTGGGCAAACTAGATGATCTGCCAGTGTACAAAGTAAGGCCTGAGAATAATTCAAAGATGTAAAACAATGCATAGAAATCATTTACTGCCCATTGACAAATCTTGATCGAGTCTGAGCCCTCAGAAGATGTCCCTCTGGACCAGTGACTAGAGCTGCTGCTAAGAAAGATCAAGAAAGTCTGCACCTACAGAAGCAGAGTTAAAGTGTTCCTCTACAAGTCCCAGTTGAGCATGACTGTCAGTCCATATTGGAAGAAAGTGAGAGTGACTTTGAATACTATCCTTCTTACTTAACTGAGTCAATTGTTTCAGGGCAATCCTCTAGTCAATACTGGAGATGAAGCTGGGCCTTCTGACTGTCTAAGCCCCCAGCTTCGTCCCTGGAGCCAATGCTCACAGAAAGTGAAGTGCAAAGCATCAGATCAGATGAAATGGAATCATTGTGCATGGTTGAACTGTTTGAGCTTTCAGGGGAGGAAAATGATGGATTGGGGCAGACTGGTGATACACCAGAACAAGGAGAGTATTTTGAGTGCCCTGACAGTCCACTGCCAGTGTCCGAAAGCTCTCCATGCGAGCCAAATGTTGTGGACTCAGAAACTGTAACTCCTGGAGCTGAAAGTGCCCCAAGTTCTAGCCTCTCTACCCCCATGGAGACTCCCCTGACAAGTGAGGACAATGCTGAAAATGAGGCTCAGAGTGCAGAGACTGTAACAGTTCCCCCTAGAAAGACTGGTCGAGCTGTAAAGCCTGTGGTGCACCTCAGTTATGATTCCCTTGGGAGGCCTGTGGACTTGTCTCTCAGTGTTGTCCATAAAGGAGTGTATGTGTCCCCGAGCTCATTGCCCAAACTGAGCATCAGTGCTAACTCCAAGTTACTTGTGTTGCCCTTTCATATGGTGCCTTGCCCTGCCCAGCCCCAAGGTAACTGATAGGGAAGGGCCCTCTTCAGGTTTCATGTACAAGAGGTAATAACTTGAGTTATGGCACAATGTGTGTGTAATATCTGTAAGAGTGACATACTGCAATGTTTCAGAAATGTGTTCTTGGTAAAATGATATATTGACTGATGATTACATGTGTGAGCCTAATGCAAATGTATATGGTTGCAGTTAAAACTTATGGAGTACTTGCTTGACGTGACGCCAAGCTTTCCCAGGCCAGGAAGGGTGTAACCCCTGCAAATGGGGGTTCCCAAAAGACTTCAGGAGCTTGCTTGAATGCTCCAAGCCTGAATGGTGTTTCATGCTTACGCCATTTATCTGTGAGCGCTTTTAGAGCCTCTGGTACTGTCTCTTTAAGAACTGTCTGCTTGCAGACATAATTAGTTTGTATGGGGGGACTGTGTGTTTCTCTGCTTGAGTACCACTCGAGCAGCTGCTAATTCACTCCATTTTTGCAGTCACTAGGAGTGCAAAGGGAACCTATCTGAAAGATGTAACTGTTTGCAGAAATTATTTAGAGTAATAATGAAAATACAGTTTGTCTAACCTGCTTTTTATGTCAGAACTGTGTTTGCCTAGTTCCCCATTCTAGTTTTGAACTGCTGAACTGGACCAATCAGTGTGGGTTAAGGTAGCTCTAAAGTGGTGCCTTGGACGAATCAGAACTTGGACTCGTAATCTGAGCCAGCCACAAGAGGATTGTATGGGCAGTGACTCTGGGAGATGTAGTTTGGACTTTGGCACCTTTTTGGACCAACAGGGGCAGTCTATTGTGAGTGACAGCCAATCCAGCCAAGAACTGGGAGGAACTCAAAGGAAGTGCCGGTTTTTTTCTGTTGGAGGTTCAGTTGAGCTCTGGCAGTGAAGAGGAAGGAGCCCTGTGCTTGCGATTGTGCAGTTTTAGTAGGAAGCGTGTAAGACCCCGAGTTCTGGTCTGCAGCTTGTGTAACTGCTTGTTAGGACTGAACCGTCCTGTGAAGAGAATCAAAGGCTATCTGAAGAGTAGAAACCAGGCTCACCCTGTAGAAGACTGGAGAAATTGTTGAATTGGCGCCGTCTGTCAGGACCTGAATCTGCTGTGTGTTCTCCCGGTATTGTGCAGTAATTGCGTTGATAGAGAAGCAGCCTGCCTGGTATAGTACTTTCTTTTTACCATATAAATGTGTGAGGAGGCTTGTGTAGCTCAAGTGAATTCTGCTGCCATTAAAGGACTTTTGCCTGTTACTGTTTACCATATAAATGTGTGAGGAGTCTCGTGGAGCTCAAGAGTAGCCCTGCTGACGTTGAAGGACCCTATCTTGTTTGGAGGTCGTGAGTACTAATTCAGGGTCACTCCCTGTTGAATTGCCACATTGAATCCAAATGGAATTACTGTACTGCTGACTGTTTAACTAATTTTTCTTTTCTCTGTGTGAAAGGGCCCCTACCAGCTGCCACGGTTTGGACTAGCCACTAGGACTTGGGTACCCAGGGACAGTAACTGGTAGGGATAGGCCTGTGCACAGAGCCATAGGTAGATGAGTAAAGTGATAAGCTAATTAACCTGATTTCCCTGTCCTTGTTATATCCCCTAAATAAATCAGAGCTGCTTGTTTCAGCAAAGTTATACTGCCCGAGGTATATGTCTATGTTAAAGTATTGTACTGTGATTGTTGCACTGTATCTTATTTTACAGGGGGTCCCAGTGCCTGAACCAGTCCTGGGGGTAAGTGTATACTGTGAAGGTAATTCTGATATATTGTGTGGGCCACTAGTGGGAAGAAAGGGGGGTTGCAGTGTCCCAGAGGGATGTGACCAAGTTAAACTATTGCAAACCCTGACCTCTGGGTGGAGGCACCCGCCATCGGATCCAGGCCCCTCAACCTGTTAGTGGCAAATCAGGCAGGGGTAGTAGCCCCTGGGAATGCACCATCTAGGGGTTACACCAGCAATCGCACCGGGCATTAGGGTAAAGCACCATACGTGCCAAACACCACTGCAAATACCTGCAAGCGAACATTCGGCATTGACAAGTGCTTGTTTTGTTTGAAACAAAAAAATATAAAGTAAAAAAAAAAATTGCAAACAGGCCACTCCTTTTGCTGCAAGACTGCCCCCTGGTGGCCTAGAAGGTGAGTGTTATAACCTGCTCACTTGGTGAGCCATATGTCCAGAGTGGGGCAGTCAGAGAAGTTTCAAAGGTAGGGCGGGGCTCATCCACCCTTCCAACAGCCCTGATAGGCAATCTGTCAGGTCACTTCTCATGACCAGGCCCTGGGGAGGGATAAGGAACAGTTTAGGGGAAACAATATCCCTGCAATCCCAGGCAAATGAAGCTGCTCCACCTCCTGATGCCACATTTGGGCCCTTCTGACTCTTCACATGCCTTACTGGCTCCTCCTCCTGGAACTCGACTCTTGAGTGAAGTATCATCCTCCTGGTTTGGGGAAACAGGGGGTCCCACCTGCAGAAGACAAGCTGTGGGTTATAGTCAGGGAGTCTGTAGATGATGTCCAGCAGAGGTTTATAGCATTTGTACCATTGGAGGACTCCTCTGGAGGGCAGAAGGGCTTTGGCAGGTGGAAGAAGGACCTGGCAGCTAACAAGGAGAAATGGGGCCAAAAATCAAAAAGTAATAAAGAAAAATTACAAACAAATGTAGTGGGATTTGAACCCATGATCTGCTGTATCACAGTTGAGGGCTGTATGTAGTGAGTAGATTGCACTGCCTTTCCACCTATTTTGGCAAGGCACTGCACTTAAGAAGGCTGATGGCAACAGTGAGGGTATACTAGCTGTACACAGATGGCAAGAAGCCGCTGCCCAGGTAACTCTAATGGTGACTGCACAGATGGGGCTCAGGCTGGGGTCGGAGCAAATCAGAATGCAACGAAGAAATATCCTTGGCATTGTCTGCGTTCCCCTCCCAATGCTGACAGTTAATGCTGCATGACTTCAGAGCCATCTGTATCATTACATTTAAAACAGAATTACTAGTTTCCAGGCAACCTTGCCTCCGATTCACATGCTGCAACACACCGGCAGTGCTATCATTCCTTGATAACCCCCTTAGTGCTGTAACATCAACATCACCCGGGGCTCTGTTATTATTGCAGCCATCTCCGAAGTGGCAGCTGTCGCCTACATTTCCCTAGATGGATTCCCCCTCCCCCACAAAAAAAAAAATATAACACCAAATCTGTTTTTTTTTTAAGATTCAGTTGTCAGTACTATGAAGGTAATTGCCACCCCCATCACTAGTAAAGATTGAAGAACTAGTTCAGATACGTTCAGAATCAGCCTGAACATATCTGCCATTTTCTGTTAAAGAATCTTATCAGAACCTTTTTTGTGGTTCTAATAAGGTTCTGACATTTTTTTTTTTGCATAATATTTTTATTAGGATTATTCAAACATGACAATCACAAGCATTTACAGTAGGCAGTATAATGCATATGTCCCCCATCTGACACTTCATTCACAACTACATTATTTTATACCTATAGACATACAAATAAGATGCCCATAGGATTACATTTTCCGCTAAACACATTGCATGCTTTCCGGTAATACGTCATGCCATTTGTATTCATTCGTATGCCTACCTGTTATTATAACAACCCTGTGCTTGTATCTTGTTTAGCAATATAAAGATCTAAGTGAAGGTATAACAACTGGTAACAAAAACAGAAAGATGAACACATTATTAAATTAATTTGGTTGTGCCCCATATCCATTTTCTCAGTAATGTTTTCCTGTATAAGAATAAAAAATATATTCACTCTAACATTCCTCTGTGTGGTTCTTTTTATCTGCCTGTTTCACTTAACTTTTGCAAGCGTCTGTAGTCCCTGCCGCATATCCTTTGCCCAGAACTTAAGAATTGCTTACACCATGCTCCCTTCTTGTAGAATACTTATTTCTCCTGGGGTGAGGGTTCCTATGAAACTCCTCCATGTTTTATTGAAGGCCTCCTCCTTCCCCTTAACTGCATGTGTTAGCCTGTCCATCGACAGAGTTTTGATTGCGAGGGTTTTCCATTGAGCAAGCGTTGGGGTGTGCTTTGTGATCCACAGGTTTTGTATACCCTGTCTCACAACCACCAGGAGGACTTTAATCCACCTGGGATACACTTCCCACTGCTCATTCACTTGGTCCGCAACCCCCAACAACAATGAGCATGGGGAGAACTCCAGTTTCCTTTCACACATCTGGGTCCGCTCCATCCAGATATCTTTCCAGTACTACTGAACTCCTGGGCACTCCCAGTAGTAATGCATGACCATGCCCCTGGCTGAGCTGCATTTACCACACAGGGGAGAAGTCCCCAGGCAAAACCCATGCACCACACTAGGTGAGTAATAGAGTACTGTAGTTCTTTAAATTTATTACAAAGAAGCAGCCCCATGTGTGCATTGAGCAGCCTCTCCCAGGTCTCCTTTGTAATCTCTGTTTTCAGGTCTCTTTCCCATTTTTGTATAACTTTTGCTGTTTCTCCCTGGAAATACTACCTATCTATCTTGGCAGCCCTTCCAAAGAACCCCTACTCATTATCTCTTGCCCCCAAAATTGTAACCTCAATTTCCGTCATGAAGTGTTCTTTTAGTTTTGGCCTGTCTAGCTTTTTCCAGTAATTCCTAACTTGGAAGTATCTGAACATGTGTGACGGTGGAATTCCTAGTGCAGCTTGGATTCCTTGGAAAATACACATTTCCCCATTCACTAGTACATCCCCTACGCATCTGATTCCCTTCCTCTGCCACTCCCTAAAACCCTCATCCTCTAAACCATGTAGAAAATCTGGGTTCTCTGCTATTGGCACTAAGATTGTGCTAACCTGGGTTATGTCCTTTCTTTTTTTCATCTCCTTCCAGGTCTCTAGGCTGGCTACTACCAATGGGTTAGGGATCTTAATGGCTTTGTACGCTCTTAGGCCATTCTCCGCCAGGTATGCCAATACTCTCCCAGGACAACCGGTCTCTTCTAGGTCTAGCCAATTTCCCACTTCCCCTCTGTTAACCCAGTTGTGTATGTATCTAAATTGAGTGGCTAGATAATAGCCCTTGATATCTGGGAAGTTTTAACCCCCATTCGAGTTATCAGCTTTTAATCTTGTCATTACAAACTCTGAGAACCCCCTCTCTAGCTGCTTAACGTCTTTGTTCCTGAGGCCTCGTGGCATCATTTGTGTCACATATAAAATTCTTGGTAACACATTCATTTTGAGGAGGTTAATCCTTCCCATCCACGAGATGGGTAAGGCTGTCCATCTGCAGAGATCCTTAAGTACCATTTCTATGATTAGCATGTAATTCAACTGGTATAGGTCTTTCAGGTCCCTTCCTACCCTTATACCCAGGTAAGTGAAGACATCCTTTACCATCTTCAGTCCCCATGACCTCTCCTCTCCTCCTCTATTTGTCCCTAAGTACATTAATTCAGACTTATTTATGTTGAGTTTGTATCCTGAGTATTTGGTGAAGAACTCTATAATTTCTAGCACTGGGGGGATCGACTGCTCCGGCTTTGTCAGCGAGAGAAGAATGTCACCAGCATATAATGTTATAGTATGCCTTCAACTTTCTCTACCAGGGATTCCATAAATTTTAGGACTCTCTCTAATTTTAATAGCCAGTGGCTCTATGGCAATTGTAAAGAGCAGGGGGGAGAGGGGTCAACCCTGCCTCATGCCCCTTTCCAAATTAAAAACCTCAGACACAGACCCATTCCCCAAAATTCTGGCAGTAGGTGACCTATAAAAGGCTTTGACCATTTGAATGAATTTCTCCCCAGGCCCAAATTTGGCTAAAATCCTCATCAGGTATTGCCATTCAGTCCTGTCGAATGCCTTTTTGGTGTCCACTGACATGACACAGGTTTGTTCTTTAGCTTTCAACCCCCAGTGAATTATGTTTAGCAATCTTCTGATGTTATGATATGACATTCTACCCTGTATAAATCCTGTCTGTTCCGTGTGTATTATAAGGGGTAGCATCTGCTCCAACCTCAGTGCCAGAATTTTGGTCATGATTTTACATAGTTTAGCAGCGAAATGGGTCTGTATGAGGCACATCCTGTATCATCCTTGTTCGGAATGGGATGACACAGACATTGGCTTTAAAGCAAGTTTTGGGCAGCCCCCTCGCCTCCTCCAGGACATCCCTGAGTAGAGCTGCAACCTCCTGCCTAAGCTCCTTATAGTATTCACTCCTGAATCCATCTGGTCCCACTACTTTTCCCCTCTTATAGAAACATAGAATTTGAAGGCAGACAAGGACCGCTTGGCCCACCTAGTCTAACCATTTCCCTACCTGATGGATAAGCTGCAGATTCTAGTTAATCAACGGCTTACTTCCTCCTACCCCCCACTAGAATTGCCTTATGCCTGTCCCATGCATTCTTGAATTCTCCCACTGTTCCTGACTCCACAAGCTCCTCAGGAAGGCTGTTCCATGCATCCACAACCCTCTGTGTGAAAAAATACTTTCTAACATTACCTCTGAGCTGTCCCCCCTCTATCTTCAAATTGTGCCCCCTTATTCTTGCACATCTCTTCTTCTGAAAGATACTACCCTCTTGTACTTTGTTAATCCCCTTGAGATACCTGACAGTTTCTATTATGTCCCCCTCCTCCTTTCCTTAAGTGTCCCAATTGCCCTCACCACTTCCTCTTCTGTGACTTTCCTCCCCAGTATGGCCCTTTGTTTATCATTCAACTCAGGGATCGGTAGTCCCTCCAGGAATCTATCCATGTCTGCTCCCGTACCCTCACAAAGCTTCATAGAACTGTTTAAAGCATGATCTTACACCTTTTTCCTCATGTACCAGGGTTACCTTCCTATCTCTGATAGCTAATATCTGCTTCATAGCTCTCCCCCCTTCATTAAGTTCACTAGCAGATGGCCCGGTTTATTCCCCAATTCATATATTCTCTGCTTGGCATTAAACAATTTCCCCCTTGCTTCTTCTGTCATGCTCATGTTTAGGGCTTCCCTCACTGTGTGCAGCTCTTTTAAATGCAAAGGGTTCCCTGTCTGAGCCACTGCATTCTCCAGCTTCTTAACCTTATCCTCTAATTCATTTTGCTTTTGCTTTCACTCCTTCTTGAGGCGGGCAGTGTACCCTATTATTGTCCCCCACATAAAAGCTTTACTAGCCTCCCAGTAGGTCCCCACTGGTTCCACTGATCCCTTGTTCGTGGCTTCAGACTCACTCCATTGTTTCTTAAGGAATGATTTGAACTCTTGCTTAGCTAACAGGTATGTGGGGAATCTCCAGGAGCCTGCTCCCTCTCCTCTATACATGAGATCCACCTCCATTTGGACCATGGCACAGTCCGATAAGAAGATTGGGCTGTCAGTAACCTTCTCCACCTTAGAATAGAGATCACTTTGCTATAAATACGTAGTCCAATCTGGACCACGTGCCATGGGGTTAGAGTAAAACGTGTTTTGCTACCCTCCATGTGTCCACCATGTTCAGATCCGAAAGACCCTGCTGCCATTGCTCTACTGAATCTGTCCCACTTAGCCTAGCCCCGTGCTTGAATAGTCAAGCTTTGGTTCTATAACACAATTGAAATCCCCTGCAAGAATCATGTTTGAGAATTGCCCCTTAATCATTAGGTCCAATAATTTTTGGTAGAACTCAGGGTCCACTACCGCAGGAGCATAAATGTTACCCAGTGTGATTTCCCTTCCCTTTTTTCTCCCCACTACAAACACATATCTTCCCTCCAATGGATCTCTCACTGTACATATGTGTTCGAAGGGGAAGTTCTTGTGTAGCAAAATTGCCACACACCTTTTGTGTGAAGCTGTAGGAGGACTCGTGGCAGGCCCCAACCCATCCCCCACCAGCTTATCGTTCTCCTTATGTGCCAGGTGCATTTCTAGCAGCATTGCCACCATAGCTTTCTTTCTTTTAAGAGCCACCAGTATCTTTGCTCTCTTCATTGGTGACGTAAAGCCCCTAACATTCTGAAAAATTATTGTACAAGGCTGAGGGCTAGCCACGACCCCCCCACCATAGTTTCCACATGTCTCCCTTCTGCCTCACCGACAGACATCCCATCATGCCTTCCACATAGTAGTTGTTTACATTCCTCATAGAAACATAGAAGTTGAAGGCAGATAAGGACCGCAAGGCACATCCAGTCTGCCCATTTCTTTTTCTACCATATGAATGTGCCATCGGCCTTTGCTCTGTCAATGTCCTATCTATTCATACTCATCTGTATTGCTCCCTTATGCCTGTCCCATGCCTGTTTGAAGCCCTGCACTGTATTCATATCCACCACTTCCTGAGGTAGGCCGTTCCATGCATCCACCACCCTTTTGGTGAAAAAGAACTTCCTCACATTACCCCTTAATCGGCCTCCCTCTAATCTCATGTTGTGTCCTCTTGTCCTGCTATTTTTCTTATATTGAAACATGTTAGACTCTTTCACGAGGCACAAGGCACAACCAACTAGAATAAAGATAAAAAGAAGAAGAAGAAAGCCAACAACAACAGTGTTTCTGGGTGAACACCAAACCCGGTATTATCAAACAATTATGTTAATTCGTATTTGAGTCAATAATATAGATTCTATCTGTTTAACTTCTAGAATTGTATTAGAACATCCAACACCCCCCTCCCTCCACACCCTCTTTAATTGACCCCTATAACAGCATTTTCAGTTACTTTAGGCCACATTCTCATAGCCCTGTATCCATTACTGCATTCTAATTTGCCCATCACTCTCATTTAACCCTGTAGCCCCATTCATCTCAGGGCCACTTAGTCTTCTAATGACAATGTGTTTCTTCCAGCTGGGGTGTCGCACCCCCTTTCTGATGAGGATGTTTGCCATGCGTTATTCGGTGGCAGTATATGCCCGCACCTGGAGGATCATTTGACTCTCCCTTTATCCCTTATGTACAATCCCATCTGGTTAGTTACTTGTGGTGTCATTCCATCCCTCCAGCCCGGCCATTTGAATGCCCCCACCCGGCTACCTCCCCCTCCCCCACAGTTGAACTTCAACTCCCCTTCTTATATCCATTAGGGCCCATTTATATTCTTCCAGCTGGGGACTCTGTTCCCTTGTTATCACCTGCAGCACCCCCACCCCCAAAGTTGTTTGCATATGTTGCTGCAATATTTCAATAATTTCCGCCAAGTCTGTAGGTGCAAAGATAACCTTAAGTGCAGTATTTTAACAGTTCTGTTTCTTGCACCAAACTTATACTGCAGCACGACAGTTCGAACAATGCATCAGATGCTGTTAAAGTATCTTTGGTGTGCTGCGGCTGTTTCGAAACCCCTTGATTAGTCAAATTGCCCTCACCATGCAGATCTGGGTTCTGCAATGCATGCAACTCTCCCCCTCCCCTTCCCCTTTGCCCATTACAAATTCTCCCTCTGTGTGTCAGGCCACTCATCCCCCCCAGAAATTTAGGGCATTCCCAGAAGAGAAACAGAAAACACAGATCGCCAACCAGTCCCAAAGTTCAGTCCACATTATCTCTTCTTGTTCTTCTTGTCCCATTACTCGATAAAGTTATGCAGCTTCCCTGGCTCCCAGAATGAGAAGGTTGCCCCTTCCCATTTAACCTTAACCACCGCTGGATACGTCATGTAAAATTCAATCTCTCACTCTCTTAGTTGGTCCATGTGTGGATTAAACTGCTGCCTTTTTTTTTGTATGCGCACCGAAATGTCCTGGTGAATGGGGAGTCTATGCCCATCATATTTGAGCTAGATGATCTGTGCTCTCCCTTTTCTCTTCTCCCTTGTGTATCTATAGAATCCCTTTTCCCCCCTTCGGATATCCCTAGCCAGGTTTTGCTCCCTCCTCAGCTTGGCTCCCCTCACCACTGTGGTGACCCTTCCAGCCATAAACTCATACCCCTCTCCCTATCCCCCCAGAGCACTTAAAACATGCATAGGCAGCCTTTTTATCCCTCACTGCCTCCTGCACCTCCCTAGTCCACCAACACGGCTTGTTGGTTCTACCATGCTTACGCCTTACCTTTGTACAGGAGTTAGTAGTCTCCTGCACCCCCCCTTCTTAATGGCCTCCCACAAGCTGCCAGCATCCATGTCCGGCCTAATCTTGTCCAAGCTCCCCTGTAGAATCCTGCCCATGCCCACGAAGTCCGCTCTCCTGAAGTCCACTACTACTGTATTAGAATGGTTATCCCCCCAGATACAGCAGAAACCAGACTGTAGTGTGATCACCACCTGCCAGTGGGCTGCATGCCTCCAGGCCCTTTATCTGGTCACTGTCTGCTAGGACACAATCCAGTATCCGCTTCTCCCTAGTAGGTTCCCCCACCTGCTGGACCAGGAAGGCATACTGGAACATATCCATCAGTCTCTGTTCCCTGGCCACAGAGGATGCCATAGTGTCCCAGTCTGTCCCCAGCATATTAAGGGCACCCATGATCACCACCATACCCTTTCCACGGTCACAGTGCCCCTTGATGTTCTCAACTAGTTTGTCCTCCAGGGCTTCTTCCATCATTGGAGGTTCTGTACACCACCCCTATTTTAATCTTTACCTCCCTTTTGTAGGGTTACCCAGATCTCTCCACCTTCCCTACAGCCTTTCCACTCCACTCAACTGCTATGTAATTTTTGGACTATCAGCGCTACACCCCCTCCTCTTCCCTCTCCTCTATCCTTCCTGAATATTTTGTAGCCCACCAAATTTAGGTCCTAGTCATTTTTCTGAGTGGCCCATGTCTCAGTAATTGCTGCCACATCCACTGATCCCTCAACCAGCATCACCTGGAGCTTGGGCATTTTGTTGCCCATGCTCCTAACATTGATCAGGGCTGTCCTCCATCCTGACCCCTCTCCCTTCTCCAGTCATCTCAACCCTGAGAAGTCCCTAGATGCCCTTTCTTGCACAGCTCTGGATGGATTTAGATCGCAGTTACCTGCCATAATTTCATGCCCTGGACCTGGGCCCTCGCGCAGCCCTCCTGGAGCTACTCTTTTACTTAACCACCCCCCTTTACAAGTTTAAACTCCTCCTTTCGACTATGAATCCTGCAAGATTTAGTTTCAAGATCTCCTTCCCCTCCAAGTTGAGGTGTAGCCTATCCCTGGCATATAACCCCTTGTCCTCCCATGTATCCCCCAGTCCCTCACCAGCCCATACCCTTCTGCCCTGCACCAGTCCCTGAGCCACTGGTTCACACCTGTAAGTTTATGTTTGGTCTCCCTGGACACCCTAGGTACTGGCAGAATCTCAAAGAAGGAGACTGCGCTTCTATAGAGTGGTAAACCCTGGCCAGTTCCCGGAATCTTGCCTGGATTTCTAGTTCACTGTTCCCCTCTAAGTCATTTGTTCCCAGATGTTTCGTCTGGGGATTCTCCACATTCCAATGCTATTAAGTATAGCTGGAATTTGGCCTTGTGTACGGCTAGGCCTGGGATACATTTAGCCTTGACTGGGCTGCTTTTTCCCTCCCCCGCCCCCTCCCACTGGATGCCCCAGGTCATGGAGTCACCCAGCAGGATCACCTTCTCCCCCCACTTTACTGGCCCGTTAGATTCCATCCAGGCTCTTCCTTCTGTCATCAACCTCAGCTACTTCTCCTGTCCCCTCAGCCTGTGGATCATGCCTGTGCTTGCCCTACCATGCTCATTCTTCTACCTGTAGCTCCCAGCTTGCTCCTTGCCCTCAACCTCCTGGGTGGCACAGATTGCCCCCACCCAGATCTCCATGGACTCTTTCTGGGCTGGTATCCTCAGATCCCCACCCAGGCTCCTTTCTACTGCTTCCTCCTTGCCTCCCCCCAAGTTCTGCATCCTTCACCCCATCTGTGTTTCTCCTACCTCCCGCCTCCCTCCCACCTCATCTGATTTCTCCGCCCTGAAGCTGGCCAATTAGAGTATTCTTATCCTTGGTTGACTTCCTAACCTGGATGCTTGCCCAACCCTAGTCCTCCCTCCTCCTTTCACCCTGGCTTCACTCTGCACTTCCCTTCCTCCCACCTCCCTCCCACCTAGGCTAATGTCTCTTCCCCTCCCTCTGTGGATCTGTCTCTCCTGCCCCATCTCCCCAGCTTACTGACCAAACCTCTCTGTCTGCCTGCCCTCCCCACGCCCAGCCTCCACCTCATCACCCGTATACAGCAAGGCTAATAGATTAGTAAGTGTGATGCTTGCCCCGACCTGCTCTCTCCTGTCCCCTCCTTCTGGTCAGCCACCTCCCCCGTAAGTGATTTCCGACATTGCTTGTTTCATGCCCCACCTCTCCTGAGTAACCATATGATCCTTGTCTACCTGTTCCCTGGGTTATGCCATATTGGCCTCATGTACTCTCATGAGGTCCTTTCCACTCCTTTTCTCCCAACCCCTCCTGCCTTCCAGCTGCCTTCTGATCCCCTCTACTTCCTCCCTAAGACCTGCCAACTGAAAACACAGGGGGCACCCTCTGAACCTCCTTGCCCAATTTAATATTATTGCCACCCCGCACCCTGTACACCCAGTCACTCTACTGAAGGTGCCCACTTTGGCCACCCCGAAGTCTACCCTCATTTTAGGTGAGCAATGCGGCCCTCTAACAGAAATAATTCAGTCAGTGTTGCACTAAAACCCAAGCAGTTTGCCCTCTGATTACAGCAATTTTCCTCTTTCTTGACAGTAGCCAGTTTTCTAACCCTAGCAGTAGACGGTTCAAAGCAAAATTAGCCCATCACAACACTAGCCAGCTCAGAGGTCCTAGTAGTAATCGATTCACACACAGTTTGCTTACTCCTCAGATGTAGTTGGTATACAGTCATTTATACAGTCTGCTTCATTATGCCCTTTCTTGGTAGTAGGTGCTGCCCAAGCAGCACAGTGTACAGGACCCTTTCCCCAATCAATAACAATCCAGCTTCCTAGTGTTCCAGTTCGCCCAATCTAGACTTGTCCTCCTCCAAGGCTCCGCCCTCACAGACCATTTAATAGAGGTCGGGGCCATGGTGGGTGGTGTGGAACAAAGAAGTTCTCCTCCTCTGATTGCGACTGGACTATTTGCCTTTTATTGCCCAGTCACACAGTCAAAGATTCACGCCCTATTCACTGATTGGCCGCTCCTTCCTGAGTCGCCGGCTTGCAAACTTGTGGCTCATGTGGACCCGGTATGCATGGCCTGTCCCCAGCCAACAAGAGCTTCCTTGTAGATCAATGTGATTCCATCCTCTCCCACTGCCGATGCAGCCCCAGAATGCCTGCCCAGACCACTTCCAGCAACAAGCCCCGATCTGGAAAGAACAGCTCTCCTCCCCTGATTGGAACTGGGCTAATCATTGCTATAGATATTAAAAAAGGATGGGTCCAGCACCAACCCCTGGGGCACACCACTGCCACCCTGGAATGCACCCCATTTGTCTTACAACCACCCTCTGGTTTCAGTCTTTGAACCAGTTCTCCACCCACCTTGTTATTTTCTGTTCCACCCCTAAGCCTTCCAGCTCATTTACCAGCCTTCTATGTGGCAAAGTGTCAAAGGCATTGCTGAAATCTGGGTAGACCACATCCTCCTCCATCCACCTTCCTTGTTGCCCAGTCAAAAAACTCAGTTAAGTCTGTCGGGCACAACCTGTCTCCCATAAAACCAAACTGCCTTGGGTCCTGGAGGCAGTATAGCACATTGGGTAAAGGCTCTGAGCTACAGATCTGGAGACCTGGGTTTAAATCCAACAGCCGTCTAAGTACATACTGTGTGATTCTGAGCAAGTTACTTAACTTCCTTGTGCTCCTGGTTGCATCTGGAAACAAGCTTCAGCTCAGTGTGCTACTCCTGGTTAAACAATGTTCCCTTCCCCTATAGACCATTGACAACCAGGTGCTCCACTATTCTTTCTTCAGCAGTATTTCCATTACTTTTCCCACTGTTGTGGTCAGGCTGACCAGTATGTAGTTCCTGCATCCTCCCTGTTAACACTTTTGTATAGTGGGACCACATCAGCCCTTCTCCAATCCCTGGGCATGTCACCAATTTACAAAGACAGGGTGAACAGGTAGTCGGAGGCCCTACTAACACCTCCCTTAGCTCCCTCAGTGTCCAGGGGTGCATCTGTCTGGCCCATAGCCTTATTGCTGCCAGTTCTATGAGGATCCTTTCTTTTGCAAAGGGAGCTGTGTCCTTTTCTATGATCTCTCCATCCTTATTAATGCTGGCCCATTTCCTGCCCCTTCCTTTGTAAAAATTGAACAGAAGTATTTATTCAGTATTTCTGCTTTTTGGCGGTCATCTTTTACCCTCCCTCCATCCACCCATTTCAGACACTCAATATCTCCCTTTGCCTTCCTTTTCTCCCTGATGTACCTGCATGTAAAAGGTTTTGTCCCTACTTACCACAATACCCACTGGCTGGCTTGTGTCAAGGGTCCCACATAAGTGTGGGTCTGGTGCCAATGTGCACTTTGCATGTGGAAACATTTTGGTTGCCTGCTGTGTGCTGTAGTGTAGTGGATTATGATGACTGGTTTTGCTGGATTCTGCAATGACAGCTTCATTTGCAGCAGATCCTGGAGTCCTTTGCGGTGGGAGATTGTCCTGCAGTGCATGTTAAGAGATTATATGGCTCTCATCTTTGGTTTACTAGCCCCACTGAACTCCCTGGGCTAAGTTCTGTCACAGACTGACTTATCCTCTGGAGAAGAGCAGAAGTGGAAAACATCTGATAAGAGATTGTGTAGGCTCAAATGTGCACTACAGGCTATTGGAACTTCTATTGCCTGTTGCCAGCTGAAGGGAGTTCTGGGACTGGTTGTGTCTGTGTATATCTGCCTAGAGATGGTCACAGTTGGCCTGCTGCGGTGTGCAATGGATGGTAGTTGGAAATTCCAAATCGGTTGGAGGGGGACTTAGAGGAAGGATTAGGAAGCACTTTTTAACTGAGAGGGTGGTGGACAACTGGAATGGGCTGCTGAGGGAAATGGTGGGAGGATTCACGAGGGCATGGGATAAACACAGAGGGCAACTGGCACAGGGGGGAACTACAGAAAAGGCCTAGTGGATATCTAGGCAAACTGGGCAGACTAGGTGGGCTTGCGGTCCCTTTCTGCCATCACATACCTGTGTTCCTATGTATTCTACAGGCAGATTGGGAAAAGGGAGGGGGGATCCACTACACCACCAGGGAAGCATTCATTGTGCCTTGAATATCTGTTCCTTGGTGCTTTTATCCTACCCTGTGTTGGTTGATGTGTGGAGCAACATGATGACCTACCCCCAAAAAAGATCAGTTCTAGGGGCACGGGCAAGGAGTCCTCCTCCCTCCCCCAACCATGATATCCCCTGAGTGACCGAGTCCATTCTAAAAGCCAGGTTGATGGTGTGGTACAGGTCTGGTATCCCCCCAACCCACTTTTTTTTATTTTAACCTCTACAGAGCCTTCCCAACAGATCCAGCTGATCAGTATTTTTATTTTTCATACTGACCCATTTTCCCTTTTATATCTACAGGTCTGACAGGACATTGACTGGGAGTAGGAGGACACTGACCATATGTATCAGATAAGTATTGTTTTTTTGTTTACCCTACATTGTTTGTCATATAATAGTTCGTAACGAGCTGCAGATCCTTTGTGAGCCCATTGCTGTTCTTGTTTTACAGGTACGAATGGCTGCTATGGGAGGCACTGGGTTGGAGCTGTACCTTGTGCTTTAGAAAGGAGGCTATGGGCTTGGGAGTATGGGATGGGCATCAAGGTTGGGAACTCCAGGGAACACCACACAACCAATTTGCCAAGACTAGTGAGGCTCAAACCCTGTTTTTCATTTTCTTGCTTTGTGTGCTTTGCATTCTAATGCCTGCATTAATGTAGTGCTTTTGTTTTGCAACAAGTACTGTCTCATATATGTGTGTGTGTGTGTGTGTGTGTAATAGATAACCCACTGCAGGTGTGTGGTCACGCTCTGATATATGCACACCTTGGTGTGTGTTGTTGCACATGAGGCCGCAGGCCGAGTGCATCAACCACCCAAGCCGTGTGTATATCATTGCACTTCCACACACTACACAGTGGGTTATCTATCTTATAAAATGGCAAAATTGTTTTGGAGGGGAGTAAAAGTGCAGGTGTGTGGTTGCACTCCGATATACGCACAGTCACCTAATGGTGTTTGTCCAATGCGATTGATAATCCCATTATAGAGATAGATAGATAGATAGATAGATAGATAGATAGATAGATAGATAGATAGATAGATAGATAGATAGATAGATAGATAGATAGATAGATAGATAGATAGATAGATAAACACACACACACACATATACATATACATATACACACACTTCACTCGAACAGCCCCTTGATACCGAAAATAATTTTCCACACTGTGCATTTTGCTGCCAGTCCGAAGAGGCTCTCTTCTCCTTTTGAAGATCAACCTGGAAATACTGGCGAGGATCTGCATGTCAGTAAGGCTCTCATACCATTTTCTGCAAACCAGAACGATTGTTGGTCATTCCTTTACCTAAATGTCCACCCCCTTCCTTGTGACTTTGAGTCAAACATGGGGTAACAGACTTTAGTACCTCCTATAGACATAGCCCCCAAGATCTCCATCTTCTTTGAATTACAGACGACTTTCTCACTCAGGAACCCTTAAGCAAAGCTTCATTGATGAGGTTGCAGATACTTGCAGATGAATACTGTTTTGTTTTTGTTGAATTTTATGTGACGCCATCTTTAATGCAGCCTAATACACTGAAACAGAACTACAACACTGCTGACAGGAGTGCTACCAAAATCACACTGCACACTGAAGTGCACTACAGGTGTTGATGCAGTGCTAATTAACATAATTCGCACACACTGTAAAAGCAATGCAACACTGCTTCAGGCAGTGTTGAAAATAGGGTTGTCAGAACTAGTTCGAGTAAGATTTGAACTAATCTCGAACCCTGGTGTTCGAGTTCTAATTTAGGACTCGAACACTAGAGGGTTCGCAAAAGGGTTTGAATCTTTGTAAAAAAATCTTATTTTTCTGTTTTCTGGAAGCGCATCCCTCCCAAGTCCCGAATGCAAATTTTCAGCCCCCGATTGAAAAAAATCTTACTTTTTTACTGTTGGCATGCAAAATTTTCAGCTCCGGAGTCCTCACTCGAGTTTCGCTTCCGTTCCCATCCCGATTCCAGCTGCAGTTACTGTTCTTGTGGGGGGACATTGTGAGATCGCGCCTGCGTACCCTTGATCCCAGTCACCGTCATCACCACCTGACCAATTGTTCTGCGGTCACGTGGTGCTCATACCAGCACAGTATTTAAGTCACACGTGGCTACGTTCACAGTTCATTCTAAGTTGAAAGGATTGCAGCTCTGTTGTGCCTGATTGGCGCTATATCATGACTCGAACTCTGTGGCATTTAAAAAAAGTGACGACTTGCTTTCCTCCAGCTACTAGAGTAAAACAAAATAATAAATCTAAAGTGTGGGTGGTGGACAGGGTGAAAAGGGGGATGGGAGACCGAGGAAAGCAAGGGAGGGTAGGAAAAAACGGTGGGGTCTCTCTCTGTGGGATATTATATCTAGCTGACTGCCTGCATTGGAATGCTGCTTAGTCTCGCTAGTTGCCAAACTACTATATTCTGAATTTTCTGATCCTCCTGATCTGTTTAAGATTAACTACTCATCTCTGTCTAGTGGGATTTGTCGTGAGACAGAGCACCCTGGCTGGGGAGGGTGAATAAAATCAGATTTTGAGAGAAAACAAAGTTAAATGAGTGAATGAACAGTGAACTTTTATTGAATTGAATTGTTTAAAGTCAAGTCCTACAACCAAGTATCAGGAGGGATGACACTGCTGCTGTGTTTCCTTCCCTTTGACTGCACTATACCCTAGTTATTACTGCCCAGTGTGTGTTTTGTGGTGGTATTATCCTTAAATACATTTTTTTACTGTTGGGAGGAGAGACAGAAATGTAACCCCTAGATGGCGCTATCCCAGGGGCTACTACCCCTGCCTGATTTGCCACTAACAGGTTGAGGGGCCTGGATCCAATTGCGGGTGCCTCCACCCAGAGGTCAGGTTTACAGTTATTAAACTAATTTGGTTACAGCCTCTGGGATACTGCAACCCCTTTCTTCCCACTAGTGGCCCACACAATACATCAGAATTACCTTTACAGTATACACTTACCCCAGGACTGGTTCCGGCACTGGGACCTCCTGTGAAATAAGATACAGTGCAACAATCACAGTACAGTACTTTAACATAGACAAATACACTCAGGCAGTATAACTTTGCTGAAACAAGCAGCTCTGATTTATTTAGGGGATATCAAGGACAGGGGAAATCAGGTTAATTAGCTTATCACTCTACTCATCTATTTATGGCTCTGTGCACAGGCCTATCCCTATCAGTTACTGTCCCTGGGTACCCAAGCCCTAGTGGCTAGTCCAAACCGTGGCAGCTGGTAGGGGCCCTTTCACACAGAGAAAAAGGAGAATTAAACAGTCAGCAGTACAGTAATTCCATTTGGATTTAATGTGGCAATTCAACAGGAGCTACCTTCTGAATTAGTACTACGACCTCCAAATAAGATAGGGTCCTTCAATGTCAGCAGGGCTACTCTTGAGTTCCAAGAGACTCCTCACACATTTATATGGTAAACAGTCACAGGCAAAAGTCACTTAATGGTAGCAGGATTCACTTGAGGTACACAAACCTCTTCACACATTTATATGGTAAAAAGAAAGCACTATACCAGGCAGGCTGCATCTGTATCCCGATCGCAATTACTGCACAATACCCGGGAGAACACACAGCAGATTCAGTTCCTGACAGACCGAGTGCAATTTTCAGCAATTCCTCATCTTCTACAGGGTGAACCTGGTTTCTACTCTTCAGATATCCTTTGATTCTCTTCACAGGATGGATTCAGTCCTAACAAGCTGCAGACCGAACTCTGGACCTTACATGTTTTTTGACTAAAACTGTGCACTGAAGGAGCACAGGGTTCCTTTCCCTTCACTGCCAAAGCTCAACTGAAACTCCCAACAGACAAACCGGCACTTCCTTTGAGTTCCTCCCAGTTCTTGACTGGATTGGCTGTCACCACAATAGACTGCTGCTGTTGGTCCAAAAAGGCGCCAAGTCTAAACTACATCTCCCAGAGTCACTGCCCATACAATCCTCTTGTGGCTGGCTCAGATTATGAGTCCAAGTTCTGATTCGTCCAAGGCACCATTTTAGAGCTAGCTTACCCACACTGATTGGTCCAGTTCGGCAGTTCAAAACCAGAATGGGAACTAGGCAGACACAGTTCTGACTGCAAAGAAAGCAGGTTAGACAAACTGTAATCTCATTATTACTGTAAATGATTTCTGGCAAACAGTTACATCTTTTCAGATAGGTTCCCTTTGCACTCCTAGTGACTGCAAAATGGAGTGAATTGGCAGCAGCTCGAGTGGTACTCAAACAGAGAAGCACACAGTCCCCCATACAACTAATTATGTCTGCAAGCAGACAGCTCTTAAAGAGACAGTACCAGAGGTTCTAAAACACTCACTGATAAATGGCTTAAACGCCAAACACCATTCAGGCTTGGAGCATTCAAGCAAGCTCCTGAAGTCTTTTGGGAACCCCATTTGCAGGGGGGTTAATCTTCCTGGCCTGGGAAAGTTTGACGTCCAAGGCTTATAGAAAGTACTCCCCATAAGTTTCAATTGCAAACTATATACATTTGCATTAGGCTCACACATGTAATCATCAGTCAATATATCATTTTACCAAGAACACATTTCTGAAACATTGCAGTATGTCACTCTCTACACAGTATTACACACACATATCATAACTCAAGTTATTACCTCTTGTACATGAAACCTGAAGAGAGGGGCCCTTCCTATCAGTTACCTTTGGGCTGGACGGGCAAGGCACCATACTTAGAGAGGCAACACAAGTAACTTGAGTTAGCACTGACGCCTCAGTTTGGGCAATGAGCTCGGGACACATACACCTTTATGGGACAACATTGAGAGGCAAATCCACAGGCCTCCCAAGGGAATCATAACTGAGGTGCACCACAGGCTTTACAGCTCGACCAGTCTTTCTAGGGGAACTGTTACAGTCTCTGCACTCTGAGCCTCATTTTCAGCATTGTCCTCACTTGTCAGGAGTCTCCATGGGGGTAGAGAGCTAGAACTTGGGGCACTTTCAGCTCCAGGAGTTGCAGTTTCTGAGTCCACAACATTTGGCTCGCATGGAGAGCTTTCGGACACTGGCAGTGGACTGTCAGGGCACTCAAAATACTCTTCTTGTTCTGTGTATCACCAGTCTGCCCCAATCTATCATTTTCCTCCCTGAAAGCTCAAACAGTTCAACCATGCACAATGATTCCATTTCATCTGATCTGATGCTTTGCACTTCAGTTTCTGGGAGCATTGGCTCCAGGACGAGCTGGGGGCTTGGACAGTCCAGAAGGCCCAGCTTCATCTCCAGTATTGACTAGGGATTGCCCCAAACAATTGACTCAGTTCGTAAGAAGGATAGTATTCAAAGTCACTCTACTTTCTTCCGATATGGACTGACAGTCATGCTCAACTGGGACTTGTGGAGGGAACACTTTAACTTTGCTTCTGTAGGTGCAGACTTTCTTGATCTTTCTTAGCAGCAGCTCTAGTCACTGGTCCAGAGGGGCATCTTCTAGGGGATCAGACTCAATTAAGATTTGTCCAATGGGCAGTAAATGATTTCTATGCATTGTTTTTACATCTTTTGAATTATTCTCAGGCCTTACTTTGTACACTGGCAGATCATCTAGTTTGCCCACTACAATGTGGAGGAGATGGTGCCATCTGTCAGCAATCTTGTGCTTGCCATGCAGTCCCAGATTTCTTAGCAATACCCGATCTCCCTCCTGGAGTTCCTGTGCTTTCACCTTTTTATCATACCTTTCTTTGTTGGCCAGATTTATTTTGGCAGCCATGGTTTGAGCCAGTTGGTACGCATGAGTTAGCTGGGCCTTTAACTTTTGCACATACTGTAAATAGTTGTCAGCTTGAACCCCATCAGGAGAGACCCCAAAACACACATCTACTGGTAGTCGAGCTTCTCTCCAAACATCAGGTGGTAGGGAGAACCCAGTGGCATCACTTTTGTGCAGTTATAAGCATGTACCAGGGTGCTAATTTGTTGGCTCCATCTAGGCTTGTCCTTTAGGTGCAGGGTGCCTAGCATATCTAGCAAAGTGCGGTTGAAACGTTCAGGCTGTGGGTCCTGGGGTGGTAAGGAGTGGTTCTGGATTTTCGCACTCCCACAGAGAAAGCATCTCTTTGATCAGACGATCTCAAAGTCTCCTCCCTTGATCAGAATGGATTCTTTGTGGAGCCCATAGTGAACAAAAAGTATTCTACAAGTACTTTGGCTACAGTGGATGCTTTCTGGTCTTTGGTGGGGAAAGCTTGGGCATATCTCGTGAAATGGTCAGTGACCACCAGCACATTACTGATATTTCTTTGATCTGACTCCAAACTTAGAAAATCAATACAGACCAGCTCCATGGGTGCACTGGTGGTTATGTTAACAAGGGGGCAGCCCTCTAGAGCAAAGCTTTCCTCTGTAAGCAGCGACTACAAGTTCGAATGTGTTGCTCCACATCAGCCCCCATCTTAGGCCAATAGAATCTGGATCTCACCAAGTCAAGTGTTCTGTCTATACCAAGGTGCCCCATGTGGTTGTGCAAGGACCTCAATACTGAGTCTCAAAGGCAGTGGGCAGCACTAGTTGTTGTTTGTCCACTTGTCCCCTCTGTCTACTGTTTCTCTGTATAACAGTTTATTGATCAGTTTCAATTTAGGACCTTCTTGTATAACAGTGCAGTTCTCAAATCAGTGGAGCGTAATTTGGACATCTTTTCCTGCATAGAGGGCTTCTAAAGCTGCTTTGATCATGGGATCGTGGGATTGAGCCCGTAATACTGTCATTGTCCAGCTGAGGCAGTGCACCAATGTCTATTGCAGAAAAGTGGCAATAAGCGCAGGTATGCAATTCTCAGAGGGTCCTAAGCATCCACTATGCAGTCCACTGCGTCCGTGGACATTTGTTCCTCCCTGTCAAACTTCCGCAGAGTGCCCGAATGTCAGGTTCTGCCAATCGGACCCAATCATTCTGGGGAACAGGCCTCCTGGAGAGAGCATCAGCATCTATGTGGTTCAGACCTGCTCGTATTCAGAGCATAGTCGATGTAGATAATGCAGAAAGCCACCTATGGCCAGTGGCATCCAACTTAGCTGAGGTCTGCATATAGGTTAAAGGATTATTGCTGTTTTACTAGTATTTTAGCCCCATACAAGTACTCATGGAATTGGTCAACAATAGCCCACTTCAAAGCTAGAAACTCTAACTTATGTACAGGATAGTTCTTTCGGATGGGGTCAGACTTCTACTGGCAAAGGCCACTGGTCTCAGGCCATTCTCGTGTTTTGGTACAACACAGCCCCAACCCTTGCAAGCTAGCATCAGTGTAGGACATAAGGTTTTCTTTTGGATCGGGTATAGGCCAGCACTGGAGCATGGGTGTTGATAAATGATCTCATGAAATGCAGTCTCACAATCAGGAGTCCAGCGGGCCCCAAATACTTCACTCGGATGGAAGTACACTCTTTCAGTCTTGAGGGACGCTGACTTTTGGTATTTTTTGTGGGTTGGGGGATACCCTTGAGTAAGGTTAAGTAAAGGGCGGATCACTCTTGAATAGTCCTTGATGAAATGCCGATAATAACCACAGAATCCCAGGAATCTTTGCAGTTCTTTTAGATTTTTGGGCTGCGCCAGGTGGTCAAGGCCTCAACTTTACTTGGGTCGGTCTCTATTCCTCGGTGGATACATGTGTCCCACATACTTTACTGATGTTTGAAAGAATTGATACTTATCATGGACAGTTTAAGGCCAAAGTCCTCCAGTCGGTCCAATACCTTAAATAATCTGCTCTCATGTTCCTCCAGTGAGCTGTCAAACACAATAACATCATCTAGGTATACCAGGCACTTTAGTAAGTTCATGTCCCCACTGCACGCTCCATCAATCGTTGAAAAGTGGCTGGGGCACCTGAAATCCTTTGAGGCATCCTCATGAATTCATAGAAGCCGTGGACAGATAAAGGCTGTCTTTTCATGGTCCTCTGGGGCCATCGGGATCTGGTAGTACCCACTCATGGAGATCCAGCACAGAGAACCACTTGCTCCCGCTTAGGCAGTCCAAAGCATCCTGAATGCGGGGCATTGTGTACTGATCAGGGATAGTCCACCGGTTTAAGGTGCGATAATCCACACACATCCTTACTGTTCCATTCTTTTCCTCACTACCACAATGGGGAAGCATAGGGCTTGATTCTTGTATTACACCAGCAGCTAACATCTCTTGCAGATGCCGTCTCACATCATCTATGTCAGCAGGTGCCAGGCGCGAGACCTCTCACGAAATGGTCTTTCGTCATGCAGCCGGATATTGTGCTCAGCTCCTTGCACGCATCCTACGTCCCATTCCTTTAAAGAAAACACCTGGTCTCTCTGGGCAAGCTTCTCCTGATCCTCACTTTCCATTCAGCTGGCAGCGGAGTCGAAATCAAACAAGTCTGTATGCTACTCTGTCATTCTTCCTTGAACTCTTGCTGCTGGGTAGCACTGCAGTGTCTGCACAATGCACATTAGCCAGGATGCAACCTCTATTTACTCGAATGTCTCTTTCAGACACATTATGAACTTGGACCATTACCCTCTGGCATAAGCATGGGCTCTAGCGGGCAAATATTAGGCTTGACCAGCAGTCCC
The DNA here is from genome assembly GCA_016271365.2 of Neoceratodus forsteri. NCBI lineage: Eukaryota > Metazoa > Chordata > Ceratodontiformes > Ceratodontidae > Neoceratodus > Neoceratodus forsteri. The sequence continues at coordinate 89,660,094 of JADMNL010000026.1, read as the reverse complement.
TCTGGCAATTTTCCATCGCCTGGTGCATCCAACATTAATATTTTATTCTTAACATCCTTTCTGATACGGACCTCTCCTGTAAGGTACACTGGGCATTTGCGCCAGGATCAGAGACTCAGGATCCTTCTTCCATACATTCCGACCGGTTCCTCTGGTTCTATTTGTTCAGCATCTCTGTGCCTCACAGGCCTTCTTAATTAAAGCTGAACCTTAAAGCTCTACTAGTTTTTGACCCCTGTTTTTCATAACACAACTGTGCCAGCCTTCCGAACATATGAGCATTTGTTCCAATCAACAAAGGACACCATCATACAGTCCAGTGGGGGACACACTAAGGCTAGGGTCTCACATTGTTGGCCACTCCAGCCATGGAGGTGGGAAGACAGCCAAATTCGATATACCCGGAATAGGGGTAGGCCTTCTCACTTAACCCCCATACATGCAGTCCTTCTAATGGTTGTAAGGGCACGTCTGACAAATGCTTCTGATACCAATCTTGGGAACATAATTGTCACTTGGGAGCCACTTGTCTAATACAGCTCTTGTAGACACTCCAGTCATCTTTACAGTGGTCTCATGGAGGGACCCACTATTCTGGACCAGTCTGGAGAGGCGGTAGGTGGGGCCTGGGCAACTGACCTTGCCACAAAAGGACATGAATTAGCATTTTGGTGCCCTCACTGGGATCATGTCGTACCTCTTAACCACTGATTTGTTCTCCAAGCTCTCTTGTAGCTATATGCAACTTTGTCAGTGTCTTTTGGGACTGGCATTCTTTTCATGTGCCCATCTTTCCCACAATTATAGCAAAACATACTTTCTGGAGTTTGAGCTGGCCGAGGCGCACACTGGGAGCCAGGGCGGGGTATTACTAATTGGAAACCTGGTGCCATCTCTGTCTGCGGCGGATAAGCATTTGGAGACATCTCATGTTTCTCCACTTCCATGGTCAAGGAATTGAGTTTGAGCTGTTATCAGTAGGAGATACAGGGTGGGTACCCCCCCCCATAGCAGATGCAGTCGGATATAGGTCAGGGCCTGTACTTGCAGGCGTGGCCTTCATAAAGGACTGTTTTTAATTCCCGGATCTCTCTCAACAGTTCGCCCCATTGTGGCATATCTTTCCTTGCCAGAGCACTCATTTACTGCCAACCTCTGCCCCTGAACTTCACTCTGATGGGTCACCTCAGTCACTTGGGTCGTAGAGCCAGCTATTGGTGCAGGTCCTCCCAGGTCGTCTTTCTCAACTCCTCGAATTTCTCCATTAACTCATCATAGGAGGTGGGGATTCCAGTGATCTGCCAGGCGAATTGAAGCAACAGCAGTTCTGAGAAGGGGCAGACTTAAGGATCCTGTCCAGCCTGGTTCGGTCCAGTTCAATGCTGGCAATCTACCTTTTCTGAGGCATTCTTGCAACAATTTTTCCAGCCTAGATACATACACAGACAACAACTCCCTTGGTACTGTTGTGCATCTCTTACTCTCCACCATAGGTCCTCATCAGAATCTGGGCTCCTATACACATCTCCAGGGCCTCAAGATAGGCTCAGCAGTCACTGGGGTTACTGGCCTGTTTAGCACGAATGGTAGCTAGGCAGGACCTCGGAGGCCTCACTAACCCTCTTTTGCTTGCCGAGCATTGCCATTCTAGCACTTGGGGCAATATAGTCTATCCAGTCTCCCAGTCATCCTCCCCTTGGGGGTGGGAGGTGCCAGAGAAGATCCTCAACCTTCGGTAAGAGTCGTGACTAATGGCAGGTGCAGAAATTGAGTCTGCATTGGTTCAGCCACCATTACGGGCACTGGAGCGGAGAAGGTGTTGGGGAGGAACACCTCAGGTGGCAAGAATAGTTTCTTCAAGTCCTCCACAGTTTTCCCTTCCTCCAGCAACCATTTAGCAAATTTCTCCTCAAAAGTTTCAGATAGTGGTAGGGGCTCATTCCCCCCCGGGTCTTTACTGTCCTTAGTTATCACTCTCCAAGCAGTGAGGGCTCCCTCTGGGGTAATGGTCTGTGGCACTTTGGAGCTATCTATGGGATCCTTAAACTCTACTAGGGCCAGGAAAGTGTGGGTGAGCAGATTAGCATGCCGACCCACCACCACAGGGTTTTGTAAACCTTTCACCTTGGAAAGTACTCCCTGCACAGTGTCTGTATTGATACCCAGGGGGATGTCCAGGATAAGCATAGCATTTTGGGGGTCGATCTCCTCCCCAGTACACCACTCCACCAGCCGGTGCACAGCCACTTCTGTCGGGTACCATTTTTTCTTAACAGTGGTTCGTGAATATGGCCACTAGAGGACACACAATCCCAGCGGTGAGCCTCCAAGATGTAACCCCTAGATGGCGCTATCCCAGGGGCTACTACCCCTGCCTGATTTGCCACTACACAGGTTGAGGGGCCTGGATCCATGGCGGGTGCCTCCACCCAGAGGTCAGGGTTTACAATAGTTAAACTAACTTGGTCACAGCCCTCTGGGACACTGCAACCCCTTTCTTCCCACTAGTGGCCCACACAATACATCAGAATTACCTTTACAGTATACACTTCACCCCAGGACTGGTTCCGCACTGGGACCTCCTGTGAATAAGATACAGTGCAACAATCACAGTACAGTACTTTAACATAGACAAATACCTCAGGCAGTATAACTTTGCTGAAACAAGCAGCTCTGATTTATTTAGGGGATATAACAAGGACAGGGGAAATCAGGTTAATTAGCTTATCACTCACTCATCTACCTATGGCTCTGTGCACAGGCTATCCCTATCAGTTACTGTCCCTGGGTACCCAAGCCCTAGTGGCTAGTCCAAACCGTGGCAGCTGGTAGGGGCCTTTCACACAGAGAAAAGGAGAATTAAACAGTCAGCAGTACAGTAATTCCATTTGGATTTAATGTGGCATTCAACAGGGAGCACCTGAATTAGTACTCACGACCTCCAAATAAGATAGGGTCCTTCAATGTCAGCAGGGCTACTCTTGAGCTCAAGAGACTCCTCACACATTTATATGGTAAACAGTCACAGGCAAAAGTCACTTAATGGCAGCAGGATTCACTTGAGGTACACAAACCTCTTCACACATTTATATGGTAAAAGAAAGCACTATACTGGCAGGCTGCATCTGTATCCCGACCGCAATTACTGCACAATACCCGGAGAACACACAGCAGATTCAGTTCCTGACAGACCGAGTGCAATTTTCAGCACCTCGCCTTCTACAGGGTGAGCCTGGTTTTACTCTTCAGATATCCTTTGATCTCTTCACAGGACGGATCTGATCCAACAAGCTGCAGACCGAAACTCTGGACCCTACACATGTTTTTTGACTAAATGTGCACTGAAGGAGCACAGGGTTCCTTTCCCTTCACTGCCAAAGCTCAACTGAAACTCCCAACAGACAAAACCGGCACTTCCTTTGAGTTCCTCCTAGTTCTTGACTGGATTGGCTGTCACCACAATAGACTGCTGCTGTTGGTCCAAAAGGCACCGAAGTCTAAAACTACATCTCCCAGAGTCACTGCCCATACAATCCTCTTGTGGCTGGCTCAGATTATGAGTCCAAGTTCTGATTCGTCCAAGGCACCATTTTAGAGCTAGCTTACCCCACACTGATTGGTCCAGTTCAGCAGTTCAAAACCAGAATGGGGAACTAGGCAGACACAGTTCTGACTGCAAAGAAAGCAGGTTAGACAAACTGTAATTTCATTATTACTGTAAATGATTTCTGGCAAACAGTTACATCTTTCAGATAGGTTCCCTTTGCACTCTAGTGACTGCAAAAATGGAGTGAATTGGCAGCAGCTCGAAAGTGGTACTCAAACAGAGAAGCACACAGTCCCCATACAAACTAATTATGTCTGCAAGCAGACAGCTCTTAAGAGACAGTACCAGAGGTTCTAAAAGCACTCACTGATAAATGGCTTAAACGCCAAACACCATTCAGGCTTGGAGCATTCAAGCAAGCTCCTGGAAGTCTTTTGGGAACCCCCATTTGCAGGGGGTTACAGAAACATCTCCTGTGATCAGGCCATCACCCTGCTGCTGTGTGCCCTTTGACTGCACTGTACCCTAGTACCCAGTGTGTGTTATCGTGAGAGGCCCAGTGGCTAGTCTTCTGGTGGCATTATTCTTAAATACATGACAGAACGAAGCTTAAAAATATATTTCCCTGTTGGGATGAGAGACAGAAAAATCTATTTCCTGGGTTTGTGTATGTAGCTCCGTCTCTTGTGGTCAGCCCATCACCATGCTGCTGTGTGCCCCTTGACTACACTGTACCTTACTCAGTGTGTGTTACCATGTGTAGCACAGTGTCCAGTTTTGTTGTGGCATATCCTTAAATACATGACAGAAGCCTAAAAATATATTTCCCTGTTGGGAGGAGAGACAGAAAAATCTCTTTCCTCGGTTTGTGTGTGTAACTCCGTCTCTTTTGGTCAGCCCGTCACCCTGCTGCTGTGTGCCTCTTGACTGCACTGTACCTTACCCAGTGTGTGTTCCCATGTGAAGCCCAGTGGACAGTTGTGTGGTGACATTATCCTTAAATACACAACAGAAGTCAAAAAATATATTTCCCTGTTGGGAGAAGAGACAGAAAAATCTCTTTCCTCGGTTTGTTTGTGTAACTCCATCTCTTGTGGTCATTCCATCATCCTGCTGCTGTGCGCCCCTTGACTGCTATGCTTATGCCTTTGCCCAGCAGCCCAATCATTCTGTAAGCCTTGAACCTGGGATCCTTTAGTTGCAAACTGTCATATTCTTCAATTACTTTCAGTCCACTGCATCACGGTGTCACATAGCCAAAATAAAATTTTGGAGTTGTAGCCAGTGATCATAGATCACATTGCTTTCTTACACAGGAATTGTGTGGTTCTATTCCCTGCAGTATACTGGTTCTGTTATGGCCAACATCAACATAGATGAAGCATCTAGTGCTGGTGTTGGAGCAGGTGTTGGTGGTAGTGGTAATGCTGGTACTAGCAGAAATAAGCAAATGTTTCACTTGATAAAATTCAACAAACAGCAAAAGAGCAACAGTGAAGTGTGGTAAAGGGGACCTTTAAGAAAACCTGTACAGCTGCTGGGGTCACAGGAGAGGCACCATAAGGTATGCCATTCATGCAGTTAAGATCCCTGTGACTAGCAGCAATAATGCAAGTGACAGTGAGTCCCTCTCTGACTCAGACAGTAGCTCTTTGTCTCAGTCCGACACTGTTGTGTCTCGCAATGAATCATTACTTCCTCAACAAAGTGAAATGAGCAAGTCTGCTGACAGTGAATCAGGTAGTGCACTTGCAAATACATCCAGCACTGTTGGCAATGAAAAGGACATATCCATTGAATCCACCACTTCTGTGTTGGCCAGCAATGAAAATCCATCAGAGTCTTCTGCCCACTCTTCTAGCACCAAGGAGCATGTCCCAGGTTCTGTTAGGACCGGTGAAAAGACACAAACAGTCTTTAGCTATCTTCCTAGCACTCAAACAAAATCTGTCACATCTGAGGTGTGGAATTATTTCTCTGTCAGTAAAACTGATCCATGCAGAGCAATTTATTCCCTGTGTAAACAGAGTGTAAGCCGTGGTAAAGTTTTGTCATGCCTTGGCACTACAGCTCTTAAACGCCATCTGAAAAAGGATTCAGTTTTGCTTGATCATCCAAAACCCATGTCCTCCATCTTCCAGACCACACGTGACAAGGGTCAGGAATCTGAAATGGACACTGAATTGTCTGAACTTGATGCGGGCAGAACCACTGCCAGCCCTAGGATCACTGTTACCACCAATGCCAGCACCATTAGTACCAGTTGCACATCCAGTGATGGCACTGAATGTATAAGTCCTAGTCCACCATCTCCCGCGTCCATCTGCCCATCGAAGCACGGTGTATAATAAACCAGCAGGGACATGTTGTAAACAGCTAACACTGTCTCAGGCATTTGAAAGGAAGAATACCTTTACTAGAAATCATCCAAAGACCCTTCATCTTAATCACCGAATTGGTGAACTGTTAGCGGAGCCCTTCTCCCATACTCTTTGGTAGATCATGAGGATTTTAGGAGCTCATGACATTAGCAGAGCCTCGTTACAATGTTCCTCATGAAGGTACTTTTCCTATGTTGAAATACCAAACATTTATCAGGCTTAAAAGCGACAGTGATGCTTGCACTTAAAACTGGAGGGTGGGGTTATTCATGTCACAACAGATATGTGGGCCAGCACTCAAAACATAGATTACATGTCCCTACTGCTCATTGGGTCATGTTTTCTTGTGCTTGTTCAAAAACAAAGACACCCAAAAGATGGCGCTGCTGCATATAAAGAAGTTTGGGCAAATTCATACTGCTACAAACATCTTGCAGGAACTAAATGACCTCCTTGACGAATGGGTTTATTCTCACGGTCTAAAATGTGGCTTCATAGTAAGTGATAATGGAGCCAACATCTTGAAAGCAGTACAGGATGGAGGATTTCTGCATGCTTCTTGCTTTGCACATTGCTTACACTTAATTGTCACAGGATTTCTCAGCAATGAAGCACAAGTGGATGGTATGATTGATGTTTGCAAAAAAATTGTGACTCGCTTTTCACATTCAACCAAGGCTATACGGACATTGTCCGAACTGCAAAAAAAACACAAGCTGCCCCAGCAAAAGCTGATTCAAAATGTTTCCACTCATTGGAACTCAACGCTTTATATGCTGCAGCACCTCTTGGGGCAAAAGCAAGCTGTACATGAGTATTGCTCCAGTTACATTATTGGAGATGGCATTATGCTGTCTGTGCTGCAGTGGAAATTAATGGAGACAGTGTGCTGTATCCTAGCTCCTTTTGAGACAGCTACAAGGGACATGTCTTCTGAAGGCGCATCTGTGAGTCAGGTTATCCCACTCATAATGCTCATTTCACATCATCTTAGTGTTCTAAATCTACAAATAGAAAAAGACAGATCTGAAGCACAGACAACATGTCGCCTGTATCATAGGAATCTCATAAAGAGAATGAGCGAGCGCTTCAAAACCAATGACAAATTAGTTGCAATGATGAAATCAAAACACTACATCCTTGCAACTCTCTTAGATCCCAGGTTCAAGGCTATACATCTTCCAAAAACAGATGATATAGAGCAGTACAAATGTATGTTGCTAGATGAGCTGCAGCACTCACAGGAGTCAAACACAGACATGCACAGTACCCTCAGGTTGTCATCACCACAACATGCAGGTTCATCTTCACAAAGGGATACAGAACTGGAAAAGTCACCAAACATTAACAGTAGTTGTTCCACAACTGCCACTTCTTCAACCCTTAGTAGCAAGCTAAATCTGTGGCAAAACCATTCCCAGATTGCTGCCATACCAGCTTCTGCTGATTCCTCTTCTGTGCGGTCTCTGTCCATCATGGTAGACAGTTACCTGCAAGAACTGTCTATTCCTATTGATGCATGCTCTTTTGAATACTGGAGATCAAAAAAGTCAATTTGGACAGAGCTGTATGATGAAGCCTGTAAATATCTTGGTTGTTCTGCAACAAGTGTCTTTTCAGAACGCATGTTTAGTACAGCTTCCAATATTGTGACAGACACCAGAAATAAGTTGCTGCCAGAAAATGTACACACGTTAACTTTTATTAAAGTTAATAAGTCAAGATTTTCGTATCCCTACAAGAGTATACAAACTGATCCTGAAGTGATTGATGTTGTGGATGTTGATGGTGATGACAACTCAGATGGTGGTGGCTGGTAAATACTGTGTGGGACAGAGTCTCTCTGCACCAAAAAGGAAACTTTTACAGACTGTGATGACTTTGGTTGTCTCTCTCCTTTCTCGATCTACTACCTTGGACTATATACCCCCAAAAACTTTCACCATTTCATAGCAAACTGCTTTGTAGCTAGGGTCTAAACTAAAGTCAACAAGTTTTATATACAGGGCAATTTTAACATCAGTGGGAACAGGCCCAAATTTGGCATAAAAGGGACACTGTCACGTCAATCCTTTCTGTATCATATTATTTATAGTTAAAGTGCAAACATATATTTTTGGATTTACCTTCTGTGACTTTGTGGTGCATCAGTATGGGCTGGGACAGGAGACGGTCTATTTTTCAATTTTAAAGAGGACAAAACAAAGAGTTCTAATTGGTAGCTGTTTATTATTTTTCAATTATAGAAATGTTAGGCATAAACCAAAAATGGATGCTAGTACATGGGTGAGGGTTGTGGGTTGGTTTTAACATGGGTGTGGTGGCATGGGTGCTACTGCACAGATGAGGGTGGTGGAAGAAAAGTGGAATGGGTGATGGGGTGAAAGGTGGGTGTTGTTTTAGTCCTTTCATTTACAGATTCGTGATCGGCTGGGGATGGTGAGGAAAAAATGATGACAGACCGAACCTACTGTACACATAATATATATTCTTATTAAATACATTGCAAACTGCTGCCACCTAGCACAATTGTCCTGTCCCCTTTAAAAAAAGAATAAAGGAATCAGAAATAAAAGAAAATCTGCATCAGCAGTTTTCACAGAATGTGACCTATCATAAAGTGTTTTTGCTTTACAAATAGTGATAATTTGATACATAATGGGGTTGACAGACGCTGTCCTTAAACATCACATGCCAACTGCTGCAGCTACATTAAATGTTCCTTAGTTAGTATGTGGTGAGAAACCACTTTTTCATTTATGTGACTAAAATACAGATTTTATTGAAGTATCAGCTGCAAAATGCATCATCTTAGAAAGTTGCATGTATTACTTCAATTTGCCAACAAAATGTTGGTATGTATGCATTATCTTAGAAAATTGCATGCATTTTTTGCCAGCAACAATGACTGGCATATTTTTTTTATTCAAATGTCTTGACTGACTACGTTATGACATAATATGTTTTGCAACAGTTCCACATGCTGCTGCTGTAGTACTTGGCTTGACTTTGTTATAAAAGCTTTCTTTTAAACATAGCAACTTTTGATTTACTCATTTAAAACAGAAAGCAGCAAATAGCTGAAATTAGGTAATATCAGTTATTTTTCTCATAATTCATGATGATGAGTATATATAACTGAGTACATAAATGGCTAATGTGCCTCTTTCTTTCTCTAAGGAACTATGATGCAGCTGCAGCAGGAAAACTTTTAACATATGGGTGGGTCTGTTACGTATTAAGTTGCTGGCTTTAGCAAACAGAAGGAACCATAGATAAACCTAGTTGTATTCCTATCAATGTCACACATGATAATTTCTCTCCCCCTTATATTGAAGAGTTTTTCCTTTACATGTATTTCATTACTATCTTCATTACTGGCAGCACAATAAAAAAATAGGGTTCGAGTTCTAAAAAGTTCTAAAAAAGATTAGAACCCTAGAACTTTTTCAAAAGTTCTAGACTAGAACTAGAACCCAGAACTTCAGAGGGTTCTGACAACCCTAGCTGAAAACACTGCTAATTGCAGTGCTTTTGCAGTGTGATTACAGTGCTAATTAACATAATTCGCACACACTGAAAAAGCAGTGCAAAACTGCTTAAGGCAGTGTTGCTGACAGAACACTGCTTCAGGCAGTGTTGATGACAAAACACTGCTAATTGCAATACTTTTGCAGTGTGATTACAGTGCTAACTAACATAATTCACACACACTGTATCAGCACTGCATGTACACCAAAAGAGACCTGAAGATGCACTGATTAAACACTGATGGACTGCATTATGAAATGAAGTGTGCAGAAAGTGTACACTGCTACTATAACACTGAAATAACACCATATAGTGACTATTTGAACACTTTGCTTCCCTCTGGGCTTTCATGTTGCGGTATGCTGCCAGGATAGCTTGCCTATTCAGATAATTGTGCAATCTAAAAATGATCGGTCATGGTGGTTGGTCTCCCGGTGGTCTAGGAGCCAGCGCTTTGTGTGCCCTCTCCACTTTCAGGCCATTCTGTTTAACTTTCATCTTTAATAGATTCGGAAGCATATTCGAGCAAAATTCCATCAGATTGCCCCATTCTGCACCCTCTGGTAGACCTCTAATTCTAAGGTTCTTCCTCTGGCTGTAGTTTTCCTGGTAGTCCAGGGCCTCGCATAGTTCCTCCACCTCCCTCTCTAATTTGGCCACCTTCTCTGGGACTACTCATGATGTATCCGCTAAGTCTGAAATTCTTTGTTCTGCCTCAGACAGGCTCCCGGAGAATTGCTTGAGCTCCGTAGAAAGACCCCATCAGCAACCTCTCTATTTTATCCCTTGCAGCTGTAAGTCCAAGACAACCTGCTACGAAATGGCTTTACAGATTACCGCCAGCTCGGTCGCTGAGAAGGATATCGGGCCTACTCCTCCATGTGGTGGGTTCTCCTGTGGTGGCGATTTTCTTTAATTTTTAGCCCCTTGCCTCGACGATTTCCCTTGTGCCAGGTACTCATCCATTTTGGCAGATCCTATCAGGCTAGTTGAGTGAGAATTTAGCTACTTTTGTGAGTAAAAAAAATGCAATTTTGTCCATTTTGATTAGCGCCCTGTGTCATTTTTTTAAATGTTGACTTTGGAGCTTGATATAATCTCCAGCCAGTCTTTATCTAGTAAGAAGGTTGGTGGTGGTGGCAGAAAGACCCACAAGGAGGCCGGATGTAGTGTAATACCACTGCAGGTTGTTTCTAGATTTATTTCCCTTCCCTGACAATAGCATAAGGGTAGACAATTGTAAACCCTAGGTGGCGCTATCCCAAGGGCTACTACTCCTGTCTGCACAGCTAGTAGCAGGTTAAGGGGCCTGACTTCTGAAATGGGTGGCTCCACCCGGAGGTCAGGGTTGGTAGTGGTCAAACTAACTTGGGCACAGCCCTCCGGGACACTGTAACCCCTCCTCTTTCCCTTCTAGTGGCCTGAGCAATATACGATAATCACTTTCACAGTACACCTTATGCACCATACCAGTACCCACACTATTTACACTTACCACCAGGGCTGGTTCCTCTGGCTCGACCCTGGGGACCCCCTGTAAAACAAGATTATGCACAGTAAATAGCAACAGTACAGTACTCTTGGCACAAACTGGAACCACAGCCAAGTTAAATGCAGCAAAAAAGTCAGATCTGATTTATTCAGGGGACTTGAACAAGGAAGGGGTGTAATCAGGTTGATTGGCTTAAAGGCTATATTAATCAAACAGTTATGCATGCGCTTTAAGTCCCCACACAGTCACATACTCTGGGTACCCAGGTAGGAAAATGGTGGGCTATCCAGGAATGTTGCAGCTGGTTGGGGCCCTGTGATGGAAGAAAAGCAACATGCACAACACACACTACTTGTAATCCGGAGCCGGAGAGCTCAATTTGTGAAAGAAGAAGCAACAAGACAATCAGATGACAACACTTTAGATTTAGCTGTTGTTACAGGGAGCTACCCTGATGTTTACTCATGATACCCAATACTGGACACAGACAGGATGAAATTGAGACTTCAGGTTGTTGAGCTGAAGTTCCCAGAGAAGTGGGGCCCACACAAATCATTAAGGCTCCGTTCCTGTTCAAGTGTTGAGCAGGCAGAGAGCTGATCCCCAGGCAGGTCTCTCATCGATGGCTTTCTCTGTGCAGCGGGTAGTTGAGCTGGGCCAGTGTGGCAAGACCCAGGCCCAATGAAGATGATTTTGGATTTAGTCCGTGGAGCTGGATGAGGCTTCTAGCAAGCAGAATACAGTTCAAACCACAGTGGGGAACCAAATCATGACACACTAGCAGCACACAGCACATTTACACATACAGAAATTCTAATGCAGCTTCCAGCAAGCAGAACACAATTCAAACCACAGTGGGGAACCAAATCACGACCCACTATAAGCACACAACATATTCACATGTAAGGAAATTCCACTTCACCAGGCAAAAGGCTCTCGGTCGCAATTACAGAGTCTTTACACAATCTGGGAGTTCAGAGGTGGCTGGAAGTCTAGACAGGCCGATTGCATTCATTAAGTCTTGGGTCTTCTTCAGGGGGGAGCCTGGTCACAAGTCAGTGGCTCACTTCGCTCTCCAAGTTCAGATTCAGTCCGAAAAAGGCACAAGTTCCCTCTCCAGGACAGCAGGCAGGCATGCAGGCCAAAACTTAGGTCTTTCCACAATTCTCCCATGCGAATCTACGCCAGGGCTGCTGCTTGAATCATTCAAGCTGTTATCTCTTCACTTCCCAACTCAGAACTGAAGCTATCTGCAAGCAGCTAGGGAATTCCCCCAAGATTCAAAAGGTTCAGTTCGCTGATCTGTCTGTCAGTCACAACAAGGACTCCCCCCTCCTGCTTATTTTAGGCACCAAAATGCAAAAACTACAATTCCTACAAGTTTTGACCCCACCAAGCCCCTGTAGGCAGGCTTCATTTTAGAGTCCCAAATATAGCTGATTGGCCGATTCTGACAGTCCAGGACCAAGATGATGGAAAACAAACAGAACTGTCCATGCTGCAAAGAAGGCAGGTTAGAACAAACTGCAATATTATTACTACTCTAACAAATGATCAGCATACGAGTACATCGTCTAACAGAACTCCCTCTCAGATTAATTATGGCTGCAATCCAGGCAGCTCTTAAAGAGACAGTACACAGAGGCTATACAGGCACTCTCTGGCAATACATTTAAACTGCTAAAATACAGAACACCAGCCTGGCAGTGAGCATTTAAGGCAAACTCAAGCAAGACTTCTCGGGAACCCCCATTTGTAGGGGGGGTTACACCATGATGGTTAAAACAATTTTTGTACTTTAAAAGGTTCTCAAAGTTCTGATAAGGCTTGGATAACTAATAGAACCTTTTAGAACCTCAAAACATTTTGTGGTTCTCTCATCCCCAGTCACTAAGATATATCTGTGGAAACAGACTTGTAATTATGTAGATGGCCGAGATATCAAGCATTACATTTAGTACTGTAACAAGACAAGGCACGAGAACAAATGAAATCCTGATTTGTCATCCAGTTTCTTTTTGGCTCCTTATCTCAGCCCTCTCAGTTCTCTACTCCTTCCAGCCCCTCAGGTGTCCCTGCCTGCCCACCAGAATCACCTCCCTGTTCTGAGCCCTACTTCCTGGCTTCCAAAGGTATCCATTGCCCCTTCAGTTCTGGGTCATCCCTGCTGGGGGGGGGACCTCCCTGCTGACACAAGGGAGCATGCGCCTTAAACATCTGGAGAAATGGGGGTGGTGTTGGGGAAGCATGGACTTCCTTATCCGATGTACCTTAAGCAGGTATTTTTGTCATGTTCTCCCTCTCCCCCTGCCCACCTTCTGTGTCAGTGCACGTAACAATGTTCTGGGGTTATGTGGCAGCATGTGGTCACCTGTGCCTCCATGCATGTCTCCATCTGGAAAACTAACAATCCAAACTATGCCACTCCATTCAGGGTGTTATGGTGGTGATTAAATTAAAATGCAAACTTTGCCCAAAAATATGGCTCACCTGTCCCCCCAACAGCAGCTCCTGTGTACTATGTAAAAGCTGCAGAAAAGAATCACACACTTATCTGGCAGGCTCAGCAAATTGCTTATCTGTCTATATTGCACTTACCTGTGGCAGGCTTAGCAAGCTGTTTGCCTGTCTATAGTGCATTTATCTGTGGCAGGCTCAGCAAGCTGCTTGCCTGTCTCTGTTGCACTTATCTGTGGTAGGCCCAGCAAGTTGATTGTCTGTCCCTATTGCACTTCTCTGTGGCAGGCTCAGCAAGTTGCTTGCCTGCCTTCACTGCACTTATCTGTGACAGGCTCAGCAAGTTGTTTGCCTGTCTGTGTTGCACTTATCTGTGCACTTTTACTTCTCTGGTTAGAAAATATTTCATATAGTGCAGGCTCAGCAAATTGTTTGCTGGTCTATATTACACTTACATGTGGCAGGCTCAGCAAGTTGTTTGCCTGTCTAAGTCTATATTGCACTTATCTGTGGTAGGCTTAGCAAGCTTCCTGCCTGTCTATAGTGCACTTATCTGTGGCAGGCACAGCAAGTTGCTTGCCTGTCTTTATTGCACTTATCTGTGGCAGGCAAAGCAAGCCGCTTGCCTGCCACAGATAAGTATGTTGTTCCTTTGTGTATGTACTTTGCTGCTAAAGGGATATATGCTTGTTTGTTTACATGGAATGCCTATACTAACAAAATGGTCAATATTTTTCTATTACTGACTCAGAATATGTACTTTGTGTGCATATACATAGCAGCTGCTGCTGCTGGAGGGTGGGTGCTCCATCTTTTTGAACATAGTTGCTCCACCTGGGCATAATCAGTGAACTGCTCAAGGAGAGGTGTGCACCAGTCTGTCCCTCCTGGGAAGGGGCATTTCCACACAGTCGCTCCATATCATCCCTGCCAAGTCTGCACTCCAGTCATCCTGGCTGCAGAGGAGCACAAACCCAAGTCACCAACATGCTAAGCAGGTTATTTAGTGCCATGCTGTCACGCCATACCCTTACTGCAAGCCTCAACTCCAGTTGTCCTGGGTACAGAACACAAACCTATGTCATCATCATGCTAAGCAAGTGCTTTGGTGCCATGTAGCCACTCCATACCCACCCACCAGTCTCCACTCCAGTTGTCCTGGGTGCAGAACACAAATACAGGTCACCAGCATGCTAATCAGGTGCTTCGGTGCCACTCAGTTGCTCCATACCTTCCCCACTAATCTCCACTCCAGTTGTTCTGGGTGCAGAGCACAAACCCAGATCACCAGCATGTTCTGCAGGTGCTTTGGTGCCATGCAGCTGCTCCACACCCTCTCTGTCAGTCTCCTCTCCAGCACTCCAGTTGTCCTGGGTGCAAAGCACAAACCCAGATTGCCAGCATGCTAAGCAGGTGCTTCAGTGCCACGCAGCTGCTCCATACCCTGCCCACCAATCTCCACTCCAGTCATCCTGGGTGCAGAGCACAGACCCAGGTCACAAGCATGCTAAGCAGGTACTTCGGTTCCACGAATCCAATGCACACCAATATTTTTAAATGTTTTTCCCCCTACCCTAGACTCATTTCGCCTACCTCTGTGAATGGCCTTTCCACCCCCCCGCTCTACAGCCAATTACCAGTGCATATTCCTTCTAGAAGACAGTGACAAACACACTAGCAATTTATACAACAACAAACAGAAGTTGGCAAACAAAATACCGTGTTAGAGCAAGATGGTACATTTTATTGTACATTAAATCCATATTTGCCATTTGAGAGCTGTTTGCTATACTGTGTTCTTGATTGGCACATTCTGTAGTTAGTTGCAAACACTGCCTGATGAAATGTTTTCTAACCAGAGAAGTAAATCAGTAACAGATCCAGCACCCAGGCAGGAGGTTGGGGACTGGTTCGCTGAAGGCCTCATACATTGCACTAGGGCTTTTTGTGCTGTCAGATTTACATTTTTCTTCTTCCTTCCTCCTCCAAGATTCCCCTCTAAACTACCTCTGTCACCGATCAGCCAATGCCGTCAAGAGTCGTCCTTTTACCCAGCCCCCACTATGCTGATTTTGAGATCTGTGATATAGGCTTCACCCACCAGCCAATGGATCTGATCCCCTGTGGCTTAATTCCAGCAGTGATGCGTGCATATACCTCCTACTTCAGAAAGTAATGTGCATCTTGTGACTTCCGTGGTTCCCCATGGCACAGTATGGGCCTGTTCCAAGCAGGGCAGAGACAAGGTAGTTGCTGGTCCAGTTGGGAGTCCTGGTCACAACGTATCAATTGTATTCTCTCCCCATGCCAGAAGTTACAGTGCATCAGAGCCATACTGGACATGTCTCAGGCAACAGCTTTCTTACCAGAGGATCAGGCTGCAGCCCTGATAGCTCAGGCAAATGTGACTGCCGGAATCGACGTGGCCTTGGCTAGAACCATGCTGCAGTTACTGGGCTGGATGGCACGTCATCCACATCCATAGCTCCCTTGGTTGAGATGCACATGTAAATTCCTCAGTGGATCCTGCGGTCTCAGTGGTCTCAGGTGTACCAGTCTCTGGAGTACCATACCAGGCCCTGTGTCCCCCTACACAGAGAACTCCAGTGTTGGCAAGATAGGCAGCATCTGCTTTTAGGGACTCCCTTCCTCAGGGACCCTCCTCAGGTAACTCTAAATTTGGATGCATTCAAGCTTGAGTAGGGTGCATACCTTGATTCCTTCTGGACTCCTAAGTTCTGGTTCCTGGTGGAAAACAGTCTCCATCTAAACATGCTGAATATGAACGTTATCTTGGATGGGCTCAAGGGCCGGTCCACATGCTCAGAGGAAGACCTTGCTAGTTCAGATAGACAACCAGTACAACATGTACAACTGAAACAAAGAAGGCAGAACACTCTCCTACAGTATTTACTGGGTTGGAAAACAATAAGGGAGTGGTCAGAGTAGTACAGCATGCATCGTTTAGCAACCTGTTTGGAAAGCAAATAAACTTTGCTGGCAGATGGTCTCGGTCGCTCAATGGCATAGCCTCACAAATGGAAGCTACAAGAAGACTTGGCAGCACATCAATTCACTTGATGGAGGCATTCAGAGTCGGAGATTGTTACATCCCCAATCTACACAAAACTGTCACGTGTTTGCTTGCTCACGTCAGGTCCTGTAATCTTCTGGTGCAGTGCATTGTCAAATACATATACAGTCAGACCTGGTTTATCTGGATGCATTGGTGATCTTGTAATTATAGCCAGATTACAAAAATATGGACTAACCATGCCTTCTTAAATCATACAGTGCTTGGACATCCTTTGGTTTAAAAAATATTTTTTTTATTTGATATCGCTAACATCATATTAATTAGTGTCATCATAGTGATTCAATGGTTTCCTTCATTCAACAAATGAACTCCATACTGAACTTTATGCATAAGTGGCGGGCTGCTTTGATCTAAAAAAAAATTATGCAAAACTTACATCAGGAGGAAGGGGGTTCTGGAAGCGGGAGATGAATTAGCTTGGATCTGGGAAGCTGCTTCATTCTGTGTTGTCTTCAGCAAACTTAAATTGAGCAGGGGAACCAACTTCCATCACAAAATGATCAACAAAATGGGGGGGGGGGGTTAAAGCAGCTCCAACAGGTAACAAACATAATGGGTCAGACAGACTAGCATAAAAGACAAAACATAACAGACATAACAGACAACTTTTATGTCAAACATTGTCTGTGAAATATTCCGTGATGTGCTTCTGTTTAAGATTTCCATGGGCTGAATATGTGCTGTTGTATTGGGGGGCAGAAAGTGTACTGTAACACTGGAAAGACTGGATGGCACAGCATGGCTAGTGGCGTTGTCCACTAACAGGATGACATTCCATCTTTGCAGCTGCATGCTACAGTTGAAATCCATAACCCAATCTTTAAATTCACCAGAAGTCATCCATGCTTTAGTGTTTGCTCTATAATAGGCATATAATTCGGGGTCAAAATCACCTGCAAGACACTGACGCTTTTTGACTTCCTATCACAAAGAGCTTGAGTTTGTGTTTGCCTTCTGTGTTACAGCACAGTGCGACTGTGAGTCTGTCTTTTGATTTTTTTTGTCCCAGAAACAGGGGTGGAGGACAGGGTAGCAGTTGGCCCCAATCAATAAAATAAGCCAGTCTCATCTAGGTTATAAATGTTCCGTAGAGAAAAGCCGGCAAGCACCTCCTGTAGCTGATTTCTGCCAGAAACCACAGCATTTTGATCAGCACTAGCTGAGTCTCCATGATACACCTTGCTGCTCAACCCATGCCTCTTCTTAAAGCCATTAATCCACCTCCTCGAATACCCGAAGTCTGTGACACCCATTTGATTGCCAAAAAACTTAGCTTTTTCAATAACCATTGTGTCCAACACTGCCGCACCATGGTTGTTCATTTCAGTAACCCAGAGATTCAGCGCCATCTCCACATCACTATGCTGGCCCAGGTGAACTCTGGTAAGGAATTTAGAATCGCTCGATGCTGACAGCCACTTCTCCTTTGCCTTCCATATGCCACTGCATGTGCTGGTGCCTATTTTAAGTCCAAAAGCATCCACCGCATATGCTACCATGTCTCTGTTCGTAGCCGACGGGTTGGATTGCTTCCACAGACAAAGGTCTCGCTTTTGTGAAATCATGATTTTACTCCTGGCCCATTTCTCTTTTGCTGCTAGTGCTAGTGCTGCCATTGTTTCAGTTGCAGAAAGAGTGTGAAAACAATCAAGCCTGAGAGGTGATTAGCATTTACAGGTGATTAGTCATAATTGCTTAGTGAAATTAACACTTGAACTTAACACGCACACCTAGCACTCAGACACCCTGATAGCATCAAGCAGAATGGAGTAACAAGGCATTAATTAGTGTGCTAAATGACAGACTGACTACGGCTTTATCAAACGGAATACGGACTGCAAGAATTACGGATTAATGAGGACATTAAAATGGTGCTTTTTTGGTATGGTATATGAGAGCAACGGATAACGAGGTAAATGGATTAAAGGGACATGGACTAACCAGGTCTGACTGTATATATATTTTATTTATTTATTTATTGAAATGTTTCACCAGGATGGCACACTGAACAACAAGTTGCTCGTCTCACGGTGTGACCGGGGGGGGTGGGGGTGGTGGAGGACACAAGTGGATTTATATACAATTACAGTACACATACATAATGATTAGGTACAGACTGAAACCAACAATATCACCAACATACTGCAGGATTGGCATTACAAATAAGATTAAAGGTAATCAGTGCATTATAGAAATAAAGTGCTAAGGGACAGAAGCAAGTGGGACTACAGCAGCCAGCTAGGGGAAGAAAGAACAAGTGGAACAGGGGGAGCACAGACATTACCAGTAAAAATATATACAAGTTTACTTAATTGAGACGTAATACAGATCTTGCGTGAGCAGGAGCAGCAGCTCAGTCAGTACAAAAAAGTACTGGGCAAAAGGGGGGAGAGGATTAAGTTGCGTACAATGAATAGTAGGTATAGGAGCTGCCTATTAAGTGCAATGCAGTGGGGTATGGTGGAGGTGCAAAAGAATGAGGGGATGGGAGGGGAGGTTTGAGTAGAGAAGGAAGAGGCGTGCCTAGATCTATACCTTCCAGGATGCAGAACTAGGCTAGGACAAAGGAGTGAGAAGATGGGGCGGACAGGTGTTGGAAAGAATATTATTAGATTAGGAAGATAGGTAGATATGGGGAGAAGGGAAGGAGAAGTGACCTTAGGACTGTCCCCTCCAGGATGCTGAGAACCCTGATATATATATATACCTGCCAGTAGGGCAGGTATAGTTAGGGTTGCAAGGTCACGTCTGTGTTAAACCCCAAAGTTTGCACTTTAATAACTTTGCAACCATTTGTCCAATGTGCCTGCATTTTTGCATTCACAGCCTCCAACCATAGATCTCTGGATCTGAAAAGGTTTGTTCCAGTCTGATTTACGATTGCGGAACCGTAGAGCATCCAAAATGTGAAAAAAGATCAACTTTTTCGGATTTTTCGGTTGGGCATAATGGACTGAAGAATGCATCTGAGTGGATTCAAATTTGCTTGTCTATACATGACCTGGGTTGAACTGGTGCCTTTTGAAGATCTGGTGAAAAAATATTAATCTGTTCAAAAGTTTTTCATGTCTCATTATAGCTTCTGGGAAAATGTATATGTGCATTGTGAAAACTTTCACAAAAACATTTTTTTATGTGAAACAACATTTTTTTGTGGATGACAGCATTACATTATAAGGTATATGGAATCATGAAAACATTTTTGTTGTCGCGAAAGCATTTTTCTTGTTGTGAAAACAATACTCCACAAGATTGCCTCATGTGTTGTTTTCTTTGTCACTTTCTTGTGCCAAGGTGGATTGTGCTTTTGGGCTGAAATTTGCAGGGTTGCAAGCCCTGGTCCCACAGATGTGCCTTTTTGGTGATTCAGTCCCAAAGCATTCAATGGGCCTATAGTTAAAGCATTACGAAGGTGAGAAATTTCCCATAGGATAACATTCCGGCACCTTTTGACACCAGTATCTCAAAAACGAAGTGAGATATGGATTTTTACTACCTGCAGCTTAGATCTAAGCTTGTGAGGAAGTTTCAAAGTCATAGATTACACCTGAGATATTGGCAAATAACTGTTACAAGGGTTCATTTTCAGTAATATGGGGCTGCTGAATGGCTCCATTTTTATGTATAAGTGGGAGCGCAGGGCCTGGAGGGCCCGCACTCCCACAGATGCATATCATTATGCACAAATGGGCAGTTTAGTGGGAGTGCGGGGCTGGAAGGGTCCGGGCTCCCACCAACACATACCAGTTACCAGGTACATTACACTGTAAATAAATGGCTTGGTCTTTTGGCTTGAAATCTGCAGGGCATACAGGGGGTGTCCCAGAGATGTGAATTATGCTGTTTTGGCATAAAAAATGTCATCAGTTCCATAGATATGTCATAATGAAGTTGAGATTATTCCCATAGGATAACATTGTGGCACCAGTGTTTTTGGTGCCTGCATCGGAAACAGTGTGAGATACAGATTTTTGCTACCCACAGCTTAGTGCAAAGTGGGAGCACAGGGTCCAGACATCTCGCGCTCCCACATATGCATACCATTATACAAAAAAATGGATGATGTGAAGGGAGTACAGGGCCCGGAGGGCCCGCGCTCCCACTAACACATGCCAGTTACCAGTTACATTACACTTTCTCAAAAAGAAGGGAAATTCATTGCAAAAAACTTCATTAATGCATCACTTAGGGCTGATAGCACAGCAACAAAAGTATGGAAATGTGATCTTAGGGTTACACCCCTACCATCCCACCCCCACCCCCCACCGTCCACACACCAACAGGCGTCGGAGTGTGCATGGGGTCATCGGGCCTAACTCTCACCCCATTCTCCTATACTGCACCACCTCAGCTTGTTTACACATGGAATGTGGTGGCCGACGACCCCAATGCACACCCCGACACCTGCTGGTGTGTAGGGAGTGGGGGAGGAGGTGGGGTCATAAGGGTGTAACCCTAACATCACATTTCCATACTTTTGTTGCTGTGCTATCAACCCTAACTGATGCATTAACTGAGTTTTTTTGAAATGAATATATACATATATATATATATATATATTCATTGCAAACAAATCTTTATTAATACATCAGTTAGGGTTGAAGCAACAAAGTAGGGAAATGAGACATTAGGTTTTTAACCCTAACACCCCTACCACCCCACACCTATCCTTCACACACCAACAGGTGTTGATTTGTGCCTTGGGGTCATTGGCCCTTACTCTTACCTCATTCCATGTCAAAGCAAGGTGAGATGGTACAATATAGGAGAATGGGGTGTGAGTTAATCCTGATGACCCCATGCACACCCCGATGCCTGTTGATGTGTGGAGGATGGGGGGTGGGGTGTTAGGGTTGGAGGGGTGTTAAGGTTTGAAACCCTAACACCTCATTTCCCTACTTTTGGCACCATACATTTCTGCTTAAAGTTGAACCAGCACAATATTCTGTGGTGATTTATTTATTTATTTAGTTTTTGTTGACCGGGTAAGTGCATTAGACAAATCCTGCCTATTTTCAGGCACGACCCAGGGGAGGGGGATACAGATGAATGCCAACTGACCTTGAACCAGATTAAGCTGTTCGTGGTGTTTTTAGTGAACGAGGGAAATTTGGCCAGGACAAAGGGGAAATTCCCCTACTCTACCAGCAGGGGGCTTGACTTCCTGTGGAGTGGAGGAGCTCAGTTTGGAGCCAGACAGCAGTGGAGGAGGAAGTGCTGATGTGGCTGGTGGAAGGAAAGGCCTCACCTTCTACCATAGCACAAACAAAGGCCAGTCAAGTCTGCGAATTGGAAATGGAACAAGAAGAAGTTCTTCATGAAGCAAGCAGTTTTTCAGAGGATCAGCACCAAAACAGTGAGCATAATATTTTCCAAGATCAGAGTGAGTCAAATGGAGAAAATGTTTTAATTACTGCAACTGATAAAACTCCTCAGGACAATGAAGTGCAATTTGAAATGTTCCTTTAGAGCCCTAAGATATCAGCTGATTTATTTGACAGATCAAGAATAAATTCTGACAGTAGCAATATTGATCAAAATCCTAAGGAAGGCTCAAGAAAGGAGGGAGAACTTGCAAAACTGAATATGTGTAAAGGTACTGAATTCAGTAGTGAGCCTAGTTGCTCAGCTGGCAGAAAAAGCACCAAAGAGAGCGAGTGCCTAAAGCCTGATTCATCAAGTACAAACGCTGTCCTTAACACATCTGACCCTCGCTTGAATCCTAAAAGTCACACCAAAAGCTCTGAAAAACCCAAGAATGTGAAAGGAATGCCATTTGACGTTCAGTGAAATTGACTAAGGAGGCGGGATTTGTGTTTAAAATGCCGGTCACTCATGATCAAACCCCTGCACCTAGCGACCAGGTTTTTTTTCAAAAGGATGGCAAACAACAATCAGGGGTGACTGAATTCAGTTTTACTGGTAGAGTCAGCACGGCTAAAATAGACTCAGACTTTATTTCAGGAGATGGGGATAGAAAGATGCAGAAAACAATGATCGGAGTAACGCCAGGGCTAGTTCAAAATGAAAAAGCAAATGCAGTACCTTTTGATGAAACCTGGTCACTGCATAAAGTGTTACTAGAGGCAGGCTGGGAGAAGACAGCCACAGGTTTTTGGACTCCAGACCCATTATGGGATCCTTCATTTAATTTTAAAAATGCAACACCAGACTGGAAACCAAATGTAAAAGAAATAGATCTTATTAAAGCTGTTTCACAGGTTAAGTTACCTAGGGTTGAGACAGAGGGGCATGAAAGTAATTAAAAAACTGTAAATTCAAACAAGGCAGAGAAGATAGGCCTAGGGCAAGCTAAAGAAAGTTTTAGTAAAGAGGGAGACCCGGTATTAGTTCTAATGACCAATTCACTGAAGGTTCACAGAAACCTTTAATGTCAGACCTTTTTTCTAATGCTAAAAGGGAAGCAGCACCAAGGAGAAATGCATCGCATATACGATACAGAGGGGGTTTGTCTGAATAGCCTGATATGCATTATGTGGGGAAATGTTTAATAAAGGATTCTCTTCATTTTTCACCAAGGGATGTCTTTGCATTTATCAATATTTCAGGAGAAGATAACTACGACATAAGCTTTTGAACATCATATACATTAGATCTTTTCTGGGAACACTATAATCAGGTTAAGTTTTCCTCTACATGGACTCCTTTTTTGGTGATTCCCCTAACAAGACCTTTGATCAAATTTGTTACAATAATGTTTAGAAACAAGGGAGTCCATGTGGACGATATAACTTACTGGCTGTCTCAGAAGTGTGAGATTCTGTGTGAACCAGAACCTATACTAGATACAGAACAATTTTGGAAGGGAGGGTGGAAGTACAAAGTGAAATTAAGACAGGCTGATTCCAGGACAGAGCACATTCCCAATTCTTTTCTATTAGGGAGAGATGGGGGGGTTGTTTCTATGGGGGTCAACCAAGGGCATGTTATAAATGTGGATCCAGAACTCACTTATCCAGCATTTGTGATTAACCAAGATGTGATCATTGTGGGGAAATAGGACATGTAATGATGCAATGTGCAAATCACACTAAATGTGATCTGTGCGAGGGGTATGGTCATGTTTTCTGAGAATGCCTCTGGGCTGCAAATAATAAGGAGTCCTATATAAGCCCAGATGTTCTGATTCAAGAGACCCAGGAAGCCTCTTTTAGACAGGAGAAGGCCCCTCAAGGCGAGGCGACTGTTCAACCACAACAGGTTAATAACAGCAAGCCATTAGCTAAGACCAACCCCCCAACACCCATTATGATAGATTCAGTAGAGGTGGTTGTCTTAAGTAATAAGATAGGACAGAAGGAGATAAAAGGAGAAGTAGAGGAAAACATTCTGAATCCAGAAACTCTTGTACCTGTTTGCTATAGGGACCTCGAAAAATCTGAAAATCCCCCTATTAAAGTCATTCCTCTCTCTCCTTTACCACCAAGGAGATCCTCACGAAATCTGAGACCCAAATCCTCCCCTTCTAGCACTAGTATTGAGACTCAGAACTCCTATGTGGCATTATTTACCAACTGAGGTGATTCTGAAATGGAGATTGTGGATTCTGATTCACAGAAATCTGTGCCCAAAAATGGTGCTTTAACAGCAGAGGAATATAAAGGAAAAAGGAAAAAAAAAAAAAAAAGGAAAAATGAGTAGTATGTCTGGTGTATCTTTTCTACAATGGTAACACTAAATTGGGGGTCACTGAATACTCATAGTATTCTGAATTTGATCAAAAGGCAAGCTTTGTATCAAGTGATACATAAAGAGAATGTTTCTGTATGCTTTTTAGAAGAAACATGGATGTATTCCATAGAACAAATTGCTATGTTTAAAAGAGATTGGCCTTGGGGACCCTTGTATTGGTCCTTTGGAAATTATTGCGTAGATGGAATAGGTATTTTGTTTAATTCCTTTCTTTTTTTACTGGATAGATTGATAGATCTGATTCCAGGAAGGGTTTTTATTTTAGATGGGAAATGGGATAACCTAGAATGTAGATTTATTAATATATATAACCCACAAACAAAAGCAGAAAGAATTAATTGCAGGAAAGCAGTACAACCATATTTAAATACTTCTAAATTAATCTTTTGGTGAGGTGATTTTTAGTTGTAGCTTAGTATCAAAAGAAGAAACCACAAAAAAAAATTGATTGTGGTTCCCATTCACTAGAAACAATAGTTACAACTGCAGGACTTATTAATTGTTTTCAGTATAGGTGTTCTGGGCCTAGTTATACCTACATGAAAGGTAAATTAAAAACCATTATTGATTATCTGTTTATCTCTACAGATGTACCAAATGGAACATTTCAAATAAAACCAGTCAAATTCTCGGATCACTTGCTCTTAACATATTCCTTCAGGGCCTTGTCTACAGTGCCAGAAAAATACTTAGATGGAAATTGAACACTTCAGCCCTTAGTAAAAGTTATGTACAGCTTTCAGTGTCAACTCTTTTAAAAGCCAGACTCAGTAGCTTTTTTATACGATGATTTAGGTGTATGGTGGATGGAAACTAAAACAGATTTAAGCAGATGGTTTAAGGGATATGGTTCATTGCAGAAAAAAAATGATTGATTCTCATATTTAAAGCTCAGAAAGCAATTACAGTATTTAGTTACAAAAGCTAATGCGTCTAAGTCGAATTATTCAGAACAAATAGAGAATATAAAAAAGGAAATGAAACATGTACAATATGATAGAGCGAAAACACTGCAGGCCTTGTTTACAAATTATACTCAAAAAACAAAACTAGGAGACCCATTTGAAATGTGTAGAAATTTCAAAGACGCTACCCAAATGGAGTTTTTAATATCAAAAGGCAAGACAGTGATAAAAGAGAAGGATATAAATTCAATTATAGAAACTCATTATGAATCCCTGTATCCTTCCTCACCTATTCGGCCAGATAAAATTAATTTGTATTTAGTTACAATTCCTTCTCCATCTTTGCCAAATGAAGCTAAATATCTCTTAGACCCCTTAGTAGTGTCAGAAATCTAAAACATCATACAGAATCTGAAAGATGATGTTTCCCCAGGAGTAGATGGACTTCCTAATTCATTGTATAACATTTTTAAAACCAAACTTTCAGCTTGTCTGCATTTAGTTTTTCAATTTATTATGATGGGTAAGGGGGTTCTCTTCATCTTTTATGGGTGGTCTAATTATCCATATTTATAAATCTGGAAATAAAGGGGGATATTAAAAATTGGAGACTTATAACACTTTTGAATTCAGATTATAAAATATTTACGATGTTATTAAATAACAGAATGAAAAAGTATGTAGAAAAAAATCATATCACCTCATCAATATTGTAGTATTTCATGCAGAAGAATACAATCTGCCCTTGTGATTATTAGAGCATCTTTCATTAGAAGGCAAAACAGGATATTTAATATCGGTGGATCTTGAGAAGACTTTTGATAGGGTAGAGCATACCTATTTATTTACGGTCTTACAATTTTTTTTGGTTTCCCACAGGAGATAATCAATATTATTAAAGCATTGTATTCATCAGCTACGGTGTATCCCTTTATTAAAGGAGTTCAAACAAAGGGATTAAATTTAAAAGCAGGTGTCCGTCAAGGATGTCCATTAAGCCCCCTATTGTACATGTTGTCTTTAGAACCATTTATCTGATCTCTGTCAGTGTCACCTAAATGGATTCAAGTATATGCAGATGATGTCTGTGTGTTTTTTATTAAGTATGAATAGCGGCAAAGATTCCTTAGTGAGTTTAACCTTTTTGTAGAAGTATCAAATGCCCAAAACTAACCTGCTTAAGGCAAGAGGTTTGATCATAGAAGCAGGCAGCCATTAGGAGTTTCTATATAATAATATTTTAATATCATCAGAATCTTTAAATATTTTAGGTATTGTGTTTGGACTTCAAAATCTTCCTGAAAGGAACTGGGAGTCAGTTTTGATAAAAGTAGAGCAAAAAAATTCTAGATGGAAAGGTTATAAATCCAAGCATATTCAAATCATGAAACAGTTTATTTTTCCCTGTTTACAATACGGGTAGCAATGCTCTTCCCTCTACCCGTCCAGTATAAGACTAGACTTTATAGTTGTTTCCAGTTACTATGGGGAAATAGATTAAATCCAGTGAAAAGATGTTTCACTTATCTAGATATTGCAAAAGGAGGGTTAGGAATATTTGATCCTATTTCCTTCTTTCACTCCCTGTTTATAACAATATCCGGTAAAAACATAATTTTGAGACCAGGTTGTATTGAAAGTATTTGGATGGAAAGAGTATTAGGTATATATCTTATTCGTTTATTTATTTGCACATCGGTTTACAACCTTTGAGCTAGAGGCTCATTTCCAAAGGTACCTCGTCACATAGAGGACAAATACAAGTACAAGCATTCTCGGTTCCAGGATATAGGTTACATAGTTTACAGGCACATGTGATAATGAGCATGACAAAATACATATACAAGCATTATAGGTTCCAGGGTATGGGTTACGTAGATAGTAAGCACATGTGATAAGGACAGTTATACAGAGAAGCCAGTTAGGTTACAATGGCACATACTAGTACGACAGTAACAGCAGGCAACAGAGTAATAGCAGTTTAATCAGAAGTGGTACATACTTGCATGGAGAAGGGCAAGCAACAGGAATAATAGCAGTACAAACAGAGAAGGTGCAGGATTTTAAGAGATGTGGTAAGGATGCTGGCCAGTGGGCATTGTCAGGGCACCGAGTTTTGTGCCTCAGATTATAGACAGGTGCAACTACATGTGTTGAATAGTTCACTTCTGAGTGCAGATTTGAATTTGGAAATCGTGGGGGCATCTAAGATGGGGAGCGGGAGCGAGTTGTACTAGGATGGGGCTCTATGGCAGAATGACCTCTGTCCATGGAAGGTCCTAGATCTTGGTACCAGAAAAGTGGCCTTGGAGGAGGACCGTGTACAGACCAAGGGTTGGGCTAGGTGGAGAGAGGCTGTCAGCCCGGGCGGGGATAGCCCTAGAAGAGTTTTTATTTGCTATCAGGGATGTTTGATATCGCAGTCGTTCATCTAGGTTCAGCAGTGTTGCTATATCATATAGCTGGCACGAATGTGTGAGCCTAGGAGCCCCTGTGATTAGCCTGCATGCCTTATTTAGGATGAAGTGAATTTTATTGAGGGCAGTTGTGTCGGCAGCACCATAGACCGGTAGTCCATAGTCAACCAGGGATAATATGGAGGATGTTATCGCAAGCCGGAGGGCAGCTGGGGGGAGACAGTTTTTGTAGTGATATAAGATACCTAGCTGCACATCCTCTAGATATTGTTCCTTGGTCACAATTTGGCAAAACCCCTCATAAGGCACTCTTTTTTGATAAATTACCCATTGACACCTCACCTGCCATAAATAAAAATGCAAACATGGCACTAATGCTTGGGTTAATCTAGTTCCTAAATTGAACCCTCACATACACACTCTAGTATATTTTAAACCAGCAGTTCAACAAATGTACAAATGGAAAATTACTAAACAAATGGTGGTTTCTAACATGATAAAATCTGTATATAAAGTGATTATGAGTTTAACCTACCCTACTGAACCGAGTTTTAAAAATTGCCCCACGGTGCATAACACCTATATATTAGCCCAACTGAATAATACCAGAATGCCTGCCTTTATGTGGGAAACACAATGGCTAGTAATGTACAGTAGATTAAATGTTAGAGGTACAGCAAAATATAAAGCGAAAGAAGACTGGAATTGTCCTTACCCTGATTGTTTAAATCAAGAAGAAACTATGGAACATTTCTGTTTTTACTGCTGTTATGTAAAACAATTATGGGTTTATGCAGCAATAAAATTGAAGTTTTCTTGGCTAAAGAATCTGAACTACGACATGTTGGTTATAGGAATCTATCCCCCAAGTCTAGCCCATCTTGATGAAAATACGCTAGCAGCCTTTTTTGAATGTTTGCGTTTTTATTTATGGCAGGTGAGGTGTCAATGGGTAATTTATCAAAAAAGAGTACCTTATAAGGGGTTTTGCCAAATGGTGGCCAAAGAGCTACATCTAAAGGATGTGCAAATGTATAATTCTGGCAAAGTAATGAAATGGTGGAAGGGATTTTTCACATATAATTAAGTTTAAATAAAGAGGTCTATTTATATATATATATATATATATATATATATATATATATATATCATATATATAACATGTATCATCAAGAACTTTGTAAACTCTGTTTCTGATTGTACTGTGATCTTACAATGAATTTGGTCTTGATATGTCATGTTTATGTTTATTTATGTTTATTTATCAATAAAAACTCTGAAAATACTCTGCTGGTAGGGGGACCCTTGTGACTGCAATGGAGGAGCCATTTGCAGTTGGAATGGACATGGAGGAGATTGCGGAGACTGCTGCTGCTGCAGTTTGTCGGGAGATTTTGGAAGATAACCAGGCAGTTCTGTTTGTTCCCATTATTAGTGACCCTGATTTTGGCACAGAAGAAATGGAGACAAGGAGTATATCACCTGTAAGACTTGGTTCTTCAGGACCTTTGCAGGCTGCTTCTGAGTGTTTTTCTTCTGAGATTTGTGGCAAGAGATCTGCTGGGGAATCTTGGCACCTGTGAGAAACTAATGATGCTGCACGGCATCATGAGGGTGTGACTGTTTCACAAGTGGTTTGTGACTGTTTCGGAGTTGTACGCAAACCGGTGGAAGGAGTTCGGGATTGGTCCATGGAGGATTCTCTGAGCAGTGCTGGCTGGTTGCAACTGTCGGATGGCAACTGGGCTCCCAATGATGGCTGGGATGAAGGACAGAATGGTGTTTTGGCACGATCGGACAATTCGGATCCCAGAGAAGGTATTAGTTCCTCTGTAGTCTCTCACAAGGTACTGCCAGTATCAAAAGGTGTATCGCAGCCATTGCCCACTGTGCACCATGACTTTGTTTCACCGTTTAACTTTTTCCCATCTGCAGCACCACTTTGTCGGGACTCTTTGGACAATTCTGTTCAGCATAATGTAGTTACGGGGACTTTGGTTTCTGTTTCTGCTCTGGTACATCCTGCGACACACGATAGTCCTGTCCTGACTGGGGCTTTGGGAGGGTGTCTCCTCTTGGGAGGAAAGATACAGCCGGGAGGGAGCGGCGGGTCTAACGGAAAATTATTGTCTGACAGTACGCTGCCTGAACAAGAACTCCATGATAATCCTAATAATAATGGGGGACCCTCGGAGACCTCTAACAGATGGGGGAAAGGGCCCAAGTTAGCAGATCTGTTTAACAGTAAACTAGAACAGCCCCCCCCCAGACATAATGCGGTATGCCTTCGATATAGAGGTGGGTTACCAGAACACCCCAATAGGTATTATGAAGCGAGACGCCTCCCTAAAAGCTCAATGCAATTTTTTCCCATAGATGTTCATGCCTTGATACACGTACCTGGAGGGGATACTTTTGATATTAGTTTTAGAACTAATGTTGGTCTGAAGAAATTTTGGAGTAAATAGGAACATGTAAAGAAAACACCATTACGGATCCCTTTTATTGCTATCCCTCTAACGAAACCAGCCTTTCAAACTATCACAGTTATGTTTCAAAATGATGGGGTTGATGTTAGCAATATTTATCATTGGTTACAAAATCGGTGTGATGTCCTTGGGCCTCATGAGGCTATTGTGGATGATGAGGGCCTTTGGACAGGGGGTTGGAAGTTCAAGGTCAAATGTTTTCAAGTAAATTCTGAAGTTACTCATCTCCCCAATAGTTTCTTTTTGGGAAAGGACAGGGGAGTTTTGTTTTATGGGGGTTAACCGAGGGCCTGCTATAACTGTGGGGCCCAGACACATTTAAATAGTACATGTGATACGTTGAAATGCTCCCTTTGTGACAGGTATGGACATCCGAGTGTGAACTGTGACAATATTTAAGTGTAACTTGTGTGATGAAAAGGGACATGCATACCATCAGTGTCCCTGGGCAGAAAGGAATAGGGCTCAAGGGTGGGACCAGGAGAATTTGGTACAAATTGTTAAAGACAAGAAGGGTAGGCCAGGGCCCAACACTCCCCATGCTGGTAATACTCCAGGGCGTTGGACTTCTGATACGCAGCAGGAACAAACAGAGACTGAGGAACAGGCTTAGGATCTGATTTGTTCAAATGGGCCAGAGCAAGAGACCATAATTGAGAAAGGGGCTGATCACACATTGAATATTATTCCAGATACCATCCCTGATGACACGCAGGGTTTAGACAACACAAAGCCTGCTCTAGAAAGCCTGAAAGTTATGATGCCCCCCCTTCAGCAGTACAAACCAGGAGGGTGACAAGAACTCACGCAAGACAAAATCAGGGTGTCTCTGCTCTCCTGACCCATAATCCCTTTTTCTGCCTACAGGGAGAAGGGGGGATTCTGAGCATGAATCCGATACTTCTTTGCAATCGGGGTAGCCTCAGAAATTGAGGAAGAGGATAAACGTCCACTAGGTAAGGTTAAGAAAAAAGGAAAGATAAAAAGGGAAAGAAAGAGAGGTTCAGAACGAGGATGGCTAGTTAGCATATGGGATTTTCTTTTATGAGCTGACATTTTTCACGATGGATGGCATCCATTACTATTGCCACCTTTAATGTCTGTAGTCTTAAATGCTACAAAAGGAATTTAATGATCATGTCATATTTCCAAACTTTGAAGGCTGATGTGTTTTTCTTACAAGAAACCCGCACTTCTTCATTGTCTGAGATAGCTCAATTGAAAAGAAGTTGGGTTTGGGGGCCTTCCAATTGGTCATTTCAGGAGGATACATCAGATGGTTTGGGAATCCTTTTTAAAAACCCTAATTTCTCCATCACTAAAGTTATGGACATCTCCCCGGGCCGGGCTAACATGTTTGATTGTAATCATGGGGATCTTGATTTTTGGTTTATTAATATATATATATGCACCTCAGACGAAAGCTCTGAGAATAGATTTGTTTAATTTAGTAAGGCCTTATCTGTATACAAAAACACATTATATGGGGCGGAGATTTTAACTGCAGTCTGGACACCCCCTCTCCAATCAAAAGAAAATTTACTGTGATTCCCATGCCCTCCGTTTCATTGTTAAAGATGCCTTCCTCTCGGATACTTGTCAGACACTCAAAAAGGGTTCTGGGACTACTTATCATAGGAATATATACTCCACTAGAATTGATTATCTGTTTGTTTCAAAGCAGTGTCTTCCGGTGCACATTTTGTTGCAACGTACAGATTTTTCGGACCATTTCCAGTTAATTGGGGGATATAATATGGGTACTGCCCCCTAAACTATTTTCACATAGTAGATGGAAATTAAATGCTGCGGCTTTGACACAGGCTGACGTATTGTGTAGAATGGAAACTCTGTTAGCTGCAAGAGTATCAGTACTGTGTCTGTATGATGATACCTGGCAATGATGGGCTGATACTAAAAGGGCTGTGAAACAGCTTTTTATTTCCTACAGGAGAGGAAAAATCGACCTTGGATTATATTAAATATCTTGGCTATAGGAATCAGTTTTATAAATTGATGTCTATCCTGGATAGGGAAAGAGTTTGGTACACACAACAAATTTTGGAAATTAAAAAATGTGTGGTGCAGTACCAGTATGACCGAGCAAAATTTCTAGATGCTGAGATGAGATATGGTACAAATATTTCTCCTGCATCAGATCCTTTCATGGCCTGCAAACTGAGGTTGGATAGAACTCTGATGGTTGGTCTTTATGATGTGACAGAAACCATTGAAAGGAGGGATGGGAACATATTGAAATGTATTCATAGTCATCTGTTGAAGGAATTCTCTGATGGGAGGCCGGCAGGGGATAGGCTTGACACATTGCTTTCGGCTCCCACTCGTAGCCTTTCAGTCACGGATACTGAAACTTTAATTTCCCCAATTTCTAGGGAGGAAATTCTAACCATCCTTAAAACCTTGAAAACTGAGACATCACCTGGTCTTGATGGTTTAACCTATGATTTTTACAAGACATTTGCATCAGAACTCAGTGTGATTCTGCAGCACGTGCATGATTATATTTTGAACCATGAAGGGGCTTCCCTGCAAGATTTTGGCACTGTAATCATTAGTTACATTTATAAAAAAAGGGGATAAATTGTCCTTAGAAAATTGGAGACCAATCAGTCTTCTAAATTGTGACTACAAGATCCTAGCCAAAATCTTATGTAATAGATTGCAAAAAGTGGCACACAGTTTGATTGATGAGGCTCAGACTTGTTCTGTATCTCACAGGCATATCCAACATAATCTTTTTATTTTGAGACAAATTTTTGGCATGAAAAGAAACCAAAATAACATAGGTTATATTATGGCCTTAGATCAGGCAAAGGCCTTTGATAGAGTAAGACATAATTTCTTATGGTAGGTTTTAGAAATGTATGGGATTCCCCCTACTGTCATATCATGGGTACAAATCTTGTATAAAGAAGAACAGTGCATTCCATCCGTAAACAGCCTGTTGGGGGCCGCAATTCTCTTTAAGAAAGGCATGAGACAAGGGTGCCCATTGAGTCCCCTTTTGTTTCTTTTCGCTCTGGACCTCACTGTCCGGGAGTTGAATTGGACATGCAGATTTTAGGTTTATCCCCAAAATGTGATAGTCAAGCAGTCAAAGTTACAGCCTATGCTGATGATCTTGTGATGCTTGTGCAAAATGAGGGCTCGGGTGTTAAAGTTTTACAAATGTTCACAAAATTCGCACAGCCCTCCAGGGCAACTATAAACAAAGACAAGAATGTAGTCATCCCATTACAACAAGGGGGAGACCTGAACCGTACTTTAGCAGGAATTAGGATTAGCAGAGATCCTCGGAAGATATTAGGAATTTGGTTTGGTATGTCAGATGCGACTTCATTTAATTGGGACAAACAACTGGGTATTTGTGAGGCTAAAGTCCAGATACGGAAAAATTGGAAAATGGGAAAACAGAAGAGGGTCTCGTTTACTAAAAATTTTTTATTGCCAGTTTTAATTTTCTTAAGCATGTTATTTAGTCCCCCAGCCCAAATTGAGGCCTGGCTTTTCAGTAATTTTTTTCAGATGTTATGGGGCAGTAGGCTGAACCTGGTTAAAAGGGACATTACTTACAGACCATTGAATAAGGGTGGTTTAAACATGATTAATCTGATTTTTTTTTTCACACTATGTTTTTAGATGGGATTTCAAAGATTTATAAGTTGACTAGCATCTCAATTGGCCAACAATGGGTTAAGGAGGCTTTACAACCATTTATGGATAAATGGATTTTGTTACCCCCGAAGATTTTGCAACAGTGGGTGCTACTGGAATATGCTGTACATTCCTTAAAAAAATTAAGGCAATAGAAATTGACAAAACATGATTTCCTAATTCTGGAGCGCAAACAGTTGTACCACAGAGTGATAGGGTACAACTGTTCGGAACCATTACTTTTTCCACACTCTACCCCTGGTCTGACACCTCAGGTTCTCAAAATTCTAACAGACAAAAGGATACCAAATTTCATGTGGGATATTACCTGGCTTTGTTGCCATGGAAAGTTGGGGGTTCGGGGTAACTTGAAACATAAAGCAGTACAGGAGAGGTAATGCCCACAGATCTCTTGCCATGTAGTTGAGGAAACTATGAAGCATTTCCTTTTGGAGCGCCCAGAGACACAAACTTTCTGGCAAGAGTTAGGACTTAAATGAAATTGGCCCTTTGTACACAAATTAAGTTATCAAACCTTGGTGTTAGGGAATTTTTCCAGCATATGGAAGATATTTCATGCCAGCACATTGGGACTGACCCCCCCAACCGGCATCAGGGTGTGTGTTGGGGTCGTCGGTCCTAACTCTCACTCCATCACATGTGTAAAGAAGCAGAGGTATAGGAGAATAGGTTGAGAGTTAGAACTGATGACCCCAATGCGCACCGATGCCGTTGGGGGTGGCTGGGGTCCAAAGGGCTTTCAACCCTAACACCAAATTTCGTCACTTTTGTTGCTGTGGAACAACCCTAACTAATGCATTAAATGGAGTTTTTTGCCTCTAATTTCCCTTCTTTTTGAGAATGAGGATGATAAATAGTGAATGGAATGAAAGGGCCCCACGCTCCCACCACATGGTGTCTTGTCACATAGTAACAGGAACAGCAATGCAAACGCAAGATCCAACAGTTACACACATGGTAATGCAAACGTAAATGGTAAAGCAAAAGTTAATTGAAACGCAAGCGCAAAGTGACGCCGAAGCGAACAGTGACACAAACGGACACGCAAGCGCATACGAAAACGCAACTGTTAATGCGCACAGTGACGGCACCGGTATTTTAAATGCAAATGTTAAGTGTTAGAGCAAAAAGAATGGCAAAAGTAACAGAAATGGAAATGGGAACGAAAGCACGTACGGAAACGCAAACCGTAACGCGCACGGTCACGTTACCGGAATAGTAAACAGAAATGTTAACGGTAACAGCAACAATAACACCAAAGGAAACAGAAACGGAAATGCGAACACAAGCGGGCATGGAAATGCAAACTGTAATGCGCACGGGCACGGTACCACAATTGTAAACGCAACTGGTAAAGTTAACATGAAGAATTGTGCGAAAGGAAACAAATGAAAACGGGAATGCAAGCACATGTGGAAACGCAAACATAACACGCACAGTCACATTACCGCAATTGTAAATGTAATTGGTAACAGTAACAGCAACAATAACGCCAAAGGAAACAGAAACGCAAAAGGAAATGCAAGCGCGTATGGAAACGCAAACCGTGACCTGCGCGATCACAGTACGGCAAGTGGAAGCACAAATGATAATATTAACAGCAGAAATAATGGCAAACTAAAGAGGAAAGGAAACACGAATGCAAGTGCGTATGCAAAGATGAACGCAAAGGGTAACGCACACGGTGGCGTACATGGGAACGGTAACGCAAACGTGTAGGGAAACACAAGTGGTAATGGTAACTGTAACAGTAACGGAAGCGCACACCCTGGTTTTGCTCAACAGCTGCATAGAGAAACACAGTGTGTACAAATAATGTATGCATAATAATGGGCCTCAGAGCAGAAAATGAGCTGTTGGAATACTAAATTGCTTATATCTCAGTAACCGTACAACATAGAAAAAAAAATTCACATGATTCATGATTTTCCTGGCTACGTTTTTGCTAGGGCTATGCATTTTCATGACAAAAATTCCATATCTCGCACCATTTTCGAGATACGAGCCTCGAAAGGTGTGACGTACACCACCATGTTAGTCTATGGGAAAAAATGCCAACTTTGGAGTATTGTAATATGGGATCCATGCAATATTTTCTTACCAAACCATGAAAAGGCACATCTGTGAGATGTTGGCTGCTTTCCTTCCAAATTTCAATCCAAAAGCCCAAACCATTTTTCGCAGCGGGGTGGCAAAGAATTCCTGTCATTTTGCCATAGTCTGGAAAAGTACTATCGCAATTCGTGACACTTTTCACAAAAATTTGCAAAAGTGTCACAAGTGCGACACTACTTTGTGACACTACTGTTTTCAGAAATTTTAAAAACGTATTTCTGGGGTGTTAAACCCCAAAATAAAGACATGGCTAGCATCCTCAGGGCCCGACTAGGTGAACACAGAAAGAATTGTGTCCCTAGAGGGTCCCAATTTTAAATGCCACGCATTTTTCTGATCAGTAATCGAAAACAAAATGGCAGATTTGTGACACTACTTGGATCATTTGCAACACTAAAAAGTGCATTTTCGACACTTTCAAACTTTTTGTTAACTTTTCTCATTGACTTATAATGGGAATTTGTTTTTTAAATAACTTTTGAACTGTTCAATATTTTTTCACGAAATCTTCAAAAGGCACATCGGGGACTCCTGCCACATGTTCTCTGAAGTTTTCGGACCAGTCGCGCAAACCGTGCAACCTGTAGGCGAGAGCAAAGAATTCACAAAAAAGCATAATCGCGCTTTCAGTTGTCACTTAATAACTTCGCAGCGGTATATCTGACCGGTACGAAAGTTGGCAGATACCAAGATCTATGATGCTCAGCCTTACCTGCCAAATTTCAGGCAAATCTGTTGAATGATGGCAAAGTTATTAACGTGCAGAATTTCACCCTTTAACCATAAAAGTTCTACTCAACCCTAACTATGGTAGCACTATCGTACTACCATATATATATACATTTATGTACACACACACACACACACACACACACACACACACACACACACACATATATACACACATAGATACACTATAAAAAATGCAGGTTGGGCAACCACATGCCCGATTTAATCAGAACCCGTCTGTGGCAGCATAGGCTAGTTGTGCATGGTTGCCCGACCAGTATTCTCTGTGTGTCCTGATGTTTCAACTGTCTTTCTGGCAACCTAGAAATTGTCTACCAAACACACCTTGTCACTACAGTGGAGGCATTTTAGCATCTGATGTCAGTCTAAATCTCTGGATCCTTTCATCTGCCCAATCCAGAGTGTCTTCAGAAGAATTGCTTGGAATCCGTATTCCAGTTTTTTGTATTGAATGCCAAAAATCTGTACCCAAAAATCTGTCCGGATGCAGAATTGGAATCCAATTCCGAATCTGCATCCCACTATAGTGTGAACAACCAGTGTACTTCATCCACCCTCCACCCTCACCTTCTGTGCTGGCCTGCTGGGCCTGCAGGAGGGTTCTCCTATATTTTCTTTGGTGGTTGTGGTTGCAGATTCCACCCCATCCATTATTTTGGTCCATGCAGGGTTATTGTCTGTGTAATGGGCAGGGGCGACTATCCCAGTAGCCCCAAAGAGTCTGAAACTCACAACCACCCAAGCACAACACCCCCTGGTACTCTGGTTCCCTTCCCAGTCTCCAAGGCATGAATGAGAATAATGCCAAAAAAGTTCCTTCCAGGACCATCTCCAATTTAACTTAAGTCCAGCTCCAGTTTGTTTTGTACAGTCTGTTCAGCTTGAGGACCATCAGCCCCCCCCCCACAACTGGTCCAACACCTTCCCGTGTGTTCCCTCCATCCCATGCTCCATCCTTCTTTGTAGGTAATGGGAACTGCTGCTGATATTGCAAGGCCTCCCTTCCCCTAGTTAACAAATCTTCCCAGAAGCCCCAGTTCTTCTAGAGTGACCTGGGGGTGGTGGCCAACCTTAAAAAAGCCCTGGGGTTCCCCCTCTAGACATTGTCCTACTAATGCATCTGATGGTGGCTAACCCCAGGGCTTTCTTAAGATTGGCCACCACCAGGGCATCTCCAGAAGAACTGGGGCTTCGTCACCCCTAGAATAATCTGGGCTTCTTGAGGGCTATTAACTAGTGGAGGAGATCCTTACACACCAGCAACAGTTACCATTATTCAAGAAGGACAGAGCATGGGAAGAGGGGGTACACAAGAAGGTGACGGACCAGCAGTGTGGGGGGGGGGGGGAGCTGGTGGTCCAGCAGTTGAATGGACTGTATAAAACAAATTGGAGTCAGACTTAAGTTAAATTGGAGCCTGTCCTGGAAGGAACTTTTTAAGTATCGTTCTCCTTCATCACTGGGGGACTGGGAAGGGAAACGGGGAACTGGTGTATGTTGAGGGGGGATTGCACTTGGCTGGCCATGAGTTCAGCACTCTTAGCTACTGAGCTAGTTGCCTGCAGTTGCAAGCATCGCCCATATAGTGCCTAGCCTACATTTCTGGAGGGATACCACTGGACCAATTTTCCATCAGGAGGACAGGATGGAGTACAAATACACAAGTCAGTGATCACGTTTCATTCTGCAGGACCACAGTGACACCTTTTCTGTGGACACCTGATCCTCCAGGACAGCATGATGCCAGACAAGTAAGGGTAAGGGGAGAGCTGCTACAGATTTTTGGCTTGATGGAGTAGGTACTGTATTTTGCAAAATGGAGTCGGATGCAGAACCGGAACTTTCAAATCCATCTTTAATTCTGTTTTGATGCCTGAATTGGAGGTGGAACAGAATCAAAATTTTCCAGATTCCGACTTCTGCACTTTGGAATATTACTGAGAATCTGAGCATCCCTAGTCTTACAGTATCTGCTCTTCCTGCCCCAGTCCAGGCTTCAGTACTCCTCTGTGAAGATGCATATGCTGGGCATCTTTCCCATCATGTTTCTATAGGTGGTTAAACTGTGGCTCAGCTGGAGGATTACTGCATGTGTTTGAG
Organism: Neoceratodus forsteri; assembly: GCA_016271365.2. Taxonomy (NCBI): domain Eukaryota; kingdom Metazoa; phylum Chordata; order Ceratodontiformes; family Ceratodontidae; genus Neoceratodus; species Neoceratodus forsteri. Next base: position 89,621,404 of record JADMNL010000026.1, on the reverse strand, counting down.
GGGTGTCTTGCACACGACTTGTTTGGCCCAAAAGCCAGACTCGAAATGGAACCTGTACCTGGTTCTGATTTTTTAAAGGTTATAGCCTGTAGTTCAAGGGGTGGGGAATAGCTCCTCCCACTTCCCCTACTTAATTCTCAGTGCTTCCACTGCTCAGTTTCGAGCGTTTCAGAAGACTCCAGTGCTTGCTGTGCTGCATGGCTGGTGAGACTTCTTTTCTTTTCCTTTCCTTTCCTGTTCTTTCACCTGTGTTCTCTTCATCTCCTCCCTTTCTGTTCATCCCCCCCTTCCGTGTGTCTGGGTCTCTCTGTTTTCTCCAACTCCCCTGCTTCCCTTGCTGCTCTTTTGTCTCCCTCTGTAGCCCCCCCTCCCACTGTCCCAGCCTGCTTTCTCTTTCCTTCAGTCCATTCCCTGTGCTCCCTCATACCTCTTTTGGTATTTCCTTGCTTCCTGGTTCCTTGTGTTGTTTCTGCCTCACCTGCCACCACTCAGTTGGCTGCCTGCATATTCGGCTATACTGTTTCCTGCTCACTCCACTGCCTGGCTTCCCATTCTCAGCTGCTCCCATCCTCCTCCTCCTTCTGCTTGTTTTTGTGTGGCCGATGTGCTGATTGCCTACTTGCTCCCCTGGTCTGCTCATGGACTTTTGACTGGGCTGGGGAGTGCTCCATCCTTTCCCTGCCCCTCAGTGCCTGCCCCATTGCAGGCTTGGAGCATGCTGGGTTGCCATGTTGGGCTCCCTGTTCTGCATAGCCTCCTGTCTTTCTGGGGCTTTTGCGCCCTCTGCTGAGTGTTCCACCCATTGCTTAGCAGTCCGCCTCCAATGCCATAAGTTAGCCGATTCCTGCTGCCAACTTGCTGCTGCAGTGTTTGCTGTGCTCCCTAACTTGTGTCTCCATTCTTCTGCCACGCAGCTTTGTGAGACCAATGCCACTGTGGGATTCTTCAGTTAGCTCCGCTGTATCTGATGCTGGACCAGACTTGGGGACACATCCTCAACATTGGTGATTTCTGCTCAGGAAGTTGGTTCTATAAGGGGCTTCAGCTCAACATCCATTTTTTATGGTACAGCTAGTCTGTCCCTTTCCTGTTTGACATTATTTTGTGCTTCCCACCCCCTTTGTTTGGTCCCAGACTGATTTTCTGGGCATATGGTATCAAACATTTGCATCACCATCGGGGATGTCCCTGACAATCGGGGACTGTTGAGAGGTATGCCCCCTCCTCCGTGTGTGCAGCTTTGCTCCAGTCACTCTGATGGACCACCTACTGGTGGACCTTTTTCCAAGAGCCTTTTGGGGATTTCCTCTCCATAGGATTCATTGTTCACTCTACGTGATGCAGAAACTCCACCCTGACGTTCCAGGATATTTACTCCCCCTAACCGTTATTTACCAACAACCTCATACCCATTGAATTCTCCTTCTGAGACCCACTCCTGCAGCATCCTTCCTCCAACCGGCCTAGATGGAGGCCGCTATACTTCCAGTCTGATTTCCAATAGTCCAGTTAACCTTTGTGGAGGCCTAACTTGACTCATTCGCTTCTGCTACTTCCTCAGGCAGATCTATGTGGGGGTTCTGCCATCTAGCTCTCCCGCTTGGGGGCCAAGCTCGACTCACTCACACTTTTCCTCTGGCAGACCTACATGGGGGTCCTGCTGGTCCAGCCAGCCTATGCATATCCCCATGGACCCTTAGGACAGCAATACTGTAAATCACAAGATAAAATGCAGGTCTTATTTGATTCCCCTCCTGCCAGGGATCAACATTGTTGGTGGACCTGCATTGTTGTTCAGGACATATTGGCATAATTGCACTTTCGTGGGCCATGCTGTATTCTATGGGGCCACACGGAACAATCATCCTGGTGTTGCAAAACTATTAACGCTTCATTCCAGGACCGAGCATCCTGGTTACAGTCTATACCTTAAACCTACATGGCTGTCTCAGTCGCTACCATCTCAAGTTGTACCTGCCTGCCTTTCATCATTCCTCTACCTGCACCTACACGAATATTACCTTTGCTGTCTGCTTTCTGCCAGTCTAGCTAGCCTGCATGGGGGCCTAGCTCAACTTATTCAATTCAACTCCTTCCTCTGACAGACCCGCCTGGAGGTTCTGCTGGTCCAGCTAGCCTCCATGAAGGCCAAGCTCGACTCATTCGCCTATACTCTTTCCTCGGGCAGATCAACAAGGAGGTCTCACCACTGTAGCTAGCCCATGTGGGGGCCTAGCTCACTACTAGATCACTTTACATGTCATCCTTTAGCGGACCTCCACAGGATCCCGCTGGTGTACCAAACTGAGAACTTCATAAACACGATAAGTTAAGTGCAGCCCACAAAAGGGCATCACTCATTGCTCAAAAGTATTTCCTTCTTACAAATGGCAGAGCTAAAAGCAGACTCCTATTAGGGTCTTGCTCTCCTCTCTTTGGACTATTCATTAATACGATGATGGCAGACCTATGTGGGGGTCCCGCCATTCCAAACTAACATGCCCCATGACAGGGCATTACTCATTGTTCTTATCATCTATAGGCAGACTATGTGGGGGTCTCGCCCTTCTTACCTTGGATCATGCAATACAGCGACCATGGCAGACCCACGTGGGGGTCCTGCCATCCCAAATAAACATGCCCCACAATGGGGCATTACTCAATCTTATCTCCATCTTCAACAAGGCAGATCCATGCAGGGGTCTTGCCTTCCTTAGTCTGACTGCCTGAGACCTACACTAGAGTTCGATCATCCGAATTCTGCATACACAAGACCTAAGTGGGGGTCCCACACTCCGGTTAGCCCATGTACAGGCCTAGCCTGTTACTTCATCAATCTATTCGCTTCCTCTACTGCAATTCAGATTCCTTCCTGTTCCAGTTCCAGCTCAGGTTGCTTACGCAGGACATCTCCATGGAGCGCACTTCAATTCCTTGGATGTCTTGCGATATTTTCTACCTTCCTGTTGAGGTACTTGATCCTACTCTAATGTTTCAAAGGACTCATAACAGACTCGTGCAAGCCTCCCAACTCGCATATACTTCTACAATGCATACTTGATACCTCTATCACTCTCTCTGAGACTGCCTCATCACTGTTTCTCAACCAGCCAATGCTCCCCAGCCATCTCACCATTTATGATATTTTCACCCCTCAAAATCTGCACCTTGGTTGACACTTCACTAGCTGAGTAGATCACGTATGTACATTCTACACCTTGCTCGCTACCACTCACGAGGGTTTCATCAACCAGCTTGTCTACATTGATGGCCTTACTGGCAATTCCATTCAGCTCATCCAGTCATACCACACAGGATTTTTCTGGTTCGGCTTGGCCTTTGTGAGAACCACCAAAAGCTCCAGTTTCATTCCACACTGCTGTAGCATGGCACCTCTGACAATACGAGTCTTTTCCCTGCATTCAGCCACTTCTTCAGATGCTTCTGCTCCTGTACCTGCTGTTTCAGCCTTCAACAAAATCATCTCCAGTGTCTGACTAGCGTCCTAACCTCACCTACATAGAGATCCCGGTTGGTGTCGTTTCAGGGCTCTGGACCCTCTTCTCTAACTTTCATGGAGGCCTTTTCATCAATTATGAGACCAGGAGACAATGATGCTACCATCCCTAGACTTTACTCCCTGGATGCATCTTCGTGTTCAGTTTAATAAGCTCTTCATTCCCATACAGCTATGTTGGACATGGATTAACCATCTTCTCTCATCCAGACATCCATCTGAATTGGACCCCTCTTCTTCTGATGGAACATTCAGCCTCCAGCATGAAATTTCCTGCCCACCATAGGATTTGAACATGTGACTCATTGACCAGCAAGTTTGGACTTACTTCTTGGGCATAACCAGAACCAAAAGCTCACATTTAGGATTATTCTCCTCTTAGCATGCCCAGAGGACGGGCAGGTCTGTAGCCATGGATCCCTAGAGGTTTCCCCCAAAATGGTCTTTCCTCTCCTGCGTGCTACTGGTCACACTCTCCAGAGTTGGAGGAGGTAATCAAAACAGCAGCAATCTTTTGGGCCCTAATTCCTACACCTTCCCAGCATTCCACCAAGGGTGGAAGACAGAGCAAAGCCAAAGTCTAAGTCTATAAACATCAAGCATGCAACATTCAAGCTGCTAAGTATACACAAGCACTGGGCTATGTACCACACATTGAATTGAAAGGCTATAGTCTGTAGTTCAAGGGGTGGGGAATAGCTCCTCCAACATCCCCTTCTTAATCCTTGGCACTTCTGCTGCTCAGTTTTGAGCATTTTGGAAACACCTTTCATCCTCCCCAGCCTCCTCCTCCTCCGGCACTCTTATCTCACCCTCAGTGCTGGACCTTAATTCCTACACCTTCCCAGCATTCCACTGAGGATGTGAGACAGAGAAAAAACAAAGTCTAAGTCTATAAACATCAAGCACATAGCAGTCAAGCTCATAACTATACACTAGCACTGAGCTATGTACCATACACTGAACCTAACCAGGGCTCCATTCAAACATTTTGGGCCCTTACTATAAGTTTCTGTCCTGGAAAACCATGTTTTTGTTGGCCATCACCTTGGTATGCTGGGGGTCTGAGCTAGAGGCTCTGATTGTTGGCCCTCCTCCTGTATCCAATCTTCCATCCGGACTGTGTGGCCCTTAGGACTCATCCTTAATTTCTGTCTAAGGTCTTGCTTGAATTTACATTGAATCAGTCCATAAACTGGCCTGTGTTTCTCCTGAACTCCCATACTGTCTGGGAAAGATGTTTCTGCACTTCATGGAGGTATCCAGAGTTCTTACATTTAGCTGGACTGCACCAGGGATATCCGGCAGTTCCCTCAGCTGTTTGCGTTCTTTGTCCCATGTATACTGGGCTAGTCACTGGTATCTACAGCTGCAGTGTCTCCCCGGTGGCTATCTTTTTGCATTTGATTGTTACTAGAAATCTGACTATGGGCTTCCTGGTGTAGTCAGAGGACATGCCACTAGGGGCATAGTGGCCTCCATGGCTTGTTTCTGGTTTGTCCCAGCATCTAAAATGTGCTTGACTGCTACCAGGAGTAAGAGCAGTTCATTCATTTAATTACAGTCTTAATGTGGTCTCTCATTGGAGAGCTGGGTTTGGTCAGGCTGTGCTGCATGGTCTACTGTCTTAAGGGATGCTCGCCTCCTCTGTTAGTGTGTGTGTGTGTGTGTGTGTGTGTGTGTGTGTGTGTGTGTGTGTGTGCGTGTGTGTATGTTGGGATGGGTACTACTGCTTTTGATTCATCCAGTGTGTCTGGCTTCTTGAAGATGGCCTCAAAGAACCAGGTTCAAGTCCCATTCTGAGTCTGACTTATGGGTTATTTACAGGAGGCTCCTTCAGTGGAAGCCTTTAAAAAGGGCCTAAAAACATTTGTGTTTCAGCAAGCATTTATGAATTAATTGTTGATATATTTTTAGATATATTGAGATAGTGATTTTAATGCTCTCAGTGTTTTAAATGGTCTGATGGTGTATATTAATTGAGATTTGTTGGTCTGTCGTTTAAGATTGTATTTTACAAACTGTATAGCACCCCGAGTCTCAGAAAATGGGCACTTTATAAATAAAGTATCTATCTATGTATCTATCTATCTATCTATTTATAGAAGATAGGTTTGTTACTTAACAGTAAGAGTAGATCTTTGACAGAATCTCCTCCATAGGACCACAGTTTTCCAGTCTCCATCCCTCATGGGACAGTGCATTGCCTTCTTTTCAGTCACTTGTTTGTTTACTGGGCAGACCCTAGGGATTTGCATACACTGCCTCTACTGTATGATTGGCCAGGGATCTACTCCTTGTTTCTTTTGATAGGTAGGTGTTGGAATTCTGTCTGTTGATGGAAGTAACCAAAATGGATGGGGTCGTCCACGTTATAAAGGCAAGATAGAGGCATCTGACATCCGACGTGGTGGTGTACAGTAACATGGGTGGTTCCTTCTCTGAAAAGTCTCTTACTAGGCCCTGATGCTGCAGGATTTTAAATACTCCAATATATGTGCGGCTCTAGACAAGATTTTCTCAAAGATCTACTTTTACTGATAAATAATAAACCCTTTTAGGGCGGCAGTGAGCAGAGCCCTGCAGACCTCTTGTGAGCAAAAGAAGGACTCCACTCCGACAGAACAACATTTAGGAATTCCTGTGAAGTACTTTGCTGTCATGTGCACTATTTTTCTCTATTTTTCTTCTTGTAGAAACATAAAAATTGACAGTAGATGGGGACCAAAGATCCATCTAGTCTGCCCTGAGCCCTACCCCCCTCTTTAGTTTTTTTGTGAGATAATCCCCTTGTGTCTGTCCCAAGCTGCTTTGAACTCACCTACTGTTTTGGAGTCAATGACTTCAGCCAGTAGACCATCCATGGGTCAACCACCCTCTCTGTGTAGAAAAACCTTCACATGATGCACCTGGGATTGGAGGGAGGCACACATGGTACCTCTCCATAACAGTGGGCCCAAGGACGAGCCGGGGAGCTACAGAGCCTTACCACAATTGTAGGAAAACTGATGGAGGCTGTCCTCAAAGAAAGGCTGGTGCATTTTCTTGGGGATAATGTTCTACGGGATGACAGGCAGCACAGGTTTGTCTCTGGCAGATCCTGCCAGACAAACTTAGTTGACTTTTTCGACTGGGTTATGAGGGCACTGGACAGGGGCTGTGTGGTGGATGTACTCGACTTGGATTTCAGCAAGGCCTTCGATTCAGGCCACACTGGACAGTAGAAAGGGAACCTCCCCCATCCAGGGAGCACTAGCGCCACCACCACTACCTCAGAGGTTGCGAAGAAAGCACAGCAGTTGGACCACAGTGGGCTCAGAGAGGGTGAGAAGGGTCGAACAGAGGCACACCCAGTCAATTGTTCCACTCCACAATCCATACACCATTCTGGGGGAGCATAGCTCCCCTACGGATGCACCCGCAGAGAAGACTGATGATATCTGTCACAAGGGAGGCCCACAGAAAGGAGGCAGAGGACACCAAAGGGAAAGGAAGCAGCTCTTGGTGGGGGACTCAATTATTAGGGGTATAGAACTGGGGGAGCTGGGAAAAATGAAGTAAGGTGCCTGCCTGGTGCCATGGCTTGGAGGGACAGGAGCGCATCCTCAGGATCACGAGAACAGCTGCAAGGGATTCCGAGCTGGATGTAATTGTCCACCTAGGGACAAATGACTTGGCTCATCATGAGATTAGAGCAGTGCAGGAGGACATTGCAGAGTTGGGAGGGACCTAAGACAGTAGCACACACAGTATCCTTCTCAGAGGTGCTGCCTGTCAAAAGCATGGGAGGCGAGGGCAATTGGCACTATGCAGTTTAATGAATGGTTGAAAAATGGTGTGGAGCACAGGGTTTGGCTTCATTGGGGACTGGGGTTCCACCTGGAGGACACCAGCCTATACTGGCAGGATGGTCTGCATCTGTCCAGGAAGGGAACAAGTCTTTTGAGCAATCAGTTTAAATGCTTCATTGGTAAGCTTTTAAATCAATGGGGAGGCACTGACAAGCAGCAGGAAAATCCAGCCTCCCTACAAAACAGGGTACTAAATGAGAAAAAGATTGAGGTAGAATGGTCAGTGGGGATGCTGCAACGGAAGGTAAAGCCATCAAAAATGGAGAGCAATGAGTACTAATGCCCGTAGTCTGGGTAACAAGCTTCCTGAATTAGTGGCCTTGATGGAGGAGGAACATCTGGATATCGTGGCAGTCACAGAAACATGGTACACACAAAACCATGACTGGGACATAAACATACCAGGATACACTGTCTACAGGAGGGACAGGGAGGGTAAAGAGGAGGAGGTAGTTCTTTACATAAGGGAAGGAATAAAAGCAACAGAACAAAAGGGTAAACAGGGAGGAGAAGAAGCACTGTGGGTAAATTTGGAGACAGGCAATGGCACCACAATCGCACAGGGGTTGTATACAGACCCCCTTCTCAGGGGGAGGAAATGGACAGGAAATGATAGAAAGTATACTTAGAATGGCAGAAAAAGGGGAGATATTGCTGATGGGTGATCTGAATATGCCAGATGTTAACTGGAGTGCAGTTGCAGCTGCCACTTCGAAGAGTGCAGTTATTCTACATGCCCTACAGGGGGCATGCCTTAGACAACTAGTACTGGAGCCCACTCAAGAGGGAGCAATATTAGACTTGATTCTCTCAAATGGAGATGGAGAGAGGATTACAGATGTAGAAGTGGGTAGCCATCACGGAACTAGCGACCATCGAACAGTATGGTTCACAATAAACACAGCAATAGAGTCAAGCCATACAAAGACAAAGTACTGGACTTTAGGAGGCTGACTTTGCCAAAATAGTGAGTGCCTAAGGAATGCACTAGCAAATAGGCAGGAAGGAGGGTGGAAGAACAATGGGGAATAATAAAAACTGCCATCACAGAGGTAACGAGCCTTTGTGTGAAGCAAATAAACAAAACAAGACAATGTAAGAAACCACTATGGTTCTCAAAGGAAGTGGCAGTGAAGGTTCAAGAGAAAAAGAAAGCATTCAGGAAGTACAAGGAATCTCAGAAGGAGCAGGACAGAGAACTGTATCAGTTAAAGCAAAAGGAGGCTGGGAAGGCAGTCAGAACAGCAAAGGCCCAAACCGAGGAAAAGATAGCCAACTCAGTTAAGAAGGGGGATAAAACCTTTTATAGGTACATCAGGGGCGAAGGAAGACCAAGGGAGGGGATAGTGAGGCTTAATAAAGGGAGGGAGGGAGGGTGGGCAGAGGAGACTGTGAAAAGGCAGAGATACTAAACAAATATTTTTGCTCAGTATTTACAAAGGAAGAGGGTACATAAAACAAACAGTAGTAACATGCTGGATACAGAAGCTGATACGGCCCATTTACAGAAGAAAGGGTTCTGAAGAGACTCTTAAAACGCAAGGTGGACAAAGCAATGGGGCCTGATGGGATTCATCCAGAATTCTAAAGAACTAAGGGTAGAACTAGTGACACCACTGACTACCCTTTTAACAAATCATGGGAGGATGGGTGGTACCCGAGGACTGGAGGAGGGCAGATGTGATTCCCCTTCACAAAAGTGGGAGCAAGGCAGAAGCAGGAAACTATAGACCTGTTGGTTTAACCTCAGTGATAGGGAAAATGATGGAATCACTTCTAAAGGAAAGAATTATCCGTATCTAGAGGCCAGAGGGCTCGGACCCTAGGCAGCATGGATTCACAGTGGGAAGGTCATGCCAGACGAATCTGATAGATTTCTTTGACTGGGTGACCAAAGTAGTAGATCAGGAAGGGGCTGTGGACATGGCCTACCTAGACTTTAGCAAGGCATTTGACACAGTCCCACACAAAGATTAATATACAAGTTAGCCAGCCTGGGAGTGGGTCCCAAGATGACAGCCTGGGTAAAGAATTGGCTGGAGAATAGGACACAGAAGTAATAGTAAATGGAGTCCTCCAGAAGAAAGGAGGGTTACTAGTGGGGTACGCATGGGGTTCAGTATTAGGACCGGTCCTCTTCAATGTCTTTATAAGCAACATTGCAGAAGGACTGGAAGGAAAAGTATGTCTCTTTGCAGATGACATTAAGATCTGCAACAGAGTTGATGCACAGGGTGGGGTGGAAAGGATGAGAAGAGACTTGGCAAGGTTAGAGGAATGGTCAAATGTATGGCAGCTTAGATTCAATGCTAAGAAGTGCAAGGTAATGCAGCTGGGAAACAAAAACCCAGGGGAAGAGTACACAATGAGGGGTGAGATACTAACAACAACAAAAATGGAAAGGGACCTGGGGGTAGTCATATCAGATGACCTAAAGATGGGCAAGCAATGTGAGAGGGCAGCAAGGAGGGCTGGGGAATACTGGGATGCATAGGGAGAGGCATCACCAGTAGAAAACAGGAAGTTATTATCCCTCTGTACAGACAGCTGGTGAGACCCCATCTGGAGTACTGTGTGCAGTTCTGGAGACCCAATCTCCGCAAAGACATAGACAGGATGGAAGCTGTCCAGAGGAGGAGGGCAACTAAAATGGTGCAGGGTCTGCACCGGAAGACATATGAAGAGAGACTTAAGGAGCTTAATATGTATAGCCTCGAGGAAAGGAGGGAGAGGGGGGACATGATAGAAACTTTCAAGTACCTCAAGGGAATCAACAAAGTTCAAGGTAGCATCTTTCAAAAAAGTGTGCGAAGAACAAGAGGGCACAATTTGAAGATAGAGGCGGCTCAGAGGTAATTTAAGAAGTATTTTCACAGAGGGGTTGTGGATGCATGGTACGGCCTTCCGGAGGAGGTTGTGGAGTCAAAATCAGTGGTGGAATTCAAGCATGCATGGGATAGTCATAAGGCAGTTCTGGGGGGTGGGGGTAGGAAGAAGTAGGCTGCTGGTTAACTAGGATCTGCAGCTTATCCAGTAGGTAGGGAAATGAGCAGACTGGGTGGGCCAAGCGGTCCTTATCTGCCATCAAATTCTATGTTTCTATGTTTCTTTGACTTGCAAGTTGAAGAGTCTGGGAGTAGGGAGAAAACTAGTCAGATGGGTTGAAAACTGGCTGTAGGAGAGACAGCGCAGGGTAGTGGTGGGGGGTGAGGCATCAGAGCCCAGGGCAGTGACAAGTGGTGTCCCACAGGGCTCGGTACTGGGACTGGTTCTGTTTAACATTTTTATCGCAGACATAGCAGTAGGGATCAAGAATAAAATCAGTCTCCTTGCAGACAACACCAAGATGTGTGCTGAGGTGGATGGGGATGAGGGAGCAAAGTACTTCAGGAGGATTTGGCAAAACTGGAGGAATGGTCGCACAGCTGGCAGCTTGGGTTCAACTCCAAGAAGTACAAAGTGATGCATTTGAGAACCAGAAACCCAGGATACAGTTACTGGTTGGAAGGTGTCCAATTATTTACATCCAAGGAGGAGAAGGATCTGGGGGTGCTTGTGACCGGGGAAATGAACCACTCGGCACAGTACAGGAAGGCAGCAGCAAAGTCAAACAGGATGCTAGGGTGCATAGCAAGGGGGATTACATCTAGAAGTGGTGAGGTCATATTGCCCCTGTACAGGTCCCTGGTAAGGCCGTACTTGCAGTCCTGCATTCAGTTCTGGCACCCCTACTTAAAAAGGGATAACAGACTGCTGGAGGAAGAACAGTGCAGAGAAACAAAGATGATCATGGGGTTGGGGGATAGACCCTACGAGGAAATACTAATAGAGTTCAATATGTATACCCTGGAGGATAGAAAAGAGAGAGGGAATATGATTGAGACCGTCAAGTACTTGAAGGGGATGAAAACAGTGGGCACCAGGTGTGTGTTCACTCTTAAGAGCAGAAGGGGAGCCAGAGGGCACTCTCTGAAGTTGGAGAGGGGGCAGATTCAGGAGGGAAATGAGGAGACACTATTTCTCCAAATGGGTGGTAGGGTGGAAGTTATATTATTGCAGACAGTGGGGAGCTTCAAGAGGTGGTGGGACAGATTCAAAGGAAGAGTATAAATCGAGAGGGGGCAGGGAGTGGGGAGGAAGGTAATTGAGAGTGGGGGGGCAGCTGCAGTCTAATGGACTGATGTGCTGCACACTTGAGCAGACTAGATAGGCCTGTATCTGCTGGTAATTATGTATGTCAGTATGAATCTTCCTCCCCTCAATTTCATCTCATGTCCTCTTGTCCTACTGGTGCTATTGACCATAAAGAGCTCCTGGGTGGAGATTCTGTTTATACCTTTCAGAAACTTGAATGTCTCAGTCATGTCCCCTCTAATCCTGTGCTGTTCCAGGGAATATATGTTGAGTTCTTGTAACCTCCTTTCGTATGGCAACTTATGGAGACTGTGTATCATTTTTGTTGCCCTCGTCTGTACTGTCTCCAATCTATCTATGTCCTTCCTTAGATAAGGTCTCCAGAACTGGATGCAGTGCTCAAGATGGGGTCTCACCAGGGACATGTACAGAGGCAGGATCACCTCTTTTCTTCTACTTGTGATGCCCCTTCCTATGCATCCCAGCATTCTGCAGGCCTTCTTTGCTGCCTTTTTGCATTGTCCGCCTACCTTCAAATTGTCCGATATGATAACTCCTAGATCTCTCTCCTGATGGGTGGTTGCTAGTTTCTCCCCTCCCAGGTAGTAGTCTGTCTCTGGGTTGCTTCTGCCCAGATGCATAAATTTGCACTTTTTCGCATTGAATTTTAACTGCCACAAGTTGGACCAATGTTCCAGCCAGAGTAGGTCACTTTTCATTTGCTCTACCCTCTGTGCAGTGTCCAACCTGTTGCAGAGCTTTGTGTCATCTGCAAAAGAGGCACACCTTCCCACTCAACTCCTCTGTGATATCTTTGATGAAGATATTAAAGAGTAATGGTCCAAGAGCGGACCCCTGTGGCACCCCACTTACCACCTTCCTATCCCCTGAAGCTGCCCCATTTACTGTCAAGGACTGAGTTCTCTGTTCAAGCCAGCTACTCACTCATGCTACCACTTCCTGCTCCACTCCTGTATGGTTGAGTTTGTTTAGCAGCCTTCTGTGTAGTACAGAGTCGAAGGCCTTGCTAATGTCAAGGTAGATAACATCAACGTCTCCCCCCTGGTCCACAGCCCTAGTAACTGAGTCAAAGAACTCGATCAGGTTTGTCTGGCAGGACCTTCCCATTGTGAAGCCATGCTGCTTGGCGTCCAGTTGTCTAGATTCCTCCAGGAATGCTAGAGTCCTTTGTTTGAGCAGCAACTCCATCATAGACACGATAGCAGTGCATCAGGAGTTCCCCCGGTGCTCCCGGACCCCGAGATCACTTACTTGGGGTCCGGAGATACGAAGGCCATGGTGCAGAAGCCATGAAACTGTTTGTTCAAAGAGCAGCAATGTTCACTCTGGGATGGAATATACACATAATAATGAGCTGCTCGTGTATATTAGTAATCCCTTTTCATGAGCAGTGTAAAGAATAAAAGATAATGTACTTATAAAAGAAAAAAAAAAACACAAGGAAAACATCATGTATATCAGACCTTATTTTTTTTTTAGTCTGTTGCAACAGCTCGTTTTTTGTATACCCCCCCCCCTCTTTTTTCCTTCTGTATCCTTTCCTCTTTCTAATATAGGCTGGCCACCTATATTCTCTCTCTTCCTAATCCCTTTTGTAGTTCATGGTCTTGATATATATGTATGTATTTGTATAGTCTCCAGGTATAATAAGACACCCCCCCAAATGATGCAACTGAGTGTTAGAATTGCACAAAATTGAATTTATCAAAAGATACTGTCAGAGTGTAGACTCTGATATTTATTTGCGATATAGGACACCCCCCCCTCCTCGTTGTTGTGCCTCTGTGGGTTCATTTGCGTAGTTCAAGGAACCCAAAATATCGTTTTAACCTTTGGTTTCTCCCTCAAATGTGCTGAATTGTTGGCCAGAGAAAAACCTCTTAAAAACAACTCTTTTGAAGAACATAAACTGCTAGGCACCTATCTGACAGATGAATTCATTCAGCTATGCGGCTTTTTTACCTCCTCAAATGTATGCACATTCGCAAAGGCATTTAGCCTTATATTTCGGTTCAGAGCATTCTCCTCTGCCCAAAAATAACTGTTTTGTCATGCACATACCTCCCGGATCCGAATTGGGGCATTCCTGTGTTGATTCTAGGCACTTGATAAAACGAGCGTTTTGCTGCTCAATGCTTAAAAATCCAGGATTCTTTCTGCTCCAGCCCTTTCCTCAGGAGCTGACCGGCCTCAATGTGAATACTTTTATATCATTAAAAGGGAGGTGGTGCTTTCAGATGCCAGAACTTTGATGTAAATCCTAAAAAAAGGTATAAAATCTATTGCTAAGATTGTGTATGTGTTGTCCCACTGATTTAAAGGGATATGATCTTTGTGAATAAAATAATCCTTTGGGAAATAGAAATATAAAGTTAAACATAAAGTACAGGGGTGGAGTTAGGTAGTCACCTGACCATTTTGTGGTATATAATCCAGGTACCTGAATCAGTTAGTTAGATAGCCTGGGAGGTACAGACCTAATCTGACCTCGAAGTGTGTTACACTAGCCCATTCTAGTGTTTCAAGAGACTGTTATATTTTCTGAATTTATTTTATTTTATTGGTATTGCGCCTAAAGTCCGGCTGGTCTTAATTTTTTTTTTTGTTAAATAAATTTCCTCTGATGCATCTACAACTACGAGCAAGTGTCCTCTTTTATATCCCATGCCTCACATGTGGTGGCAGTGGTGGGATTTGAACAATACTGCTCTGAGTATTGGAAGAGAGCTCGCATGTTCCAAGAGGAGAGACCCGTTGGAGTGTTGACCCGAACGATGGCAGACAAATTGAGACAACCTTTAATGTCTGGTTTACCAGATGTCCGACGCAAAACCACTAAGTTGGAGGAAGACGGTGCGATTGGTGGGACCTTAAAGGCTCGAGAAGAAGAGGAGGTGGCAGAAGGTCCCCCTAGTGGAGATGCCCAGGATTTGCTACAATGGTTGTGTCTGCAACAAGTAGCCTGGGAGAAGCAAAGAGTGAGAGAGATGCAACGAAATGAGGCCAGATGGGCAGACACTTTGAGAGCTATCCGGGATCTGGGTGTTAGCAGGCCACCTCCATCAAGTGATAACCCTAAGGATATCAAGCTTACAAAATTAAGTGAAACGGATGATATAGAAACTTCTTGACTACATTGAGCGGATTGCCTGAGCTTGTCAGTGGCCCGGAGGACAATGGGTGATACGTCTTGCCCCCTATCTAACAGGAAAGGCTCAGCTGGCCTATGGTCATGTGGACAGCTCCATGAGTGAAGATTATAATACTGTAAAAGAGGCTATTTTAAAATGGTATGACATATGCTTAGAAACATATAGACAGAGGTTCCGAGCCCTAAGGTTCCAGTCCTCAGATACCCCACAGGATGCTTATACAAGGTTAAGGGACCTATGCCACAAATGGTTACAACCCACTAAAAACACCAAAGAACAGATGCTGGAGGCTGTTGTTCTTGAACAGTTTATATGCATATTACCACAAGACACTCAGATGTGGGTTCGGGAACATCGCCTGGAGTCAGCTGAGAAAGCAGTACAATTGGCAGAAGATTATCTAGCTGCAAGGCCAAATAGGCATAAAGGACACTCCGGAAATTGGCACAACTTCCCCTACGGTAAGATCTTCATCTTCTACAATAACTGTACCTAGTGGAACTGCTAAAAACACAAATATTCCTAGACCCCATAGTTCAGAGATTGTGTGCCACTTTTGTCAAGGGAAAGGACATATTGCTAGGTTTTGCCCGAAGAAGAAAACTACCCCTACCCACTTGGTCCTGGCTAACTGGGGTCAGTATGTTACGCCAGTCAAAATCAATGGGAAAACCATGATTGGACTATTAGATTCTGGTAGTCAGCAAACCTTAGTCAAAGCCTCTATGTTACCCAATACCTGTGAATCCCCAGATGAGACACATGTGACTTGTATTCATGGTGATACCCATACATATCCGATGCAGCAAGTCGAGGTTCAAGTACAGTCCAATACCAGAAGTATGAAGGTTGGTGTGGTATCACAGCTACCAGTACCTGTTATAATAGGACATGACCATCCAGACTTTACCCATCTATTAGCAGCTGCTACAAACCTAGGTGCCATAACTACTAGAGCCCAAGGAAAAAGAGATGTTGAACTGCAACGTGTATTTTCATTTGACGATGATTTATTTGAGCCACCTGGTAAGACAAGAAAGTCTAAGAATGAAAAATGTCAAGATAAACAAACATGGCAACAAATCCATCGGAACTCTAAAGACACTGTCAGTTTAGAAAACTTTAAAGTTCAATCAGATTTTGGGTTAGCACAAGTCAATGATGATTCTTTAAAACCTTTCTTTTTACAGGTGGGCAACAAAAATGATAAAGGACATAAATTGGTGTTACATAAGGGACTGTTATATAGGCAATGTGACAATCCAAAGACTGGGGAATGCGTGCTACAGTTGATGGTACCTATTGTTTACAGGGAACAATTGTTATCTCTTGCTCATGATATACCATTTGCTGGTCATCAAGGAAGGGAACGCACACTGCAGAGATTGTTGTATAGGTTTTATTGGCCTGGTATACAGGACCAAGTAATGGAACATTGCAAGTCCTGTGTACAATGCCAGAAAGTAACTAATGGTAATAAGGATAAGGTACCCTACAGCCTTTACCTGTAGTAAACACCCTTTCAGCATATTGCCATGGATATAGTAGGACCCCTACCCAAAAGTACAAAGGGAAATCATTTTATTCTAATCCTATGTGACTACTTTACCAAATACCCTGAAGCTATACTCATGCACACAGTTACTGCTGAAAAAATAGCCGAAGAGCTAGTAAAGGTCTTCTCTAGGATGGGCATCCCCAAAGAAACCCTGACCGATAGAGGCAGTAATTTTTGTTAGCAGATTTTACAGCGTCTCTATCATACTTTAGGCATACATTCCATACATACGTCCCTGTACCATCCTCAAAGTGACGGATTGGTGGAACGATTTAATAAAACATTAAAGCAGATGTTTAAAAAATTTACACAGGACGAAGGCAAGCAATGGGATAGATATTTACCCTATCTTATGTTTGCCTATCGTGAGGTTCCACAGTCATCTACAGGATATTCCCTGTTTGAATTATTGTTTGGTAAAAACCCGAGAGGAATATTAGATGTGGTAAAGGAGAATTGGGAGGGTACAAACCAAATCACTATACCTATACCTTTTCTAGAATATGTTACCACACTGCGACAGAAATTAGCAAAATATTCTAAGAAAGCTCAACTTAGTAATATAGAACATCAGAAAGTCCAAAAACAACATTATGACAAAGGGGTGGGCACTAAATCCTTTCAAACAGGGTATAAAGTTCTTCTTTTATTACCCTGTACGGAAAATAAGCTACTAATGAAATGGCAGGTACCGTACATCATACATAAACGAGTTGGCCCTGTTAACTATGAGATCATATGTCCAGAGAAAAGACAAAAATATAAAATCTATCATGCCAATTTGTTAAAGGCATGGCATGATAGACGTAAGTCAATATTTTTTGTCCACCCTGAACCAGTTACAAGTGAACTAGATGAAGCTTATGAACGTCTGAATACAAAAGATGAAATAGAGGACATACAAATCAATGATAACTTAAGTTTTGAACAATTGAGGGAATTGAAAGATGTTTTAAGTACTTTTAAAAACAGTTTTACAATGATACCTGGGAAGGTTGAGGGAATTGTTCACCGTATAAAACTAAATTCCACTGTACCCATTAGACAAAAGCCCTACCGGCTACCAGAACGTTTAAGAGAAGAGGTGATTGAAGAAATAAAAAAAATGCAACAATTAGGGGTTATTAAACCTTCCACAAGCCCATGGTGTTTTCCAATGGTTGTAGTTAATAAAAAAGACAGTGAAATAAGAGTCTGTATACACTTCCGTAAACTTAACGCAATCTCCCAATTTGATGGGTACCCGATGCCCCGTATTGATGATATTATAGATCGCCTCGGTAACGCACAGTATATAAGTACATTGGATTTATCAAAAGGGTATTGGCAGATTCCCCTAGATCCAGAGTCACAGAGTAAAACCGCCTTTAGTACCCCTTTGGGATTGTTTTAATTCACTAAAATGCCTTTTGGTCTGCATGGTGCCCTGGCAACTTTTCAGAGATGCATGGACCATCTACTACATCCTTATATGAAGTATAGTGCTGCATACCTGGATGATGTCATCATTTTTAGTCCATCCTGGGAAGAACATATGGTACACCTAAAAAATGTGTTAACTACTATAAAGGAGGCAGGCTTAACCATAAATCCTACCAAATGCTCACTGGGTATGCAAGAAACTAAGTACCTGGGGTTTATAATTGGACAGGGCAAAATAAAACCTGCAATTGATAAGGTTGATGCTATAGCGAATAGCACCCAGCCACAAACAAAAAAACAAGTAAGAGTTTTTTTAGGGATGGTTGGTTATTATCGTCGTTTCATGTCCAATTTTGCAGACATTGCTAGTCCATTGACTGAACTTACAAAAAAAGTTAAACCAGACAAAGTCTGTTGGACCAAACAGTATGAAGAGGCCTTCACATTATTGAAAGCTAAATTATGTTCTCACCCTATTTTATGTAGTCCAGACTTTCAAAAACCCTTTTTGGTATAAACAGACGCCTCAAATCAAGGTATTGGGGCTGTTTTGTCCCAAATGGATGGAGAGGAGGAACACCCTATCATATACATTAGTCGGAAACTGCATGAAAGAGAAGCTAAATATTCTACAATAGAGAAGGAGTGTTTAGCCATCCGGTGGGCCATCAGTGCCCTAAAATTTTATTTTTGGGGTAGAGAATTTGTAGTTATTACAGATCATAATCCCCTGTGTTGGCTACATATTATGAAGGACAAAAACCCTTGTATTTTGCGATGGTATTTAACCCTTCAGCCTTACAAATTTACAGTACAACACAAATCAGGCAAAAAACACTTTAACGCTGATTACTTATTGCGTTATGGTGCAGACAACAGTTATAAATTGACATCAGACTCCAGGGTGAAAGTGAAGTAATGATCAAATAACTGTTTACGTTGTTCTTTTTTTTTGTGTGTGTTTTCTTCTTTTCCTTCGTTTCTACATACATAAGGTATGTATAAACCACTTATGGAATTATATACTTAAAAAGGGACCCTGGAGTGAAGTTTTAGGAGTGGGAGGGCTAAAACTCCATCTCCCCTTTTGTATCGTAAGGGAGATCTGATATGTATTCAACATCAGAGCAGCAGGAAACCAATGGTAACTAATTGCTATTGGTTCCCTCTTGAGGTGGGAGGAGTGTAAAGAATAAAAGATAATATACTTATAAAAGAAAAAAAAAAACACAAGGAAAACATCATGTATATCAGACCTTATTTTTTTTTTAGTCTGTTGCAACAGCTCGTTTTTTGTATACCCCCCCTTTTTTCCTTCTGTATCCTTTCCTCTTTCTAATATTGGCTGGCCACCTATATTCTCTCTCTTCCTAATCCCTTTTGTAGTTCATGGTCTTGATATATATGTATGTATTTGTATAGTCTCCAGGTATAATAGGACAACCCCCCCAATGATGCAATTGAGTGTTAGAATTGCACAAAATTGAATTTATCAAAAGATACTGTCAGAGTGTAGACTCTGATATTTATTTGCGATATAGGACACCCCCCCCTTCCTCGTTGTTGTGCCTCCGTGGGTTCATTTGCGTAATTCAAGGAACCCAAAATATCGTTTTAACCTTTGGTTTCTCCCTCAAATGTGCTGAATTGTTGGCCAGAGGAAAACCCTCTTAAAAAAACAACTCTTTTGAAGAACGTACGCTGCTAGGCACCTATGCGAACGGAGTAATTCATTCGCTATGCGGCTTTTTTACCTCCTCGAATGTGCGCACGTTCACAAAGGCATTTAGCCTTATATTTCGGTTCGGAGCGTTCTCCTCTGCCCAAAAACAGCTGTTTTGTCATGCACATACCTCCCGGATCCGAATTGGGGCATTCCTGTGTTGATTCTGGGCACTTGATAAAATGAGCGTTTTGCTGCTCAATGCTTAAAAATCCAGGATTCTTTCTGCTCCAGCCCTTTCCTTAGGAGCTGACCGGCCTCAATGTGAATACTTTTATATCATTAAAAGGGAGGTGGTGCTTTCAGATGCCAGAACTTTGATGTAAATCCTAAAAAAAGGTATAAAATCTATTGCTAAGATTGTGTATGTGTTATCCCACTGATTTAAAGGGATATGATCTTTGTGAATAAAATAATCCTTTGGGAAATAGAAATATAAAGTTAAACATAAAGTACAGGGGTGGAGTTAGGTAGTCACCTGACCATTTTGTGGTATATAATCCAGGTACCTGAATCAGTTAGTTAGATAGCCTGGGAGGTACAGACCTAGTCTGACCTCGAAGTGTGTTACACTAGCCCATTCTAGTGTTTCAAGAGACTGTTGTTATATTTTCTGAATTTATTTTCTTTTCTTGGTATTGTGCCTAAAGTCTGGCTGGTCTTAATTTTTTTGTTTTGTTAAATAAATTTCCTCTGATGCATCTACAACTACGAGCAAGTGTCCTCTTTTATATCCCATGCCTCACAAGCAGCTCATTATTATGTATATATTCAATCCTCAAGCGGTCATTGGCGCTCTTTAATAAATACTGTCACAGCTTCTGCACCACAGCCCTCATGTCTCCATACCCCAGCTAAGTGAACTTAGGGTCAGGGACCACCGGGGGAGCTCCTGATGTGCTGCTACAGCAACGAGAAAACAGATGCACTGCAATGCACATGCGTGGACCACTAGCTCACCCATTTGGTGTGGCTGCAAGTGGTTCCACATCTATGCTCCTCCTCTGCTGCTGCCTATGTCCTATTTTTGTTGCCCCTGAAACTGTTTCGCCCACATGACCCTCCCTCTCCGCACCCACCACCCTACCCCCGACAAACATTACATTGACACTGGTGGTGCCCAATCCCCCAGTGTCAAGACCTGGAATAAAGAAAACCTTCCCTCATAGTTTTTTCTCTCTTTACTAAACGCTGTTCACCCCTGAAACTATTTCGCCCACCTGACCCTCCATGTCAGCACCCACCACCCCACACCTTCCCCAACAAACATAACACTGACACTGAGGGTGCCTAATCACTAGTGTCAAGACTTGACATAGTTTTTTTCTTCTTTCTTCACTAAAGCCTGTAAAAAGAAAACTGTCCATCGATGTCTGTTGCGGCTATTACTGTCCCCCAACCAAACTCTGCCACTCAGCACCCACCACCCCATTCATGCCAAGCCCTTACTTACCCACTGGGGGTCCAGCACCATAATCTTCTGTTGACCACAGACATGTCTACACGGTTCAAAGCCGGACCACAAACTGAGGAAACAGGTATGCGGTTCAATGTATTTCAATGGGGGTTTGAACTGAGTGGCATAACTTAGCTATTTTTGCATATTTTTGCCCCAGATTTTCAACATGCCTTCTTTGGGACTCCACATCACGAACAATTGCACTGACATTAGGCAAATCTGTCCTGAAACATGATTTCACAGTCCCTGTGCGAAATCACCTTTTAGGCAAGATTTGAACATTTTCTCTGCTCTTGTTCATGAGGTGGGGTCATAAGAAGGTTATATTGAACAATTGGTATCAAAATATTTACAAAAAAAAAAAGTAATGAGCCTATGCTGAATTTTGCAAATGCTGGCTTGTAATGCTGGTAATTTGCAATAAATTTTGCAAATGCTGGCTTGTAATGCTGGTAATTTGCAATATTTTCCCCCAAATTTACAGCATAGCCATTTTCTTATTACAGCACCTCATTAATCTGCCAGCTGTCATTTTTGAAATCCTGGCTAAAATGTGTTTTTATATCCCAAAAGGTGATTTCACGGTCACTGCGCAAAATCAACTTCTGGGCAGGAGTTCAAAATTTTCAGTGTCCTTGTTCATGAGGTGGGGTCATAAGAAGGTTATGTTGACAATTTGGCGTAAAAATATTAAAAAAACAACAAAGTAATGAACCTATGTTGCATTTTACGAACACAGGCTCACAACATTGGCAATTTTCAATATATTTACCCCAAATTTTCAACATAGCCATTTCTTTACAGCACCTCATGAATGTAACAGCTGTCATTTATCATGCCTATCTGCAGCCCTCGTGGCTTCTGCCAGAGTTTATTATTAATTGTACATGCTACCAGAAGAAAGAAAACAACATATATTCCACATTTCCGATGATCTTTTAAGTCTCCACCTAAGCCCCGGAGGTTCTGGCATAAGAGTAGGACTCACATAATGGTGTGTCACAGAGGGACCTGGCAATGTGTCTATAGACCCCAACAGATGCACACACACACACACACACACACACACACACACACACACACACTGCGTGTGCAATGCATTTTTTTAATTAAGTTTTATGAGGAAGGGCCTGCAGAACCGAAGAAAGCTCATTTTCAGAGGTGTTCTGGGGAGAGGGGGAACATGGGGAAATATGATACACTGATAGGAAAAAAGAATAGATCAAAACACAAATGAACAAAAACAGTAATAATATTTATTTATTTGTAATTTTTGACCAGGAAAGTCACATTAAGACATGACAGCAAGTTTCTAGGTGCATCCTTGTGGATTGGTTACTGAACCTATTTTATTGGTGGGGGAACGTGGATCACGACACTGGGAAACTCATCTACTCATCTTCAAAAAGTGCCATGGAATCTTTAACTTTCACCTGGACAGTGAGCACAGATGAGTAGATGGGACTAACATCTCATCCGAGGGACAACACCTCAGCAGTGCAGCACCCCCCTCATACACTGTCAGAGATATTGCCCTAAGTACCTGGCATGGGGCTAGAACCCATGATCTTCTCATCTTCTGGCCCCAGAGTTGAGTGTTTTACCTGTTGAGCCACTGACACTGATATTAATACAGTGAAACTGACCAGTATAAAAAATGCTGATTGGGTGAATGTGCAGAAAGTGGCTAGTGGCAATTTATCAGCAAGAAACAAAATTAAAAAATTCCAACGATAAAGACAGCGGCAATAATACAGTGCCAGGTGAACAGTGCAAAATCTGGGCAGTAAATACTGGCAGGGTGAGTGACTAAAGGGGAAGGGAAAGCTTAGGGCCAGGATAGTTAAATGCAATAGCTGACATGGACAGTGAGGGTCAGAAGTAATATGCTCAGGGAGTAAGGAGCAGTCACAGAATGACTTGGAGGGGGGGGGGGCCCAGAGACGGGGAAGTTTATGAGACAAAACAGACTGAGCAGCAGAAGGTTTTGGCCTGGGAATAAAAAAGATTGCGATTCAGCTGAGTAGAGGTAGTAAAAGGAGGGTTGGGGCAGCATGGGGAGAGGCGATGTAGCAAGAGAGGGATCTAAACTAGAACTTTGATATAGGGATGGCACTGTGGCAGCGGCAATGGGGATCGAGCGATGGGACAGAGAGGGATGAGTACAGGGAGTGGTGATGTGTATGTGGTGGGCAGTCACGAGCAAAGGGATGGACAGAGTTGAATCGGGGGCCCAGCATTAGTTGGATGAAGGGGAAGCTGGCCCATCGACGCAACAGTAGCGTTACTGCTCATGATATCGGCAACGTGGGTATGGGACCAAGTCTGAGTCATCAGGAGCCAACCAAGGTAGGAAGATAGAGCATCCCAGAGCATGCTTTCCTCCACCGATGAGGGAGGGCAGCCTGCTGCAGTGAATGACTGCCACATGGGTGACCAAAGGTGGCAGTGCACTCAGGAGTGGCCCAGTGGGCAGGGAGATACTGAAGCATGCTGTACACCACGCTTGCCTGCATGCTTGCATCACATCACAGGCTGGCATCTCAGGGAGGAAGAAATGAAAGGAAATGCTGCAGGCCCAGGACATAGTGATGGAGCGACCACTCCATAGCTCCCACATTGGTGATGTGGCAGCCCGCAACCAAACCAGATCCTGGACAAGCAACAAATTGGGCCCTGACACACCTCCCCATTGTGGGGGGCAAGCCATGGGGGCATACAAGGGAGGTAGCTGGTAAATCCACAGGAAGCTGGGTGACAGGGCTTGGGGGGTCTGGAGGGGGGGTACAGGTTTGAGCACATCCCCATAGTGGGGTTGGGAAAACCACAAAAGTTTCTGAGGTTCTAAAAGGTTCTGATAAGCCATAAAAGGTTTTGGTAGTTACCCAAACTTTATCAGAACTTGCAGAACCTTTCCATTTAAGTACAAAAGTGTTTTACCCATCATTGTTCATCCTTAATCTATGGTCAGGGCAGGAAAGAAATTTTGAAAAACAACTTGGAGTGGTACTATTCTACTTCAAGCCTCCTTTTGAGTCTTTCTACCATCACCACCCTTCTTTCTTGATAAAGATCTTCTGGGGAGTAGTTTGATCACCAAAATCAATGTTTCTAAAGTTATCAGAACCTTATTAGAACCTGAAAAAAGGTTCTGATAAGGTTCTGTTAGAAAAAATGAGAGTTGGGTGGTTCTGAACTGGTCCAAACTGGTTCTCCTGTCTCTACCCCCATAGCCAAAAGGAGTGAGTAGCCATTAGAAACAGAGGCATGGAATTTGTTGGCAGATAAGAACCGCTTGGCCCATCCAGTCTGCCCAATTTTCCTGGCCTATGTTTACACTGCTCATCCTCCACCCCCCGCTTCCCAACTAAGATTCCCTTGTGCTTATACCATGCATTCATGAAGCCCACTACTCTTATCACCACCACTACCTCTGCTGGAAGACCTTTCCAGGCATCTGCCACTCTTTCAGTGAAAAAGTATTTCCTCACATCCCTCCTAAATTTCCCCCTTCCAATTTTATTGCATGTCCCCTTTTTCTCATGCACCTTCTTTAAAACATACTCCCCCTTCCTATACCTTGTTCAACCTTGTGAGGTATTTACAAGTCTCTATCATTTCCATCCTCTGCCTCCTCTCTTCCCAGGTGTACATATTGAAATCCCTCAGTCTCTCCTTGTATTGTTCCTGATGCAGCCCCTGTACCATTTTAATTGCCCTTCTCTGGACTTCCTCCACCCTCTCTATGTCCTTCTTGGGATGTGGTCTCCAGAACTGGACAAAGTACAGTGGCAACACCACCTCCCATCTTCTGCTGGTGATGCCGCTCCCTGTATATCCCAGCATCCCACTGGCCCTACCTACTGCCTTGCCACACTGCCTCACCACCTTGAGTTCGTCAGATAATTACTCTCAGGTCTCTTTCCTGCTTGGTGACCATCAATGCCCCCCCCCCCATATTATACCCTGCCTATGTTTTTTTCTCCCCCATGTGCATGATTTTGCATTTCTTCACATTGAAACCCAGCTGCTACACCCTTGACCACTCCTGGAGTTTTCTCATGTCTCTTCAAATCACCCCACTGCATATTTTGGTGTTATCTGCAAAGAGGCATACCTTCCCCTCCAGCTCTTCTACAAAGTCACTTATAAAGACATTAAAAAGGACTGGACCCACTACCAAGTCCTGCTGTACTCCGCTGGTCACTCTCCCTTCCCCTGAGTGAGTTCCATTTAAGACCACCCTCTGCTGCCTATCTATCAACCAATAACCAGTTTAGCACCTTAGAACCCACCCCTACACTGTTCAGTTTCATTATGAACCTTTTATGTGGTATGGTATTGAAGGCCTTGCTGAAGTCTAAGTAGGCCACATCCACCACCCCACCCTGATCAATTTTTCTGGTCACTCAGTCAAAGAAATCTATCACTTTCATCTGATATGGTCTCCCACCCCATGAATCTGTGCTGCCTCGGGTCTTGTAACCTGCTGGATTCAAAATACTCCAAAATCCTTTCCTTCAAAAGTGATGCCATTAACTTCCCCACCACCGATGTCAGATTTTCTTTTTAAAAGTGAAAAACAGACTGGCCACGACACTGGTGTTTACTTTCCTTCATCAACTCCCACTGCATCTTTCTTGGACTTGGGAACATCCTCATCACAGTCTAGCCACTCGGGATGCAGTGAATGGAAAGGGGACTTTTTATTTACTTTTATTTATGACTTTGTTGACTGGATAGGTGCACCGATCCCAGGGACCGTTTTCATGCATGACACGGGCCACATAAGGTGGCTTTTGCACCATGAGTGACTGCACTGTTTTGGGATGTTCCTAGCATTCAGGAAGTTTGAAATAAGAGCAGATCATGGATTTGAAGCAACACAAGGTTGGATAAATTACACACCATTAGCATGCATTTCAGTTCTACTTAGAAAAGAAGTAGATAAAATAACCAGTAACATCAATGAATTTTAGAGAAGGTAAGCAATCATAAAATGTGGATTTTCAGCTAGAAATAATTTCATGCAAAAAGGACTGAACATATCCCTTTAAAAGTACAAATTCTATTTATTGTCAGTGTAATTAGTGTTAGTGGCTTCATAGGTTGTGCACTAGCCTCCGGGACTAGAAGATCAGAAGGACATGGCTTGATGGCTTGGGTTCTAGTCCCACACCAGGAATATGGGTTAAATGCTGATACTGTACTGTGACATTTGGGGGCTGCACTGTCGAAGTCCCCCCATTCAGGTGAGATGTTAAACCAAGCTTACTTCTGCCTATCACTTGTGGCTGGCAAAGGTACGTATCTTTGCAGATGACACAAAGATCTGCAACAGTGTTGATGCACAAGTTGGGTTGGAAAGGATGAAAAGGGATTTGGCAAGGTTAGAGGAATGGTTAAATGTATGGCAGCTTAGATTCAATGCTAAGAAGTGCAAGGTAATGCACCTGGGAAACAAAAACCCAGGGGAAGAGTACACAATGGGGGGTGAGATACTAACAACAACAAAAATGGAAAGGGACCTGGGGGTAGTCATATCAGATGACCTAAAGGTGGGCAAGCAATGTGAGAGGGCAGCAAGGAGGGCTGGGGGGATACTGGGATGCATAGGGAGAGGCATCACCAGTAGAAAACAGGAAGTTATTATCCCTCTGTACATACAGCTGGTCAGACCCCATCTGGAGTACTGCGTGCAGTTCTGGAGACCCAGTCTTCGCAAAGACATAGACAGGATGGAAGCTGTCCAGAGGAGGGCAACTAAAATGGTGCAGGGTCTGCACCGGAAGACATATGAAGAGAGACTAAAGGAGCTTAATATGTATAGCCTCGAGGAAAGGAGGGAGAGGGGGGACATGATAGAAACATTCAAGTACCTCAAGGGAATCAACAAAGTCCAAGAGGGTAGCATCTTTCAAAAAAAGAGGTGTGCAAGAACAAGGGGCACAATTTGAAGATAGAGGCGGCTCAGAGGTAATTTAAAGGAAGTATTTTTTCACAGAGAGGTTGTGGATGCATGGAGCGGCCTTCAGGAGAGGTAGTGGAGTCAAAAACAGTGGTGGAATTCAAGCATGTATGGGACAGTCATAAGGCAATTCTAGGGGTTGGGGGTAGGAAGAAGTAGGCTGCTGGTTAACTAGGATCTGCAGCTTATCCAGTAGGCAGGGAAATGGGCAGACTGGGTGGGCCAAGCGGTCCTTATCTGCCATCAAATTCTATGTTTCTATGTTTCTATCCTAAGAGGGGCGAATTTTCCTTGGGTGTCTTGGTCAATATTTCCCATGTCAGTAAAACAGATCCATGCAACCCACTCCGCAGGGCACGCCAAGAAACTAGCTGTCACATCTCAGTGCATCTCTCCTGCTCAAGCTTCACAACTTTACAAATAAATGAAAATAAAGCTTATTGTGGTTCGGAGCTGGACTGCTGAAGCACAGTATTAGGGTAGCTGCCAGCCTTATAGTGCGGTAAATTATGAGGCGACTCTATTTTGCGTAAGTCCACTATTTTAGTAGACAAAGCTAACAGAATATCTGAATGATTACCAAGCCTTTCTGTATCTCAGATGCTTCCCTCATACCATTATTGTTAAAGCAGCAATGTTTGTTTGTAGTGCAAAAAATCATATTTTTTAGTGAAAATGTATTTCTGACATCGTTAGATTAATTAGTTTCATTTCCGTTTTCTTGGGTATTTAAAAGAACAGTTTTTAAAATTATTTTTTAATAAATAATGTTTCAGGCTGCCACCGGGAACATGTTTCCTTTGCGGATACTTACTGACAGCACATACTAGATTTATACTGTGGATGAATTATGGTGGGGCTAACTCATGCATCTGATGGTAAACAGAACCCCACCCCACCAAGATGTTTAATGCTTGTCATGGTGGGCACGGCAAAGGAAAGGGAATTTTTAAAAACTTCAAAATCACAGAGCTCAGGCCTGGAATAAAGGAAATTAAAAGAAAAATTGGTATATTGATGTTTTAGCCAGAAATATATTATCACAAAAACTATGTGATGGCTAACAAATACTGCTGCTTTAAATAAACAGAAAAATCCAGTTTGAGCCTCGTTCAGTAGTCCTACACTTATTTCTAAGCACTCCACACCATTGTAAGACATTCTGTGCTACAGAACTCACTTCTAGATTTAATATTTTAATAGTTAGAATCCACAGGGAGCATGGCTGTATAAGCCTAGGGGTTAAGTAATGGTGTTTTAATAAAAGAAAGAACAGAAATAATTTATATTGGATCCACCGCTGGTCTAATCCAGCAGGTAATGAAAAATGCACTTTTGCACAACACTGCCAGATACCAGCAGAGACGTTTTTTGCAGAACCCTTCTGTCCTGCAATCAAAATAAGGAAGAAAAGGACAATATAAATGAAGATCAATACTTTCCATGAATTAAAAAACGCAACCCCCACAACCTTTGTAAACCATTGGCCTGCCAGGCATGATCTAGGTCGATAGCCAGCGGGGACCTTGGGCAGGGCTTTTGAAATAGCCAACACAAGGACCACAGCTGAGATTTGCCAAGAATTTTTTTTTCCTAATGTGTTCCTCTCTGATGAACACATGTGTCTGCTGAGGTGCCTTGCTGAGAGCACTGAATGGTGCCCCGCTGCTGAATTAATAAAGGGCTACAGCTGTGTTACTTAGTCTGATAGACTTAAAGAGGCCCTGTCACATTTTTTCAGCCATTTTGTAGACCTGAAAAATGTTACAGTATGATTAGGAATGTTGAAGAAAGCCCAGCACTTGCATACCCGCCATTGCCCAGATAATATTTTAAAAAGTCAAAACTTTTTGGTTTTTTAATATCCTTACCTACTTTTTATGTTGGCTCGCGCTTGTGCAGCCAACATATTGCAGTAGTAGCAGATTTGGAGGCGCAGTCACTGTTGGGAAAATGCTGGGCACACATCAGAAGGTGCGTCCCTCATTCCCCAATCAGGCAGCAAGAGGCACTGACCTCATGCATGCCTAATGTGGCCATCACAACAAAGAAAAGGTCCGCTGCAATGAAAGCGAGCTGTCATGCAGTGTGATATCTCACATACCAGTGGTGCAGGCAACATAAGCGGCAGTGACTGCCGCCACTGCTACCTGTCAGAATGCTGATGGGGACCACTCCCCATCAGCATAATATCTCCACCTTTTGTTGATTGCTGGGGGGTCCCAATCCCCTCGGCATCATCGTCGTTCCCCACACATTTTTCTTTGCTGTGAAGGTCCACTCCTGTCGGGCATCATGCACCCCCATTTGTTATGTGCTGACGGGGTACCCAATCCCCGTTGGCTAAAGCACCCCCTACCCACAAACACTGAGGTAGCATTAGGGAAATCCCACCTGAAAAATGGAAACCGTTCACGATGTCTTTTTTTTTAATCCTGTAAAACAAAAGCGGTCCTTCGTAATCTCCCTGCCCCCCTCCACAACCCGCTCTCCACCCACTGCGCCTCCTGCCTCCCACACCCACCCCCACCCCATACTTACCTCCAGAGTCTGGCGCAATGATGTTGGGTGGACCGGGAACATGTCTGCACTCTTCAAAGCCGACCACAAACTGAGGAAATGCCGGTAAGCTGTATAAAGGAATAAATCGTTTTTTTTTCAACTTTAATGCATATCTCAGGCATTTTGTGGAATTTTGGCACCAAATTTTTAACATGGGGTTTTTGGGACCCCTCCTCATGAATCCTTTCATTGTTATGGCGTTAATCGGTCCCGAAAGGTGATTTTGCGGTCACTGTGTGAAATACCCTTTTGGGACCAATTAACTCCATGACAGTGCCAGAATTCATGAGGTGGGCTCTCAAAAGCCTATACAAAGTATTAGGAAAATCAAATGACTTGTTTTGACCGTACGATTGTGCAGTTTCCATGCACACCTCATAACTTCACAAATTTGCAATATTTTGATGCCAGATTTTCAACATTGGCATTTTCCACACCTTCTTGTGAACAGTACAGTTGTCATTTTTCACATCCTGGCCGAAATGTGTTTTCACACTCCTGGCGCAGAATAGCGTGGTCACTGTGGGAATTCAATGTTTGGGACAGATTATGAAAATTACAGTGGCACTGTTCATGAGCAGAGGTCCTAAAATGCCTATGTTGAAAATTTGGTGATGATACTCCATAAAATGACTGTGTTACAAACGTGCGTTGCGCAGTTTGCACGCACGCTCGTAAGTTTACGCATTTATAATATTTTCACTCCAGATTTCTAACATTGCCATTGTTCTGCACCTCCTTATGAACAGTACAGCTGTCATTTTTCACCTCCTGGCCGAAATGTGTTTTCGCACTTCCGGCGCAAAATAGTGCAGTCGCTGTAGGAAATCCATGTTCAAGGCATATTATGAAAATGACAGTGACACTGTTCATTAGCAGAGGTCCTAAAATGCCTATGTTAAAAATTTGGTGATGAAAGTCCTTAAAATGAGTGTTGCTTGTAACTTCGTAAATTTGTAACATTCACTCCAGATTTTCACAACTGGCATTTTTGCACACCTCCTTATGAAGAGTACAGCTGTCATTTTACATATCCTGGCCGAAATGTATTTTCACATGTCTGGTGCAGAAGTGCACGATTGCTGTGCGAAATCAGTTTTCGGGACAGTGTGAGGAAATGTCGGTGACACTGTTCATGAGCAGAGGTCCTAAAATGCCCAAGTTGAAGATTTGCTGCCAAAAGTCCATAAAATGACTGCATTTGAAGCATGCATTGCGCAGTTTCCATGCACTCTTGTAACTTCGCAAATTTGCAATATTTTCATGCCAGATTTTCAACACTGGCATTTTTTCACACCTCCTTATCAACAGTACAGCTGACATTTTTCAAATCCTGCCCAAAATGTGTTTCCGCACCTGTGGCCCACAATGACGTGGTCACTGTGGGAAATCAACTTTTGGGACTGATTCACAAAATCACAGTGTCACTGTTCATGAGGGGAGGCCCCAAAATGCCTATGTTAAAAATGTGGCTAACAAGCTCCCACAAATAATTGGGTTACGGCTGTGGGTTGTACAGTTTCTATGCATGCTAATGACTTCACCAATTTTTCATATTTTCACTCCAGATTTTCAACCTGTAAAAAAACAAAAACAAGGCACTGCGCCAGCATGTGGTCTAAAAGCAAAACAAAATGGTTATATTAAATGCACGCTGAAAATAGAAAATAGAGTTAAAAATCTACGTTTCGACCTTAGGTCTTCTTCAGGAAATATCTAAAAGAGAAAAAAAACAAGTTAGTGTAGACTTCCAGATTTTCAACGTTCACATTTTTTACACTTCCTCATGAACAATACAGTTGCCATTCTCCACATCCTGCCCAAAATGTGTTTTCGTCCCTGTGTCGCCAAATGGCATAGCCACTGTGCTAAACCACCTTTCAGCTCACAAACTGATTGTGCCGCTTCTCTTGAGGTGGCCTCACAAACAGCCCATGTTGAAAAGCTGGAGTGAAACTACCACCACACGCCTACGGTGTTAGGGTTTCCAACTGTAGCACCCCACCCAGTACAGACTGACAGGCGCTATGGCTGTGACTTGGGATCATCGGATGTAATGCTCATGCCATTGCACCCCCACCCCACCCTGCAGCCACTGACAGGCATCGTGCTGTGCCTTGCACTGTTCGGCCACAAAATTCACCCCACGCTCCTATACTGCACCGATGTCAGCGTATTTCCATATGGCATGGGGTAAGTATAATGCCCAAAGACCCCAAAGCACACCACAACACTTGTCAGTGTCTACAGGGTAGGGTGCCGTACAATAGCATGAGCATTATAGCTGATGATCGAAAGGCACACCCCAATGCCTGTCGCTCTCTACAGGGTGAGGGTGGGGTTGGCATCACTTTAATACTTCACTGCCATTCCTATTATGCATCTCTACCTTTGGCACTACCAGATCCAATGCCAGTGAGACAACATTCGGCATTGACATATGCTTGTTTCTGTCTAGGTATTTCTTAGCACTACTATGATGAACACTATGGGTGTCAACGTTCAATTCCCCCTCCTGAAATGGGTGTTTGTAGTGCATGTCAGCATGCTCTGCAAACACCCATTTCAGTGGGGATTGGATAGTTGACACCCACAGAGTTCATCACGGTGGAGCCAAAAAAGACCTCAACAGAAAAAAGTAGTTAACAAGCATTTGTCAATGCCTAATGTTTACTTGCTGGCATTGGCAGTGGTAGTGTAGAAGTTACAGAGCTGCGTAATAGGAATGGCAGTGAAGTATTGAACTGAAGCCAACCCCACCACCACCCTGCAGAGAGTGACAGGCATTGGGGTGTGCCTTTGGGTCATCAGGCATAACGGCCGCACATATTTCACTACACACCCCACCCTGCAGACACTGACAAGTGTCACAGTGTTCCTTGGGGTCTTTGGTCTTATGCACACCCCATTCCATTAGGAAATATGGTTAGATGGGTGCGATATAGGAGAATGGGGAACTTTGGGTCAAGAGTCCAAGGAATACCTCAATGCTTCCTCACTGGCTGCAGGGTGTGAATGGTATGAGCATTACAGGCAAGAATCCCAAGTCACACCCTGATGCCTGTCATTCTCTACAGGGTTGGGCGTTACAGTTGGAAACCCTAATACCTCAGGCATTCGTTGGTATTTTCACTCCAAATTTTCAGCACAGTTTTTTTGTGACCCCAGCTCATGAACAGTGGCAATATCAGTTTGTTAGCGGAAAACTGCTTATGCACAGCAACTACGGCATTTAGCACCACAGGTGCAATAACATTCCGAACAGGATGTAAACAAGCATTTGTCAATGCCGAATGTTTGCTTGCTGGCATTGGCAGTGGTAGCGTAGAAGTTACAGAGCTGCGTAATAGGAATGGCAGTGAAGTATTGAACTGAAGCCAACCCCACCACCACCCTGCAGAGAGTGACAGGCATTGGGGCGTGCGTTTGGGTCGTCAGGCATAACGGCCACACCATTTCACCACACCCCACCCTCTGCGGACACTGACAAGTGTCACGTGTGTTCTTAGGGTCTTTGGCCTTATGCGCACCCCATTTCATTCGGAAATATGGTGAGATGGGTGCCATATGGAGAATGGGGTGAAGTTTAGCTAAGAGTCCAAGGCATACCTCGATGCCTCTCACTGACTGCAGGGTGTGGAATGGTATGAGCATCACAGACAAGAATCCCAAGTCACACCCTGATGCCTGTCATTCTCTACAGGGTTGGGCGTTATAGTTGGAAACCCTAATACCTCAGGCATTGTTGGTATTTTCACTCCAAATCTTCAACATGTTTGTTTTGTGACCCCACCCCATGAACAGGGGAATATCACTTTGTTAGCCGAAAGCTGCTTATGCTACAGTGACTACGGCATTTAGCACCACAGGTGCAAAACATTCAACAGGATGTAAAAATGACAGCTGTGCTGTTCATGGGAGGTGTAAAATGGCAATGTTGCAAATCTGTACTAAAAATATTTAAAAAATGGTGAAGTCACGGGTACATAAGAAACTGTGCAACGACACCCGTATATATAATTAGGTTGGGGATTTTTACAGCAGATTGTCAACTCAGGCATTTTGGTGCCTCCGATCATGAACAGTGTCACTGTGTTTTTCTTTATCTGTCCCGAACAATGATTTTCCACAGCGACCACGCATCTCTGCGCTGAAACTGTGAAACACACTTCAGCCATGTTGTGAAAAAAAATGACAGCTGTACTGTTCATAAGGAAGTGTGGAAATGTCACTGGTGAAAATCTGACTGAAAATATTACAAAGTCATGAAGTAACGAGGGTGCGGGAAACCGCGCAATGCTCACCAGTATCACAGTCATTTTATGGACTTTGTCACCAAATTTTCAACATAGCCATTTTAAGACCTCTGCTCATAAACAGTGTAACTGTGATTTTCTTAATCTGTTCTAAAGACATTGTCGCTTCACCAACAGCACCATTGCGCGCCATACGTGCGAAAACACATTTTGGGCAAATATAAGGAAAAATTGCAGCTGTACTGTTCATAAGGAAGTGTAATAAAATGGTAATGTTGAAAATCTGGAGTGAAAATATTGAAAATTCGCGATCTTACAAGCGCGCGTGAACTGTACAACGCACGCTGGTAAAACAGTCATTTTTAGGAATTTTTTCACCAAATTTTCAACATAGCCATTTTAAGACCTCTGCTCATGAACAGTGTCACCTGTAATTTTCTTAATTTATCCCATACATTGATTTCTCAAGATACCAACCGGGCGCCCATTGCGCGCTATATGGGTGGGAAACACATTTTGGGTGAGATTGAAATGACAGCTGTACTACCTATAAGAAGGTGGTAAAATGCAATGTTGAAAATATGGAGGAAAATATTGAAAATTTAGAACTTACGAAAGGCATGAGAACTGTACAACGACATCAGAAAATAGTCATTTTGATTTGATTACTAACATGGGTTGTGACCCCTTCTCAAAGATGTCATTGTCATGAGTTATTCAGGCCCAAAGGGTAATTTCAAGACAGTGACTCGCGCAGTGACTGCGAAATCATCCTTCGGGCTCGAATAACGCCATGAAAGTGACATCAATCATGAGAAGGGGTCCCAAAACCCCATGTTGAAAAAATTTGCAAATATTCCCAAAAATGCCTGAGATATGCAACAGTTGAAACCCCTCATGTAGCCCATTATACAGCTTACCGGCATTTCCTCAGTTCGGGTCGGCTTTGAAGAGTGCAGACGGTTCCCAGTCCATCGAAGATCGCCGCTACCGGAGTCCGGAGGTAAGTATGGGGTGGGAGGTGGGAGGCTGGGTAAAGGTGATGGGTGGGTGCGGGTTGTGGGAGGGGAGCGGGAGATTATTGCGGGACCGTTTTTACAGGGAAAAAAAAACGGACGACAGGGAGGCTTGCCATGCTGGGTGTGGCCCCAGCGCAAGGATTAATAGTGCCAGTCGACGGGGATTGGGCAACTCTGTTGGCCTCCAAGGATACTTTCCACGCTGGGGTGGGCTCCCAGCGCGGCACAAGATAGTTGGGGTGATTCAGCCGACGGGGATTGGGCACCCCGTCGTGGCCTATGATTACTTGCCACGCCAGCGGGCACCCAGCATGGCATTTCAGAAGGGTTTGGGGAGGCGGGGGGAGGCAGCACAGCCAACGGATTGAGCACCCGTCGGCTATACAGCGCGGCGTGTGCGGGCGCCGCCCGCGTGGGCTGCCTGTGGGGTGGGGAAGCTGCGCGAGCAGCCTTATCTTATCGCAGCGTTCACCTGCTGCAGCTCCCCTTTCAACTGTATGCCACTGCATTTGGAGCTTGTCATAGAGAGCTCCAGAATGCATTGGCTTACAGGGGCGCGCTGCCAACACACTGACTGAATTGGAGGAGGGTGACACACCTCCAAATCTCCGATGATGGCACTATGTTTCTTGCACATGCGCGCAAGCAAACATAAAAATGACAGCTGTACTGTTCATGGGGAGGTATAAAAAATGGCAATGTTGCAAATCTGCAGTAAAAATATAAAAAAAAAACTGGTGAAGTCACGAGCGTACATAGAAACTGTGCAACGCACACCCGTAATATAATTAGGTTGGGGATTTTTTACAGCAGATTGTCAACTCAGGCATTTTGGTGCCTCCGATCATGAACAGTGTCACTGTGATTTTCTTTATCTGTCCCGAACAATGATTTCCCACAGTGACCACGCATCTCTGCGCTGAAATTGTGAAAACACACTTCGGCCATGTAGTGAAAAATGACAGCTGTACTGTTCATAAGGAAGTGTGGAAAAATGCCACTGGTGAAAATCTGGACTGAAAATATTACAAAGTCATGAACTTACGAGGGTGCGCGGAAACAGCACAATGCTCACTCGTAACACAGTCATTTTATGGACTTTTATCACCAAATTTTCAACATAGCCATTTTAAGACCTCTGCTCATGAACAGTATAACTGTGATTTTCGTAATCTGTCCCAAACATTGCTTTCACACACCAAACAGCACCATTGTGCGCTACATGTGCGAAAACACATTTTGGGTGACATATGGAAAATGGCAGCTGTACTGTTCAGAAGGAAGTGTAATAAAATGGCAATGTTGAAAATCTGCAGTGAAAATATTAAATTCGCAAATTTACGAGCATGCATAGGAACTGCGCAATGCACGCTCGTAAAACAGTCATTTTTAGGAATTTTTTCACCCAATTTTCAACATAGCCATTTTAAGACCTCTGCTCATGAACAGTGTCACTGTGATTTTCTTTAATGTGTCCCACATTGATTTCGCAGACATCGACTGCGCCCATTGTGCTTACATGGTGGAAACACATTTTGGGCAAGATGTGAAAATGACAGCTGTACTGCTCATAAGGAGATGTGGTAAAATGGCAATGTTGAAAACCTGGAGTGAAATATTGAAAATCCATGAACTTACGAACGTGCGTAGGAACTGCGCAACGCACGCTCGTAAAACAGTCATTTTTAGGAATTTTTTCACCAAATTTTCAGCATAGCCATTTTAAGACCTCTGCTCATGAACAGTGTCACTGTGATTTTCTTAATTTGTCCATACATTGATTTCGCGACACCGACTGCGCCATTGTGCGCCACATGGGCGGAACACGTTTTGGTGAGATGTGAAAATGACAGCCGTGCTACCTAAAGAAGGTGTGGTAAAATGGCAATGTTGAAAATCTGAGTGAAAATATTGAAAATAGGCACTTCACGAGCGTGAGGAACCGTACAACACACGCCAGAAAACAGTCATTTACGCTCATTACGCCGCATGCTAGAACGCTTTTGGGAGAGTAGCACACTTTGGAGGTGTGCCTCTCCCTTGCAATCCAGTGCTCCCTTGAGCAGGCGTGGCGGTCCTGCACCAATGGGTGCGGGAGCTCTGTATGACAGCGGTGTTCTTCTGCTTCAAAGAAAAGCACCGCTGTCATACCGAGCACCACCTCATACCGCCCCCCCTCATGTCACGTGCTCCCCCCGCGTTACGCTGCCCCCCAAAGCTTTGGTGCCACGCTGGGAGCCCACCCCAGCGCGGTAAACGTTGTTTGCCGATTGGGGTGCCTAATCCCCGCCGGCCCACGCTCCCATGTTATCTCTGCCACGCTGGGAGCCCACCCCAGCATAGCGAAACATCCCATTGTAGTCCATTTTTGTTTTCTAAACCTGCAAAGAAAAACGGTCCCACGCTGTCTCTCACTCCCCTCCCACAACCCGCACCCACCCACTCGCGCACTCCAGCCTCTCCACCCTCACCCCATACTTACCTCCGGTGCTCGGCACAACAATCTTCGGTGGACCGGGAACACATCTGCACTCTTCAAAGCCGACTGCAAACTGAGGAAATGCCTGTAAGCTGTATAATGGGCTAGATAGGGGGTTTCAACTTTATTGCATATTCAGGCACTTTTGAATATTTCCATTTTAACATGAGCGTGGACCCTTCTGTGAACGATGTTACTGTCATGGCGTTATTCAGGTCTCGGGTGATTTTGCAGTCACTGCTTGAAATCACCTTTGGGCCTGAATAACGCCATGACAGTGACATCATTCATGAGAAGGGGTCCCAAAAACCCCATGTTGAAAATTTGGTGCAAAAATTCCAAAATGACTGTTTTACGAGTGTGCGTTGCGCAGTTCCTATGCAGGCTCGTAAGTTCGAGAATTTTCAATATTTTCACTCCAGATTTTCAACATTGCCATTTTACCACACCTCCTTATGAGCAGTACAGCTGTCATTTTTCACATCCTGCCCAAAACGTGTTTCCGCCCATGTAGCGCACAATGGCGCAGTCGGTGTGCGAAATCAATGTATGGGACACATTAAGAAAATCACAGTGACACTGTTCATGAGCAGAGGTCTTAAAATGGCTATGTTGAAAATTTGGCGAAAAAATTCCTAAAAATAACTGTTTTACGAGCGTGTGTTGCGCAATTCCTAAGCACGCTCGTAAGGTCGCGAATTTTCAATATTTTCACTCCAGATTTCCAACATTGCCATTTTATCACACCTTCTTATGAGTAGTACAGCAGCCATTTTTCACATCTCACCCAAAATGTGTTTCTGTTCATGTAGCACACAATGGCGCAGTCGGTGTGCGAGATCAATGTACAGGACAAATTAAGAAAATCACAGTGACACTGTTCATGAGCTCAGATGTTAAAATGGCTATGTTGAAAATTTGGTGAAAAAATTCCAAAAAATAACTGTTTTACGAGCGTGCATTGTACAGTTCCTATGCACGCTCGTAAGTTTGCGAATTTTCAATATTTTCACTCCAGATTTCCAACATTGCCATTTTGCCACACCTTCTTATAAACAGTACAGCTGTCATTTTTCACATCTCACCCAAGACGTGTTTCCACCCATGTAGCGCACAATCAATCAATCAATCAAATCTTTATTTATTCAGGCGGACATCATTGAGCAAAGCTCATTTACAAGATGGACCTGATAGGTCAAGGATCAAATTGAAGGTACAATAGCAGACATATACAGAACACTTATATTTAAACAGATACAATAATATAAACATATACACAAATGAAGGATAAGGATGATTCAACCTAACAGGACAAGGTAGGATACAGTAGAAGTACCCTAGAAGAAACCAGAATGTCCAAGATCCAATAGAGGAGCCAAAGCAAGCACGCAATACATGGTAACAGGTGGTTACAGGCTCCAGGGCAAACTAACACAGACAAACAGATGTAATGATTTATGACTGCAAAAATTATGATAAACAGCCTCTGACGAATGACATGGAGGTGCTGGTGGGAGATTCAGAGAGGGGCTAAGGCTACTAGTAGTAGGAGGTATGGAGGATCGGTTGGGGTAGAAGTAAGTGCCAGGAATTGGTATGGATGGCACAGTCAATGTGCGAAATCAATGTACGGTATAACTTAAGAAAATCACAGTGACAGTGTTCATGAGCAAAGGTCTTAAAATGACTATGTTGAAATTTGGTGAAAAATTCCAAAATGACTGTTTTAATGGAAGCGCTTGTACAGTTCCATGACGCTAGAGTTTGCTAATTTTCATATTTTCACTCCAGATTTTCAACATTGCCATTTCACCACACCTTCTTATGAGTAGTACAGCTGTCATTTTCTCATCTCACCCAAAACGTGTTTCTGCCCTTGTAGCACACAATGGCGCAGGTTGGTGTGCGAAATCAACGTGACGGGACAAATTAAGAAAATCACAGTGGCACTGTTCATGAGCAGAGGTCTTAAATGGCTATGTTGAAAATTTGGTGAAAATTCCATTCAGATGTTCTGCAATATTACTAATGAAGACATTGAACAGAACTGGCCCCAGGACCCGATCCCTAGCACCTCACTGGTCGCCCCTCTCCTAGACTGCATACCATTTACCACCACTCTCTGCCTCCTGTCTGTTAGCCAGTTTCTAACCCAGTTTACCACCCTTTCCCCCTGTCCAGCCTACCCAGCTAGTTTATCAGCCTCCTATATGGGATGGTGTCAAAGGCTTTGGTGAAATCAAGGTAAGCGTTGTCCGCTGCCCCACCCTGATTCACTTCCTTTGTCACCCAGTCAAATAAATCAACCAGATTTATCTGACATGATGTCCTCACTGTGAACCTATGTTGTCTATGGTCCTGGGTTCCGATGGCATCTAGATGCCCCACTATCCTTTCTTTAAGCAATGTCTCCATGATCTTCCCCACTACTGAGTTGAGGCTCAATGGCCTATTGTTCCCTGCCTCCTCCCTGCTGCCGGACTTGTGTAGAGGGACCACATGTGCCCTCCTCCAGTTCACTGATGTTGAATGACTCAGTGAACATGGCTGCCAGTAGTACAGCTATCTCCCTTCGCAGTTCTGTTAATATCCTTGGGCGTATGCCATCTGGTTCCATCGCTTTGTCTACCTTCAATTTAGTGAGCTCCTGCAGGACTCTTTTGTCCACCTCTTCACCCCCTTGGCAACTGCTGTACTGCTGTGGCCCTTGCCCCTCCCACTCTTCTGTGAATACTGAACGGAAAGACACAGTGGATGTCTTGGGAGGAAGGCATGAAACTGTCACTTCCAAATACCTAAACAGCACATACAATCAAGCAACATTCGGAATTGACAAATGCTTGTTTACCCATGGGACAACATGTAGTTGCAAATCTGGCCTTTGCATACCATGCATATGCCCATAGTGCATGCGACATATGACCTTCCACACTTCAGGAGGCATGCATGGCCCTGTGCACCTAGGATACATGCTGTATAATGACCCCAGTGCCTTTTTGCATAGGGCCCTATATACTAACTAACAAAGGGTTTTTCAAAACAATTCTGGATACCGGCCCCTTGGTGAGGATTTTACAACTTAAGCCTAGTGTTTCACCTTTCTACAGATTCCTCATAGGTACAGTCAGAGGACAGGGAGGACAGAATAGACTTGTGATCTACCACTTTCCATAAGAACACATCCAACCGGCCATGGTGGGGATACTTGGGGCTTTTCCTGTAGAGCATTCTCATTAGTCAATCATAGATGCAGTCAATAAATAATTCTCTATAGCAAATAAAAGAGGTAGTAAACACCTCATAAAGAATTATAGGCCTATTAGCCTCACTTTGTGTCCAGGCAAAGTGATGGAAAGGGTTTTACAACAAAAAATGATCATTCACCTTCAGGAAATGAATATTATAGACATTTCACAATATGGTTTTATTAAGGAAAGATCGTGTCAACAAAACTTGATACACTTTTTTGAACTGGTTAGTGATACACTAGATCAAGGACTCCCTGTGGATATTATTTTTTTAGATTTTGAGAAGGCCTTCGATTCTGTACCACATGGGATTCTAATTGAAGAATTAATAAGGTATGATCTCTATGGCAATATAATCAAATGGGTAAACTCCTGGCTGAGTAATAGGCAGCAGAGAGTAAGCATAAAGGGTCACTTGTCAGATTGGAGGGAAGTTAGCAGCGGTGTTCCGCAGGGCTCTGTTTTGTGCACCTTGCTTTTTAATATACTAGTTATTAGTATGCAAGCTAATAATGGTATATGGATACATAAATATGCTGATGATTGTAAATTAGGTTGTGTTAATAATTTGGAATCAGCAAAAAATCTACAGACAAACCTAGATAAGCTTGTCGAATGGTCAGTAAGAAATAAAATTGCCTTTAATACAGCAAAGTGCAAGGTAATGCACCTTGGTAGGAACAACAGGCAAGTCATTTATAGTATGAATAACAACATTTTAGATAATATTAAAATTGAAAAAGATCTGGGTATTACCATCACTAATGATTTAAAGTTTACAACCCATATTAATAACATAACCAGGAAATGTCATGGCATATTGTCTTGCATAATTAAAACATATTAAGAGTAGGGAGCCAGTAGTTCTAATCCCTCTATACACAAGTTTGGTTAGGTCCCATATTGATTACTGTGCTTCATTTTGTGCATTTACTTCTCTGTGGTGTAAAACTACTATTGAAAGAGTGCAAAAAAGATTTGCTAAGAAGACTGCTGGCATGAAAAATACAGACTATAGTAATAGGTTACAAAATCTTGGATTATTTTCACTAGAATATAGATCTTTAAGGGGTGACCTATGTCTAGTTTACAGAGCACTGAAAGATCCTGCCCTATGTAAGGCAATTTGTCTTGAAAAACATGATGTTGTTTCAAAACCTAGAGCACATAAATTAAGGTTAAAACTTAATACAAACAAAACATCTAAAAGGAATAGTTATTTTACTCAGCGTGTCCCTGCAATATGGAACTCCTTACCATCAGAGGTAGTTACTTATAATAGCCTGGAAGACTTTAAGAGCAGACTGGATGAATACATGGGAAAAAAGAAATACACCTTTTGTCAATAGGCAAACCAGTTCTGTAAGGGCTTGTCCCTCGAACCCGCACTACACCTATGAACCTGCACATGCACACACAACAGGTATAACAGACATCCAAAATGTGGGAATCCCAATGGAGACCTTGTACAATAATTTATGGAGCAATAAACATATCGAGACATTTTGGTCAGAAATCAAGCAGTTTCTCCTAGAAGTTCCTCTCTTCGTAATAGTCTGAATACACAGATGTTTTCAGCAGGACATTGCCAAGGAATTATGAATCTGAATACGGAAATTAAACACACCTTGGCACTTATTTCTGTTACAGCTAATATCCGATTTTAAAACTTTAGACTGACAAGAGTGAGCTCCAACAGCTAAACAAGTGGAAAGGTGAACTAGTAGAGTCTTTGAAATGAGAGACATTATCATGTGATTTATCTAACAGGATACAAAACTGTAATCCAAAATGGGACTATATATACAACTGGCTAGCTAGTCCTTGATGAGATATGTCCTCTGGTTTTTCTTAGGTGCTTGTTTACACTCTTCCACTTTTTTCTTCTTCCACCTATTCCTTGGGAACTTGTGCATCAGTACTCCATTTCCTCCTTTCTTACTGTCAGCTACCATCTGTTACTTCTCTTCCTCTTCTCTCTGCTTTCCTTCCCTCTCACAGACTCCTAAATGTTCTAAATATTATTATTTTTTTGTTTGTTTTAGGTTTGATCTTACAGTTATTTTCAAAACACTACGTTAAGACAACATTAGGGTCATGGGCAAACCACAAAATATCAGGAAATGCTGAATTAAGGTCAAAACTGTGCACATTCTGTGAAAGCAAGATGAGAAGATTTAATATATCTGATATCTTGATCACTGATACATCAAGCCTATG
This sequence comes from Neoceratodus forsteri, assembly GCA_016271365.2. NCBI lineage: Eukaryota > Metazoa > Chordata > Ceratodontiformes > Ceratodontidae > Neoceratodus > Neoceratodus forsteri. The sequence goes on along the minus strand of JADMNL010000026.1, from coordinate 89,578,815 downwards.
CAGAACCTAACTATCAGCACTGTGAAACCCTACTACCTTGCTTAAACAGACTACATGTGCATTTGTATAAAAGTGAACCACTGGATGGGGACAGGGACGGGGTACCACTGGGTGCCAGGGAGTGCTATTAAATGGAATAGGGTGCAGGAGGGGGTGTCTCTGGGTGCCAGGGAGTGCTGTTTACATGTGATTGGGTAAGGGTGGATGGTACCACTTGATACCAGGGACTGGTATTTGTTTTAAAAGGGATGAGGGAGGGGTGGCATTGCACACCAGTAATAGCTTTTTTCCCCACAGGAAAGAGTGAGTAAAGGGGTGCCAATAACTCAAATCGATTTGGATTTTGTATAATCCAATGTATGATATGACCATGTGTCAGGTTTCAGATCAGAAAGTACAAAAATCTGACTAATCCAGAATCAGAAAAATTATGTTAAAAATGATATGTATATATTTTTTCTGGTTCTATTCAAGCACCCCTAAATAAAATCTAAGGAAATTTTATATTAAGCTACCAATAAACACAGAAGAAAAAGGCTGAGGTAAAAATTACATGGAGCATATATTGGTGTCTCCAACAATTAAGCATGACTATGGCACAGGCAGGGTATAGAGACCTTGTGACCAGGTACTGTGGGTGGAATTTGTGTATGGACTGCCTTAACAGCTATGCATCACTGCTGCTGCACAGCAGATTTTTTTCAGGACCCATGCCTAATCTGGCCCCTGCCTGGGGCCACCACTGAAAGGAACACCTAATATCTTTATGAAATCCCTGGTGTGTTCTAATGCACCAGACTCATCTTCATCAGCAAGTGGTTGACCCACTAGGGAGCCTTATTATAAAAACAAAATACAAACAAAAAAAAAACATCTCATCCTTCAAACTGGACTGCCATGGGGATAATAAAACTGACAGTTCACTACTTGGGAGGTGCGATTGGTTAGGGTGAAAGATCAAACCTAAATGGACTACTACAAGGGGAGGGGGCATGTGAAAACACAGAAAACTAAAGTGGCTGCATGATGCATATTGAAACATACCAGCATCCTCTGCTGGAAGATCCAGGAGTGAAGGGACTACTTTGCATACATAGAAACATAAAAAAGACATTACAAGAGCTACTTCTGAATCTTCATACTGAGCGGCTGATTGCCAGGCTGCACAACCGCCTCACAAGGTTTGATAAAAAAACTGGGGAAAGCTGCATACCCTTTATTCTTTGTAAGCTAATCCAAGCAATACTATATAACTTGGCTAGACTCATTCCTCATGTGGTGCCATTCTGATGCTGGGGGTGGGAGGAGGGTGGATGTCTGGGTGGTGGCAGTGGTGGTGTTCTGTTGTGAATGTTTGTGTTTTGCCATTGAATGTTCAATGTTGTTGTGTATTTAACATGAAAATCAATAAAGCTGATTTAATTTTTTTTAAAGGTGGTAACAATGTCCTCTTATAGTTGGGTGACAATCTCTGAAGAATAACTTCAGGCAATCCTTTAAACTGTCCCTGGGCACCTTGTAGACTAGTATCCTGTCACCCCTCATTCTTTTCCACTCCAACGAGAGAAACCCCCCAGTTATGCAAGCTTACCACTGTTTTTCTAATCTTCTAGCCCTGTTACTAATCTGGTCACCTGTCTTTTCATTCTTTGTCCCCCCTATAGTCTAGCCACACCCCTTCTATACTGCAGTGATCAGAGCTACATGCAATACTCCATGTGGAGCCTCCACAGAGCTCTGTACACTACAGTAACATGATGCAATTCCTTACAAAAATGTTTTCTTATACATCTCAGAATCTGGTTGCACTTCTTCACAGTTGTCTCACACTGGAGGCCTTGTTTAAAGGTATCTGACAGTGGTGCTGTTTTTACAAATACCACTCTTAAATATTTTGTATTCACGTTAGACCAAGGCAGTGTGGTCTAGTGGTTAGATACCCAGCTTCAAAAGTGGAGAATCAAAAGTTGAAACCCACTAGAGCCAAATACTTACAGTGTGATCTTGGGCAAATTATGAGAATACCACAGAAGCCAGGGCACCCACCACATTGAGAAAGGTTCACTACAAGGTATTTGCCAGATAACAAAAAGTCTCTTTATTGGGTACAATTCAACCAAACATGGGTGCTCACAGCAGGCTAGAGCACAAGGTCCCAATGTTTCGCTGCCCCTGGGGCTTTTTCAAGGGATTAGTGCCCCCTACTGTGACAACATATTTATACTGATAAAGTGCCATGTGACCAGTGAAGAAATTTAAAAACCACAGACATAAATCACAGAGAAAACATGCAGGGTGGGATATTCAAAAGGGCTGCGCCATGCGCAAGTCTGAAATTGCGCCATTCTGCGATACTCAGCAGGAGGCAGTTGCGCCACTGAAAACAGGCTGAGCAACAGCACAATGCAAATGAAGGCATGCACAACCGAAGGGGGTGGACCCATGCATAAAGAGCGCACTGCGATATTCAAAGACTTGCGCAATGCCAAACAGCAGATCAGCCGGAAGGTGTGCCACGGCGGAAATGAGCCAAAATAAAAAGGCTCAAGGAAGAGGCGCAAGAATGCTACAGGGAAGCCACATGAGGCAGGGAGAAACAGGGAGACAGTGGCAAACAGTGCAGGCCTGGGAGTGCACCGGAGAGGAGAGGGACAAGGGAGGGTGTGCAGGGCCACAGACTGCAGAGGCCAGTAGGTGTACCCGGTGCAGTGGAGGTAGCAGTCAGGACAGCGGGGGTAACAGATCAACAACAGCCGGGGGGGGACACAAGCCAGGGAGATGGACAGTGCCAGCTTCCACATGGAAGCTGTAATGAGGGGGGTGAGAAGGCATGCTGCAGGGGGACGTGGCCGTGGAAGGACCCGTCGGCGGTATGCCCCCAACAGGCAGTACCGTGCCCGCATAAGCTTTGAACTGTACTCAGACGTAGAGATTGTGGGCCGGTACCACCTGAACAGGGCAATACTGAGGTGGCTCTGTGAGCTGTGCAGTGATGTGATGCAGGCACCCTCACGACAGAGTCACGCTCTGTCAGTGGCGACAAAGGTAACAGCCTGCATGTGCCTGCTCACCACGGGTACCTTCCAGAGGCTGACAGAGGACACCACAGGCATAACACAGTTGGCCACGTCACGCATCCTCACCCAATTCCTCAGCACACTGCTGCCACATGCTGCGGAGTACATCCATTTCCCCAGCACCGTGGCAGAGCGTACAGCAAACATGCAGGAGTTCCACAGGGTAGCACGTATGCCTGGTGTGCTAGAGGCCATAGACTGCACCCATGTGGCTATTCGCACGCCACCTGGCCCCGATGGGGCCGCATACAGGAACAGGAAGGGCTTTTCCAGTGTCAACTGCCAGGTGGTGTGTGGTGCCACTGGGTGCATAATCAATGTCTGTGCCACACACCCTGGCGGAGCACATGGTGCCTTCATATGGTATCAGTCTGCACTGTGCCATCGATTCGAGAGTGGGGACATCCCCACAGGCCATCTAGTGGGTGAGTACGCATGTAGGAATTGCAAAATTGGGACAAGGGTGGGAATGCCACAGGTGCCATGGTAGTGGCACACAGGGATATGGGCAATATGGACCTGAACATGTAACTTATCTCCACACAGGTGACAGTGGATACCCACTCCATCCCTGGCTGCTCACACCATTCCGGTGCCCCATGACCCCATTGCAGCAACGCTATGATGAGGCACATGCTGCCACATGCAACATCATCGAGCGGGTGTTTGGGATGCTTAAGGCACGCTTCCGATGCCTACACACCTCTGGCAGTGCCCTACAGTGCAGCCCATCAAAGGCCTGTGGGATATTCCTGGCCTGTTGTATCCTGCACAACATGACCAAAGGCTGTGGGATAGCCATACAGGTTGAGGAGGGGGACAGCGATGGGGATGCCAGCAGCGCCGGTGATGATGGTGATGAGCAGCCCCCTCCTTGGATGGCAGGACCCCCGACTGATCCGGCAGGCCCAGCTGCACCGGGACACCATCACGAAGGAGCATTATGCATGACACAGGTAAGTCAAGGGGCCATGTGCAACCAACACTGTCCAGTCGCAACCCACAGGCACACAGGGTAACACACCTGGGGTGCATGACAGCAAGGGGAGTTGAAGGGTCCAGGCACATGAACACACCATCAGGGAGGGGTGAACAGTCATATGGACACACACACACACACCAGGCACAAAGCGTACATGGGCAGGTGCACAGCAGAGCAGGAACAGACATGGCAAACACCCAGATCCACAGACCACACCCACCACCTGTACTGTCCATGTACGTGTGTCAGATGCTGGGCACCCTTGCACCTTGGTGTACAGTACAATGCAGGCATCATCATGCACAGACACCTGTGGACAGCAGTCGGGTGGGTGTGCAGGTGGTCTGCATGTCTGCGTGTTGGACAGGGCACCCACCAGTGCACTGCCCACCATGACACACACATTGCACACAGGGCAGCACCAGACAGGGCCCGCACTGGGAGACAGATCAGTCATGTTGCACTGTTCCACAGCCACTGCGGATGCGTGGGTGGCCCCGCCGTGTCCCAGCAGCACTGGCAGGCTGATCATGGGCCACATGGGGTGGCACCGATGGACCACCAGGGGTCCTACTGCGCGATCACGACCTTGTCCGCAGAGGAGTGTGCAGCATGCCGAACATACCTGCACCAGGTGTGCTCAGGATGCCCACAGCAGAACCCGGCGTCGACAGTCTGGGTGTCGCACGACGCTGGGAATGGGGAGTAGAGAGCGTACTGTGTGGGGTGTGCGGTACAGGTGCACCTGACTGTGTGCCCAATGCAGCCACGACAGAGACCACTGCCTGGGTCAGCCTGTCAATGGTGGCGGTCACATCCATCCACAGTCTGACCATCTCTGCAAGGATCAATGCATTGTCCCTGCTGTTCCACTCCACAGCCATGCACAGCGCCTCCACGCACGTTGCAACCCGCATCTGCTGCTCTACTGATGCCCGCAGCAGGTGGGTGTGCTCGTCCAATGGGTCCTGTGCCACATCGGCATTCTGTCCCCCAGGGTATGGAAGGGCCTGATGCTCAACACCCCTTGAGGGTGGGCACTGTTCACCAGGACCAGGTGTGGGCAAGTCAACAGGCAGTGTGCATGTGCCACCGCTGGACCCTGTACCCCCAGATCTGGTGGGTGACTGCTGCTGCTGCCCCTCCAACTGCTGTGCCCCAGGGACCACTCGTTCCACTGCTGTGGCCGCAACAGTGCCAGAGACCTGCACAGCCACCAGTGCTGCCCCACTGGTGCAGACAGGCACAGCCTGGGACTGTGCTGATGTGCTTGCACACACGTTGGAACCAGCTAGGTCCAGGGGCACGTGCTGGCCTGCTGTGTGTCCGTCATGGGACACACACGTGTCACTGCCCATTGCAGTCCTTGCATCATCAATGGTGCAGGTAACGTGCTGCAGCCACAGACACAGCGTGCTTGCATGCTTGCATGCCAGACTGCTGAGACACAAGCTGTGCATCCCCCCACACCTGACTCACCGACAACAGAGGTGGAAGCCAGGCGTGCATGCTGGTGCAGTGCATGCCAGCTGGCGACAGAGGTGGATGGACCCTCCTCCACCTCTGGCAGGTCTTCCTCACTCCATGGTCCCACCACCACCGTCCCCTGCAGACGAACGGGATCTGTAACAGAAAATGAGGACATGTTAATGCATGTGATCAACCTTCCCCCCCAACACCACCACCATGTCATACCATGCAGTGATGGGCTTCCACCTGTCTGGAATCCACCTCCTGGTATGCCCTCTACAGCACTCCGCTGCATTGATGCAGCCAGTCGGTCCTCAGCCGGGGTCAGCTCCGCCACCGCTGGCTTGCTCCCGCCTGTGCCAGCACGTGCCGCCCTGAGGGCTGCCACCTTCTCCTTCACCCTTCTGCGGTCTGTCCCCATCTTCTTTTTGCATTCCTGCACGGAGCGCTGGTGGCTTCCATGCAGGTTCACTGCCTGAGCTACCCCCTCCCATGCAGCTGCATGGGCCTGAGGGGTGTCCCGTCCACTCAGTAGTGGCTCCTCTTCCAGGTAGGCCTGGAAGAGGGCCTCTGTCTCCGCCGTGGTGAAGTTGGGCCTCCTCCTTCGCCCACCATCCTCACCCTTACCTTGGCTCTACTCGGTCATGTCGGTCTGTATGGGTGGAAGTGGACACCTGTCACTGTGCAGTCTACAGTGTTATCCCATGACCATTGGCCAGAACATCACACAGCATGCAACTCACCTCTCACCTGCAGTAACCCGAATCTGGCCAAGCGCGGCCCAGTGTCACGTATTTATAGCGCAATGCGTGCAAATTATGAGGGGCACAACTTTAATGACATGCTAATCACGCTACTGCGCCTTTGAATGGCTGATCAGATGATTTGCATGTGTCGGCTGAATATTGCGCCGTTGCGCTTTGCGCAATACGGTTGAGCCAGCTGAGCCAATGGCGCATTTCTGTGACTGTGTGGTACACTGCATTGTGCATGCCCAGGTAGCTTATGCAGGCATCTGCTGTGCTGATGACGTGCTGTGCACGATCAGCAATTCAGGACACGGCCAGTCGGCCACCATTGTGCCAGTGGCGCTACAGCGCTGGTCACCATATGGCGCTGTGGCAGTACTGCGCAATAGTTCACTGTGGCACTGGCACGCAGGTGACTGATCACGCAGGACGTGTGGACATCTGATGGCGCTGTCCGTGGCCTTGCACCACTGACCCATGACCTTGTGGCCGACCTTTGCCCCCTGGCGCTGTACGTCTGGCATGTGTACAGCTCTATCGCGCTGTTCGGTGACAGTGCGATGTGGACTGATGGCGCTGTCCAAACAGCGCGATAGGCAGTGATGGAGTTGTATTGTGCAACATTTCCATGTGGGGTTGCCGCGCTGTGGAGCGCCATATTGCCACTGTACATTTTGAAAATGGCACGCAGGAGAGCACCACAATGGGGGGCCTTGGAATTGGCAAACCTGGTGGCTGTGGTGGAGCTTCACCATGGCTCACTGTTTGAGGGAGTGCCCCTGCAGGTGCCACACACCCATGTGTGGCAGCAGGTCGCCACTGCCCTGGAGCAGGCCACTGGGCGGAGGAGGACCCCTGAGCAAAATGACCGTGTGGTTCTTCCACAAGCAGGGGTTCCCCTTATTTTGAATGAAGTTTTAAGAACTTGGATCAAGAGGAAAGCATGCCTGCTGCACCTATTATGTGCAAACTGCAGTGCTCATTGTCTGGTAGGCCCACATGGCTCCTTCCCCTTTCCATGGTCAAGAAAGTCGCAACACAGTTCTTGGAGGAAAATGGCTGCAGCCATTTTATTATTTACAATTCTAGATATTAATCTTTATTAAGTCATAAATTACTTTAGAATTTCTACTTAGATTAATACCTAATCAATTACTATTAAGCAGTGGGCACTGCAGGAAGGAGGTGCATATCCCAGACCTCCACACCCCACACAGGTTGGGAGACCCCTTTGGGTGTGGTCCGAGGCATACCTCTGAAGTAGCAAGACAGGTCATATGGCTAAGGTTCTGATGGCTGCCCCAGTCTGGCACCACCGACCACACAGTCTAGACTGCTGAGGCTGGACCTAGACCCTACATGCGGGTACAGGTCTTGTGGGTCCCCCATCCTCATGCTGACCAGGGGTCATGACACCTTTGGGGGAAATGGCATTGTCCCCTATTTCCACTACTTCACTTGTGCACTCCTCTCACGCTGCTATAGGACGGACCCTGTTTGACACCCCCCAAGCCCTCTTCTCAACCTTTCCTCCCATATCCTTTTACCTTGTCCTTTTACCCTTAAAACTTGCCTTACAGCTAACACCCTGGGCCCTCCACCAGACACTGGACAGGATGGTTCCCAACTCTCTAGACCCACTCTGCCTGCAGCTTGCCACCAGTGACCCCACCTTGACAGCCAATTCGCTGCTCTGGGCGTGACCGTTGAGAACCTCTCCTGAAGAGGAAACACCAAGTTTGAACGCTGTCCTGCGCGGGACACTGTATCCAGATGTTGTGCTGTTTTGGTAGTATCCTAGGGGCCCACTCCTCAACCCAGTTGGCTGCCCCTGCTACTGCTCAGTGAATCTGCACTTCCCATATTCTCTATTTTCAGTACCTTCTTGGAACCTGTAAGGGACACACAGTCAATGCCAATGCCGATGTTGCAGATACCACTTCCTGCCTCAACTAAGGCACCCTATCCCCTTGTTGGGATACCGCCTGCCTGTTGGGGTGCCACAAAGCCCCCCCAACCTGTTCAACATGCACCTCTGGTGTCCTTAGGCTAGATGCCCTCCTGGAACCTTCTGCTGCATCCGCTGACCCACCCTGCACCCTTTCATACCCATGAAGAATGCTCGTGAATATCTGTGGTGCACATCTGGACCTTGCTGTAATTGAGCCGTGACTCCTTTCACGTGTAATCGTAATTCATTACCCTCACTCCTATGTGTCTGGCTCAACCAGGCATGCCTAGGAGGCCTTGAAGCCTTCTTCCCCCACAGCTCTACGACTGGTTGGGGAGGGAAATCCCCTTTCTGTGTATCCCGAAGGCATGAACTGCCCCTTCCAGCTGACCCATCCCAGTATTCCCATGAATAATTTGGCTAGTCCTAAGGGCATGAAATGCCTGCAGTGGCTGCCACGACCCCTCCTTCTGAATTCGGTTGGCTCCTGCTAACCTGCTCCATAATATGCACCTACCAGCTGCAGTGGAGGATCCTGGATATACCAAGGGGGTTGCTGTGGTGGTGTGCCTACTTGATATGCAACTTTTATAATGTTTTAATCCTTTTCACCTTCCTTTACATTGCATTTCTGACTGAGAACATAGTTTATCGATTTGAATGCATATTGTCTTACAGTACTTCCCCAACAAAGAGAAATGCATCAGCAGCAGCGAGCAAGAAGTTACAATGGTGAGTGCATCTGCACCCTCTTAAACCCCCTATGTCCACTACTGGCTGCCTGCTTGATGCCTATGCTATGCCTGAGGTGGGCCACTCAGCACCCATCTTGGCATGCTCCAGAAGTTGGGGCACATTGGTCAGCAGCTGCCCGAACCCTACATTCCAGGCCCCGTGAAGTTCCTGGCAACTGGCTACCCCATTCCAAATCTGTCTGCTGTCCATAATACATTTTGCGATGCCTGATGGCCGGCCCCCCAGCCCCATTCTCTGTAGGATCCCATGCCCAAGGCCTACCTGGCTGTCCCCTGGGCCTCGTCCTGGAGCCACTCCAACCCAGCCCTTGACATGAAGCCCCTTATCGCCCGCTCCTAAGCCAGGTCTCTTACCTGGATTACCCCAAAAACCAGCATGCTTGTCCAAATATGCTAGTATGATTTTGTCCCTTATCCCGGTCTGTGAGGATGTTGCTGCCCATGCGGTGCACCCTAACCCCTTTTTCAGCTGCCCCATTGCAGCTCCAGTGGTTACCAGAGAGGTCTTCCTGTGGAAAAATCCTCCACCGTTGCAAGATTTAAGCCCCTCTCCTACTAGGTAAGTGATAACCCACCACCAATGTGCTACTAGACCACCTAGCACATGTGCTCACCCCCCCACAGCCAACCGAGGGACTCCTAACAGTTGAATCCCAGCCTGCTGGGGCCCCCAGCCTTCCTGAGCTTGTTTCCCAGCTTCAACTACCTTGTACATTCCGTTACCTACCACGGGGGGGGGGGGGAGAATTGTTATCTGAGTCCCCTGATGCTTTCTTGCAAAGGACTGCCTAGGTGAGACAGCCAATGACTTACCTGTGGAAGAGGGTGCCCTGAGCCGATAAGTTGTCTTTGCACCCTGGGTCATGATCAGTGTTACAGCTGGGAGCATATGTTTCTAATTGCTTACTGGGGTAGTATTTTTTTGACAATGTAACTATTACTCACATTAACCATTGTGGGGACCTGATAAAGGAAGCAGCATCCCCTCTGACCTGATCCTTGCCAGCCCGCCCTGATGCGGGCAGCTGTATCCTGCTTGACCAGACACACCACCCATGTCCTGACACTGCAGCCCTAATCCCCGGTGTGATGAAAACAGTCTGCTGCATTGATCAGGGGTACTTATCGTCTTGCCTCGTACATGCTTCACCGCAAGTCTAACCTATATTGTGCTCATGGACTGATCACAGGACCTATGAGAACTGCAGAATGTATGCCTCTGGCAGTTTGTAAAGGACATAATTATCAACAGGCACTTGTTAGTGTTCTGGAAGTCAAGTTAGTACTCCACAGCTTGCAACAGCCCTGTAAACTGCCCGCTGTAGTGTTCCACCACAACCGTCTATTGTACAGTCTGAGTACATAATAGCATGACATCTGCAAGTGCCAGTATGTTGACCCACTCAGCCCTACAATGGTCCGTGGTCCTTCGCAAACCACGAGTTCTGTTCCGGTGGAACGGCTCTATGGTGGCTTGCGAGTGGGTAGGACCCTAACTGGAATTACCAAGAGAAGGAATGCCTATGACATGGGAAGAGTGAGCTAAGCAAGTACAGAACACTGCAAACCTGCGACTGATTAGTTTCTTTACCCACAGCTGTGGTGTAGCATCCAATTTGTGAGGTACGCCCTACTCCAAATACTAGCATTACAAACCTGGGAGGGAATAGACTGCCAAAACCTTTTCCCCAGTACCTTCCAAGTGAAATGCTGCAGCTCTCATCACTGCTCATCATAGTAATGGGATTGGGGCACTTTTAAAGACCTGGACCTGAACGCCATCCCAGTTTCCAAGGAACTTGTTAAGGGTACTGAGTAAGGGACTCTAGTAGGATTTGAACCCTAGCCTCCCAGTTCTAGTGCCTGTGCTTTCCCCACTAGTTCACCCTCCTTCCATTTGCAGTGACTGATGCTTCCCTGGTGCCCAATTCCTTGTCAGAGCCGAACTCTTGATTGCCTTATGGCAGTCGGCCAATCACGGACTGCCTAGGTACAGAGGAAAAAGGGGGCATATTTTCAGGATTGTCTCAAGCAGGATTTCCAGGTGGCGGTTGCAGTAGTGCCAAGTCCTGTGTTTCACCCCTCCCAGATCTCCCGGTTTGTACCAGATCCCATGTTGTGTTCCAGCTCTACCCATACGGCTAGGCTCCCAGTGCTTGATACTGGGGGGGGGGGGTCTGAAAGCACTGGGGACGGTGGGTGACTAGCTCAGAGTCCAGCCATATGCAAATCAGGCATTTTGGGCATTCAATCCCAGCCTGCTGGTTGAACCAAGCTCATCCACGACTCCTACACTCTCTTCTGAGCCAAGCGCCAGCCCTCTACTCCATAGGATAGCCCCCTCTGATACTGTTGGAGGGTTCTAGACCCCAAATCTGCCTACCCTGTGAAAAAAGGGGGGGTGGGAGGTGGGGAGGCTCATCCCCGGCTCTATAGCCACCAGGGGCTGGTGGTTGCCCTACCCCCCCCCAAAAAAGGCCGGTGCCTGGACTGTAATCCCCTTGGGGGACCCTGTGGGGACCACTCAGCTACTCAGGCCAACCTAAAACCACATATAACAGACAACCAATTGCCATTTTTTTTTTTTGAAAGGGGGGGCACAAAATATGGAGAGGCCGGTCCTGAACCCAGGACTCTTAGCATCTCAACCCTGAGCCTTGTCCTCTACCACAGGAGAAGCACCTGATCAATTTCAAAGGTGCAACCCAAGACCCAGTTCACACGCTAAGGCTGTAGTGAACCTTTGAGCCAATACTCGTAATGCCCAAACATATCTGGGGCCAAACTGGCCGCTGGACACGGTGAACATCTGTCTCTATGATACCTAATTCATTCCAGATCACCCTGCGCGAGTGGGAGTTGATAAGATCCAAACCCAGGCCCCACTGCAACCCATTCTCCTGGTGTGCAGTGAGGCATGGAGTGAAATGGGGGGGCAGTGTCTCTCCACTGGAAGCCTGTTTAGAAAACTGCTGTGGGCCGTCATACTATAGCCCCTACCAAAATGGCCACCAAGGGCTAACCAGCATACCCGCGAGATCTGCAATGGCTATATGCCACACCACCAAATCTCTCGGTAAGCTTGAAGCAGTGGAAGCACCTTGTCCCAGCACCCCCACCACCCATCCTGGCCGAGGGCCTCACCAGAAATCCAGATAGTATGTCATAATTTACAACCTTGGGGCACATGCGACTGGGGAAGGGGGCGAAGCAGCTGATCTCCTAAGTGCCTGAATAGCCTGCAAATGGATTTTGTATTCCCTTGAGGAAAGGAGGGAGAGAGGGGACATGATAGAAACTTTCAAGTACCTCAAGGGAATCAACAAAGTCCAAGAGGGTGGCATCTTTCAGAAAAATAGAAGTGCAAGAACAAGGGGGCACAATTTAAAGATAGAGGGGGGACGGCTCAGAGGTAATGTGAGGAAGTATTTTTTCACTGAGAAGGTTGTGGATGCATGGAACAGCCTCCCTGAGGAGGTTGTGGAGTCAAGAACAGTAGGGGAATTCAAGAATGCATGGGACAGACATAAGGCAGTCCTAGTGGGGGGGTAGGAGGAAGTAAGCTGTTGGTTAACTAGGATCTGCAGCTTATCTGTTAGGTAGGAAAATGGGCAGACTAAGTGGGCCAAGCGGTCCTTATCTGCCGTCAAATTCTATGTTTCTATGTTTCTATGTTAAGAGAGCCATCCGGGCTGGGCTGGCTCCCACCCCCCACTGGGTAATAAATCTGCTATGGCCTGCCTCTGCAAACCAATCCCCGAGCCATTTTCTCAGTGTTTCCAAAATTTAATGACTGCTCAGAAACACACATCAACCTGTAGGTGTAGTTGAGATTCAAACCCAGGACTATAGGACTCCAAGGGCTTCTTAGGGTTGGCCCTGACCCACCCAAGATGGCTGCTGCGATCTCGCGGGGGTTCCCTCGAGACCTACAACAGGCCCATGTCCTAATGGGCCCGACCTCGCGGGACTCACGGGGCAGCACGGCCTGCAGACTCATTTGTTTAATTAAAAGTTTTCTTCTTTTTTTTTTTTTTTCCTTTTTCTCCCTCCTGCTGTAAGGCGCCATGAATTAGAATGCCTCAGCATGGACCGACGTGTTTACAGCAGCCAGCAATGTGTTCCCATGCGCGTGCCCATGAGATCTGCAGTTGAATTAAACCTAGTGGCAGCAGATCTCACAAGACTCATGGTGCTATGGGAGGAAGACCGGGCAGCCCTCCCGGTCAGTAGTAAGGCCTCCTCACCCCTGGCCTACCTCGCAGAGCTCCCAGGCATTGTACCTACGTCCCTATGGTTCTCCAACCGCAGAGGTGTCTCGCTGTAGGATTTAGCCAAGCTGCGTGAATTGGCCGGTCGCAAGCCTACATGGGGCCTGAGGAATCATGGGACATGTAGTCCCTGGCTCCCAGAACTACCCAGACATGGGCCCGGTGTCTCCGCCCCACCAAAGTGATCTCCCCTAAGGTGACCCATTCTCTCAGCACTGGTCCAGCCCTGTGACGGCACCATGGATTCTCCACAAGCAGGCCCGGGAACATCCAACCACTACTGCCAGCCAGAGACCACGGATGCTCTGACCCCGCCGTGATGCCACCACTCTCTGAGGCTGGGAGCACCCCTTGCAGCTGCTGCACAACCACCTGCCCAGGTAAGCCCTTTCTGAATTAACCGTTGCACTGCAACCATCCCATGACACCCCTAGGAAGGGCCACTTTTGCTGGGTGGCCATGTGGCTGTGCTACAACAAGATAAGCTGTCAGGGTCTAACCCAGGGCTTCTGGATGTAGCGACTCAATTCCTAGCTCATGACTCTTAACCATTAGGCTACGTTGCCATCACAAGAAGGATGAGATATCCAGGGGCAGGTATTGACCCTGGACCCTCAACACCAAAAGCAGCTGCCTAACTAACCAGCCTGGCTACTACAATATTCTACCCTCAGGAAAGCCACTGATCTAATTAATTAAAGTTTTTTTTTCTGTCCTATCATTCTGAGACATATCAGCCAAATGAGTGCTTCCATGAAGCCCTTTGCCAGACCCCAGCTACCTTACCTTAAATGCTGAATCTGGGAGCTGGAGCTGGTTGATCCAAGCGGAGGACGATCAAGAAAACTGAGAAACAGTCTGCTTGCTGGTTTTATTCGTCCCTCCCCTCGGACCCCCCCCCCCCCACAGAGGGGCTAGCTATGCCCTATAGCTGCTTGTGTCCAGAGGCTGCTAGACACTGACCTGGGCTGGTCTCTAGTAGCCTCTGTTCAGTGGCCATGGAGGAGGGGGAAGGGGGCCCTCAGACAAAGGGGCGGCTGCTGCAATGCTTTGGCAGCCTAGGTATTCTGCTGATAATGATGTTAAACATTGCTGCTGAACAGCTGGATCCTTCAAGAAGCATTTCTCGTGAAGGATCATTGCTTTTAGTATCTTAATAGCATGTCAGTGGGTGGAAAGCCCAACATTGGCATGCTAATGTAAAATGTAGAGAGCGGAATAGCGTGGTGTTATGAGCCTGAAGCTGTTTTGGGGGAGGTTGCCAGGACAGCAAGTGAGGATATAAAAATGTATTGCACAGTTATTTAATCACAGAGGCATCCCTTTTTAAAACAGCAGTGTGTGTTAGTCACCATATAGTTTTTTTTCAGCAATAATATCCTTCTGGCAAAATGTTAAGATGTCCATTTTTCTTTTCATTTTCCTGTATTCCTGAACCAAGATACAGGATTTTGATCTTTTTTAAAAGTTCCCACTCCCATGTGGTGCCTGCCATAGAGAAATTAAATAACTTGGCAAAGTGTTGTGATATTTACTGTCAGGAACATGTGATGACACCATCCTACTACATACACATTGGGGGCTATTTTCCAAGGGGTGCAGTGTACACGTGACCTGCGTGTACATTGCAAGCCCCCCTATGCGGCCACGGATGGATGCAGAGTGCACAGATTTTCTACCGTGAAGCACCCATAGGGCACCTGCCTACGGCCCTACCCACTCAGCGCCCATGTGCATTGGGGGTGGATCAGCGGACACGGGCAGGCATCCAATGGGATGCCCAGTCCCGGTCCACTAGTGGATCCCCTGTGCCACACGGTGTCATGGATACATAGACAGTGTAGGCAGATAAGGGCCTATGGCCCACCCAGTCTGCCCATTTGAGCTTGTAAGTTCAGTTTGTTTTCCTAGAAGTCTGTTGCCCCTTACCCCTGACCTCCAGAATTCCTTTATGTCTATCCCATGCATTCTTAAATCCGTGATTGTTTCAGCCTCCACCACTTCCTCTGGCAGGGTGTTCCACTTGTCCACCACCCGCTCTGTGAAGAAATTCTTTCTCATGTTTCCTCTGAATCGTCCCTCCCTCCAACTTCATCCCATGCCCTCTAGTCCTGGAACATCTTTTTCACTTAAAAATAGTGTTTTCCTGCACCCTGTTCCTCCCTGTAAGATACTTGTATGTCTCTATCATATCCCTCTCCCTCCTCTCTCTCCAGGGAGTACATGTTCAGTTCCTTCAACCTGTCTTCATAGGACTTGTGATGCAATCCATGCACCATCTTTGTTGCCCTCCTCTGAACCTTCTCTACCCTGTCTATGTCCTTACGTAGGTATGGTCTCCAGAACTGTACACTGTACTCCAGGTGGGCCTCACTAGTGTCTTGTATAGCGGAATTATGACCTCCTTTCCTGCTGGTGATGCCCCTACCTATACATCCCAGCATCCTATTTGCTTTACCTGCTGCCTTGTCACACTGTTTCCTCACCTTGAGGTCATCAGAGATGACAACCCCAAGATCCCTTTCCTGCTTGGTGCATGCTATATCCTCACCCCCAACTGATATATTGTGCCAGGGTTTTTGTGCCCCATATGCATTATCTTGCACTTCTTTGCATTGAATTTCAACTGCCAAACCCTGACCATTCTTCAAGTTTCTGCAGGTCGCTTCTCATTCTGTCTACACCCTGTGGTGTGTCTACTCTGTTACAGAGCTTTGTGTCATCAGCTAACAGTGAAATTCTGCCTTCTAGGTCCCAAGCAATGTCACTGATGAAGATGTTGAATAGGACCAGTCCCAGCACTGATCCCTGTGGTACCCCACTGGTCACTCTTCCCTCTGTGGAGTGACAGCCATTTACCACCACCCTCTGTGTCCTGCCACCCAGCCAGTTACCTACCCACCACACTACTGTCCTGCCCACACCCATATTCCCCAGTTTGTGTAATAGTCTTCTATGTGGCACAGTGTCAAAGGCCTTGCTGAAGTCCAGATAGGCCATGTCCACTGCCCTCCCCCTGATCCACCTCCCTAGTCACCCAGTCAAAAAATTCAACGAGGTTGGTCTGACATGACCTCCCCCTGGTGAAACCATGTTGCCTTGGGTCCTGTAGTCCATTGACAACCAGATGTTCCACCAATCTCTCCTTCAGTAGTGCTTCCATGATCTTCCCCACTACTGAGGTGAGGCTGACTGGTCTGTAGTTCCCTGCTTCTGCAGGGATGGTTGGTGGGGCTGGACACACATACACCGGGCGAATGCCCAGGTGGCTGTCCCCAGCTCTCGCAGTTGTCCAGGAGGGCTGAGGTGGCATGTCGGAGGAGCCCTATGGCATTTACCACTGCTGGCAGCATATTATCAGGGTGGGTGCGCAGTGGCTGCCTCAGTAACATGTAGCCTGTGCCCCTCACGGCACTCCACACTTTGTGAATAACATGGAACATGTGTATGCCCCTGCCCGCTGGAGCAACTGGCAGGTCGGGGATCCAGTGCGAATAGCCCCATGCCTCTGTGGTGAATTGGATGCAGGTGGTGCAGCAGCTGTGGAGTTCCTACGCATTGCAGATATGCAGCGCATAGGCACTCCGCCCCTTAGAGAATAGGCCCCATTATGAATGTACCTTGCAATTTCAACAGGCAACCTCAATTGAAGAGATTTATTAAAATTGTGAGTGGTGGTCATCTTTAATGATGTGAATCATTAATTACAAAATTAGCTATAAAATCTGTTTTAACAATATCCAAGAAAACTAAAAATATTAATTAACAAAAAACTTAATTTAAAACACAGTTAGGGTTCTACACATAGCTCTTCAACCAAAGTTTTTCAGGTCAGGAAACTGGAAGTTAGGGTTCGCAACTGTTATACCCTTCCCCCACCAAACCCTACCATTGGAACTGCACCCCTCACTCTCCACACACCAACAAGCATCTGGGTATGACTTAGGGTCGTGGGTCCCACCCAACCCCCCATACAACCTTACCATCGCAACACCACCCCCATCCTCCATACACCAACAAGTGTTGGGGTGTGCCTTAGGGTCGTGGTCCTTACCCAATCCTAACATCGCACACATTCATGCTCATTTCTCCACACACATCAACAGTAAATGTGTTATAAGCCCTCAACACTCACCCCATTCCATCTGTAAGGAACCTGACATGGTACAGTGTAGGAGAATGGGGTGAGAGTTAGGCCCATGACCTCAAGGCACACCCCTGCACTTGTTGGTGTGGCTGTGGGGGTGGGTGTGGGGTGGTGTTAAGATGGTAGGTTGTGTGAGGGATGGGGTGAAGTGGGAGCGCACCACCCTAAGTCACACCCGACGCTTGTTGGTGTGTGGAGGTTGGGGGGGTGCGGTTCCAATGGTAGGGTTTAGTGGGGAAGGGGTATAACAGTTGCAAACCCTAACTTCCAGTTTCCGGACCTGCAAAATTTTGGTTGAAGAGCTATGTGTAAAACCTTAACTTTGTTTTAAATGGAGTTTTTTGTTAATTAATTTCCTTACTTTTTGAAATAGTATAATAGTATCCCAGTTTTGTGGGATTTTTTTTTGGTATTTTTGCTGCACATTTTCAACATGGCCTTTTTTGGACCCCACCTCATGAACACTGACACTTTCATTTCGTTACTCAGTCCCAAAAGGTGATTTCGAGCAGCAACTGCACCATTCCATGCCAGTGCTGCGTAAACACATTTTGGGCAGGTTGTGAGAAATAACAGATGTATTGTTCATGATTAGTGTGAAAAACTGGCAATGTTGAATATTTGAAGTGAAAATATTAAAATTTGTTAAAGTTACGCACGTGCGTCACAAAATTTAAATGACCGCGCATAACTCTGGCGTTTTTGAGTATTTTTGCACCAAATTTTCAACATGACCTTTTTGAGACACCACCTAATGACCTGCGGCACTGTGATTTCATTAGTACATCCCAAAAGTTGATTTCACACAGCGACTGTGCCATTCTGCACCAGAGGTGCGAAAACATATTTCGGGCAGGATGTGAAAAATGACAGCTGCACTGTTCATGAGGAGGTCTGAAAAAAAATCTCAGTGTTGAAAATCTGGACTGAAAATATTAAAAAGTGGCAAAGTTACGAATATGCGTAGAAACTGCATAACACACACTTGTAACGCAGTCATTTTTGGGAATTTTTGCACCAAATTTTCAACGTGGGCTTTTTATGACTTCCCCTCGTGAACACTGGCACTGTCATTTCGTTAATCTGTCTGGAAAGGTGATTCCATAAAGCAACTGTGAAATCACCTTTTGGGACTGAATAATGACATGACAGTGACAGTGTTCATGAGGTGGCGTCTCAAGAATCCCATGTTGAAAACTGGGTGTAAAAATTTCTAAACATGGCTGAGATATCAACATAAGTTGAAAACCCCATTGATTAACAGCCATTATAGGGGGCTTACCTCAATTCTTCAGTTGGCAGTTCAGCTTTGAAGCATGCAGACGTGTTCTGGTCCAGAAAATATGACAGCTGCTGACCTGTGGAGGTAAGTATAGGGTGAGGGTGTGTGTGGGGAGGTGGCTGCTCAGTGGGAGGGTTGGGATGCAGGAGCGGAGACAGAGTAGACGATGAGGGATGGTTTTCTTATTAACAAGATAAAAAAAGGGTTGTCAGTGGACAGTTTTCTTTTTTTTGCAGGGCAAGAGATTTATTTGTGGACACTGGGAGTGGGCTCCCCAGTGTTCGATACAGCTTGGGGGGGGCAAGTGCCAAAATGAGGGTTGGGTATTCCAATGTTGGCAAGTACGTCGGGCGATTGTTTTCTTTTTTGACAGGTTTTTAAAAAATATATATTATTTTGGGACACTGGGAATGGGCTCCCCAGTGTCCCTGTGTACTGGAAGGGAAGGGGAATCACTTCAGAAAGCCGACATGGGGATTGGGGACCCCGATGTCAGCTACTCAAATATAGGAATAGTGGGCTTTGGGAGGGGGCATCTGACATTGGGATGCCCACTCCCATAATCTTAATAATTTAATTATTTTGGCACACTAGGGGTGGGCTCCCCAGTGTGCCACAGTAGTGGAGAGGAGTATAAATGCCGACTCGGGGATTGGGCATCCCGATGTCGGTGAAAGCGAGCACTTCAATACAGGATTCTGCACTAAAAATGGCAGGATGCAAGATTCTGCATTGAAGTAAAAAAATTACATTGGGGGACTGTTTTTTTTTTTTTTAAGGGAAAAAAACAGATGTAGGGACACAGGGAGTGAGCTTCCCAATGTTCCACAGTCATTTTGGGTGTGGGGTGCTGACCTGCACCTGTGCCCTTCAGCAGGACGTGTTGGCATGCAATCCTACGAAGGACAGCTGCTCTGATGTAGAATCGTATGCCCATTACTAAACTTCAGCATAAAATCCTATGCTGGAGTGCTGCTCCAACATAGAATCCTATGCCACCAGGGACATCTGTTTTTTGCCCATAGAAAATAATGGGAAAAACAAAGTTATATAACTTTGGAATGGATTAATATTTTTTCACCAAACCTTCAAAAGGCACATCTGTGGGGCCAGAGGTTTCTACCCTGAAATTTTCAGCCCTGTAGCTACAGCCATTTCTGAGATACAGGTTGACAAAAAACACAGCCAAAAACACAAGAGTCTATTTTTTTCAACATTCTGTATCTTAGAAACCACACAAGGGATTCAAACGACATTTGGCATATCAATAGACCTGTCCCTCCCACAGATGCATGCAAAATGTCAAGAAGAGCTGTTGAACCTGCCCGTAGTTATTACCCTGCAAAAATTGACCTTTAACATTAAATGCTCACATGAACCCTAACTATACTGGTGCTACTCAGTATAATACTGAGCATGAATCTAAGGATGTCAGAAATACATTTTTGACAAAAAAACCATATGATGACATTTTTTGCTGACTGACCAATGCTGCCACTTTAAAGGAAAACAACGGAAAATCTAGAGCGTGCAGCAGCTGCTGCAGCAGAAATTTCCTATTATGTCATATAGCAGTAAATTACATGCTTTTATTACCTGCTACATTTCTATTCTTACTTTTAAAGAACTGCACCATCCGTAATGTCTGCCAAGTCACCCATGGCCATCTTGCGCATCCCAAGTGGCTTTAATGAGGGCTGCCAAATCTGCCATTTGTTGGTAGCCCTCATTAGCATAACCCAAATGCCAGAAGCCATCTGGCATGTGCAAGATGGCCACGGGTGGCTTGGCAGACATTACAAATGGTGTGGTTCTTTAAAAGTAAAAATAGGGAGAAGGGGAAATTGCTTAACCAGGAGAGGCACATTAAGCCGGAGTTTGTTTCCAGGCGCAACCTGGGAGTATAAGGAAGTTAAGTGACTTGCTCAGAGTCACACAGTATGCAAGTAGAGCTATGGAATTCAAACCCAGGTCTCCATTTTTGCAGCTCAGTGTCCTAAACCACAGTGCTAGTATAGCAAGTAATGAAAAAATACTAATTAATTACTATAAGCCCTAGCTGGGTGTTTTTGCAGCAGCTGCTACACTCGCTAGGTTTTCCAGTATTTTCCTTTAAAATGGAATGTGTTGTGTACTTGAGAAAGCAGACGGTGGAAAGCAATGCCAGCTAGTTGTGAGAGCTGAAAATAGCAGAGTGCTACAGTGCTGAGATACAGTGGTAGGAAAGGTAGGCTTCTGGTGGTGGCTCAAGAGATTGCAATGGATGACGTCTCAGATGCACTCTGAACTCCCAGCTTGTGGGGAATGTCCCTCTGACTTTATGTGTCCCTGCAGCCTGTCTGCAAATGATGTCAGACTCATAACCCACTGTTCACTAATCACAATGAAATGCCATGTAAAATATTTTGATGCCACAGACAGGAGATGATGATATCACATGTAGACAAGAACAGAAGAAGCATGGTCCAAAGCACAAGGATTCTGCCTGTATATAAATTTCCTTAGTAATAAAAATAAGGGGAAGATAAAAATAGGAAATAGAGGGAATGCCATTTCTATATGCATTATGTTGCCCTTTTTGTAACTTAAAATCAGAAATTTTTCTATTCCTTTGTGCTCCTGCCGGCTGACTTACTCCCATCTGAAGCAGTCCCCCTCAACGCCTTCGGCCTGTTTCTCTCATTGTACCTGAACTCCAGGTATCCTGTGCCACATGATCATTCTAAGGTGCCCGGCTATGGGGTAGGGGCCTACGGAAGCCGGGCCTTCATCTAGCCACAACCAGTTTCTCCTCTATTTTCTCCCATAGCGCTACACATGTTCAAAGATGCAACATGCGTGTTCCACCTCCATGGAGATGCTCTGATCACTTGGGTATGGGATTCCTTCCCCCGCATGAGATCCTGTTGCGCTGTACGTACCCCAGATTCCTTGAAGCAGCAATCAACCAGCGGAAACCCTAACCCCCCCAACCCCACAGGAGGAAAGCTGTGCAAAGGACACTCCATCCTCCCCCCCGGCCTACCCTCGAGTGATTTGAGTGCATTCTTGAACGCAGATCACTGATGTTGTGAGTGATAGTCCTAGCGCTGTGCTTCTGGGCCAGAACCAGTAACTTGTTATCTGAATTTGTGAAGTTTATATTCTATTTAGATGAATAGACTTTTTCTATTGATGTTTCTGAAGTGGCCCTGAACCTTTTATTTTATAACTCATATTTTATTTGCAGCCCTGAATCTTCATCTTCAATTATACAGGTGCTTTATAGACATAATGGACTGTTTAATAATATAAATCTTTTGGGGTTTGCACATTACAACCTAATTTTACACCTTAGTCCAATTAGATAACTCTTATTTTTTAAATCTTTTTCTGCCTCCCAATTTATGTGGTGGACTATTTCTTAAGTTTTTATTTTTCATGTCATGTAATAACAACTGTCTTCCCATTAATCGACTTAATGTGTTGTTGGTATGTATACAGAACATAAAAACTCAATGAAGAGAAAACTAAAATAATAGGAAAAATAGTGAATACACTAACATATGTAAACATTTCCAAAGTTTTTACAGAAGCACCTGCAAACCTCATCTGCCTGCAAGACTGCCATACCCCAGCATGATACACATAAGAAGGAGCTTGGTATGTGCTATGGGCAAAAGGCCCTGGGTGCATGATGGTAAATGTTACTTAAGAAATAAGGCATGGCAGGGTGTGTGTTATTTTGGGATAGTGAGATACCAATGGAAGTTAGGCAGGAGGTGAAGCTGACTACCTTATGCACCCAAGAAGTTCCATTATCCAACAATTATGCATACTCTGGAGTGTCTTATTGTAATTATAAAGTGGTTTCTCTGAGTTTTAATTTTACAACCCTGTAATGAGGTTCATAAAGTAACATATTTCTGATCTGTGCTGTTGTGTTGGAATAACACACAGTCATGTGATCAGATTCCACCAATCACAACACAGGATTTTTCCAACCCATTTTATACTATTTTTTTTTTTTAGTGACTATTTTTATTTTATTTATTTATTGAAGAGAATCAGAATTACAATCCTTTGAGTCATAGACTCCTTTGCAAAGGCTCCACATCAGTACAGAAAGAACAAACATAAAATTTACTGATAATATACATAGGTACAGTATATACATTGCGTCAAGGATCCTGAAGTGGATTTTTTGGTCTTAGCTGTGACCAAAAGGTAGATTACAGATTCGGGGGGTCCTAATTGAACCCTGAGTCAGATTTTATTTACATTGTGATTGTGGGACCTGAGGATGCAGACGGGGTAAGGTTGGTCATTTTATCCCTGTCATTATGTATTTTCTACATTCGTTGGCCCTATATAGACTGCTAGCAATGAGCTTCCTTTTGTGTTTTGGAGATGGTGGAGGCATAACGGTTGCAGTCACAGGTGGCTGATACAAGAAGGAGGTCCTTGAGACCAGTTTTAAATTGGTCAAGACTAAGGCCTAGGGAGATAGAGGCTGGTAGGCTATTTAGCCAGCGGGGAGTCCAGTATCCGAAAGACCTTTGTCCTAGGGTGGTCCTACAGTAGGGGACTAGGAGACAGGTGCCAGTGGTGCGTCTAGGGGCCCTTCTGTATGGGATTGTCTGGATGAGGTGGTGGAGGCCTTTGGGTGATAGATTCATGAGAATTGTTTTGGCTTGGAGGGTGGTGTGGTACTTAAGCCTACCTTTGAATGTGAGTAAGTCCGCACGTTTGTAAAGCTCACACATGTGGGTGTCTCTATCACTCCCAGTGACCAGTCTGCAGGCTTTATTGACAGCTATGTTGATGCTGCATAGGGCCATTTGGTCAGTAGATCCTTAAATCATAATGCCATAGTCGACCAAAGATAGGACAGAGGAAATTACAGTGAGATGTACGGCCTGAGGGGGTAGGCAATGCTTGTGTCTGTATTGGATCCCCAATCTGGTGTTTACAGCAGAGGAAAGGTGTTGGATGTGTGTGTGGTAGGTAAGGAAGGTGTTCAGAGTGACACCCAAATATTTGAAGCTACAGACCTGTTCAAGAAGGAGACCCTGGGAGTTTGAGATGAGTAGCGGAGCACTGCTGAGTGGGCTTTGGTGGTGGGCAAAGATAATCGATTTCGTCTTGTTGTAGTTATTATGCAGTATATAGTTAGGGCTTATTGTGCATAGAGATTGTGCATTTCAAAAATCTTGTTGTACAACTACTAAGTTGTGCACATTCTAAGAAAGCTGTTGTGTATGTTCCATCATCAGGTGCACCTGAGTCCCTGCTCGCACTGACTGAAATCGACCCATCCGGCTTTTGATTTCATTTAGCATGGAGATTGCAAGGAATTCTTCCCAGCAGCATGCTACCATCTGCAGCAGCATGATTCAAAAAACTGCTGGTGTTTTGTGTCTGGACAAGCACAACAAACAGAACGGGCAGGTTAAAACCAAAGAGGGAGGTGGTATTGCCTCTGCATAGGTAAGCAATAAGACGTGACGGGGTGTGCATTAGACACTTCTAATGCACGGTCAGGGCATAGTAAAGACTAGTAACGGCCAATGCCTTTAGCCGCTGGCCGTGCATTAGAAGTGTCTAATGCACATCCCAGGAGTGTCTTATTAGGTTTATAAAATGGGACAGTGCATTTTTCATTCATGTAGAAATTAAAGTTTTCATGTTTATGTTGAAAAAAATTAAATCTTTAACGTATTTTGTAGTAAAATAGTTTCTCCATCTGTAAAAGATTGCTGTTTTTTTTTTCTTTGCCATTAGAACTTTCGTCCTATTGTGGCCACCATGCCTGAACTGATTGTCAAGGTTACCATGCGACATCCCCTCACACACTGACTAGGTTTAGTGTTTGTAATTAATGTTAGTTTATTAACAATAATCTTTTATATATTTTATCACAATTTGTACATATTTATATATATTGTCCACTTATAGTAGGTGTGAGATGCGAGGTGTGAGCTGGTGAATGAGCAGAGCAGGTTAGAGTAGAGAGGGTAGGCAGGAGGAAAGTCAAAATCAGAATAGCTAGGGTAAGGAGTTGTTTTAACTGTGTGTTTCAGCTTGCACAGTTGCTGCATTTCTTTACTTTTTTCTTTTCCTTGCCATTATTTTTGCTATGCAGGGCAGGTGCACAAGAGTCCAAGCAGCGTGACATGAAAGTGCAATGAAAAAATTGGAGCCACAATCGTAGTTTCACTAGCTGTAAGTAAAATTAGAACATGTGAAGGAAATGTGAATTAATACATGACCAGCATGTCTGGTCCTTATGTTGGCAACGTATTTTGTAGAAGGCTGCAAGGACAGTTTGGGAGGGCATTTTGAAAAAAATCATTTCACTAAGTAGGAAAAACAAATGGCGACTGAAATCTTTTAAATATTCTATTTGGTTTCTTAATGCATAATTTTTAAATGCGGCTGTGATTACTTGAACTTGTTGCATTAGACACTTCTAATGCATGGCTACAAACCAATCAAAATACAGTATTTTCCCTACCCATTTTATAAATTGCTAATACAACCCTACCTAGAGTATTGTGTCCAGTTCTGAAGACCACATCACTGGAAGGACATAGAAAGAGTGGAAGTGGTCCAGAGGAGAGGAACTAAAATGGTGCAGGGTCTGCATCAGAAGCCGTATGAGGAGAGACTTAAGGACCTAGATATGTACACCATGAAAGAGAGGAGCGGGAAGGGGGATATGCCAGAAAACTTTAAATATCTCATGGAGGTAAATAAGGTACAGGAGGGAAGTATTTTTCAGGGAAAAAAAAGTTGCTCAAGGACAAGGGGGCATGAAAAGAAGCCAGAGGGGGTTAGATTCAGGAGAGATGTGAGGAAGTACTTCTTCACAGAAAGAGTGGTGAATTCCTGGAACAGTCTTCCAGCAGAGGCGATGTTGATGAAAACAGTGATAGGGCTCAAGAGTGCATGGCATAGGCATAAAGGAGTCTTAGTGGAAAAGAATGGGGGGTGGGAGAAAGAGATTATCAAGTAGGGTCTGCAGTAATACTATAGTCCAGGAAAAATGATCAGGCTAGGTGGGTCAAGTAGTCCTTATCTGCTGAAAATTCTATGTTATTTACCATAAAAAATTAAATATGGGTGACCATACACAAATAACCCAGTGTTTCCATCTCAGGGCTGAGATAACAGCATGGACCTCTTGAGCTTTGCCAACTGTAGCAGCAATTTCCACAGAATGTAACCAGTCATAAAAAGTGTTTTGCAAATTAAAGACATGTTCAGGCCTAAGAGGTTGACAGTGTCACTTCAAGTAATACATGACAGCATTTGCATTATCGAAGGATAATGGCACACCTCAGAAAGTGAGGCAATATCGAGTACCTTATACACCCAAGAAGTGTTGCAATTAAAGAATAAGGCATGACAGGTGGTGCGTTGTGGTGAGGTGATTTATTTATTTGAATTTTGATGTCTGAGTAGGCTCACTGAGACAAAAAACAGTCACCTTTTCAGAGGTGACCCGGAATTAGCTACACACAGTATGTGAAAAATAAACATCATAAGCAAACACATACCGGATGAGATACATACAGGTACAAGGTAATTAGTTACAAAGATTGGATTGAGAATATTACAAACATTAGGCAAATAATTCAATTCAATATATACAGCAGGTACTGCAACAAAATGCAGCAAACAGAGTGACAGGTATGGTAGACAAAGGTAAACAATGTAGAAAACAAATGTAAATACATTACCCCAACAGAAAGGTTAGGTGGCACAAGAAGTGCCTAGCAACAGATGGGCTGCACCCATGAGACAAGAAAGGGTCAGTGAGTACAGTTACAGGGGGGACACAGCCCAGGACAGGGATTTTAGCCTCTTTGTAAACTGTGCTAGCGTGGAGCAGGTGAGGACCTCAAGAGGCAGAGAATTCCATAGTGAGGGTGTTGCAAATGAGAAGGATCTCCTTTCGAATGCATACCGCACCTTAGGGATGTGCAGTAATGGACAGGCTGCAGATCTCAGGGGCTGAGCATATGGTTTGCATTGAATTATACCTGTGAGACTGGGTGGAGAATAGTGTTTTAGTAACTTAAAGGTAAGGCAATATAGGGGATAATGCAGTCTATCCTCAAAATAGGGCCACCCCAGTGTTGCAAGTATTGCACAGTGGTGTCTCTGGAGTGAGCACTGGCTGCGAAATGCCCAATCCTGTGATACAGAGTCTTAAGTCTAGACAGGATAGATTCATGAGCTGACTGTAGCACTGGGGTGGCACAGAAGAGAATGGATAGGAGGGTGCTGCTAGCAACAGCTAGACAAGCAGCTTTTGATGTGTAGGGAATAAGCCAGTAAAGGAGGTCAGTCTTCAGATTTAAAGTTTTAACCAGGGCATCTGCTTGGTGTTCAAAGGTCAAGGTTTGGTCCAGCACAACACCCAGGTATTTAAAGGATGGTACCACCTCCAGGTTGATGCCATTGATGGTAGAGAGTTTAAGGAGATGTTGCCTAGCTGGGCCTAGGTTCTTGTGGCCAAAGAGCATTGATTTGGTACTCTTGGCATTAAGCACTAGTTTGTTTTCCAGGAACCATCTTTCTAGAATGTGGAAGTTGTTTTTTCCAGTTGGATGTTGATCAGGTTTAAGTCAACAGAAGACCTGTATGATATGGCATCATCTGCATACAACTGAACTGAGGCCCCCCCACAGTTAAGGAGTGGATTGTTAATGAACAGGGAGAAGAGAGGGGGACCAAGTATGGAGCCTTGGGGTACCCCGTCAATGATCAGGCTAAGAGTAGAGACACTGTCCTGCCATTTAACGCTCTGTTTCCACCCAGTCAGGTAGTTTTGAAACCATCAGCAAGAGAAGTAATCCAGACCTAGGCCCCTGAATTTAGAAAGAAGCAAGTCATGGTTAACAAGATCAAATGCTTTCATCAGGTCGACAAAGATTGCCGCAGTGGCCATATCAAGATCCACGGCATAAAGACTATCAGAGGTAGCGCATACCAGGGCTGTGTCGGTGCCTTGATTTTTACAAAAGCCATGCTGGACATTGGTTAGAGTGGTTGTGTTCAAGGAAAGCTTGAAGCTGATTACATAGCAGCCTCTCTTGAATTTTGGCAACTGCATACAGAAGGGAGATTGGTCCATAATCCTCAATTTTATCTTTCTGCCCCCCTTTGTGGCTAGGAACCTCAAGAGCCACTCTCCACTTTTTCCGAGACTGTGCCCAGGAGGAAAGATTTGTTGATAAAGTACATAATAGGGGTGGCGAGTAGGGGTGCAGCAATTTTCAGAAACCTGAATTAAGGGGTATCGAAACCAGGGGAGCCTTCACATTTCATATTCTTAATCTGCTTGAGGACTTCCTTTCTAAGATGAAATTTAGGTAGAGGCACCAGGCCAGGTAGCTGCTGAGGCAGGGAGAATCTGAGCTATCAAAGCTGACATTCTGGGGATCTTGAACTTCTGTAGGTCGGTGAAAAGTTACTAAATCCAGCGGCAATGGATAGGGGGTCTGAG
Source organism: Neoceratodus forsteri (assembly GCA_016271365.2). Classification (NCBI taxonomy): domain Eukaryota; kingdom Metazoa; phylum Chordata; order Ceratodontiformes; family Ceratodontidae; genus Neoceratodus; species Neoceratodus forsteri. The sequence goes on along the minus strand of JADMNL010000026.1, from coordinate 89,550,635 downwards.
ACAGCGTGTCCATTGGTGAAAATTTCCCTGGAGGAAATGCTGGATCTGCCTTTGAATAACTGATTAATTTGGGACCAAAAATTCTGGGGATTAGAGATATTTTTAATTTGGAGGGATTTAAGGTAGGACCGTGGCCCGCCTCCAGTGGGCTGAAGCACAAGGTGAAGTGCCTTATTGTGATTATGAATTGGGTCCCTGTAAGTAATAACTAAACAAAATTGCTAAAATGTGTATTATTTTATTTGCCAAAAAAGATAAAATATATTCCATGAATGTTTTAAAAAAAAAGAAATAGTCCAATTTAGACATTGTGTTGTAGTCAACTTCTTATTTATTTTTTTATTCTATTTAAAATTTGGTAACTGGGAAAGGCCCACTGAGCCAGGGCTCATTTCCAGGTGCGACCCCGGGACAGGGGTACAGGAATTTAAAACATGAGGAAGTACATAGATATTTACATATAGATTACATATATACAGATGTGTACATGAAAGCCCTACATGCTTGGCAGGAATAGGCTGCATTTCATAGAAGAACATATTTATAACTGGATACTAGACACAGTAAGTTTAGCTAGGAAGGGATGAACTTTTATAGAGTTGATATAGTACAATTACTTACATATAGAGCACTGGTGTGGAATAAGTTGTATGTGGTGACAATGTTGCATTTGATCGTTGTTTTTTTCAGTACCAGTAGTGGCACTACTAAGAGCAGGCAGAGGCTTCATATTATAGCGTGGCATCAGGTCATAGGCCACTGAAGAAGCCTTGGTGTAAATGCTTAAGGAAGCCATGACTGCCAGTGCAGAGCATCTCGTTGGAGCAGAGTTGGCTATTTTCAGGTTGAGGCCCAGGACACTAATGAACAGGCAATGGCAGAATGGCAGCTAAACTCACTGCCGGCAACGTTTCAGGTGAATAGCGGGAGTGAGCAACTGGCAAGTTTTTTTTTTGTTTAATAGCCACAATATGGAGGACAATGGAAAATCCTGGTGTATACCTTTTGAATTGGATGTTGCCACGCTGTCACCATGGTAGTTGAGGGCATTTTGCCTGTCAGGCAGATTACTGTATGGTAAAGGGGTCAATTTCTGATTGTGTGGGGGCTACTTTCAGCTCAGCTGTTGTGCTGGGATAACGGCCCAGCTGAAATTGCCCCTCAAACAATCAAGATTCAACATTCTATAGAACCATTTCATAATCCCACAGTTAAGTACACCCTGAAGTGACTTATTGAGATGATAAAATGGTTCCTTTGATTTTTATTTTAAAAACTTCAGTATTTCTGACCCATGCAGCTGTGCTGGAATAAAACACAGTTAAATTATCGCGTCTGACCAATCACAGGTCTTGGTTTCTCTTTCCCATTTTATAATGCTTCTTTTGGTGTGTGGTGCCTCCACCCATAGTAGCAAAATTCTTAGAGCAAACCTACACTAGAGGTGCTGCCCCTCAGAAAATTGTACAATGGTTCTAGGTGTTAGCTGGCCCAATGGGGTACAGGGGTCTGTGCTGCAGGTTTAGTGACTACAGTTGCTTTTATGGCCTGACCTTCTCGTCTCTGCACTGTGATGGGCTTTAGACTTCATTATACAAAGAGCTCCACATTCACCTTCATGTCTTCAGTGGGTCCCTTGGTACTTTTGAATCACTGCTCCCTAGCATTAGCCTAAGTCAAACAGGACACACACATGTCCAGTTGCAGTGGGGGAGAAAAGTTTATTTACAATTTGTGTATACATCCCACTTAATGTGATCACTTGTTAGATGATACTTCAGGGTACCCTTTCTCCCTAAAGGAGCATGATATCTTGGTGTTATAGGCTATGAATCACCACCCCTGCTTGAGACTACGAGCTGCAGTGGTTGCCCAAAGGTCAGTGGTGACCTTCAGACATGAAACACTCTTGCACCACCACCAAATGTATTGCTATTAATTCCGTTTGCGTTCCCTTACTGTTTACACATTCCAGGACCCTGTTCTGCCTAGTACTAGAGCTGGGCAAGCCAGGAATGTTTCATGTAGGGTCAAGCCAGAACTGAGCCAGGGTCTGGCTTGACTCTACGAGCCAAAACAGTAGCTGAGCCATGGCTACTGCAGGTTGTTCACTACATAGGAGTTGAAAATTTCAGGCACTACACTAACTGCTCAGGCTGACAATAATATTTTCTTTGAGCATAATTGTCTTGACCTTGGCTCTCAGTTGCTCATAGAGGGTGAGCTGAGCCAAGCCAGGCACTAAGCTTGAGCCTGATCTGGATTACTCACCTCTAGCTGGTACCAAATATTACACCCCTGTATATTTCTTTACAAACTGATAGGAGACACCTTTTGAGTATTAACCTTTCTCTGTAAGCTCAGAGGACTCTTACACAGAAACACAGAAATGGACAGCAGACAAATAAGCCCACTAGTCCACCTCATCTCCCCGTCCTTACCTATAGTATGCTGTGAATGCCCTAGGGGTCACTTGGTCTCCCTCTACATGTTATCCTCCCCTGCTGTTCTCTATAGCCCCACATTTGTCTCACCCTCATGAAAATCCTTCCACCGATTTGGTGCAGACCACCCACTCTAGCAGCCTGTTCCACTTATCCACCACCCTCTCTGTAAAGAAATACTTTCCAACGTCCTTCCTGAATCTCCCTCCTGCCAGCTTTTTGGAGTTATCCCTGGCACCCATTTTTCTGCTCACTGTAAACAGCTCCCAGGTAGGTGTCTAGCTGCGTTACCTTGTGAAAAAATTCAAAAGTTTCAGTCTTTAACCCCCCCCCCCTTCCTGGTCTGCAGTGCATCCATGTTGAGGTCCTTGAGCCTTTCCATGTAGGACTTCTCTTGGTACTCCTGAATCATGTCTGTTTTCCTCCTCTGCATTGCCACAACACTATCCCTGTCCGTTTTTGGAATGCGGACACCAGAACTGCATGCAGTAGTCCAAATTCGGTCACACCAGAAATCTGTGCAGCAAAGCTGTGCATAATCTACAATTCTTGCAGCAGAATTCACGCGGGCTGGAAATTTCATTTCCAAAATACTTTTTTTGTAGATTCTTTTTGAATTCCATGGAATTCCAAACAGCATTTCTACATTATTCCATAGAGTACATAATCCACAGAATATTATTCCGTGGTTTATGGATCATGAATCTACTGTTTCTGTAAATCGCTGAATACTATTCCATTTTATGTAAACCATGAATTGCTAATCCATAACTTAAAAAAAAAAATTCCACAACTGGAATTTGGGGAGTTCACTTCTGCCAGAATTCCTCTGAAGTTCCAAAATTCTGTGGCTTTCACTCGATCTGCACAGTGCCACTCAATGCCATTGTACTACCTGCAAGGCAGCATTGTATAGCATGCAAGTAAGCTCATTGTAAGCATGCTATGGCCCTTAACACCTTCCGTGCCCATTGGGCTCCTTGGCATGTTTTGGGGCTGAATATGGCACACAGGAATGCTGACATTGGGATCTATGACAGGTCGTCGACTAAATTTTTATTGAATGACCCAACAGCGAAACCGACAGGTTGATCGCATTTTGAAGTCAGCTGCTGGTTTCGGAGAACAAGTGTTTTCTCTGAGGGGGGCTTTGCCCCTGAACCCCCCACGCAGGGGGCTGCGCCCCCCTGCACCCCTTCCCATCTTCTAGGGATTCTCAACACCAAGTTGGAGCTGATCTGGGGTAGGACCCCGACAGACAGTGTTGATTCCAGCAGGTTCCGTACAGCGATGTGGTGCTGTAGTCACTGTTGGGGACCCTGTGGTAGAAATGTCGCTGTCGGGGGTGTATACCCTGGCACTGTCCCATTTGGCATGCACTAATTCCATTTATCTCTTGTGGGCCATGTCCAGTTGCGGTTGTGTCAGCAACTATGTGCTGTGCTGACACAGCCCCATATTTAGACAGTGTGCTTCAGAGTGTGCTGTCTGAACATAGTCCCACAACCAGCCACGCGCTTTCCTCCACATAGCACTCCTGTGTGCATGGCATTCGCAGCTGGTTTTGAATGTGGGGCCCAAAGTCCATGGAACCTTGGCGTACCATAATATCTGCACTGTTGCGTCACAAAACGTAGACGGCTCATCAGTGCTTTCATAGAGAATGCCAGCATTAGCATAGTGCCAACTCCTTGCCGCATGTTCATTCAGACCTTGAGGAACACCACACCACCTTCCAAAACCTATGCCGCTTTCTGTAAAAGAACCTTACCAGAACTTGTTTTCTGGTTTTATCAGGTTCTGAACATTTTTAAAACTTTGATTTTGGAACTTGATTATTTACTTCACCAGCAGCTTTTTATCCCGAAAGTATAGGCTGCTGCTGGTGAAAAACCCCAGAAAGAACACTGGAGATGGGAAAAGGATCCCGCCAGCCATATCTCCTTCAGTTGAGGTTTTTAAGGCCCACCTCAAGACCTGCCTGTTCAGTCAGGCTTTCCCGGACACTCCTTTTAAAGATAGCAGCCCAGGAACTGCCCCAGTATCTGTCTTCGGCCAGGCTCCCATTTAGGGAGTCTGCTTTTATATTACTGCTGGAATTTATTTCTTGTGATATGTATTTTATTGTGTGTATTTATTTAATGTGTTGTTGTGTTTTAACTGTACGGTGCCCAGAGCCTTGGAGGATTGGGCGCCTTTAAAATAAAGTTTGCCTTGCCTTGCCATATCTATATCTGAATTAAGTGGTCATAATAAAAGTGAGGGTACATAAGAGGGTCTAACTAGCTATGTGACACAAATTACATTTACAGGGTAATGTACAGTACTGCTTCAAGTTGTATTAATATTCCTTTCCCTTCACTGCCAAAAGCTTATTTATGGGACATGATGGTTAAATCCATTTTTGTACTTCAAAAGGTTCTGAAAGTTCTGATAAGGCCCGGGAAATTATTAGAATTGTTCATGGCTTCTCTGAACCTTTCCAAACCTCAGAACCTTTTGTGGCTCTCCCATCCCTATGCAAAACACCAGCTCTGATGCACTCCTATGTGAATGTAATACCTTGACTGACTCTCCGACGCCCGCTTACAGATAAAAATAGTTTTCTGGCTGTTTTTGTGTTTTTCTTAATAAAACCCAGTTTGGCTTGTTTTACCGAAACCCCCAAACTCAAATGGCCCTTGTGGCCTGACCCCATTCGCAGTTCTATTCATCTGCATCGACAAATATAATAATAAACAGTTTAAAACAAATAGAGTGAATTAGAAAAAAATATCATAACAGATTATCAAAGGCATTCAGGAATACACTATATTTACAAAAGATCTACTAAGGGTTAATCCACTTGCTTAGCAGCAGGGCGACCACCACGCCAGCAGCCCCGATTAGAGAGTGGACTCAGGTCGCATAGGGGCAACTGGGGAAAGAGGCTTGACCTTCCCATGTACTGCTCTCCTCTCTCTGGGGGGGAGGGGAGGGAGGGAGTGCTGACCAGTATTGGAATTAAACTGTATGAGCTTTGGGAGCTGGGCAGGGGACCATTTATTTATTTATTAGAAATTCAGATAACACCTTTGAGCACAAATGCTCTTTTCCAAAGCTTCCACATGTATATAGGATTATGAAACAAGTTTACACAAACATGTACACACCAGCTAAAGTGGAACCTGGTTAGGTACAAGATTAGAGTTACAAACAGTGGTAATAGCAGCAGAGAAATCAAGCATAATACCAAAGGGAGTTCAGTCAACTTAAAGAGTATAGAAGGGTAATTAGTCATTTAAAACAACATCAGACATTTTTCCATACTGGAGTTAGAGACAAAGGTATAGCAATGGAGAAATCAGGCAAAATACAAAAAGTAATTAGTCATATAAAACAAAATGGTAATTAGTCATTTAAAACAACAGCAGGCAGATTTCATTGCGAGCTCGTTTTTTATGGAGTTCTTAAAAAGTGCAATATTTGCCCATGAGGGTCATCTCTTTACACTGAGTCCCCCTTCCCATTATTAGTCAATGGCAGTGATGCGTGACCTACTGGGGCTCACTTCAGAGCTGGGCCGACCGATCCCTTTTAAGCCCCCCTGTAATTCCAACATATGGTGCTGACCATACTGATCTGAGACTGCCACCAAGAGGAGGGTTGGGGGCAGTGCAACATGTGGCACATAGTATGGAGCATCATTGACTTATGTATAGTGTTTGCATGTCTCCATATTCATGCACAGTGACATCATTGCATGTTAACAGCATAGGGTGCAGAACAAATCAAATGGAACAACACCCTGCTGGCAGGATGACGCATCTGCCGCAGGTCTTCAACCACGCACTGAGATGTGGCTCCACAGCTGGATGTGGTCACCGGCAAGGGAGGATGGTCCTCCCTCCCTTGGCCCTGATGGGGAGGGGGGAGCAATCCATGGGGAGATAAAAAGGAGCCAGTAATTCCCAGGACAGTGGGTGACAGGGCTGGATGGGTGGGCAGATGAAGGGATCCGGTGGGATGCTGACAGAATAAGATACTGATGGAAAAAAGATATGATAAAATATTGTGTCCCCACTATGACATGCCACTGCTTTAAATGAAATTTGATTTTTGCCTTTTAACCAAGCAGCTGAGATGAGTGAATAAAGCAGCACTTAAGCAGTGTAATATAGCAGGTAATTTCTCCGCAAGGAAGTGTGTGACTAATCCACTATAGTGCAGCTTAACCTTTTCTCTGGTCTAACTTTGAAAAGGCATGACTCACGTCAAGTACATTTCTTTTGTGATTCCGTGATTGAAGGCTTGCTTGATGTATTTTAATCGGCCCATGATAAATAATTGCATTTACCTAGGTATTAGTCTGAAAGTACACGCAGTAAATGGAGCTCTGCTGGAATTTTTCCTTGAAATTTGCTTGGCCACTCTGACTGTGAAGGCCCTCTTCTCACCAGCTGATCAAGCCCTATTGTCAGGCAAAGTATGCACGTCAAAAAAGTGAGAAATTAAGCCATTTGAGGAGAGTAATTTTGGAGCTGAGATGTAATTACTTTTGGCATTCTCAAGAAAGTATTGCCAAGCATGGGATCCATGTACTTCTGTCTGTATCTGATACTTGGGGTGTAGTTCCCTGGGGGTGGGGTGGGATCATGCAAGTTCTTATAGGTTAGGCTGGTCCAGTACTTCAGCAGTACAGCTCTATACTGCCTCCTAGTGACACCTGGGTTTGTAAGCAGATGGAGGATTCCAGGGAGCCAGGGGTATCCCACAGCTGAGGACATCTGCTACCATGGAGGGAGGGTGCAGAACACCTTTGTCAGTGACATCATCTGTCTTCCAAAGTGGTTCTTACCACTTAAGGTATGTCACCCGGATTAAATCCCTAATTCTGTCTGATGACATTCCCACAATGGTACATGCCTTTGTGGCATCAAGGCTGGGCTACTGCAATGCTCTATACTTCAGGATCAGTGGAGGGAACCTCCGTCGGCTGCAGCTGGTGCAGAACACAGTGGCCAGGTTGCTGATAGTCCTGACTAGGTCCTGTCACGTGATCCCAGTCCTGCGGCATCTGCACTAGTTGCCTGTCAGATGGAGGATCATCTTCAAGGTAGGCTTGTTCACCTATAAGGCCCTATACAGCTTGGGCACTGGCTACCTGAGTGACCTCCTGACCCCTGTCCTTCCAGTGCACTCACTTCGCTCCTCCACTGAGAGCCTCCTCATGGTTCCAAGGGCCAGGCTGAAAACCTTTGGGGACCATGCATTTGAGGTGGCCAACCTCGTCCCCTGGAGCTCTGTCCTCATATCCCTGAGGGAGGCTCCATCGGTGGAGGCTTTAAGGAGTGGTTTGAAAGCCCATCTTTTTAAAGAAACCCTTCCCTGATTAACTGCAGCTGGTTTTAATATTTATTTACTGTTGTCTATTCATTATGGATTTTAAATTATCTGTTTAATGACATTGTATGTATTTTTTCTCTACTCCTGCCATGTCTTACTCCTTTTGTAAGACACCCAGAGCCCCTGGGACTGAGTGCCATGAAAATAAAGGTTTACTTACTTACTTGTCCTGGGATGAGATTCTCTGTTGCACTGGTCTCCTTGACTTTGAGAAGCACAGAGATGAATTTATTGGGCATCAAATGTAAATGAAATGTCAAACACAAACAAATATTTGTCAATGCCAAATGTTTGCTTGCTGGCATTAGCAGTGCAGGAGTTCGACAGATGCAGAATAGGAATGGCAGTGAAGTACTGAACTCACAACAACCCCACCCTCACCCTGCAGAGATGGACAGGCATTGGGGTGTGCCTTTGGGTAGTCACCCATAACACTCACGCCATTTCACCTCACCCTACCCTGCAGACACCGACAAGTGTTGTGGTGTGCCTTGGGGTGTTCGGGCTTTACACTCACCCAATTCCATAAGGAAATACACTGAAGTGGGTGCAGTATAGGAGAATGGGGTGAACTTTGGAGCCAAAGAGTCCAAGGCACACCTCAATGCCTGTCACTGGCTGCAGGATGGGGTGGAGTGGATGGTATTACTGTCACAATCCCAAGTCACACCCCTAACGCCTGTCAGTCCTTACAGGGTAGGGCATTATGGTCAGAAACCCTAACACTCTGGGTGTTTCTTGGTATTTTCTACCCAAGTTTTTAAGATGGGCTTTTTAGACACCACCCATGAACAGTGACACTATCAATTCGTTAGCCAAAAGGTGATTTTGCATAGCGACTGTGCCATTTGGCGTAACAGATGCAAAAACACATTTCGAACAGGATGTGAAAAATGACAGCTGTACTGTTCATGAGGAAGTGTAAAAAAATGATAATGTTGAAAATCTGGAGTGAAAATATAACAAAATTGGTGAAGACACGAGCTTGCATAGAAACTGTGCAATGCACACCCGTAATGCAATTATTTTAGGGAATTTTTACACCACATTTTCAACATAGGCATTTTGGGACCTCCGCTCATGAACAGTGGCACTGTGATTTTCTTAATCTGTCCCAAACGTTGATTTCACACAATGACCGTGTCCATTGTGTGCCACAGGTACGAAAACATGTTTTGGGCAGGATGCGTAAAATGACAGCTGTCCAGTTCATCAGGCGGTGCGCAAAAATGACAATGTTGAAAATCTGGAAAAATATAAAAAATTGGTGAAGTTACGAGTGTGCGTAGAAACTGTGCAACACATGCTGGTAACGCAGTCATTTGGGGAATTTTTTCACCAAATTTGCAACATGGGCTTTTGTGGACCTCTTCTCATGAACACTGTCACTGTGATTTTCTTAATCTGTTCTGAACATTGATTTCGCACAGCGACCTCACCACTGTGCACCACATGTGCAAAACACATTTTGACCAGATGTGAAAAATGAAAGCTATACTGTTCATAAGGAGGTGAAAAATGGCAATGTTGAAAATCTGGAATTAAAATATTTTAAATTCTCAAATACGACGCATGTGAATGGAACTGCTGCAGATTTGTAACAAGTCATTTTGGAATTTTCACAAATTTCCAACATAGACTTTTTGGAGCCCATCTCATGAACAGTGACATTGTTGTTTTCGTTACTCAGTCCCAGAAGATGATTCCACACAGTGACTGCGAAATCACCTTTTGTGACTGAATAACGACATGACACTGCCTGAGTTCATGAGGTGGGGTCCCAAGAACCCCATGTTGAAAATTTGGTGCTAAAAGTCCCAAAAATGGCCTAGATATCCACCTAAGTTGAAAACCCCACATTTATGCCATTATGCAGCTTACCAGCATTTCTTCAGTTTGCGGTTGACTTTGAAGAGTGCAGACGTGTTCCCGCTCCACCAAAGATCATCTTGCCGGGCTCCAGAGGTAAGTATGGGGTGGGGGTGTGGGGAGGTGGGTGCACAGAGGATGGGTACGGGTTGGGGGAAGGGCCACCGTAGACAATGAGGGACCATTTTCTTGTTTACAGGTTAAAAAAAACTTCACAGGAAGGTTTTCTTGCCTTACAGGTACATTTGACACACTGGGGTGGGTTCCCAGCATGCCACCTGTATTTTTAGGGAGGAGGGACTGGAGCCAATGGGGATTGGGCACCCTGTCGGCAAAGACAACAGGTCTGTGTTTGGGGGAGCATGATGCCGAGGGGGATTGGGCCCCCCCTCAGCAGACAAATTATGGGGGGACACTATGGCAACAGGGATTGGGCTCCCCTGTCGGCATATGAACTGGGAAGGGGCCATGCCGACAGGGGGATTGGGCACCTCCACGTCGGCTTTCCCAGGACTGTGACAGGAGGACAGTGACAACTGCCACCATGTTTATTGAAATGTAACACCAGGCAAGGCATGCCCTACAATGAGGGTGCGCTCCCTCACTGCAGCGGTGAAATCATTTAAAGTTGGTGGCACAAGCCCATAAAACAGTGGTGGTATTGGCCACAACAGGACAGCACCTCCACAACCTGCTTCTCCAGCAAGCTGTCACAACATGTTTCTTGCGCATGCTCACAAGCAAACATAAAAAGGGTTAAAGGATCACTGTTGATCTGCAGTCTGCTATTCTGTGACCATTCCAGCTCCCACCAGCATCATGTGACACCTAGAGAAGCTGTTTTCTATCTTTTAGTGAGAGAAGTTCTGAAAGCAGCAATTCAAATGACCAAAATCTACTAATGGACTTTACTACACTCTACTGCACTCCAAGGCTAATCCTTGGAACTGTGATTCAAGCCTGGGACCCATGGATGGCAGTACATGTTTTTTTATACTCTCTGGGTGAGTCACAGCATTAGAATCAAACCTGGTACACTTCAATGCCGTTAGAGGTTTTATTGTATTTTCAGGGTGAGTCACAGCACTGAGATTCAAACTTGGTACCTTAGAAGGTGTTAAACGTTTCACTACAGTCTTAGGGTAAGCCAGAGCATTTAATTCAAGCCTGGTCCCCTTTATGGTGGGGTGCAGGAATCTGTTTTATTCCCCTATACATAAAATAGGCCCAGGAACCACCTCCTCCCACCCCCTGAATGACAGTATAGCCTAGAGGTTAGAGTAATAATGAGCTGTGAACTAGCTTGGTACATCCAGCAGACCAGACCTGGGTTTGATTCTCACAACCTCCACTTGCATACTGTGTGACTCTAAGCAAGTCACTTAACTGCCCAGTGCTCCCAGGCTGCCCCTGAAAACAAGCACTTGTGCCTAGTGGGCCTTATCTGGTTATCAAAGACTAAAATAAAAAAAAAAAAAAAAAGGAATTTACCTGTAAACAAGCTGTCACAGCGTAGTGTGCCTTTCCTGGTCAAAAACAAATTACAAGATTACAAATCAATGGTGCTAAGAGGTTTTACTGTACTCTCAGGGTGAGTGACAGCACTGGTACCCTTAGAAGGTGGTAGATGGTTCATTGCAGTCTCAGGGTAAGTCACAGTACTGGATTCATTGATTCAGGGGAGAACCTTGCCCAGTTAGTCATACATTGTAACAACGGATCCCCATTTGAAACTGTCTCCTCCTTCAAATATTTGGGAATCACACTTAATCACTCAGACTTTTCTCTCCACCTCACATTTTTCAGCAAGGATGTCAACTCTAGCCTCGGGGTTGCATACCACGCCAGCCCCAATCTCTCATCATCCACATGCAAAATAATTGCAAGTAGCCTTCTCATCCCTAAACTCACTTATGGACTGCCAGTATTCTCTACTGCCTCCAGTACCCTGATACATACATGGGAAGAAGGCTACAACAACATATGTCGCTGTGCTCTTGTGTGTGATCGCCATACCCACCACAGCACGCTTTATAACAAACTTGGTTGGCTCTCCCCCTTGGTCCTAATTGATCTATCCCTGGGGAGAATTATCCGTAGAACTCTCCACAATAAGCTACCCTTCACACTAGCCTCTCTCCTTGTGCCATGCAACAGTCTGTACTCTCTCAGATCCTCTGCTAACGACCTGGTGATTATCCCCGAGATCCAGGTCCAAGTACAGTTCCTTGGCCTTTGCTAGTGCTGCCCCCAAACCTTGGCACAGCTTCCCCCTCCACATGCGTCAGTGCTATGCCCCCATCCCCTTCAGAAACCAACTCCGCATATTCCTGATACAGCATTCCCAATGTACCTGCCCAATCTAATTCGTTACCCTTTACTTCAAGGGATGTGTGCCCCCTGTACTCTCCTTGGCCCTTGGTTCATGAGGGGAAAATCTCTCATTATGACAAACACCTATGTAGGCATCGATTCATTGTTTGTATATACAGTAGCTCTACTTTATTTGTAAGCCTGTTGTATCTGTAACTCTCTATCCCTTATAACTGTTCCTGCTGCATATATTAAATACATGTATGCTTTCCCTAGTCTAGGAAACCTACTATAATTGTACCTGCTGTATACTGTATATTATATACACAATTTGTACAGTACTGCACCAACTGATGCATTTTGCTCCTGTTCTTTTTTCCTCTTCCTATCCCTTAATTTCTTCTCATTGTTATGATTGTAACTCTTCTTTGCCTTGCATTCTCCCGTGTCATGCCCAAAAATAGGCAAATGTTTGCCTAGTGCACCTTACCGGTCAACAAAAACTAAATAAATAAATAAATTCAAAACTGGTACCCTTAATTGTGTTAGAGGTTTAACTACACTTTCAGGGTGAGTGCCAGCACTGGGATTTAAACCTGGTACCCTGAGAAGGTGTTAGACATTTCACTACAGTCTCAGGGTAAACCATAGCACTGAATTCAGAACTGGGACCCTTGGCTGCATTAGGGATTTTTCCTGCACTGTCAGAACGTGCCACTACAGTAGATTCAAACCTAGGACACTTGACATCAGCGGTTTTATTGCATTCTCAGGGAGTGCCACAGCACTGGGATTTGAATCTGGGACCTGTTGATGTTGTTAGTCAACCAGAAGAACAGCTAAACTGAAGTCGAGCAGTCCTTTCCCAGTTACAGCATCAGGACGCTCTGAATAAATCACCTGCAGTTTGTGCTTGCCAGCATTTGAAACATAGAAACATAGATTTTGATGGCAGATAAGGACCGCTTGGCCCACCGAGTCTGCCCATTTCCCTACCTAATGGATAAGCTGCAGATCCTAGTTAACCAGCAGCCTACTTCTTCTTACCCCTACCCACTAGAATTGCCTTATGACTGTCCCATGCATGCTTGAATTCCACCACTGTTTTTGACTCCACAACCTCCTCCGGAAGGCCGTTCCATGCATCCACAACCCTCTCTGTGAAAAAATACTTCCTTAAATTACCTCTGAGCTGCCCCCCTTCTATCTTCAAATTGTGCCACCTTGTTCTTGCACACATCTTTTTTTGAAAGATGCTACCCTCTTGGACTTTGTTGATTCCCTTGAGATATTTGAAAGTTTCTATCATGTCCCCCCTCTCCCTCCTTTCCTCGAGGCTATACATATTCAGCTCAAGTCTCTCTTCATATGTCTTCTGGTGCAGACCCTGCACCATTTTAGTTGCCCTCCTCTGGACAGCCTCCATCCTGTCTATGTCCTTGCGGAGATTGGGTCTCCGGAACTGCACGCAGTACTCCAGATGGGGTCTCACCAACTGTCTGTACAGAGGGATAATAACTTCCTGTTTTCTACTGGTGATGCCTCTCCCTATGCATCCCAGTATCCCCCCAGCCCTCCTTGCTGCCCTCTCACATTGCTTGCCCACCTTTAGGTCATCTGATATGACTACCCCCAGGTCCCTTTCCATTTTTGTTGTTGTTAGTATCTCACCCCCCATTGTGTAGTCTTCCCCTGGGTTTTTGTTTCCCAGGTGCATTACCTTGCACTTCTTAGCATTGAATCTAAGCTGCCATACATTTGACCATTCCTCTAACCTTGCCAAGTCCCTTCTCATCCTTTCCACCCCACCTTGTGCATCAACTCTGTTGCAGATCTTTGTGTCATCTGCAAAGAGACATACTTTTCCTTCCAGTCCCTCTGCAATGTCTAGATACCTAGACCTCGACTAACAACATCAACAGGTCCCAGATTCAAATCCCAGTGCTGTGGCACTCCCTGAGAATGCAATAAAACCGCTGATGTCAAGTGTCCTAGGTATGCCTGCTACAGCATACCAACTTCTGCAGTGTTCTTCCAGGACTGTGTGTTTTACTCTGCCTGTGTATTGTTCAGTGAGTGGGGAGAGCTGGCTACCAGTCACGGGCTTGAGGGGGAGGGGCTAGACAGTTCAAAAGCCTGCGCCACTCGCTAGCGCAAGCGTTTAGTGCAAGCATTGAGTCGAAGATAATTCTATTGTTGTAAGAAGTTAGTAATAGCTACCTATATTATTGGTCTTGTGCTTTAACTTAGTTTAACTAAAAAATTAATATTTATTTATTCTGTTTAATAGTTTTGTGATTTGTTTTTAAAAGATAATAAGCAGGTTTATATATTCTAGCTTGATAGCTGCTGTATTTTAGCCTGTAATTATCAAATAGACATGGGTAAATTTATGGTTTGTCTGCTTTTTATATTAACTGGGTTCATTTTTCTGGACATAAGCACTGCTAATATCCCCAGACTAAATGTTCTACAGGATGACTCTGGGAACTACTTCAGGTTTTTAGATTTAATAGCTCAGTACTCTTATTCTTTAATTAGAGAACTAGCTCTGCTAGGTTGTCTCTCAAAGCAATCTGTAGTAGATCCTGGAAATGTGCTTTTCTTCCAAAAAATGGAAATTTATACCATGGATTTTTCAGTGCTGGGATATACTGGGCCTGATTCCAAGAGAGCAACTAGAGCACAACGTAAATTACACCCTGACGGAAAGATATGTCCAAAACCATGCGACACGTGTCTTGCGCCCAATTCCAGAACAAAGGCTGATTATGACAGAAAACACCGGAATTATGCATGTCGCAAGTTACGCCAAAAACACATGTCACAAACTGCAAGCCAGACGTGAAAGTTATGCATGACGCAAAACAATGTCAATAAAAAGAGCTCAAACTGCAAAGCAGACGTATACGAAAATGTAGGTGGAGGCAATGTCACGGCAGTGTGACTGTGCGTGGCGGGGGGGGTTGTGCCTAGACGGGTGCAGCTGCGCAGGTGCAAAGTGTGTTGTAGGACAGTGTAGTGTTGAAACATAGAAACATAGAAGTTGATGGCAGATAAGGACCGCAAGGCCCATCCAGTCTGACCATTTCTTTTTCTGCTTTATGAATGTGCCATTGGCCTTTGCTCTGTCAATGGCCTATCTATTCATACTCATCTGTATTGCTCCCTTATGCCTATCCCATGCCTGTTTGAAGCCCTGCACTGTATTCATATCCACCACCTCCTGAGATAGGCCGTTCCATGCATCCACCACCCTTTCTGTGAAAAAAAACTACCTCACATTACTCCTTAATCGGCTTCCCTCTAATCTCCCGCTGTGTCCTCTTGTCCTGCTATTTTTCTTATATTGAAACATGTTAGACTCTTTCACCTTGTTAATGCCCTTAAGGTGTTTGAATGTTTTGATCATATCACCTCTCTCCCTCCTTTGCCCTAGGGTATACATATTGAGCTCCATTAATCTGTCCTCATATGAATTCTGATGCAGTCCCTGCACCATTTTGGTGGCCCTTCTCTGGACTGCCTCAATTTGGTTAATGTCCTTGTGAAAGTGTGGCCTCCAGTACTGCATGCAGTACTCCAGATGGGGCCTAATCAGTGTCTTGTAAAGAGGGATTATTACCTCCCTCTTCCGACTTGTGATACCCCTACTAATGTACCCCAACATCCCTCTAGCCTTACATACTGCTTTAGTGGTCTGCTTGGATGATTTCAGGTCATCAGTGATGATGCGCCTTAAGTCTCTTTCTTCCCTTGTGACTGCCAGCAACTCCTCCCAGCCTATAGCTGGCTTCAGGGTTTCTCTTCCCTATGTGCATGATCTTGCACTTCTTTTCATTAAACTCAGTTGCCACTCTTCCAACCATTTTGCTAGTTTATCCAGATCTCTTCTCCATACTGCCCACCCACCTGGATCATCTACTCTGTTGCAGATCTTGGTGTCATCTGCAAACAGACAAACCTTACCTTCCAGTCCATCTGCAATGTCACTGATGAAGATATTGAAGATGACTGGCCCCAGAACTGATCCCTGAGGTACCCCACTTGTGACTTGCATCTCTTCTGACTGTATACCGTTTACCACCACTCTCTGTGTTCTGCCCATCAACCAGTTTGCCACCCAGTTGATCAACTTCTGACCCACCCTGAGCCTACCCAGCTTATTAATCAATCTTCTATGTGGAACAGTATTGTAAGCTTTGCTGAAGTCAAGGTACGTAACATCAACTGCTCCCCCTTAGTCCACCACTCTGGTTACCCAGTCAAAGAAATCTGTGCGATTAGTCTGACAGGACCTTCCTTTTGGAAATCCATGCTGTCTTGGATTCTGTGCTCCTATGGATTCCAGGTGTTGCACTATCCTTTCCTTAAGGAGTGCCTCCATAATCTTGCCCACTACTGAGGTAAGACTGACTGGTCTGTAGTTCCCTGCCTCCTCCCTGCTACCACTCTTGTGGAGCGGGATCACATGAGCCCTTCTCCAGTCTTCTGGGACCTCTCCTGTGCTCAGAGACTCACTAAACAGTTCTGATAATGGCTCTGCTAGTTCAACCTTAGCTCCTTTAGTACCCTGGGATGTCCATCAGGTCCCATTGCCTTGTCCACCCTGAGCTTATCGAGCTCTTGTAGGACCCTTTCTTTTGTGAAGGGACTAGTGCACACCTCCCTTCCCCCTGTGTCCATGGTGCTGAGCTGTGGGCCCTGCCTTACATTCTCTTCAGTAAATACTGAGCAGAAGTATCTATTTAGGATAGATGTTTTTACATGGTCCTCCTCCTCACATGCCCCTTATCCCCTTTGATCTTAGCAATACCCTCTCTGGACTTTCTCCTTTCACTAATGTATCTATAGAAAGTCTTGTCACCTTCCTTTACTGTATGTGCTAGTGTTTTCTCAGTTTGGGCCTTTGCCTGCCTTACTGCCTTCCCTGCTTCCCTTAGGGAAGTTTGGTATGCCTCCCTATCTTCATCCTGCTGCATTACCTTATATTTCCTGGTGGCATGTCACTGAGTATACACCTGTGATGCATGATGTAATGCAGTGGCAGTGGTCATATGGTGTAGGAACATACTGACAAGCAACATGGAATGCAGCACTGTTGGGGGTGGTCCTGAGGTCACCTGCGGCCACATTGTGGGTAGCACTGTATGGAAGTCCAGAGGTCCTGTCCAGTAGCATGGGCACGTGTCCTGCAGCTGAGTGGTGGCTGGTGTACCCGTGCTGTGGCCTGCCATGAGCCAACCATGAGGGAGGGTCTGGTGTACCTGTGCTATGCGCAATGATGAGGGGGCAGTGTACTTGTGCTGTGGCCTGCCATGAACTAACCATGGGGGGGTGTGGGCCCTGTGGTCTATACCACTGTCATGTGCATGGGCACTGCAGGGGTGCTGGATGTCCTGTATGGTGGCATGTACATAGCACGCTGGCACTGACATACTGTTGTGACCCCATAGGTATGGCGGGTGAAGACACAGGAGAGGATGCCAGTATTGGCACAACAAGTGACACAGAAGAGCAGCCCAGCACACATGCAACAGATACGCAAGACACCACAGCAGACCTGCAAAGCAGTGTTGGCAATGTGCTGCAGGACAGTGCGTTCATAGCTCTGGAGGATGTGCAGCCTACAGAAGCAGGGACACAGCAGGAGGAGGATGGTGTGGAGGGCTGTGACCTCTACTTTGTCAGCAGCATTGCAGCCAGTATAGCCCAGGACCTCAGCCCCACCACATATGAGGAGCTTGAGGTGCACTTGGATGAGGCAGCATGCTCCCACAAGGAACCGTGTGATAGGTCACTCACGGACTATGCTGTCTTCTACCAGTCATTGGTGGGACAGCAGGAGGAGCAGAATGAAATGCTAGGCTGCATACATCTCTGCCTCGATGCCCACCACAAAAACCTGGAAGAGCAGATGGGCAGCCTAGTGACTGCCATTGAGACTGGATGAGGCACAACCCAGACAGCCATGGAGAAACTGGTTGATGCCGTGCATGCCACACAGGCCTGTGTCAAGGAACAGACACAGGCCATCACACATCTGGCAATGGCAGTGGAAGAGTCTGTGGCACAGCAGTGGAGGCAGATGGATGTCCTGGCAGCAACCCTACAGAACATCCTGGCAACACATGCAGTGTGGCAACCGCCAATGATGGATGCTGCCTCACAGGCACAGGTCAACATGCAGACATGGCACTGTGATGCAGTGGCACAAACAACATCGTAGCAGACAGAGCAATGACCAGGACATATGGTGCTGGATGTGCCACAGCCAACAACAGTCAGCACAGGTATGCAGCCACCTCCACCACACACCCACACAACAGTGAAGCAGGAAGCAGGACCATTCATTCCCATCACCAGGGGTGGGGCACATACACAACTTGAACTGGTAGGTTTGTTGGGCGACAGAGGCACAACCAGCAGCAGTGCTGTAACTAGTGCTGTAAAACAGGGGAAGGACATGGCTGGGGCCATTACAGTACAGCCCTCTGCAAAGATCTCTGCGCCTGCTGTAGGTCAGGATGACCACGGCAAACATACAACAGGGCATGGGACTGTACCAGGAATGGCATCATCTGTTGTTGTCAAGTGTGGCAGGAAGCCAAAGAGAGCAGCTGTGCAGGACAACAGTATGTCTGGTGGAACAGCGTGTGGGGGGAGCAGCACAGCTGCAGGGACATGTGCACCTATGCCACATGGGGAGACATAGGACTTCCAACCAGCCAAATAGAAGAGGACTGTTGAAAAGCCAGCACAGAAGTGACAGTAACTGAGTTGCTGGACATACACATGGGGTGGGCACTGTACACATTGATCCATGTGTGGTGCATAGGGTGCTGACTGTGTGGGTGTGTTGTGTGTGTGTGTATGCACAATGTGTGTGTATGTGTGGGTTGTGTGACTGCACAGTGTGTATGTTTGCTATGTGTACCGCCACTGGGTGAGTGTAGGTGTAGGGTATGTGCACACAATGTTGTATTGTATCACAGTCCTACATTCAGTCTGTACTATAAAACAGTAAACAAATGTTACATTCATTTATGTGTTGTTCATTATTGCCAACAAGGTGTAAGCTGTGATATGTCAATCTCATGTGTGGCTTTCTGTGATGCACTATGGCCTGTGGTGTGTGTGTGTGTGTGCATGCACGCCCTACCCGCATGCCGCACCTGCTAGCAATATTTGCCACAGTTTTGTGATGCATATGCTACTGTCATGTTGTGCGTATGCGGCAGAATCTACATGCATTCGCGGCATGTGCTGTGCACTAGGCCGCATGTGTGATCTGCATGTGTCTCGTGTGCCAATGTGCGGCCGAAAACTATCAACGCCATACAGGCAGACAGGCAGGCCACACACAGATCACTGTGCCAGTTGATGACAATCTACTGCCAACATGAGCAACGGTTTGAACCTAAGAGGCAGGGCACCCAATTTCACACCAGCTGAGACTGCTTAGCTGGTGAATCTGGTGCAGCAGTGGCACATCACACTGCTGCACCAGACTGCATGCAGAATACACCCAGGGAGAGGGTCAGGGCATGGAGGTGCATTGGTGCCAAGCTGGCAGAGATCAGTGGCATGAAGAAGTCCACACAGCAGCTGAAACACCGCTGGCATGATCTCGCCAGGAGAGACCTACAAATACTGGCAGGAATGTTGGCCATGGCAGAGTACTGTGACATAGAGATCAGGGCGGGACAGCCAGCTGCTGCAGGTATGTATGGCACAGGTTTTGCACTGGGGAGCACAGTTGTGTACACACAGCATGTGTATGTCTGGGTGACAGATGACTATGTGTTACATGTCTGCACAGGTGGAGATGCCAGGGGCAGGTGAAGGCAGAGACACAGTGCCGGTGGGCAGCAAGGTGAGGCCCAGAAAGCCATGCAGGGCCATCAGAGGCACGGTAGGTGCACATGAGGTGCTGCATGTCACTGTTTCTGTAGGAATCTGAATGCCAGACAGTGCAAGTGGTGTGCAGGGCATCCCTGGGCCAGCCATTGGCAGGCGGTGGCACCTCTGTGACATCAGCTGCTGTTGCTCATGTAGGACTACCATGGTCCTATAAGTGTCTGTGCCTACAGCCATGCCATACTGTGCTGTGGCCATGTGGCATAGGTGATGGGGGCCAGACAGGATGTGTGGGTCCACAACTGCCCAGTCCTGCAGGTGTGTTGTTGCATGCCGCATATGGCTACAACACAGTCAGGGATATGGCTTGTGGTCTTGGTGCTGTGGACTGTGTGTGTCCTGCACACTGACATGCTGTATTATGCTGTTGCAGGGGCACACACACTGATCACACCCTGACACAGGGCACTCCTGAGGGCAATGGCAGAGCACAAGCAACAGGATGCCAGGGGGCACCAGCTGCGTACACTATGGAGATGTCGCCATGCATGGCCACTGCCACCAGACAGTGCGGAGGAGGGTAAAGTTGAACAGGAGGCTAAAAGTACAGGACGTTACTGAGCAGGACATGAGGGGAGTTGTTGTTGTGGTAGTGGAGCCGGTGCCTGTTATGGGAGCAGTGGATGAGGTGGACAACTGCATTGCTGCTGCATAGCTGGTGGTGCAGGGGGAGGCCATCCAGCAGGAGGACAGTGGCCAGGAGCATGCAACACAGCACGGGGAGGCTGTTGCAGGTGCTGCAGACAACAGCAGTGCTGCAGCACAGCTGGAGGATCAGGAGGACATGCATCATCTTGAATTTGCCCCAGAGCCTGCAGCACAGCACGAGGAGGCTGGTGGTGCTGTGTCGGAGGAGCTGCAGTAGCCGCTGCTGCACCTGTTGCCGAAAAAGCACTGCAGGATACACCTGTTGTGGGGCAAGCCCAGGCAGCTGTTCATCATGTGTTCAGAGACAGACACCTGGGGGACCTTGTGGAGGCCATAATGGGGGACATTGCATGGCTCCACAACTCTCTGCGTGCACTGCTGTCAGCACTGAGACGGTGATAGGCCTACAAGCATAGGCAATCATGTACATTGCTGGACTTGTTTATGACATTTTGTCACCTGCTAGTCCCCGTTTTGCTGTTGTTGTTTGTTTATTTATTTATTTGAAAGATATCGGAATTACAATCCTTTGAGTCAACGACTCCTTTGCAAAGGCTCCACGTCAGTAAGAACATACAGCAGGTATCACAAACTTAAACACTAGGTACAAACTATTTTACATTTGGTAACAATACAATCCCAAACATATGGTATGGTATTAGCTTGAAACATTGATGGAGGACTTAAACATTTGGTGCCATGTAGGATCTGGGGTTACATCATCTGGGATCATTATAGAGGTCCCTGGTCAACACTTTGATTCACATGACAGTAATTCAGTTCCAGAGGGTCTTACAAAGTAGGCCCTGTGTCAAGATATGTTTAAGGTGTGAATAGAGGATCGTGGCTTAGGGGAAGCGTAGAAGTCATGGGGGGGGGGCAATAACTGAGGCACTGGAACCCAGTTAGAGTTATCTACAGTCACAGGTTTCCGAGTTGAGGAGTGTCTTAAGACCAGCTTTAAACTGCCAATTTTTTTTATGTTGTTCATGTTTACAGTTCCTGTTATGTACATATGTTTGGGAGGTATGTCTTTAGATGTGTTTTCTACTGTTTTGTACCTGTAGTTGGGGGTGGGGTAGGGGTGTTGTGTGGATGGGTTTATAGTGTTGTGTACCTGCTGGGGGTGTGGGCATTCATGTTGTGTTATCAATAAATGTGTTACTATTCATTCACATGCACTGTGACTCATCCTGTTGACTGCATATTGTCACATGTGTGTTTAATGTGTGTATGGCTGTCAGTGTGTACCTGCTGACACATACGTACAGCACAAAGGTGCTGCCGTCTGTGTGTCAACACCCATTACAGTGCCCTTGTTTGATGGCTGTACAGTGCATAGCTGACATATGTAACCCCCCTGCAAATGGGGGTTCCCAAAAGACTTCCAGGAGCTTGCTTGAATGCTCCAAGCCTGAATGGTGTTTGGCGTTTAAGCCATTTATCAGTGAGTGTTTTTAGAGCCTCTGGTACTGTCTCTTTAAGAGCCGTCTGCTTGCAGACATAATTAGTTTGTATGGGGGGACTGTGTGCTTCTCTGTTTGAGTACCACTCGAGCTGCTGCCAATTCACTCCATTTTTGCAGTCACTAGGAGTGCAAAGGGAGCCTATCTGAAAGATGTAACTGTTTGCCAGAAATCATTTAGAGTAGTAATGAAATTACAGTTTGTCTAACCTGCTTTCTTTGCAGTCAGAACTGTGTCTGCCTAGTTCCCCATTCTGGTTTTGAACTGCTGAACTGGACCAATCAGTGTGGGGTAAGCTAGCTCTAAAATGGTGCCTTGGACGAATCAGAACTTGGACTCATAATCTGAGCCAGCCACAAGAGGATTGTATGGGCAGTGACTCTGGGAGATGTAGTTTAGACTTCGGCACCTTTTTGGACCAACAGCAGCAGTCTATTGTGAGTGACAGCCAATCCAGTCAAGAACTGGGAGGAACTCAAAGGAAGTGCCCGTTTTTTCTGTTGGAGTTCAGTTTAGCTCTGGCAGTGAAGGGGAAAGGAACCCTGTGCTCCTTCAGTGCACAGTTTTAGTCAAAAAACATGTGTAAGGTCCAGAGTTCCAGTCTGCAGCTTGTGTAACTGCTTGTTAGGACTGAATCCGTCCTGTGAAGAGAATCAAAGGATATCTGAAGAGTAGAAACCAGGCTCACCCTGTAGAAGACTGGAGAAATTTCTGAATTGCACTGGACTGTCAGAACTGAATCTGCTGTGTGTTCTCCCGGTATTGTGCAGTAATTGCGATCGGGATAGAGAAGCAGCCTGCCTGGTATAGTACTTTCTTTTTTCCATATAAATGTGTGAGGAGGCTTGTGCAGCTCAAGTGAATCCTGCTGCCATTAAGTGACTTTTGCCTGTGACTGTTTACCATATAAATGTGTGAGGAGTCTCGTGGAGCTCAAGAGTAGCCCTGCTGACGTTGAAGGACCCTATCTTGTTTGGAGGTCGTGAGTACTAATTCAGGGTCGCTCCCTGTTGAATTGCCACATTAAATCCAAATGGAATCACTGTACTGCTGACTGTTTAAACTAATTTTTCTTTTCACTGTGTGAAAGGGCCCCTACCAGCTGCCACGGTTTGGACTAGCCACTAGGGCTTGGGTACCCAGGGACAGTAACTGGTAGGGATAGGACTACTGTGCACAGAGCCATGTAGGTAGATAGTAAGTGATAAGCTAATTAACCTGATTTCCCCCTGTCCTTGTTATATTCCCCCTAAATAAATCAGAGCTGCTTGTTTCAGCAAAGTTATACTGCCTGAGGTATTTGTCTATGTTAAAGTATTGTACTGTGATTGTTGCACTGTATCTTATTTTATAGGAGGTCCCAGTGCCTGAACCAGCCCTGGGGGTAAGTGTATACTGTGAAGGTAATTCTAATATATTGTGTGGGCCACTAGTGGGAAGAAAGGGGGGTTGCAGTGTCCCAGAGGGCTGTGACCAAGTTAGTTTAACTATTGCAAACCCTGACCTCTGGGTGGAGGCACCTGCCATTGGATCCAGGCCCCTCAACCTGTTAGTGGCAAATCAGGCAGGGGTAGTAGCCACTGGGATAGCGCCATCTAGGGGTTACACATACATACACGGTACTGGACAGCACAGTCCACCACTCTGGCAGTGGTGGCCTATGCTCTGCTATGTACACAGTACCTCAACCCCTGTGGTCGTGTCACTAGGGTGTCTGTGGACCTTTGTAACACCACTCCACCTGAGCGCTGCCATAGCCCTGCAGGTGGCACTGGTTACACATGGACATGGTGTACATGGCCATTTGCCAACAACATTGATGTGACACCCGGTGCTCCATACCTGTCATGGTGGCACTGTTACCCTGTCTCCGGTGGCCAGGGCTGGTGCGTTGTGCCTGGTAGCAACTATTACATGTTGGCGGGCAAGTGTTCGTGACGTTGCATGCCTTCTGCACCATTGGACACTGTTCTGCACATGGGGTGTGTGTGTGTGTGTGTGTGTGCATGTGTTGTGCCCATGTTGTTGTTTGTTGCGTGTGTCATTCACCTGTGTACACTCCCCAGTCCACCATGTGTTGTGTTATGTGTCATACCACTGTTGGTCTACAGTGTGGCCTTGGCCCCAGTGGGGCATGACATCTGGTGACTGCGTGTCGTCATGTGTGTACATGGTTGCTGCAGGCCCCCACACAAGTGTGGCATGATTGTGTCCGTGATGCAATGTCCCATGTGTGGCATGACAGGCATGCGACTGTCATGCAACACATTGCTCATGTCACATCATCCACAACATAACATGTCTGACACTGCCTGTAGGTCTGGCATACAGTTCCAGGGCCTCCCATCCCTCATTGACCTGTGTGTCTGTCTCTGTGGGCCTCTTGTGCTCGGCAGTTCCAGTGTATGCATGCCACATTGCTATGATGTGGTACTGTGGCAGGTCTCATACATTCCCATGGTCACCTGTGTATTGTGACCTGTGCAACGGTACACTACAGTCATTCCCAAACATACCCTTCACACACACACACACACACACACACACACACACACCATCCCACATTGCATCTGGCTCACACAACAGCTGCTGTACACATGCAAGTCCACATTGTCATGCCATGCTCCTTACCTTGTGCACTGTGTGCTCTGTGTCCTCCACACATCTGCCAGGAGTACCTGTACGAATTACTGGTGGTGGCATGGGCCCTATATCCTCTGAGTTGTGGACCACCAGACACAGCAAAATGCACATGGGCATGGTTGCGATTGCTGTGCTTCCGCGTGTGTTGCTCAGCACGTGGCAGTCAGTGTTCCGTCCTCTGCTGTGTCATTAGTGGTGGTTGTTCTGTACCTGGCTGTTGTCGGGTGTCACATGATGATGTTCCACACTGATGCCAGTGCCACCATGGTGGTGGTGTTGGTGTTATGTTGTGAAATGTTGCTCAATTACCTCACACCTTGCCCGATGTCCTGCAGATGCTCCACCAGTTGTCAACTCACTGGGCATGTTGTCTGGCTCTATGTCCAAATCCAGTGCCATGTCTTCCTCCTCTTCTGTGTCTGGCAATGGCACACACCATGACAGAGCAATGTTGTGAAGGATACAGCATGTGACCATTATCCTGCATGCCATCTCAGGGCTGTACTGCAATGCCCCACCAGAGCGGTCGAGGCTTCTGAATTGGGACTTGAGGAGACCAAATGTGCATTCTATAACCAATCTAGTTCTGCTTAGAACCTCAGTGTACTGCTCTTCCACTGCTGTCTGTGGTACTCGGACTGGTGTCGTCAGCCATGGCAGCTGTAGGTATCCACTGTCACCCGTTGGGATTTGGATAGAGTACGGGTTAGTATGGCATCCATCTGTGCCACTCAACACACAGCTGTCAACTATTGGGATCTGCTGACACACACACAGTGGGGCCATGAGTATGCACAGCTTGCTGGATGTTGTGTCCTGTGTCCTGTGTAATTCCGACATGCGTGCGGTGTTTGCAATGTGTACCGTCCCTGTCCATGGTTGTGGGAACTGTTAACATCTGTACTGTAGTGTTCCTGTCCTATGCTATGTCATTGTGCCACTCAGGTGACTTGACAGACACTTGCATCTGGTAGCCCTGTTGCACTGCACTGTGGGTTACCACTAGGCCACACTGTGTGTGCTTGTCCTGCACCCTTTGACCCATGCACCCATGTACAGGTGCTGCGTACTGCACTGCTTACCAATCAGCCATCCACCAGTTATCTCTCCTTTCTCAAATGCCTCACATAGGCCACAGTGGTGGAATATGTGGTAATCATGGTAGGACCCTGGATACTTGGCTACCACATCTAGTATGCGACAGTCACTGTCGCATACCACCTGGATGTTCATGGAGTGGTATCCTTTACGGTTTACATATGCATCACCATCGGTGTGTGGTGCCCTGATGGGCACGTGTGCAGTCAATCACCCCCAGTACACGTGTGAACTGTACAACACTGTAGAAGGCCTACTTCACCTGCAGCTGTTGTTGTGTGTCCTGTGTGAAGTGTATGTACTGGGTAGTACGCCATAACAGCGCTGTGAGGAACCTCCTGAGACACTAAGATACAGCAGGCTGTGATATGCCCACCGTGTCACTTGTGGGGGTTTGGAAGGTCCCTGTGGCTAGGAAGCACAGCGCTACACTGACACGCACCTCCACAGCCAGTGGATGTCCCCTGTTGATGGTACTATGTAAGTCCTCTCACAGTTCCTGGCATAGCTCCCTTATGGTGCTCTTGATGAGCCAGTAGCGTGCGATGCACTGATCGTCTGTCAGCTCCTCAAGAGACTTCCTTGTGTGTCTCACTCTTAGCACAGGTATCCTTGGCACCACCACTTGCCTCTGTGGTTGCATAGTCCCCTGGTTCCTGCCACAACACATGGCATGCCTGCGTTCACATTGCTCGGCTGTCATGAAGCCCAGAAGGGCTACTGGTGCCGACATGGTTCCTGCTGTGTGTCAGTACACACTGCTGAGTGAACTCTGGCTGTTGGGGGACTTATATATGCTGTCCTCTACTTAGACCACCTCCAACATGGTTTAGGTTGGACCTTTTAGAATTGCGCATGTCGCAAGTCACAGACGTAACTTGCGATGTGCAACATTTAGGGCTGCCATACTGCATTTCCGTCGGTCGTATCTGTTTTGGAATTGGGACCACTGTTTCATTGCTTGCCAGGATACTTTTGTCAATATCTGGGGATGTAGAGAGTAATCCTGGGCCATTTCATGCATCTTTCCAAGATATTCCTAAATGGAATTCAAACGGTATAACATTTGCATATATAAATACCAGGAGTTTTTTAAGTAAAAGAGCAGAAATTGAGGCATGATTAATGTTCTACAAATCAGATGTGCTTAGCTTAACCAAAACATGGTTAAAGTCTTCTATTCATGATAATCTTTGCTACATTGAAAGGTATAAAGTTGTTAGGAAAGATAGGGCTGGTAAAAAGAAGGAAGGGGGATTATGGTGTTTATTAGGGACAGTTTAGAAGTAGTTGTACATGATGTGTCCATTGAATCCACAACAGGATGTGAATGGTTATTTTTGGACTTGTTATTGGGTACATGTAATAAGATTAGTCTCTGCATAGTACAGTACATAATCCACCTAAGTCAGAAAAAAATGTCTAATTGAATTTTTGGAAGTTTTTCAAGTCAACAGCCCTTAATAAACATGTTCTGGTATTAGGAGATCTAAATTTAAACTGGGTAACTGTAGATCAAATAGACTTGGAAACTTTGGTTTTAAATGCAGGTCTTACCCAGATAATTACTGACTTCACCTGGATGAATCTTCTCAGTAATCAACATTCAGCAATAGATTGGATATTAACTAAAAATAACGAGAAGATAGTTGCATTTGGGACATTTTCTGATAACATTAGCGACCATCTTCCGGTGTTTTGTACCTGGAATAGCACCAAAACCAAAGTTCCCCCCCCAAAAAAATTATTTCTTATAGAAACTATAACAGCTTCAATTTTGAACAACTGAATGTGGCTTTGAATGCATTAGATTGAACATATCTGGATGCTATGTCTGAGCCAAGCATTGCAGCTGATTATTTTGTTAAATCATCGATTGCTATACAGGATAAGTATTGCCCTTTTGGTTACAAGGAGGGTTAAGGGAACTGACAATAGATGGATCTCATCAGAACTCTTTGATTTGATGAGAGAAAGGGACAGACACTGGAGAATATATAAAAACTCTAAGGGTAGTGCAGAATTCAATAAATATAGTATGTTTAGAAACAAATGTAAACTTCTTATCCGGAAAAGTAAATCGGAATACTTTCAAAAAATTCAGACAAGTTCTCTAGGTGATTCCAGAAAATTCTGGACCTCTGTAAAAACATTGATAGACCCTAGTAAAAATACAGTATCTGGTACAGTTAATACTAA
The DNA here is from genome assembly GCA_016271365.2 of Neoceratodus forsteri. Taxonomy (NCBI): domain Eukaryota; kingdom Metazoa; phylum Chordata; order Ceratodontiformes; family Ceratodontidae; genus Neoceratodus; species Neoceratodus forsteri. The sequence continues at coordinate 89,522,650 of JADMNL010000026.1, read as the reverse complement.
TGGTTCAGTTTTAACAGATCCCAAAGAAATTTGTGATTTGTTTTTGAATAAATGTACAGATTTTTCAAGATTTTCTATGCCTTATGATCATACCACTTCTTTTAATAAAATGACAGCCACCCAATCTGATAATGCAATCCCTTCTTTTCATTCTCGGATAATAAATCCACAGCACGTTTTCAAATTATTAAGGCAGATGCCAGTAAACAAAAGCTCTGGATTGGATGGCCTAGAGCCCAGGTTTTTGAAATTCATAGCCACCTTTATTTACCAACCTCTTACTAAAATTTTTAATCTTTTTTTACTCACTGGTGAGTTTCCGGATGTATGGAAACAAACAGTGACCAAACCTATACACAAGTCTGGTTCCCTTCAAGATCCCCGATAATTATTGGTCAATATCAGTCCTGTCCCCCTCTGAGTAAAATGTTAGAGAAAAATTATAAATGGGCAACTTACTGAATTCCTCGAGGCTGGAGGACTTCGCTCTCCGGAGCAGCATGGCTTTTGAAAGTCTTACAGTAGAGATACTGCACTTGCATGTTTTGCTGACCATACTTTAAGATCTATGGACCTTGAAAGGTTAACTGCTGCAGTTTTTGTAGACCTGTTGAAGGCTTTTGACTTGGTGAACCATGCCATGCTGCTTTGGAGACTGAAGGACATTGGCCTGGTGGAAAATTCTTGCATTTCGTTTCAAAGTTATCTTCTGTCCATTGAGGGTTGGCTTTGATGGAGTGCTGTCACAAACACATATATTGGAACAAGAAGTCCCCTCTAAGGGTCCATTTTAGGACCCCTGTTGTTTTCATTATATATTGACCCTATCATAAAAATTCCCACTAAGTTAAATTTATTACTTTATGGAGCTGGCCCATCGACGCAGCAGTTGGATTTTCACTTGTAATGCTGATGACCCTGGTTTGGGAACAGACCTGGGAGTCAGAGGGCTGGCCAGGGGGAGAAGGATTGAGTGTCCCAGGGACTGCTCTCCTTCTCTGGGAGGGAGGGGGAAGAGTATCTGGCACTTTATGGACCCCTAGCGGAGGCTGGGGGTACCGCTGCGGCTGGCGCTGTTCTCTAGGGGGGCGGGGCAGACACTGGACATCATTGCTCATCCCCGCCCCCCCAGAGAACCAGCCTTCAAAAAAAAAGCCAGCCCCCGGGCATGCTGCCCTCGATCTGTTACCATCCCCACTGCCTCTGATGTCGGCCAAGGGGGTCCCGCTCCAGTGGCCCCGACTTGGGGTAAGTCGAGGCTTGACTATAGTGTCTGTAGGGGGGAGCTCCCTTGGTGGTCCTGCCTAGAGATGCAAGCCTGGGCATGGGGGGACTGCAGGTGGAGCAGTGGGGCTGACCGAAAGAATGGAGGTTCATGGGGGATGGGCCCCCAAAAATACTAAAATAAACAAAAAGTTATTACTTTATGCAGGTGATATTATTCTTTTTACTTGCTCAGCATCTGTGGATGAAATCAATTCTTCTTTAAATTATGATTTTTCTGCTTTAAATGGATGGTTATTGCAGCATCAACTGATGTTAAATACAACACAGTGCATCTTATTTGGGTCAAAACCTGAACTGAGTAAATGTAAACCATTACAATGATATGATCTGGCTGGCCTGATGTTACAACAAGTTTCAGAGTCTAAATATTTAGGAATTCTACTGGACTCCAATCTTACTTTTTCAGCACAGATAAAGAAAACAGTCAAAACTGTAAATCAGAAGTTGGGTGCTCTATATACATTTAAGGACTGCCTAAGAGAAGCTAGATAATTCATATCAAGAAGTGTACTCTTTTTATTTATTTATTTATTTATTTGTTTACCGGGTGGGTACACTGATCCCAGGAACCATTTTCAGGCATGACCCGGGCCAATCAACTGGCACATCCAATACAAAACACAGTTACATTACAATCACAGTGAAGAAGGAGTAACATCAAGTATACAATACAGAAATGGCAATACAGTGGAAATATGGTGTACATACATAGGACAAGTGGTCAAAGACTCCATGGACTTTAGCCGTACATGATGCCGACATCCAGCATTAAGTGCATATATATGTTATCGAACTAGTCATATGCTCTAGGTGAAGTATATCATCATTTGGTATGGCATTTACAAAATGTCCTTCCTAATATGGTTTCCCTGAGGTTCCATTTGAATGTGTGGGGTAAGACCGGTGCCTACAATTTGTTAGGAAGGGAGTTCCAGTACTTGGGTCCTGCATAACAGAAAGCTGTCCTTCCCAGCTCGGTAAAGTGCCTGGTGCATTTCAACAGCCTGCTGGTGGAGGACCTCAGTTCTCACCTGTTACTTTTTAATATTAGCAGCCCTGACAGAGGCAATCCAGCCCCATCTTGTAAGGCTCTTGCTATGAATGATCCGAGCATGAGGTCTCTCCGATCGGCAGAGGGGAGCCATCCTCAGGATTGATAGAGATGGCAGTAGTGAGTCTGAAAAGGGGCTTGGGTGATGAATCTGCAAATATTATTGTAGGCTGTGTTCAAGCGATTTAGTAGTGAAGGGGAGGCGAGGGCAATTACCAGGGAGCAGTATTCAAGAATGGGGATCAGTGGCCAAGCCCAATCGCATCTCTCGCATCCGGGGTCAGTAGGTGCCTCAGTCGGTAACACAGTCCTATCTGCTGAGTCACCCTCCTAATTGCTGAGCTGATATGGTCCTCATACGTAAGAGATGGGTCGAGCATGACTCCCAAGTATTTGAAGTCTCTTACCTGTTCAAAGGTCGAGCCATCAAGGGTTAGTATAATGAGAGTTTTCGTGTTGTTGGGTGTGCTCTTTGCAATCTTCGGTTTAGAGCCAAACAGCATACACTTTGTATTTTTTGGTGTTTACAAGAAGCATGTGCTGTGTGAACCAGTATACTGTTGCAATAAAGTCTGTGTTTAGATCTAGGTTTAGCCCAGAGAGGTTGTTTCCACTTTTGAAGATAATGAGGTCATCCGCATACATTATTCTGTTGCTGTTTGCGGGTACCATGAGTAAAGGGTTAATGAAAAGGGAGTATAGCAAGGGACCTAGTACAGAGCCCTGGGGCAAGCTGGTCTGTACTTGGAGAGGGGTTGATAGGGCATACCCTATTCTCACTAGCTGGGTCCTGTCGATTAGGTAGCTTCGGACCCAGTTTGTGACATTACGGGGGACGTTTAGGGAAGATAGTGTTTAGCAGTAACACATGGTCCACCATATCAAAGGCTTCTGATAAGTCTACAAATATAGAACCTGTGAGGCTACCATTGTCCACGTCACTGAGCACGTGGTCTGTGAACTTAGTAAGGGCTGTGGCAGTGCTAAAGCCTCTGCAGAAACCATGTTGGTCCTTGGATAGCAGGCCATATTTTTCAATGTGTTCTGATAGTTGACGGTGAGCCACTTTTTCCAGTATTTTGCCTATATGAGACAATATGGATATGGGTCTATAGTTGTCAGGAAGGTGTGGGTCTCTTGCCTTAAGTATGGGGACAATTCTGGCTTCCTTCCAGAGTGCAGGCACCTTTGCAGTGATCAAGGATAGGTTAATTATGTGTGAGAGTGGTTTTGCTATGCTTGCGGAGGCCATTTTGAGGAACTGTGGCATGAGCCCATCACTTCCTGCGCTGCCTGATTTGGGCAGGGATTTTAGTAGGTGATATATCTCTGAATGTGATGTTACTTTAAAATAGAAAGGGGGAGAGCCAGTTACTTTGACCTGCTTTCCAGTACTTTGGGCTACAGTAGGAAGCTAGTCTAGGTATGAGTCTTGGTTTGAGAACTTGTTGTTCATGAGATTTGCCACAGACTCAGGATCCGTTTTTAGGCCTGCATCGCTCACTAGAGAGAGATAGTTCCTTGGTGTTTAGCTGGTTTGAGGACCAAGTTAATTGTAGCCCAGAATCTGCGTGGGTCGCTAAGGTTCTGAGTTTGTTGGGCCTTGAAATATGAGGCTTTTAAGGATTTTGTATCTCACTTGCATTGGTTTCGTAGATGCCTATACTCTACCCAATTCCCTGGGGTGGGTGTGGCTTTATGAGTTGCCCAAGCCTTATCTCTCTTTCTCTCATCAGTGCCACCAGCTCCCTGGTAACCTATTTAGTGTTTCCAACCCTTACACACCGAGTAGTAATAGGTCAGTGTTTGTCCTGTGCCATGGTTAAGGCAGCAATAAGGAATCCCAGTGCTGTGTCCACATCCATCAAAGTATAGAGGGTGAACCAATCTATGCCACCCAGGTCTCTGTTCAGTGCGTCAATGTCTACCTTAGCAAAATTCCTGATAGAGATGATCCTTGAGGGGGGCTTGAGTTTTCGGCATGGCCACGTGCAAAAAGTAGGGGAGTGGTCACTGATGGAGTCTGACATGACTCCTGAGGGACTCACCCTGTCTTCTCGGTTTGTTATGATCCAGTCAAGTAACATATGGTTACCTGTTCTGGAACTGAGGTGCATAGGTGATTCAATGATCTGAGACAGGTTCATTTCTTTGAGAAGTTCCACGTAGTTATGCTGCTTGCTGTCTAACCAATTTAGACTGAAATCACCTAAAATGATGGTGTCCCTTGCTGATGCTAGACCAACGACTTCAGAGATTATTCCCCTGAGTCCATCTTTCCCTCCCAGTGAAGGATTATATACATAACCCAAGTGTAATTTGATTGCTTCAACGATGGTGATTTCTATCATGAGCCATTCCGGGGTTGCCTCCTGAGCTGAACTGGAGGCAGTGACAGATCCGGTTATGTGATCTTTGAGGTAGATCATAACCCCACTCCCTCTCTTAGGGCCTGGCCTGTCATTTTGAAAGATGTTATAGCCCTGGATTTGGTATAGAGAGTCAGGGCTTGTAGGTTTCAGCCAAGTTTCGTTTACCCCAAGAACGTCAGGTTTATGGAGTGACACCCAGGCTTTCAGTTCCTGGATCTTCAGTACAATGCTTCCGGGCATTGATATGGGTGAATCTGATGTCGTGTGCGAAGGACCATTGAGAGCATGAGTACAGGGGGCCAGAATTTGTCTCCACATCCCCACATTTTAGGGTCAGAAGGTCGCAGAATAGCCGGAATAGCCTGTTCCCACCCAACACACCCATCACAATGACTCATGGAGCAATCAGTAGTGCACCCTCGCATGCAAGTTGCCTTTCTGCCGAGCCAGGCTAATGTAGCAATCAGGTGCTTTAGGAGTTGAGGCTGAGCCCCTAGGGTGTATCCACTGTGACCCTTGAGGGAGTACTTGTTGTTTGGGGAGCAGTCTTTGACTAGAAGACAGCTGGTCACAACACATAGGATTGATATGGTTAGCAACATCATAGCCATAAGGCTAATTGGTGTAATTTGTTTTATTATTTTTGTCACCATGATCCTTACATTTCTGTGTTACCAGACTAGCAAAATGGTTGAGCAAGCCTCTTTAAGTAAGCTTAATAGCGGACGCCCTCTACAGGTGATTTGCTATAGGCTGCAGATGGGAAAGTAGGGAGACAGTCAAAAGACAGTCGTCCACTATAAAGCTACAGCCAGAAAAGGGTGGGTGGAGAGCAGCAGTACAGCAGCTGCAGGAAGAGCCAATTGTAGTAGGGCTCCCTAAGCCCTTTCAATTGAAGCTAGGCAGCGGTGGAAAGTTCATTAAAAAAGATTTAGAAATTAAGCCACAGCTGCAGATAAAATTAAAAGCTGCAACTCCACTGCAAGTCTATGCCACTTGATTAGCTCTGCTGGTAAAAGTCCTGTTCTGGTTGAGCCGACTATCCCCTATCGGGATGAAAATGGCACCAATTTTGAACTAAGGCACAGTACTCTCGGCATGGTCTCCTGCTACCTCTGTACCTGACTTAATGCGGCGGCGTCTTGGAGCTCCAGGAGGGCAGGTAAGCTGCTTCTGGATCATTGTCTACTTTATAATGAGCTTGGGTGGTTACCACCTAAGTTGAATTTTTCATATAATTTAGGCTGTTTGCTTAATAACACAATCAAGCTTGGACATCAGTCTCCACTATATAGTTTAATTGAATTTAAGTGTGAAATAAGAACACTGAGATCCTCATCAACCTCTCATTTGGTCTTACCTAAGACTTTCACTTACATGGAGAAGTGGCCGTTCTCAGTACAGGGTCCAAAGTTGTGAAACACTTTGCTTCAGTATTGCATAGATGTTAACAATCATATTAATTTTAAAAAAGTGATAAAATATTATCTGCAACAACAAGCTATTTGTAAATGTTTTTAAGATTGCATGTTTTGTACATTGTTATTATTGTGTGTACTATTTGTAAATCATTGTGTGTATTTAATGTAGTTTCATCTAAGCCGCATATGTGGCAGCTCCGGGTCATTCCTGAAAACGTGACTTGGCCCAGTGTGCTTACCCGGTAAACAAAGTGATAAACAAAATAAAAATAAATAAATAAAAAAAAATAATTTCATTATATTCTCAGAGAGTGCCACAGCACTGGTGTTTGAACCTGGGACCTGTTGATGGTGCTAGTGATTTCACTGCATTCACAGGGAGTGCCACAGCCCAAGGATTTGAACATGGAACCCGCTGATGGCATTAGAGGTTACTTTTACTGCACTGTCATGGTGAGCTACAGCACTGGGACTCAAACCCAAGACACAACTGGTGTTAGAGGCCCAACTGCACTCTAACTATGATTCGCATTGTAACATTGCAGGAGCACTTAACCAAGTACTACAGAATTCCCAGTCTTTAACTCTGTAGGCAAACTGCTGCTATCCACCAGACATGTTGGCTGGCTAAAATGGATGTAAGCCACCCCTCTCCAGGCTGGCTTACTGCACTGTATTTTCTCCTGTAGCCTAGGTTCCTGTTTTGGGCATCATATGTTCTGCCCCTTGGGGGGGGCGTTGCTCCGTGCCTGGGTTTAAAAGGGGGAGAGTTCCCTGCAAAGGGGGAGCCGGTGGGCTGTATGTAAGGCAAGTCAGTCTGGGATTTTAAACCCCCAGCCTGTGAGGTACCGGCTGTGCTAGTGTTGATTGTTACATGGGTTGTCCTTTTATTTTCCGATGGGGAGGGTGTCAAGAGTGTGACGACTGTTGGGGACTGGGGTCCTAGGAGCTCAGCTACTGGAAGGACAGCAGCTGGAGGTAAGCACATCATGGCTGGGTTCGGGAGGTCTAGTGCTCCAAAAAAAGACCAGTATGGCAGTGGGGCTGTTGTGGTGGTGGCAGGGCTATGGCAGGGGCCCCTTGGAGGTGGCAGCTCTGAGGAGGTTGGTTTCCTGGTGTAGCACGCTGCCGTAGGCAAGTGGGTGGGTGCATTCTGGGATCTCATTTTATCGGGCCTGTCATGCCCATGTCTTGGGCAGCTCCCATGTTAGGCCCATCAAAGGAATGCACAGAGAGAGTAACAGAAATGACGGAGCCATGTCATTCATGCTGTAGTTCAAGCTGGTATCCTGTCTCATGGGGAAGAGGGTCACGAACTGGGTGGTTTCCAGGCAGGATTTTCAGGGTGACCACAGTATGGGTTTAAGGCCGCATCCCTGGTATTAGTTATTTTGGGGTGGGGGGAGTAAGGCACCCCCAGGTATTAGTTTTGGGCATGCTTTTGTACCCTCTAAGGTCCTGAGCTTTACTTCGGCTCTGGTTATCTACATGGAGTCTGAGCCTGGTCTAATTTTCTAGGCCTGTTTAAAGCATTTGTATCAGGCTGGTACTGGTTAATACCTTCTGTTTTATGCCCTACACCTGTTCTGCCTTCTGGCTCCATGGAGCTGTACACTCAATTTATTTATTTATTAATTTTTAAAGATAAGAAACAGAATTAAATTTCTTTTTTGGTTTTTTCACTTCATGTGTGCTGGGATTATTGAATGAACTAACTGATTCCTTCTTCTAAAGAAGCCATTTCAGTTTTGTCCTCCCTGGCCTGGCCTAAAGATGCAGGGGGTAGCAAGCTGAAGTTCGCTGGAGTGTCACCACCTGCACTATGCTGCTAGAACTGCAATCGAGGTAAGGCCCTGTTTTCTTGTAATCTTCTGGCTTTACCTCATGGGAAGGATTTTTGTTTGTACCCTTCCCCAGTGTGACCATCTGTGACACGAGACAAAAACGGGGGGTTACATGGGCATGTAAATAAAAGGTCTGCTTTGATTTTACTTCAGCCATTCTGGCATGCATTTGTGGACAAAGAACAGATAAGAATCTGCATCCATATGCATTGCATTCCATGGTACACTATAGCATTTCTTAAGACTAATACATGCTATCAGCAGAAGATGTTATCCAATATCTTAGACTGATCAAATGCTGTACAGAACTACAGTATACCATGGGTCATAAACTGATAGAACACTGCAGACAACTACAGTATACCACATGACATAAACCGATAGAACACTGCAGAGAACGCCAGAATACCAGGGACATAAACCAATAGAACACTGCAGAGAACTACAGTATACCACGGGTCATAAACCAATAGAACACTGAAGAGAACTGCAGTATACCAGGGACATAAACTGATAGAACACTGCAGAGAACTACAGTATACCACAGGACATAAACCGATGGAACACTGCAGTGAACTACAGTATACCACGTGACATAAACCAATAGAACACTGCAGAAAACTACAGTATACCAGGGACATAAACCGATAGAACACTGGAGAGAACCACAGTATACCACTGGACATAAACTGATAGAACACTGCAGAGAACCATAGTATGCCACTGGACATAAACTGCTAGAACACTGCAGAGAACTACAGTATACCATGTGACATAAACCGATAGAACACTGCAGTGAACTACAGTATACCACATGACATAAACCGATAGAACACTGCAGAGAACTACAGTATGACAAGGGTCATAAACCAATAGAACACTGCAGAGAACCACAGTATACCACTGCACATAAACTGATAGAACACTGCAGAGAACTACAGTATACCAGGAACATAAACTGATAGAACACTGCAGAGCACTACAGTATACCAGGGACATAGACTGACAGAACACTGCAGAGAACCACAGTATACCATGTGACATAAACCAGTGTAACCCCCCCTGTTACTCGGGGTTACTAGAATCCCAGTAAGACCTAGTGGCAGGCAGGGACAGGCAGCTAGTGAAACTCCAGTTAAATAGATTTCACTATGTCTTGCTCTGTTTTCAGTCTCTGCTGAGCTGGAGCTATGACATCATTTAGAACTATCGCAGCTGCATAAGCCACACTGGAATATTGCAGCTAGGGAAGTTAGGATAGAATGTTGGGGAATTTGAAGTCAGTTCAGTAGCAGTTCAGTAGTGGGCTCAGTAGAGTAAAGAGGTGTGCTGCTGCTGCAGGACCTCATAGCCCTCAGCTCTGACAAAGAGCTATATTTTTGTTAGAGGTGTGTGTTCTCACCTGAAGAGGAACACAAGAAGAGCCAAGTGAAGTGGTAGAGACCGCTTCCAGTGGTTCAGGGCCCCATCCTTGCGGGGATGGGGGAAGGATTCAGCCTACTTCCAGGGGCAATCCTCTGGTCCGGCTAGGGGAAGAAGAAGCTGCCTAAATCTAAGTTCGTGCTGAGGCACCAGAAGTTTTGGATGAGAGTTCTTTGAAGAAGAAAAAAGCCTGTGGGGCACCTGCAACCAAGCAGTGAGTCTGCTCTGATAAAGGGCCAATGTGTTTTCACCTGAGACAAGATGGAGTTAAGAGACTGTTACTGTGGGGTCAGGAAAAGACAGCCAAGTACAGTTTTGAAAGTTATGGGAATTGGACTGCTTAACTCTGTGGGGGGCTAGAGCAATGGACGCAGCCATTATTTAAGTATGTTTCAAGTTCAGCACAAGTGGGATGGAAGAACAGTAGATTAAATGTGACATACATTTAAAGAGAATCTACACAATAAAATGTTTTCAAGGATGAGGTGTTAACGTCCAGAGAAATGGCTGGATATGAATTATGGGAGCAAGAGGTGGGAGACCCCCCATCAGTAGTAACCAAATTCACCTCTACGGGTTTGCTTAGGGACACCTGTTGCTTTCTTTCAGATACTTGGCCAGTGCCTGAGGAAAGTGCCCAGATGTGGGATTGACGAAGAAGATTCCCTGATGGAGCCAGAAGTGCTCAGAGGTGGTTAAGGGAGCCACCGAGAAATGTTCCATGCTATATGGAAAGTGTCCAAAGGGCTGGCATGAGAGCCGAGACATGGAAGAAAGGTAGTCCAGAGGGCTGGCAAGGGAGCTGAGCCATGGAAACTGAAAAAGAGTTGATTTAGGGCCAAATGCCCAGAGTGTTTCAAAACCTGAGGGTTTCAGTGTAAAGAGGATGTGTTCTGATCTCCATAAATCTGCATTACCAGGAGTTTAGCCCCATGGGGGTCCATCTATGCTTTGTTATTCTGTTGGATGTGAATAAAAGCCACACTTTAGAATCCCAACTTCTGGTATTAGACATTACAGTTATTGCTTCCTGTGTCTGGAGTTGTTTGGGGGCCCCTGTGCAGAGTAGCCAAACCTAGCCAACATGTTGAGTGACATCTTTCTCCCCAAGTTTCAGCTTATAAAAATGGAGGCACCACATCATAGGACCCAGGCCCCTCAACCTGTTCAATAGCTACACAGGCAGAGGTAGTAGCTCTCTCAGTAAAGCGTCACTGGGGGTTACACCGATAGAACACTGCAGAGAACTACAGTATACCAGGGACATAAACCAACAGAACACTGCAGAGAACTTCAGCATACCATGGGACATAAATTGATAGGACACGGCAGAGAACTTTAGTATATATTATGCAATGAGATTGTAAACCCCTCAACAAAACTTTCTTGTCAGGACCATGTACCTCCACCACTCTCGCCCTGGATAACCCTGACTTTTCTACTCCCCATGACATACCCTAAAAAGGTAGGGGTTCTTTCTGGCCCCTTTAAAGCCAGCTGCCACTCCTCCTTCCCATAGCCCTCTGCCATGAGAGGTGGCTTCACAAGGAGTGATGGATCGGCGTCTTGGCATGAACCTGGCTTTTGATGCTCTGCCACTACCAGTGGTAGCAGGGATCTTCTTATATTTCAGTGTTGGCGGGCCTTCCGAGGTACCCAGTCCTCAAACTGCTCTTCATGGTGGAGGTACCCTGCTGCCACCTGTCCTGGCAGGGAAGGCAATTTTCTTACAGTTCAGTATTGCAGGTTCATATCATGACCTCCCACGTGCTCAGTCTGACATTGCCTGCGCTGACAGGACAAGCCTCCTCTCTGCAATATTACCACCCCATCTTCACAGACTCTATCTGCACCGCAATGTCAGAGCACTCTCAGTGGGGTCCAAACCCAGACAGCATCACAGCAGCCTGCCCTGACAAAGGCCTGTACCTACATATACTGTAGGACTTTGATAAAATGTGGGCTTTAGTAGAGTCAGGAGGAAACTGAGGGGAAGGTACAGTTTTTGGCAGTAAAAATTAGGGTCTATACAACACCATTTTCTTTTCTTTTTTTTATTAAATATGCTTTATTAGAGAAAAAAACACACACACACACGTAACAGACAACTTGGTGGCGATGAAACAATAACCGCCAATACAATGAGAGGAAGTAATAAAATGACATTTGATATTATAAAAGAGCAATTTGAAACAGTGACGCTGGTAACCGTTGTCTGTACCCACCTTCTGACCCGTCCACCCCACATCTCCCTCTCAGCCGCTAGGGTACAAAACTAAGGTGGTGAAGAAGATAAATCTCTAGGTTGTCATGCTTGTAACTAGAAGAAGGGGGCATTGCCTTAAGGTGATTACATTGTTAAGATTAGAGAGAATCAACAAAAGGTTAAATAAAGGGTCCCAGATTAGTCTGTATATTTGTTCAGCCTATTGATCAAACCAGCTATGATACGCTCAACTTGTTAGGCGAACATAATCTCCTTATACCATTCTACGTGGCTGGGGGTAATCAAGTCCATCCAGTGCCTGAGCATTACTTTCTTAGCACAGGCAGAGATTAAGGCCATGTGAGCTCTTTGGGTATGTCCCGACTCCCGACAAGTTTGAATAATCCCCTAAAATACATATTTTGAGGTAAATTTATCAGATAAGGCTACTAATGGGTCCAGACGATTTTGGATTTGTTGCCAGAATGGGGAAACTTTTTCACATGACCATAACATATGGAATAGCTCTTCAGCTGTTTTTTGACATTTTGTGCATTGACTAGTAGGCAGAGATCCCATTCGGTATGGTTTAGCCAAGGTATAGTACAGATTATGGTTAATTTGAAATTGCATATATCTGTATCTATCCCATTTAATATATCTATGTAGATGTTTCCAGATTCTTGACCACTGCCTATGGGGGATATCACTTGGTAGGGCCTGATCCCACCAGTAAAATCTCTGACCCTCCAGTCCTGAGATTGTAGTAAGTAGGAATTTGTATGTATGTGATAGTATGTGAGATGTTGGGACAGAATTGACAAACAGGAAAAGAGTAGACATGAATGATCTAGTCCACAACGCAGTACCAAAGTGTTTTAATAACGTGAGAGATTTGTAGGTACTTAAAGACATGAGAAGAGGACCACTTGAAAAGAGAGTGGGCCTCTTGGAATGACAACAATTTGTGATTGTTGACTAGATCATCCACTCTCACTACATCCATGTCTAGCCAGAAGAGATTAGGTTTAATAGCTTTACCCGAGATTAAAAAATTGGGATTATGGAAGAGAGGCTGCGCTATATCTCTGTATCCATCCATTTTGAGGAAGGAGGTTAATTGGTGTTGTATTTAAAGCACGGAACCTAACGGTGAATCTTTCAATTCTTTGGGGAGTTTCCTTTTGATTATAAAGAGGAGAGCTTTAGGGTCAATGTTATATGCAGAGCATAAAGTTTGTTCTATTTTCATCCAAAGGGGACGATATGAAGAATCGGGGGCACTACTAGTGGGAGGTAACCAGAATCTGAGTCTTGCTAGGTGTATAGCAAGGTAGTATAAATAGAAATTAGGTGCCTGAAGACCACCATCTAACTTTTGTCGAGTCAGCTTTACATAACTTTGTATAGTTTTTTTTCCACAAAAAGGAGCTAATGATTCTGTGCACTTGTGAGAGCCATGATTGTGGAAGGGCCCAATTAAACATTTGTAATGGGTATAAAATGCAAGGTAGCACATTCATCTTTCTAATACTCATACGGCCCCACAGAAATAAGGGTAGATGAGTCCAGTGCTTAAAATCTTCTTTTAATGTATTTATTATGGTATCTAGGTTAAACTTTTTCATCACCTTGGGGGAAGGGGGAAGATGTATGCCCAAATACTTTAATTTGTCAGTATGCCATTGCAAACCCACATGTTCAACCTCCACTCTCAAGGTGTATTTGTTTAGAGGAAAAGTCTCTGTTTTATTTAAATTTAATTTATAATTTGAGATAGAGCCAAATTGGGAAATTATTTGGAATGCGGTGGGTAGAGATTAGGTAGGGGATGAGATATGTAAAAGTATGTCATCTGCATAAGCAGAGATTTTGTACTCTGTACCATCCACTGCAATACCACTGATGTGGACAAATTTTAAGTTTTCTAATAAGGGATTCTAAGAAAACATTGAAAAGATAGGGTGAGAGGGGACAGCCTTGTCAATTCCCTGATGTAAGGCGAAAGGTGTAGAAAGAACACCATTACACTGGACTCATGCAGAAGGGGATGAGTAGAGGATTTGGACCCACATCACAAACTCATGTGGGATGCGATATTTGGGGAGTAGCGAGAAAGGGTAATCCCAGGAAACCCTATCAAAAGCCTTTTTTGCACCTAAGGAGACCAGAGTGGCAGATATGGGGGAATCCTTAGCTGCAGAGAAGAGATAAGCTAATTTCCTGAGGTGGTCTGATGAGAGTCGAACCTTGACAAATCCAACTTGTCCCTCACTAATCAATAAATTCCAGACACGACTTAGTCTGGAAGACAGAATTTTGGCCAGAATTTTTAGGTGGACATTGATTAAGGAGATAGGTCTGTAACTGGTAACAAATACAGGGTCTTTGCCAGGTTTGGGAAGCACAACTATGGTGGCCAATGTTAGAGTAGCGTCTGATAAACCCTCCTTAAAAAGATAGTGGAAAGTGTCCAGAAGAATAGGAGCTATTGTATCTTTAAAAGCTTTGTAAAAAATAGTAGAAAAGCCATTGGGACCAGGTGATTTGTCCGAAGGGAGTGAGTCTGTAGCCTCCAGTACTTCTGTTAGGACAAAAGGGGCTTTTAAGCTGTCAGTTTGGGGATCAGATAACACTGGGAGATTAACGTCTTGAAGAAAGATGTCCAGCTGCTGTGATGAAAATGAGGATATGGAGGGTGTATATAGTTGACTATAGTATTCTTTAAAGGCCTCAGCAATATCTATAGGAGAGGTGAGAAGACTTCCGGAAGTCGAATATATAGATGTGACGATTTTATCGGTTGTCTGGGTGCGTAGGCAAAGAGCTAGAAGCTTACCTGCTCTTTCACCCTGATTGAAATATGATATTTTGGAGCGAAGCATAAGGAATTCCGCTTTTTCAGCCAGTAGTTGGTTGTATTGGGCGCAGAGAGATTCGACCTTTTCCCAATCCTCTATGAGGGAGGATGGACAAAGGTGAGATTCTGCCTCTTTAGTTTGGTCAAAGACAGATGTAAGAATGGCAGTTCTTTGCTTTTTGCGTTTGGTTGCCAGGTAAATAAATTTGCCTTGCAATGTGCATTTCATTGAGCTCTATAATATACCAATTTTGTGCATGGATGGAGCATTATATTCCATAAAATTGTAATAAATGTTTGGAGATGATGTAGGAGGCCTTCTGATTTTAGAAGTTGATTATTAAGTTTCCAGGATCTGCCTTTCTGGATATTGGGAGAAAGGTCCAAGTGTAGGTGAACAACATGATGGTCTGAGAAAACTTTAGAAGAGTAAAAGGTTAGGGTGACTCCTGAGAGGTAGTCTACACTCATGAGAAAATAGTCTATGCAAGAAAAGGAGTAATGAGGAAGGGAATGAAATGAGTATTCTTTTTTGTCTGGATGCAAGAGTTTCCAAGGGTAGATGAGACCAAGGGAGTGCATTAACTCATATATAGCTTTTTGTTCTGTCGATAAGGACTGCCTAATCTGACCCAATCTGTCGAGGTGATTGGATAGTACTTGATTCCAATCACATCCCAGAATTATTGGGCGTGTAGACCAAGAGGCTAATATAGTCATAAGGTTGGTGAAGAAGTCCGGATCCTCTGTGTTGGGACCATAGATGGAACCTAGTATAACATCTGAGTGACCCAGAAGGGCTCTCAGAATTAGGAAGCGACATCCTGGATTTGAAATTTCCTGGATAAGGTGAAATTGCATTCTGCAGGCAATAATAATGGCAACTCCTCGTTTGCGAGAATCAAGGCCTGAACCAAATACATTTCCCACCCAATTTCTACGAAAATAATGGGTTTGACTAGGTAAAAGATGCGTCTCTTGCAAGAAGGTGACATCTATTTGTAGACTATGCAGATGGAGTAGAACCTTCACACATTTAGCCGGGGTTTGGGCCCCCTTGATATTCCATAAACAAATTTTATACCCCGTCATGATAGCATTAGGGAGTGGAGACACATGGCTGTAGACATGATTAAGAACAATCAAAATCAGATAATATGCTACTGATCTAATATATTCTTTACCTGTGGCAGTTCCCCCCCCCCCAAAAAAAATAATCCCCATAATCCAACCACCCTCCCCCCTGAATCCCGCATACCAAGGAAAAGACCCATAAACAACCCCACCCTGAACCCCCCAATCTACCTTTGATACATATGCTAAAGTGCATCCCATAATGGGACAGCAGTGATGAAGGTTCTAATTCCCATAACAAAGTCACAACTGCTTCCCCAACAGTAACACAACTGTATACCTCCTCCCACCCCAGAATTAGTATGCATAACATGAACCATGTAGTACTATATTGAATCAGAGGATATAATCCAATTGTAATTCACCCTTATCATAATGACATAAATGACAGATATGAATATAACATTAACCTAGTACTACTAATATTAATTCTAGCAACTTTTTTAACTATTCATTATGAATGTTGAAGCACAGCATTTCACATTACAAACTATAAATATTTATAATTTGGGAGCAGTTGTTTAAAGTTTGCCCCAAGTTCGGTATGGTAAAATGAACCTGGCTTCTAAGAAAGAAGAAAGAAAAGAAAAAAAGGGGGGGCACTGTGACTCATCTGACTTTATATTCATGGTCCTGGCATATCGGGGACTCCTAGACATTAATATATAAAATAGAAGATGAGGTTTTAACTTTTTAGTAGCAGACTAATTAAGTACATGGGTCAGGCCACTGCATGCCCAATTCATACTATTATACAAAGGATCCAATAGCATAAAAACATATGAGGGAGAAAGAAAAAGATGAAAGGCTATTAATTAGTGGCCTTGAAGCCTTAGATTATGGACTCTTCTTACTTGGAGGGTTTAAAAATATACTTTAAACCTGATTTGGCTGTCGAATTGTCTTGCGCTGACCAGGATGTCCAGACATTCGTGCGGTAAGCTCCACGAACGTGCACAAGTTCAAGCCAGGATGAAAGCTTGCACGATCGAGGAGGAAGATGTTCAGGCAGCTCCACACCACCAGGTAGAATGGCCACAGCCTCCCCACAACAAACAGAAACCGAAGAAGGACTTAGGGAGCGATGAAAAGCCAGGAGAGGATGAAGAAGGTCAGTTCGGCAAAACAAGGTGCATAAGTCTAAATTATTATACAGTGTCTAGCTTAAACTGAGTACAAACCGGCAACAGTCACAGGGGACTCCAACTAAGAGGGCAGCAATAAAATGATGCGAGTAGTCCAGGTGATAAGCAGAATCTTCGATCAGCGATCAGATGATTAACCTGGTCTGAGGTCAGTGAAAAGGTTAAACATATCATCAGATGCAATCTTGATGCAATTCAGAGAGATCCAGGGATGTGGCTTCAGCATTGGGTAAAGAGAACAGGGAACATAGAGGGTAATTCGCTTGCAGCTTGCTCAACATTTTTGAAATTCTTCCAGCTACCCTGATGTTGTATGGAGAGTTTGGCTGGGTAGAGCATTCGGAATTTTATTACGGCTGCGATCAGCTTAGTTACCGATGAGTGATAGTCAGCCCTTTTCTGTCGGTTGGTAGCAGGGAGGTCTTGCGATATTCTTAACAGTGAGTCTTCCTACTTGATTTCATGAAATTCTTTGGCTTTAGCCAGGATATGTTGCCTGTCAATGTAACTCAGGAGGAGCAGAATAAAAGGACTGGGCTTGGCACTGGGAGGTGGCCGAGGCTTTAAGGATCCGTGGGCCCTTTCTACTATGTAGCTTGTTGAGTGCAGAGGTGGACCTGCTATTTTGGTGAGAAGTTTGTGCATGAACAGTGTTGGAGAGGACCCTTCAGCTTCTTCAGGAAGGCCGAAGACGACCAGGTTGTTAAGCCTGTTTCGGCCTTCCAAATCCTCTATCTTCAGCTCCATCCTGGTAAGTTTTGCTGCAAAGTGACAATTTCAGGCTCAGTACATAGGAGCACAGGATCCAAGATAGCATGGGGTTACAAAAGGAAGGTCCTGTCAAACTAATCTCATAGATTTCTTTGACTGGGTAACCAGAGTGGTGGACCAAGGGGGAGCAGTTGATGTTGCCTACCTTGACTTCAGCAAAGCTTTCGATACTGTTCCACATAGAAGATTGATTAATAAGCTGGGTAGGCTTGGGGTGGGTCAGAAGTTGGTCAACTGGGTGGCAAACTGGTTGACAGGCAGAAAACAGAGAGTGGTGGTAAACGGTATACAGTCAGAAGAGATGCAAGTCTCAAGTGGGGAACCTCAGGGATCAGTCCTGGGGCCAGTTCTCTTCAATATCTTCATCATTGACATTGCAGATGGACTGGAGGGTAAGGTTTGTCTGTTTGCAGATGACACCAAGATCTGCAACAGAGTAGATGATCCAGATGGGGTGGGCAGAATGAGAATCTGGATAAAGTAGCAAAATGGTCGAAAGAGTGGCAACTGGGGTTTAATGCAAAGAAGTGCAAGATCATGCACATAGGGAAGAGAAACCCTGAAGCCACCTATAGGCTGGGGGAGTTGCTGGCAGTCACAAGGGAAGAAAGAGACTTGGGCATCATCATCACCGATGACCTGAAATCATCCAAGCAGACCTCTAAAGCAGTAGAGTAAGCTAGAGGATGTTGGGGTGTATTAGTAGAGTATCACAAGTCGGGAAGAGGGTAATAATCCTCTTTATAAGACTCTGATTAGGCCCCATCTGAGTACTGCATGCAGTACTGGAGGCCACACCTTCACAAGGACATTAACCAAATTGAGGCAGTCCAGAGAAGGGCAACCAAAATAGTGCAGGGACTGCATCAGAAAACGCATGAGGACAGATTAATGGAGCTCAATATGTATACCCTTGAGCAAAGGAGGGAGAGAGGTGATATGATCGAAACTTTCAAACACCTTAAGGGCATTAACAAGGTGAAAGAGTATAACATGTTTCAATATAGGAAAAATAGCAGGACAAGAGGACACAGCGGGAGATTAGAGAGGGGCCGATTAAGGGGTAATGTGAGGAAGTTCTTTTTCACAGAAAGGGGGTGGATGCATGGAACGGCCTACCTCAGGAAGTGGTGGATATGAATACCTTGCAGGGCTTCAAACAGGCATGGGATAGGCATAAGGGAGCAATACAGATGAATATGAATAGATAGGCCATTGACAGAGCAAAGGCCAATGGCACATCCATAAGGTAGAAAAAGAAATGGGCAGACTGGATGGGCGTTGCGGCCCTTATCTGCCGTCAACTTCTATGTTTCTATGAAGTACGTGTTTGCCAGCCTTCCAGAGATGATGTGCGGGCTGAGTCGTCCGATATCTTACCGTTAGTTTCTTTAAGGTCGGCCTGAATGTTTTTTAGATCTGAGGCAAATTCAAGAAAAGCCACCTTGAGTGGAGCGATCTCAGCTAAAACTTTGTCTTCAGATAGTGGTGCTGGAGTATTAGATGGCTGGGAATTTTTGCCTGCAGAAGCAGTTTGCATTTTAGGCCTCTTTGGTTGTTTGTCCGGCATCTGGGGCCGTGTGTGTGACGAGAGGGCCTGTCTCATTTTGGCCTTCATTCTATTTTTAAGTTTTAGCTGATCCCAGAACAACGCGTACCAGAGGAGACTCCAATCTTCAGGTAGACGAAAAGTCAGTTAAGAGAGGTATTTCTGTTACTAGATTGTAGATTTAGTTCGTTTTTTGAGAGCTAGGGTGGGAGCGGGAGTACTGTGTGTCTGCTCAATAGGAAGGCATCACGTGATCTACAACAACCCCATTTTCTTATTAATCAATTTTTTTCTTGTCCCGGTTCTGCTCTATGGTACCCCTCAGCTTCACCACTGACCTTCTCATCGACTTACTGGTAATCCACTAGTTACCCAGGACAATATAGTGGTGGATGGCCTGCTGTGTAGTCATGCATGAGCCTTCAGGTGGTGCTGCCTTAGGGACAGACTGGGCTTTTTTCCTCCATCTGTTTTTTCCTCCCCAGGGATACTGGCATCTTATGACTCAAGTGCACACCAGGCAGCTACCCTCCCTGTTCTGGTGCTTCCCAGCTGTGCTCCCACTTGCTCTCTACCAGGTAGCAATCATGCAGTGGAAGCAGTATCCCCCCTCCACCTGGAAGGAAATCAATCCTTGAGAGGCTCAATCCTTCTCCCCCCACTCCACCAGCAACCAACAGCCCCTGCTTGTTCTCAAATAGGAAACACTAGCGTTATGGGCAGTAGCACTACTGTTGTGCCAAAAGGCTGACATAACCCCCATTCTTATATAAAAGTGCTTTGTTTCCTTTACTTAGGCTGATACATAGAAACATAAAACTTGTCAGCAGACAAAGACTACTTGTCTCACCCAATCTACTCAGATTTTCCCTGTCTAGTCTGTCTCCGCAGGTGCACCGTGGCTATCTAAACCATATAGGACACTAAGGGCTGGGTTTTCAAAGTTGCTTAGTGGGCTTGGTGGCACAATCATGCCACATCCTCAATGCATGCAACAATACGTTAGACCACCTAAAAGATGGTATAATTATCATGCGCAGCTGCTGTGACTTGCAGCAGATGAGATGTCTCCAATGACACATGTGTCAATATTTGATGCATACATGGCTGGCTCAAAGGCACAGTGTTGGTTCGGCTGACCTGGCTTGCATTACCGAGACCTGGCTGGATGAAAATTCTGGCCCTATAATAGAGGCCATGACTCCGGCCGGGTACTCGGTAATACACCGCCCGAGATTGGACCACAGGGGAGGTGGGGTTGCAGTCTGTTTTAAGATTGAATTGGGTCTCACGAGTGTGGTAGTGGGGAAGCTGAGTCCTTTGAGTGTTCAGTTGTAGCAGGTGTAGGCGTTCGAATCGTTCTCATTTACCGTCCACCTGGTGATGGGAGACGCTTCTTACAGGAAGTAGCAGATTTCCTCATCGACATGTCGTTTGAGTCGCCCAGATTGATGGTGCTGGGTGACTTCAATGCCTAGGTTGATGAACTCTCACAATTTGGTAGTCACTTCCACCAATTAATGTCTTCTTTGGGCCTCACACAGGTAGTTCCCGCTGCTACACATAAATCTGGGCACTCTCTGGACTTAGTTTTCCTTCTAGGGATTGAAGCATCTGACATGGGGGTGGAACCAGTCACTTGGTCTGACCACTACACCGTGAGGTTCAATTTTTGCACCCCCCTAGGAGGCCATCCCCTGTGGAGATGGTCAGGTACCGCCCATTACAGAATGTTACTTCACAAGGCCTAGCGGCGGTTCTTGACCTGTCATCCCCCGTGTTGGTGAGCAGTAATCCAGAGGCACTGGTGTTGGCCTATAATAAGGCCATCACGGTTGCCCTGGATTCTATTGCTCCTGATACGTGAACACCCTTTTCTCTACCCCCAGGCCCCTTGGTTTGATGGGACTTTGGGGGAGTTGGGAGAAAAGAGGCGAAAGGACAGACATTGTTGGCGTGAGATCAGCCCTTGATGCCGACCGCCTTGGATTGATAGAACATTATGCTAGCTATCAATCTGCAATCGCCCATAAGAAGGCAGTGTTCCTGTCCAGGGAGATTGCAGTTGCTCAGAATCGACCGGCTCAGCTGTTTCGAACTGTAGATAGACTGTGCAGCCCAGCCTGTCTGCAAGTTCGGAAAGCCTTTTCGCAAGCAGAGTGCGATAAGCTCGCTCGCTGCTTTGCAACTAAGGTGGCTGACATCAGGGCTGATCTGTGTTTGACAACCTCTGAGGGTGATGTTGTAGGGACGTGCGAGAATGCAGTGCCTCGTTTCTCTTGGAGTTCTTTTTATCGACCTGAGTTTGTGGATATTATGAGGCTTATCCATAGTGTGCACCCTACTAGTTGCAGCTTGGATCCTGAACCGACTACCCTAATTTTGGGTTGTATTGATATCATCGGTCCAGTTTTGGCGCAAATAGTCTGATGCTCCTTGGAGTCAGGTGAGTTTCCTAGCTCCCTGAAAGAGGCGGTGGTTACACCTCTCTTGAAGAAAGCTTCCTTGGACCCAGACTGTTTTTCAAGCTACAGACCTATCTCTAACCTTCCCTTTATTGGGAAGGTTATTGAAAAGGTCGTAGCTGCTCAATTGGATAACCATTTAACCATCCATAGTATCTACGAATCCTTCCAGTCTGGTTTCCGTAAAAGATATAGCACCAAGTCTGCACTGGTTCGGGTGCTAAATGATCTTCTGAGGGCGAGGGATCAAAAGAGACACTCCATCCTGGTTCTCCTTGATCTCTCCTCAGCATTTGACACTGTGGATCACGTGGTGTTGTTAGCACGCCTGAGGCAAATCTGCGGAATGTCGGGAAACCATTTTGAAATGGTTCTCGTCATTCCTTACTGGGAGATCACAAAGAGTTGTCAGGGATTTTTTCTTCCGGCCCAGTCTCTTTGTTGTGTGGAGTACCTCAGGGTTCTGTGCTGTCACCCATGTTGTTTGCAGTGTATATGCTGCCCCTCGGAAATATCATAAGACGGTATGGGCTGAGGTTTCACTGCTATGATGATGATACCCAGCTATACCTGTCTTTTGCACCCAACCAGGATGGAGCTCTCTCGATGTTTAACAACTGTCTGGGGGAAATCCAAGACTGGATGGATTCTAGTTGGTTAAAATTGAACTCGGAGAAGACTGTGGTGTTGGTGGTGGACCCGGGTGGTCGGATTGAGAGGTCGTGTACTGGCGTGCCTTCTGGAATTTTTCTTGGCGGCGTGTCATTACAGATCTCTGAATGGGTGCGTAGCCTTGGGGTGATTTTTGACAATAACCTGACTTTACAATCTCAGGTGTCAGCTGTCGCCAACACCTCCTTTTACCATCTCAGGAATATTGCCAGGGTTAGGCACTTTGTTCCATCTGACTCCTTGCCAACGTTGGTCCACGCCTTTGTGTCCTCGCGCCTGGACTACTGCAACGCCCTTTACTTTGGGCTTTCTGGGGTTGAAATCCACCACCTGCAGCTGGTGCAGAACGCAGCAGCCTGGGTTTTGACTGGGACAAGTAGGTCCTGTCACATTACCCCGGTGCTGCGCGAACTGCACTGGCTGCCTGTTCGGTGGCAGATCACCTTTAAAGTCATTTTATTGACTTTTAAAGCCCTTTGTGATCAGGGTCTGTCCTATCTGAAAGACCTCCTGGTTCATTACTGCCCTGGCCGATCCCTCCGCTTGGCCGACATGGGGTTGCTGGAGATTCCAAAAGTGAGTTTAAAAACTTCAGGCAGCAGAGCTTTTTCTCATGCTGCACCCACTCTTTGGAATTCTCTACCACGCCGGTTACGAGAGTGCACCTCCGTGGGAATATTCAAGAAAGAATTAAAAACCTTTTTATGGAAAATGGCCTTTTTGGAGGATTAAGCTAGTTAGATTGATTGGATTTTATTATTGTAATTTATTAAGTTTTTATGATGTATTTATGATGTGTTTTTATAAGTTTATGTTTGTATGGATATTTGTATTCATGTTATTATTTTGTTCAGCGCTTTGATAATTTCGAAAGGCGCTATATAAATAAAACTATTATTATTATTATTATAGCACTACCATTTGCAGCAGTGGCAACCCTGGTTCAGGAATGAACCTGGAACATCAGAAGGCCAGCTGCGGGCAGGTTGGATAAGTGTCCTATGGACAGCTTTCTGTGTCCGGGGTGGGGGTTATGAGATTCTAGCACATAACTGACACCCAGTGGAGACTGGGCATACACTGGCTGGGACTGCATACAGGAAGGGTGGGGGCACAGAGGACATATGCAGCATGTGCACCCCAGCATGGGAAACCACAAGCAGAAAACCCTCGGGACAGCAGCAGGAAGTCTCTCCCTGGTCACTCTCTCAAATGACACCCCAGGTGTAAGCCACAGCTGGGGCCTCTGCTTGATCTCTGTCTCTCCCTTTCCTCCAGCGAGCCTCACTGCAGGGGTCAAGCTGTGGGTCACCCAGTTTGGGTGACTTGCGGAGGATGCAGGGTGGGCTAGCACAAGGGCCAAACGAGGGACATATCTCCACTTGAACCAGAGAGATAAGCAGAATGGAAAAAAAATATGTATTTGACCCATGTAGCATTACTTTAACATAAAGCGATGGAAATGCTGTAAATATGGCTAAACATTTGAAAAGGGCATTCGAATGTTTTGCCACACTTAGGATGCTGCAGGCACACACTAAAATCAGGGATTGCACCTGCAACATCCTGGCTGAAAAATCCAGTCCTAACTGCGTAACATGTGGAAGATACTGAGGACTGCCTGGATGGTGAGATGGTTTCTGTGGCAGTGGATCCAAATGGCAGCCCTTTTGCCCTTGGGGCCAGGAAGATTGAGTGCTTGTTGGTTCAAGTCCTACACTCAGCACTTAGGCTAGAACTTTAGATATGACACCACCTTGTTGCATAAGGGGAGGGGTCTTTTACCTCCAGCATCCTGGCCAACACTCTTATGCAATATGTCTGTTTGTGTGGCGTAAGCATCAAGTCATAGCTGCTACATACTGTACAGTACATAGTTGCTGCACTACCAGTATTGATTGATTTATTGACTGATAACTTTTCACCATGAAAGACATGCTGAACTGGTAACAACTCATTTCAGATGCATCCGGGGGCTGTGAAGAAGTAGATAATAACAAGGTACAAAATCAATAAAATACAAAAAACAGAATACACAGTGCATAAAGGTGCAAGAGCAAAATATCTAACATTTCATTGTAAAATACTTTAGTATACATATGAATGAAAGGTGCTGTATAGATCCCAAATCTATTATATTCTACAGTCCCTGAAACCCCAGTATCTAACCCATTGCCTTGTAAACCACTTTAGGATACAGCATGTATAAAAAGGTGCTATTTAAATCAAAATTTTATTCTAGTCTACTGTTCTTACACCACCAGTATCTAACCTGTTGTTTTGTAAAGCACTTTGAGCTACAGTGTGTATGAAAGGTGCTATAAAAATCCAATATCTGTTCTATTTTAAAGTGTGTGCACAACCAATAGCTATTGTTTTGTAAAGCACTTTGGGATACAGAGTGTATGAAAGAGACTATATACTGTAAAATCAAATTACCTGATGGTAGCATTTACCTTATATCATCAGTGATACTCCCTTTGAAAAACAAGTGATCGAACTAAGGTTATTCACAGTCCAAAAACTGAAGCTGTGACTCTGGGTATGTGCATAAACCAGGAATAAAGCTAGTTTGAGTGCTCATTTTCCAAAAACAGTACCACTGATGACATAAGATAAACGCTGTTAGTTGATGTTGTTTACAATATACCAAACTCGTACATGAACAAGTTTCCCTGCAGATTGGTGCCATGGACAGGTGGCAATATTGGCCTGCAGCATTACAGCGCGGACCACTTGTGATTTATTCTAAGCTGAAAAGAATGATTGCATTGCAGTTTTGATTAAATACTGGGGCATTTCTATATTGTTTGCATTTTTGAAGGCATTATTATGCAAAGTAGTTAACTCAATCAAATTAAGTAGATTGTTAGATAATTGCTGACAGTGCCTTCTTCATGCACCCCACTCTTATTTTGCCTCTGCTCTTAGCAGTGTGTCTTTACAGACTAGAACAGAACAGAATTTGGTTTTACAGTACAGTAGTAGTCTCATTCTTACATTTTGTATCCCAAAGTGCTTTACAAAGCAATATGTTAGCTATTGGTTTTGCAGGGACTTTAAAATAGAATAGATGTAGGATGTGCATGCCCAGAGTCTTGGCTTCAGTTTTAGAATCATGAATAAACCTAGTTTTAGCACTGTCACTGATGATGTAAGGCAAATGCTACCACTGGGTATATTTAGTTGATACTGTTTACAATATACCATACTCATACATGAATGATTATTCCCACAGCTCGGCGCTGTGGACGCATGGTAAAATCGGTGAGTGTCATTCTGGGGCTGACTGCTCGGGATTTATTCTAAGCTGAAAAAAATGTTTACATTGAAGTTTTGATTAAATACTGGGTAATTTCTATATTGTTTACAGCTTTGAAGGCATTATCATGTAAACCAGCTAACAGGGGGGCCATTTTGGCTTTCAATGGGGAAGGGGCAACAACTGGTCAGAGAGGCTGTGGGGGTGGATCCAGGGGCTGAAAAACATAAAAAAAAAATGGCCTTCAGTGTGGGGGGGGTGACTGTCCCCCTGCCCCCTAAATGGCACCCCTGCCAGCTAACTAAAACAGATGGTTGTTAAAAGGTAGCTGACAGTGCCCCTTTAAACAACCACTGCATCTTGTAAAACTGTTGTAGTATAGCAACACACTTTAGGGCATTCACTACCTTTCAGAGTGCAGACCACTGGCATATCTGGGGGTCATGTGTGTACCATACTAAATGCACAGAACAAAAGGGGAGTTCAGGTGGACCCCGGAGGCCCCCACACACTACTAATCTAATCAATCTGGAAAGGAAGACTGGGGCTTATTGGTGGACAGCTGTAGCTTGCAAGCATTCTCCATGTCTCCCCTGATTGGTCTTAATGAGTGGGGCTGTAATGTCTGAAATCTACTTGAACCAGAAAAGTGTCAATAGAACTGGGATGCTTTCTTTCTTGAGCTCCAAACTCTAGCAGCACATAACTTCAGAGTGACAAAATGTCAGATACCAGACTTGCAGTCTCTGCTGCTTGTTTTATTTCAAGCCATGTAAGACCCGCTGATGAAGACTCGGCATGAGTTAAAGCACTGGGGTACTACTGAGAGGCTCCAGAAGGAATTGTGACCCATTCTGCCGATTTGCACAGTACTGCAATTTTGTATTGGATTGCTGGATTACCCATTCTGTATGCACTTTATATGGCTTGAAAGACAATTACACTAGGGATTGCAATTCTGGTATCTGGCATTGTGTTTTTACCTTGAGATTACGTGTTGCTAAATTTTGGAGCTTATGAAAGGGATTAGTTGTCCCTCCTGCAAAGTAGCACAGCTTTTTTTTTTTTTTTTTTTTTTAGTTTCTTCCTTGACCAGTTCAAAAGCCCAGGGCCTAAATTGTCAGAAGTGGGAAAACTGCACACATGCAGAAAAGAAAGTTATACAAAATGTTAATTTTCAGTACCTTCCAATGTCTTTTTAGTAAAGACATTTTCTTTAAAACAGGATGTTCCCTCTGGACACTTAATGTTGTTCATGTTACTTATAGCTGCCTTGAAATCCTAATCCTCTGCTTGTGACATCACAACCTGTTGCCATGGAAATGATGCTGATGTCACAAGTGAATATGGGCTTCATCATTAGTGACAGCCTCAGGTCCAATTCCCAGAGGAACCACGCATCTGGGAAGGCAGATAGGATGTTGGGATGTATAGGAAGGGGCTTTGATAGTAGGAGGGAGGAAGGTACTGCTCTTGTACAGGTCACTGGTAAGGCAGCACTCAGTGTTGGAATTACAGGGGGGCTCACCAGGACTTGCCCCCCCCAGCTCTGAAGGGAGCCCCAGTAGCTCATGCATCACTGCCAATGACTTTTAATGGGAAGGGGGGCTCCATTTAAAGATAGGTCCCTTATGGGCACCCCAGCTCCCCAAACTCATGAAGTATAATTGCAACACTTGCAGCACCTGCAGCACTGCGTGCAGTTCTAGAGTCCGCACCTCAGGTAAGACATGGGAAAGCATGGAGCATATGAAAGAAGACGATGAAGATGATTCAGTAGCAACAGGGAAGGTTAGTGGTTCTGAGATAGCACTTTTGTGGACCTGACTACCCTCCATTGGATAGTGCTGGTATCTGACCTAGGATCTGACCAAAGTCATATTCTGGATCCATAGTCAAATAGTTAATGATCCGAGGTCGGATCCATTGCATCCAAGCTTGGCTAGTTGGATCCGATGGTCTAAAATCTGAATCCGATGGTCGGATCCAAGGATACCCTGGATATGTACTGTGGATCCTAGGAGGTTGGATCCTTGGTCAGATGTCTATGCCATCCAAGGCTATCCAGTATCCGACCAAAATGATGGTATCTGACCTGGTAGGATACTATCCGAGCAATACTAGGAGTGGTCATATTAGGAAAGGTTGGCAGACTTTAACATGGATACCCCGGAGGCCAGAAGGAAAAGAGGGATATTACTGAGACATGCAGGTACTTATGAGGAATCAACAGGGTGGATTGTAGGGACTTACTCACAAAGGAACAGTAACTAGAAGACAAGGGTGGAGATTGGTGGCATGAAAGAGATTTAGGTGGGATAGAAGGAAGTTCTTCTTTGGGAAAACAGGTAGTGGACAAATGGGATAGACTGTGTAGGGTGGGGGGGGGTTGAAGCCATGTCTGTGTTGGGCTCGGAGAGGTACAAATGTAAAGGAAAGTGGGACCCACAGGCAGAAGAGTGAAGGGATGCTTCAGAAAGGCAGTGTCAGTCATGCCACTAAGGCTATCAGATCTTTAAATCCAGCCCGGTGTTAGGCCGAGCATGGAGCCGGACAGGGAAATGGGCAGACTGGATGTCCCTCTGGGAATTTTTCTGCTGATTTAATCAATGTCACTATGTAAATAATGGGCCAGCAGTATAGCCTAGAGGTTAGAGTAACAAGCTGTAAATAAACTTGGCACATCCAGCAGACCTGGGTTTGATTCCCAAACCCTCCACCTGCATATTGTATGACCCTGAGCAACTCACTTAACTTCCTCAGTGCTCCTGGGTTGCTCCTGAAATCAGGCCTTGGGCCTAGTGGGCCTGTATGGAGGGCAAGGATCCTGTTTTTCTTCTAAATGTTTTTGATAACAAAGAATGGAACATCCTGGAATTTAAATTTTAAGTGGAATTTCATGTAGTTTGAGTCCTGCTGATACAAACTTTAATACTTTTTTCTTTTCAGGAAACTGGAAACCCCTTTTAATAATGAGGTTACATCTCAAAACACAGCAAGATCATTGAACGTTCCACTGCGTTTATGGAAATGAAAACCTGGTAAGACAGATGCTGTTTGACAAATTCTGAGAATAATTAATTCCTCTCCAGTGCTACGGTACTGAATATCCCCAGGTGGGCAAAGTGTCAAAATAAGAGAAAGGTATTAAAGCGGAAGAAGAAGTCCTTGGAGAAAACCCAGATTGATCAGAGGCTGCCAGCTTTATGAGTTTATGAACCAGGTTTAAACCGGATAATAATGACACCAGGGGTCATCCTGTTCAGGCTACAGGAAGCCATCTTTGAATCTTCAATCATAAATTGTATTACACCCAAAGAATAATAAACCCCTGGAATGCTGTCCCACTAGATATCATCATAAGCAAAAAATAAAAAGGAATTCACGACTAAATTAGATTAATATATTTTACGTGGGAAAAAATTGTATATTACAATGATTAAATGGGCCACTCATGGGCATTTGCCTTTTAAGCTCCATTTCTCCACAGTATGAATTATTAGAATGACTGTGTTTTATAGTTTATACTTTTTTAGGTGAAGATTGTCATGGAGGCAGATTTCATGATCAAAATAATATGGCTTTGAAAAGTTCATTCTAATTAGGTGTGTGCATTAGGAACAATCTGAACCAGTTCTAGAACAAGCAAAACAAAAAAAACTTGTTATAAATAACCCCTTGAAACAATAGTTTTATCAGTGTAGTTTGAAATATAAATTAGTAATCTACAAGGAAATAAGACATAATTAATATCCAAACACATGGAGATTACTTTTTTAACAGGCTTAAAAACAGGAACCTGTCAGAAATAAATCATCAATGCTGATTTATTTATTTATTTATTTAGTTTTTGTTTTTGTTGACCGAGTAAGCGCACTAGACAAATTCTGCCTATTTTCAGGCATGACCCGGGGGAGGGGGATACAGATGAATGCCAACTGACCTTGAACCAGATTAAGCTGTTGGTGGTATTTTTAGTGAATGGGGGAAATTTGGCCAGGGCACCGGGGAAATTCCCCTACTCTTTTCAGGGATAGGCAGGCAGGCATGGATATTAATACAGCCTGATCTGATAGAAGTACTAGGTATTGAATTTGGTCAAGGAGAACTGGATGTTATAAACTGGACAAATAAGACAGAGATTGGGAAGGCAAAGGTGGCCTAATGGAATAGGTGGAAGATGGGAAGGAAAAAAAAGAATATATCTGATAAAGACATACCTTATTTCTGTGTTTTTATATATTAGTTATATTTTCCCACCTCCGAAGATGTTATAAACTGTTTTGCTAGGCATTTTTTTTCAAGCATTCGGGGGGAGTCATTTGAATCCTTTGAAAAGAAATATATTGTATCTCCCTCTCAAACAGGGTGGTTTGAATATGCCGAGTCTGATTTTGTTCTTTAATAGTTTCCTTTTTCATTATAATATCAGGCCAGTACTATTACAGCAAACAATAGGATGGGAGGTCTTACTAAGAGGGAAATGCAGCACCTGGATTGATCAACGGGAAAGGCAGACCCTTAGAATGGTTAAAAGAACTGTTACAGTTCCTGAATGTTGAAGATGTACTTTTCTCAGGTTAAAACAGTGGGGTTTACTGATGCAGCGGGTGACCACATTGCCTAGAAAGCAGTTATATCACTATCTATATCTACAATATATCAGGAAGATGTTGTATTTGTAAAATGTCCTGTGGAGCATAGGGAGACCTTAAAACTGCTTTTGAATAACAAAAGGATACTGGAAAAAAATGTGGGATGTGCACTGGTTAATGTGTCATGAGAAGCTTAATGCTAAGGTCAATCAGAAACATAAACCCCTACAAGAAAGGATATGCAGCCAGGTTAAGATGTGGGCAGCAGGAAGAAACGATACAGCATCTTTTTTTTGAATGCTTATTCATATCAGGCTTTTGGGATTATTTAGCACAAGAGTGGGGTGATAATATATTCAGTGCACTTACATACACTAATCTTATGTATGGGGTGTTTGATAGAAGATGGGGGAAAGTGGCATTTAAGCACTGTACACTGTATTATGACAATCATTAAATGGAACATTTGGATTATGAGATGTGGGTATACCCTACAGCAAAAGGCAGGAAGCCATGAAGAACTTTATAATAAAATTATGCAAAATTTAATGCAATTGCATAAACTGGGGAAAAAAAGCTCACTGTCAAATGTAGTAATGTTGGAACTGTGGAAAAGTCTGCCATGGGTCACTGATGCAGATGCTCCTATAACATAACTTGCTGTTTCCTTTTTGTATTTTGAGATTAGTTAAATCTCTTTTTTGGTTTCTTGCTAGACCCTGATTAGATGTCTGTTTGTTTTTTCTGGAATTGTACAGTCTTTTGTTTTATTTGTTATGTATAATTTTTATTGTTGTTTCATTTCTCCGATGTGTTGAATAAAACATTCCCCTACTCTTTTCGAAAAGTGCCATGGGATCTTTAACATCCACCTGAACTACCACCCAAACAGGCAGATGGGACCTCGATTAAACTAATCAACACAGAGGATTTGCCTGAATGTAGAGGCTTCAGTCAAACAGCACTGATGATATGCCTGCACACAAGGTAACTCAACCAGTCAGCACTGAAGATTTGTCTGCACGAGAGGTATTTCTACCAATCAGCACTGTGGAGTTGTCTCCATGTGAGGGAATTTAACCAATCAGCACTGAGGATGTGCCTGCACATGGGGTGCTTAAATCAATTAGCATTAAGGATGTGCCTGCATGTAAGGTGATTCAATCAATCAGCACTGTGGATTTGTCTGCATGTGAGGTGATTCAACCAATGAGTGCTGAGGATTTGCCTGCATGTGAAATAATTAAACCAATCAACACCCATGACTGATCTGCATGTGAGGTGAATCAACTGATCAGCACTGAGGATTTGTACTTACAAGAGGTGATTCAACCAATCAACACTGAGGAAGTGCCTGCTTATAAAGTGATTCAACCAATCAGCACTGGAATTTGCCTGCATGTGAGATGATTCAGAAATCAGCACTGAAGATTTGCTTACACGTAAAGGGATTCAACCAATCAGCACTGAGAAACTGCATGTACATGAGGTGATTCAACCAATCTTCACTGAGGATCTGCATGTACATTATGTGATTCAACCAATCAGCACTGAGCATTTGCCTGAGGTAGTTGTACATATCTATTAGGTAACATTGGATGGCTTTCAAAATGTGTCCGACAATAGAAAAATAAACAATGACGGCAGAAAAAGACCATTGGTCCATCCAGTCTGCCTATAAACCCTAACAAACCTGGAACCTGTTGCACATACAGGGTTCTAATGCACATTACCTACACCCATGCTCCCCATCCTATCACCACCACCCTTAGCAACCACTGAGCTCCTCATTTGGTCCCAGCCATGTTCGAAACCATTGATACTTTTGGTGCCCACCACATCAGCTGGCAGATTGTTCCACGGCTCCACCACCCTTTTTGTAAAATAATACTTTCTCACTTCCCGCTTTCATCTCTCTCCTGTTTTCACTCATGCCCCCGTGTTTTTGATCCACAACCTGTGCTAAGTAGTTCCTTGCAGTTTTCCTTGTTCATTCCTTTCAGGAACTTGAAGGTCTCTTTCATATCTTCCCTCTCTCATCTGGCCTTCTGAGAGTACATGTTCAGTGCCTTGAGCTGTTCCTCATAAGATCTGCCCTGGTAACCCTGAGTCATTCTGGTCACCCTATGTTGCACTGTCTCCATAGAAACAGAATACGATGGCAGATAAGGACCAACCGGTCCACCTAGTCTGCCAATTGTTCTACTTGGTTTGGCAATCCCTACTCTTATCTAGACTGCCTTCCCCCACTCTGCTGTACAGCAGGATGACTTTATGTTTATCCCATGCACACTTAAATCTCTGTACTGTTTTTGCTTCCACCATCTCTGCTGGTAGGCTGTTCCATGGATTCACCACCTTCTCTGTGAAAAGAATACTTCCTAGCATTCCCCCTAAGCCTCCCTCCCTCCCTCCAGCCTCATGTTATGTTCCCCTGTCCTTATGCAGTTTCTTCTCTGAAATATGCTCCCCTCCTGTACCCTGTTTATTCCTCTAAGGAATTTAAAAGTCTCTATCATATCTCCTCTCTCCCTTCTCTCTCTTCCAGTGAATAGATGTTAAGTTCCTTGAGTCTTTCCTCATAAAGCTTGTGGTGCAGTGCATGTATCATTTTTGTTGCTCTTCTCTGGCCTGCTTCCATTCTGTCCATGTCCTTCCTGAGATGCAGTCTCCAGAATTGGACACGGTATTCCAGATGAGGCCTCACCAGTGATCTATGCAGTGGCATCACCACTTCACTCCTTCTACTGGCTATGCCCCTTCCTATGCATCCCCAGCATTCTGTTTGCCTTCCCCACTGCTTTTCTGCATTGTTTGGCTGACTTCAGGTCATCGGATATGATAACCCCCAGGTCTCTCTCCCCTGATTTGTGGTGGCTAGAACCTGCCCCCACCCCCCCATCTTGTATTCCTCTCTTTTAGTTTCTGTGTCCCAGGTGCATTATCTTGCATGTCTTAGCATTGATACCCAACTGCCAAATCCTTGATCATTCCTCAAATAGTCTTAGGCTATTTCTCATTTTATCTAGCCCCTCCTGTGTGTCGACTCTGTTGCAGATCTTGGTGTCATCTGCGAACAGGCATACTTTCCCCTCCAGTCCCTCTGCAATGTCGCTTGTGAAGACATTGAATAGGACTGTCCTAATGTTTCTTGAGGCTACTGGGTACAGTACTTCAGGTGGGGCTTAACCAATGATCTATAGAGAGGTACTACTACCTCAACACACATGGTATGCTACCAATAGGACACTTAAGCTTATGCTCAGTCACATAGCTTACTAAATTAAATAGTTATAGTAAAGTGCCAGATGTCATGTACTGTGCAACAAATCTTAACAAATCCTAACATTAGCAAAAATGACTGTCATCACAAAATATGCACTGTTTAACTGAGTCAGATCCTAAGTACCTCTCGCTATCTCTGTATTAATGGCCATTGTATGTGATGCTTTATGTTTGATACTGTGACATTTTCCCTGTATTTGTATTTTGTATTGCTGTTGTGATGTCATTTCAACTGTCCAACCCAGAGCCTTCTTGTAAATGAGCTTGCTCAGCGGAGCTTTTTCCTGGTAAAATAAATAAATTGAATTGAATTCCTTTTGCTATCATTACCCCTTTCTAGACACCTCAGCATCCCATTTGCCTTACTATAGACCTTGTTACACTGCTTTGATTACTTTAGAGAGTCACTGCTGATGATCCCTAGGTCTCTTTCCTCAGAGGTCATGCACAGCTTTACCCACCCCAATCCAGTGCTCTGGCTTTGGGTTCTTGTACACTTTGTGCATCACCTTGCACTTTTTGGCATTGAATTCTAACTGGCAAACCTTTGACTACCTCTCTCAGCTTTGCAAGTCTCTCTGCATCTCCCTAACACCCTCCTTGCTGTCTACCCTGCCACAGAGCTTAGTGTCATCTGCAAAGAGACACATCTTGCCCCGGATTCCTTCTCCCATGTCGCTGATGAACATAAAATGAATGGGATCCAGAACCAATCCTTGTGGCACCCCACTGGTGATATCCCTCTCTTCTGATTTGACTCTGTCAACCACAATCCTCTGCTGTCTACCTTCTAGCCAGTTTCTCATCCATCAAACTGTGTCCATCATTGCACCTAGATCCTCTAGCTTCTTCAGCAACCTTCTGTGAGGCACAGAGTCGAAAGCCGTGCTGAAATCGAAGTAGTGCAATTCCACAACATGACTCTTATCCGCTACCCTCATCACCCAGTCAAAGAATACTATCAGGCTGATCTGACAAGACCTCCCTACCACAAACCCATGCTGTTTACTACCCTGGAGTCCATTGCTCTCCAGATTGTTCACAAGGTCCTCTTTGACTAGCGTCTCTATCAGTTTAAACACACTGGAGGTAAGACTGACAGGTCTGTAATAACCCAGTTGCTCCTTGCCCCCCCCCCATGGAGTGGAACTACATCTGCTACCCTCCAGCTTTTTGGAACTACACCTGTCTGAACTGAGCTATTAAATAGCCCCACCAGGGATTCAAGTTAGTTCCACTGTCAATTCCTTGAGCACCCTTGGATGTACCCCATCTGGCCCCAAGGCCTTATCTATCTTTAAAGAGCTCCTTTCCCAGTCCTTTTGACTTTCATGCATAAATTACCCATTCTTGCATTGATTCTGGAATTGTATTTCATTACTGTCCGCTGTAGTTAGTTTTTGCATTCTGAGCTGCTAAAAACTGCAGAGTGTACCAGAGCTTCTATAGCAAACCTGGTGTTGCTGTGGGCCCAGGGTTGTACTGCTCGCATCACTATAGGGCAGAGTCAATGTCACAAATAAAAACCCATACTGACAAGGCATTTGGATTTTGGCATAATGCATTGCTAACAGGGTGTCTTGGAGAAGCGGGAACACAGTATGTACACTGAGCACTGGTAGTTTTCCCTTGCAGCATTGTTGCAGCTGCATAGTACTGCACAGTGTGAGTCACTCCTCTACCCTATAGTGATGTCATCAGGAGCCAGCAACCCAGCAGCTGAACAACAAAGGCAAGTGCAGCAGGGCTCAAAAACAAATTCAAATTATGGAAGCCAGAGTAAACCTTGGCCAAAAATAACAAATGTACACACCCTTTCAGGTCTAGTGCTGCATAGAAACATATAGAAACATAGAATCTGACAGCAGATAAGGACCACTTGGCCCACCCAGTCTGCCCATTTCCCTACCAAATGGATAAGCTGCAGATCTTAGTTAACCAGCAGCCTACTTTTTCCTATCCCAACCCCCTAGAATTGCCTTATGACTGTCCCGTGCATGCTTGAATTCCACCACTGTTTTTGACTCCACAACCTCCTCCAGAAGGCGTTCCATGCATCCACAACCCTCTCTGTGAAAAATACTTCCTTACATTACCTCTGAGTCACCCCCCATCTTCAAATTGTGCCCCTTTTCTTGCACACCTCTTTTTTTGAAAGATACTACCCTCTTGGACTTTGTTGATTCCCTTGAGATACTTGAAAGTTTCTATCATGCCCCCCCCTTTTCCTTGAGGCTATACATATTAAGCTCCTTAAGTCTCTCTTCATATGTCTTCTGGTGCAGACCCTGCACCATTTTAGTTGCCCTGCTCTGGACAGCTTCCATCCTGTCTATGTGTTTGCGGAGATTGGTTCTCTAGAACTGCACACAGTACTCCAGATGGAATCTCACCAGCTGTCTGTACAGAGGGATAACAACTTCCTGTTTTCTACTGGTGATGCCTCTCCCTATGCATCCCAGTATCCCCCCAGCCCTCCTTACTGCCCTCTCACATTGCTTGCCCAACTTTAGGTCATCTGATATGACTACCCCAGGTCCTTTCCATTTTTGTTGTTGTTAGTATCTCACCCCATTGTGTAGTCTTCCCTGGGTTTTGTTTCAGATGCATTACCTTGCACTTCTTAGCATTGAATCTAAGCTGCCATACATTTGACCATTCCTCTAACCTTGCCAAGTCCTTCTCATCCTTTCCACCCACCTTGTGCATCAACTCTGTTGCAGATCTTTGTGTCATCTGCAAAGAGACATACTTTTCCTTCCAGTCCCTCTGCAATGTCGCTTATAAAGACATTGAAGAGGACCGGTCCTAATACTGAACCCTGCGGTACCCCACTAGTAACCCCCCTTTCTTCAGAGTAGACTCCATTTACTATTACCCTCTGTGTCCTGTTCTCCAGCCAATTCTTTACCCAGGCTATCATCTTGGGACCCACTCCCAGGCTGGCTAACTTGTATATTAATCTTTTGTGTGGCACTGTGTCAAATGCCTTGCTAAAGTCTAGGTAGGCCATGTACACGGCCCCTCCTTGATCTACTACTTTAGTCACCCAGTCAAAGAAATCTATTGATTCGTCTGACATGACCTTCCCGCTGTGAATCCATGCTGCCTTGGGTCCTGTGCTCCTCTGGCCTCTAGGTACTCGACTATTCTTTCCTTCAAGTGATTCCATCCATTTCCCTATCACTGAGGTTTAAACTAACAGGTCTGTGGTTTCCTGCCTCTGCTCTGCTCCCACTTTTGTGAAGTGGAATCATATCTGCCTTCTCCAGTCCTCAGGTACCACCCATCCTCCCATGATTTATGAAAGAGGTAGTCAGTGGTGTCACTAGTTCTACCTTAGTTCTTTTAAATTCTGGGATGAATCCCATCAGGCCCCATTGCTTTGTTCACCTTCAGTTTTAAGAGTTCTTTCAGAACTCTTTCTTCTGTAAATGGGCTGGTATCAACTTCTGTATCCAGAGTGTTTCTATTGTTTGGTTTAGGTACCTCCCCCTTTTCATTTGTAAATACTGAGCACAAATATTTGTTTAGTATCTCTGCCTTTTCACCGTCACCCTCTGCCCACTCCCCTTCCCTTTATTAAGCCTCACTATCCCTCCCTTGGTCTTCCTACGCTCCATGATGTACCTATAAAAGGTTTTAACCCCATTCTTAACGGAGTTGGCTATCTTTTCCTCGGTTTGGGCCTTTGCTGTTCTGACTGCCTTCCCAGCTTCCTTTTGCTTTAACTGATACAATTCTCTGTCCTGCTCCTTCTGTGATTCCTTGTACTTCCTGAATGCTTTCTTTTTCTCTTGAACCTTCACTGTCACCTCCTTTGAGAACCATAGTGGTTTTTTACCACTTGCTACAGCTACATATAATGACTACAAGCTGTAACTTTTTGGGACCATCATGAAAGGTGCTCTTTAAGGCTGCTAGCTCTTTTCAAACCCTTTCACTGGTAAATACTTGCTGCCTCATCTCAGGGATCTCCCTTACAACTGCCTTAGTGCCACTGTCTGGCACAGACCCGCTGTCTTCTCTTGTGAATGCAAAATAAAAGAAGTCATTAAGAACATTTAGTAACATAGCTCTACATAAGAGACTAAAATAACTATTATACAATGGGTCCAAAAATGGCAGGCTCCGATTGGTGAACTGGCACCTCATGCCAATTGTAAATCCCCCACAGTACCAACGGTAAGAGGTGCCAGTTCCCCACTAAGCCGCACCAACGACTCCCCTGAAATCACTCCAACCTCTGTGAAGGCAGAACTAGCACAGAGCGAACAGATGCTGACAATCTTCTAACAATTTCAGCCCCCCAGTGAAGCCAGCGTGATAAAAAAAAAAAAAACACTGTCCCATCATATTGTACACACACACACACACACACACACACACACACACACACACACTTGTACCTCCAAATGGCTCTGTTTATCCCAGATAAAATCGCATTCTCAGTGACTGCCACTCACAATTTTAAACCTTCCCGCCCACATCGCTACATGCAGAAAATTGAAACCGCACACTCTCGCTTTGGGGACATGATGGGTACTTTTTTTTTCTCATGGAGCAATAACAACAATAAAAATAATTTAAAATATACAAAAAAAAAGATTTAATTTTTTCAAATGCAAAATAAAAGAGCATTGTATAATCGCAAT
Organism: Neoceratodus forsteri; assembly: GCA_016271365.2. NCBI lineage: Eukaryota > Metazoa > Chordata > Ceratodontiformes > Ceratodontidae > Neoceratodus > Neoceratodus forsteri. The sequence continues at coordinate 89,484,654 of JADMNL010000026.1, read as the reverse complement.
TTACCACAGCAAGGGTGTGGGTCACGCAAGGATTTACAACGCCTGGTGTGTTTTGTTCACTCAGCCTGTTGGCCTCGTGACCAAACAACACACCAGGCATTGTAAATCCTAGTGTTACCCATACTTTTGCCATGGTAAATTGCTTATTATACAATGGGGTCCAAAAACAGCAGGCTCCGACTGGTCAACTGGCACCTCGTGCCTGTTGTAAATCCTCCACAGTACCAACGGGAAGAGGTGCCAGTTGCCACTAAGCCACACCAATGACTCCCCAAAAATCACTCCAACATCCGTGAACTCAGGACTGGCAGAGGGAACACATGGTGACAATCTCCTCACTAATGACTCCAGCCCCCCCCCCCGTGAAGCCCAGCTGATTAAAAAAAAAAAAAACACTGTCCCATCATCTTCTACACACACTTCTAGCTGTAAATCATTGTGTTCATCCCAGACAAAAGCTCATCATAGTTGTGCTTTCACAGTGACTGCCGCTCCCAGTTTTGAAGCTCCCCACCCACATCGCTGCTCGTTATACTTCAATCCCTCTGAAAACTGGTAAAACAGTTGCTTGCCCACCTCCCTGTTCTGTCTCAAATGCCTTTTTTTCACTAATTTCCAGCAGGAAACTAATTCCCTCTCGGCTCACCTCCTTCCACCGCTTCCTCCCCAGTCCATCCAACATTGTAAAATGTAAAACTTCTCCGTGTGACTCGCATTCCTCTTTCCTCAGCCAACAAGTGAACCCGGAGGTAAGCACCCTAATGGGCGGCATTCCGTTAGCCCTTTCAAAACATTATATCCCCAGCTTTACCACACTCAGTTTCCAGTGAAACACAAGGAAGAACGGCTTTTCTTTTTCATTGTATTAACAATTTCTAACCTTAATGCATGCTGCAAATCAGACTATGGACCAACTCTTATGGAGCGAGACAGACATAAGAAAAAATAAAGGTTTCCCTTCCTTTTTAAAATACAGCAATATGCTGTCAGCACCAGCAATTGAATGAAAACACTAATTATTGTAGCAACCAGTTTGGAATATGAATCTATGTGCATCAGTGTGTGTGTGTGTGTGTGTGTGTGTGTGTGTGTGTATTGGGGGGTGGGATTAGAGTGGTGGGTGGCAGTGGACTGCAATGTCCTACATAAAAACTCTACTTACAAAGAGGGAACTATTTAATATAATGAGGAAGGATACAACAGAAAAAAAACATATTTAAAGCAGTTTGTTTACAACTAAAATCATTTGAAATGTTTTTTTTTTTAATTATTTTTAAGGGGGGGGGGGCAATTGTATAATAGCAATTTCCCACGACCAGAGTGTGGGTTTACAATGCCTGGTGTGTTTTGCTCACTCGGCCTATCAGCCTCAGGACCAAACAACACACCAGGCATTGTAAATCCTAGTGTAACTCACACCCTAGTCATGGTAAATTGCTTAAAACACAGATTGGATAAACAGCAACAGGCAACCATGGTTACTTATGTAATACCAGTATGAACCAAAAATTCCCACACAAACAATGGTTTTATACTGTAGTATCTTGGTGATCCACCATAGACAAAAACAGTACACAAAACAAAAACAGCATACACATACATTGTTGTTTCTATTTGTTCCAGCTAATTTCTGGCACAGAATATAATTTCCGGCACAGGATTTTTGATATTTTCAAGATTGTTTTATATTGTAACTGCCACATAACTTTATGATTTTCTAAAGATTCTGCATTTAAACTCCACATATACTGCAAATTATGCTGTAATAATATTTCTTCAGAAGGGAACATTTACATACTGTAACAAGCACTTGTGATGTACTGCTTTCTATGCAACTTTGGGTGCAATGCAGTCTGGGACCACTGAATAGCATTATGTGTCCTAGCACTTCCTTGGAAGTATAATAAAGTTGAGGATGCACATTCTATAGCAGAAAGCAAAAATAACAAAGACAGTGAGATAAACAAAGCAAGATCAAAGAAAGAGGCTACTTCTATGGGTGAAAAGAAAAATAAAGAAAATGAGAAAAAGAAAAGGAAATCAAGGCAAGGGAGTAACAATACTAGTAAAAACAAGTATTTGAAAGGCGAGAGCAGCAAACGTTATGTTGCTCGATCTCCTGCTGAGCTAGATAATTTAGAGAAGAAGAAAAAAGTGAAGTTAATACTCAGAAAAATACTACTTGTTCATTAAAGCTTTTTCAGAGTGGCTCAATTCTGTACATTTGGAAAAACAGTGCTGTGCTGCTAGCATTGTTTCCCAGCCATCTATTGGTCTGCCAAGGAACTGCAGGAACAAAACATGAAGATGTACACTAGCATACTCCCATCATGCAACCCATATCTTGTAATACACACAGATGAAAATTGAAGAACATAGCATAGAAAGTTAACTGCAAGTTTTTGAAATGTTTTAAAATATGTTTTGATGTTAGAAAGCTTAAAGCTTGTAATGAAAGCTATTTTTGCAAAACTTAAATAGCAGCCACGATATTTCCAGTAGGTGTGTTGTTGTGTACTGTATGTACGCCCAGGTTAACACCTCAACAGAAAGCATTCCAAAATTAAATCCATCTCTTCTGTTCTCACTTTTCTAGAGACCATCAGTTGCACAATCATTGCCATGATATAAAAGGATTAAGCCACGGGTCTATTGTGGAATTAATCCAGGGTTGGGTCGTTCAACCCACCCAACCCTGGATTAATTCCACAGTAGACCCATCCTTTTGAGTGGCTTAATCCTTACAATGATATGATGTAAAGAGCTACCAACAATGTTTATTTTAGGGAAAAAAATATTAAAACATTTAAAATAAAAACTGTCTCTATAAAAATGTTGATAATAAGTCCTCAATAAAATAACAATGCACATAAGGTGATTCAACCAGTCAGCACTGGGGATTTGCCTGGACATGAGGTGATTCGACTAATTAACAATGAAGACTGATCTGCACATGAGTTAATTCTACTAATCAGCACTAATAATTTGCCTGCATGTGCGGTGATTCAGCTAATCAACACTGAGGAAATGCCTGCACGTAAGGTGATTCACCAATCAGTCCTGGGGATTTGTCTACACATGAGGTGATTTAACCAATGAGCAACACTCTGGGTGGGTCAGACGTTGGTCAACTGGGTGGCAAACATGTTGACAGGCAGAAAACAGAGAGTGATGGTAAATGGTATACAGTCAGAAGAGATGCAAGTCACAAGTGGGTACCTCAGGGATCAGTCCTGGGGCCAGTCCTCTTCAACATCTTCATTAGTGACCTTGCAGATGGACTAGAGGGTAAGGCTTGTCTGTTTACAGATGACACCAAGATCTGCAACAGAGTAGATGATCCAGATGAGGTGGGCAGAATGAGAAGAGATCTGGATAAACTAGCAAAATGGTCGAAGAGTGGCAACTGGGATTTAATGCAAAGAAGTGCAAGATCATACACATAGGAAGAAAACCCTGAAGCCACCTATAGGCTGGGAGGAGTTGCTAGCAGTCACAAAGGAAGAAAGAGACTTGGGCATCATCACTGATGACCTGAAATCATCCAAGCAGACCTCTAAAGCAGTAGGTAAGGCTAGGGGGATGTTAGGGTGTATTAGTAGGGGTATCACAAGTCGTAAGAGGGAGGTAATAATCCCTCTTTACAAGACACTGGTTAGGCCCCATTTGGAGTACTGTGTGCAGTATTGGAGGCCACACCTTCACAAGGACATTAACCAAATTGAGGCAGTCCAGAGAAGGGCAACCAAAATGGTGCAGGGACTGCATCAGAAGACATATGAGGACAGATTAACGGAGCTCAATATGTATACCCTAGAGCAAAGGAGGAGAGAGGTGATATGATCGAAACATTCAAACTCCTTAAGGGCATTAACAAGGTGAAAGAGTCTAACATGTTTCAATATAAGAAAATAGCAGGACAAGAGGACACAGCATGAGATTAGAGGGAGACTGATTAAGGGGTAATGTGAGGAAGTTATTTTTCACAGAAAAGGTGGTGGATGCATGGAACGGCCTACCTCAGGAAGTGGTGGCTATGAATACAGTGTAGGGCTTCAAACAGGCATGGGATAGGCATAAGGGAGCAATATAGATGAGTATGAATAGATAGGCCATTGACAGAGCACAGGCCTATGGCACATTCATAAGGTAGAAAAAGAAATGGGCAGACTGGATGGGCCTTGTGGTCCTTATCTGCCGTCAACTTCTATGTTTCTATGTTTCACTGAGAATGGTGATTCAACTAATCAGTACTGAGGATCTGCCTGCACATGAGGTCATTCAACCAATCAGCACTGAGGATGTACCTGCACATGAGGTGATTAACCAATCAGCACTGAGGATTTGTATGTACATGAGGTGATTCAACCAATCAGCACTGAGGATGTGCCAGCATGTGAGCTGCTGTAACCAATAAGCACTGAGGATATGCTTGCGCAAGAAGTGATCAACCAGTCAGCACTTAGGATTTACCTGCATGTGAGGTGATTCAACTAATCAGCACTGAGGACTGATCAGCATATGAGGTGATTCAACCAGTCAACACTGAGGACTGATATGCATGCAAGTTAATTCTACTAATCAGCACTAAGAATTTGCCTGCATGTATTGTGATTCAGCCAGTAAACTCTAAGGAAATGCCTGAATGTAAGGTGATTCCCCAGTCAGCCCTGGCAATTTGGCTGCACATGAGGTGATTCAACCAGCCAGTACTGAGGAAGTGCCTACACATAAGGTGATTCAGTTAATGCTAATCAGCACTGAGGAAGTGGCTGAAGGTAAGGTGATTGAACTAATTAGCACTGGGGATCTGCCAGCATGTAAGGTGATTCAACCAATAAGCACTGTGGATGTGCCTGCACATGAGGTGATTTAATTAAACAGCAGAAAGGATGTACCTGTATGTGAAGAGATTCAGCCAATCAGCACTGGGGATTTGCATGTACATGAGGTGATTCAACCAATCAGCACTGAGGAAGTACCTGCACATAAGATGATTCAACCAATCAGCACTGGGGATTTGCCTGCACGTGAAGTGATTCATGCAATCAGCACTGATGATTTGCCTAAGAAAATTCTACATGACTGTTAGGTAACATTTTATGGTTTTCAAAATGTGCCTGACATAAATGATATAAAGTAAGAGGAGCTACCCAAAATGTTTATTTCATGGAATAAAATATTACAATGTTTAAAATAAAAACAGTCTCTGTAAAAATGTTGACGTCAGTAAACTAACAAATTTAAAGATCAAGCAATACACTGTTTTTACAAACATTATTTAGTATGAAACAAATTAGCTTCTAGTATAATTCTGAAATAAGGAAGCTTGAGAAGGGTCCTGCACAGAGAAAGGGGGAAGCAGCAGGCCCCTGCTCACAGGAGCTCGTAAAGTACAAAATAGTCACATTTAACCTGAATGATCCTAGCCAGTCCAAGCCAGCCTACCTTGGATGGGGGAGGGGTCTGGATCAGAGTTCGATCCGATTTACTGTCCCTACAAAAAAGTATATTTTAGAACTAAATGCTTGGATTTCTCTATCAAATGTACATCTAGCAAGGTTTGAAGGTCTGTTGTTCTCCAACAGAGGAAATATTTCTATTAAAGGGAAAAGAATTGAGGTTTTCTTAATGGTTCATTTCCAGTCTCATAGACAATATACAGTCATAGTTTAGCATTAAACTGCAAAATGTTACTTAGCGATTATATTTTTTTGCTGCTGTGTTAGTTTGTCAAACCCCTTGTACAAAAGTCTTTGAAATAAATGAAGAAAAAAAACACATAGCTAGAATAAAGTGCATGGTACTTGAGAGGGGTGTTACATGCCAGCGGGGGACTACACATCCCACATGGTGGGAAAAGCTTTTTTCAGATCCTGACTCCTGTAATTATCTGGTGATGCTGATCGAAAGCGACCTTTTACAGAAATTAACGGTTGCTGTGCTTGATGGTTTAAGGCGTTCTGCTTGAAAAGGGAGGAGACTGCAGCTCAGGCAGACAGTGTGAAGATCTGTTGCTTGGGGGGGGGAGAAAAGATAGGACAAAGATTCAAGACCTTCAACTTCTTGATTTTTCCCCTTGTCCTTTCTTCTACTGTAGAAAGATTCCTCTCTGTTGTTCCTGGGGCTCCTGTATCTTTCCAAGTAAATCCTGTGTTGGGGCAGCACAGCTGACTCTCAAGGGATGATGCCTCCTCCTGTATAGCCTCTTTCATTTCCAGTGGTAAGCCCCAGGACATCACCAGGCACTCTATCTGCCCATGAACTCTGGGCTTCTCCAGCCTATGCATGCAGTGCTGGACATCAGATGACTCAGTTGTGTGACATTTGTATGGACTATCAGAGCTAGCTACTGCACTTAAAGAAACACAGTTTACACCCTGGGATGCATTTTTTTGGTTTTTTGTGCTTGTATGTTTGCCCTCAGTTGACAGCTTGGGGGGACTTCCCATATCGGCTTGGTTCCAGGACTCACCAGGATCCAAGTGTCATGGGACTCACACTGAGGTGTTTTTGCCTTATGCATCCCCCATGACCCGCTGGAACTGAGTCAGTCATGCAATGACCTTGGTGCATGGTTGGTTGTGTTTCTACCCCCGACATGCAGAGGTCTGTTGGCTCTATCTGACAAGGCCAGGCAGCATGGTCCCAGACTGCTGTACCCACCTAGCCATGCTAGGGGTTGGTAAGCACCCACTGCCCAGTCCCCTCCCTCCCCAGAGAAGGTGAGCATTTCTGGATGTTCTGCCTTCTCCCCCTGGCCGACCCTCTGATGTTTGAGATCTGCTCTTGAACCCCAGGCGTCAGCGCCACAGACAGCAGTGCTACTGCTGCGCTGGCAGGCTGGCGGGGCTGCATTTTTTAAATGAGTTCAATAGCTCTTGACTGTATATCCCTCTCTTGCATCAGTTTTTTAGGAGCACAGAACAGTGCCAAATATCAATGTTCTGATAATGCACTCACTCACTCAATCAGCTTCACAGCACAAGGTCACAATGTCTAGCATATAATGATACAAACTTTAAAATTTCTCAAGGGCTTTGCAGGAGTGTCATCAGCAGGGGCTAGGGCTATAGAACAAGCTAGCAGCGGTCCTGGAAAGTTTTTTTTGCGGATAGATCCAGAAGCAAATGATTTGATACTTTTTAATGTGCCAGCATAGATGTTACACAAAAAAGAACAAAGTGCTCTTGCTTTCGGACCGATCAGGTCCTTCTTCAGAAGCTTTATGACAGTTATTTAGAAAATCCCATACTATTAACACCCAGATAACACATAAAAAATAGAAATAATTATCATTAGTTTAACATATACATTTAAAACATAACAGAAGATTATGTCAGAGAAGCTAATTAACGCCAGTATGCTTTTAGCTGAGAAGCCCCTGAAGAGCAAAGGTTGTCAAGAAATATCAACAAGCGGAGAGTTCTTCTCACATCAATTTTAAAATGTCTCAGTATGCTTCAAGAAAGCATTCTACTGGTAAAAAACCTTGGGATACTGTTCTCCCTAATACATGTAAGATGAGCTTACAACTTTTATTTCAAGTGTCCAAGTGTTTTAAAGAACAGACAATGAAAGGCAAAATGCTGAAATGAGTCCTAATTGCAAGTTGAAAACAAGCCCCAAATTAAACATACACATATATACACATACACACATGTATACACATACATATATACATATATATATATATATATATATATATGCATACATACACACACACATATATATATATATATATATATATATATATATATATATACATACATACACATACACATGTATAAATTTATACACATATACACACACATACATATATGGCATACATTATGTTTCTATAATGGAAAGGGACCTGGGGAAAGTCATATCAGATGACCTTCAGGTGGGCAAGCAATGTGAGAAGGCAGTAAGGAGGGCTGGCGGGATACTGGGATGCATAGGGAGAGGCAACACCAGTAGAAAACAGGAAGTTATTATCCCTCTGTACAGACAGTTGGTGAGACCCCATCTGGAGTACTGCATGCAGTTCTGGAGACCCCATCTCCGCAAGGACATAGATAGAATGGAGGCCGTCCAGAGGAGGGCAACTAAAATGGTGCAGGGTCTGCACCAGAAGACATACGAAGAGAGATTAAAGGAGCTTAATATGTATACCCTTGAGGAGAGGAGGGAAAGGGGGGACATGATAGAAACTTTCAAGTACCTCAAGGGAATCAACAAAATCCAAGAGGATAGCATCTTTCAGAAGAGATGTACAAGAACAAGGGGGCACAATTTGAAGGTGGGGGGGAGAATGGCTCAGAGGCAATGTGAGGAAATATTTTTTCACAGAGAGGGCTGTGGATACATGGAACAGCCTTCCTGAGGAGGTAGTGGAATCAAGGATAGTGGGAGAATTCAAGAATGCAAGGGACAGACATAAAGCAATTCTAGTGGGGGGCAGGAGGAAGTAGGCTGTTGGTTAACTAGGATCTGCATCTTATCCATTAGGTAGGGAAATGAGCAGACTAGGTGGACCAAGAGGTCCTTATCTGCTGTCAAATTCTATGTTTCTACAGAGGGTTAAAGTGAAGTTTACTCAACGTGAGCAAATGTTTCACACAAAATGTAATATAGAACTTAGCTTGAGACATTTTCCCAACTATACTCTCAATCAGTTAATACATTGCATAACATTTAAAGCCTTCAGTGTTGTAACAGGATTTAAATCATGATAATATCAGTTGTAAGTATAAGTGCCAAATTAAAAAAAAACCAAAAAAACTACTTGTCAAGGACCCCCAAGAAAATGAAACCATGAGCCTGATATGTACAGATTTCAACACAGTGTCAGTGTATAACAAACATGTACAGAATCAGTCTAAGGAATCTAAATAAAAACTAATAGGAATAAAATCCCCCCAGCCCTCCCCTTTCCCCTGGGAAAGATAACTAGTAGGAATGAGATATACTGTATGTACAAGAGTTCTAATACATCAACATTCACACCAATCTTTGCAATATTTACCCAAAGGAAATAAACCGTTTATGAATCCCCAATTAAATGAGATATGCATCTTAATATGAACAGATTTAAAAATGTGACAGTATGTAATCCAACCACTGACAACTAGTAGAAGAAAAAAAATGTTCACTATATATGAGAACTAAGAGTCCTAGCCACTGTAACATCATGTCATCTGCCTGAATAAAAGCCTGCCTCAATATCACAATAACCACACATACTATACCCACAAAAAACACCCCAACACCCACATAAAAATTGTCCCATAAAAGAAACTACACACACACACACACAACTCACCCAACCACACACACACACACCACACAAACACAACACACACACACACAAAATACACAAACACACACAACACACATATACACACACATCCACATAGTGCTAAGGTGAGAAGCCAACATGCAGATAACCAGAAACTAACAAAATCAAAGGCTTGCTGAAGAACTCAAGTATTTATGTCCATCCTTTAAAGTAAAGGTCTGTGTAAGTTTTTTTATTTTTTTTTGTCACCTTACTGGCCCCTGGCCTGCCTCTCCTTCCAGCTGCACATAACCCCCCCGACCTCCTCGCCCCGACCCCCCTTCCTACTCACCTCAGATCGCAGCCGACCCAGGGGTGGCCCAGCGTAACACTTCGCCGGATGGGTCCCTCTCTTCCGAGGGGGAAGGCGCCAGGAGGGGGATACCAGCGCACTTTCTGATCAGTCCCCGGGTGCTGCTGAGGTGGATTCTGGGGCATCGGGACATCTGAGGTGGCGGGGAGTCGGCAGTTATCATCCGGCAGACCAGGCAGCCTTTTTCTGCTCTTCTAAGGGGAGTGACATCTGACGTCAAGGCATACACCGACGTCTGTCACTCCCCTCTTGAACACTGAGCCCCGGCCGTATTGCTGCACTCCCAGCCTCTGCCAGGAGTCAGTCTACGCTGGTGCACATCCCCTGCCCTCCCCCCGGAGAAGGAGAGCTGTCCCCGGATGCTCCATCCTTCTCCCCCTGGCCGGCCCTCCGGCAACCCGAGTCCATTCCCGAATCCGGGTCGCCGGCATCGTAGACGGAAATCGAACCGCTGTGCTGACAGGCCAGCATAAAGGTCTGTGTAAGTTTAAGTGGAATAATGTGTTATATAACCCACATCAATGTTCATTCCATCTGCCACCATATTGAGAAGTAAAATATGTCTAATTTCAGAAGCCCGTCTCTGTTGTGTACTGTTGAAATGTCCTTTTAAGACCATCACAGACATATCTGAGATTAAGTTGGCCATTATGGGAGAAGTGTTGCACTACTGGTTTGTCAGTCATCTTCATATTTATAGAATGCCTGTGTGAATTCATTCTAGTGCGGAGTTTTTGCTTTGTCTCCCCCACATAACCTGTGCGAGGACATTTCTTGCATTCAATCAATCAATCAATCAATCAAAATCTTTATTTATCCAGGCGGGCGCCATTGAGCAGGGCTCAATTATTTATTAGCTTTTGTTGACCAGGTAGGTGCATTAGGCAAAACCCTGCCTATTTTCAAGCATGACCCGGGAGAGTACAACATTTAGTTTTACAAAAAATAAGCAGCAAATAATACAGAACCAGTAGGTATCCACACAGGAATAGTTGTGGAAACAAAACATACATGTGACAGTGGCCCTCCACGCAGGGAAGGAAGCAGGCCCACAGTTACACAAAAACAAGCAGCGAATAAATCAGACCCAGCAGATATCCTCGCTGGGATAGTTGTGGAAACAAAAACATACATGTGGCAGTGGCCGTCCCTGCAGGGATGGAAGGAAGCAGTCAAGGAAACAAAGGCAAAGCAGTTAATAAATGCAGAGACAATGGTAAATTAGCTTAAGAAAGCAGAAGGGGGATTAAGTACAGGCGCTTGGGAATCAAGTGCATGTAGGTAGGAGAAAAGTGCGGTCTTGAAGGAGGAGTGGGATGGAGAGCATTTAAGATTAGGAGGTAGAGAGTTCCAGAATTTTGGAGCGAAGTGAGAAAAGGCTTGTTCCCCCATTTTTGTAGGACAGTGAGGGACGGAAAGTGAAGAGGAGTTAAAGGATCTCAGTAGTCGGGAGTGTGCCACCGGGGTGAGCAGAGCACCAATGCTGTCTGGGTGAGGGGATCGAGTCATGGAGTCAATGAAACAGCCCAGTGTGTATAAGCACAGGTTTTTGGGGGACAGCCAGTTTAGGGTGGAGTACAGGAGACAGTGGTGGGTAAGGCGAGGGGCAGACAGGGCAAATCTGCATATGTTGTTATAGGTGGTGTCCCATTTATGAAGAATACCAATGTTTGTGCTGGAAAAGATGGGGAGGGTGTGCAGGAGCCTAGGAAGCAAGACCCCTCTGGCCACTGAGATCCTAGCAGCAGGGGTTAGGGAGTGACACACCCTGTAGGCGGTGCCAGTCCTAATGTTGACAGCTCTATACACCTCCAGTAAATGAGAAGAGAAATCAAGAGCAGGATCAAGGGTCTCTCCTAGGTATTTGAAGGAGTCCATGGACTGGACTGCAGACCCATCACAGCTGCGCACGCAAAGCTTAGGGGTCGCGGCATGGATTTTTCTAGCAGACTGTGGACTGTGTCTTTGGTAGACTGAGGACCAGGGAGTTGGATTGGAGGCAGGACTGGAGTGTTTGGAACGCTGATGACAAGTGAACATTAAGGTCGGCTACAGAATGAGCGGCTGAGTACAGCACCAAATCATTGGTGTACATGATGGAGTTACAGTCGGTGAAGGAAGAGGACAATAATTGATAAAAATGGAGAAAAGCAGTGGTTTCGAGAATGGAACTTTGAGGGATGCCACAGGAGATTGGAGCCGGAGAGGAAAGGACTTTATTAAAGGAGACAGATTGGGAACGGTTAGAGAGGTAACTAGTGATCCAGGATAAGGTGGACCCAGAGGCCCCAAGAGATTGCAATTTGTGCATGAGCAGAGGGTGATTAACCAGGTCGAAAGCTTTTGTTAGGTCAATGAACACGGCCCCGGTAAGTAGGCCAGAGTCCATATTAGACTTGGCCTCACTAGTGAACAGGGTAACAGCTGTAGTGGTGCTATGACCAGCCCAGAAACTATGTTGAACAGGCAACTGAAGATTGAAGTTTAATAAGTGGGCAGAGATCTGACGGTGAATAAGTTTTTCCAACGTCTTGCTGAGTGTTGGTAGAAGTGCAATGGGGCAATAATTGGACAGAACTTTAGGGTCACCTTTCTTGAAGACTGGTATGATCTTGGCAGTTTTCCATGCTGAAGGCACTATGGAGGTGCTAATAGACAGGTTAAAAAGCCGAGTGACTGGAGTGTCTAGGAGTGAGGCACCAATTCTGAGTATTCTAGGTTCGATACCGTCTGGTCCTGCGCTGCCATGGAGGGGAATGGACTGTAGTAAACTAAGCACATCAAGGCAAGAGATAGGGGAAAGCATCAGGGTAGGAGGAGTATGTGACGGAGCTGTAAGGGACAGCTGGGAGCCACTAGGTCCTGGAGGGAGGATGTTGGGAACCTCCATGAAAAGTGAGTTGAAGGCGTTGGCAATGGTACGGGCATTATTGCGGGTTGAGTCATTAGTTAACATGTCTTTGGGAGACTGTGGTTTAGTATTACCCAAGATTTCATTAATCTGGGTCCAGTATTTCAAGGGGTCATCAGCCGAAGACTGAAGGAGACTGCGGTAGTAGTCGCTCTTGGCAGCATGAATAGACTTCTTGCAGGTATTATGCAAGGTACGGTACTCAGTGAAGTCAGTCTGGCTGGAGGATGATTTCCATTTTAGCCATAGCTTACCACGCTGCTTGAGCAGTTTCAGGAGAGGGCGGTTCAGTCATTTGGTCACCTTCCCTCTGACCCTGCGCTTACAGTATGGGATGTGCTTGTGCTGTAAGGCAAGTAAGGACGTATTGAAGTAGTCGGTGGCCTGGTTCATGTCGTTGGTGGTGAATAGGGGAGACCAGTCAATGAGTTTGAGATCAAGAAGTAACTTGGCCAGGTCAAGTAGAGAGAAATTAGCAAAGGATAGGACTTTGGGGGGTAGTGAGGATGGGGAGGAGTCATGGATGCAGAAGACAGGGCAGTGGTCACTGATTGAATCGGGTAAAACCCCAGTGGAGGAGTAGCAATCCATACGGTTTGTGAGAATCCAATCAATCATAGTACAGCTGGAGCTGTTCAGCGACTTCCGAGTGGGGGAGGGATGATGGTAGAAGCAAGGGAAGAAGCAGACGGTCCAAGCCAGTCAAGGTTGAGGTCACCCAGACAGATGACCTCATTTGTTTTGGTTAAGGCAGGAATATAATCAATGAGCTCCTCCAGCCCGAGCTTGCTAGTAGGTGGTGGTAAATAAGTCCCGATAATGTGCAGCTTCTTGGTTCTGCCAAGAAGTAGTACCATGTGAATGGCCTCACCATTGTGGAGAGGGGGGGTAGGATAGAGGGTGACATCCAGGTGAGCCTTGTAGTACAGGGCAAGTCTGCCCCCTCTTTTGGGGGGTGGTCGGTTGGCCCGGTGCATAAAATAGCCCAGTGGTCCACAATTTTGGCCCAAGATGGTTGGTTTCAACCAGGTTTCCAATAGCACGAGGATATCTGGATTATTTGCTTGGACCCAAGCCTCTAGGTCAGTGAAGTTGGCCACGAGACTGCAGATATTAAGGTGGGCAAAGGTTAGTCCTGAAACCTGAGGCAAGAAATGAGTGGCCCCAGTATAGGTTTGGGGAAGAATGACATGGGGGCCAGGATTAGTTTCAATATCACTGGCTAGAGCAAGGGATAGCGAGGTTGTCCAAATCATAGCTAGAGCATTGGCACAGGCTACTAAGCCTGGGGAGAAAGTCTTCTTGTAGACAATAAATCTCAATAGAGACCCCAGAGGTTTAGGACTGAGATACATTGGGGGAGTAGAGATGGGGGCACATGTAGCCACCATGTTAGAGTAGGTGAAGTCCCAGTTGGACATCACAGGTAGGGGAATGGGGGACCCTATGCAGAGGGATAAGGAGTTGAGGGCGAGTAGAACCACAATTGTAGAGGTTAGGCAAGTCAGAACAGCCTGAGTCATCATGGCAGGAGGGATAAAGAAGAGTGACAGGACAGAACTTGGAGAGTTGCTCGAGAGGGGAGAAGACTCTTGGAGATAGAGAGGCAGCTGCAATTGATCAAGGGGGTTTAGAAACTGGGCAGGATCGAGGGGGCGGAGAGAAAAGGACTAAGTAAGGTGAATAAGGTCAGCTGGGCTAAGAAATAGGGTAGGAGGGAACCAGGAATAAGAGGGTGTAGAAAAGCAGTTGATAAATTAGAAAACTAGTGACAGAAAACTGTTGTTGGAGCCAGATAGGGAGATTACCTGAAGTAAATGGTGTGAGGTGGCACCTAGTGGTGATATAATATAACTTGCAGATGGGAATGTAGACGGATACACAAAAAGATAGGATCCACCTTGAACACGTGAATTCAGGTGCCTATATAAGCAAGCACAGCTAAGGGTGGGAGCGTATTGGGGGGTGGGCGGGGAGCAGGATGCTCAGCTGTGCTCCGTTTTGCTTTTTACTAGAGTTATCCCCCGAGTACTGCTATGCCAACCAATTTGCCCCAAGTCAGTACTCCACACTAAATTTCACAGAGGAGAGCCTGCAGTAGGATTCCTAGCTGTGCTCCTTTTCAGGTTAAATTTCAATTAGCCCCAAGTTAAACTTCACCAGAATGCTCCGATTTAAACTAATGAAAATTATAAAAATTGTACAGAGAGCCTGCCATTGGATGTCTTATGCTGCAGCTGCCTAAGGGCACCCGATGCACTAAAAAGCCCTTCTCTCAGCAGTAGACCATAAGAAACAGCTGAAACGTAGGTTGAAAAAGGTGTTCAGAAAAAGGCGCCAAGATTTAAATTCATGCAGCAGCCTGGCAAGATTTCCGTCGGTAGGGTCTGTACCTGGCTAGTGAAAGGGATCCCCAGCAGCTCCGAGGATGGAATGCCCCTCTTTAAATTAGGTGAGCTGGCTAGTGAAAGGGATCCCCAGCAGCTCCAAGGACGGATTATGGACCTGGTCATACAAAAATCATAGTACAGTAACATGGTAAAACATAATGCAATATTATACAGAGAAGAAAAATATACATATGTACATCAACATTTGAGTGAGAGGGCCTTTACAACAGATAGGCGGCATTCAATGAAATAGACAACATTACTTGATGTACAGTAAATGTATAATTCCCCTGTATCTTGAATTGTCTGTTTTGTGATGTAACCACACAATCTGAAGTGGAAATGAGCTTACAAGTCTTACATCTGCGTTGATGACAGGGTCGTGTACCATATGATGTCATGGTATTCTGTTCTGGTTCAAGTTGACTCCTAATAATCAGGTTGGCTAAATTAGGTGGTTGTTTAAAAGATAGTAGTGGTAGTTCTTGAAAAATACAATTATGGGTTTCATCCTCACTAATTATTGGGTGGAGGTCCTTAATAGTCTTACATAGAAGTTCAAGGTCAGGATGATATGAGACTACTAAGGGTATTCCATTGGTAGCAGTCCTTTCCTTATATTGCAGTAGCTGTTCTCTTGGGACCTGTGTTGCACGTTCCTTTATATTGCATTTTGTGCACTTGCCTGCAGTTACACTTTAATATTAGGACTAAGGATGGCATTGGGTTTGCCTGCAGTCAGTTGGGCAATAAAAGCAGTTTAAATGATCTTTTCAACTCATTCCCTCCCAGAGCATATAGATCAGTTTAAATCTTCTATGCTTAACTTTATTCAAATGGCCACTCTGAGCTGAATGGATACTGGAGGATCTCAATATGTATTCCCTGGAGGAGAGGAGAGAGAGAGAGAGGGGAATGATAGAGACTTTTAAATACCTCAAGGGTGTAAATAAGGTACAAGAAGGTAGCATCTTTCAAAAAAAAAAAAATGTTTAAGAAAAAGGGCCCATAATATGAAAATAAAGGGTGGAGGGTAAACTTAGGGGTAACGTGAGAAAGTATTTTTTCCTGAAAGGGTGGTGGATCCATGGAACAGCCTCCTGGCAGAGGTTGTAAGGGCAAAAACAGTAGGGGAATTCAAAAAATGCATGGGACAGACATAAAGAAACTGTGGTGATAGGAAAGAGAAGGTAAGCCGCAGATCATTTAGGATCTGCGGTATATAAAACAGGTAGGGAAAATGAGCAGACTAGGCGGGCCCAGCGGTCCTTATCTGCCATCAAATTTTATGTTTATGTTTCTATGAATGAGAGATTTTTCTGTGTTTTACTCTGTCCCACTGACTGTCCAATTGCAAGTACCTTGAACTGATAAATTACCTTGAAAATTGTAAAGTTTGCATCACTATTCTCTAGAAATTGGAGTGTACTTTTTTTGACTTTGTTCGTAATTGTTAGGGGTTAGCCACCCCATAGGTGCACCCGATGCCTGCAGCATATGTGCAGTCCTGTTTCTGAGTGTTTACTTTATTGGCCTGTCTAAGTCCTCGTTGCTATTTTGTGGGGCTGTGCATCTGAACTGTTTTTTTTCTCTGATGTCCATTGCTGCTATTTGGGGAGACTTAATGTAAGCCCTTGCTGGTTTTATATCTGTCCCCTCTCTTCTTAGCCAGACACACCATTCAATCCTTACTGGGAATCAAACTGGGGATCCAGAGCCCCAAAGGCAAGAACTCTAACCATTCAGCTAAAGGAAAGCCCCCTCATAGCTGGGAGATTAGAATGTTCAGTTGACTTTATAGATTGCAATCCCAGTGGCCCCCTCTAGAGGTCCCTTCTTTCTACAATTGCACAGCATGGCGGGACACTTATTTGCAGCTTGCTCATCCCTAGATTTTCCATGGTTCCTTTAAATCTTCCATGGGGTCCATGGAATATAGCATAGGAAATGATCTTGGAAACCATGGAGTATTTTGCTCCTTTCCATAGTTTCCATGAAAATGATTGAATTTAAAAGGTGTTCCATGGTTTCAATCAGTCTTTTCCATTGAAAAGGGCAGTGAAAGCACGGAATAATAGAACATAGAATGAAACTCCATGGCAAATTGCATCTTCCCATGCTGTCATGGAAATAAACTATAAGGTGTACAGATTTTAACCATGGAATTTGTGGGAAAACTTGTAAACTTAATTCCAGTTTTCATGGAAACTCATGGAACTATGTCCAGGTATCCTATGGTTTCCAAGCTGCGCCTCCATGCATGTTCCATGAAACATCTAGGAAAGGTTGCACACACCCAGATGGCAATGCTTTGCACAGACTTATTTTTATAATATACGTTTATAACCCAGGTGACGCCATGTACCAGCAGGCTACTACCCTTGTCTTGTAGGTCTAACCTGGGTTGAGGGGCCTGGGTTCCTATTTTTGATATACTAAGGGTTCTTTCCCAAGATAGAACAATAAATACCCAGAGTAAAAATTATAAGTGTGTCTGATTTTCAGCAGTACAACCCCTTGGGATGTCATACCTACCCACTATCCTACACAGTCATCCCACACATGGATTATCAGAACCAAGAAACCAGATTTTCACATGTTGAATTATTGAATTAAGCTAATAATATGCTCACATGGGGTGGGATATTCAGAGCGGATGCACCATGTGCAACAGGGATGCACCAGCGCAAGTGTGGAAATGCGCCATGGTGCGATATTCAGCGGGAGCGGCAGCGCAGCCCAACAAGCAATGCGCCATAGCGCAACAGTAATGAATGCATGTGCAACTGCAGGAGGCGGAACCAGGAATAACATGTGCAGTGTGATATTCATCAGCATGCAACGTGCGCAGTAGCGGAGTAAGCGGAAGTTGCGCAACAGCGGAAATGAGCCAAAATAAAAGGGAGCAAGAGAGGGAAGGAAGAATGCGCCACAGGAGAGACATAGGTGGGAGTGCAGAGACAGAGTGGCAGGGAGGCAAGATAGGAAGCAGGGGGCAGGTGGGGCCAGGTGCTGGACAGGACCCACTGGAGGCATGCCTGAGTGAGAGTAGAAGTGGGTGTGCCCATGCCAGTGTGTGCAAGAGGACCTGAGAGTGCCATAGTGGATTGAGGGCAGTGGCAAGAAGCAGGACAGCCAGAGGTGAGCAGCCGGAGGTGAACTCGGTGCAGGGGCAGCACCGGCAACTCACAGCGGGTGGAACAGGAGGACAGCTGCCCGGGGGGGAGAACACCAGCAAGAGATATTGCCAGTGCCACCTTCCAGATGGAGGCGGTAATGAGGGGTGTGGGAAGGCAGGCAGCAGGGAGGCGCGGCCGTGGAAGGGCCCATCGGCGGTACACCCAGAACAGGCAATACCGAGCCTACACCACCTTCAAACAGTACAGTGACACTGAGATTGTGGGCTGGTACCGCCTGAATAGGGCAATTCTGAGGCGGCTCTGTGAGCTCTGCAGTGATGAGATGCAGGCACCCACACAATGGAGCCATGCGCTGTCAGTGGAGACAAAGGTCACAGCCGTCATGTGCCTGCTCACCACGGGCACCTTCCAGAGACGAACAGGGGACATGACAGGCATAACCCCCAGTCGGCCGCATCACGCCTACTCACACAATTCCTCAGCGCACTGCTGCCACATGCTGCGGAGTACATCCGTTTCCCCAGAACACAGGCGGAGCGCACAGCACACATATAGGAGTTCCACAAGGTAGCACGGTTGCCTGGCATGCTCAGGGCCATTGACTACACCCATGTAGGCATCCAACTGCCACCTGGACCGGAGGGGGCGGCATACATCAACCCCAAGGGCTACCCGAGTATCAACTGCCAGGTGGTGTGAGATGCCAGGGGGCGCATAATCAATGTCTGTGCCACGCACCCTGGGGGAGCACACAATGCCTTCATCTGGCACCAGTCTGCACTGTGCCACAGGTTTGAGAGTGGGGACATCCCCACTGGCCATCTGGTAGGTGAGTATGCATAGCATGCTGGACGACGTGTGCAGACGTGGGGGGGGGCATCATCAGGGGTGCCATGGGTATTGGCCATGATGGCCCATGGCATAGTGATGCAGACCACCATGCTAATGTCTCCCCTCTACACACAGGTGACAGTGGTTACCTGCTACAGCCCTGGCTGCTCACACCATACCGACGCTCCATGACCCCAGTGCAGCAACAGTACAATGAGGCACACGCCACAACACGGAATGTCATTGAGCGGGTGTTCCATTGCCTACACATGTCAGGCGGTGCCCTACAGTACAGCCCCTCGAAGGCTTGCGGGCTATTCCTGGCCTGCTGTGTCCTGCACAACATGGCCACCAACTGTGGGATAGCCGTTGAGGTTGAGGAGGGGGACAGCGGTGGGGACGATGATGATACCGGTCCAGCTGCTGTAGGGCAGCCACCCCCTGGGCGACGGGACCCCTGGCTGGTCCAGATGGCACAGCAGCACCGGGACACCATCGCAGAGGAGCACTTTGGACAACACAGGTAGGCAACGGGGCCACGTGCAACCACCAAGGGCAAGGGCACAGCCCACAGACAGGCAGGGGTGGACACTAGGGGCGGATGGTGTAAAAGGAATGGGAATGGGTGGGGGACTGCACATGGCAGCAGGGATGGGCAGGGCTGAACACATCATGTGCACACACACCACAACACATGCCCAAAGGGCAACCGGCATGCCTACCCCAATAGGCACCCTCACAGGACCACACACAACCATGTCCAGTTGCTGGCACTGTGTGTGCCTCAGACACTAGGCACCACTGCACAGTGGCGGACAGCGCTACGCAGGCATCATCATGCACACGCCACAGTGGCCAGCAGCCGGGAGGGTATGCACAGGGACCATGTGTGTGCAGGGCTGGGAACCTCACCCTTGCATTGCACAATGAACACCACAGTGTACACAGGGCAGTGGCAGACAGTGGCCATGGTGGGAGACAGGTCAGTCATGCGGCACAGTACCACGGCCACCACGGATGTGTGGGCGGCCCCACTGAGACCTGCCAGCCATGCCAGGCTGACCAATGGCCTCATGGGGTGGCACCGATGGGCCTCCAGGGGTGATGCTGCGTGTATGTGATCGTGTCCATGCGGGGGTCTGCAGGCCACCAAACATGCCTGCACCAGGCGTGCTTGGTATGCCCACAGCCGAACCCGGTGTCGACATAGCAGGGGTTGCATGACGCCGGGAATGGGGGGGTGGACATAGCACTGTGTGGGGCCTGCGGCGGCTGGGCACCCAACTGGGTGGCCAGTGTAGCCATGACAGTCACCATTGCAGTGGTCTGCCTGTCAATGGCAGCGGTCACATCCGCCCGCTGCTGGGCCAACTCTGCCAGGAGCAAGCTGTGGTCCCTGCTGCGCCACTCCTCTGCCTGGCGCAGAACCACACTGAGTGCATCCACCGCTGTCACGAGCCGCATCTGCTGATCAACTGAGGCCTGGAGAAGATGGCTGTGGTCATCCAAGGGGTCATCTGCATGTCCAGCATGCTGTCCCCCATGGTGTTCCTGGCCCTGCTGCCCAGCACCCCTTGATGATGGGTGCTGCACAGCACTGCCATTCTGGGGTACGTCAACACGGTGCACCCACGCCCGACCCTGTCCCCCTGTTGACATTGGCCAACTGCTGGCGCTGCCCCTCCGGCTGCCGATCACCAGGGGACACTGGCGTGGCCACAGCAGCCGCAACAGCCCCACCACCCTGGATGCACACCAGTGCTGCCGCACTTGAGCATGCAGACACAGGCTGGTAATGGGATGTTGTGCAGGCAGCCATGACAGCATCACCCATGGAACCGCCCAGGAGGTTGCCTTCTGTGGGACAATACTGTGTCCCACATGCATCACTGTCCGGGATGTGTGTCCCATCATCATCAGTGCTGGATCCGGCCCCGATCCATGTCCCAGCACACTGGACACCAAGGGCGGTGTCACGCTGGGACACAGGCAGGTCCATGTCTGCACCCGCACCACCGGCATCAGTCCGGACAGACGTGGAGGTATGCACTTGGACGGTCCCTCGGACACCTGTGGAGGTGGATGGGTGTTCCTCCGTGTCCAGGGCCACCCCCTCGGTGGACACAGCCACCACTGCTCCCCCATGTAGATGCTCAGGAGCTGTAAAGGAACACAGTACCGTTAGTGGCTCTGCCTGGCCCTGTGGTATGCCCTCCTACTACCAACACACTGACAGCGCCGAACCTACCATGTAGTGATGGGCTGCCACCCATCTGGAAGCCACGCCAGGAATGCCCTTGACGGCACTATGCCGCATGCTGCTGGCCACCCGCTCCTCCCGTGGAGTCAGGCAGGGTACGTCCTGCTGGCCCCCACCGGTGGCAGCACATGCCGCCCTGATGGCAGCCTTCTTGTCCTTAATCCGCCTCCTGTCCATGCCAACCTTCTCTTTGCACTGCTGCATGGACCGCTGGTGGCTGCCCTGCTGGTTTATGGCACATGCCACCTCACCCCACGCCGCAGCATGGGTCTGTGGCATTCCCCGCTGTCCGCTAAGCAGTGGTTCCCTTTCAAGGTATGCCTTGAACAGGGCATCAGATTCAGCCCTGGTAAAGTTGGGCCTTCTTCTTCGCACCCTTCCCTGCTCCTCCTCTTCCTCTCATTCAGTAATGCTCGTGCCTGGGGGATAGACAGGTGTTACCTTGGACTGTGCAGTCCCATACAGCCCTCCCAGACCACTGTCCCCACATCCCAACAGCATGCAACCTACCTCAAAGGACTGCAATACCGATCCATGGCCTATGCAGCCTCAGGTCGCATATATATAGCTCAACGTATGCAGATGAGAGCAGGCGCATCTGTAATTGGATGCTAATGCAGTGGATGAGTCGTGGAATGGCTCATGAGCTGATTTGCATATCCTGGCTGAATATCGCACTGTTGCACCTTGCGCAATGTTGTCAAGCATGCTCAGGCTATGGTGCACCACTGTGATGTGCACAATCGGCACTGCACCATGCATGCCCGGGGTGCTGACGCTAGCGGTGCTGCAGACGTGCAGGGCACGGGAGGCAGTACAAGGCATGGCCACCACTGTGCCTGTTGTGCAAGTGCACTGTATGCCCGGGGGTGCTCATGCCATGGTGCGCCATGGACACCATGGCGCCACAGCGTGGTAGGCCACTGCAAGGCATCACACACATGCACCCTACCGTGCTACACGCAGGGCGTCCCAATAGCGCTGTGGAACTCCGTGTGCAGACAGACCCTTGACCTTGTGGCCGACCTTTGCCCCCTAGGTGCCACGCATACACATGGCTGCACCCCTATTGCACAGTCCAGTGACAGCACGATAGCAACTGGCAGCACAGTACCGCGCTGCCTCTGCACGTGGGGCATGTGTGCTACAGGGCGCCATTTTGTTGCCGATTGATACTGCACCATGCCGCGCACCAGAGCGCCCATCTGGATGGCAGTTGAGCTGGCGGACCTGGTGGCCTTCGTAGAGCTGGTGCCCTCTTTGGGCAGGTACCCCTCCTGAGGACATGAATTGCAGTGTGGCAGGAGGTTGCAGAGGGCCTGGAGGAGGCCACAGGGTGCAGCAGATCGGTGGAGCAGTGTCGCCACTGATATGGTGACCTCCAGTGGCAGGACCCTGACCGCCTAGGGTGACTGCAGGCACGTGCCCGGTGGGGGCCCCCGTGCCATGGCCAGGTAGATGCTCCATCACATCACTGGTAGTATCTGTCCATCCAGGTATCTTGGTGGCCATCAGGCCATGCCACGGGTGGGGCTACCTGTGTTGCCAGTGGTGGGGGTGCCTTGTGTACACTCTGCACCACCGCGTCACGGCTGGGCTGTGCGGGCATGCACACAGCAAGGTGGGGTGCTATGTTACTGACCTGTACTGATGTTTCCCTCTCCATGTTTGCACTCTAGGCCTGGAGGATCACCATAGGACCCGGTTGGCCCATGAACAGGGATGGCAGGCTGGAGCGGGTGGCGTGGCCTTGCAGCTGGGGCATGGTGGTGGTGCCGTAGGTCAGCAGTGCCCTGCTGACCAGGATGCAGGTGAGTGCTGTGTTTCCCCTTACATCTGTGCATGGTGGGTTGCAGGGGTGGTGGCAGGGCATGGCCCCCCGCACATGGCCCCACTGCCGTGCACGCCACACGGTGCACTCCGCACTGTCCTGTGGCACTGCATGTGTGAGTGGGTGTCGCTGGTGGGCTGTGCATGCACTGGGCTCCTGGCTGTGCCACTGCCATCACACTGCATAACCATGACACTGTACAACCACGTTGGTACTGTGGAGTGCATGGGCGTTGGGGGTGTGCAGCATTTCGCATGGCTATGGGTGCCTGGGTAGGCGAGTCTTGTGGGCTCGCCCATTGTGGGTGGTCACATGCCATCACAGGGGTGAGGCCCACAGCTGTATGCCATGCACATTGGGTGGGCTGTGGGGGTCTGGCCAGTCACACGTACTGACTCTGCTCCCTTGTCCTATGTGGACAACACTGGACAACCCTGAAGCGTCACATCCAAGAACTCCTCCAGGTGACCCGGTCAACTCTGGAGCTGCTCCAGGGAATGGAGCGCAGTGACTGGTGGAGGCACAGGCTGCACCACAGAGACTGCAGGGAAGAGAGGGGCCGCCAGTAGGGCTTGCGGTGCACGTGCTGATCATGCCCCCCCGGACTATCCCCCACACCTCTTTGTCCCACTCCTTGAAGTTCCCCTGCCCATCCCACCCGAAGTAGCCCTGTACCCCCCCACTTTGTACATAGTTCTGTATTATTTGTTGTTTATACTGTTTCCGTTTTAATTATATACATGTTTCATACGGCAACTGTGGTGGTCTCTGATTTGCAACAGGCGTATGGTGCCTTGCTGCAGTGGTGTGCATGGTGTCAGGGGGTGGTGCAGGCCTGGTCATGTGTGTGTCTGACAGGGCCCCTCCACTGGTGTGGTTGGGGGCCATGGTCCCTGTCTGTGGTATGTGTGATGCCTGTGTGCAGTGGTCCCAGGTGCATGCGCTGTGTCCCAGCTGCCCCTGTTAGTCTGTACCTGGCCCATGCAACTGAGTCCCTTGCATGTCTGTGGTACACACGGTCATACCGACCACCCCAACACATGCTTGTCTGCTGGCATGACATTGGTGGCTGTCCATGCCAGCCACCCTCTGGGCATGGCACCATGGCAGCTGCATCCTGTCTCCAGGTATATTGCACGTCTGCCCCCGGTGACACTGTGGGTTTTGCTGTTGATGTCCCCCCTCCATGCTGTCGCTGGTGTCTGTGGCAGTGTCTGTGGTCTGCTGTCTGTCACATGTGCTCCAGCTGCATGCTGGCGGCAGACAGATTCCTGGTGCATGCACCAAATGGCTAGCTCACCAGTGCCATGGTGGTGTACAGGCCGTGGGTACACGGCATCATTGGACATGCACCAGCGGCATCTGTTGTCCCGCTATGTGTGGCTCTGTGACGGGGTACCCTTGGGACAGGTTGGGGGATTTGTCCATGCCCTGTGTTGCATCCTGTGTGGTGCATGCCTCCATGCACCACAGTGGGCGGCTGTGCTGTCTGGTGGGGCCATTGCTGGGACAGGGTGTGTGCATGGGTGGGTGTGCAGGGTGCTGTCCTGCTGGTGGCATCCAGGGCGGGCCTTGTCACATGCAGGGTTCCTCGGGTACTGATGCAGGGTCGACCTCTCTGCTGTGCCACAGTGGGGGCCATGCAGGGGGCATTGTGTATGCTATTGTTGCGTCAGTGGCTGGTATCGCCTGCTGCGAGGGGATCACAGTGGGGCTGTCATGCATGGTGCCATGGTGTACAGGGTTGCATTGTCACGGTGGTGGTGGCATGCATTCAGTGCCATGCACTGTTAGGTGATGCTTCTGGCCGGGTGTCTTGGGATTGCTGAACAGGGGGTGATCAGCATTGGTGGGGTGCAGTGGCATTGGAGGGTCCGGCCCTCCTTGTGTTGCGGTCACTGCTTGCCAGGGGAGTGTGCTGGGGCACCATGCTGCTGCTGTTGAATCAGTGCTGGGGTTCATGGGCTGGTGGTCCATCCAGCTCACCTCTGGTTGTGCAGTTCATGGGGGGCCTGGAGGGGGGTTGGTCTGTCTGGCCTGCTGCATGCTTCTCCACCCATGGCTTCCATGGCTAGTGCACCCTTGCTTCCTGTCCTTGTCCCTGCACATCACTGGATGTGCTACTGCGCATTGGCCCTGCTGCACTGTGCATCCCTGGTTGTGCCATGGCGCATGTGGCGTGATATTCAGCAGTGTTGCACAGGCACACCTTAGCCTGCGCTTGGTTTGAATATTGCACACGTTATGCAGTGGCGCACTGCACTTGCGCCTGCTCCCGCTATTGCGCATCTTTTTGGCACAGTCTGAATATCCCACCCATGGAGTACAAATAATATGCTCCCACACCAACATTTGTAAAAAACAGTTAATCAACAGTTTATTCACAAAGGGGAGGGTTAGGAATGGAAAACTGGAAGCAGAGGTTAAACAACAGTTTAGATTTGCTTTTGGTAATTGGAGTCAGAAACACTCATTTTACATTTTGAATTTACCCATCTTTTAATGCTGGCCACCCACCAACCTTGGGCTGGAAGTTTATTGAACTTTCTACCTAGCTAGCTGCTTTAACCATATGAACAGACAGATCCCCAAACTGGTACCAGTCTCCAGTCTAGATAAAGATCCCACAATCCTATCTCTGGGTACCCAGTACTACTTGTTGCAGGCTTGAAAGTGGTGCAGCTGGTTGGCTGGCGTTGGCACACTTAATTCAGATTCAGACTTCAACCTTTTCCTTGATTGCATTGACTATGTGACAAAAACGTGATTCTTTAGCTAAGCGGGCAAACCCTAAACTTTTGACAACAATTTGGTTTCACTACTGAACTTGGCAAACACTGGAATCAACTATTTACAGTCTCGTAGTTGAAGGGAAATTCCTGCTGTACTCATGGTTCTGCAGATAGTTTTTGGCAAAGGCTTGTAGCAGGTAGATCTGAGGTAGACACCATTTATAGCCCTTGACTTTGCTGAGGATGTGCAGCAAAGGCTTGCAGCGTGCCCCATATTCTTCCAGTGGGCTCGTGCAGCTTTGCAGGATGGAACCTTCTCTCAGCTTCTTCAGTCGAACCTTGTTTAAGGCTGAAGTCACAATCTGAAACAGACCAGCAATAGGGACCTGGGCTGGCACACCTCAGACCCCCACGTCAAGGCATGATCTCTCAGAGGGAGGCATGATCCCTCAGAGGGAAGCACAATGGTAGTGCCTAGCTAGTGACACTACAGACTGATTCCCAGTGCTGACCTTCATTGCGGTCTCGTCTTTTGCTGGCAGTCAGACAGATTTGAATAGCATTGGCATCTTCAACCACACTACCAGCATAGCAGCCATGGTCTCTGGATTGGCACTGGAAACTCAAGCACAAAGGCTCAGGACACATCCCATGGGCTTCACCGAAGGCCATTAAACTTGTACTGAAGGCAACACCTTCTACTCAGATGGCCCCAGAATAATAGACAACACTTTTCTCACTGTGCAGGTGCTCACTGGAACAGAAGACAGTCTCTCTTTTCTCACTTGTAGAATTACCACAGGAGATTTAGGCAAATTTCCCAACTATGAACGAGATGCTCTTCACATCTTTGCAATCATTCGTCACACTTCAGCTTCTCATGAGCAAGCACTGGCGAGCTCCTTTCCTCAGGGAGACTCCTATACCATTTTCCATAAACCAGAACCATCCACAGTCATTCATTCGGACAAATGTCACCCCTCTCTGTGATGCTGACTCAATGCAGCATAACAAATGGAATTGAGCACCTCCTGGATGTAGTGGTTACTAGGCCCCCAAGCAGGTCTCCATCTTACCTGAAATTCACAGAAGGCTTTCTCAGAAACATTTTAGGCAGAGCTCTCACTGCTGAATTGTATCTTCTTCACAGCTCTCTCACAGCTGAAGCCACAGGTCATTACAGCTCTCTCATAGCTGAAGTCACAAGTCAGGATTCCTTAGACAAATTTCTCTGAATATAGAAAGGTAACACACAGGTCCTGGGGGACAGGTAGCTGGCAACCACCAGGCAGTCCTCTCTTAAACCTTGCAGCCACATTTCTCTAGCATGGGGCCGGAGCTCCCTCCTTGTGGAGGGGCTACTACCGAACTGAGCTCAGAACCAAAAGTCTCCTGGGTTTTGGGAGCTCTAGCCAGCTCCTGATTGGCTGAGACAACTGTCTCTCTGGAAAATTAACATTTATTAGGCTCCTTTGACACCTGATTGGCTCTTTAAATGGGCACCAAGAGTTGTCCTTGTATTTTCCCCTATAAGTTCTTTACACAGTCCCACAAGTCCATTGTGAAAATCTGGCTTTCTGATTGGCTGGGCTGATGTCACAAGGCTGCAAATATGGCTGTCAACACAACCAGTTTATATGCAGTCCATCCATGTCCCATCTTCAATGTTCTGGTGCAGCCATAATAAACATTTTTACTAAACAATAGCCCCACAGTTCTAAAGCAGACCTTATGCCCTGTTAAACAATTGCAGTGTTTAATAATTTTATTTAGCCCCCTGCTGGTTGCTAGTGCTGAAATTCAGTGTCCCCTGGCACTAAAAAGGCTAGCTCATAAATATTTAGTATGCCTCATTAATATTCATGAGACTGGGCTCAGCGCTATTGGCACTCTTTAAATAAAACATCTTTCCACCTCCCTTGCATCTTCTCCAGGTCTCCATCCCTCAACCAGCCAGACTTGGGGACCGGGAGCACCAGAGAGGCACCTGTTTTACCGCAATCATGGTAAGAAAATGATAATGTGGTACTGTGCATGTGCAGACTGCTGGCTCGCACATTTAAAAACACAGAAACATAGAAGTTGACGGCAGATAAGGACCACAAGCCCATCCAGTCTGCCCATTTCTTTTTCTACCTTGTGAATGTGCCATTGGCCTTTGCTCTGTCAATGGCCTAACTATTCATACTCATCTGTATTGCTCCCTTATGCCTATCCCATGCCTGTTTGAAGCCCTGCACTGTATTCGTATTCACCACTTCCTGAGGTAGGCCATTCCATGCATCCACCACCCTTTCTGTGAAAAAGAACTTCCTCACACTACCCCTTAATTGGCCTCCCTCTAATCTCATGCTGTGTCCTCTTGTCCTGCTATTTTTCTTATATTGAAACCTGTTAGACTCTTTCACCTTGTTAATGCCCTTAATGTGTTTGAATGTTTCAATCATATCACCTCTCTCCCTCCTTTGCTCTAGGTTATACATTTTGAGCTCATTTAATCTGTCCTCATATGTTTTCTGATGCAGTCCCTGCACCAGTTTGTTTGCCCTTCTCTGAACTGCCTCAATTTGGTTAATGTCCTTGTGAAGGTGTGGCCTACAGTACTGAACGCAGCACTCCAGATGGGGCCTAACCAGTGTCTTGTAAAGAGGGATTATTACCTCCCTCTTCTGACTTGTGATACCCCTACTAATACACCCCAACGTCCCTCTAGCCTTACCTACTGCTTTAGTGGTCTGCTTGGATGATTTCAGGCCATCGGTGATGATGACGCCCAAGTCTCTTTTTTCCCTTGTGACTGCCAGAAACTCCCCTCCCAGCCTATAGGTGGCTTCAGGGTTTTTCTTCCCTATGTGCATGATCTTGTACTTCTTTGCGTTAAACCCCAGTTGCCACTCTTCTGACCATTTTGCTAGTTTATCCAGATCTCTTCTCATCCTGCCCACCCCATCTGGATCATCTACTCTGTTGCAGAGCTTGGTGTCATCTGCAAACAGACAAACCTTACCCTCTAGTCCATCTGCAATGTCACTGATGAAGATATTGAAGAGGACTGGCCCCAGGACTGATCCCTGATGAACCCCACTTGTGACTTGCATCTCTTCTGGCTGTATACCATTTACCACCACTCTCTGTTTTCTGCCCGTCAACCAGTTTGCCACCCAGTTGACCAACGTCTGAACCACCCTGATCCTACCCAGCTTATTAATCAATCTTCTATGTGGAACAGTATCGAAAGCTTTGCTGAAGTCAAGGTAGGTGACATCAACTGCTCCCCCTTGGTCCACCACTCTGGTTACCCAGTCAAAGAAATCTATGAGATTAAATTGACAGGACCTTCCTTTTGTAAACCCATGCTGTCTTGGATCCTGTGCTCCTATGGATTCCAGGTGTTGCACTATCCTTTCCTTAAGGAGTGTCTCCATAATCTTGCCCACTACTGAGGTAAGACTGACTGGTCTGTAGTTCCCTGCCTCCTCCCTGCTACTGCTCTTGTGGAGCAGGATCACATGAGCCCTTCTCCAGTCTTCTGGGACCTCTCCTGTGCTCAGAGACTCACTAAACAATTCTGATAATGGCTCTGCTAGTTCCACCCTTAGCTTCTTTAGTACCCTGGGATGTATGCCATCAGGTCCCATTGCCTTGTCCACCCTGAGCTTATCGAGCTCTTGTAGGACCCTTTCTTTTGTGAAGGGACTAGTGCACACCTCCCTCCACCCTGTGTCCATGGTGCTGAGTTGTGGGCCCTGCCCTACCTTCTCTTCAGTAAATACTGAGCAGAGTATCTATTTAGGATAGATACTTTTACATAGTTCTCCTCCTCACATGCCCCCAATCCAACCAATGTGCAACCAAAGTACGGTGGATCTGCGACTTTGCTCCTGTGGCCCCATTTCCAACTGCAAACCATGCAGGGGCCAGACAGACACTTCAGGGGGCATTATGGGACTGGCCAGGTGGTGGTGAAAATGGACAGGGAATCAGGGGAACGGGGCAAATAAGGTAAGCCCCCACAGGAGAGTTACACATTGCTTTCTTTTTTTTAATTTCTGTTTATAAATTATTTTTCTTTTTTTGTATTTCTGTTTATAAATTTTTTGCAGAGCAAAGCCCTTTGAACTGCAGTTCTGTTTCCAAGCAAGTCCTGGTGAAGATAAGGTGTAAAAATAAAACATCATGAACTAGACATTGAAATAGTTAGCGCATTGCTAATTGGACGTAGTGCGGTCTACCGCCTGTTAGCATGGCCATTGCTATATTCAGACTCTCTTATAAAACAAGTAGGGGAAATCCTGTATCCTGATTGGCTAACATCTGTTCGTATGCATTTAATTGGGAGACAACCACCAATGGGTATGAATAAGTCCCGGTACTATCCTACCTACAAACATTCAAATATACCAGCAGATAAAGGCCTTACGTCTAACTAGTTTGCTCGAGTGTGCAGTCCCCCCCATGTCTACAGATGAACCAGAGTATCTCAGTACCCAAAATATCAGTGTGCATTCTCAGAACCTTTTAAATCATTCCTACTCATTGGCTATTCTTGCAGCACCCTCTACTGGTAGTTTCCTAACATTGCCACGTTTAACATGTTGCAGAGGGATAATTTTACCATTTTTATGTTTGCTTGCATGCATGTGCAAGAAACATAGTGCTATCATCCGAGTTTTCGGAGGTGTGTCACCCCCTCTTCTAATTCAGTCAGTGTGTTGGCAGGCGGAGCCCCTGTCCACCAATGCATGCTGGAGCTGTCTATGACAAGCTCCAAAATGCAGTGGCATACAGTTGAAAGGGGGAGCTATGCTTCAGTGAGCAGTGATAAGATATCGACTGCTCATGCGCAGCTCCCCACACACACACACACACACACACACACACACACACGATAATAAAACTGCCCCCCCACACACTCTTATAGCCGACGGGGTGCCCAATCCCCGTCGGCTGTGCTAACTCCCCCCCAAAGCCTTCCAAATAAAAAGTAATCCTTCCACTGCTGCAATTTGCAGTAGAGCCCCCCCCCATGCCTGTAAGTATTTAGGTACCTATTTTATACTTTCTACTGCAAAATATCTTGAATACTAACTGGACTAAGAGAAGGAGCTGAGGAGTTGGGTTGAAAGCCAGTGGGAGATGGAGAGGCTGCTAAGTTGGGAGTTGCCAGTGTCTCTCTCGCTATTGTTCAGTCTGAAGCAGCTGCTGAACTTGAAAAGCAGAAAGATCGTGTGGACACTGGTCGGCACTCAGAAGACCTCTGTTCTTAGCACTGTTTTAATCACCTGAACTGAGATTGTTTTTTAAAATCTGTGTTCCTGATATTTGATTAGCGGTCGGGAGGAATGTATGTATGCGCTGAGAGAGAAAGAGAGAGAAAACTGGATAGCAGATGTGCTGTCAGCAATTAACTGGCAGAATTGAGAGTTTGTGGGATCCATCTGTATTTTTTGTATACACTTTTTTTTAATTAAAAGAATATTAATTGGGAATACAGTGGGGGAGGTGATGGTAATGAAGGGTGAGCCACTATGCCCCCTTCACCCCAAAACAGATCATGAATTGTGGTTAAATGTTTTTTTTTTTTTGACCACTTGTGAGCAGGATGATTCCATGACTGTGGTTTGGGTGACGTTAGAAGAATGGCAGAATTGACGTGGTCCGAAGTATGTAGTGCTTACATGTCAGCGCAGCCTCTGCTAGCACTGAAAATCAGAAGCAGCTTCATTTTCGGCAGCTAATTGCTCTCGCACAGTCATCACAGTAGACCAGTTGTACTCTATTCAATTAATCTCCTGCAGAAAGAGACGCACTGCCAGTTTAAAGTGAGCAGGTGGTCAGCTGGAGGAGGGGTCGCCTGAGCATGGCTGACTCTCTGAAAGTTGCACTCTTGGCAATCACAGCAACAATATACAGGGGACAAGAAGATTCTGTAAAAAAAAACTGTAACAAGAAACGAGCCCAGTGGAGGTTGACATGCCGTTTTGTCAGGCAGCTGGCACTGAACTACGGAGTGTTGGGGAGGGAGTAGTATCTCTTGCTAAGCAAAGAAAAAAATGGTGACTCTGTTATATTGAGCATTCCAAGGGCACAGTGATTTTACAAGGTGATCAGGCAGCGGAGACTGGGACTCGTGTCATGGTCACTGTTGTCTGATACCAGACAGGGTAGGTGGTATCATTAGCCATTCAGAAAGGAGAATGCTCCTAACCCATTTTCTAAAGTTGTTTCTTGATCTAGAATTATAAGCCACCACTAAAGTTTTAAATCAGAAAATTGGGCTGTGCAGTTGAGCAGTGAATCAATGAGTTGCTAGCATATTTAGAGACAGCTGCAGCAGGAGACTTCAACTGTACACAGGATAAGAGGTAAGTGGCTGCTGGTGTTTCACACTCTCTGATTGGCTGCAGATGATGTCATGATTTATAATATCCCACAATGACAAATCCTGCAGTGTCTTATTGCGGTAAGTCAGTTGCACATTTCTTGTGCCTCAGGTGAACCAGCATGCAACAGATACTGCTCCCTAACCACATGGGACACAAAGAATAGAAGGGCTACCTATAGGTCACAAAAGTTTAGCTCTAACATGGGGAACATAAAACGGAATGTGGCAACATAAATGGATTTGGAGTTGTTGGTGTAGAACTCTGGACAAGCAGTAATAGTGGAGTATGCTACACTATTTTTGGTAGTTAGGATTAGCTAGTATAGCTGCGATCGGTGGTTAAAGTGGAAATGTTTACATTGGGAGTGCTCATATCTATAGTTTTAGGTGGAGAAACTATTATCTCTAGATGGTGGAACTCCACTATGGTATTCAACGGAGAAAGATGACAGGTGCCAGAACTCTTGTACAGTTTTATAAGAGGTGGGGTATCTGATTTCCTGTGGGCTCCTGTCCAATTTAACTCCCGATTGTGATTTTTTTTTTTTATTTTGTTTAAACTGATGGCTCCACACCCCATTTTTTTTATTTTAAATGGAAGGGGTGGGTATACACAAAAAAAAAAGAAGAATAGCAACATCACCTTCTAACCCTAATTAGTGCAGATAGCATAGCATACCACTGTGCTACACTATGCTATTAACACTGGTCCAGAGTCATCCACCAGTGCCAATCTGGAAACAAAACTGAACAGCAGAGATCAGCATCAAGGGTTACAATGGAGGGCAGAAACTTTTCCTAACCTGAATTGCTTTTGACACATACTTCAAGAATGAGTTGGCAAAAACAAAACAAACCATGGGAAGGAAAAACTAAAAAGAAATCAAATAAAAGAAAACCTGGCTACCCATAAACATGGGCAGTGTTGCTTATACCAGTTCATCAAAGTAAAATCGAAGGAGCAATGAAATAAAACAAAAAAATTCTAATAAATTGTAGTAGCTTGGGTCATTAAATGACTTGATGGCAACACATATATGGGCACTTGGAAAACTGGGGCCTGCATAGGAGTGCTGGAATTTCACACTGTGGCCAGCAAGGGGGGGCAGCATGTTCCAGAGGTGGGGTGCTTGTTTCCCGGGCAAGTGGGTGCCGCAGCTCCAGTATCCATGCACTCGTAGCAGTCAACCAAAGTGTGGCATTGACTTATGCTAGGAAGGCGGATGCTTAAGCGCTCTGCCAGCTCGAGGAATGTGCTCCAATTCATCTTATCATCATAGTGGAGCATGGGGGGAATGAGGGGAAACAGAGACAATGAGAACTAAAAAAGACCAATGTCCACCCATATGGAAAGGTAGATATATAAAAAAGAGGTTATAGATGGGAGGTGTTATAGAATGTGTGCAATGGGGTTGTGTTGAGTAGCAAATGTGCTGTGGAGGGTGTGACTGTGCATTCAGTTTATTGCATGTGTGTCTTACCAGCTGAAACTGTGATTTGCTAAAATAAAGAGCCATTCTGCCTATAGAGGCACTGGCTAGTGTCACATCATGCCCAGTTCTATAACCCCTCATGAGCTGTTAGTATTGTCTACAGTGATAGCGCAGACTCCTTGTGCTTACAGGCCCGTAGGTTTCTGAAGCGTCTCGTAAGCATGCACATACCTGGGTGGTCTTGTATCTGGCAGAGGCTTATCGAGTGGCATCTTGTCACTGAGAAAAACATTATATTCATATTTCCTAAACAAATCCTCGGCCGTTACTTGCCCCTCCTCTGTTAGGTCCTCTCCCCAGTTTGTAAATAAATATGATTCTGGGAACAGCTTCCGCCTCCTAGTTGGCTTTTGTTTGTTTCTGTCTTCCTGTTCTTGTGGGTCATTTGCATTTAAATGGGGTTGTGCCTTTTGCTTTTCCTTTATCAGCAGTGCTAGGTTATCTGAATTCAGTGGTAGTTGCTTGTCGTTTCCTGCCAAGTGTACCCTGCTGGCTGGATGAGGTGAAAAACAACAAATGTCAGTCTGCTCTTAAATAAAGAATAGCACTTTCATTATCTAATATACAGAAAGACAGCTAATAAACATGCCAATTACAGTGTAGCCTTCTCATATAGCATAGAGAATAAAGTATGGGTCAGGTTGTGTAATGAGAAGGTTACACACACCCGAGGGGTTAGATGCTACATAAACCACGAGAGCGAAGCTTGAGGGGTCTTTTAAAAGCATCTAACCTCGAGGGTGTGTGTAAACTTCGTGGTTACACACACCGACCCATGTTTAATTTTATATAATTGCTGGGTTTGCCTTTTTCTCTTCAGCAATTATATAAAATGAATGCAGGTTGCTCTGCGGCCTGCCCGGTTCTAAAGGGAAAAGCAGCAGTGGGGGCATGCACAGAGCGAGGAAAACTGTGTGTGTGTTTGCCGTTATAAACGCTCCTTTATAATGGCAAATTACGCCATGGTTTCCCTATGGGAAAAAGGCTAAGCCAGTTATTATAATTAATTGTTGTACATCTGGATGCAATAAAAACTTGAACTGCAGGATTCAGGATACAGTTACGTAAAAGACAGAGATAAAATAAAAGAAGTGGCAATAAAACCAGGATTCAGCTCTGTACTTTGTCGTATATTACCTGCATACACGTTGGCAGAAATAATCCCAAACTGAAGTATTGACTAAGGGTATCAGGGTAGTCTAACTAAAGGTTAAAAGGAACTTCGGGTGATCATAGCTGATGGTCTTAGAGTCACTGCTTAATGTAACAAGACATACAGTACAGCAGAGCCAATAGGATGTTACAATACATAGGAAATATGGTTGTCAGAACTAGTTGTATAAAGATTCCAACCATGCTCAAATCTTGCAGTTTTAGTTAGAACTCAACCCAAGGGTTCACATTACAGTCTAACCATTTTTTGTTTCATCTTTTGCTTTGGCTCACCTCCAGGTTTCCAGGTGCAGCTATGCAGCACTGCAGTCTGCACCACTGAGTTGCATTGGCACCCCTCCACCAGCTGATGTCACTGAGCCATCATCCTCTTAGTACCTGCACAACTGTCTGGCAGGAGGAGACTGGGAGACTAAATGAGGGAGGGCATCCATGGTACATGTCACAGGTCAGGCAGGTCCACTCTTTTCCTAGTGGCAGTTGTCTGGAGCTGTCTCTGGAGTGAAGGGAGGAAGGGGTACAATACAAAGTAAATAAGAAAGATGGAAGAGGGGTAGGTGGGAGGGAGCTAGCAGAAATGAATGAACAGGGCGCATAGTGCCAGTGGCAAAGTCAGAAGTTGAAAGTGTGGGAAACGTTCCAAGAAGGAAAGGGTACAGTTGTCATTTGATGGGTCTGTGCTGTGGGTACAGGAGGCACTAGAGCAAGAGAGCCAGGTGATGGAGTGCTGCCTGAATGGAGGGGTGAGTGATTTGCTGGGCAGTGGGTGGGTCATGCCTGTAATTCATTCATGTGATGACTGAAATGTGGTTCCAGTCTGGTGACCCTGTGATGCAGTTAGAAGGAATTCAGTATCAGAGTGGACATCTTTGGGTGGCAGCACTTGTAAATTCAATCCTATCCAATTATCCTAAAAATAACTAAACCAATCTTCCTCCTTGTGTGTGGAGGTCTGGGAGAAGGCACACACACAGTGCAGAAGAAAAATAAATTAATTTAATTGAAGAAAACAAGTAAAATGAGGCAGGGCCTGGGAGGACAGGCAGTGGCAAAAAGAAGTGTGTGCTGAGGGTGAGAGAGGGTCTCTGTTTTCTCTCTTGCTCTGTATGAAAAGGTAGCACATGAATAAGGCAAAGTTTAAATGGTGACAAAATAATGGCGTAGGCATACTGGCGAGAGCAAAAACGACGATTTATAACAATTGGTGACAAGTAGTAAATGGTGACTTCAGGGTGACTACCCCAGTGTCAAGGTGCACCTCAGACTTAGAATCATAGAGATAGGGGGGCACAGCCCCCACTGAAAGAAAAGGCCACCAGGTGCAAATCTATGCCTGTAAGGATGGCAACGTACCTGGTGAGCCAGAAGGGACATCCATTGCTGTATCAATGTTTTATGCCTTTGAAATTTGCCCCAAAATACTTGTTGCCATTGTTTAGGTGCGCCGTTTATGTATGCGTTATTTTAGAGTCGCCGTGTTGACATGCACCATTCTTTTTTCACCATAATCACATGGAACTGTATGAAAATACAGCAGAAGCATTTTGTCTGAGGAGAGAAAAAGACTTCATTCATTTTAAAATATACGTGACTCGTGTGGTGTATTTGCTATCTCTGCTGTGTTCCCTTTGACTGCATTGTGCCCAGAGTGTGAATGTGTGCCACCCAGCAGTCAGTGTTTGGCATCTCAGATAAATTCCATAAATATTTTTGGGAGATGGCAGGAGAGAAAATCTTTTATTAATTTAAAAATATCTGTGACTCCTGTGAGGCATACCTGCCATGTTTAATGAACTTCCACTGCTTGCACTGTTATAAAACTAAAACCAAATTTATGAGCTGAGCCGCACCATTTTGTGAAGCAGAAAATGTGAGCAATCACTGATCCTGTTACGCCTGACAACGCAGATGACGCATCTGACTTTGCAGCTGCTGGTTCAGGTGATGTCGGTAATCCTGGTGGTAGAAAAAAATGCTCTGAATATTTCTGGTGATAATACAAACACCATAAGAGCCACAAGGAACCATGGTAATACAGGGGACCTTTTCAGAAAACTTGTGCAGCTGCTGTTGCCACAAGTAGAGGCACTGTAAGGCATGCTGTTCATGCTTTTAAAATCATGTGGCTAGCAATAAAAGTAGTGCAAGTGACTCTGACTCAGACT
Source organism: Neoceratodus forsteri (assembly GCA_016271365.2). Taxonomy (NCBI): domain Eukaryota; kingdom Metazoa; phylum Chordata; order Ceratodontiformes; family Ceratodontidae; genus Neoceratodus; species Neoceratodus forsteri. Next base: position 89,447,708 of record JADMNL010000026.1, on the reverse strand, counting down.
GTAGCTCTTTGTCTGAGTCTGACTGGTGAATTAACAGCTCCTCATCTAAACCAAATGAGTGCGTCTACTGACAAGGCACCAAGTAGTGCAGTTGCAAATAAATCCACAAATGTTTGCAATGAAAATGACAGATCTGCCACTTCTACACTGGATCCAAGTGAAAAACCCTTGAGTGCCCACTCTACAAGCACCATAGGTACAAAAACTTTGGATGACCTGGGTTCTGCTCACATACAGTAGGTGAAAAAAAACCCAGTGATATTAGTGTTTCCAATCATCTTCCTAGCATTCGAACCAACTCTGTCAGTAAACTTGATCCCAGCAGAGCAATTTCTACCATCTGTAAACAAAGTGTAAGCTGTGGTAAACTTGCTTTATGTATGGATGCAACAGCTACCAAATGCTATCTGAAAACACATTCAATACTGGTTGATCAGTCAAATGTCCTCCACTTCCCAGATTACCAATGAGAAGGCTCAGGATATAACAAGCATTTGTCAATGCCGAATGTTGCTTGCTTCTATGTGCTGTTTAGGTATTTGGAAGTCATTGGAGTGCAAATATTGAAAATTTGCGAACTTACGAGTGTGCATAGGAACTGCGCAACGCACGCTAGTAAAACAGTCATTGTTAGGAAATTTTTCACGAAATGTTCAACATAGCCATTTTAAGACCTCTGGTTATGAACAGTGTCAGTGTGATTTTGTTAATGTGTCCCATACATTGAGTTTGCACACCGACTGCGCCATTGTGCGCTACATGGGCGGAAGCACATTTTGGGCAGGATATGAAAAATGACAGCTGTACTGCTCATAAGGAGGTGTGGTAAAATGGCAATGTTGAAAATCTGGAGTGGAAATATTAGAAAATTACATGGCAACCCTCACAGTGCGTGGGAACTTGACACTTTTCGTAAAACAGTCATTTAGAATTCTTTCACCAAATTTTCAACATTGCCATTTTAAGATCTCTGCTCATGAACAGTGACACTGTGATTTTCTTAATGTGTCCCATACACTGAGTTGCAGCACACTGCTGCGCCATTGTAACGCTACATGAGTGAAACATGTTTTGAGCAGGATGTGAAAATGACAGCTATACTGCTCATGAGGAGTGTGGTAAAATGGCAATGTTGAAAATCTGGAGTGAAAATATTGAAATTTGTGAACTTACGAGCCTGCGTAGAACTCGCAACACTATTAAAACAGTCATTTTAGGAATTTTTTCACCAAATTTTCAACATAGCCATTTTAAGACCTCTGCTCATGAACAGTGTCACTGTGATTTTCTTAATTTGTCCCGTACATTGATTTCGCACATCGACTGTGCCATTCTGCGCTACAGGGCGGAAACACATTTTGGGTGAGATGTGAAAAATGACAGCTATACTACTCATAAGAAGGTGTGGTAAAATGGCAATGTTGAAAATCTGGAGTGAAAATATTGAAATTTCGCGAACTTACGAGCCTGCGTAGGAACTGCACAACGCACGCTCGATAAAACAGTCATTTTGGAAATTTTGGACCAATTTTCAACATGGTAGTATTCGGGTCCGAAGGGTGATTTCGCAGTCACTGCGCAGTCACTGCACGAAATCACCCTTCGGCCCGAATAACGCCATGACAGTGACATCATTCATGAAAAGGGGTCCTAAAAACCCCATGTTGAAAATTTGGTGCAAAATTCCCAAAAATGCCTGAGATATGCAATAAAGTTGAACCCCTCCTATCTAGCCCATTATACAGCTTACCGGCATTTCCTCAGTTCGCGGTCGGCTTTGAAGAGTGCAGACGTGTTCCCGGTCCACCGAAGATCGTCGCGCCGAGTCCGGAGGTAAGTATGGGGTGGGGGTGTGGGAGGCTGGTAGGCAGTGGGTGGGTGCAGGTTGTGGGAGGGGTCGGGAGCGCCACGGGACCATTTTGTTTACAGGTATAAAACAAAAAGACTTTAATGGGACCATTTTGCCCGCGCTGGGTGGAGGCTCCCAGGCGTGGCACAGGAATGGGGGCCGTTCAGCCGGCTGAGGATTGGGCAGCCCGTCGGTCAAATAACTGATTGCCACGCTGGTGGGCTCCAGCGTGGCACCAGCTACGGGGATGACAGCAGCTCAGCCCGGTAGGGGATTGGGCACCTATCGGCTACACAGAACGTCGAGAGCGGCGCACGCCTCGCGTGTAGGAGGGCAGCTACGCTTGCGGGTGCTCACTGAAGCGTATTCTCTTTCAATCAGAGAAGCCACTGCATTTTGGAGCGTGGTCATCGACAGCTCCAAAATGCATTGCTTATAGGGGCCGCGCCTGCCAGCTTACTGACTGAATTGGAGGAGGAGGTGACACACCTCCGAAATCTCCGATGATGGCACTATGTTTCGTGCACATGCGTGCAAGCAACATAAAAATGGATAGTGAATTTTGTGAATATGATGCAGACAGAACCACTGCCAGGACCGCCATTACGACCAGCACTGTCAGCATCACTTGCATTCCCAGTAATGACACCAAAAGTATTCCACCGCCCCAACATCCATCTGGAAAATAATCACAGTCTGTAATAAACCAGGGACATAATGCAGGCAGCTGACATTGTCTCAAGCATTTATGCTTGTAACAAAAGTCATCCAGAGAGTCTTCATCTTAATCACAAAATAGGGGAAACGTCAGCTGGAGCTCTTCTCCCATATTCATTAGTAGATAAAGAGGATTTTAGGGAAGTCATCAAACTTACAGGGCCTTTTTACAATGTTCCTTATCAAAGGTACTTTGCTTGTATTAAAATAACAAACATTTATCAATAATTTAAAGAAACAGTGAGGCTTAAAAACACAGAGGGCAAGTTTATTCATGTCATGATAGATACAGTATGTGGATCAGCAGTCAGAATGTAGATTGTATGTCCCTTATTGCTCATGGAGTCAGATTTTCTTGTGTTTCTTCAGAAGACGCACACCTCAAAAAGTAGCACTGCTGTGCATAAATGAGTTTGGGCAAAGTCACACAGCTTCAGATATCTTGTATGAACTGAATGAGCTCTGTGATGATTGCATTTATTCCCATGGTCATAAATGTGGCTTTATAGTGTCTAACAATGGAGCAAACATCTTGAAGACAGTAGAGGACGGGGAGAGGGGGTCCATGCATGCTTGTTTTAATATTTTTACTGCAGATTTGCAACATTGCCATTTTTTACACCTCCCCATGAATAGTACAGCTGTCATTTTATATCCTGTTCAGAATGTTTTTGCACCTGTGGTGCTAAATGCCGTAGTCGATGTGCATAAGCAGCTTTCGGCTAACAAACTGATATTGCCACTGTTCATGAGGTGGGGTCACCAAAAAACATGTTGAAAATTTGGAGTGAAAATACTAACGAATTCCTGAGGTATTAGGGTTTCCAACCATAACGCCCAACCCTGTAGAGAATGACAGGCATCAGGGATGTGACTTGGGATTCTTGCATGTAATGCTCATATCATTCCACACCCTGCAGCCAGTGAGAGGCATCAAGGTATGCCTTGGACTCTTCGGCCCCAAAGTTCACCCCATTCTCCTATACCATACCCATCTAACCGTACTTCCTGATGGAATGGGGTGCCCATAAGGGCCAAAGATCCCAAGGCACACCGTGACACTTGTCAGTGTCTGCAGGGTGGGGTGGGGTGTGGTGAAATGGCATGGCCGTTATGCCTTACGACCCAAAGGCACATCCCAATGCCTGTCACTCTCTGCAGGGTGGTGGTGGGGTTGGCTTCAGTTCAATACTTCACTGCCATTCCTATTACGCAGCTCTGTAACTTCTACACTACCACTGCCAATGCCTGCAAGCAAACATTTGGCATTGACAAATGCTTGTTATGTTTGCTTATGCGCATGTGCAAGAAACATAGTGCCATCATCCGAGTTTTCCAGAGGTGTGTCAGCCTCTTCCAGTTCAGTCAGTGTGTTTGCAGGTGCGGTCGCAGTGCGCCATCACTGCTCCAGCTGTCTATGACAGCTGAAAATTCAGTGGCATACAGTTGAAAGGAGAGCTCCACTTCAGTGAGCAGAGCCCCCCAACACGACGCACGCATATTGCGTGCTGACGCCGCCTCCCCACAAACATACAGTATGGCCAACAGGGTGCCCAATGCCCCGTCAGCTCCATGCTGCCCCCCAAAAAGCTTTCCTGGTGCCATTATGGCCGACAGGGGTGCCCAATCCCCATCGGCTCCAGCCTCCGCCAAAACAGTGTTACAGCTGCCATGCTGGGAGCCCACCCCAGTGTGGCACACATCCGTATGGCCCGTGAAATTGCCCAATCCCCGTCGCCTCCAGCTCCCAAACATCCTTTCCAGCTGCCACGCTGGGAGCCCATCCCAGTGTGGCAAGCGTCCCCAGCGTCGTCTTAACAATTAAAAAAAAAAACCTGTAAATTAAAAACAGTCCCTTGCAGTCTCCTTTTCCCACTCACTCCGCACCCTGCCTACCCACACCCCCACCCCATACTTACCTCTGGAGTCCAGCATGATGATCTTCGTGGACGCGAACACGTCTGCACTTTTCAAAGCCGACCGCGAACTGAGGAAATACCGGTAAGCTGTATAATGTAATAGATAGGGTTTTTTCAACTTTGCTGCATATCTCGGGCATTTTTTGAAATTTTTGCACCAAATTTTCAACATGGGGTTTTTGGGACCCCTTCTAATGAATGCTGTCACTGTCATGGTGTTATTTGGGCCCGAAGGGTGATTTCGTAGTCACTGTGCGAAATCAACTGTCGGGACCGATTAATGAAACGACACTGCCAGTGTTCATAAGGTGGGCTCTCAAGAAGCCTATTTTGAAAATTTGGTGGAAAAATTCCATAAAATGACTGTTTTAAGAAAATCACAGTGACCCTGTTCATGAGCAGAGGTCTTAAAATGGCTATGTTGAAAATTTGGTGAAACAATTCCTAAAAATGACTGTTTTACGAGCGTGCCTTGCGCAGTTCCTACGCATGCTCGTAAGTTCGTGAATTTTCAATATTTTCACTCCAGATTTTCAACATTGCCATTTTACCACACCTTCTTATGAGTAGTACAGCTGTCATTTTCACATCTCACCCAAAAGCGTGTTTCCCACCATGTAGTTAATACAATGGCGCAGTCAGTGTCGCAAATCAATGTACAGGACAAATTAAGAAAATCACAGTGACACTGTTCATGAGCAGAGGTCTTAAAATGGCTATGTTGAAAATTTGGTGAAACAATTCCTAAAAATGACTGTTTACGGCGATGCGTTGCAGGTTCTCATACGTAAATGATTCGCAAATTTTCAATATTTTCACCCCAGATTTCCAACATTGCCATTTTAACACACCTCCTTATGAGCAGTACAACTGTCATTTTTCACATCTCGCCCACAATGTGTTTCCGCCCATGTAGTGCACAATGGCGCAGTTGGTGTGCGAAATCAATGTATGGGACACATTAAGAAAATCACAGTGACACTGGTCATGAGCAGAGGTGTTAAAATGGCTATGTTGAAAATTTGGTGAAAAAATTCCCCAAAATTACTGTTTTAGGAGCGCACGTTGCGCAGTTCCTACGAATGCTGGCAAGTTTGCGAATTTGTAATATTTGCACACCAGATTTTCAACAGTGCCATTTTACCACACTTCCTTATGAGCAGTACAGCTACCATATTTCACATCTCGACCAAAATTTATTTCTGCACATGTAGCGCACAATGGTACAGTCAGTGTGCGAAAACAATGTTTGGGACAGATTAAGAAAATCACAGTGACACTGGTCATGAGCAGAGGTCTTAAAATGGCTATGTTGACAGTTTGGTGACAAAACTCCATAAAATGACTGTGTTACGAGTGAGCATTACGCAGTTTCCACGTACTCTCGTAAGTTCATGAATTTGTAATATTTTCAGTCCAGATTTTCACCAGTGGCATTTTTCCACACCTCCTTATGAACAGTACGGCTGTCATTTTCCACAACATGGCCGAAATGTGTTTTCACACTTTCAGCGCAGAAATGCGTGGTCGCTGTGGGAAATCATTGTTCGGGACAGATAAAAGAAAATCACACTGACACTGTTCATGATCGGAGGTCCCAATATGTCTGTGTTAATAATCTGTTGTAAAAAAATCCCCAAACTAGTTACATTACGGGTGTGCGTTGCACAGTTTCTATGCACGCTCGTGACTTCACCAGTTTTTTTAAAGATTATTCACTAGATTTTCAACATTGCCCTTTTTACACCTCCCCATGAACAGTACCGCTGTCATTTTTCACATCCTGTTCGAATGTGTTTTGCACCTGTGGTGCCAAATGCCGTAGTCACTGTGCAAAAGCAGTTTCGGCTACAAACTGATATTGCCACTGTTCATGAGGTGGGGTCACAAAAACCATGTTGAAAATTTGGAGTGAAAATACCAACGAATGCCTAGGCGTTAGGGTTTCCGACCATAACGCCCCACCCTGTAGAGAATGACAGGCATCAGGGGTGTGACTTGGGATTCTTGCCTGTAATGCTCATACCATTCCACCCCCACCCACACCCTGCAGCCAGTGAGAGGCATCAAGGTGTGCCTCGGACTCTTCAGGCCCAAACGTTACCCCATTCTCCTATACCACACCCATCTCACCATATTTTCTGATGGAATGGGGTGCGCATTAGGGCCAAAGACCCCAAGGCACACTGTTACACTTGTCAGTGTCTGCAGGATAGGGTGTGGTGAAATGGCATGGTCATTATGCCTGACGAAGCAAAGGCACACCCCAATGCCTGTCACTCTCTGCAGGGTGGTGGTGGGGATGGCTTCAGTTCAATACTTCGCTGCCATTCCTATTATGCAGCTCTGTAACTTCTACACTACCAATGCCAATGCCAGCAAGCAAACATTTGGCATTGACAAATGCTTGTTTAAGTTTGCCGTACATGCACACGCAGCAAACTTCTTGCTATAAGAGTGGCTTTTGAAGGGTGTGACACTGTCTGTCCAATGCAGAGTGGTCTGCAAGGGGTGAGACAGTGTCACACCAATCATCAGCCAGGCTGATTGAGACACCATTTTGCCTTGATTGGCGGAAACTTTGTCCAGTTGAAAGGAAAAGGCTGAACCAATTGCAACCCTGGCACCATATTACCAAGGGCTGCTACCTCTGCCTCCTTCCCTACCTTCAGGTTGAGGGGCCTGGGTTAGGTTCTAATGATCACGGGGGATTCTTGCCCAACAGTAAGACTACAATTACGGTGCCTCCACCCAGAGAATTCTTTAAGTGGGTTAGATGTTAAGCTAGCACAATCCTCTGGAAGTTGTACCTACCCACAGCCCCACCTAGTGGCCCCACACCTGCAGTTCCTTAAAACACCTTTCTTTGCATTTGATTTACAATTAATGGAGAGTGCTAATAATATGCTCACAGTGAACACACTTACCCACAGGGTCTGGAACTCTGCATACACCCTGTACACCTGTAAAGAAATAGTTACCAGCAGTGACACAGTATCTTTCAATTATTTGAATTAACCCAGCACTCAATAATGATATGCTCACAGACCTGGTTAACATTCAAACAACAAATGGATTCATTTGGGGGATTAAACAAGGGGTAGGGGATGCAAATTAAAACTGGTTTAATTAGTACTTTGATTTTGGCAATGGTTTTGTCTTTATAAAACATTTAAACACAATACATTCACCCCTCTGGACTGTCCAGTTAACCTCACTGGGTACCCAGGATAAGCTGTGTTGCAGACCTGAAGTGTTGCCGTGGGTCAGCCGGCATTGCAGCTGGTTGGGGCCCTTTAAATACAGTAATGGTTAAGCTTTCTTTTGTACTTAGCTGTAACAACATAAACCACTTTTTGAACACCCAGAAATTGTAATCCCCAGGCCCGATGGCCTGCAAAGACCGTCTAAACCAAAGTGCAAACTTGAAAGGCAAATCAGGTGGCAAAAACCCTTTAATTGGTGTTGCAGAGTAACCCCTGCTGTACTCACTGAACCTTGGACCTTGGGATTTAGGCTGATTTACAGGATGACTCCCCTTGGGCAGGATGTGGCTGCAGGCTGCAGGACTTCGTCCTTTTCATCAAGGACCGGGATACAGGGACCGGAGCTGACATGACTCACTGCCACATCTTGGCATCCCTCCCAAGGGTGGCTGCAACCGGCTCTACGATGCCAGTTTGACAACACTTTTGTCGACCGGCATCACATTGACAGGATTTATGTTGACTGCAAGTTGTGGTTGACATGAATTCTGATTGTCTCTCGGTCCATTTTTTCAAGGGGGGGGCTTTGCCCCCCCAAGCCCCCCATGCAGTGGCCTCTGCCCCCTGCACCCCATACTTTAGATTCTCAACTCAAGTCAGAGTTGATTCAGGGAGGGGGTGCAGGACTGGGAGACAGTGTGTCCCTGTGTCAGGCTCACCAACACAGTGACCTGTCGGCAAACTGTCGATTTTGTCGACAGCGATGTAGGTCGCTGTATTGGAGGCGTTGTCAGGGGGATATACCATGGCAAACCACAAGGTCTTCTCTGCAGGAGCTGCTTCCCTTCTCTGGTCATCTGGCAGCTTGGTTTTTGCAGGCAGCAACTGTCTCTTAAGTACATTACTTTGCATCCGGCTTGTGTAAGTTGCAATCCTCGAGATGTAAGCTGGCACCCAGCAGTTCAGGTCTCCCTTTGGTAAATTGGCTGGAGACAATTACGGCGATCACAGGCTTGTGAATTTGACCACAGTCTCTGAGGCAAAACAGTCTCTCACTGGAAGGCAGTTTTGGGATCTCACAAGCACATCTGACCCCACTTCAGTCTGGAATCTCAGCTCTGTGAAAATTTCTCCTTTTCTCCCTTTTGGAGAATTACAGCTTGTTCTGCAGATTTGGCAGTCCCTCACTTAGATAAGCATTCAGGCCGAGAAGAGGCAAAGCAGGCCATCTCCCCAAAGTCCCTGAGCTGCAGGCAGAACTCACTCCAGAACTCTGCCCCAAACTTACTAGAATTCGCCAGAATTGAGTCAATTCAAACCTGTCCCTCCTTTTATAAAGAGCAAAGTTCCTGGATTCTGATTGGCTGCCCAAGCTGTCAGAAACAGTTTAAGTCTTTTAATTGGACAGCATTTGGGTGCCCACATTTTTAACTCCTCCCCCGCCACAAGTCTCTGGCACTGTCCTAAAAGTCTCTACTGTAGATCCTGGCTATTGATTGGCTGATGGCCAGAAACATGGCTGCTAATACACAGTTCCTATGCAGTCCTTACAGTGTCCCCAACAATAAAATTCTGGTGCAGACTGATTAAGTACTTTTATTTCATAAAAACCCCACAGACATATAGCCCCAACAGTGCCCTCTTAATCACCGCCACTCTAATAATCCCCATTACTTTTGCTGCTGTTGCTGCCGAAATACTGTGCCCCTAGGCGGCAGGCAGCTTCTCATTAATATTCATGCGGGGATCATTAATATGCATGAGCCGTACTTTATGCCCCCTTTCAAACACTTGATTTAGAAAAAAAGGATGCTTTTCATAGACCTCCATCAGATCACCAGCCTTCAGATAATTTGGCCAGGGTGCCAGGACCAAGAAATACCGTTTGGGTCAACGGCAAATTGGGCCATCAGCAGATAAAAGGCGCTCCAGTGCACATGTGCCAGTGGCTCAGGAACATGCCGGCAACTCACAATCTGATTTAAGCCCAAACTGGGCTAAATGAAGTACTGGGCTAAGTTTGGGGACCTGGGGCACCATATTGGAGATGGGCCAGACAGCAGGAGTGCCGGGGGAGAAACGGGGATGCCAGCAGCAATGGGAGTGAATAGAAGGTCACTAGAGGTAAGCCCCCAAATGGAGGGGGCATTACACAATCATATGTGGCTTTTTCCTTTCATCTGCAGGACACCACCCAATAAACAGCTGTTCGGTGTCCTGATCAGCCTGGCTAATGTCACCCCCCTTCGCCACCCCACCAGTCCATTCCCTCACCAGTCTTTCACTTAAGGCGCAGTCACCTGCTGCTCTTGCTGCTGCCTCCTTACTCCAGACTGCTGGCCAAATACCTTTCGGGCAGAACGGGTGTTTTTTCTTGCCGGGATGAATTGCTGCCTCCTTATTCCAGACTGCTGGTTTAATACTTTTCAGGCAGAACGGGTGTTTTTTCTTGCCGGGATGGAACCTATGAAGACCACAACATCTGTAGAACTTTCTCGGCAGCACACCTCTACCAGATGCACTGGGGAAAGCCCAAGAGTCTAAGCACATAACTCAGAAGGATCCTCAGATAGCTCCTTGGTTGATTTCAAGCAGGATCTGCAAACTATTAAAGCGGTGGTGTTGGAGTTAACAGAGGACATGAAGTGGCTTCACCCTGCTTTCTATATGCTAACCCATTGGGTGAGTGACGTGGAGGCTCGCAGAAGCTCGGTTGAGGACAGGCAGGCCATGGATGAAAAGGAGCTCATTTCTCTCTGGCAAAATGTTAATAAATTGGAAGGCAGGGATGAAGACCAGGAAGGGCATAATTGCTGCAACAGTTTAGTCCTGGTGGGCATCGCTGAGCGAGGAGAGGGATATGATATTTTAGGCTTTGTTCAGCGGTTATTACAGATGGTAGCGGGACCCTTACCACATGGCCCTGAATACATAGTAGAGTGAGCACACCGAGCTTTGTGACCTATTCCTGGCCCCAATGAGTGTCCTCACAATATTATCCTGAAGCTTCTGAATTTTAGGGACAAACTTCAAATACAACAGAAAGCGAGGGATAAGGGTGAGCTGTAATGGCAAGCGAGGTACGTCTATATTTTTATTGACTTTACTCCACCCACCTGACAGCTCCATGGAGAACATCAGGAAATCCTCTCCAAACTGTCAGCAGCCGGAATCAGGTATGGGTTATTGTACCCAGTGAAGGTATTAATAAACACTGATAGTGGCACTAAACAATTTGGTTCAGCTCGGGAAGCGTGGGAAGGACTGCCTTCATATTTTCCCGCTTTATTTCCATCACAACAAGCCTCTTCATCATCAGCATTTGGATTCTGCCATTGTCAGGATAATCTCTTTGGGGCTTGTTCTGTTCCTAGCAGCAGCTACAGTATTTATTGGATCTTTGCCGCTCTGCATTCTGGGACACAGAAGCAGTATAAGACCTTTGCGGCTTGTTTGTTTATTGTAGTAATGATTTATTTACTCCTTTTGCTGCTGGCATACTGGACTAACTCGATACCGGACTGGGATGGTTTCAGTTTGGATTTTATGTTGTCACTTGACTCTGCCGTTTTGTTGTGAGACTTTGTCAGCTTTCCTTTTCAGATTTTTTTCATAGATTATAAGGCTGATGTTTCATTTGTCTCGGCGGAATATCTGCTTACATTTGTGACAACCCGCTTTTGTTTTTTACTACAGTATGTCTTCATTTTTGATTCAATGGCGAAGGATTGCCCACTTTTTATTTATCGGTGTTACCAATGAAAAAGTTAGTGCTGCTTACTGGGAACTGGCATATTGTTTAAGTAGCTTGAGAAGCAGCAGTGGTTCTATGGTGTATATTTTTCTTTCTCTCTCTTACTACCATAAAGCTCTTTTATATTTCTTTAGTTTCCATTTGCCTTTGTTTATATCTATCTTGTTTCCATGGTCCTCTTTCTTTGTTTCCTTTTTATATTATCTAAGCATAGACTTGACACTTTCCACTATTTCTGAGTCTACTTTTTTTAAAATGTTTTCTTTGTTTTTCATATTCCTTGCATTTATTTTCTCTTTCTTATTGCTATATTTAGGAATGGCCACTAGAGGGAACTCCTGACCCGCTATTGTCTTTTAAGATAGCACATATGGACCGCATTTTTAAGTTCACTGTGTGTGCACACACTGCAAATTTCTTGCTATAAGAGTGGCTTTTGAAGGGGTGACACTGTTGGTCCAGTGCAGATTGGTCCACAAGGGGTGAGACAGTGCTACACCAATCATCAGCCAGGCTGATTGTGACACTGTTTTGCCTTGATGGGCAGAAACTTTTTCTAATTGAAAAGAAAAAGCCAAACCAATCATAAATGGCTTTTTCCTCTCATTTGCAGGACACACCCAAGCAAATAGCTGTTCAGTGTCCTGATCAGCCTGGCTGACGTCATATCCCCCCACCTGCCACCCTACTGGTCCCTTCCCTCACCTGTCTTTCACATAGTCGCAGTGTGGCTTACACTGTGCAGCACCCACCACTCTCATTGCTGCTGCCTCCTTACTCTGCTCTCTTCTCTATCTCTCTACAACCCCTCCACCCACCACACCCCCAGCTTTACTTTAGCCGTGGTGCAACTTTACTAAACAGCAGCTCCACCTGCTGGCTGCCTCCTCTCTGCTCCTTTCACCTCCACCCTAGGCTCTTCATATGCCGTGGAGCACCTTTACTAAATAGTGGCTTCTGCTGCCTGGCGCACTCTTCCTCCCCGCCTTGCACTGCCGTCTGAGCGGTTGCACTGAATAGCAGCTCCTTGCTGCACTCACTTCTCCTTTTCCCTGGCTGCCTTCTAAAAGAGAGCCCCACATAGTTCTTTCTCTGAGTTGAACGATGTTAGTGGGGTCCGAGTTCTTACATATACCAAGCCCTTATTAAAGCTCTTTACAATACTGTGCCAGATGGCTGAAGGCATCTATACAGATAGACAACTGAGGACTGCTGATTACTTAATTAGAAGCACTCCTTGAATCTGGTCTGGCTGGACTTTAGCAGTTGACACAGTCCCATGCAAAAGATTAATATACAAGTTAGCCAGCCTGGGAGTGGGTCCCAGGATGGAAGTCTGGGTAAAGAATTGGCTGAAGAACAGGACACGGAGGGTAATAGTAAATGGAGTCAACTCTGAAGAAAGGGAGGTTACTAGTGGGGTACCGCAGGGTTCAGTACTAGGACAGGTCCTCTTCAATGTCTTTATAAGAGACATTGCAGAGGGACTGGAAGGAAAAGTGTCTCTTTGCAGATGACACAAAGATCTGCAACAGAGTTGAATCACAAGGTGGGGTGGAAAGGATGTGAAGGGACTTGGCAAGATTGGAGGAATGGTCAAATGTATGGCAGCTTAGATTCAATGCTAAGAAATACAAGGTAATGCACCTGGGAAACAAAAACCCAGGGGAAGAGTACACAATGGGAGGTGAGATGCTAACAACAACAAAAATGGAAAATGACCTGGGGGTAGTCATATCAGATGCCCTAAAGGTGGGCAAGCAATGTGAGAGGGCAGTAACGAGGGCTGAGGGGATACTGGGATCCATAGGGAGAGGCATCACCAGTAGAAAACAGGAAGTTGTTATCCCTCTGTACAGAGAGCTGGTGAGACCCCATCTGGAGTACTGTGTGCAGTTCTGGAGACCCAATCTCTGCAAGGACATAAACAGGATGGAGGCAGTCCAGAGGAGGACAAGTAAAATGGTGCAGGGTCTGCACCAGGAGACATATGAAAAGAGACTTAAGGAACTTAATATGTATAACCTTGAGGAAAGGAGGGAGACGGGGGTCATGATAGAAACTTTGAAGTATCTCAAGGTGTGATGTTATAGGAATTTAACATACTCATTATACAGTTCCTAAGGTAAATGTAAGAAGCTGATGATCTATAGACAGCCCCTAGAGTGTGGGGTGTTATGGGAAGTTTGCTTGGCTGCAGCAGAGTGTTTAAGATGGCTGCACAATAAAGATGAATAAAAACTCATGCTAGTTTCATGATTATTAACAAGCAAAACATGGTGTCAGAAGCGGATATCAAAACCTGAAAAGACAGAAAAGAACATAAAAAAGAACTCTAGAAGATGACGGTCTGGTGAAAAAAACGAGAGAGAAAAAAGAGATGGATAAACTAAATCCTCCATCAGGTATGCAACTGTCTGGAAATGTAGCTGAAAATTGGAAGAGATTTAAACAAAAGTTTAATATTTGTTTAACTGCAAGTGGCGCTGAAAGCAAAGATGGCAAAACAAAGGCCTCAATCTTTCTACATGTAGTTGGGAAAGATGTGTTAGACATTTACAACAGTTTCCAGTTCAATGAGGGTGAAAACATGGATCTTGATGTAATTATGAAAAAATTTGAAGAGTACTTTGTACCGAAACAAAACATAACCTACGAGAGATATAAGTTTTTCACATGCAACAAGAAAAAGGGTGATAGCTTTGATCAGTATTTAACAGAGTTACGTTCACTCTGTAAAACGTGCGAGTTTGGAGATCTGAAAGAATCATTGATTAAAGATAGAATTATATGCGGAATCACAGACAATGGGCTCAAAGAAAGATTGCTTAGAAGCAAGATTTAACTTTGGACAAAGCAATAAACATGTGTAGAGCTGCTGAAACTACCAAATCACAGGCTAAAGAGCAGAACAAAGAAAATGAGGGCGCTGTGCACGCACTAAAGAAGCTTGAGATAAACAAGAAATATTTTTCGAAAACAATGCAGCAGAAGGAGCAGCAGCCTAATCAGAAAACATGTGGTAGATGTGGAAATAGCCATAAACCTAAAGCTTGTCCTGCCTATGGGAAGTCCTGCAGTAAGTGTGGCAAATATAACCATTTTGCTACATGCTGCAAAACGAAAAGTGAACAAAATAAAGTTCACACTGTTGAAGAAGATGAGCCGGAAGAGTTATTTGTAGATTCCGTTGAGCTGTGTGTTTCTGAAAAATAGGAATGGATTTGTACCTTTAACTGTGAATGAGACTATCATACCATTCAAGCTTGACATAGGAGCACAGGTGAACCTGATTTCATTGCAAGACTATGAAACTGCATGTAAAATCTAAAATTCACCCAGCCAAGATAAAAGTAACTGGTTATACAGGAGAGAATATTCCAGTAAAAGGGAGCTGCATGGTAGCTCTGAAGCACAAAGGCCAGCAGTTCAAGGTGTCTCTGTTAATTGTAGAGAAGGATGTGCAACCAATTCTAGGCATAAGTGCCTGTGAGAAACTCAGTTTAGTGAGAAGAGTGTTAGTCGTGACATCACAAGCTGAAGCTAAATGTGACTCGTTATTTACAGAGTACAGCGATGTGTTCAAAGGTCTAGAATGTTTGCCTGGGGAGCACAAAATAAACATAGATGACCAAGTACCACCCGTAATACACCCCTGCAGGAAAGTGCCATTCGCACTGAGGGACAAACTGAAAGAAGAGCTGAACCGCATGGAAGCCACAGGTGTAATCAAGAGAATTGATGAACCTACAGACTGGGTGAGTTCTTTAGTCATAGTTGAGAAGAAAAATGGCCAGCTCAGAATATGTCTTGACCCCAGAGACTTAAACAGAGCTATAAAAAGGGAGCATTTCAAGTTACCTAGCAGAGAAGAGATAATGTCACAGTTTGCTGGTGCTAAATGGTTTAGCAAACTGGATGCTTCTTTGTGATTTTGGCAAATGAAACTAGATAAGGCTAGTTCAAAGTTATGTACGTTTAATACTCCAGAAGGAAGATACAGATTTCTTCGTCTGCTGTGTGGGATACTGTCCACTCCAGAAGTTTACCATAAAATAATTCATAAGATTTTTGAGCATGTGCCAGGTGTTGAAACCATGATGGATGACATCATTGTGTGGGGTTCCACAAAAGATGAACATGACTTCAGATTGAAACAAGTGCTGGATCTGACAAGAAAAGCAAATCTTAAACTCAATAAAGAAAAATATGAGTTTTGTGTAAAAGCACTGACTTTTGTGGGTGATATTGTTACAGATTAGGGCACTAAACCTGACCCTAAGAAGACATCTGCGATAGTGAATATGCAAAAGCCCAGCGCAAAGATGATGTCAGGAGGTTCTTAGGGATGATTAACTACCTAGGGAAGTTTATCCCTCAACTTTCAGCACGATCAGCCCCACTCAGATGGCTGTTGGAGCAGAAAAACGAATGGATGTGGTCACATGAACAGGAGCAAAGCTATAAAACTCTGAAGAAGGCTATTACAGAAGAACCAGTGTTAAGATTCTATGATCCTGCTAAAGAAACAAGAATATCAGCTGATGCTTCACAGTTTGGCTTGGGCTCAGTACATCTGCAAAATTATGAAGGAATTTGGCAACCTGTAGCATACACTTCCAGAAGCCTTGACGAGCGCCAAGACAAGGTATGCCCAAATAGAAAAAGAGTTACTAGCAATAACTGACACTTGTGAGCAATTTCATCAGTATGTGTGTGGTCAGGCCTTCACAGTGGAAAAAGACCACAAGCCTCTAGTAGCTATAATGGCCAAGTCTCTAAATGACTGTCCAATGAGAATACAGAGAATGCTAATTAGATTACAAAAGTATGATGTTCAGTTGATCTATAGTCCTGGAAAGTACACGTATGCTACAGACACACTTTCATGTGCTGTAGACAAGAGTGAAAGCCTGGAAAGTCAAACAGACAGAGAAATAAAGGCATATGTTGACATGATCGTGACCGCTCTTCCTGGGTCCAGTGAGAGACAAGAGCAAATCAGAAGAGAAACAGAGGAAGATGAAACAATGAGAATCCTGAGAAATACCATATTAAAAGGTTGGCCAAAGCAGAAAAATGCCTGTCCGTTGTCTATTCATGATTTTTGGACATGTAGAAGTGACCTATCTCTTGTCAATGACATTATTTTCAACGGCAACAAATTTGTTATGCCAGGATAACTGTGCAAAGAAATGCTGCGCAAAATACATGAAGGGCGCTTAGGAGAAGAAAAATGCAAGCGAAGAGCCAGAGAAGTAATGTATTGGCCGTGAATGAATCAAGATATTGCCAAAGTAACTGCAAACTGTGAAATTGTGTCTCACCTACAGACCAAAGCAGCCAAGCCAGCTGTTATGTCCTCATCCAGTGCCAGCCAGACCATATCAGAAAGTAGGTGCCGACTTGTTTGATTGTAATGGGAAAACCCATATAGTTGTAACAGACTATTACTCAAATTATCCAGAGGTAGCAACACTGCCTACAGCTACCAGTAAAGCTGTAATCTCCTGCATGAAGTCAATTTTTGCAAGACATGGTGTTCCAAACGAAGTGTTCACTGATAATGGTCCACAGTTTTCCAGTGCTGAGTTTAAACAGTTCGCCTATGAATGAGAATTCATACACAGTACTTCTAGTCCTAATTTTCCAAGATCAAATGGACTGGCAGAGAGCTCAGTAAAAACTGAAAAGTCTAATGAAGAAAACACATGATGGAAAAGAAGATTTTTACAAAAACCTACTGATCTACAGAAGTGCACCATTACAGAATGGGCTTTCGCCAGCACAAATGCTTATGGGAAGGAGGATCAGGACAAATATGCCAATACATGAAGAGCTTCTGAAGACTCATGACTCAGAACAGTGAAACAAAGCAAAGAAAAACAAAAGGAAAAGCAAAAACAGTTACATGACAGGAGAGCAAAAAACTTATCTGAGTTAAGGCCTGGAGATCAAGTGCGCCTTAAAGACTACGACAAAGGAATGTGGCTGCAAAGGGTCACTGTACAAGCACAAATTGCACCAAGGTCATCCCAGATTGAAACAGAAAGAGGAGCGGAGGTGAGAAGAAATTGTGTGGATTTAAGACTTCTGCCAAAGGTTAAAGATAGCAATTTGACTAAAGTTGACTTACCAACTTTCACAGCAGTCAGTCAAGATAACACCAAAGAGACTAATAGCAAGGATGATTCGGAGCAGTGTGCATTCACTAAAAAGTCACCAGAGAAGGAAGCGAGACTCAAAAGAGAAATTTGACATCCAGAGAGACTGATTGAAACTTGTTAGATAAGTACAATGGAGTGAGTGGTAAAGACTCACTAGAGAGTGAAGTACTAGTGACCTCTCTTCTCAAGATTAGGTTTAGTTTAATTTGAAACCTCAGTTTGTAAGAAGTTATAATAATCATGATAATAATTCAGCCAATTTACTGTAAGCCAATAATTCAGTTTGAAAATAATATAGATCTTTTCTTTAAGTGAGGAAGATGTGATGTTATAGGAATTTAACATACTTATTAGATGGTCCCTAAGGTAAATGTAAGAAGCTGATGATTTGTAGACAGCCCCTAGAGTGTAGGGTGTTATGGGAAGTTTGCTTGGCTGGAGCAGAGTGTTTAAGATGGCTGCACAATAAAGATGGGTAAAAACTCATGCTGGTTTCATGATTATTACCAAGCAAAACACAAGGGAATCAACAAAGTCCAAGAGGGTAGCATCTTTCAGAAAAAGAGGTGTGCAAGAACAAGGGGGCACAATTTGAAGATGGGGGGTGACTCAGAGGTAATGTAAGGAAGTATTTTTTCACAGAAAGGGTTGTGGATGCATGGAATGGCCTTCTGGAGGAGGTTGTGGAGTCAAAAACAGTGGTGGAATTCAAGAATGCATGGGACAGTCATAATGCAAATCTAGGGGTTGGGGGTAGGAAGAAGTAGGCTGTTGGTTAACTAGGATCTGCAGCTTATCCATTCGGTAGGGAAATGGGCAGACTGGGTGGGCCTAGCGGTCCTTATCTGCCATCAAAGTCTATGTTTCTATGGCACAATACAATTGGAGGGATAACTCCAAGTGCAAGTGTTCTATGGCCTTAGTTAATTAAAGAAGGGGCCATTTTACACCGTGAAAGTAATGCAAAGTCCCCCTGTATTTAATCTTTAACCACTAACCTGTTAAGTGCAAAATTACTTGCAGAGATCGAACTGGTGTACGACCCTATAGTTTTATATTTGTGTCCACTACAACGCAGGGACTTTCCTGCCGACTGACAGCTTGGTCAATGTACTCCTCACACACTCTCGTGTTATTTATTTATTTAGAATTACTATAATAACACTTCATGCGGCATTTTAAGCAGCAGAACACCATGTTTTTTGTATCAAATGATATTCAGTGTTTTTCAATGCCAAATGTGGTAGATGAATTCCTTATGTGCTATGGCCTCAAAGAAGAAATGTTTAGAGTATGTTTCAAGGGGCCCCTTGCATCGGCGATGCTCAGGATTTGAGACATACCTGCACACAGGTGATGTTTGGATTAGCCGCACCATTGCACCACAGTATATGTGTGTATTTGTACTGAATAGAATTTGTTTGGCACAGTCCTAGCATACACTATTGGATGTTCTTTTGGGAACCCATGAGGTTGGCAGGCTGTCATTTTGTGTTCAGTTATCAGAGCATGGCTGTTACATTGTGCAGAGGGTTTTATTCACTTCACTCTGTAGTACTGATGCCGTCAAGTACCCCATACCAAATAACCCCCTCCCCAAAATGCCCATTATAAAACAGTCTTACTGGTAGCCTAGTGAACACTCCTCCTCCTTTACCCTAGCCCCATCCGAAATAATTCCCTGGTGTTCAGTATTACCTCCCACCCAATCCTCATATGCCATATTACAACTCCCCTGGTGTCCAGTAGCACCCCCTCACCTGAACTCCAAGTGAAAAGAGTTTCTGGTGTTCGGTGATCCCTCCTCCCACTTGGTAGCCTTCTCTCCTCCAGCAATGTCCCCCCCACCCTTAGATGGTGGCCAGCACTTACCCTCTGCTCACTTCCCCATCCGGCCAACATTCGCCCGCACAAATCCTGTTTCGATATACTGCCCTTTACAGTGACACAGGATTTGTCTACTAAAAAGCTTACAGTAAGCCTGCCAAATGCTGCTACTGTTCATAACATCTTTGCCAAAAGACAACCGATTTTGACCAGACATGGGGGATAACTTATTAACTGCCACCCCATGGCCACAATAACAGTGAGAAATAACGCTGCCTCAAAATGGTTGTTCAGTACTTGTCTTCTGAACACCCCTTTTTGGGTGGGAGTTACAGGCTACCACTAGTGTAGTCAAGAGAGGTCCATAGCCATCCCCCAAATCTGGTCCAAATTGGTTGTCATTTGCCAAATTATTACTAAAAATAAACTTGTATGAAAAAAACAAGTCTACGCACATGAGTGGTATAGCATTAGTCAGACTTCTTTTTTTTCTTTTTCATCCACAAATCCTGTATTGATATACAGTGCTCAACGGCATACTTTGATACAGATGTTGTGTGGGCAAGACGGTGGCCAGCATGAAAGGAAACTGGGGGGGAAGTACTGGCCACCAACTGGGAAGGGTCATTGTTGGGGTAGAGGACGCTACTGGGGGGGCATGGGACACCGGGGACCTATTTTATTTGGGGCTAAAATGAGGGTGGTGGTAACACTGGAAACCAGGGAAGATTTAATATGGCATATGTGGCTCCATGAGGATAACAGTATCAGTGAATACCAGAGAAATATTAATACAGCATGTGGGGCTTAGGTGAGAGAGGGGTTCTGCTAGACTACCAGGTAGGCTATTTTATACTAGGCATATGACTCAAGGGAGTGGTGCAGTGCAGCGGTACTGGGGTGGCAGTCTTCAGGGAGACTTTCTGGAGGCTGTGGTGCTGTCTCATCTGCAGGCATCTCTCTATAACCTGAGGGTGGAGGTTGCTCATCTCCAGGCCCAGTTGGCTGGGATTTCAGGGGACTTCCTCCCCCACCCAGGGACCACCATGTCCACCCCTGCTGCCTCAGCGGTTACCAAGGAAGAGGAATAGCTGGACAATGGTAGGCTTGGGAAGGGTGAAGGTAGTGAGGAAGAGACACATTGCTTCCATGGTTCCACTCCATAACTCCTATGCTGCTCTGGCAGGGCGGACTGTCCCAGAGAAGCCCCCACAGTGGTAATAAAGGAGGTTATGGGGGTTCTTCACAGCAGAGACCCCATGGGGGAGGCAGTGGACCCCAGAGGAGGAGAAAGCAACTCCTGGTGGGGGACTGTATCATCGGGGGATAGACTCAGGGTCAGGAGGGGAGGGAGTGAGGGAGGTCAAATGCCTACCTGATGCCATGGCTTGGAGGGATGGACAGCGCCTCCTAAGGATTGTTGGGGCAACAGGATGGGAAGGTGAGCTAGATGTCATTGTCCAACTGGGGACAAATGACTTGGCGAGTGGTGAGGCTAGGGTAGTGCAGGAGCAGTTCTGGGAGTTGGGGAGGAGTCTTAAACAGGTGGCACACTCTGTAACCTCTTCAAAGGTATTACCCATCAAGGGCAAGGGGCAGAACAGGGTACTTTGCACCAAGAGATTCAGTGCATGGCTGAAGGACTGGTGCAGAGCAGACAGATTTGGCTTCATTGGGGACTGGTGTTTCACCTGGAGGGATGCAGGCCTGTACAGGGGCGATGGCCTGCATCTATCCCAGGAGGAGGGGGACCAGGATTCTCAGTGAGACATTTAAATGTTTCAACAGCAAGCATTTAAACTAGACGGGGGGGGAGTGAAAATAAGCTGGGTGAAGCAAACAGCCCCCCCCCAAATGGTACAGCTAGCAGAGAGGACCCTAAAGTTGAGAAATTGCCTAAGATAGCTAAAACCAACACATGGAAAAATGCAGAGAAAAGGCAGAATGCAAGTAAGGACAACAGGGATATGGAGGAAAGATATGGGGATAGGAGTGGAGTTATTAGGAAAGGAGACAGTAAAAATTGAAAGGCCATGTGCACAAATGCCCACAGTCTGGGAAAAAAATTCCCTGACCTAGTGGCCTGATGGCTGAGGCAGACCTGGACATTGTCTCTGTTACTGAGACATGGCTCATGGGAAACCATGACTGGGATATGGCAATACCAGGTTACATTCTATTCAGGAGGGACAGGATGGGTAAAAAGGGAGGAAGAGTGACTATCTACATCAGGGAAGGAATTAAGATAATTGAGGTACAAGGAATGCAGGGAGAGGCGGAGGCACTGTGGATCACCCTGGAGACAGGAAATTACACTGCTATTCGCACTTGTGCTCTACAGACCTCCAGCACAAGGGGAAGAGCTGGACAGGGTTCTTGTAGAAGCCATCCACAGAATGACAGCTAAAGGGAAGGTGCTGCTGGTAGGAGACTTCAGTCTGCTGGATGTAGATTGGAGCAACCAGGCTGCAGCCTCAGTCAGGAACAGAGACATTCTGGAAGCCCTGCAGGGGGCTTGCCTAAGACAGCTAGTGACAGAGATCACCTGAGAGAGAGAGAGTGGCTTTGGATCTGGTACTTACCAACAGGGACAGAACTACAGACATAAAAGTGGGGAGCCATCTAGGATCAAGCAATCACAGTACAGTGTGGTTCAATGTGGGAACAGTAGAAGAGTCGAATCATGTGAAAGCAAGGGTCCTGGATTTCAGGTGGGCTGACTTTGTAAATGTGGGGGGAATGTCTTAGGAAATCACTGACAGGAAAGGAGAAAAGAGAGGGGGCTTGAGGAACACCGGGAGAATCTTAAGGGAATCACAAAAATTCCAGCACCGCCCACCACAGAAGAACCAACAAGCGTAGTAAAAATCCACAGCATTTATTATGTCAAAATATGTAAAAGGCAATAATGGAGAATACACCTCACAAAAGTGCACAAAGCACCAAACTTAGGCAGCACAGGCGGATCACCCACACCAACTTCAACCGGTTTCGCCCAAAGGCTTCCTCAGGAAGTGTATCACACCCTCAAGTACACAGATATTTAAGCACCTGTCTTAAAGGGGACAACCCCAATTTGTAAGTACTCATAATAAAACTGTTACAAAATGCATAAATACATATACAGAAAACATATACATCTAAGTAAACACACAATAAGTTCTCCAATAATGTGTTTATAAATAACAAACCCCACAAAAAACATAAAAATGTATATATGCTGCTGGACTGTCTCAACAGAAATGTAAAGTAAGTAAGTATAAAGAGAACAATATGCAAAAAGGGGGGGAAAACAGTGTGACAAAAAAAGGGGGGAACAAACAGTTCACAAAATACTAACACTGGACAACATGTTTCTAATACTTGTGCCCCATTTCAACAATGTATTGGGACCAGGCTAGTGAAAAATCTCTAACATGTGCATTTAAGGAGAATCCATAAATACCTGCAACTGATATACATAAAGGAACATACAGTTAGACCATGAGGTGTACAGATCTAAAGGTAAACAATATATCTATACGTTATAATGTGTGTGTCATATCAGAATTGATCATTCTACATCTAAAAAACTGTATTTACTGATGTAAATGAACAGAAAGATCAGTTTCATCATTCAAACCTGGTGAATTCAGAGCTCCTAAAGTATATATCCAAAAGGATTCCTTCTCTGCCAGAATTTAACAGTACCCCCTCTGGGTCCAACAAAAGCATGGTCTGTCCCACAAAAAGTGAATTTATGTGTGACCACATTTCTCTTGGATAAAATGTGGCCACATAATGCACTCTTCTCATCCTTCAGTCTGATGGAACTAAGGTGTTCGCACACCCTAGTCTTAAAGGGACGTGTAGTCTTGCGAACATAAAAGGATTTGCAAGAACACGTAGCAAGATAAATCACAAAACTTGTGCTGCAATTAATAAAGTGCCTGATCTCAAATACTTTGGGATTGTTACAAGAGGAAAATGTTTTTGTTTTAGCCATCATCCTGCATTGTGCATATATACCACAGCTGAAGCTGCCCCTTGGTTTAGTGGGGAACCAGCCCATGGTCTTTGGAAGAGGCAGATAACTGTGTACCAATAGATCTCTCAAATTTGTTCCTCGTTTATACACAGTTTTGGATGGTATACTGGTAACATCCTTAACTGCTTCCTCCGTGGATAAAATGTGCCAATATTTCTGGATGGCACGGCTAAGCAGATTACTGTCTCTACCATATTTAGTAATAAACAGTACCTCACCAGGGCTAGCCCTGTCCTGTGTCTTATACTGTAACAGTTGGTCCCTAGAAATATCTGAGACCTGTGCTTGTGCAGTTTGTAGTAGGGCAGTAGAATATCCCCTTTCACTGAATGTTTAGATAGCTCTGTATTTCTACAGTCACACACAGTAGGGTCTGAACAATTACGATTTACCCTCATGAACTGGGACTTCGGGATGTTGTTGATGGTGTGGTGGTGATGACAACTGCTAGACTGTAATAAAGCATCTCTATCCATAAGCTTGTGGAAAATATTAGTGGCAATAGTACCATCTGCCTGCTTAGAAATGCTTAAATCCAGATAGTTAATATGGTGTAACGAGAAGTGTATACTAAATCGCAGATTTGAGTTGGATTTTTCCAGAAATGAAATAAATGCATAGAGTTGTTCAATACTACCCAGCCACACCATCAACACATCATCTATATCTACACCATAGGTCTATGCAATCATAAAAAGGGTTGCATTCCCTATTGTAGATGCATCTGAACTCCCAAAGACCAAGGTACAGGTTAGCATATGTGAGGGCAAACTTGGTCCCCATCACTGTACCTTTCACTTGAAGAAAATGTTGTCCCTGAAAAATGAAATGATTCATAGTAAGAACGAAGGTAGCCAGGTCACATAAAGAAATCTATGAATATGGAGTTATAATCTGTCCCCGTTTCCAGCGAATAGCATAAGGCTGAAAGACCCCCATCATGTGGGACATTTGCACATCCTAGTTTAAATCACAAATTGACACCTATTTAGACACTGCATGCACTAATGGTATTATTTCAGCAGAGTTGAAATCCAGTCTGGTTGTTGATTATCCTGTCCGGCAGTATATATACGTACTGCCCAAGGTACCTAAGTCCTTAGTTGATCCCCCAGGATGCCCAATAGTTTCTCGTATCAGGTCCCTTACGGAACCTTTATCCAGGTTTGTCGATTTATATACTAAACATCTGGTTCCCTTGTTACGTTCTTATGTTAGGGACACGACACATATATTGGGCATCCTGGGGGACATGCAACTTGAACCCGCATGGTATCTTGTCACTCTGGATGTGGAAGCTCTTTATTCAAATGTCCCACATGATGGGGGTCTTTCAGCCTTACACCATAGTCTGGAAACTGGGACAGATTATAGCTCCACGTTCATAGATTTTTTATGTGACCTGGCTACATTCGTTCTTACTATAAATCATTTCATTTTTCAGGGACAACATTATCTTCAAGTGAAAGGTACAGCGATGGGGACCAAGTTCGTCCCTGCATACACTAACCTATACCTTGGCCTTTGAGAGTTCAGATGTATCTATGATAGGGAATGCAACCCTTTTTATGATTGCATAGACCTATGGCGCAGATATATAGATGATGTGTTGATGGTGTGGCGGGGTAGTATTGAACAACTCTATGCATTTATTTCATTTCTGGAAAAATCCGACTCAAATCTGCGATTTAGTGTACACTTCTCGTTACACCATATTAACTGTCTGGATTTATGCATTTCTAAGCAGGCAGATGGTACTACAGTGTAAGCCGCTTAATGCGGACACATTTGTGCAACTAGGTATTGTACGCGTTATGTGATGTCCGCTGTGACCAGCAGATGGTGCTGCAAGCTGTGAGATGTGAGCGGTTACCCTGTACTAGAACGTGAACTGAGCAATAGGTTTAATTGCTACTGTGGGAAACGAGTGAAAACGTACAGTACAGTGCAGTCATTTGGTTCATTTCTTTTTTTGCTTTTAGGTTTGTGCTGTGTTTACTTTGATTTTATTTCTCTAGTACTGTTCATTGAGCTTCTGTTCATTGAGCTTCTGTTCATTGTGCTTCTGTATACAGTGTTGGGGGGGTGCTTGGTTAAAAGTACAAACTTTATTTTCAGTGTTGCGGGAGGGGGTTTGGGTTAAAAACCATCAGACATTATATCATTAGCCTCCGTAAAGAAGCAATCAATGGTAGTCTGTTTGACAGCAGTGGAGGTGTACACCTTGAAGTTGCGATCAGTGCTTTCCATCACCTGCCAGTCTGGACGCACATCGTGCCGCTGTTCCATCGCTCGTCTTAGGATTAACAATGCGTAATGTACATCTTTGGCAGTCACTATCTCTGGTTCTGTGTCCTCGAGTTCCTGATCTTCACACTGGCTTTGGCACTCGGTTTCTGGTGGACGAACAATGCTTAATAGCCTGGTCATTTCATCAGTTGTGTGAATCTCTTCTTCCGCCTCACCGAGACGACATAGGGTATCGAATTCAACTTCGGTGAGTCCCGATGGCGGTGGGATAAGTTCTTGATCTGTTGAGGTGGTGATAAGTGGCAGCAAGTCAGACTGCCTTGTAAACCCTGCTTTTTGAAAGCAGTTAGAGATCGTTGCGGAAGTCACTTTATCCCATGCTTTTTTAAGGAAACGGACTGCATCTAAAATGCTAATTCTCTTTACACACTCTTTGGCTGTGAGCTCCCTCCCTCATCCATCTCTTCTAAACCCTATTTAGCATTTCGCATGTAGTGGCGTTTTGGTGAGTAAATTATCCCTGATCCATCGGATGGATCAGCGATGTTGTGTTTGGCGCAAAAAATTAAGGAGATGTGTTAGATTTTGGACATCAGGATGACCAGTGAAATTATCGAGAAGGAGGGCAATCTTCCTTCCTCATAATTTTCTGTCCCATTGCCTTAACCATTCTGTGAAAATTTCACTGGTCATCCATGCCGTCTTATTGCTCCTATAAATCACAGGGAGGTGAGCTATACCCCGAAAGCACCGTGGTACTGCGGATTTCCCTATCACCAAGAGCTCGTTTTTTTCAGACCCAGACATGTTGCTACAAACGAGTACAGAAAGCCTTTCTTTAGCTTTTTTGTGGCCTTGTGGGAGCTCGCTTTTGAATGTCAATGTTCCTTGGCCAACACATCGGAAAAACAAGCCGGTTTCATCGGCATTGAAGATGTTGTTGCCGTCATATCCTTCTAAAATGTCTGGCAAAACATCTTTTACCCAGTCTGTTGCCCCAGTGTCATCTGCATTTTGTTTTTCTCCATGGGCTTTCCGATAGCAGATGTTATTTCTTGCTTTCCACCTTTGTAACCACCCATCCGTAGGTTTAAAATCATGCTTTCCTAGTGTTTCAGCGATTTGACTTGCTTTCTGTAACAGAAGGGGGCCACTTATCATCGCCTCCCGCTCCCGCACACTAGTGAACCACACCAATAAAGCATCTTCTATCTCACCATCTTTCCCCTCCCACTTCCTTTTTCTTTGGGGGTTTTGATTTGAATGCCAATCAGCCAGCAGCTTTTCTCTTCCATGGATCAGATCAGAGACTGTAGACTTTGGAATCGATAGGTGTGCTGCCAGTTCTCGAACACTCATACGTGGCAGTGATTCTATTTGTTTTAGAAGTTCGATTTTATGAGCAAGAGAGATGCCTGGTCTCTTAGACATGGTGAGAACAAATCATAAGCAGAAACGAACCACACAGCACACAACAGGAGAGTAATAAGATGCAGGAGAAGGCAAGGTCAGTAAATACAGGTTCAATTAACACCTCGCTGCATCACCTAAACACTTCGTTCTCACTAATTAGCAGTTCTGTCTACTTCTGTGCTACTGAAGTTGCCTGCAATTTACTAAAAATCTGTCTGCACAACGCGGTTGATTAGGTCCGCATTAAGCATGGAAATTAGAATACTCTCTAACACGTTCGGGTTTGGAAATAGAATTATGTCCCTTTAACCCGATTGTACGCTTAAACCGAGTCCGCATAAAGTGGATTTGACTGTATTGCCACTGATATTTTCTGCAAGCCTACAGATAGAAATGCTTTATTATAGTCTAGCAGTTGTCATCCCCGCCACACCATCAACAACATCCCGAAGACTCAGTTCATGAGGGTAAAATGTAATTGTTCAGGCCCTACTGTGTGTGACCGTAGAAATACAAAGCTATCTAGATGTTTCAGTGAAAGGGGATATTCTACTGCCCTACTACAAACTGCACAAGCACAGGTCTCAGATATTTCTAGCAACCGACTGTTACAGTGTAAGACACAGGACAGAGCTAGCCCTGGTGAGGTACTGTTTATTACTGAATATGGTAGAGACAGTAATCTGGTTAGCCGTACCATCCAGAAATATTGGCACATTTTACCCACGGAGGAAGCACTTACGGATGTTACTAGTGTATCACCCAAAATTGTGTATAAACGAGGAACAAATTTGAGAGATCTATTGGTACACAGTTATCTGCCTGTTCCAAAGACCATGGACTGGTTCCCCACTAAACCAAGGGGCAGCTTCAGCTGTGGTATATATGCACAATGCAGGATGATGGCTAAAACAAAAACATTTTCCTCTTGTAACAATCCCAAAGTATTTGAGATCAGGCACTTTATTAATTGCAGCATGAGTTTTGTAATTTATCTTGCTACGTGTTCTTGCCAAGTCCTTTTATGTTCGCAAGGCTACACGTCCCTTTAAGACTAGGGTGTGCGAACACCTTAGTTCCATCAGACTGAAGGATGAGAAGAGTGCATTATGTGGCCACATTTTATCCAAGAGAAATGTGGTCACACATAAATTCACTTTTTGTGGGACAGACCATGCTTTTGTTGGACCCAGAGGGGGTACTGTTAAATTCTGGCAGAGAAGGAATCCTTTTGGATATATACTTTAGGAGCTCTGAATTCACCAGGTTTGAATGATGAAACTGATCTTTCTGTTCATTTACATCAGTAAATACAGTTTTTTAGATGTAGAATGATCAATTCTGATATGACACACACATTATAACGTATAGATATATTGTTTACCTTTAGATCTGTACACCTCACTGTCTAACTGTATGTTCCTTTATGTATATCAGTTGCAGGTATTTATGGATTCTCCTTAAATGCACATGTTAGTGATTTTTCACTAGCCGGGTCCCAGTACGTTGTTGAAATGGGGCACAAGTATTGGAAACCTGTTGACCAGTGTTAGTATTTTATGAACTGCTTGTTCCCCCCTTTTTTTGGTCACACTGTTTTTCCCCCTTTTTTTGTATATTGTTCCCTTTACACTTACTTTATATTCCTGTTGAGACACTCCAGCAGGAAATATACATTTTTATGTTGTTTTTTTATTTATAAGCACATTGTTAGAGAACTTACTGTGTGTATACTTAGATGTATATGTTTTCTGTATATGTATTTATGCATTTTGTAACAGTTTTATTATGAGTACTTAGAAATTGGGGTTGTCCCCTTTAAGACAGGTACTTAAATATCTGTATGCTTGAGGGTGTGGTACACTTCCTGAGGAAGCCTTTGGGCAGAACCGGTTGAATTTGGTGGGGTTGGGGGGCAACTGTGCTGCCTGAGTTTGGTGCTTTGTGCACTTTTATGAGCTGACTAGAGGGCATGGGATGCAGTTGGAGGGAGGACGATTCAGAGGAAATGTGAGGAAGAATTTCTTCACAGAACAGGTGGTGGACAAGTGGAACACCCTGCCAGAGGAAGTGGTGGGGGCTGAAATATTCACGGGATTTAAGAATGCATGGGATAGACATAAAGGAATTCTGGAGGTCAGGGGTAAGGGGCAACAGACTTCTAGGAAAACATAAACTGAACTTACAAGCTCAAATGGGCAGACTGGGTGGGCCATAGGCCCTTATCTGCCGACACTGTCTATGTATCTATGTATCTATGATTATACTCCACTATCGCCTTTTACATATTTTACCATGATAAATGCTGTGGATTTTACTACAGTTGTTGGTTCTTTTGTGGTGGGTGCTGCTGGAATTTTTGTGATTTCTTTGATCTGTTTCATGTGCACACCTAGCTGGAAGGGCAGCTTCCTTTTAAGTTCAGAATCTTAAGGGAGCCATAGTGGAGGCAACAAGCCATTGCATTATGCAAGTAAGCAAAACAACGAGAAAGATAAAAAAACACTATGGTTCTTAAAAAAAGTGGCAGAGAAGGTAAGGGTGAAAAGGGTGGCTTTCTGGAGGTACAAGGAAACACGGAGGTAAGAAGACAGGGAACTGTATCTGGAAAAGCAGAGAGAGGCGAGGAAAGCAGTCAGCAGTGCAAAGGCACAAACAGAAGAAAAAATAGCCAAGGCAATAACAAAAGGGGACCGGAACTTTTTCATGTACATTACTGTAGCCACCCGACTTCTCCATTTGTCTAGGGGCACCCGATGTTTCAAGAGGGGAAGAGGGCCTATCCCGAAGGAACCCAGACCAAACATTAACAACCATGTAGAATAAAATGGTGTTATCTTACCACGGCCCGGGTCCTACTGCAGAATAATGGAAACTGCTACCCCTCACCACTCCTCTGAATACTCAAGACTAGAACAGGTGACTTACTTTCTTTCTTTCTTTCTTTCTTTCTTTCTTTCTTTCTTTCTTTCTTTCTTTCTTCTCTTGGCATCCCCCACCAGCATCCCAGCCCAGGAAGCATCGATATCAAGCGGGCTGTGAACTTTAAAACTCACCTCAGACAAGTCTGATTAATAATTCATTAGATTCTCTGCAGTTCATCTGTTCAGTAAAACTTTAAAAACACTCTCGCGCACTCAGGAAAAAGCAACAAACCAATTTATTGCACCTGGGATCCCAATGATTTTGCAAGGACCCAGGGGTTCCCACTGTGTGCTTAAAACCTTATTTACCATCCTGCTCCATGGAGCACAAACTATTTACAAATGAGAGCGCTTGAACTGGGAGACAAGATGTCCTAGGCAGCATTCCGCTCCAGGCAGCTGATGAAACCTCGGATGCTATACTCCAACCATTTTCTGAGCCAAACCTACCCTCTGGAACTGGTAAGTTGGTCTCTGTATTATTTCTGTTCCTTTCCTTTCCTTTTTTCCTGGTCAGCCTCTACCCTTATGGAGAAGCGAGGTGCTTCTCCCACTTGGTCTCTTGCCAACAGGATCACAGGACTTTTCCTTCCCTGACCAGTCCCTTTGATAAAAATGCCTTCTCTCCTTGGACATAGCTGCTGTAACCACCAGTATTCTTCCTCCAGCTACTGGGGTTGGGGGGACCTCAGTAATACCTCTAGACTGCATCCATTCCAGCTATCACTCCTGTACTTGATTTAAGCTTACCGGGTCCGGAGTGCTTCCCAGGGCCTGTCCCTTGACCTGCAGCCCATCCAAACAGCTTGTGTTTGGTGCTCCTGAGCCTGCCCCTCTAAGAAGACCCCTATAGTGGATGAGAAGCCTATGGCACCCTCTTAACCAGGCCTGGATTACCCCGCCACACTGGGAACTAGGAAGGGAGCTGCCAACACCCCTCCTCTGGAGGAATCCTGCCACAAAACCTCCAACCCTGGCAGTCCAGGCCTACTTCCTAATGGGTCTGGGACCCCATCAAACTACCTCCTAGGGCACTCTCACCACCCCTTTCTGCCCCTGGAGCCCCAGTTACCCTAACTCAACACTGATAGACTGTCTAAGGCCCTCCCCATGCATTACCCATTACCGGTGCCACATCACATTACTCACGGCACTACCTTGCACTTATGAGGGGATGTCCCCCATGAAATCAGGCCCCAACCCAGACCGATGAGCTCCTTCCTGCCTGTCCATCTGTCCTGCCATCTCCTAGCCAGCCTCCTATCTCCCCCGATCTACCCACATGCCCTCCTTTTATGGGCTAAGAAGCCTGCCCCTAGTGGCAGTCTCAATGTATAGCCCAGAATGGTGCCTTCCCCAAAACATCTACCAAACCCATAAACTGGTGGGAAAGCACAAAGGCGGGGCCCCTAATGGTGAATGTAAGCTCCTCTCTTGGAGAGGGAGTCTACATTACTAAAAGAAAAAACGCTAAGAATGGGATTGTGAGACTAAAAATGGAAGGAGGGAAGTGTGCAGAGGGGGACCAAGAAAAAGCATAAATCCTGAACAAGTATTTTGTGTTCAGTATTCACAGGAGAAGGGGAAGGACCAAAGTTAGGCGAAGGAAGCACCGAAGGGAGGGAGGTGGACACCAGTCCATTTAAGGAGGAGAGTGTCTTAAAGGAACTCTCTAATCTGAAAGTGGACAAGGCAATGGGGCTGGACTGGATGCATCCCAGAGTATTAAGAGAACTAAGGGAGGTGCTGGCAGCACTGCTGACAGCCCTGTTCAACAGTTTGTTGGAAACAGGTGTGGTACCAAAGGACTGGAGGAAGGTTAATGTAGTCCCTTTCCACAAAAGTGGGAGCAGGAAGGAGACTGGCAATTGGCAATTACAGGCCAGTCAGCCTGACCTCAGTGGTGGAGAAACTAATGGAATCACTACTAAAAGAAAGGTTTGTGATATATCTCGAATACAGTGGAGCACAGGATCCGAGGCAGCATGGATTCACAAAAGGAAGATCTTGTCAAACAAATCTGATAGATTTCTTTGACTGGGTGACCAGGGAGGTGGATCAGGGAGGAGCAGTGGATGTGGCCTACCTGGATTTAAGCAAAGCCTTCAACACCTTCCCACATAGGAGACTAATAAACAAGCTGGGCGGCCTGGGAGTGTGTCCCAGGGTGGTAAACTGGGTCAAACATTTGCTGAGCAATAGGACACAGAGTGTGGTGGTGAACGGAGTTCAATCCAAAGAGAGGTGGGTGACCAGCAGAGTCCCACAGGGATCAGTGCTTGGACAAGTCCTCTTTAATGTCTTCATAAGCGACACTGCAGAGGGGCTAGAAGGGAAGGTGTGTCTCTTTGCAGATGACATGAAGATCTGCAACAGGGTTGACCCTCCAGGAGGGGTAGAGAAAATGAGAAGGGACCTAAGCAAGCTTGAGGAATGGTCAAGGGTGTGGCAGCTAATATTCAATGCAAAGAAGTGCAAGATCATGCACTTAGGGCACAGAAATGTGGAGAAGAGTACATGATGGGGGAGAGGTACTGACGGTCAAGAAACAGGAAAGGGACCTGGGAGTAATCATATCTGACGATCTAAAGGTTACCAAACAAAGTGAGAAGGCTGTGAGGAGAGCCAGTGGAATGCTGGGGTGCATAGGGAGAGGTATGTCCAGCAGAAGGAAGGAGGTGGTGATGCCATTGTATAGAACATTGGTGAGACCTCATTTAGAGTACTGTGTCCAGTTCTGGAGGCCGTCTCTCCAGGACGCAGACAGAGTAGAAGTGGTTCAGAGAAGGGCGACAAAAATGGTGCAGGGGCTGCACCAAAAGTCATATGATGGGAGACTTGGGGCTCTCAATATGTTTCCCTGGAGGGGGATATGATAGAGACTTTCAAATACCTCAAGGGTGTAAATAAGGTACAAGTGGGTAGCATCTTTCAAAAAAAAAAGATGTTCAAGAACAAGGCGTCATGATATGAAAATAGAGGGTAATGTGAGAAAGTATTTTTTCACAGAAAGGGTGGTGGATCAATGGAACAGCCTCCAGGGCAGAGGTTGTAGAGGCAAAAACGGTAGGGGAATTCAAAAACAGATGAGACAGACATAAAGGAACTCTAGCGATAGGAAAGAGAGGGTAAGCCACAGATCATTTAGGATCTGCAGTATATGAAACATGTAGGGGAAAACAGGTAGACCAGGTGGGCCAAGCGGTCCTTATCTGCCATCGATTCTATGTTTCTATGTTTCCAGTGCCTTGACTGTGCTATGATGTCAGTTGCACGAAGAACTTTAAATCTGCAAATTGCTCCACAGGAGAAATTACTTCTGACAGGTAATAACTGCTACTCAGCCCCTTGGGATCTGCTGCTCCCAGCTGGACACATACCTCATGTGGCCAGTATGGGTACGGGAGAGTTGTAGTTTGTGAGGAGAAAACAGGTCTGTGCCTGACTTTGTGCTTCCCTTTTGGATGGTATATTCAAACATGCTTTTAGAACTCACAGTTGTGCCCCAAGTATGTTCTAATATGCACTGTATGCCTACCCGGTTAGAATAGCGCATCCTGAACAGCGCTGTCTAAACAACCTTGTCAGGACCGCATAATGCCTGAATAGCAACAGAGGTAGATAAGAGTATAACAACTACTGCTACCCCTGTAGCTATTGCGGCACGCACTGTTGAGGATGTACAAGTAAAGGACAAGTGTATTGGCTAGCTGAGCTGCTCCTGTGGCAGAGAGGGTTAAGGCAACAGCAACTCTAGCAGCACAGAATGAAAGATCAGGGTTCTGTTCCTTGTTTCCCAATACATGCAGGTACACTTTCTCCCCACCCAAAGTGTATTTTTTTTACATCAGCTGTGCAAGACCCCCCACAAGTCTCTCCCCAGATCTGCCCCCCTCAGAACTGGTTATATAAAGTAAGGGGGGCATGGGGCGCATAGCCCACCCAGTGTTGAAGGGTGTGGGGGGAAGAGCCCCCCACAAAGCAAAAGTGATCACTGAAGTGTATTTTTACGTTGGTTGCTCTTGCACAAACCAACGTATTGTGGCAATATGGGATTTTGGGGGGGGGTGTTACTGCCGAGCCCACTGCAGTTCACAGAACCAGGGGCTCAGCAGTCTACCCCAATGACCACTAGGTGTGGTCCTGATGCAACTCTCTGCTGGGTGGATTGAAAGGTCATGCACTTCAAAGGACTGAAGCCGCTCTAATCCAAGAAGGCTTCGGCCCTTTGATTTGCATGACTGTTCAGCCCACCAAGACATGCAGCGATTTGTGTGCTGCCTTGTTCCCTGGTCCTGGGTGGCCACTGAGTGCTCCTGCCAGCCCTGTTATCTGTTAGCCTTAATTGGGGGCCCAGCGGAACGTAACAGTAAAGCTGCATGCTGTGGCATGGTTGCCGATCACCGCGCAGCTCAATGTGTGAGCTGATGCAGTCGGCTCCTCATGTCCTCTCTCCCTCCCTCTCACATTGCTGAAAACTGCCCCTTGTTTTTTTTATGTTATCCCCCCCCCACGCAACCCTCCCTGTCAGCACCCACCACCCTACACCTCCCCCAGACATAAGATGCTGACACTGGGGGTGCCCAATCCCCCAGTGTCCTCAATTGTACAGCAAACTCTCCCTGAAAGAAAGAAAACTGTCCCTCATTGTTTTTGGTTTTTTTTTTATCCTGAAAAAAAAAAAATGTCCATCGTTGTCTGTTGCACCGTTACCCCCCCATGTGACCCTGGCAAGGGAGGCCACCAAGTGCTCCTGCCGGCCCTGTTATCTGTTGACCTTGATCTGGGGGTCCAGCAGAGCGTAACAGTAAAGCTAAAACATTTCTGTCCCTAAAAAAAAAAAAAAGTTCCTTGACATCTTTATTTTTTTAACCCTGTAAAAAAGAAAATGGTCCCTCGTCTTCTCCCCTGTCCCCCCTCCCCATCCCGACCCTCTGTCTGCACCCACCTCTCCGCATCCCCTTACCCCATACTTATCATCGAGGTCAAGCGCTGTCATCTTCTCTGGACCGGGACACGTCTGCACTCTTCAAAGCCCAACTGCGAACTGAAAAATCAAGGTAAGCGCTGTATAATGGTTGTCAATGGCGGTTTCAACTTATGTTAATATCTCAACCATTTTTTGAGATTGTTGCACCAGATTTTCAACATGGGGTTCTTGGGACCCCACCTCATGATCACTGTCACTGTCATTTCGTTACTCTGTTCTGAAAGATGATTTCACAGTCATGGCGGAATCACCTTTAAAGACCAATTAACAAAATGAGACTGTGCCACTATTCATGTGAGGGAATCTAAAGCAAATGTTGAAAATGTGATGTAAAAATACCAAAAAATGGCCGAGTTACATGCACTTTTTGAAAGTTTTATACGCACGTACGTAACTTTGGTTATTTTTAATATTTTGACTCCAAATTTTCAGCATAGCCATTGTTTCAAACCACGTCATGAACAGTAAAGCTGTCATTTTTCACATTCTGCCCAAAATGTATTTTCGCACCTTTGACACAGAATGGCACAGTCACTGCACAAAATCACCTTTTGAGACAGAGTACTGAAATGATAGTGCCACTATTCATGAGGTGGGGTCCCAAAAAGCCCATGTTGAAAATGTGGAGCAAAAATACCAACGAGCGCCCAAGTTACGTGCGCTCATTTAAATTTTCCTATGCACGAGCATAACTTGGTCAATGTTTAATATTATCTATCCAAATTTTTAACACAGACATTTTTCCACACTGCATCATGAACAGTACAACTGTCATTTCTCACATCCTGCACAAAACATGTTCTTGCACCTGTGGCATGGAATGGTGCAGCTGCTGCACGAAGCCACCTTTTGGGATTGAGTAACAAAATTAAAGCACCACTTTTCATGAGGCAGGGTCCCAAAAAGCCCAAGCTGAAAATCTGGAACAAAAATACCAACAAAAGACAGAGTTATGCGCACTTGATGAAATTTTCCTACGCATGTGCGTAACTTTGACAATTTTTTGTATTTTGACTCCAGATTTTCAACCTAGCCATTTCTTCACACAACCTCATGAACAGTACAGCTGTCATTTCACATATCCTGCCCAAAATGAGTTTCCACACCTGTGGTGCAGAAAGGTGTTTTGCCACGGATTAAGAAATTTTCACCTATGGGTTCATGAGGTATAGTGATAAGAGGACTATGTTGAAAATTTGAGGTCACAATGTGAAAATATTACAAGGGATGCATAGGCAGGGGTATCAGCAGCAGAAAGAGGGAGGTAGTGAGCTGTTATATAAAACCTGGTCAGGCCTAACAGCGGGTAGGTCATGTCAGATGAATCTGATAGATTTCTTTGACTGTGTGATGAAGAAGTTAATCGGGGGGGGGGAGCGTGGACGTCGCCAACCTCAGTTTCAGCAAGATTCGACACCATCTCACGTAAGAGGCTTCTTAGCATGATTGGTAGTCTGGGCATGGTAGACAAGGTGATGAACTGGGTTAGGAACTGGCAAACAGACAGGAGACAGAGGGTGGTGGTAAATAGGGTACAACCTGGAGAGGGGGGGTGATCAGTGGGGTACCGCAAGAATCAGCCCTTGGGACAGTCCTGTTCAATGTCTTCATTAGTGACATTGCAGAGGGGCTAGAAGGAAAGGTCTACCTGTTTGTAGATGACACCAAGATCTGCAACAGGGTAGTTACTTCTGAAGAGATGGAGAAAATGAGAAAGGACCTAGACAGGCTTGAGAAATGGTCTAAGGAGAGACAACTGAGGTTTAAATCAAAGAAGTGGCAAAATTCTGCACCTGGGGCATAGAAACCCTGGGGAGAGCTACAGGATGGTGACAGTCACCAAGGGCCAAAAGCACCTGGGGGTTATAATTTCACATGATTTGAAAATATGAAAGCAGACTACAAAGGCAGCAGGGAGTGCCAGTGGCATGCTGGGATGCATAGGCAGGGGTATCACCAGCAGAAGGAGGGAGGTAGTGATGATGTTATATAAAACCCTGGTCAGGCCTCACATGGAGTACTGTGTGCAGTTCTGGAGGCCGCACCTGTGAAAAGACATAAACAGGTTGGAGAAGCTCCAGAGAAGGGCGACTAAGATGGTACAGGGCTTGCACCACAAAACAAATGAGCAGAGATTAAGGGACTGCAATATGTACTCGCTGGAGGAGAGGAGGTAGACAGGAGACATGATAGAGACATTCAAGTACCTCAAGGGTATAAATAAGTTGCAGGGGAAAGACATCTTCCAGTACAGGATGAGTACAAGAATGAGGGGGCAAGACATGAAATTGGAAGGTGGCAGGCTAAGAGGGAATGTGAGGACCCTTTTCTTCACAGAAAGGGTGGTGGGCACATGGAATGGTCTGCCGCAGGAGGTGGTGGAAGTGAGTCCTGTTGCGGGAGTTGAACAGGCATGGGAGAACCATAGAGGTACAGCTGAGGGAGGGTCAGAAGCCGTAGTCAAGTAAATGGCTTGCTGTCAGACTGGACTGGCCTAGTGGTCCTTATCTGCTGACAATTTCTATGTTTCAACCTCTAGCAAAGCAGTGTGATTCGGCAGTAGGAAAGGCTAGTAGGATGCTGGGTTGCACAGGGAGGGGTATTACCAGCAGAAAAAGGGAGGTAGTCTTACTCCTATATAGATCAATGGTGAGACCACACCTAGGGTGGTGCTGCAACGTGGGAGGTCTTGTGGGTATGCAGACTAGACTCGCCATTGGGCTTTTTCGGAAACACATCAAATTGTTTAAAAAACAACCAATTTTCAGCATTGACAAATGCTCGTTTTGTTTATCAGCCATGCAAGAAAAATCCCCCCCCCCCAAGTTTCTCCTTTACCCTGAGATCCACCCCTCCCTCGATGTTGGTTGTATAAAGCAGGGGGTGTGGGGGACAAAGCCCCCTACAAAACAAAAGTTACTAGTGTGAGTTTTAGTGCAATGGTAGCAGTCATCAGTGTGGTTTCCGACCGCTACCACTGGTGCTGTTTTGTATGTCAGCATTTTTATTTGACGCTGTTCTTGACAGCACTGTTTACACTGCGCTGTTATTGACAGTGCGGTTGTTGTCAGCATTGTTTGAACCTAGTGCCCAGTCCCAGAGGTAGCTCCAGGCATTGATCTGCTCCAGGGGTCCAGGGTTTTGGGGGGGGGCAATTTCTGAGTTTCCAATATCCAGCCCTGTGTGCCTGATGTGGAGGGGGGCAAGGGGGTTGTCTGGACTTGACTCACTAGCAATAGAGGGGAACGGATTAGTCTAAAAGTTGCTAGTGTAATAGTTAAGTACTGCTGAAACTGCATTTAATTATTCTCTGCCAGGGTCAGCAAGGACCTCCCCAATTAAATTTTCTTCATTAAATTAGCCAACTGTTCTTGGCCAGTAATTACCTTTTTATTAAATAAGTGACCCCCCATCCTGCTATTTTGGTCTTAAGCCACCCTGATCACAGCCAGCAGAATTAACAAGTGCTGCAGCTGAGAATCTCATTTCTAGGCTGCTGTGGAAAACAGTGAGGAAGGCACAAATTGTGCTGCTGTATATACGGGAGGCAGTATAGTACAGTAGATAAGAGCACTGAACTGCAAATCTGGAGCACTGAGTTTGAATCCCATAGCCACCACTTGCATACTGACAGGCAGAGAGATCTTTTCTGGTGTTCCTTTAAGGTCTTAGGCTCTCCGTCTGCTTTGGCAAGCTATCATCAACTTCATAATGCCTGTACCAAATCCACAAGACTTGCAAAACCAGAGTATTTTGAATCCACACTCCAAAACAATATTAATCGACCCTCTAAGTTCTGGAAGGTTATCCACTCCTTGTTTTCCCCTCCAAACCAGTCTTCCCATCCTGTTCTCAGGGTTGACGACTCCCTCATCTCTGACACCTCTATTGTTGCCTCTACTTTTAACTCCTACTTTAAAATTTGTGCCCTCTCTCATCACTTCTTCCTCCTCACCCTTCCTTCCCCCTACATTCTTCTCCTGCTAATCTCTCTTTTTACGTTCGCTTGCGCGCATGCGCAAGGAACGTCTTGGGAGAATGGGACACTTTGGAGGTGTGCCTGTCCTGTGCAATCCCCTGCTCCATTGAGCAGGCGTGGCGGTCCTGCACCAATCGATACGGTGCTGTGTATGACAGCGGTGGTCTCCTCTTCAAAGAAAACCACCGCTGTGTGCTGGCAGAGGCGTCACACCTCCCAAAATCTTTGGTGCCATGCTGGGGCCACCCCAGCATGGCAAATAACTCGTGGGTCTGCCGGCAGGGGTGCTAATCCCGGTCGCTCCACGTCCCCAAACAGCTTTCCCTGCCGCCCACGCTGGGGCCCACCCCAGCGTGGCAAGCACGTCCAGCGTCGTCTGAGTAAAAAAAAAAACCTGTAAAGAGAAAAGCGTTCCGTCGCTGTCTCCCCACCCCCTCCAACCCGCACCCACCCTCGCACCCTGCCTCCCCACACCCTCACCCCATACTTACCTCCGGAGCTCGGCGCAACGATCATCGCTGGACCGGGAACACGTCTGCACTCTTCAAAGCCGACCGCGAACTGAGGAAATGCCGGTAAGCTGTATAATGGGCTAGATGGGTTTTTTTCAACTTTGTTGCATATCTCAGGCATTTTTTGGAATTTTTGCACCAAATTTTCAACATGGGGTTTTTGGGACCCCTTCTCATGAATTCTGTCACTGTCATGGCGTTATTCGGGCCCGAAGGGTGATTTCGCAGTCACTGCACAAAATCACCTTTTGGGCCTGATTAACGAAACGACAGTGCCAGCGTTCATAAGGTGGGCTCTCAAAAAGCCTATTTTGAAAATTTGGTGGAAAAATTCCCATAATGACCGTTTCTGTATGCGTATGCCAGTTCCTACGCGAGGCTCGATTAAGTTTGCAAATTTTCAATATTTTCACTCCAGATATTCAACATTGCCATTTTACCACACCTTCTTATGAGCAGTACAGCTGTCATTTTTCACATCCTGCCCAAAACGTGTTTCCGCCCATGTAACGCACAATGGAGCAGTCGGTGTGAAAAATCAATATATGGGACACATTAAGAAAATCACAGTGACACTGTTCATTAGCAGAGGTCTTAAAATGGCTGTGCTGAAAATTTGGTGAAAAAATTCCTAAAATGACTGTTTTCTGACGCGTTGCACAGTTCCTTTCGCAGAAGTTCGCGAATTTTCAAGATTTGCACTCCAATGACTTCCAAATACCTAAACGGCACATAGAAGCAAGCAACATTCGGCATTGACAAATGCTTGTACTTCTTTGTCACTGATTTTTTTAAACCATGTCCAAGTGCCAAATACCACTGCAAATACCTGCAAGCAAATGTTCGGCATTGACAAATGCTTGTTTTTCTCTGCTACTACTGTCACAGCTACACTTAAGTCATTGCTTGCTCTCAGTCCTCACAAAAGTGGTAGCCCTGATGTCACTGATCCCAAGCTTCTACTTCTCTCTGCACCAGCCATTGCACTGCCAATTACCCTTCTCTTCAATCTTTCTTTTTCCTCTGCAGCTGTTCCTGATGCTTGCAAACATGTTATAGTCATTCCTATCCATAAAGGTGGTGATCCTTCTTCTCTAGGTGACTTATCATCTCATCTCTCTCCCTTGTACCCTAGCTAATTTACAGGAACACCTTGCTATATTGCAACTTTCTACCTTCCTTGACTACTCATCCTTCTTCACCCCCTTTCAGTCTGGTTTTAAAAAATGCCACTCCACCTCCACTTCTTTCCTACGGCTCACTGACTCCATCCTTACTGGTATGGATCACGGTCTGATCACACCTGCCATTTTTGTTGATCTTGCTAAAACTTTTGACAGTGTCACATCCCCTTCTTTTGGTTAAGCTAAAAGGGTATACTGTTGTAATGATGACTCCAGGAGAGTGAAACCAACACAGTGACAACAGCCAAGTCAACATCCACAGTGTCAAATGGGTTGTCGGAGCATTGTACCGATACAGCGACTCCGGTGTTGGCCCTCTCTGCAGTAATCCCCCCCCCCCCAGAGCTGATTATATTTAAGTCCAGGGGATGGGGGGAGGGGAGAGAAGCCTCCCACAAACAGTCTTCATTATCCCATCACTGCAGTGGTTCGTCAACATATTTGCCGGGCTATGTGATCACCGTTGGCAAAATGTCACTGTAAAGTCCGTTGACAACTTTATT
This sequence comes from Neoceratodus forsteri, assembly GCA_016271365.2. Taxonomy (NCBI): domain Eukaryota; kingdom Metazoa; phylum Chordata; order Ceratodontiformes; family Ceratodontidae; genus Neoceratodus; species Neoceratodus forsteri. Next base: position 89,406,487 of record JADMNL010000026.1, on the reverse strand, counting down.
GTCAATGTGACTTGGTGGAACCAGCTAAAAGCAGCGGGTCTTTCAAACTCTGCTGTTAATTGGTTTAGCTCTTATCTGGGAGTAGATCACAGTCTGTCTGGATAGGCTACTCCACCTCATCACCACTCTCTATCTGCTCAGGTGTCCCTCAAAGGTTTGTCCAGGGACCTTTTCTTTTTTCCATATTCTTGAATGACCTTCCCTCTGTCTGTGCCAATGCATCTGTTCATATGTATGCTGATGATAGTTATTTTTGCATCTGGCTCCTTCTCTCACAATCTTACTTCACTGCTTCAGCTGGACTTTGACAATGTTCAGCACTAGTTTAAATCTAACCAACTATTCCTCAGTGCCAAAAAAACTGTCTCCATGACATTTGGTACCCGTCAGAGGCTTTTGAGACCTGCCTTTCATCCTTCCTTTTACACCCTTGATAGTGCCATTGTTGAGGACGTTCGCTCTTTTAAGTACTGTGGTGTCTGGCTTGACTGTCATCTTGATTTCTCTGTTCATACTGATGCCATTCACCAAAAGCTTCACCCCAAGCTTGATGCACTTTACAGGAACAAATTGAGTATCCCGCTGTATATATACTGTGAAATTGGTTTAAAAATGATCCACACTATTTTTGATTATGGCGATATAGTCTACAGTGGTGCTCCCAAATCCACCCTTGCCAGACTTGACCCTGTATTCAACTCTTTTTGTCGATTTGCATTATATTGTTTGCCACAAACTCACCACTGTTCGCTCTACTCTGATCTTTCTCTCCCCTCTCTTGATGACGGGCACCTTTCCCACTGTGCCTCCTTTATATCGAAATTTTGGTTTGGTTCCCTTCCTGCCTACCCTACTTCCCTCTTATCTTCTCCCTAAGCTTCCTGCTACCCTTTACTTAATATTGTTTCTCATTCCCTTGCTATTCCTTCTACTGGTCAATCTGCTTTCTCTTATCACTTTCCTAAACATTGGTCCTCCTTTCCCTTGTCTGTTCATTCTGCCTCTTCAGCTTTCTCCTTAAAGTCTCTTCTTCATGGCTATTTTCCCACTCCTGCAAATGTCCTTAACCCCTCCTCCTTTGCCCCCTCACTAACTTTGCCCTGGCTATCAGTCTTCCCCTTACCTACACATATGTCATTCTGATTTATATTTCAATTTTTAAAATGTCTTCATTTAAATAGTACTGTTATATTCTCTTTATACTTATTGTAAATGCTTTATATGATGTTCCCCATCCCCTTGCCCCAGGACTCATCTGGAAATGAGCTGTTACCAGCTCAGTGTGTCGTTCCTGGTGAAACTTTTGAAATAAATACATACATACATACAGTACATACATACATACACAGATACGTACGTACGTACATACAAGTCGTACATACATAAATACTGTGTGACCATGAGCAAGTCCCTTAACTTCCTTGTGCTCCCAGGATGCACCTGGAAATAAGCCTCAGCTTTGTGTGCCTTTCCTGGCCAAAAATTGTAAAAGAAGATAAATGTTAGAACATAGGCTACCTAACCAATCATTTCAGACTCAACCAATTATTCTGATTTGGATTTTTTGAGCTGGTGAATAAGCAGTAGTTTATTTTTCTTTCCTGTTTGCAGTTCTCTCATGCATTGCCATGGAAGGGATTTCAACGTCTCAGACAATCTTTTCTTCATGTGAGTGCTATTCAACTCATGTTTCTAGTTATGTTTGCTTGGACGCATGTGCAAGAAACATAGTGCGACGATCCAAAATGCAGTGCCGTACAGTTGAAAGGGAGAGCACCGCTTGAGTGAACAGCGCTCCCCTTCCCCACACACACACACACGCGCACACTGCATGCTCATTCGCTCCTACCTCCCCCACGCACACACTGTATGGCTGACGGGGGTGCCCAATTCCCCGTTGGCTCTACTGTTCCCTCCCAGACTATCGGGTGCCACGCTGGGAGCCCACCCCAGCGTGGCAACAGGTCCTATGGCTGACGGAGGTGCCCAATCCCCCATCGGCTCCACTGCCCCCCCAACAGCCTTCCAGCTGCCACGCTGGGAGCCCACCCAACATGGCAAGCGTCCCGTGTGGTCCAAATAAAAAAAAACCCTGAAAGAAAAAAACCTTCCCTCGCTGCTCTCTTCCCCCCTCTCCACCACCCCACCCACTGCACCCTGCCTCCCCACCCCCACCTCACCCATACTTACCTCGAGACTCAGCTACAATCTTTAGTGGACCAGGAACACGTCTGCACTCTTCAAAGCTGACTGCAACTGAGGAAATGCCGGTAAGCTGTATAATGTAACAAATAGGGTTTTTCAACTTTGCTGCATATCTCAGGCATTTTTGGAATTTTGGCACCAAATTTTCAACATGGGTTTTTGGGACCCCTCCTCATAATTCTGTCACTGTCATGGCGTTAATCGGGCCGAGGGAGATTTCATGGTCACTGCGTGAAATCACCTTTTGGGACTGATTAATGAAATGACAGTACCAGTCATTCATAAGGTGGGCTCTCAAAAAGCCTATGTTGAAAATTGATAAAAACTTAAAAATGACAGTTTTACGAGCATGCGTTGCGCTGTTCCTACGCACGCTCGTAAGTTCGCGAATTTTCAATATTTTCACTCCAGATTTTCAACATTGCCATTTTACCACACCTCCTTATGAGTAGTATAGCCATCATTTCTCACTTCTCACCCAAAATGTGTTTCTGCGCATGTAGCGCACAATGGCACAGTCGGTGTGTGAACTCAATGTATGGGACACATTAAGAAAATCACAGTCACACTGTTCATGAGCAGAAGTGGTAAAATTACTATGTTAAAAATTTGGTGAAAAAATTCCCCAAAATGACTGTTTTACGAGCGTTTGTGCGCTGATCCTACACTCATAAGTTCGCCAAATTTTCAATATTTTCACTCCAGATTTTCAAAATTGCCATTTTACCACACCTCCTTATGAGCAGTATAGCTGTCATTTTACACATCTCACCCAAAACATGTTTCTGCCCATGTAGCGTACAATGGCGCAGTCGGTGTGCGAAATCAATGTATGGGACACATTAAGAAAATCCCAGTGATACTGTTCATGAGCAGAGGTCTTAAAATGGCTATGTTAAAAATTTGGTGAAAAAATTCCCCAAAATGACTGTTTCTCGAGCGTTTGTTGCGCTGATCCTACACACGCTCATAAGTTAGCAAATTTTCAATATTTTCACTCCAGATTTTCAAAATTGCCATTTTACCACACCTCCTTATGAGCAGTATAGCTGTCATTTTACACATCTAGCCCAAAACATGTTTCTGCCCATGTAGCGTACAATGGCGCAGTCGGTGTGCGAAATCAATGTATGGGACACATTAAGAAAATCCCAGTGATACTGTTCATGAGCAGAGGTCTTAAAATGGCTATGTTAAAAATTTGGTGAAAAAATTCCCCAAAATGACTGTTTTACGAGCGTTTGTTGCGCTGATCCTACACACGCTCATAAGTTAGCAAATTTTCAATATTTTCATTCCAGATTTTCAACATTGCCATTTTACCACACCTCCTCATGAGCAGTATAGCTGTCATTTTACACATCTAGCCCAAAACATGTTTCTGCCCATGTAGCGTACAATGGCGCAGTCAGTGTGCGAAATCAATGTATGGGACACATTAAGAAAATCACAATGATACTGTTCATGAGCAGAGGTCTTAAAATGGCTTTTTTGAAAATTTGGTGAAAAAATTCCTAAAAATGACTATGTTACAAGTGAGCATTGCTCAGTTTCCACGCACCCTCATAAGTTCATGAATTTCTAATATTTTCAGTCCAGATTTTCACCAGTGGCATTTTCCACACTTCCTTATGAACAGTACAGCCGTCAGTTTTCACAACATGGCCGAAATGTGTTTTCACACTTTCAGCACAGAAATGCGTGGTCACTGTGGGAAATCATTGTTCGGGACAGACAAAGAAAATCACAGTGACACTGTTCATGACTGGAGGTCCCAAAATGCCTGTGTTGACAATCTGCTGTAAACAATTACCAAACTAATTACATTACGGGTGCACATTGCACAGTTTCTACGCACGCTCGTGACTTCACCAGTTTTTTAAATATTTTCACTGCAGATTTTCAACATTGCCATTTTTTACACCTCCCCATGAACAGTACAGCTGTTATTTTTCACATCCTGTTCAGAATGTGTTTTTGCACCTGTGGTGACAAATGCCGTAGTCGCTGTGCAAAAGCAGCTTCCGGCTAACAAACTGATATTGCCACTGTTCATGAGGTGGGGGTCTCAAAAAACCCATGTTGAAAATTTGGAGTGAAAATACCAACGAATGCCTGAGGCGTTAGGGTTTCCGACCATAACACCCCGCCCTGTAGAGAATGACAGCCAGGCATCAGGGCTGTGACTTGGGATTGTCACCTGCAATGCTCATACCATTCCACCCCCACCCTGCAGCCACTGAGAGGCATCGAGGTGTGCCTTGGACTCTTCGGCCCCAAAGTTCACCCCATTCTCCTATACCGCACCCATCTCACAATATTTCCTGATGGAATGGGGTGCGCATAAGGGCCAAAAACCCCAAGGCACACTGTGACACTTGGTGTCTGCACGGTAGGGTGTGGTGAAATGGTGTGGCCGCAATGCCTGATGACCCAAAGGCACACCCCAATGCCTGTCACTATCTGCAGGGTGGTGATGGGGTTGGCTTCAGTTCAATACTTCACTGCCATTCCTATTATGCAGCTCTGTAACTCCTACACTACCAATGCCAATGCCAGCAAGCAAACATTCGGCATTGACAAATGGTTGTTTTTTATAGAAGCACAAATTAAAATCTAAACAAGTGACATTGTTAGTTCCTCAACTTATTGCCAGTTTTGTGTAAAAATTGGGTTGTGTCATGGGCCATTCAAAATCCATCCATACAATTTAGAAACATACTGGTTATGCTGGTGGAAAGCTGACATTTTCAGCTTTCCGCCAGTGTACACAGCTTGTTTCTAGCTTGCTGAATTGGCTGCAGTCTCTGAATGAAGTAGTATTAGTTTTTAGCACAAACGTGGCAGTGGGTTAATTACTTTGCAATTGGATTCTGAAGGCTATGACTGATGAAAAATCAACCACTATATGTTATAAATAGTCTAATTACAGATAATCTAAGTAAACACCACATGGCCAGTCTGACAGCATTTAACACCTCTGACACAGCAAACAAATTAGTAATTCCTTCCACACAGGGAAATGCATTTATCATAGAATCCTGCCGGCAGAAAATTACCATTCAGCCAATTGAATCTGCCCGAAAGAGATAGCCCACCCCCTGCCCCATTTTATCTCCCACCCCATTTATATTAGACCCCATTTAAATAATGTTTTTTTGATAGCTACAGATTCAGAAGCCAAAGTTGCTCAGTCTTCTGCATTTTACGTTAGTGGACACTTGTATTTATATAATTTTGTCTCTACTTGCGTGTCCATGGAGAATTCATGTTATAAGTTAATAGGGCCACTATGGGGCTTCTCTTATGGGAGACTCCAAGCATGGGGTTTGAGTAAGAGGACCACTATGAGAATCTGAGCAGTTTTGGCTGCCAAAACATCACAAGAGGAGTCTCTTATTCCATAAAACACCCCACAGAGGGCTATTGTAAGTAACTTAATATAAATCACTCAAGTTAGCTAGAATGATTTATAATGTATGCTAATACTGCCGCCAAGACCACTCTTATGATTTTAAGAGTGACCTCACATGCATTCTTAGGATACAAGAATCGTGAACTGAAGGTGAATAGTTCTGATACCCTAAGAATGTAAGTGAATCCAATCTTACAACTGTAAGAGTGTTTTTTTTGGTTTTTTTTTTTGCTATTGAGGTGTTCATGCTTCTTGGCAGGTACAGATGGCTGTTCTGCCCATTCCTATCAGTTGCAGTCATCCTGATTCTCCTCCAGTGTCTGGGACCATTATCCCCATGGACTGGCCCCCATGGTGATGCTGGGAGGGAGGGAGGGAGGGAGGGAGGATGCCATCCTCCCCCACCCGGAACACAAGTCCAGAATGTCCAAGACTCAGAGAGATCGGGCAGGCCAATGGCTTGACGGGTAGGGCTTCATGGAGCCTGTCCTCCATTTTCCTCCTGTTTTTCTCCCCTGGGCTTCACAGGATGTGCAATGAGCATGTTGTGTGAGCTCCACCTCCGGAGACACCTCTGTGCTCTGAATGTAGGCCCCTCCCATGCTGTGACATGCATACACTACCACTGGGATTCCTCCAGATGGCAGTCGTTCGTCGAGTCATGAAGTATCCCCTCCCCAAGGGAGGAGAGCAGTCCTACAGACATGCAATCCTCCCTCTCCCGGCTGACCCACGAGCAATGTGCATCTGTTCCTGAACCCGGGTTACCAGCATGGGAAAAGGTATGGCACCCACATCACCTCAGTATTCTTCACCACTGGGCCGGACACCATAAGAGTGGTCTACCTTACCCGAACTTGTTCATTTGCAGGGTGACTGCATGTGAGACACTCTTCACAGAATAAGAGTGTCTCACATGCAGAATGTTCTGATTAATCAGGAGTGCTCCCTCGAGCTGTAATTAAGCATTATAAAAAGGGCAAGAAAAATCCAGGGATCTGATGGGTCAGTAGCTGTCCAGACCTGTGAGCTATGTGACCAGTACCCGTACACGTCTGGAGAGTACCCTGCAGGTCTTGGAGCTTGTTGTCTAGGCTTACCTAACTGTATAGAACATTACTACATTGTTTTTCTGTGTAACTGTGACAGCTGGGAAAAACAAAAAAAAGGTGAAACTAGCAACACAAGTGACTTACCTGCTAGCCAATTTGACCTCTTTGATGGTGTTTGGTGTGAGAACTGATTTAACAATGATACAGATTTATTTATTTATTCTTAATTTAAAGATTTATTTCGTTATTTTTTTAAACTTTTGGTGCCATTTTATAAATGCAATGACAAACTTCAGGACTTGCGGTTACTGGGTGATTATCGCACTTCTCCCCACCCTGTGGTTGAAGGGCACTCAGCTAGTGCCTTGTGCCTCCAGCCCACAGAGTGAGGGGCATTTGGTAATTACCCAATAAACACATGTTCTGTCAAGTGTTATTGCTTACATAAGGCATGACAGTGTGTGGGTTATTGGGGAATTTACTGATGCCTCATGTGGTGTGTCACAAGGCACATCCAAGTGACTTAACCACACAAGAAGTAGGTAATCCCCAATTACCCACATCTTGGAGTACCTTACTGCAGTTATACAAATGACCCATCTGTAAAATAACTCAAAAGATGTCTTTAAGAATGTTTTTATAAATGCCTTTTCTCAGTCGTAGGTTATTGCAGGATTTACCCACAAGTGAAAATCTTATCTGACCAATCAGGTTACAGGATTTGAGGTGTCCATTGTACAGTAAGTTTTTTTTTTTTTATTTCAAAAGGTAAATGTAGCTGTCCTCCCTGGCTGTCAAGTGGAATGCTCCACTTCAAACGATCCTGCATGAAAGAAAACTGTACGCAGGATATGAGGTGCAGTGTGTGTGCGCAGACTGGCAGGATCAAATAAGTGATTTATAATTCATAACATAATTCATATTGTGGAAACATTTTTTAAAACTGTACAAAATGGTAAAAAAAACAAACATTACATGGCAAAAAATATGTGTTGACACCATTTCATTTTCAAAAAATGATAGAAATATTTAATTGACAAAAAAACAATTAGCAGGCATGAAACAGAAAATGAGCTGCAGGGCCGAGGCCTCATACTTTCTGCTAGACAGGAAAAGGCAGTAGAAAAGATCCTTTAGTCTGAACATAGAGCAGATTTTTTTTTTTATTTTTCATTTTTATCCTCCTCCTCCTTCCTACCTCCGGTGCCCCCTCCTTCCGTCCGTTCATGTCCCCCGGTACCTACCTTAGGGATCTGCCCCTAGAGTGCCCATCCTCCTCTCCTCGCACAGTGGGGTCTGTCCTGCAGGTGGTCCGGTGGACTAGGCGGCCTTCATCTGGAGCTGCCGGAGGATTTTTCAATTTCTCCCTTACGTCCCCCACTCCCCTGGGACGCCTGCATGGATGTCGTCCAGTGGTAGTGTGCTTACGCCGCAGACCCTCATCGTCGCGGCGTCCCCCTCCCGGCTCCGACAAGCGAAGCCGCCTCCATCCTTTCCCTTCTGCCGGTGCTTCCACCGGCTACGGGAGGAATGCAGAGCACAATGCGCTCTTGGTAACCCATCCCTGAGGGAGGAGAGCATCCATTGGGACGCTCGATCCTCCCTCTCCCCGCCGACCCCCGGACACCCGAGTCCGTCCCCGAACCCGGGTTGCCAGCGCAGCGCGAGGTGTGGCGTCCACCGCCTCAACCCTCAGCGCCACCGGGCTGGCAGAGCAGCTTTAATGATTGCTTGGACAGGTGATGTTTCCAAATCCGGTTTCCAGATGGGCTTTAACAGTGTTGTAGCATTGCAACACTTTTGGGTGAACCCTCAAAGGAGACGCTCCGGGCAAACAAAGTTCAGTGAAATAAAAAGTTGCTTTACTTCGGCACAAAACAAGGGTTCAATCAAAAGCAGCTTACTCTGGCAGAGTAGAAACAACATATTTTCAGTTTAGCTTGATTCAGCTCTCTATTTCACAGCAGCCCTACTTTCTCTCTCTCTCTCTCTCTCTCTCTCTCTCTCTCTCTCTCTCTCTCTCTCTCCTCTAGCCCCCAAATCCTGCCTCTTGCCATGTCTGGTTTCCTTTTTATGCATCCTATGCATCCTAGGTGAAGCTCATTGGTGCCCCTCCCCTGCAGGGATTTCCAGACCTGCATACAGCCAATGTACAGTATATGGCTTTTAAGGGCCAGACCAGAAATCAGCAAGGCTGGATTTCAGTTCACCCTGTTTTTCTAATAGTATCTTAGTGGAAAGGGGTCCCAGGTGAAGGTTGTATAGCCTCCTTTTCATACCGTTTTCTTCGAGCTGCACCCATGGCATGCTCAGCACTGGCTACCATTGAGCTGCCCTCCTGGGAGAAAAGATCAACATTATTATGCAGGGAACCTGCCCTGTGACGTATCTGGACTAAAAACAGCTGCAGAGCCAGGTACCACTGGTGACTTAGGAAGTAGTGTCTTGGATGGCAAGAAATTATTTGAGGGGTGCATAGTCAGTGACCACGTCTTCCCAGCAAACATTAACACAGGACTACTAATGACCACTTCACTGCCAGACACTCTTTCTCTAGCAGGGCATAAGGCTTTAACCTGAGAAGCAATTTTCTGGACAAATAAAGGATGGGGTGAATCCCATCGTCAAATTTTTGTGACAAGACATCCCCCAGCCCTACTTCTGAGGCATCCATGTAGAAAATGAATGGATGGTTGAACTCAGGACTTCATATGACAGGACCCTGACACAACATACTTTTGAAGTTGGAAGGTCTTCTGACACTTTGAGGACCACTGAACCTTATTAGGGGCAACATTTTTAGTCAAGTCAGTCAGTGAGGCAGAAAGTGTTGAAAATGATGGAATGAACCCACAATAATACCCTGGTAGTCAGTACGGGGCAGTCAGCAAGGGCTTTTACCTTATCAACAACTGAGCATACATAGCTATTCCCAACCATGTATCCCAGTTATTTAATTTCCTGTCACCCTAGGGTACATTTCACAGCACTGGTCAGGAGACCTACCTCCCTGAGCAACTGAAGTACTACAGCCACATTCTGCAGGTGAGTGTCCCAATCAGAGCTAAATATGACAACATTGTCCATGTACACTGCTGCATGAAACTCATGGGGACCATGTATGCAATCCATTATTCTCTGAGATGTGTCCAGGGCACCATGCAACCCAAAGGGGAGCATGATAAACTGATACAGACCAAATGGGGTGACAAAGACTGTGTTCTCCCAGGATTCAAGATTTACCAGGATTTACCAAAAACCATTGGTCAGGTCTAGGGTAATAATGTACCGGGCCTTACCCAGTTGGTCCAAAAGTTCATCCGCCCTAGGCATTAACTTTCCAGAAGTCGATACAAAACTGAGTGAACTCATCTGGTTTTGGGACTAATAACAATAGTTCTAGACCAGTCACTCTGAAATTCCTCACTGACTCCCAGTTCCAAGATAAAGTGGATGTCCTCCTGTACTATCTCTTGGAGTTTTTCTGGGAGCCTACGTGGCTGTTGATGGATCTGGATACCTGGACCTCTGTCTATGTGATGCTGGATCACATGAGTTCATCCAGGTTTTGGGGAGAACACATCCCCACAATTTTCTACCAGTTGCTGGGCTTCGTGTTTCTGGGGCAGGTTGAGACGTTCGTCTAATGGGACAACGGGACAGTGCTATATTCTTTTAAAATTTTAGGTGCTAAGGTGAGGCTTCCATTTTCAGTGTCCTCTTCCTCACCTGACTAAGAGCCCCTGAAGGCTCCTGTGGGTCAGCTACCAAAATCTCCAGGGTTTCAACAAATTAACATGATAAATTTGTTTTTCCTTTTTTCGGTCAGGCTGTAATACCTCATAATCAATTGGATCCACTTTTCTCATGATCTCATACAGTCCTTGTCATTTAGCCAGGAGTTTACATCAGACTTGAACTCCTGTGGCTTGGCTCCTTTGTTATAGTGTCCTGCCTGGGTTTGCTGTGTTTTGAATAAAGTTTTTCTGGCAATCTGCCAATTGTGTCTAATCTTCATCTCATTTGCATTACATATTGCAGCACGTTAGGGAATTATGTGCCTGTTCTTCCCATATCTCTTTTACAAGATCCAGCATCCCTTGAGGTTGTCACCCGTACAACTCAAAAGGCGAGAAACCCATGGATGATTGTGGCACCTCCTAAACTGCAAACATTAAATAGGTTAACAATTCATCCAAGTTTTTGCCTCAGCTGAAACAAATTTAGACAGCATACCCTTTAAGAATTTAATTTTTCATCTAAGCCATCAGTCTGAGGGTGATACACAGATGTTCATATGGACTTAACCTTCACTGAAGCACATATCTTCCTCATAAGTTTGACATAAAGTTGGTGCCCCTTTCAGTTAAGATCTCCTTTAGAGCCCAACCCAGGAAAATACCTTTAGCATTTCTTTGACCAATGATCAGGCTGTTGTGGAGTGCATGGGAATAGCCTTGGGGTATTGTGTGGTGTAATCCACTATCACCATAATATACTGATACACTGCTGAATTTTTTACCAGGGTTTCCACCATATCAACCCCAATTCTTTCAAATGGAATCTCTGTTATGGGCACAGGGATCATTTGGGCCCCCTTTATATGTCTGGAGACAACCAACTGACACTCTGGACAGGAAACACAAAAATATGTCACTTCTTTCCATATGCCTGGCCAGAAAAAAATGAGCAAGTATGTGCTTTTTGGTTTTCTCTCTTAGCCCAAGTGACCTGCAAGAGGTATGATATGAGCAAGTCTTAATACCTCCTTTATTGTAGACTGGGGAAACAAAAGCTGATAGCATACAGTTCCTGTTTTTTTTCCTGTTCCACCCTAACCTTGGAAATATTTGTGCATTTTGTTTATCAACCACACTACCATGGACCACGGCTAGGTTTGGATAAGCAATGCTAAGAACCTCAGCATTTCTTTGTTCAGAAATTATATACTGACTGGATGTTGAAATGTCTGGCAGCTGGCCTTACCTCTGGAAAAGTCTCATGACCTCATGATGATGTGGATGCCATTTCCTCATCGGAGTCACTTCTGACCTTCCTTGAACCCAGGTCTTTGTAGTCTTCAACCACTACAACCTTGGACAGAGGGGTTCCTTTATTTTGCTCCATCAGTTTCTGTCCCCAGAACTTCTTGGGCTTCCCTTCTGGGCCAATTAGTTCAGCATCAGAAGGGAAATATTTGTTCTTCCATGTTTTCCTCCTCCTGTGCACATACACTTTCATAATTATTTTCTAAGAGGGCATGAAAACCTTCCCAGCCTCAGCCCAGAACTACTGGCCAAAGTAGAGTTTCTGAATTCCCACCTTTATTATTCCTATCTAACTGCCCACTTTTGACCACACTGTGGCTGTAGGATATGTATGGGTATCCCCATATACAAATGCAGTTTTTATGAGTTCTTCCCAGTGGCCTGAATTGGGTCCTACCATAGACTCTTTAACCAATTTCTGCTCCAACCCGAATCCACCACAGCCACAACTGTTTGGTCCCCCACTTGCACTGGGACCATATATGGATGGTTGGAATGAGGTCCACTGTTGTGGTCTATAGCTACACATTCCACAAAGTCACAATCCATGCTGTCACAAAACTTATGGATATGCTCCACTTTACCACAGCGAAAACATAATGGTATTATTTGGTCGTTAACCTGTGTCCCTCCCATTTGGGTGACTGGGGGAAACTACACTAGATCCTGTGGTTTTACCTTTTGGGCATGGAGAGTACTTCTCCTAATGGCCAGGAGGATTTTTCCTCACTTTTTACTTTTCTGCAACACATGGTGGACACCCTGGATCTTCCTACCCAGGAGACCACTTAGGAAAAGGAGGATGAAGGCTATGGAGAAATGATGGGTTTTCCCCCTCCAAAAAAAATTGTTCTTCCTATTTATAAATCTTTGAGAAAGGCCACAATGAAGCTACTCTAGACCCCTACTTCAGCCCCTAGAGTAGATAAAAAGATTGACAGAAGATATCAACTTGCTAGAACTGATGCTGAATTTCTATTTTTGCACCCTAGTCATGAAGGGGTGGTGCAGGCTGCAACTTGTGACAAAGCCAAAGTCCCACTTTCCTCACAGCCACCTGAAAAAAAAAAGTCCAGAAAATTGGACTCTATAGCTAAAACAATCATACATTACAGCCTCCTTGCTCCTCCGCCTGTCCACCTATATGGCATATGCTGCAAATACCAGAAAGCTCTCCCGAATTCAGTCCTGGCCATCCTACACCAGAATTCACACAAGATGGTGCGGAACGTAACAGAAACAGTAAGGACTGTTCTTGAGGCAACGAAGTATCAATTCTACATGGCTGTGGATAATAATGATACTGCCTCTAGAGCTATTGCCCAGCCCATATCTCTCAGACATTTAGCATGGTTGAGAACCACAAATCTTTCATTGGACACTCAGATCAAAGCAATGGACTTTCCCCTGTGAAAATAACATTCTCTTTGGAGACAGGACAGAAGTTTACATGAAAAAGGTGGAGGAATATAAGACCACCTATCAGAGTAATGCTGCCAAAGAGAAGGCCTCTGCTTCCCAGAAGACCCAGTACAGGGGAAACAGAGGCAGAGGTTACTATCCTAGGGCATTTTTCGCCAATGCCAATGGACTATTCCCAAATGAGAGGTTTTTACAGAGGAAGAGGCAGGAGAGGACAGAGAAGAACAGCTACTACTACTACTGCCACTGCCCCTGCCACCCAGTCCAAACCCTGACTCCAGCAACCAGGTTGCCTCCCCTCTTCCAGTAGGGAGCAGGCTCTCCCATCACCTTCAGCACTGGACTCACATTACGAAAAGACACGTGGATACTGGATGTACTGGGTGAGGGCCTATCTTTGCAGTTCAAAAAGTTCCCACCCCTTCGGGGTCTCATAATGTCAAATCCCCTAACTCCAACAGGAAGGCTGCCGCTGGAGTTGGAAGTAAAAGGTTACTGTCTTCAAAGGTAGTAGAGAGGTCTCTTTTCGTGGTGGGGAAAAGACCTGTACTCCAAATACTTCCTCACATTAAAGAAAAATGGAGAGTGGTGACCTATCCTTAACCTCAGGTACTTAAACAGGCGCTTACTGAAACCAAAATTCTAAATGGTAACTCTATCAACCGTGATTCGCTCTCTACAGCAGGGAGTCTAGCTAGCCTCCCTGGATCTCAAGGACACCTACTTTCACATACCAATAAGGCAGTCCCACAGAACGTTCCTGAGATTCAGACTGCCCTCAGGACACTACCAGTTTGCAGCCATTCCATTTGGCCTAACTTCAGCCCTCAGAATATTCACCAGGTGCCTAGCTGTGGTGGCAGATCATCTAAGGAAACAGGGCATTTCAGTCTACCCATACTTGGACGACTGGATCCTGGTGGGCAATACCCCTCATCAAGTCAGAGAGGCTCTCAGCTTCACAAGACAAAGTCTGTACAACCTGGGGTTTCTCAGCAATGAAAAGAAGTCCCAGTTAGAACCAGCTCAGCTTCTAAACTTCATTGGAGCAGAACTGAACACACTGGCGGGCAAGGCCTTTCTACCAGCAGACAGGATTTAGAGTTTCCTGTCAGTGGTGAATTCATTTACTCAAGGCCAGCCAGACATTTCCTGAGACTTTTAGGACACATGGCCTCCATGACAGCTGTAGTGCTAGGTGTGAGGTTCTAAATGAGGACATTCAGTACCACTTGCGAGCACACTGGTCCTAAAAAAGGCATTCCCCGTCGAAACTAGTACCATTCACCAAGGCACTGCTTCAAGCTTTGGATTGGTGGAAGAAAACAGACTCCATTGTTAGGAAGGTAGAACTGGGGGAGGAAGGGGAGAGGGAGGTAAGGTGCCTGCCAGGTGCCACGGCTTGAAGGAACAGGGGGCGAATCCTCAGGATTGCCGGAGCAGCTGCACAGGGGAGGGAGCTGGATGTCATTGTCCACCTAGGGACAAATGACCTGGCTAAGAAAGGGATTAGAGAAGTGCAGGAAGAGTTTCTGGAATTGGGGAGGGGTCTTTGTAAAGTAGCGCGCACGGTAACCTTCTCAGAGGTGCTACCCATCTATGGCATAGGAGATGCTAGGGTGTTCCGTACAATGGGATTCAATCAGTGGTTGAAAAACTGGTGTGGAGCTCAGGGATTTGGCTTCATTGGGGACTGGGGGTCCACCTGGAGTGATGCAAGCCTATACTGGCATGATGGGCTGCATATGTCGGGAGGGAACCAGGATCCTAGGTGATGGGTTAAATGCTTCATTGGCAAGCTTTTAAACTAGCCAAGGGAGAGCACTGGAAAGGGCAGGAGAATCCTAGCCCCCAAATAATCACGGTAGTAAGTGCAGCAAACACCAACATAGATGTGTCGATAGGGAGAAGGGCAGGGGTAAATGGAGAAAGTGACAAAGGCAAGAAGGACAGGGATGGGGCAAAAGGGAGTAAGGCCATCAGGAAATGGAGGGTAATGAGTACCAATGCCCGTAGTCTGGGCAACAAGCTCCCTGAGCTGATGGCCTTAATGGAAGAGGGATGCCTGGATATCATACAGTCACAGAAACATGGTATGCAGAGAACCATGACTGGATGGTAACATGCCAGGTACATAACCTACAGGAGAGACAGGCAGGGAAGAAGGGGAGGTAGCTCTCTATGTAAAGGAAGGGATAAAAGCAACTGAACAAAAGAGTAAACAAGGAGGAGAGGAGACACTGTGGGTCACCTTGGAGACTGGAAAGGCACCACAATCCGCACAGGGGTTGTGTACAGACCCCCATGTCAGGGGGAAGAAATGGACAAGGATATGATAGAAGGCATTCTTAGAATGGCAGGGAAGGGAGATACTGTTGATGGGAGACCTGAATATGCCAGATGTTAACTGGAGCACATTGGCTGCAGCCACATCCAAGAGCAGGGCCATTCTTGATGCCCTACAGGTGGCAGGCATTAGACAGCTAGTTCGAACCCACTCGTGAGGGAGCAATCTTAGACCTCGTGACTCTCAAATGGGGGCAGGAGAGGATCTCAGATCTAGAAGTGGGTTGCCATCTGGGGACAAGTGACCATCAAACAGTGTGGTTCACGTTAAACTCAGCTACAGAGTCAAGCCATACAAAAGTGAGGGTACTGGACTTTAGGA
The DNA here is from genome assembly GCA_016271365.2 of Neoceratodus forsteri. Lineage (NCBI taxonomy): Eukaryota > Metazoa > Chordata > Ceratodontiformes > Ceratodontidae > Neoceratodus > Neoceratodus forsteri. Next base: position 89,390,677 of record JADMNL010000026.1, on the reverse strand, counting down.
GGGCTGACTTTGGCAAGATGGGAGAGTGCCTCAGAAAAGCACTAGCAAACAGCTAGAAGGAGGTGTGGAGCAACAATGGGGAATTATTAAAACTGCCATCACAGAGGCAACAAGCCTTTGTGTGAAGCAAATAAACAAATCAAAATGAAAGAAAAAGCCACTATGGTTCTCAAAAGAGGTGGCTGTGAAAGTCAGGAAGAAAAGATAGCATTCCGGAAGTATAAGAAACACAGAAGGAGCAGGACAGAGAGCTGTACCAGTTAAGGTAGAAGGAAGCAGGGAGGGAAGTCAGAATAGCAAAGGCCCAAACTGAGGAAAAGATAGCCAACTCAGTTAAGAAGGGGGATAAAACCTTTTATAGGTACATCAGCAAGCATAGAAAGACAAAGGGAGGGATAGTGAGGCTGAATAGAATGAACGGTGGGTGGGCAGAGGGGGACAGTGAAAGAGCAGGAATACTGAATGAATATTTCTGCTCAGTATTCACAAAAGAGGAGGGGGAAGTGCCTAATCCAATTAACAGAAGCACTCTTGATAGGGGGGTCGATCCCAGTCCTTTCACAGAAGAAAGGGTTCTGCAAGAACTCCTAAAACTGAAGGTGGACAAAGCAATGGGTACTGATGGAATTCACCCCAGAATTCCTAAAAGAATTAAGGAGGAACTAGTGAAACCACTGGCTACTCTTTTAATAAATCATGGGAGGATGGGGTGGTACCCGAGGACTGGAGGAAGGCGGATGTGATTCCCCTTCACAAAAGTGGGAGCAAGACAGAGGCAGGAAACTACAGACCTGTCAGTCTGACCTCTGTGGTAGGGAAAGTGATGGAGTCACTCTGAAGGAAAGAATAGTTGAGTACCTAGAGGCCAGTGGAGCACAGGACCCAAGGCAGCATGGGTTCACAGTGGGAAGGTCATGTCAGACAAATCTAATAGATTTCTTTGACTGGGTGACCAAAGTAGTAGACCAGGAGGGCTGGTGACATGCCTACCTGGACTTTAGCAAGGCATTTGACACAGTCCCACACAAAAGATTAATAGTCAAATTAACCAGCCTGGGAGTAGGACCCAGGGTGGTAGCCTGGGTAAAACATTGGCTGCACAACAGGACACAGAAGGTAATTGTAAGTGAGTCCACTCTGAAGAAAGGGGGGTTACTAGTGGGCACCGCAGAGGGTTCAGTATTGGGTCCAGTCCTTTTAATGTCTTCATCAGTGACATTGCAGAGGGACTGGAAGGAAAAGTATGCCTTTTGCAGATGACACAAAGATCTGCAACAGGGTTGATAACAAGGAGGCGCGGAAAGGATGAAAAGGACTTGGCAAGGTTGGAGGAATGGTCAGAAGTATGGCAGCTAGGATTCAATGCAAAGAAGTGCAAAATAATGCACCTGGGAAACAAGAACCCAGGGGAAGAATACACAATGGGTGGGGAGGTAGTAACAACAACAAAAAAGGAAAGGGACCTGGGGGTAATCATATCAGATGACCGTAAGGTTAGCAAGCAATGTGAGAAGGCAGTAGGGAGGGCTGGGGGTATACTGGGATGTATAGGGAGAGGCATCATCAGCAGAAAACAGGAAGTTGTTATCCCTCTGTACAGACAGTTGGTGAGACCCCATCTGGAGTACTGTGTCCAGTTCTGGAGACCCCATCTCCGCAAGGACATAGACAGGATAGAGGCAGTCCAGAGGAGGGCAACTAAAATGGTGCAGGCTCTGCAAGAGTAGCTGTATGAGGAGAGACTAAAGGAGCTTATTATGTATACCCTTGAGGAAAGAAGGGAGGGGGGGACATGATAGAAACTTTTAAGTACCTCAGTGGAATCAACTAAGTCCAAGAGGATAGCATCTTTCAGAAAAAGAGACTTGCAAGAACAAGGGGACACAATTTAAAGATAGAAGGAGGGCGGTTCAGGGGCAATGTGAGGAAGTATTATTTCACAGAGAGGGTAGTGGATGCATGGAACAGCCTCCCTGAGGAGGTTGTGGGGTCTAAAACTGGGGGAGAATTCAAGAATGCATGGGACAGACATAAGGCAATTCTTGTGGGGGGTAGGAAGAAATAGGCTATTGGTTAACTAGGATCTGCGGCCTATCCTGTAGGTAGGGAAATGGGCAGACTAGATGGGCCTAGCGGTCCTTATCTGCCGTCAAAGTCTATGTTTCTATGTAACCACTTAGCAGGGGTTCCTTTCCAGATTTCAAGTCCCACAGAAATTCTTACTACAGATGCCTCCCTCTTGGGTTGGGCAGCTCATCTGGACAACTACTTCATAAGTGGCACTTGGACTCCCAAGGAATCAAAAAGCCACATCAGTCTTCTAGAACTCAAAGCTATGTACCTGGCCCTAAAGGCATTTGCCTTACAAGTCAAAGGCCATACAGTACAGATCAGAACAGATAACACCACTGCCATGTTTTACATAAACAAACAGGGTGGCACAAGGTCAACTCTGCTCTGCACACAGGCCATAAGAATTTGGTCCCTGGCCTACTCCCTGGACATAAGCCTCTCGGCCATACATCTTCCGGGCAAGAACAACACCCTGGTAGATGCTTTGAGCCACATCAGCCAAGGCCACAAAGAATGGACCCTGAACAAGCAGGTTCTTGCCACAGTGTTCTGGAGGTGGGGCATCCCAGAAATAGATCTTTTTGCATCTCACCTCAGCCATCAACTTCCTCTGTACTACTGCAGACCCCCAGCATTGGGCACCCTTCCAGAAGATGTCCTTACCTTGGATTGGACAGGGACATTTCTCTATGCCTTCCTTCCCTTTCCTGTGATCCACAGGGTGCTGTTGAAGCTGAGAGACCATTCAGCAACTATGATTCTAGTAGCCCCGGACTGGCCAAGACAACTTTGGCACTCCCTCTTGCAAGCCCTGTCTCACAAGAAGCTTAGTTGGCTTCCTCTGAGTCACACTCTCCTAACTTTATCACAGACAGCGGTGACCTATCCCAATCTGGAATCTCGTATTTATTTATTTAGTTTTTCTTGACCGGGTAAGTGCACTAGACAAATTCTGCCTATTTTCAGGCATGACCTGGGGGAGGCGGATACAGATGAATGCCAACTGACCTTGAACCAGATTAAGCTGTTGGTGGTATTTTTAGTGAATGGGGGAAATTTGGCCAGGGCACTGGGGAAATTACCCTACTCTTTTCGTGGGTGGAAACATGACTCAAAATTAAAAAAATGGGTTTCTCCAGGACCAGTTAGCGCTAAACAAATAATTGAGGAAGGATCTACAAAAAAGGCACCCGACAAGAGTACAGTTGCTATAAAATCTCTGGAATGTAACACACAAAAAGCCGGCTCGTCTAACCAGGACACTCAGGTTGCTATGGGAATCAGTCAACATACAGATGTTTCTGACCAAGCTGACAAGGCACAAATTTCTGTCCTGGGACGAATGGAAAGCAATACCACAAATGAAGAAAGTACCTCAGGAGAACAAAAAAGACAATTTTCATGGCAGATTTGTTTAAAAACAGGGAGGAATTTGTGCAGTGTAGAAATGCTATCAGGCTGAAATTTAGTAGCGATGTTGTAAATGCACCAGACAGAAGAAGAATCAGCATTTATATAGCACTTTTCATGCATCCAAAGTGCTTTACAAGCAATGCTAGACTGGTAGTGAAGTGACTGAATGTGTGGTGGTGGCGGCCATATCGCACATCATCACCCACACACAGCCTGGATAATTGCATGAACCAGTTTATGGGAAGGGGAATGTTGGCCAGGACACCAGGAATGTTCCCTACTCTTTTGTGAAGAGTGCCCTGGGTTCTTTTACTTCCACCTGGACAACACCAGGATGGGCAGAAGGGACCTCAGTAGGGACCTCAGTTTAACATCTCATCCGAAGGACAGCACACCCCAGCAGTACAGCACCCCCCAATACTGCACTCAGATGCCAGCGATTTTTAGGTGCAAGTCCAATCCCAGTGTGGGACAAGAACCCACAACCTTCTGGTCCAGAGGCAGATGTGCTACCAACTGAGCCACGCTGACACCAGAAAGATAGAAAGATTGTACTACACCAAATGTTAAAAGATCAAATGAGTATTACTCCAAATGAATTATTTGCATTTATACACGTAAAAGGGAGGTTATCTATGACATTAGTTTTAAAACAAGTCATACTGTACTCTGACTAAATTTTGGGCCATGTATCCACAGGTACAGCACACACCCTTATGGCAACCTTTTTTTTCCCATTCCCCTCACTAAAGCCACAGGTAAAATTATTACACTCCTATGTAGGAATGAAAGTGTCAGTATAGCCGATGTACAGTATTGGTTAAAACAACGGTGTACAGTCTTGGAAGCCCCTACACCTATAGTAGATAAAGACCTGGTTTGGACAGGACACTGGAGGGTGAAAGTACAACTAAAACAAAAAGATTGAGGCATTGTTCACCTTCCAGGGAGTTTTTAAATAGGCAGGGATGGGGCCTGTGTTTCTATCAAGGGAAGCCTAGGACATGTCATAGATGTGGGGTACCTACACATTTAAGTTTGGTCTGCGACCAACCCAGGTGCAACTTCTGTATGGAATACAGGCATGTTAGTTTAGGATGCCCGAATCCTATAAAGTGTAATCTATGGGATGAGGGAGAACATACACATATGTAAATTGTCCATGGGCTGAGAAGAATCGTCTGGATAAGGTAGTTCAAGATCCAGTACAGTTGCTGGAAAAATGCCAGGTTCAGGCTTTGCAAAAAAAGGAAGCTGCTAATATGCCGGCAGTAAATGAGATTTTTTCCTTCTGATGTCCTTCCTACAGAAAAAGGGCCTCCTTCAGAGGGCACAACAGAGTGTTGCAAATAGAAAGAACATTCAGGACCCCCCACCTCTACAAAATTCCCCCCAAAGGAAAACAGGTAGTAGCAAGAATATGCCCCCCAATCTCACTTCTTCATGGTGGATACAAAAAAGAAGAAAGGAAAATGGAAGGTAGACATACCCCCCACCCCCCACAGGGAAATAGAGTGGTCACTAGAGGATTCTGACACCTCCTCAGTGCCCTCAGAAATTGTTTTTTCATCTGATTCACAGACAGAGAAAGTTAAAAGGAAAAATGAAAAGTCTTCTCAGATAGTGCCCTAGCTAATCAATAAATTCAAATGAAGGTACATCATCAATTCTCTGGTACAACCCTGAATATGTGCAGCATGAAAGTATATAAAAAAAGGATCACTACCCTCCAATTTTTTAAAGATTTAGCAAGGGACATAACTCTTATTCAGGATACAAGTTCTCAGTTAGGAAAATTGTGGACATTTGTCCAGGGATGGCTCTGCTATTAGATATATGTAGGGAGAATGAGGCCTTTAGGGTGATAAATGTATACGCACCCCAGGGCATCACATTACATTCAGCTTTGTTTTCCCTAATTCAACCTTACTTACACACACAAAACAAGCATTTGTCAATGCCGAATGTTTGCTTGCTGGCATTGGCAGTGGTAATGTAGAAGTTACAGAGCTGCGTAGTAGGAATGGCAGTGAAGTATTGAACGGAAGCCAACCCCACCACCATCCTGCAGAGAGTGACAGGCATTGGGGTGTGCCTTTGGGTCGTCAGGCATAACGGCCATGCCATTTCACCTCACCCCACCCTGCAGACACTGACAAGTGTCACAGTGTTCCTTGGGGTCTTTGGCCCTTATGCGCACCCCATTCCATTAGGAAATACGGTGAGATGGGTGCGATATAGGAGAATGGGGTGAACTTTGGGGCCGAAGAGTCCAAGGCATACCTCGATGCCTCTCACTGGCTACAGGGTGTGGATTGGTATGAGCATTACAGGCAAGAATCCCAAGTCACACCCCTGATGCCTGTCATTCTCTACAGGGTTGGGCGTTATGGTTGGAAACCCTAATACCTCAGGCATTCGTTGGTATTTTCACTCCAAATGTTCAACATGGTTTTGTGACCCCACCTCACTTGAACAGGGGAATACCAGTTTGTGCTTGAAAGGTGCTTATGCACAGCGACTACGGCATTGCTTCCAGAGTGCAAAAACATTCGAACAGGATGTAAAAATGACACTGTGCTGTTCATGGGAGGTGTAAAAATGGCAATGTTGCAAATCTGCAGTAAAAATATTTAAAAAAATGGTGAAGTCGCGAGCGTACATAGAAACTGTGCAACGCACACCTGTAATATAATTAGGTTGGGGATTTTTTTACTGCAGATTGTCAACTCAGGCATTTTGGTGCCTCTGATCATGAACAGTGTCACTGTGATTTTCTTTATCTGTCCCGAACAATGATTTCCCACAGTGACCACACATCTCTGCGCTGAAAGTGTGAAAACACACTTCAGCCATGTTGTGAAAAATGACAGCTGTACTGTAAATAAGGAAGTGTGGAAAAATGCCACTGGTGAAAATCTGGACTTAAAATATTACAGTCATGAACTTCCGTGGGTGCGTGGAAACTGCGCAATGCTCACTCGTAACACAGTCATTTTATGGACTTTTGTCACCAAATTTTCAACATAGCCATTTTAAGACCTCTGCTCATGAACAGTGTAACAGTGATTTTCTTAATCTGTCCCAAACATTGCTTTCACACAACAGCACCATTGTGCGCTACGCAATATGAAAACACATTTGGGCAGCATATGAAAATGGCAGCTGTGCTGTTCATAAGGAAGTATAATAAAATGGCAATGTTGAAAATCTGGAGTGAAAATATTAAATTCACAAACTTATGAGCATACATAGGAACTGCGCAATGCACGCTCATAAAACAGTCATTTTTAGGAATTTTTTCACCAAATTTTCAACATAGCCATTTTAAGACCTCTGCTCATGAACAGTGTCACTATGATTGTCTTAATGTGTCCCGTACATTGATTTCGCACGTCGACTGTGCCATTGCGCGCTACATGGGCGGAAGCACATTTTGGGTGAAATGTGAAAAATGACAGCTGTACTACTCATAAGAAGGTGTGGTAAAATGGTAATGTTGAAAATCTGGAGTGAAAATATTGAAAATTTGCGAACTTACGAGCGTGCGTAGGAACTGCGTAATGCTAGTAAAGCAGTCGTTTACAGAATTTTCCGCAAATTTTCAAAATAGGCTTCTTGAGGCCCACCTATGAACACAGGCAGTGTCATTTCATTAATCAGTCCCAAAAGGTGATTTGGCTAGTGATTTCTGAAATCACCCTTCGGGCCCGAATAACATCATGACAGTGACAGCATTCATGAGAAGGGTCCCAAAAACCCCATGTTGAAAATTTGGTGCAAAAATTCCAAAAATGCCTGAGATATGCAACAAAGTTGAAAAACCCTATCTATCCCATTATACAGCTTACTGGCATTTCCTCAGTTTGCTGATCGGCTTTGAAGAGTGCAGAGCGTGTTCCCGATCCACGAGGTCGTCGGCTGAGCTCGGAGTAAGTATGGGGTGAGGGGTGTGGGAGAGCAAGGTCTGAGTGGGTGGGTGCGGGTTGTGGGAGGGGGCAGGAAGACTGCGTGGGACTGTTTTTTCTTTGCGGTATTTTAAAAAAGGCGCGGACATTGCTGCCCGCTGGGGTGGGCTCCCAGCGTGGCAGAGATGGCTGGGGGGCATGGAGCCAGCGGGAGATTGGGCACCCCGTCGGCCATGGCATTTGTTGCCACGCTGGGGTGGGCTCCAGCGCAAGGCACCCTGGTATTGGGGGACAGTGAAGCCGACGGGATTGGGCACTCTGCTGCTATACTATTAGTTGCCATGCTGGGGTGGGCACCCAGCATGGCATTTGGAAGGCTTTGGGGGGGAGCGCAGCACAGCGGATGGGGGATTGGGCACCCCCGTCGGTTATAGAGTGTGTCCGTGGGGGGGGAGCACGCAGTATGCGTGCATGTGTGTGTGTGTGTGTGTGTGTGTGTGCGTGTGTAGGGGGAGCTGTGCATGAGCAGGCGATATCTTATCACTGCTCACTGAAGTGTAGCCCCCCCATTTCAACTGTATGCCACTGCAGTTTGGAGTTTGTCATAGACAGCTCCAGCATGCATTGATGGACAGGGGCCGCGCCTGCCAACACACTGACTGAATTGGAAGAGGGGGTGACACACCTCCGAAAACTCGGATGATGGCACTATGTTTCTTGCACATGCGTGCAGGCAAACATAAAAATGCATTATAATGGGGAGTGACTTTAATTGACCATTGTCTTTAAAGAATAAAGGAGGTCGTACCACTAAGCTTTTTGAGGACTCTACGCGGTTAAACACAGTTATAAGAACAGACAGTTTGGTGGATGGGTATGTCTCAGTTTACTCCAAAGGGGCAATAACTTTTTTTCAAAGGTCCGCTTGCAACTCAAATTGATTATATATTTCTGTCAAAATCTTTACAAACTATTCAAACAGAAGTCAGTCCGTGTGAAATGTTAGATCATTTTGCTGTATCCTTGAAATACATCATAGGGACTTCAAGTCCTGCTTCATGTACAAAACAATATACCTCTAGGTGGATGTTAAATAATGCATTACTAAACTAGCCAGATATGGAAGGAAAAACTCCTAGAGGTTTTAACAGCTAAATTTTCGGTGGTTGATGCCTATGATTCAATCACAGACTGGTGGGTTGATGTAAAATCTGATCTGAAGACTTTTTTATTAAACAATCTATTAAAAAATTTAAAAAAGTATATTTATGCTATTTAAGATTCAGGAATAAATTATATAAAAGAATTTCACAGGCCCATGAACATAAGTTAGATCTTCTTAAAGAAATACAGGATTTAAAATTAGAGATTGTTAAAACTCAATATAATAGGGCAGAATCTTTAAAACAGGAAGCACAATTTGGCACGCAGGGTACAAAACCATCTCTTGATATCTACAAAAGCTGTCAGAAAAGAGTAAATCTCACAAGAATAGATAGTGTTTGGACCCCCAAAAGAATAAATATTATTCAGACCAAGATGAAATTCAGCAAGTATCCCAGACATATATGTACAGGAAATGTTTGGGACCCCCTTGACTGAAACAGGGGAGACACATTATTTGAGGTACTTAAATATCCACCAGATAGACCAGGAAACATTGTCTGCCCTAACAGCGCCAGTTACCCCATCAGAGGTCAAAACTTTTATTGGGAAACTCAGGAGAAATATAGCACCGGGTAAGGATGACCGTACCAATGAACTGTTCATCAAATATGTTGCATATTTTGCCCCAATATTGGTAGATGTTTTCTCTTGTATTTTGTCCACAGAAGTATTTTTGGAAGTCATGTCTCAGGCTTTAATAATCTTGCTTTTTAAAATAGGAGATAGGAGGAATTTAACTAATTGGAGACCTATCAGTCTTCTTAATATAGACTATAACATTTTGGCAACCTTGCTGTTAGCCTGTCTGGCTGGTGTCTCTAAGAGGGTAACTAGTGATATGAAGTCATGTGCTGTTGAAGGCAGGTCGATATTTAGGAATCTGATTTATCTAAGAGATTTAATGTCAGGTGTCACAGACTCTAGTCCAAAGCAACTTATGCTGGCTTTTGATCAAGAAAAAGCTTTTGGCTCAGTTGACCATAATTATATTTTCAGGGTATTGCAAGTCTATCATATCACAGACACTTTTATTTGATGGATCTCATTATTATATAAAACTGCAACTATTATTCCCTATATAAATGGCATTCAGGGGAGGGCTTTTTTTGGAAAAAAAAGGGGTGTGACAAGGATGTCCACTCAGTCCTCTGTTATTTGCCTTTCAAATAGATCCCTTAATTAGAAAACTTTCCATGAACCCAGGTATACAGCCCATACTTTTACCTGATGGATCATTTGCACCTAAGGTCAGTGCATATGCAGACAATCTCTGCATGTGCACAACACCTGAACTGAACGAATACATGTTTCAGCAGGAAATAGGAACGTTTGAAAGGGCTTTGGGTTCCAAACTAAATTATGACAAAAGCCATGCAAAAGTTCTTCCTATTTCAGAACTTTCAGAGATACCAAAGGAATTTGAAAAAAATAAAAACCTCTGCACAAAGTATAAAAATCTTGGGTGTGCACTTTGGGAGCGCTGATGATGCTTCTATGAATTGAACACAAGCATGTCAGAAAGCAGAGCAGACAATTTCCTCCTGGAAAATTAGATCTATTGCAAAGAGGAAAGGGGTTTCTCTTTTGTACACGTTAATTATTCCTATATTTTAACAGATTGCCTACGTATTTCCCGTTCCAAATAACATGGAAGCTAGGTTAATGAACATCTTTTTTCAAGGATTTTGGGGGAATAGGCTTAACTCCATTAAGAGAGGGCACACATACCATGATTACTCTCTGGGTGGTGTACGAATGGGAAATCCATTACTATTTTTTTACAGCCTTTTTTCCTATCAAAACTTTATTCCTCTTTTGACTACATCTATTCCAATAGGGTATGGACATATGCAATTTCTACTCTAAGATATATTAAAATTATGGGTGGCTAACCCCTTATCTCTTCCATGTAATCTTAAAAAATTTCAACTTCCCTCCTATCTACATTCAGCTTGTGGGAAGCTAAAGATGTGGCAGGTTACCTCCTCAAATGTTACAAAATAACATTAGAAAGTCCTTTTATGCTACAGTATTAAATGATAAATGTTATGAAATTCCACAAGCACTACATATTCATGAAACCAAACTGTCAATTATTTTTTCCCAGCTGACAGATAAAAGGCTACCACAGAAAGTATGGGATGTGGTATGGCTGTCTTATTTTAACAGAATTGGTGCTAGAGGCACTCATACACATAAAATATTGGAAGAGCAAATGTGCCCTAGAAATACAAGTTCAGGGGTTGGAGAAACTCAGGTGCTTTTTTTTTGTTTGGAATGTCCTTTTTCAAAAGGTTTTTGGAATCTGACTTTGAAAACATGGGGTGTAGATGCATCTACACCTGTAATGCATGAAATTGTAGTCTTAAAGTCTATACCCCCCATCAATGAACAAATATCATCCAAGCACACTTAGACTTTTCTTTGCACTGTGCAAATATTATCTGTGGCAGGCTAGGTGTGCCTTATTATTGCAGCAACAAGAGTATGGGACAAAACAAATTTTAACACAGATTATACAAAATTTAAACATAATTTATAAAGATGAATTTAAGAATGATATAAAGAAAGCAAGAAACCTGTGGAAACACTTTGATTGGTTTCAAAACATGGTGGTGTGAGAGGGACAAAGGGAATGAATCTTTGATCATCTGAATATGGCAGGGTTGTTTTAGATAAACAAGATGTAATCATTGAGCTTAATAGGAAAAGATACAATTTTTTTTTCCTTTATCCCCTGGCAGGACCACCGGGTACATTCTCCACCCTGGTCATGGCCCCCGGAGACCTCTACCACCGCCTATTGCTGCAGAGGACCCTTGGTCACCCCCGGCTTGCCCCCCGGAGGGTGGGGCCACAGGCCACCTTCATGACCCCGGAACTGTAACTGGTTGGGGTCCTGCAGCGGCAGTGGCGATGCAAGGCTCTCAAGGGAGGGCTTCATCTATCGGTGGTCCTGCCCCGCCATCTTTTTTCCTCCTTTTTCTCCCCAGAGGAGGCGGGGACATGCAATGGCCTTGGCGTCTGCCCGCCTCCTCCTCCCCCGTCAAGCCTCAGCTACATGAGAACTCCCGGCCTCCGCCAGAATCTCTAACACACGAGTGCAACCCACCCCTCCCCAGAAGAGAGCTGCCCAATGGGCGCTCGATCCTACTCCCACTTCGGCCCTCTGGCGACCGGATCCATTCCCGAGCCCAGGTCGCCCGGGCCATGGTAAATCCCACCGCTGTGCCGACGGGCCGGCGGAAAAGATACAGTTGCTGAACATGTGAATAGTGAAAACTGAAACACTTTATTGTGAAATGTATTGTTGAAATGTATATTGTATTTCTTTGATTGATCTTGAGTTATGATTTTTGTTTTACTTAATAAAAAATTCCCCTACTCTTTTTGGAAAGTGCCATGGGATCTTTAACATCCACCAGAACAGGCAGATGGGACCTCAGTTTAACGTTTTATCTGAAAGATGGCACCTCAGGAGTGCAGCACTCCTCCCATGCTGCACTACAGTATCAGTACTGGGATTTAACGCAAGTGCCTGGTGTGAGGATAGAACCCACAGCCATCTGATCTTTCAACCTTAGAGGTGAATGTGCTACCTGCTGAGCCACCGACACTGATCTTTACCTCAAGGCCTGGTTCTTGAGGAGTTACGAGTTCCCAGACACCCAATACTCAGAACAGGTACTGAAAAGCCTTCATTTGGCCAAAAAGCCAAGTACCAAGAAAACCTATGCAGGTAAGTGGAAAAGGTTTTCTCTCTGGTGCAAAGGAAAATAAATAAATCCTCTTAAGGCTGCAGCTCCCAGTCTTTTTGACTACCTGGTATACCTACAGACCTCAGGCCTTAAGGCTTCATCCCTAAAGGTGCACCTGGCTGCTATCTCGGCTACCTTTCCACTGGAAAAGACAGACTAGTGATTTCACAGCCTATTTTCAAAACGTTTTTCAAAGGTCTGCTTCATCTCCAGCCTCCAATACGGGAACCAATTCCTCCTTGTGACCTGAATCTCTGTGTTGCCAATCTCATGGAGCCTCCATTTGAGCCCATGGCCACTGCTCATTTGAAATATGTCACCTGCAAGACAGTTTTCCTAGTAGCCATCACTTCTGCAAGAAGGATTTCAGAACTTCAGGCACTGTGTATGGAGTCAAACTACATCATCCTTCATAGGGATAAAGTAGAGCTCAGAACAAACAGAAAATTCCTCCCCAAGGTAGTCACTGAGTTCCACCTTAATCAGTCCATTACCCTTCCCGTATTTTTCACTGACAAATCCACTCAAGGGGAATGCAAGCTTCATAGTTTGGATGTTAAAAGAACCCTGTCTTACTACTTGGAGCACACCAAGCAGTTCAGAGAATCTATTGCACAGCTTTTCCTCACCTATGGTGAGGTAAGCAGAGGAAAACAAGCCACCAAGAGAACTATCTCTTGTTGGATAGTCTCCTGCATTCAGTTTTGTTATGATAAGACTGGTAAACAGCCTCCTCAAGGCCTTAGGGCCCATTCCACTCGGGGCACTGCTGCCACAGTGGCAGCTGCAAGGGATATTCCCTTACTGGATGTCTGCAAAGCAGCCACCTAGAAGATGGTATACACATTCACAAAGCATTACTGCCTGGATATACAGTCTAGATCTGATACCAGATTTGGCAGGGTGGTTCTACAGAGCCTCTTCCCTAAGTAGGTTCTGTACCTGCCTTCCAACTGCACTGCTTTGTAGTCTGCTACTGTTACTAATGCTAAAGGACTCCTGGAGTAAGAAGAAAAAATTACTGTATTAATATTGTTTCTTCCAAAGTGTCCTTTAGCATCAGTAACCTCCCACCCTTCCTTCCCGGTAACATAACTGAAGAGGACTCTGCTTCCTGTGGTTTTTTGCCAAATTTGTTATAGTTCTGAACTGCATTTAAAGCAAAGTTTTCTCTTCTTATTACGTGTATGTTTTTTTCATGTTTTACATAGTTTTTAAAGCCTGTTAGGACAGATTTCATATGGGCATGTTCCCATCATATTCTGGTGCCCTCTGGGCAAGCACCACTCAGCACACCCTCTAGGGCAAGCTCCACTCAGCACACCCTCTAACTCTCTTCTGATTGGCTAATTCATTTAACTAATTACCATAATTTTCACCTCCAGGGCAGCTCAACCTAGCTAGTTTACTACTACTGTTACTGATGCTAAAGGACACCTTGGAAGAAACAATATTATTATGGTGAGTAAATTTTTCTTGAATGCCCACTGAACCAGCAGCATGGCATCCACTAGGTGGCTTCACGTTTGCATCCCAGTCAGCACTCTAGTTCTTACTTGAACTCTATGTTGTTAAGCATGGAACTTGGTCAGAATAGCGCCGACCACAATGCTGTTGGCAACAATAGTGCAGCAATAATGTCATCAGTTTTATTTTTGTGGGGGCCTTCACCCCATGCAGCCACTGGCGCAGGGGGCTCTGCCCCCCCGCACGTCCGGACTGAAGGATTTTTACTCCGGGGGGGGGAGTAGATCATGGGGAAAGTTAAAATATGTGGGGCCATGGAATACTGTTTCCATGGCCCCGTGACAAAGAAACAAAATCCCGAGTGCACAAAAATGTTGGAAGCCAGGATTAGAACCTTGATTTCCACTGCCATCGCTGCTCTATGCCCTAGCCCTCCACACCACAGGAGCAGCTCAGCCAACCTCCTGGATCCTGGTGCTCTTGTTTGTGGTGAGCACCATGGACAGCGACCTGGGAAGCGCTTACTGAAAGCGCTGTAGATCCCCTCTCACTGTCCATGCTAGTGCTACACAAACCAACGTTCTGTAGACTGACGCTATTTGTGTAGCACTATTCTAACCGGGTACCAGTAAGTACAGCTTGCCTCTTAGTGACATCATTTCCTGTCTCGTGATTCCATGAAATAGCTGCTGTCTAGGCAGTGAAATTTAGACTAGGGAGGCTTGGAATTGGCTGATTCTGTCACATTTAGGATTTTAATAAATTGTGATTCCTAATCCAGTTCTGATTCACATCCTAAAAAGGCCTCAAAGTTGAAATCAGATTAGGATTTGGAATCCTAAATTTCTATGTAAAAATAGGTTTTAGGATTTAAAATTTTCAGACTTCATTTCAAAAACTCCTGAATCCAAAAATTGTACTGGGTTTCAAGCAACCCTAATTTAGACAATGTATGGATTATTCAGATATTTATACCTCCAGATGGCACCTACAGTTAAGCCCAGTACCTTGTTTGTAAGATCTTTTAATGGATTTACAGAATTTGATGAATTGGGCACAAGTTACGTTCACGTTTAGGTAATAACAGGGAGCTTTTAGTTGATGGGGGCTATAGACTTTCACAAAAGCACTGACAGCATATGACATTCAACTTGCAGCACCAGTTCCACAAATATTATTGTTTCCATGGAAACCTGATACAATATGGCTTTCATTGATAAGGCAAAGTAATCCAGCTTAAATCCATGCAGTGAGTCAGGCTGCAACAGCTTTAGAAATCTGGTTAAAAAGGACAGCTGTCTGAAGGTGTTAACTCTTTGTACTGTTTGATGTGCACAGTGTCTCAGAATGCACACATTACACAGTGTACCACTGTTAATTTGATATAATACCTTTGTATACAAGTATCAGCAAATGCTTTAAATTCAAGGCTGGAAACAGGGTAAGCATTCTGGAAATTCAGGGGAAGGGGAGGAGGATATAATAAAACACAACAGAAGAACACTGATAGGTCATAATGTCATAAACCATTTCCTTCGTACTCCTCACCCAGGCTGCCTTTGCAAATGAGCTGTCATGGCCCAGCAGGCCCTTCCTCGTAAAACTCTTTCATTAAATAAATAAATACATAATAGTGGAGGGGGGGGAGATACATTATCAGTGTCCAGGCCTTCAGAGACGGGAAATACAGTATGCTGGCAGAAAGCAGAAAAGAAATGTAACGTGTTTCTGTTGCAAGAGTACAGAATAGCTGAGATTGTGTAGTGACAGCTAGAGCTGGGAGAACTGGTTTGGATTCATGCAGAACCTATACCATTTTCTGTAACAGAACTTCATCAGACCCACCTAGAACTCCAGAACAAGGGGTGCTGCTAATTTGGTCTGGCCTGTCAGCGCAGCAGGAGAGCTACTGCTTGCAACGCCAGTGATCCTGGTTCAGGAATGAGCACAGATCACCGGAGCTGGCTGGGGGGTGATGGCTAAGCATCACAGAGGTCAATTCCTTCCTGTGAGGAGGAAGAACTGCGCACTCCACCATGCTACTGCACCTGGGTGACCACTGGTGGCAGTGCAGGCTGGAGCCATGATAGGAGGGTGATCCTTGACTGTCATGGGAGGCATGCTCGTGTGCTCAGTGTCTGCTTATTCACTGCCCAAGAGGTGACCAGAGGAGGGGAAAGAAAAAGGTTTACTGTTTGGCTGACCAGTGTGAGGTGGCATTCTCTTGAGGGCCGTGCACCACCTACTGGACTGCCCATCATGTAATATGAGCTAAAACTCCTCTCAGAGGTTGAGACATCTGAGAGAGTTTGCCACAGGAGGTAAAACTGTAGGGCAATGAAGTGACAGACAGTAAGCCCCAGGGATGGCGGGTGATTGGGCTGGGGGGATGCTGTGACAGTTGCCAACTGAGCAGTGTGTGAACAAAGAATAAAACATTTATAAAGGGTGGTGTTAACTAGCTATATGGCACTGATTATGTTCACTGAAATACCACTCCAAGTTATTTTTGGATTCTTTCCTTTCATTGACAACATCTTATGAGTGGAAAACAATGGCTAAAACAGTTTTTTTTTTTACTTTAATTAAACTGCAAGGGGCTGGCAGTACGGCCTGGAGGTTAGAGTAACAAGCTATGAATGAGCTTGGTACATCTAGCAGACCAGGGTTTTATTCTCACAACCTCCACTTGCATACTATGTGACTATGAGCAAGTTATTTAACCTCCCCAGTGCTCCCATGTCATCCTAAAAACAGGCACTTGTGCCTAGTGGGCCTTGCACGGTTACCAAGAATAAAAAAAAAAAGTTCTGAATGTTCTGTTAAGGCTCAGATAACTATCAGAACTTTTTATGGCTTATCAGAACCTCTAAACCATTTGTGGTTCTCTCGTGGTTAGTGTCAGCATCAATGCTATTTCTCTGCTGATATCAGACCTATAGAGAATGATGCACAGTCACACAGTACTGTTGCCAAATCATTACAACATTAATTTCACACAATTCCTCTTGCCTGAACCCCCCCAAGCCATCCTCAAAGGGGGTTGCAGCGCTTCCCCTGGTGGCCTCATTCACCATTGCGACCACATGGGTAACAAGGTGGGGTCACCATACAGATGTTCTACAGGGTCATTGCCAAGCTTGGGGAAGAGTGCTGTACAAAATAAAAGTCCACCGGCAGAATTTTTGCGAAAGTTGGAATTTCACTTCCACAAAATTTCAGAACACATTGTGGCATAACATTTGTAAAATTTCAACTTCAAACCATGGAATGAATATATGTATTGCAGACTGATTTATTAAATTGTGGGTTGGACTTCCATGGAACTGACTGCTCTCTTATCTATAGATTTTAACTTGCAGATTGGAATGCTGCAGAACTTGCAGATAAGAATTCAGTAGAACTGTCATCCTGTAGTTCATGTGAATCATTCTGCATTTCTGCCAGAAAATACCACAGAGCAGAGCAGAGTGAAAATCCACAGAATGCATTCAGATGATTTGGACTTCATTAAAGTTTGAATTGTGCAAAATGTGCAAATGTTTTGCAGAATCAGAAGTCACACTTTCTGCCTAGCATTACTTGGTGATCCTCACAAAGGTGCATTTGCATCTTGACTGACATCCCCCCTCCAAAACCACAGGAGGACACACTGGAACTAAAATCAGTGCATGTGGCCACCCAGTATGGCAGACTCTGGAACAAGTGGTGGACTACAACTGTATCTTACAAAATGTATCTTGTCTGACACCCTCTGCCTGCAGAACTGTTACAGACAGCTCTATGGGTGTTACTCAGGATGAGACCTGAATCATTAGGAGCAGACAAGAGGCTGTGATTTGTGAGGAGCAGGAGAAGATGGAGCCATGTAGGGGGAAACAGGGCTGTGGAGGGGAGGAATCCACTAAATGCCAAGGATTGCTACTGGGCTGGGGTTAGGGAGGGGATCACTGGCTGCCAGGAGGGAAAGAGGTGGCCCAGAAATACAGCATACAGTTTGGCCAACAAGCGGTACTTAAGATATGTGTCTGGGGGGCAGCAAGTTAGGCAGTGGTGCCTTTCCCACAGTCATCTATGGATAACACAGTGCCATACAGTGTTCTTATTCAGATGTTTGTAACCATAAACAAAAAAGAAGTAAAAGAAGTATCACACACACACCAGGCTCTGGTGCTGTGATATTTTATTTAGTGCATTAACATAGGAATGCCAGCTAGCCACCCCTACGTATCGCCTCTCTCTCTTGAGACTTCTTCGAGGGTGGGGCTAACTAGTATGGAGCACACTTATGTACTCCTCCAATTAACATCATTCACATTGATTGGTCACATCATTCATAGAAAGCGTGCTCCTGCTAAAAAGTGCAGGTGCATTAAATAGTACCATTTATACACAAACATATAAAAACTAACTATCAAAGAGAAAATGTTACACCTTATCTCCTGCCACATTGGCAACCTGTGAACGGTGGCAAATGTGAGTCACAGTCAATCAATCAATCAGTCATCTTTATTTAACCAGGCGGAACACTGTTGAGGTGAGTTCATTTACAAAGTGGGCCTGGACAAAAGTACAATGATGATCATAACAAAACATAGTTATACAGTGTCAAGGAAAAAAACAAAAATAGAAATAAAAGGGGGGTCACGTGATGCAGAGTGCCTAAAAGCAGCACTGTTCTGGAGCTCCCACCTATCGACCACTTTTAACCCTCTTTTTGCCCTTCAATCGTTAAGGAGTACAAGTTAGACGTCGGTTTTAAGCTTCTTTATCACTTTGGATCCCAGTGGTCGAGTTTTCGGCTGGTTTGTAATAACGCAACCGGCTTTACAGCTGAAACAGAAGCTGAGATGAAGCAGGTCGGTATCCGACATACTCTGCCGCCTACCCCAGAAAAAACGTCCAAGAAATCGAAACATCAAAGTTCTGGGAATGCTCCAAGTCTGGTTCTTCTGGCACATCGATCCCTCTAACTGAGGACCATTTTCTTCAGGAATTGCTCCCGTTTAAAGAAACCCTAGAGGATATCTCGGCAGAGCTGAAATCTATTCGTGGAGACCTAAGCTCCTTATCTACAAGAATGGGAGATTCGGAAGCGAGAACCTCCTCTCTGGAGAAATGGAGAGAGAAATCAGAAACAGAAATCGTACATCTGAAGCAGCAAATTAGTAAACTCCAACTGAAAACCGAAGATCTAGAGGGGAGAAGCAGAAGGAATAATTTGCTGATCTTGGGTTTGCCTGAATCAGAGGAGGGATCTGATACGATTGCCTTCCTGCAGAAATTCTTCCTCAAGATTGTTGGCCCTTCTCCCCTCAACCCACAGTACCACATTGAGCGAGCTCATCATTCCCTGAGACCAAAACCCCAACCTGGTGCATCCCCAAGGCCTATAATTGTGAAATCCCTAAGTTTTCTGGAAAAGCAGCATGTGTTCACTAAAGCAAAGGAGCTCCAGGCCATTTTGTGGGGTAGCTCCAAGTTGAGGATCGCCCAAGATCTCCCTTACGAAACGCGCCAGAGAAGATCTGCTTTTCACCCTATGGTCAACAAGCTAATTGCAGCAGGAATACGATTTAAGATGCTCTACCTCGTCAGGTTACAGGTGGCAGTTGACGGAGTATGGTACTCGTATGATTCTTCGGAGTAAGCTGCCACTGATCTTCCCAACAAACTACCTAACCTGTTTAAAGCAGGGTGAACTTTCACTGCAGCTGCCTGAGGACAATTGGTCTTTTTTGCTGTGGGAGTTGTTTAATTACCTGTTTGGCGTTTTTACTTTTTCCTTTCCCTCTGGGTCTCTCGGGGATCGGATGAACGGGCGGGGGAGGTTCCTGTGAGGCCTAGTAGGCCTGGATCTGGCTCCATGGAGTGTTCGTGCGCTCCTGTATGAGGGTGGGTGGGAACCTTATTTCAGGGGGCGTTGCTGCACATTGTTATCACAGACGGACCTGTTGGTCCCACCGGTTTGTTCCCCCCCCATCACCTGGCATTGTTCGGTGCTGGGTTTGCCCCAGAGGAATTGATTACAGCAACAAGTTAATTGGGAGCCCTGGAAACTCCGCCCTCCTGAGTGTTGGCTCTTTCGGTAAGTCATGTCCAAAATGCGTCGGTGTGAGGCATCTGCCTCTTTGCGAGGGAGTAAATTTGGCAAGGTTTACGAGTGAGCAAGTTTGCAGTTTGATTACAGGGTTCCCACTACCATTTCAGCACGTTAAATCTTTACTCTTTTGAGTACTGCTATGCTAGTTAGGGCTTTCGTTTGCCATTTTTTCCAGAGGGTCGATGGGCGGGGAGGCTTCGGGATGGAGTAAGCTTCAGGAGCGATGCATAGCGCACCTGGGAAGGGGGCCAAAGGTGCACTCCCTGTGAGGTGTGGGGATCAGAGAGCTCTTCACTTTAATATGTTTTTCTTTCCGGAATCAGTTTATGGTGCTCTAGTCCAGATTTGGTTCTTGAACGTAGTATACCCTTCTCATAGGAGTACAGCCTATTGGGTCTGGTTCTCGATACAAGTAATAAGGATTCTGAAATCTTTTCTAGTATACAGGTGGGGACCTTTTGTATATAGGTTGAGGGGTTTGTGGGGGGAAGGGGGGGTTTCTGTTACTGTCCTGGTCTCTTCCCCACTTACTACACGGTCTGAGTCTACTACTAAATGGTTAAGATTATCTCAGTAACTCGAACATTTTATGAATTTCCTTGGGAAGGGAAACTTTTTCTTACTAATTCTTTTCTAAAGGGGTTGTGGGGGACTGGGGGTGGGACTGGAGTGTGCCTTTTGGGATCGTCTGGTTAGTTAGTGGTACATGCTCCCTTTTCTTTTAATAAAAAGATACATGACCTTGGTGCCAATTAAAATTGCAATGTGGAATGTCAGAGGCGCCAGAGATCTGTCCAAATGATATCAGGTTCTCAAAAATTGCGCTCTTTTAAACATTGACATTCTTTTGATGCAAGAAACCCATCTCATGGCTTCGGAAACAAACGGGCTACGTCAGCAGGGTTTCTCTCAAATTTTCACATCTTGTGGGTCGTCATCTAGTAGAGGGGTGGCAATTTTGGTTAAAAGACACATATCATTTGTGGCAGAAGAAAGTCTAACAGATCAGGAGGGCAGATTTATTATTGTTTAAGGTATACTCAATAATGTCAGGGTGGCGTTAGGGGCAATTTATGGTCCAGTTGGAGGAGATGTGGACTTCCTTATGAGCTTGGCTGACAAACTGAGTGGATTTCTGCCCTCCTTGCTAATTCTAGGGGGTGACTGGAATATTGCTCCATCACAAGACCTAGATAAAACTTATAGGCCATTGAAACCCCTTTCCCTTCCACAACTAGCCCTGAGGGATTTTATGGACTTACTGGGTTTATGTGACCCATGGCGTCTGCTCAATCCCTCTAGCCAGCTCTTTTCCTTCTACTCCCAGGTCCACCGGTTGTGGTCCAGAATTGATTTCATTTTAACCAGCACCACTCTTCTGGCTGGTACTCACCAGACAGGAATTGAACCAATTGGTATATCTGATCATTCCATGGCATGGATTTTGATCTCCCCTGATCCGAACTTTCAAAGGGACACCTCATGGAAATTAAACACACAACTCCTAAAAGAGGAATGAACAATTTCCCACATTAAGTCGCTAATCTCTTCCTTTATAGATTTCAATATGGGTTCCACATGCAGAGAGGACTTGATTTGGTGCTCTTTTAAATGTTACATCAGGGGAGAATTCATTAAGCTAGCTTCCAAAAGGAAAAAACAGAGAGAGGCTAGAGTTATTTCGTTGTCGAATCAAATAAGGATGGCTGAAAATAATTTATCCTCTTCATCTTCCCAATCCGATTTGGAAACCCTACTGAAGCTTAGGAACGAATATGCGGATTTGCTAAGGAAAAGGCAGAATCGCCATCCTTAAAACCAAAGTTCATTATTTTGACCAAGGCAGAAACCAGGTAGAATGCTAGCCCTTCATCATGGGAAGTAGAAAGCTCAAGACTGATTCCTGCACTGTACTCCCCAGATGGCTCTATTAAAACCTCCCCTCGAGATATTTCCCAGGTTTTTGAATCCTTTTACAGGGACCTATATAGTAAGAGTACTTCTCAAACCTCCCATTCCCGTATTGAACACTTTCTGGATGGCCTTAACCTCCCCTCCCTTCCCTGCAGGTCCATCAGTGCTCGATCCTAGCCTCTCCTATTACCCTGGTTGAAGTAGAGGAGGCAATTAATGGGTTAGCGCTGAATAAATCCCCAGGTCCTGACGGTTTTCCCTCCAACTTCTAAGAAGTCTTTTGTAAGGAGATAACTCCCCTTCTCCTGAAATTATTTGATTATATGTTCACCTCAGACCCCCTAGACCCCACTTTGCTGGAAGTCACAATAGTCCTGATTCTGAAACCTGACAAACCCCAGAGTGAGCCTGCCAGTTACCGTCCTATTTCATTACTAAATTATGACATTAAAATTTTAACTAAAATCCTATCTCTTAGAATTAAACAGATTTGGTCTCATCTGCTGAGTCCCACACAGGTGGGGTTTGTTCAAGGCAGATCTTCTGCCGACCACTTGCGAACCCTCTCACATATTTTTCAGGTTGCCCAAGACTCCCAGATTCCCATGGCTTTAGTCTCATTAGACGCAGAAAAAGCTTTCGATAGAGTAAACTGGGAATTTCTTTGGGCTACTCTTAAGAAAATGGGTTTTCCGGAAACCTTTATTCAATGGATTCAGATGGTATACAAGGCACCCACTGCTAGAATTTATTGTAATGGGGTTCTCTCCTCTCGGTTCCCCCTGTTTACTGGCACTCGGCAAGGTTGTCCCCTGTCTCCCTTTTTGTTTAATTTATATTTGGAACCCCTTTTACTCAGTATTAAGAACTCACCTCGGGTCACAGGTTGTTTAGTATATCAGCAATCTCTGACCCTCTCAGTCTATGCAGATTATATTCTTTTACATTTGGTCAATCCAGAAACCTCACTAACACACACACTACAAATTATTGAGCAGTTTGGTCAAATAGCTAACTATAAGCTAAACTTATCCAAATCAGTTATAGTCCCATTAAATGCTCTCACGCACCAAGTCAACTTCACTCATTTCCGTATGAGATGGTCCCCTTCCTCAATCAAATACTTAGGCATACATCTCACTAGAGACCCAGAGGCTCTCAGGAGACTCAATCTGGATGATTTGGTGTTGAATATCCAGCAGGATCTCGAAAGATGGGTCAAACTCCCATTGTCGTTATGGGGTCATATCAGTATTATAAAAATGAATGTACTGCCCCGTCTTTTCTACCCTTTAAACTTACTGAACATCTGGCTCCCAATGTCTTATTTTCAGCAGCTCCACTCTGCTCTCTCTAAATTCATTTGGCAGGGCAAACATCCCAGACGGGCCTTCTTAAAATTTAATCTACCCAAGGAAAGAGGTGGACTCCGCCTCCCCAATTTTATTTTTTATTATTGGGCCAGTCATCTGTCCAAAATGGGGAGATGGTTCAAGTCCTTACCCAATGAACATTCTCCTATCTGGCTACAGTTGGAGAAAAGGCTTCTGGATATGCATAATCTTAACTCACCCAGAGTTTTTTATTACACTATCTCTGCATTACCTACTCTTATACAAAATTCGGCTGTAGGGGTCTCTATAAAGGTTTTGACCCAGTGTTGGAACTTCTTCAACATTTCATCCAAAAAGGATACAGCTCAACCCCTCACTTTAAACCCTAACATCAAAATAGGAGGTTCTCCGCTTTCCCCAGACTGGCTTCTTCAGTTACAGGATATTCTCGTGGAAAGCCTGTTCTCTCAGGATTCTCTCCTCTCCTCAGCCGACATAATAGCTAAACTGAATATTCCCCAGAAACATATATTTAAGGTTTTCCAGTTGAGACATCTTATGGTCTCTATTTTTGGGACCACACTCATGTTGTCCCAAGTCAGGCCCTTTTTAGATCAGATACAGGAATATGCAAATAAGCCCCATGGAATTTATAGGATTTATTCCTTTCTACTGGGTATCAAATACCCTAATGCCCTTACAGGTTCTAAAACTTGGTCTTCTCTTCTGCCTGATTCTTCCTTGATTTGGAGTCAGATTTGGGAGGATATGCATAGATATCTTACTCAAGATAGGCACAGACTTATACAGTATCATATCTCAAATAATCTGTACTATACACCGGTTAAGTTGGCCAAATTAGGCAGACTACCTTTGGCTAACTGTACACGGTGTGGCGCAACTGAAGGAAACCTGATACACATTTTTACGTTCACTTGTGCGCTTGCGCAAGGAACGTTTTGGGAGAGTAGCACACTTTGGAGGTGTGCCTCTCCCTTTCAATCCACTGCTCCGTTGAGCAGGCGTGGCGGTCCTGCACCAATGGGTGCAGGAGCTGTGTATGACAGCGGTGGTCTTCGCTTCAAAGAAAACCACCGCTGTCATACAGAGTACCGCATCACGCCGCCCTCCCGCGCCACGCCACCCCCTGCCACACGCCGCCTCTAAAGCTTTTGGTGCCACGCTGGGAGACCACCCCAGCATGGCAAACATCCCACGTTGTTTGCTGACGGGCTGCCCAATCTCCGTCGGCTCCATCGCCCCCTCCACATCCTTCTGCCACGCTGGGAGCCCACCTCCTAGTGTGGCAAACGCCCCGCTGTTTGCCGACGGGTGCCCATCCCCCGCCGGCTCGGCCACCCCCCAGCCATCCTTCTGCCACGCTGGGAGCCCACCCCAGCATGGAAAATGTCCCACGTAGTCTTTTTTTTTCACCTGTAAAGCAAAAACGGTCCCACGGCGCTTCTCCCAGTCCCCCCTCCCACAACCTGCACCCACCCACTGCGCACCCTGCCTCCCCACACCCCCCTCACCCCATACTTACCTCCGGAGCTTGGCACGACGATCTTCGGTGGACCGGGAACATGTCTGCACTCTT
This sequence comes from Neoceratodus forsteri, assembly GCA_016271365.2. Classification (NCBI taxonomy): domain Eukaryota; kingdom Metazoa; phylum Chordata; order Ceratodontiformes; family Ceratodontidae; genus Neoceratodus; species Neoceratodus forsteri. The sequence goes on along the minus strand of JADMNL010000026.1, from coordinate 89,365,943 downwards.
CAAAGCCGACCGCAAACTGAGGAAATGCCGGTAAGCTGTATAATGGGCTAGATAGGGGTTTTCAACTTTATTGCATATCTCAGGCATTTTTGGGAATTTTTGCACCAAATTTTCAACATGGGGTTTTTGGGACCCCTTCTCATGAATGATGTCACTGTCATGGCGTTATTTGGGCCCGAAGGGTGATTTCGCAGTCACTGCGCAAAATCACCCTTTGGGCCTGAATAACACCGTCGGACTGGAAAAGGGTGAAAAGGGTGAAACCAGGAAGGGAGACTAGGGAGTCAGGGGAGGATTTTGACAGCCAAGTCTCAACCAGGGTGATGACATCAGGGTTAATTGATGTGACCAGGCATTGTAGTGAGTCAAACTTTTTTAGGAGGCTACAGATATTCATGGAGACCATGCATAGGCCTGTGGTGCGGTTAGGGGAGCTCCTGGGAACCAGGCCAGGGTTTGGATGAATGTTCCCGAAGGAGTAGTAGCATGACTAACACCCTGGCTGGGAGATGGTGAGAGGTTTTCCTATGATTGACATGGGGGAGGGAGGCTAAGGGAGCAGGGGGTGGGCAGGGAGGTACAGGAAGGGAAAGCAAGAATAAGAAGGCACCCAGATGTGCCTGAGGTGAAGAGAAAGCTAGGGGGAGGGCAGGGAGGACGGGGACACACAGAGGTCCCAAGGGGCAGGAGAGCTGGTTCAGGAGCAATGGGAAGGAGGGGTGCCAGGGCACAGTGCGGACTAGCAGATGGGTAAGTGGGTAAGTGCACTGCTAGTGGGGATAGGCACAGGCAGAGCATGAGGCAGGGCCAATACATTGTGGTGAGCAAGATCCCAGGGAAGTAGTGCTGTACAGGTAGGAGTAGGAAGCAGTGAGGGAGCATAGGTCCCTCTAGTGGCCAGCAGGTATAACCTGCAAATGGGAAAGTGGGGAGATAGGTTCTGGGCAACAGGACTTGATGTCACCGGATGTGATGTCACGGGGTGGATCCTTAAATTGACAGCCGCCCCTGGGTGGAAGGGTGGTTGGGGCGGGTGGGGCAGATGGCGCGAAGCGCTGTCGGGCTAGCACCCCTCTGCAGGCGTCCAGACGAAGAGAAGAGGCTCTCTTTACCTCAAAAGTTATCAGGCTGGAGATTCGGCTTCCTCAGCTACTCAGGTGAGCTGCTTGTGTTGCTTCAGTTGCTTGATTGTCCCGAGTGCCTAGCTTGGGGGGGGGAGCTGCCTCGAAAGTTATCAGGCTGGAGATTCGGCTTCCTCAGCTACTCAGGTGAGCTGCTTGTGTTGCTTCAGTTGCTTGATTGTCCCGAGTGCCTAGCTTGGGGAGCTGCCTCGAAAGTTATCAGGCTGGAGATTCGGCTTCCTCAGCTACTCAGGTGAGCTGCTTGTGTTGCTTCAGTTGCTTGATTGTCCCGAGTGCCTAGCTTGGGGGAGCTGCCTCGAAAGTTATCAGGCTGGAGATTCGGCTTCCTCAGCTACTCAGGTGAGCTGCTTGTGTTGCTTAAGTTGCTTGATTGTCCCGAGTGCCAAATGCCAAAGAGTTTTAAAATGGCAATGTTGAATATTTGGTGAAAAAATTCCCAAAAATGACTGTTTTATGAGCGTGCGTTGCACAGTTCCCACGCACGCTCGTAGGTTTGCGAATTTTCAATATTTCCACTCCAGATTTTCAACATTGGCATTTTACCACACCTCCTCATGAGCAGTACAGCTGTCATTTTTCACTTCATGCCCAAAACGTGTTTCCGCCCATGTAGCGCACAATGGTGCAGTCGGTGTGCAAAATCAATGTATGGGACACATTAAGAAAATCACAGTGACACTGATCATGAGCAGAGGTCTTAAAATGGCTGTGTTGAAAATTTGGTGAAAAATTCCTAAAATGACTGTTTTACGAGTGTGTGTTGCGCAGTTCCTACGCAAGCTCGTAAGTTTGCGAATTTTCAATATTTTCACTCCAGATTTTCAACATTGCCATTTTACCACACCTCCTTATGAGCAGTGCAGCTGTCATTTTTCACATCTTTCTCAAAACGTGTTTCCGCCCATGTAGCGCACAATGGCACAGTCGCTGTGCAAACTCAGTGTATGGGACACATTAAGAAAATCACATTGTCACTGTTCATGAGCAGAGATCTTAAAATGGCTATGTTGAAAATTTGGTGAACAAATTCCATAAAAATAACTGTTTTACAGTGCATTGTGTGTGCAGATTCTGCGCGTCGTAAGTTTGCGAATTTTCAATATTTTCACTCCAGATTTTCAACATTGCCATTTTACCACACCTCTTATGAGCAGTACAGCTGTCATTTTTCACATCCTGCCCAAAACATGTTTCCGCCCATGCTTAATTGCACAATACGGCGCGGTTAGTTTGCAAAATCAATGTATAGGACACAGTAAGACAATCACAGTGACACTGTTCATTAGCAGAGGTTTTAAAATGCCAGTGTTGAAAATTTGGTGAAAAAATTCCTAACAATGACTGTTTTACGAGCGTGCATTGCACAGTTCCCACATACGCTCGTAGGTTTGCGAATTTTCAATATTTCCACTCCAGATTTTCAACATTGCCATTTTACTACACTTCCTTATGAGCAGTACAGCTGTCATTTTTCACATCCTGCCCAAAATGTGTTTCCGCCTATGTAGCGCACAATGGGGGTAACAAAAAGGTCATGCTGAAAATGTATTGTGCAAATACCAGCAATCGCACAGGGCATTAGGGTAAAGCACCATACGTGCCAAACACCACTGCAAATACCTGCAAGCGAACGTTCGGCACTGACAAATGCTTGTTTGGCATTGTGACAAGGTGGCTCCATTATGGAATACAATTCAGTCCAATCTAGACCCCCTTCTGGGACTGGGTGTATTGTTTACCATAGAAATATGTATCCTAGGGATGTTTTCCAATATTAGAGTTCGGGAGCGCAGATTTTACATGGCTCTAATTTCCATAGCAGTCAAAAGACTGGTTCTCAAGCACTGGATGGACCAACTGGCCATATCATATGCTGAATGGCTGAAAGAAATGTCACTTTGTTTTAACACTGAAAGGTTAATTGCAAGCTCCTGGAACCGTACAGCCTCTTTTAATCAGAAATGGGGTAAATTATATGCTTTATATTTGAACTAAGATCCATGTAATACATGCCTCTGACTGTCTCAGCTTGTTTTATCTTCTTTTTGATGCCTGTTATTGCTGGAATCTTATTTGCTCTTTTGTACCTCTTTGTTACATTGTTTTTAATAAGGCACACTCCAGGGAGGGTGGGAGGGTAGTGGGGGAGGGTGGTTGGGCATAACAGTATAGTATTATCTGGTTATATTTGATCCAGTGACATTCTGGTGTCATGTCACCATTAATCTATTTTTGTTGTTATTGGTGTGTGGCTCATTTGCTTTTTTGTTATATACTTTGTGTCATGACATAAATTAATAAAGATGTTGAATTTAAAAAAAAAAATAGAAATAAAAAGCAAAAAATATGCAGTCGTACATAGCAGAATAATACAAAAACAAAGGGGGGGAATATACAGTATACAGAGTATTTATTTTATTTATTTATTTAGTTTTTGAAAACTGGGTAAGTGCACTAGACACAAAAGTAATTATTTTCAGGCACAATCCAGGAGGTTGCAACATCAACAGAAAAAACAACAGTGATGACACAGTACCATATAGAAGTACAGCATATTAGGGATACAATTAAAATGGATAACAATTTGAGCAATTTGAGGTGACGGGAGAAACAGTCCGATGTACGTCATGTCAGAAATGAAAGTAAGTGCATATTATACTATAGCATTTAAGGATATAGTAAAAATGGATAACGGTTTGAGAAATTGGTATAACCTGGAGACAATACAGACATTTCACATATCAAAGCACATCAAAGGTAAGGGCACATATAACACTTGATAATCAATCGAGGCATCAACTCTATTCTACAAAACTGGCTATAACATAAAGAATAGACACCAAAGAGGGAGCAAGCAGGTAGGAAGAATTGAGGTAATATGACCTCATGGGAAGAAAGTGGTGGGGGAGATGTGTAAGAGGTGGGGTAGGAAAGGGATAGTAAGACAAATAGAAACTATGAGGTATAAGCACCGGAGGCAGACACTAAGACAGTAATAACGAAGGGAGTCGGGCATCTAGGGTGGTTTAAAACAATTGCACTGTGTACTCTCAATAAGCAGAGAGTGATGCCTCTTTTAATTTTTTTTGTGTGATCCATTTTTCCGCCCCCGTGCTCACTGGTCCACCACTCCTTCCAGCTCTACCAAGTTTCCCCAGCTCCTACTGTCCTTTCTCAGCCTCCTCTGATCCTCTCGTGTTGCAGCCAACCCCTGGGATATCCCAGCGCATCCTCTTGCCGGGTCTCCTCTCCTCCGAGGGGAAGGCACCGGGGAGAGGCATCACCCCAGCACATACTCTAGGGCCCAGGGATGCTGCCGAGAACAGGAGGCCCTGGGAAGGCACTGGAGGCCCTCAGGGAACAGAGAGCCATCATCCGGCAGCCAGCGAGCAATTTTCCTGGCTTTCTTAAGGTGCGTGACATCCGGACATCAAGGCAAGAGTTGACGTCTATCATGCACCACCCCCAAATGACCCTGACATGTTGCTCTACCCCTGGCCTCCACCAGTGGTCACCTCAACACCAGGTCAGAGCCCCTTCCCTCCCTGAAGGCAGCAAGCAGTTGTGGGATGCTCAAGCTGCCTCCCCCCGGCCGGCCATCCAGTGACCCGTGCTCGTTTCTGAACTCGGGTCGCTGGCATTGCAAGTGGAAATCCAACTGCTGCACCGATGGGCCGGCCTGATGCCTCTTTTTAAATGAGGCATGGCTAGGTGACTGGTGTATTTCAAGGGGCAGCGAGTTCCAATAATTGCGGGCCACGTAGGAAAATCTGTTTTCCCTTTGGAAGTGTTACATCTGGGAATGTGGAGTAAGGAAAGATCAGCAGAATGGAAATCACAGGAGGTGGTCTGTGGGGTGAGTGCAGCGGCGATAGAGCTAGGCATACTGGACCTCAGGATTACGTCCAGAAGGGCCCCAAGAGCAAGGAGCTGGTGGACCAGAGGAGAGGGCCAACTAAGGTTTGCATAGAGCAGGCAGTAATGTTTTAACTTAGGGGATGCAGAGGCATAACAACATATATTATTATAGGTTATGTCCCATTTGTGTAGGGAGGTTTTATTTGCATTGCTGTAGATTGAAATTTTGTATGCAAGTGATGGAAGAAAAATTCCTCTGGCAATGGGCAACCTCGTGGAAGGGGTGAGAACGTGGCTTGTTCTGTAGGCTAACCCTAGCTTAGTATTGACTGCCTTACACACAGTAGTAATATGGATCTCATAGTTAAGGGATCCAATTATAAATATACAATTATTACAATATATAATACATATACACATATAGTATATATACACAATATATACAGTTATTAAGTATACAATATATACGTAATATACAATCTTCAGAGTATACAATATATACATAATTCTGTGTTGTCTGACAATGGATCATAGTGCATACAGAGAACAGACAAATTATTTGCAAAAATACTTTCAACTTAAAACCATGACAATACACAAACACAGTAGGGCTATATAGGGATATTGTTCGGTTTGGGAATGGTACTGGTAAGGCTTGCATAGACAGAAGGAAGGAGGGAGGGAGGCAGGGGCAATGGGGTGAGATGAGAGGAAGGGACCCTCAAAGAGGTAGAGGTGAGAAGAAGATGAAAGGGGAATGGGTGGGATTAGTTTCTATTCCTTACACATGCTTAGTAGAGCATGTAGAAATAAAAAGAAGGACAAGGATCAAGAAAAGCAGTTGCAGGAGTCAGTTATGTGGCGTCTCAATATGGATTTGAAAGTTGACATTTTTATAAGGGATGAGAGCTTCAAGGATTTCTGTAGAGTGTTCCAGAGGGCTGGTAAGCAATGGCTTAACGCGGAGGCCCCGAAGCAAGTTCTAATTACAGGAATGTCAAGAAATAGATAGGAATGACTCCTAAGTGAGTAGGTACCAGTGGGATATGTTAGCAGGCTGGAGATATATGTCGGTTACCGGTTAGAGCTCTGTAGGTCCAGGTGGCCACATTTTTGAGTCTTCTGGTTTTTAATGATTGCCAACCCAGCAGAGTGTGTAGTGTGCAGTGATGAATCCTGAAGGGGATGCCGGTGATAAATCTTAGGGCTCTGTTATACAATGTGTCAAGATTCGCTAGAATAGAGCTAGGGCCTTGACTGTATAGTATGTCTGCATAGTCCAAGAGTGGTAGAAATGTGGAATGCACTTGTCTTAGCCTGGCTTCATAGGTTAGGAAGTGTTTAATTATAAAGAACAACCATAGGTGCTGTTTCAAATTCTTACCCAGTTCCTCAATGTGGACTGTATGATCGAGCCAAAAGCCAAGATATTGAAATTTTTCTAGTTTCAATAGGCTCCCCCAGGAGGGATGTTATTTGTGGCTGGGTTCCCTGGGAGGGGGAGGAGTCTGGGTTTAGTTTGGGAGCAAATATCATGACTTTTTTTTTTCTGGCATTAAGCAGGAGTTTGCGACTCAAAAGGTTTTGCAGAAGGAGGTTAAATTCATGTTGCAATGTACTGCATGCTAGTTCAAGGGTAGGCTTGGCAGCGTAAATAACAGTGTCATCAGGAAACAAGTGCACGCTTGCTTCACCATTGTCTGTATCAGTATTGTTAATATTTATATCATAAAAAGAAGTGGCCCTAAGATGGAACCTTGAGCGACACCTCGGGGTACACCTCTGGGTAGTGTCTTAAGTGGAGACAGATCTCCTTGTCCAGGTGGCTGGTCAGGGAGGGAGAGGATCTAGCGTCCAGAGGACAGCTCTTCTCTCCCAGGGAGGGTGGCTTGGTGGTCCCACTGAATGACTGCCTCCAGGTGAAAGCCTGAGGGAAGAATGGCCAAAAAGATGTCAATGATGGGAGGGTGCTGTGGATCTCTGCAGCGTGCACACGCCTCCACATGTGTGACTCAGCAATGAAGAGGGGACGAAAAACAGAAAAATGGGAATGCTGACAGGCTACATGAAGCCTGGACTGCACTGCCGACCCTCAAGCTCAACCCCCGAAAACTGGATTTTGTGCATTGGGGGAGGGTGCCCTTCCCCTCCCTGGCCTCACCATGGGTGGAAATCCATGGGCGACTTGCTGGGGGGAGGGGGCAGGAGAGAGCAACGTGTTCCTGGAGTGAATGTGAGCCCTCTGGAAGACAGAGCTAAAGCCTGCCTACCAGCCGCATCAGGGGAAACGAAACAGAGGGAGAAAAAAAAAAAAGAGAATGTTCATTTCTATGTAATTGATCAACTGGTTTACATTATGTCAAAAGGTAGCTGGTGCTCATGGCTAGTAGTCAAGAGTGCAGCAATCAATCCAATAGTGAAGTAAATCCAAAACAAAGTGCTAATGTAGCGCAAACCTCGATGAAAAAGTTCTGAGACACAGTTGTTGTAATCAGAAAGGTGCTGAGTGCTGTTTATTGAACAAAAAACCACAGAGCCAAGGGCAGAACTCAAACAAAATTACTCCCCGGTACTTTGAATCTTAATGATTCTTCCTAAGGAGGGGCAGTGTGCTGGAGTGTCAGCCTGCTTTAAGTAGAGAGAGATACAGCTGCTTTCAATTACACAGTCATTAGACTGACCTCTGGCATACACTGTTGACCTCCGTCAGACAGACTAAAAGTTTCTAATTATTACATCATTAAATACATTTAATGCTTTATTGCAGAACATTGTTACTTATAAACCTCAGTGAAAAATAATGTATTAAGGTGCTTAACGCTTAGGCTGCTGACAGAATTAGAATGTATAGGAATTCTGGACTGATGTATCAGTCTGTGCACAGCAAGGGTTAAAGATAAAGACAAAGTTATTCATTCTTTCAGTATTCAGGAAGCGAGTAGAAAACATCAGTGCAGTGAGTCCTAAAAGTGCTAATGCATGGAACGCTTTTAAATTATCATTTATAAATAATTTATTTTTCATTTTAATATATAGTGAGTTAAAGTCAGATCTTGGCTATAAAATATTTAGCAGCTTCCAAAGTTTAAATGCATTACAGACCACTGTGATGGGATGATGGATTCTTGACTTTATAAAACATTTTCCTTTTACCTAGAAAAGAGAAGGAAAGAAAAGTGAGTGAGCCAGAAAAGTGGTTAGAATAAATAATCAAGTAGTTAAACAATTAAATTATATCATCCAAAGGATTTACATTCCAAGGTTATTGTCTATTATACAATGGCAAGAACATTTCCAGGTCTCTGATTGGTCAGTGGGTCCCTGGCACAGTGAGGTTATCACAGCACAACCTCACTGTATTGCTTTGGATGCCTTGGTTGATGAGTTGGATGCCATCCTCTTAAGAAACAGAGATATATTGCCACACTAAAAATCTACTAAAAACATTTTTTTTATTTTTTTTGTATTTTGTCTAACAACGAACCATTGTATACTAGCAATAAACTCCAGGGTGTGGGTTGTGCTGGGATAACCTCACTTCTGGGACATTGGACGCACTCAGCCTGTGGCCTCGTGCCCAACCTCCCAGGCATGAGGTTATCCCAGCACAACCCACACCTGTCGTGCATTATTGCTTAATTACCTCAAATAGGTTTTTAAACTATTTTTCTTAACCTACTGATGAGTGAGTGAGTTCAGTCATCCCCCTAGGAATGGACTAATGTCAGTCATTATTCAGTCCACTGGGAATACAGGCGCCCAGCTTGTGAAGGATTCTGCTTTCTAGCTGTTGCAGTTTCCTCTTTCTGTTGCCTCCCATTGGGGGGATGGGTACATGGTCAATCCCTATGAAATGAAATGTGTGTAGATCTGATGCATGAGTCTCTTGTCAGTGTTTTCCTACTGGGGTGTTACTTTCAAGGTTACCTATAGAGCGCACATGTTCTGGGATGCGCTCCTTCAGGGAGCGTGTCATCATTCCAACATACAGTTTCAGGCAAGTACACCATCATGCATAAATTACATACTGTGTCTTGCTGGTTATGAAGTGCTTTACTTCATGATACACTTGGTTACAGGGACTAAGGAACCTGTTACCTTGGGATGAATACCTGCATATATTACGCTGTCCACACCTGTGGAAACCTATTGGTGGACTTCCTAATATCCATTCCGATTTCTTCTGGGGTTGATAATAGCTCTCTTTCCTTTCTTTTCTTTTCTGGATAATAGGAGATTTTTTCTTTATAGTCAATAATCTGTCATCCCACCAAAGTGGTCTGCAATGCATTTAAACTTTGGAAGCTGCTAAATATTCATAGTCAAGATCTGACTTTAACTCACTATATATTAAAATTAAAAGGAATTTTTTATAAATGATAACTTAAAAGTCTTCCATGCATTAGCACTTTTTGGACTCACTGCATTGATGTGTTCTACTCGCTTCCTGAATAATAAAAGAATGAATAACTTCATCTTTATCTTTTAAGCACCTTTGCATGTTATTTTTCACTGAGGTTTATAAGTAACAATGTTCCGTAATGAAGCATTAAATGTATTTAAAGATGTAAAAATTAGAAACTTTTAGGCCCTGTCCACACTGCAGCCCGAAAACCCTTCTGTAACGTTACAGAGGTGTAAACCGTATCGGTAACGGCGCATGCTTACACCTGTAATATATAGAAGGCTGCCAGAATCGTGTTGAAACCACATGTGAGGTGGTTTCAACAACGGTTATGAACTGTCCTTTCGCTACCGCTATCGGCGGTAGTGTGGACTGCCGTAACGGTCCCCGCAGGGCACAAAGCACAGCGAAGGCATTAGGATCGGGCGCGCTGTAACGGGTCACCCGATCCCGGCGTGTGGATTGCGGTGGCGGGTCCCGTAATGGACACCACCGAGGTATAGACGATTGAATCGCCTGCGGCCATAACGGATTGCATCCGTTACTGGGCGCAAGCGGTGTAGTGTGGACGGGGCCTTAGTCTGTCTGATGGAGGTCAACAATGTATGCCAGAGGTCAACCTAATGACTGTGTAATTGAAAGCAGCTGTATCTTTCTCTACTTAAAGCAGGCTGACACTCCAGTACACTGCCTCCCCCTGCAATGAATCATTAAGATTAGAAGCACTGGGGAGTAATTTTGGTTGAGTTCTGCCCTTGACTCCATTTTTTTTGTTAAATAAACAGTACTCAGCACCTTTCTGATTACATCAACTGTGTCTCTGAACATTTTCATCGAGGTCTGTGCTACATTTGTGTTTTGTTTTGGTTTACATTATGAAATGTTTTTGTAATTTCACATTTATTTCTGTTTGTTAATCTGTATTTAACCCCCATTATCATTCAAATGTGCACAGCACGAATAGTAAATTGTAAAGAAACACACTGACAGTAAAAACTTATTTTCAGCATGCTATGCTAGAAGTCATAATATCATACTCAGTAAGTAAACAGTAACACACAATGAGATGTGGGTTAATCTGTGATAAACGTATGACTAGGGGCATACTGAGGCACGAGGCCACAGGTTGAGTGCCCATACTGTACCTGAAAGTACGTTTATCACATATCCGGAATGTGTTATTGCACTTATAAAAATGGGTATATGTTGAGAAACTATAAAATTCATAAAAAAATTAGTAAAATAAAAAAAGCGTAATTTTTTTTTTTTTTTTACGGTTCTTTTTCCCCTCTGGTTCATGGTCCAAGGAGCCTCTATTGGGCATCCAGCTGGATCCTGCCCAGCCAGAAGTCTGCCTGTCTGTACCACCTCTCACATCTCTGCTGGCACCCCCAGGTTGACCCCTCTGGGGTGGGGCCACCCCTCCTCTTTGAGCGCATTTACACACAGACTTCAGCTATGGGCGAGGGTCCCTGGTGGAGGAACATGAGAGGCCCGAAAGGCTGGGCCCGGCTGTGGGCATGGGGCTGGTGAAGTCGCCTACCCCGAGGACCAGGTTTTTGCTTTGTTCTGTGTTCTCTCCCCCCTCCCTTTGCATGGTGCACGCCCCAACGCACTGGCGCATAGCAACCCTGCCTGCATCGGCCATGCAAACTACGTGCTGCATGGCATGCTGCAGTGCCCCCTGGTCTCCCTCGGCGGTCACTGGCATGCCGGGCCATCCCCCCCTCCATCCTGGGGAGGAGAGCACCACAAGGGCACTCGATCCTCAACCTTCCCCCGCCGATCCCCGGTGCTCAAACTTGCTCCCGAACCTGGGTCGCCGGCGCAGCATGAGGTGTGGCGTTCAGTGCCTCAACCCTCAGCACCACTGGGCCAACTTAAAAATGTGTAATTTAATGTTGAAATATTCCCTCTGCCTTCAGTTTCATACCATGGGAGCTGTTGTGTCATATAGTGTCACTAGGGGGCACTGTGCAGTGCTACAGGGTTGTTTTACAGAGCAGTCAGGTCACTACCTTAGGCCATCAGCAAGATCACAATTTCCTGAAGATCTTGCTGGCGGCACACTACTAGCTGCTCTAGCACATTCCAAGAAACTCCCTGTGGTCTCTATCAAGCTGCGGGTCAGGAGGGCGTTCCTGGAGTGTGTCATGTGTGCAGCTCAGGTGGGAGGGGTGTGAGTGGCTCAGGAGGGACAGCGAGAGGGATTTGATAAGTGAAACAACACTTTCAAAGCATTTTAAATGTTGCTGTGGTGTCCAAGTTTATAGCGAGTGGCTTGCTAAGAGAAAAAAACATGGCAGCTGAATGAGTTTTCTGAAACTCCATCTCTGCACAATGATATTGGAATGCACTAAGGACACAGGTACTGGGCCTTTTTATTTACTTTTGGTTTAATGCTTTTAGGAGACACAGCTAGAATCCTGTCTCAGCCAAGCAGGATTCTGGACTCTCCCTAACCATTTTATAATGAGTTTTATGCTGATGAGACTCACCAACAAATACCCTATAAGATTTATTTTACGCTTTAAGAAAATTGACATCACTTACTGTTAGTCATGTCTGTAAGGAGTTCTGGTGGGAGTCAGGAATAAATTACTGAAGATACCTTCTCATATCAAAAGAATCAATTTTATCATTAACACAAGTATGTATAAGAAAGGGTGCTAATGAAAGGAAAACATGGTGAATGGTTTCAAATGAAACCTCTAACAAAACTAATAAACTTAGAAATGAAAATTTACATATTATGGGGTAATATTGAACAGGCAAAACAGGTTCAACATACTACTGGGGCTCTCTTCACATCAAAGCCCCTCTGCTTAGTTCATTAGTATATACAGTAAAATTCAAACTATTTAACATAAGGGGCTCTGAAGGGAGTCGGGAGGCAAGATACCAAGCAACATAAACCAGACAGAATAAGAACAGAGAGATAAGGGGACAGTGGGGCAGCAATCATTACTAAGTCAGAAAATACTAAATCAGTGAAAAATACTTGGCAGTGAGACACAAAAGACAAGCGCATGACCTATTCCTTACAAGTAATAAGTAGGGCAAGTGAATACATATTTGGCAAGCTACCAAATACTAAGAATGCTCACATACAAAGGCCTTTTGCTTAAAAAACAATAAGGGATAGACTCACTGATTGCAGAAAGGGGTTAAAATGAACATGGTCATTTAGATCAGAAGGGGCCAGGGCATCAAGTACCAAAGTTCATTTTGCTTCACGCTGTAATAACAGTCGCATAAGGTTACCACCCCAAGATGGGGTGGTACATGTTTCAAAGCCCGGAACTGGAAGCCACCTCTGTGCGAACCATGGACACCCCTAAAGTGCAAGCCCAAGGCATTATTCATGTTTTTTGGATGATTGCCTTACTATGCTGTTGGACGTAACACTTCATTGGTCATATTGTGTGTTCCGCATACATTAGTCTGCGAGTACACTAGCACAATACAGTGAACTCAGTTTGGCAACCTAAATACTGGTTAAGCCAGTATGTTTTGCCAGTAACAGGATGTACACATTTTTCTCCTACTGCTGCAAAGCTGAACATGTTGCAGCATCTACAGAGATTAAATATTTTCCTGTTGCTAACTGGTCCTTGCCATTAAGTCTGAAAGTGAGTGCTAGTCTTATAAGGCCCAATATTCAGAGCCTGGCGCAAGTGCAGCTTAGTTGTTTGCACAGTGCTTGTGCTCGCCCAGCTCTGAGCAATATTCAGATGAATAGTGCTTGCTGACAGAGTGGCACTATCCAACTGAATGTCGGGCCATGTTGGCACAGCACTAAATGGATCTACACTGTGCCAACATGGACCAGGGCTGCATATGGCCCACAGGAGATAGTGCGGCCCAAAATGAGACAATTCCAGGTCTCCTGTAGGCCCACATTGAGCTCAAGCATGCAAATGAGCTCATTGGGCATGCAAGGTGCTAAGGGGCCATCTACATGCCCAATATGGGCTCATTTGCTTGTGACACAGTGGCCCCTTAGCACCCCTTTCTGTGTACAAAGCACTCTCTGGTGGTCTAGGGGTTCTCTTCACACCCCTGATTATCTAGTTGCCATACGTTTTACAGTCTCTGGTGGTCCAGTGGTTCTCCACCCCCTGACTGTACACTGACCCCCCCCACCAGCCCACCTGCCAAGGACCCCGGCCCCACATCCTCCCTCACCCCCAATTGTCATAGTCATTACAGCGGCAGCCAGCACAGCTCTCCTTTCACCTCCTTAGCTGGTTGCTGTGGCGATTGCTAAGAGCACGATCACATACGGATCGCACTCTTTGTGATCATGACTGGCGGATTGAGGAGGAGGGCTGTGCTGGCCACTGCTCTAATGACTGTGGTGATTGAGGTGAGTGGGGTGCGGGGCAGGAGTCCTCGTCGGGATGGCAGGTGGGGGTTCTGAGGAACCACTGGACAACCAGTGACTGAAAAACATATGGCAATTGGGGGATCGGGGTTGGGGGGAACTAGACCACCAGTAAATGTATAACTTATGGTCACTGGATGATCAGGGGTTGGGGGAACCACTAGATCACTAGGAAATGTATACCTTATGGCAACTGGGTGATGGAGTGGGGGGAATCACTGGCCAGTCAAGGAATGTATAGCATATGGCAACTGGGCAATTGAGGGGTGGGGGGACCACTGGACCAGCAGGGATTGTAATACATATGTTCACAGGGCGATTGGGGAGGTGGGGCAGCTTGACACAGGGTCAGCTGTCTGCAGTATAACCACCTTGCCTTCGGAGGGGTGGGGACATGGAATTACTGCCTGGTTTACACATGGTTTTCAGTGGCAGTACACAGCACCACTCTGAGTGAGATTTACTGCTGCCACAAACCAGTGACTATGCTGCTGCACCAGTATGTATGGGGAACCCCCTCATTTGCATAAGCGCAGCAGTATAGTTAGTGCCCTGGACCTGCTGGGTTTGGGAAGCACACCAGGGGCCTCTTAATATGGCTCTACCTGGAGCACTAGTGCAAACTCAGTTTAGTGTTGGCACTAACCACGTTCACACTGGCTCTAATCTTTGAAAAAACAGCATTTTGCCTGATACATTAGTATCTCTTCCAAATGATATCCATGGGGCATCCCTCTCAAACGATCTCTGTTCTTCATCTGCTGTAAGGATTCACCAGTGTTCCTTCACTATCCTCCTAGTCACCTTGCTTGTGAGTTGTAATCCGTGACAAAAGTTACAACTTGGTTTGTATCCATAAACCTTACTTGCAGACACTAACATCTGGATTCACTTATCTGCATTGACTATAAAGACCCAATCCATAGACGGCTCCTAATACTTCCATACATGTGGAACACTGGGAAGAGCTGGAGAGTGCCTGCATCATGCATGATGGGGACCTGCGGGACACTCTGAGGAATCCACAAAAGAGGATGTGAGCCCCCTCCACCATGTAATATATGGGATCCATACAATTTTTAAATTTTTTCTCTCTTTTTTTTTAAACTTTATCTCCATGCTGCTGGTGGGCATGTACTCCATATCAGACCCCTCTTGAACCCCCAACCCGGTATCCCCCTCAGCTGCCCAGCACTGAGGTTCTGTAGATTATTCCCTATGGGAGAGCTCCCTAAGGAGTGACCGAGATGTACCTGATCCCTGCCTGAGACTATGCTGGTGGTGTCATTTGGATGGTGAGTGGGAGCTTCATGATGAAGCTAAAGCATAGGGTTTCCCATGCTTGGTGTTTCCCCCACAGACGTGAACATGCAGTGACACCAGTGCATGGGCGTGCATGCTCCCACACACGTCCTGCAGTCGTCCGCTGCTGTCTCCGTTGCTACTGTCTTCCTGGCCTGGTGTACACCCAGCCACCACCAGGTGTCACTGAAGTCCTATACATCAACGACCTCCCCACTAGAGGTGGAGAGCTGCCCATGGGATGTTCATCCTACTTCCCCTTGGCTGGTCCTCTGATGCCACGGGCTCATTTCTGGACCCCAACCACCAGCATCGCAAGAAGCAGTGCTACCACCACACTGGCACCCAGCTAATATTTCTCCTAATATCCTTTTATAGATACCATACACTACTCTTCCTGCAAATTCCCTACCTGGTATGCTCACACTGAGTGTACTAAGCCTACGTTCCCTAGGGGTTCTGACTTGGTGCTTGACTGAGGCAATGACTGCGGTACAATGAGGAGTCCCAAGACAACAACGCCCATATTTGTAGTAGTACTTATCACCTATGCTAGACTACACTATTAAAAATGCTTTCTATCATCTCTGTAACATTGGTAGAATTCATTCCTGCCTTGATCAAGATACTCAGTCATGCTTATTCATTTTGTTTTTCCTCAGATAGATTGCTGCAACTTACTTGTGGCTGGTGCACCTTTCAACAAAATTTGACATCTTCAACTAGCTCAAAATGCCACTGCACGATTACTGGTACTCACCGGAATCAAAAAAGTCAAAGCATAGTACACCTGTCCTTGCTGCCCTTCACTGGCTTAACAAATGGGGATAATGTCAGGGATACTACAATGAGGGAACCAATGGGAGGCAGTGACCACCAGACAGATGGTTCTGTATCCATACAGATACAGTATTAGGGGTGTGCGAATACATTAATTATGCATTCACCGAATACTTTGGTGAGTATTCGGGTATTCGACAGTATCCAGGTATTTGGGAATTTGAGTTTCATTAGCTCTCCCCAAACCCACAATTAAATGTTGAAATAAGGGAGCAGCTGAGCCCCCTAAGCCCACTCCTCTGTTTTTGTATTAAAAAATAACAAATATGACCATATCTTGCTTTCCTTGCCTCCTAATGCTTCACACAGACACAGTTCTCTCTGAGACCCTGAAGAGTCTCCCAGCCAGGCCCTTAGCACAGCCAGGTCCATTGCGTCCAGTCCACACTATCCACAAATGTCTACTTTTGGCCATATGTGATGTGATGTTAGCAGACCTGTGGCTCTGTTCCGTGCCTTCAGAGATAAGCACGGCACAGGAAAAAAGTGCAAGCCATGCTGCACATGCTTTATGTCAGTCAAAACAGCTCTGGTACTGGGGATTACTGCCCACAATTGTGCTTAGACAGGGAAACAGCAGTCTAGAATTACTGGCTGCAGTGCGACTCTGACTGGGAGTGCTACGGGCTTCCCCACTGCTGCGCCCTGCTAGTGCCCATTGCACAGGGGGATCACTTGTAGTAGTGGGGCTCTGACTGAAGGTTATACAGGCCTCCCCACTGCTGCTCCCTGCCAGTGCCTATTGAACTGGGAGATTACTTGTAGCAGTGGGGCTCTGACTGAAGGTTATACAGGCCTCCCCACTGCTGCTCCCTGCCAGTGTCTATTGAACTGGGGGATTACTTGTAGCAGTGGAGCTCTGACTGAAGGTTATACAGGCCTCCCCACTGCTGCTCCCTGCCAGTGCCTATTGAACTGGGGGATTACTTGTAGCAGTGGGGCTCTGACTGAAGGTTATACAGGCTTCCCCACTGCTGCTCCCTGCCAGTGCCTATTGAACTGGGGATTCCTTAGCAGTGGAGCTCTGACTGAAGGTTATACAGGCCTCCCCACTGCTGCTCCCTGCCAGTGTCTATTGAACTGGGGGATTACTTGTAGCAGTGGAGCTCTGACTGAAGGTTATACAGGCCTCCCCACTGCTGCTCCCTGCCAGTGCCTATTGAACTGGGGGATTACTTGTAGCAGTGGGGCTCTGACTGAAGGTTATACAGGCCTCCCCACTGCTGCTCCCTGCCAGTGCCTATTGAACTGGGGGATTACTTGTAGCAGTGGAGCTCTGACTGAAGGTTATACAGGCTTTCCCACTACTGCTCCCTGCCAGTGTCTATTGAACTGGGGGATTACTTGTAGCAGTGGGGCTCTGACTGAAGGTTATACAGGCCTCCCCACTGCTGCTCCCTGCCAGTGCCTATTGAACTGGGGGATTACTTGTAGCAGTGGGGCTCTGACTGAAGGTTATACAGGCCTCCCCACTGCTGCTCCCTGCCAGTGTCTATTGAACTGGGGGATTACTTGTAGCAGTGGGGCTCTGACTGAAGGTTATACAGACTTTCCCACTACTGCTCCCTGCCAGTGTATATTGCACTGGGGGATTACTCGTAGCAGTGTGGCTCTGACTGAGGGTTATACAGGCCTCCCCACTGCTGCCCCTGGCAGTACATATTGTGCAACAGTACTGGGGACTGTCAGTTAATGTGAGGCTCTGACACTGCTGCAGGCTACCCCACAGCTACTTTGTTCTATGGTCTAGTGTTGTGGTACTGTGGATTACTGCTAGCACTAAGGCTAAGGCAGTGCTGCAGGCAAAACAGCTCCCAAAAAAAAACCCCTCGAGCATCTGCCGAATGTCAGCTAAACACCTTTAAATACAGCATGTATTTGGAATTCAAAATTTGGCTGAATACATGCTGTATTCCGTGTATTTGGCTATCGATTCAGATTTGGCACACTCTAACAGATATGGGGAAGAAAATTCTTTACACAAAAACATGTGTCCTGGATTTAGGGAAGGTTTACTTCAGCAAGACGGGCAGGATACTATAAGGAGAGACTAGCTGGGATCATGGCAGCTACAGAAACCTGCCTTAAGCTGAGGGGGAAAAGCTAAAGCCAGTAGGCCACTTTGGTTTAACAAAGGGGTGGACAGGGCTGTTAAGGAAAAGAAGGTTTTATAGGAAGTATAAGACCTCTCAGAAGGAGGCAGATAGGGAAACCTCCTTGGAGAAGATGAGGGAGTCTGGGAAGGTGGTCAGGCAAGCAAAGGCAGGGGAAGGAACTGCAAATTGTGGAGGGAGTAAGAGAAGAGAACAAGGCCTTCTTCGGATACCTTAGGGAAAAAAGGGCTACAAAAGAGGGCACAGTTAAACTAAGGAGGTGGGGACAGGCAGGTGGAAGGAAGTAAGGATAAGGCAGAGGTATTAAAGAAATTATTTTGCTCTGTCTTTACTTAAGAGAAAGATTGTCCATGCCACAAGGGAAAATAGGCAGGCAGAGTGTGTGTGTGTGTGTGTGTGTGTGTGTGTGTGTGTGTGTGTGGAGGGGGGGATAAGTATGATAGAGGAAAAGATCACAGTGGACCATGTCATGAAGGGGACCTAGGTTCCTAAAAGTGGATAAGTCCCCGGACTGGATAGTATGCACCCCAGAGTACTGAGCAAACTGGCAGCAGAGTTGGTGGGACCCCTGGCAGATCTGTTTAACAACACGTGGGATACGGGAGTTGTGCCACTGGATCGGAGAAGAAGTACTGTTATACTTATGTGTTGTACTGCTATACTGTGTATTTTGGTTTGTCTTACTGTGACAAGGTACCTTTGTAAATGAGCCTATGGCTCAAAGGTTTTCCAAACTGCTGTTTAAATAAAATAAAAATAAATAAAATAAACATGTGGTACCCCTGCACAAAACTGGGGCTAGGGACAACCTGGAGAACCACAGGCCTATCTGTTGAACATCTGTAATGGGCAAGGTGATGGAGACCATCCTAAAAGAACAGCTGATTGAATTCCTAGAGGCCAATGGACTCTAGGATGTGAGACAGCCTGAGCTTGTGGCATGGAGGTTCTGCCACACCAACCTGATCAACTGCTTTGACTGGGCAATGAAGGCTGCTGACAGGGGGCAGGTGGTAGACATACTGTACTTAGATTTCAGTAAAGCCTTCAGTTTGGTTCCCCACAGGTCCCAGAGTGTGGTGGGGGGAGGGGGGAACTATCAGAATAGAGGAAAGTTACCAGCAGGGTACCACAGAGGTCGGTGCTCAGGCCTGTGTTGTTTAATGTTGTCGTTAATGATGTAGAGAAGACATTAGAAGCAAGATTTTCCTCTTTATAAATGACACCGAACTCTGTGGGTGGGGGTGGGGGCACTGAAGAGAAAGCTTAAAGAGGACCTTGCAAAGCTGGAAAAGCAGTCTGGTATCTAGCAACTGGGGTTTCAATGCAAAAAAGTGCAAAGTCAAGTACATTGAAGGCAAAATTCTGAGAGCCAAATATAGGCTGGGGAGGGTAAAGGTCGTGGAGTCGAAGAAAGGAAAGGATCTGGGCATAGCTATATAACCAGCAACCTTAAGCAGTCTGTGCAATGTAAAAATGAAGCATCCAAGGCAAGCAGGCTGTGGGAGTGCATAGCTAGGTGGTTCAGAAGGAAGGACGTGATCTTGCCTCACTTCAGATCCATGCTGTGACCGCACCTGGGGTACTGTGTGCAGTATTAGGGTGCCTACCTGGGAAAGGACGTAAATCACGTTAAGGCAGTACAGAGAAGGGCAGTGAAGATGATTCAGGATCAGCAAGGCAGACTGTATGAGGACAGGCTGAGGAGCCTAAATATGTACTCACTGGAGGATGGGGGGGGACATGACTGAAACCTAATGAGGCACTTATTCTTTCTCACTCTTGTTTGTATGTTTATATGTGTTCCATAAATATATGCACACCACACTCCTGTGTGATTGTTAGATGTAAATATTTGTGTTGCCATTGGGTTGTGCATTTGAGGAAGAGTAATGTGCTCAGGGACATCCCAGGTTCCAGTTGTCTCAGTGGCGCAGCTGGTTAGCGCAATCGGAACGGTATTCCTGGCGGCCTGGGTTTAAGTCCTAGCTGAGGCACTTATTCTTTCTCACCCTTGTTTGTATGTGTTCCATAAAATATGCACACCACACTCCTGTGTGATTGTTAGAAGTAAATATTTGTGTTGCCATTGGGTTGCATTTGAGAAAGGTTAGTATGCTCAGGGACATCCCAGTTTCCAGTTGTCTCAGTGGCGCAGCTGGTTAGCGCAATCGGAACAGTATTCCGGGCGGCCTGTGTTCAAGTCCCAGCTGAGGCACTTATTCTTTCTCTCCCTTGTAAGATTGTTTCAGGAATCCACCACTCTTTCAGTGAAGAAGTACTTCCTAACATCTCTCCTGAATCTACCCCTCTCCAGCTTCATAGCATGCCCCCTTGTTCTTGAGCACTTTTTCTGAAAAATACTTCCCTCTTGTACCTTATTTACCCCTGTGAGGTATTTAAAGAACTGTACCATATACCCCCTCTCCCTCCTTTCTTCCAGGATGTACATATTGAGATCCTTTAACCTTCTCTTGTAGGGTTTTGATGCAGGGCTTCATAGGTTAGGTGAAGACACTGTTTTACAGAGCAGGTGATGTCAAGGTGGAATGAACTGCCAGCAGAGGTTGTTAAACAGAAGATGGTCAGCAGATTCAAGAGGGGGTGGGGTAAGATCAAGAGGAGGGTCAGAGTTAAAGGCAGGACGGGACCCACTGTAAACAATGAAAGAGTGGGTCTGGGTCGAGCAGTCTAGATAGACCACATGGCCTACCTGTGCTGGCGAATTCATATGTTCATTTGTTTTATATCTTTTGGCCATTCCTCCATCCTGACTGGTCACTTATGGCGGCCAAGCCTTTTCAACATATACACCTTGGCTATGGAACCAACTTCCTTCAAGCCTGTGGTCCTGCACAGACATTGCCATTTTTAAAAGCAAACTTACAACTTTTTCCTGTTGTTTAGCATATCATGTTTCTTGGTCATATTTTAATCTGTTTTACTTTGTGCTTTGAAATCTTTATAAAGTGCTCTACAGCAAAAGATTATTTTTCTTCTCTTCCTCGTGCTTGCTTGACGGCTTTCCCCCAGCCCCATCCCTGACCTTCTCATGGACTTACTGGTTAACCACTGCTTACCCAGGTCCACAGCAGTGATGGGTGGCCTGGCACAATAGTTGTGCATGGGTCTGGGGAAGTGCCAGCGCAACAGTGGACCGGAACCTTTTCCTACTTTCTCCCCGAGGGTGCCAGCATGCATGTGTGCCTGGCATCTGGCATCCCGTCTCCCTTCTGCGTGCTCCTATTGAGTTGCCACTGGGACTCCACTAGGTGAAACCAAGCAGCAGATGCAGAGCCCCCCACAGGAGGAGAGCTGTCCAGGACATTCCATCCCTCCTCCCCTGCCAGCCCCTGAATGACCCGAGTCCATTCCCGAACATGGGTTACCAGTGAAGCAAGTGGGAGCCCTACTGGTGTACTGGACCCTTAAAAAAATTATTATTATAATTTGTAGTAAAAACAGGTTGGCTTTGTTCTAATAAGGTCTTGATTGAATTAAAATGGCTCATTGTCTCACAGCAGGGGGCTGTCCATTCCAGAGTAAGCCGAATGTATACTGGACAAGGGAGGGTTGAGGTGAGCAGGCACTGTAGCTTCTTCCACTGGTTAAAAAAACAAAATTTTACAAACAAAAAAAAAACCAGACACATAGTACAGGTCTTTCCAGCCCACCAGTGATGTTAAATCCTCTGCTTCCCCCAACCATGCATTTCGAGACAGCCTTCACCTAAACGCCCACATACTTGGCCTGTAATGAAGAGAAGGCTTCAGAGTCAGTAACAGCAGCCTGTTATTAGGTGATCAGATTATTCTTTGAATTGAATAAAAAATCCCAGCAAAAGCAAACAAAAAAAAACTTCCGTTTGCACAACAACCCTTCTTTCGACAGTTCAAATATTGCTGCAACCCCACGCGCAGTAGCTGCTCATTCAAAATCTGTCCTGTTTTTGTTTGTCTGATTTCTTTTATTCCCAAGGCTGCATGTGTAATTACAAACCAGCTGACACTCTGATGTAAAAAAAAATTTTCTGTACTCAGAGACCAGGTTTTAATTAGAAATATTTAATTATAAACCTGCAGGGTCGCAGCAGGATTAACCTATGTGGGAGAGCTAGGCTCTCCAATTACAGAATGCTTTCCTGGCAAGGACCCCCTCCCGTAAGGCATCT
Organism: Neoceratodus forsteri; assembly: GCA_016271365.2. Classification (NCBI taxonomy): domain Eukaryota; kingdom Metazoa; phylum Chordata; order Ceratodontiformes; family Ceratodontidae; genus Neoceratodus; species Neoceratodus forsteri. Next base: position 89,343,724 of record JADMNL010000026.1, on the reverse strand, counting down.
CTTTTTAGTAATGGTGGAATTTGTCTTGTAACAGATAGAATCCCTACTTGGCCCAGCAGCCTTCCCTTACAACCCCACCCACCCTATGGTGTGGGTCTTATCTTATTCTACTGCCCCCCCAGTGTGCTTCGCAGTTTTTACCTTTACTTCGAGTTAACTGTTTCTTTCCCCATACAGCTCTTTCTCCTCGGCTATGTTCATGTCAGGTATACACTCAAGGCCTAGACACCCCATTGGGGCCCATTGACTCCCATCCCCCGCTATGCTTATTTCAGGGATCTACCTTAGGCCCAGATACCCCATTCTGGCCCATTTACTCCCATCCCCCCACTAGGCTCATGTCAGGGATATACCCTAGGCCTAGATACCCCATTCTGGCCCATTGACTCCCATCCACCCAAGCTATGCTCATGTTGGAGGTATACCCTGTCCCCATATACCCCATTCCAGCCCATTGACTCCCTTCCCCTGGAGTCTTGAAGGTCGGGTGTCGGCAGTCTTCCAAAGTGGTTTTTACCACTTGAGGAATATAGCCAGGATCAAACCCCTAATTCCACCTGAGGACCTGCCTATGCTGGTACACGCTTTTGTAACCTCCAGACTTGACTACTGCAATGTTCTGTACTTTGGGGGCTCAGGAAGTACCCTCCGCCGACTGCAGCTGGTGCAGAATGTTGCAGACAGGTTACTGACTAGCCTCTCGAAGTCCAGTCATGTGACCCCAGTGTTGCACTCTTTGCACTAGCTGCCTGTCAGATGGAGGGTTACCTTCAAGGTGAATCTTCCCACCTATAAGGCCCTACATGGTCTAGGCCCTGGTTACCTGGCGGAGCTCCTGACACCTTGCACTCTGGTCCACTCCCTCCGCTCTTCAGCCAGGGTCCTCCTAGAGGTTCCCAGGACTAGGTTAAGAACTGCCGGTGACCATGCTTTCAGTGTCACTGGTCCCGTCCTGTGGAATAGTCAGTAGAAGTATTTAAAAGGGGTCTCAAGGCCAATCTGTTTGCCCTGGCCTTCCCAAGCGATGGGGTTATCATTTTACTCTGTTACTTTATCTGCTGAGATTTTCTAGATTATTTATTTTAAGTTTATTGTGTTATTTTATTCATGTTGTCTGTCTTATTCTGTTCTTGTTTTGATGTAAGGTGCCCAGAGCCTCCAGGACTGGATATCGTATAAATAAAACTTTCCCTGCCTTGCCTATGGTTATGTCAGGGATATACCCTGGGCCTGGATATCCGTTCCATCCCATTGACTCCCAGCTATGCTCATGTGATGGGCATACCTTGGGCCCAGAAACCCCATTCCAGTCCCCCATCTCCCCCAGCTATGCTCATGTGAGGGGTGCACCCTGGGTCCAGATATCCCATTCAAGCCCATTGACTCCCACCCCCAGCCCAGTACCACCCTGGCTTACATATGGCTTTCACTCCATGCAGGGGCTCTGGCAGAAGTTCATCCTGCCCCTTCCTAAGGCAGCCCACTCATAGGACTAAGATCCAGAGTTGGCAGGCACTGGGATCTTGGGGAGTCCAAGAAACTACACCATCACAGAGATGTACATGAGTTCTTCTTTCCTGGTTTCCTCTCTCCTCAGCTGCCATTAGCGCATGCTTCCTCATGGCCTCACACGTGCACAGCACATCCCTTGCAGAAGGGCCAAGCTCCGCGGCCCAGCCGCAGGGATCACTGTGTGTAGTTTGTGTTGTTTGTATTGCATCGAATGCAGTCTCTGACTGCGACTTCTGCACACATGGCTTTGGGCTTTAAAATACTTTCCTGGGCCTGTACATTTCAATAAATAAATAATAAATGAATACAATATGACATGATTGACCCCTATTTTCCACTGATGTTTAGTGACTGAGAAATTAAAATTGCTTACTTACTGTAAATCTTGATCTTCCAGAATATCTTTTACCATTGGTTACCACAAGGGATCTGTGATGGAGGTGCTAGGACCCCGCGGGATCCAGAACTTTTCTAGTGGGGGTCAGTAACAAGGTAGGTACCACACGTGCATCGACGCATGTCGACACACGATCCCCCTGGCATACAGTGGCACCAGCCCTCAACTGCCTCAATACCCTCTTTACCAAGGAAGTGAACAACATGAACCTAATGAGAAACTGAAGCACTCAACCAAAGGGCATAAAATAGCCCTGGTGGCCCATATAAGAAGGGCCACAAAACCCAGTAACACAGTGTCTTCACTGACCAGATCAAGTACAAAGAGGTGAAGACCACAACAGTACAGGAGTGAGTATGGGGGTGGTGGGTGGGTGAATGTGGTAATCAATGGTGAAGATATTTTGGAAGAGTAAGAATTACAGTAAGTACATCATTTTAAATGGGAACAGTCACCACCAAGGGCCCTCCCACTCAGGTGTGGGGCTGGTCCCAATGTGCACTATGTCAGCAAAAAACATTTTGGTTTACTTACTGTTCACTATAGGACTTTGTATCAGACTGATTTTGCTTAGTTCTAGGCTGAAATCTTGTTACTACAAATTCCAGAATCCCCTGCAGATGACATTACAGTAGAAGGAAGCGGTGATAAGATTCAGTCAACTGTGGTGCATGTTAGAGTTTATATAAGCTCTGATCTTTTGTTTACTGGTCCCGCTGTCCTCCATGGACTGTGTGCAGTCACAAAGGACTGTACATAGCCCCTGGAGAAAAGCAGTCCTGGAAAAAATCTGATTGGGGATTATAAAAGCTCTAACACGCACTGCAGGCTATTGAATCTCTCACTGCTGCCTACTGCTCTGATGTCAGCTGCAGGGGAGTCTGGGATTTGTTGTAAAAAAGATAGCCTATACATAAGCAAAATTAGTATGATATCATCTACTATACTACAGCAAACAGTAAGCAAACCAAAATGTTTTTGCACACAAAGTGCACATTGGGACCAGCCCCACGACTGAGTGCGGGACCCTTTGTGCTGACTGTTACTCTTTAATGTCTTCCAAGAATCAGTTATCACTATTGGTTCGCACTTGTGGGTCAGAGTACCAAGCTCAGAGAAAAGTCTGCTGTACTGCTAGGGAGGCTGTAGCTTAGGGCTCACTCAGGACAGTAATTCATTCAGAAATGTCCTACCAAAAGTGACATGCTGCCTGGCATGGACATCTAGGGCACAGTGTTTAGTAAAGGTGTGCTCTGTGCTCCAAGTTACAGCTCTGCAAATTTCACCAAATTTCTGCCACAGAAGTGGCAACCACTCTGGTGGAGTGGGCACATACTCTGCCCTCCAATTTAGCCTGAGCCATTGCATAGCAGTGGTGAAGACCGTTTACAATCCAGGCAGAAATGCACTAGATCGTAATAGACTGTCTCTTATGATTAAGGTCAAAGGAGACAAAGAGCTGTTTAGACTGTCTGCAGTCCTTAGTTCTGTCCAAGTAAAACCTAAGGACTCTCTTAACATCCAGTGAGTGGAGAGTCCTTTCTTCCTCGTTCTGGAAGCTGGCGGAGTAGGTAGGCAGGATTATAGCCTGGTTATGATGGAACTCTGGCACCACCTTAGGCAGAAACTCGGGGTGCACGTGGAGCACTACCTGATCTCTATGGAAACAGTATACGGGGATTTGTGACCAAAGCATGGATTTCAGATACTCTGTGTGCACTGTGCTGAGCTGATAGCCACCAGAAATTCTGCTTTCCAAGTTAGGAACTTTAAGTCACAAGTCACAATTGGCTCAAAAAGCTTGCGACTGAGAATATCCAACACACAACTGATGTCCCAGGGAGCCACCGGCTTCCTGATGAGAGGCCCTGTGTGTGAAATACCCTTGAAGATCCTTAAACAGCAGCAGTTAGAGGTATGCAAGTAATGAACACTATTTCCCTTAATACCACAAATAATGCACTATTCATTATTCAGACACAAATAACGAAGAGTAGCTCTATTCATACCTATTTGTATTCAGGAAATACTAACAACAAAAAAAAAATTGAAAAACAGACCTCCACCCTCCACCCCAGCCTGATCACATCAAATTGACCCTCCTCCTCCTACCCTTTGTAAAAAGCCTACTCCCACCCTCCTCTCCCTCCTAGCATCCACAATTTAAAGATTAACCAAAAACTCCCACGATAGGAAACTACAAAACTCACCTGCCTCCACAACCGGCCGCTGTCTCCTCTTGCCATTTTCTAATTTAATAAATCATCCTCCATCTATCCACCCACCCCAGTAGCAGGACCCAAGTCCCACCCTTCCTCCCAGGCCCCCAAATGTAATAAAATGAACAAATCCCTTCCCAGTCACGAGAAGGTGACCAACAACATACCAGCCCTACTCCACCAGCCGCCTTCTTGCGAATAGCACTCCTATGCTTCTCACATAGTAACATAGTTGATCACGGTTCACAGTATGGTGAAATAGCACATAGGTGGTCTTCAACCATGTGATATTGCAGGCCAGCATCGGAAAGTCTAACAAATACTTCAGAACCTTGTCAGATGGACACCTGAAGGAGTCCATAAAGATTTTGGAGCACCAGATGGAAAATCCTTTCCATTTGGCTGTGTGCGCCTTCCTGGTGGAAGTTTTAGGGGCAGCCAAAAGTATTTCAAAGACTGCTGGGAATACCTTGTACCTATTTACTTGTATCTCTTCAGGAGCCAGGCCTGAAGATGAAGGGAGTGCAGGTTTGGATGAACCAGCTGATCCTGGGTCAGTAAGTCTGTTCTGAGTGGCAGAATCCTTGGTTCACTGACTGAGGGCTGCATTTTCAAAGGGCCCTTAGGCTGATGCAAGATGCGTCAAACAACCACCTTGCATCAAATCCAGGTGCGCCAAATACTGTGCACCATATTTTCCAAGAAAAGCATTTTCTGTGGCAAAGTCCCCCAAAATGAAGCAAGAGGACCACAATCTCAAAAATATGATGCATGGGGTGAGAATGAAGCAAGCTGAGAATGATGCAAGTTATGTCAAAAATACGATGCATGGAGTGAAATGGAGCAAACATGGTGCAAGCTGAGTCAGAAATACGATGCATGGAGTGACACGGAGTGAGATGGAGTGAGATGGAGCAAAAATGGAGCAAGTGGAGTCAACAACAGTGCAAGTTGCATCAAACATTATGTCAAATGAAATGGCATCTGGCAGCAAGCATTACGATGTCTACAATACAGGACTCTTGCAGCAGAATGCCATGCAAAGTACCACAGTCAGGTCAGCCTGTCTGCTCTAGTGTCAGACCAGCTCTGGCTGGTCTAACAGCAGCATGCATCTTTGATGCAGTGTCAACAGCGTCCATCTTAGAAAATCAAAAAAAAAGGGGGATGGTGAATCTTTTTTTTTATGCAAGCCCCATTGCGACATGGCACACCCATTATTTTTTTTACTCAAACCTGACGTAAGCCACTTTGGCGCTGGCAGTTCTGCTGTTGACACAAATACCGTTAAAAAATTGGATTTGGTGCAAGTTTTGACGCAGATTACTCATTGTGTCATTCCTTTCTGGCACAAGCACCTTGCGTCATTCTCTGACCGTTGAAAATCAAGCCCCTGAAAATCAATTCAGTAGGGCAAACCATAATCGCCAAGGCCTGAAGGGGGCACTAGCATCATTTATATGGGAGAGAATGCATACAGAAACAGAGTTTGCCATGGCAGTCTGAATGCATCCTGACAGAAAACATGTCCTGGACTTGTGCAACAGAATAGAGGTGGTCTGGCATTGAGTGGGGACACAAAAAAGGTCTACGTTTTGGGTGTCCCACTCATTGAATAGCGTTACATTAAACCGAGGTCCCATCTACCTGGATTGGTGGTAGTTCAGGTGGATGTTAAAGATCCCATGGCACTTATCGAAAAGAGCAGGGGAATTTCCCCGGTGTCCTGGCCAAATTTCCCTCATTCACTAAAAATACCACCACCAGCTTAATCTGGTTCAAGGTCAGTTGGCATTCATCTGTATCCCCTTCCCCCGGTCGTGCCTGAAAATATGCAAGATTTGTCTAGTGCACTTACCTAGTCAACAAAAACTAAATAAAATGACATTTGATGCTAGTGACCAGTCATGACAGTCGGCGTCTGTTCAACTGAGCTCATCTGTCAGCTTGTTCTGGACCCCGGCAGGTAGATTGCTTAGAGCAGGATCCCCTGTTCCAGGCACCATTTCTACATGCTCATCATCTCTCTGCAGAGAGGGTAAGAGTGTGCTCCTCCTTGCTTACTGATATTTTTTATTTATTTTAGTCTTTTGGTAACTGGGTAAGTCCCACTAGGTATAAGTGCTTGTTTTCAGAGGCAACCTGTGAGCACTGGGGTGGTTAAGTAACTTGCTCAGAGTCACACAGTATGCAAGTGGAGGTTGTGGGAATCAAACCCAGGACTGCAGGATGTACCAAGCTCATTCACGGCTCATTAATCTAACCTCTAGGCTATACTGCCAGAAACATCATACACGACAGTCTTGAGACTTGTCTTTCAGCTGACCAAGTCCAGTGCTTTCAGGCTGTGCAGAATTGCTTGCATCTTCAGATATGACTCTGACAGGTCTGAGATGCCTTGTGCCTGTAGGGCCTGGCAGTGGAAGGGGGAGTGGTATTCATTTATTTCTGAGACTGGGTGGATGGGTATCCGCTGATGGCAAGGGGAGGGGCATTCATTTTTAAGGCTGTCTAAACATAGTTAGGACAGACTTCTTGGGGTTACTATAAATTAATCTTTCAAATCTGGAGTCATTTCACTCATGTTGTTACCACAATTACTGTATTAGGACTACTTCAAGCCTCATCATAGTAATTCCCCCAATTGTTTAGCCAGGTGAGACACACTAAGCTGAAAGCTTGTTTACAGGTGCAACCTGGGAGCACAGAGAAGTTAAGTGACTTGCTCAGGATCACACAGTATGCAAGTTGGGGCTGTGGGATTCAAACCCAGGTCAAAGCCTTAAACCACTGCGCTATACTGTCACATGAGTGTGCATGTGGCCTCCTACCTCATCAGTCCTGCATTAATCTGCATTGTTTTCCCTTCTGTATTGCCTTAGAGCACCAAACACATTGGCAATTTGAATCAGTCCACAGCACAGCAAGACTGCCAGCAAAAGTTAATGTATTCAACACTTCTGGATGCGATTCGTCATCTCCACCCTCCAAACCCTTCATCCATAATTTGCTTTTACTTGTAATTCCCCATTGTTGTTCCCCTACACTCCATTTTTGTGAAAGTAATTTATTATTTTCTATGTTTTATTATGTTTCCCTTGGATGACCTCTGCATAAGCACTTGGTTTTATTCGATTGTGGCTGCAGTTCCCGTAGCACCCTCAAGAGGGAGGTATACACATCAGTGCCACAGTTGCAAGCAGCTCCTATGCCCTAGCCCAAGACAGGACACACAATAAATGCTGTAATAAGCGGCAGCTCCTCAGATGATGCTGCAACTGGTGGCAGTTCCTCCTGTCCCCCTCGGCTCTAGAGAGGGACACTCAACAAATGCCACAATGAGCAGAAGCTCTTCTGATGGTGCTGTGATTGGTGATAGCTCCTTCTGTCCCTCTTGCTCTGGGAGAGATGAACACACAGCAAATGCTGCCATCGAGAGAGGACAATGCCCCCCCTCAGAAGAGGAAGGCATAAAACAAATGCCTCGGTCGGCAGCAGCTGCTATGGATACACCTTCACAGTGCTGGACTATATGGGGTTGGGGGTGGGACATACCTCTGGAGTAGAAAGTCTCACTGCCGGATAACTGATCAAAAGTACAGAATTTGAATATCACAGTTGCTGCAGGAGAGGTCTGTGCTCAGGGACCCCCTTACTGAGTCCCTCAGGTGTCCTATGCACACGACTTTAACACCATGGCCAGCCATGTTTCCATCCACAGAGTACTCATCAACCGGTGAACAGACAGCTAAAGGGAAGTAAAGGTGGAGCCATCTCTCCTACTACCTTCTTGCTGAGCCACAAGGGAGGAAAGTACGAGGGCTCCCTGGTGACCGATTTCTCCAGTAAATATGGGGTACACAATGGCTAGACTCAGAATGTGCCATTATCATCATGAGTGAGGGGGGGACCATAACTCATAAGTGGTAGAGCCATGAGTGAGTTATGAAAGTCCTGCCCCTCACAAGTGATCATAAATGTCATTTATTTATTTAAGTAATCAGATGAACACCTTTGAACAAGCATGCCCATTTACAAAGGTTTCTCGTCAGTAATAAATAGCGAAACAATGATGTAAAGTCACACACAATGTCTTTTACAATTAATATTGATCAATAAAGTGGCATCCTTAGGAAGCATTGTCAAGCAGAACATAAGCAGGAGGTTAATAGAGAAAGAGAATGGTAGAAACCACGAGGCATTGTCAAGGAACACTTATGCAGGAAGTCAGAAGTACAGAAATGGTATATTCATGTCATATGTCATATTCTGAGTGAGGTAATTGTGTGTCTAATTTATACAATGTATTTTAACTTGTAACTGTAACCTCCCTACAAATGGAGGTTCCTGAAAAGTCTTCCTTGAGCTTGCTTAAATGCTCACTGCAAGGCTGGTGTGCTGCATTTTAGTAGTTTAAATGTATTGCCAGAGAGTGCCTGTATAGCCTTTGTGTACTGTCTCTTTAAGAGTTGTCTGGATTGCAGTCATAATTAATCTGAGAGGGAGCTCTGTTAGAAGATGCACTTGTTTGCTGATCATTTGTTAGAGTAGTAATAATATTGCAGTTTGTTCTAACCTGCCTTCTTTGCAGCATGTACAGTTCTGTTTGTTTCCATCATCTTGGTCCTAGACTGCCAGAATGGGCCAATCAGTACATTTGGGACTCTAAAATGGAGCCTGCCTACAGGGGCTTGGTAGGGCCAACACTTGCAGGAATTGTAGTTTTGGGCTTTTGGCGCCTAAAATAACCTGGAGGGGGAGCCCTTGTTAGGGTTGTTAGAACCCTTGGAAGTTCTGGGTTCTAGTTCTAGTCTAGAACTTTTGAAAAAGTTCTAGGGTTCTAATCTTTTTTAGAACTCGAACCCTATTTTTTTAATTTTGCTACCAGTAATGAAGGTAATATTGAAATATACGTGAAATTGAGCACATGCTGCCAATTACAAGACAATAGTGAAATATATATGAAATTGATGACAAAAAGAAATAAAACCTGTTCAATACAAGGGGAGAGAGAAAAGATAATGTGTGACTTTGATATAGAAACATAGAAGTTGCTGGCAGATAAGGACCGCAAGGCCCATCCAGTCTGCCCATTTCTTTTTCTACCTTATAAATGTGCCATCGGCCTTTGCTCTGTCAGTGGCCTATCTATTCATACTCATCTGTATTGCTCCCTTATGCCTATCCCATGCCTGTTTGAAGCCCTGCACTGTATTCATAGCCACCACTTCCTGAGGTAGGCCGTTCCATGCATCCACCACCCTTTCTGTGAAAAAGAACTTCCTCACATTACCCCTTAATCGGACTCCCTCTAATCTCATGCTGTGTCCTCTTGTCTTGCTATTTTTCTTATATTGAAACATGTGAGACTCTTTCACCTTGTTAATGCCCTTAAGGTGTTTGAATTTCGATCATATCACCTCTCTCCCTCCTTTGCTCTAGGGTATACATATTGAGCTCCGTTAATCTGGCCTCATATGTCTTCTGATGCAGTGCCTGATATATTGGGTACAGTGCAGCAGTCCAAGGGCACACAGCAGGGAGATGAGCTGGCCAGTATGCAACATATGAGATAGAGTCACACAACATACCGAAGGGATTTTCCTGTCTCTCCTCAAAACAAGGAGATATATTTCTGTCATGTATTTGAAGATACCACGCAAGTGGCTGCTGGGCTGCTCGCAGTCATACACATTGGGTAGGATAGTGTGGTCAAACAGCACACAGCGAGATGATGGCTGGCCACACAGTACACCACAGGAGACGAAGTCACACAACACAGTGAAAGGGATTTTTCTGAATCTCCTCCCAACAGGGAAATATATTTTTGGCATGTGTTTAAGGATACCACCACACAACTGGCTACTGGCCTGCATACGGTCACACACACTGGGTAGGGTAAAGTGCAGTCAAAGGGCACACAGTAGCAGGGTGATAGACTGGCCACAGTAGACAAGACAGAGTGATACACACACACATACACACACAGAAAGGGATTTTTCTGTCTCTCCTCCCAACAAGGAAATATATTTTTGGTATATCTTTAAGAATACCTCTACAACTTGTCTACTGGGATGATCAAAGGGCACACAGCAGGGTGATGGACTGGCCACAGGAGACAGTCACACAACACAGTGAAAATGGATTTTTCTGTCTCTTCTCTCAACTGGGAAATATATTTCTGGCATGTATTTAAAGATGGCAGAAGGAATACTGCCCCAGTGCTATAGTGTGCTCAGGACAAAATTATTAAATCAAAGCACACAAATCCCGGCACTACCACCACTAGCCACACAGTCCAATAAGTAAGATACAAGAATGTGCCTCAAAATCACATTTATTAAAGACAATCATGTGTAGAAATACTCCCTGAAGAAACCTTTGCAGGTGAAACCAGTAGGAGGTGCTGAGTAAGTTGTCCCCCCTTGTCTCATGGTAAGGGGTATTTTTACACACTGTTGGCTTTAATAAAATGTGATTTTGATGCATGTTCTTGTATCTTACTTATTGAATTGTGTGGCTGATGGTGGTAGTGCTGGGATTTTATGCTCTGGTGTATGTATGATACCACAGAACTGGCTTTTGGGCTAGACACAGTCACACGCAACATACTCTGGGGTACAGTGCAATCAAAGGGCACACACACAGCAGGGTGATGGGCTAGCAGTGGCCACAGAACCCCACACAGGAAACAACACAGTGAATACTGTGCCAAAAACTAACTGCCTTGTATGTGTCAGGAGGTTTGAGGTGAAAGGACCCCTTCAGCACAGTCATCATGGTATGGTTTTTCACTTTGTTGAATTTATTTATTGAAATGTTTTACTGGTAAAGCACACTGAACAAGACAACATGTTGCTCGTCTCATGGTGCAACCTGGGAGGCATTTTTTCTTGTTTGTTTCCAACTTTCTCTGGTTCCATTAATTTCTTTCCCCATCCCCCAGCCAGGGTAATCTCCCTCCTGAGTGCTCCTGACCAATCTTTCCTGCCGTAACCCTGGCCCACTCCCTCCCTCCTTTTTTTTTGTTTTCAGCAAGGCAATACACTTTAAAAATTTTTTTCAAAACAGTACAATGCTGCCTGATAAAATGCAATTGGGCGGGTCTGGGGTTGGACTTGGAGCACAGCACTCCACAGCATGCCTTCCTCAATTGGAATTAGACACAGGACTGGAGCCACGAGTCGCACTTCCCTTATCCCGAATTATGGATCCCGTGAGGCTTACCCCTCCGACCTTCTTTCTACCACCTGACCGTACAGCAGCTGGTCATGTGATGGAGACTCTGGAGTGCAACCTTGCTGCCCCCCCAACTGTCTTGAGCTGCACAGTAGGGAGGAGCTGAACTGAAATGACTTGAAAACATCAGCGCCAACCAGGAGGGAGGAGGAGCGACATGCCAACAGTAAAGTAATAATTATTTTTCAAACAACTTGGGCATCAGAAATGAGCAGTGTGATTCGAACCCTTTTGCAAACCCTCTAGTGTTCGAGTTCTAAATTAGAACTCGAACACCAGGGTTCGAGGAGGGTTCGAATCTTTACTGAACTAGTTCTGACAACCCTAGCCCTTGTTGTGACTGACAGACAGATCAGCTAACCGAACCTTTTGGATCTTGGGGAAAGTCCCATGCTGCTTGCAGTTTCAGTTAGAGCTGAGCTGGGAAGTGAAGAAGTAACAGCTCGAGATAGTTTGAGCAGCAATCCATAGTGGATTCACGCAGGAGAACTGTGGAAAGGCCTGAGTTTGGCCTGAATGCCTGCCTGCTGTTTCTGAGAGGGAACTTGTGCTTTTTTCAGACTGAATCTGATTTTGGAGAGCAAATTAAGCCACCGAATTGTGACCAGGCTTTAACCTGAAGAAGTCTGAAGGTTTGCTGAATGCGATCAGCCTGTCAGGACTTCCAGCTACCTCTGAACTCCCGGATTGTGCAGAGACTCTGTAATTGCGACCGAAGAGCCATTTGCCTGGTACAGTGGAATTTCCTTACATGTGAATGTGCTGTGTGCTTATAGTGGGTCGTGATTTGGTTCCCCACTGTGTGTCTGAACTGTGTTTTGCTTGCTGGAGGCTGTATCCAGCACCACGGACTGAATCCGTATCCATTTCCATTTGCCTGTGCCCTGCTACACTGGCCCAGCCAGAATACTTGCTACGCAGAGAAAGTCATCGATGAGAGACCGGCCTGGGGATCAGCCCCCTGCTCAACACCTTGAACAGGAACAACGCCTCAGTGATTCGTATGGGCCCTGCTTCTCCGGGCACTCCAGCTCAACAGCCTGCAGTCTCAATTTTATCCTGCCTGTGTCCAGTATTGGGTATCGTGAGTAAACATCAGGGTAGCTCCCTGCAACAACAGCTTAATCTAAGTGTTGTCATCTGATTGTCTTGCCTTTTCTTTCACGAACTGAGCCCTCCAGCTCCGGATTACAAATAGTGTGTGTTGTGCATGTTGCTTTCTTCCATCACAGGGCCCCAACCAGCTGCAACGTTCCTGGCTAGCCCACCGTTTTTCCTACCTGGGTATCCAGAGTGTGTGACCGTATAGGGACTCTGAACTGCATGCATAACTGTCTGATTAATACAGCTTTTAAGCAAATTAACCTGATTACACCCCTCCCTTGTTCAAGTCCCCTGAATAAATCAGATTTAACTTTTGTTTGCATTTAACCTGACTGTGGTTCCAGTTTGTGCCAAAAGTATTGTACTGTTGCTATTTGCTGTACTTAACCTTGTTTTACAGGGGGTCCCCAGGGTCAAGCTAGAGGAACCAACCCTGGTGGTAAGTGCAAACAGTGTGTGTAATTGCCTGGTGAATAAGGGTCATTGTGAAAGTAATTATTGTATATTGTTCAGGCAACTAGAAGGGAAAGAGGGGGGTTACTTTGTCCCGGAGGGCTGTGCCCAGGTTAGCTTGACCACTAACAACCCTGACCTCTGTGTGGAGGCACCCGTTTCATTACCCAGGCCCCTTAACCTGCTACTAGCCAAGCAGGCAGGGGTAGTAGTCCTTGGGATAGTGCCACCTAGGGGTTACATAACTTTTTTAGATTAATTCTTTTAATGAAGAATATAGAGAATACTGGATAGGCAACTATGCACAACCAGTGGTTTCTGCCACAGAGGGGTTCTGATTCACTCTGATCTCAAGTTCAAGAGGTCCATGGGAATCAGAATCCCAAGGTGGCAGAACACACTGGTTGTGCATAAAGTTGCTCATCCTGTATTTTTCATAGTGTATAGTATTATGTGAAATGTGTGTGCAGTGGTTCTTTTGCTTTCAAAACAAAACTGACCTGTGCAGTCTCTAGAGGTTTCAAAATGCTGTTGTATCACAGAAGGGTACAATTACATTCCATGACCTTTGAACTGTGGTACAACAACATTTTGAAAGGGATGGAATTCTATACAGAACATGGAGGATTCTGTATGAGCAATCATACACAACAAGGTAGTTTTATGAGAGGTTTCCATGGTAACCTGAGACCTCGAGAGCACAGTTCAAAAGGGTCCGTTATCACGGAAACCTCGAGACACAAAACTGCCTTGTTCATGTATGATTGCTCATACATAATCTTTTACAGTGTGTGGGCAATCACACTTTGGCTCCATGTCTCAAAAAAAAAATGCCCCTTCCCCCAAGACTCAAAAGTACCTTTGTGGTGCGGTTCGTTCAAGCTCTGCTTGCTTCTTGGTCTGTTGTCACCGCTGTGGCCCTACAGCGTGCATACACAAATGCGTTCAATCTTGTTGTGCTGCATTGGTGACATACTCCGTGCAGCACAACATCGTGACGCAGTGAGTGCAGCACAACAACGCTGTTCTGAGCATGGATTTCCATGCAGAACAGGGTTCTACCATACACTATAAATTATTTATTATCACTCCAGGTCCTATTGCCATGCACATGTTTCATTTATCTGTACATTTTTGTCTCACCCTCATTGTATAAATTTGAATATCGGTCTGGACACACCAGTTATGCTGAACACCAGCCAGCCGGTGACCATCGTTTTTGTCCTGCTCTGTCTCCCCAGCAAGTTCAACCGGTCCTCATGTTCCTCAGTGAGAAGCATCATAGGGTAGTTGTTAAGGAATAAGGTAAATGAACTAAAAGCACTATAACTTTGTGTCAGTTGTTTTACCTCTCTCTGGGAAGGGAAGGTGGTCCGTTGTTTTTGCTGCCCATGTGTCTTTGCTGTGCTCTGCCTTTGTTGCAGTTTGTTGCTTTGCTGATCCTGGTGTTATTCTCAGTTTTGGAGGTGGTCTTATTTGAGGGATATGAGTGAAATTCAGATGGCTGGACCTGGACCAGACCAAAAAAGTAAAAATCTGACCAGCTGTTCTGGCTGGACCAGTCAGTCAATTTTTTTTTTATTTACTTTTTACCCCTTCTCAGCTTAACTTCTCCATCCCTCTGGTGCAGCTCAGAGCAGGACATTGGACACCTCCCCTTCAAGGTCAATGCATGATGTCTCTGCATCATGCTCCAGACCCCACCATCTGGACAAGGAAGTCGGAACCTAAGGTTGATCTTTTGTCTCCCATATATTGGAACAGTGCTCCACTAGCCACCACTGTCTAGGTTAGTTGGTCTGTTTTTTACCATTTTAGTTTATCCATTCCACTGGTCCAGATTTCATGAAAGGTGAGGGTTTGGGTGAAATCCAGACGGCTGGACTTGGACTGGACAAAAACGGTAAAAGGTCCGGTCCAGGTCTGGTGGTCCAGATCTCATCATTGCACTAAATAAAATCTGGACCAGCCAGAATGTACAGACAAAATGATAAAAACTGGATTGACTGGTCCAGTTGGAACAGCTGGACAGCGCAAGTTGTGCCTGGTCTGGCTAGTCCGGTTTTTACCACTTTGGTCCGGTCTGGGTCTTGTGGTACAGATTTTACCAAGCCCCTATTTGGAGGTCATTGAGTTGTTTGTTGTGGTCTATGTGTTGTTTTTTGCTCTGCTGTGTGTATTATGTGTTGTGATCATCAAGTTTATTGTGGTGATCTGTGTGTCATTTGTTGTTACCTGTGTTGTTTCTTGTGTACAGTGTTGTTGTTTTTCTTGTACTGTGTGTACTATTTATGGTACTCTGTGGGGTGTTTCCGAGGGGAGTGTCATTAGTTACTGTTTCTCTTGTATCATTGTTTTGCTCTGGCTGAGCTGTAGTTTATTGAACTTGCTCTTGTATCATTGAGAATTGTTGTGGTGGTTTATGTAATGGAGTTGAGGTGGCTTGCTGTTGTCTTTTGTTGTTTGTTACTATGTTATGGATTGTTTGCTGTTGTTCTGTGTGTTGTCTGTGATTGTGCCGTCTCTGTTTGTTTTTTGTGTGTGTGTGTGTATGTGTGTTGCTTGTGACAATCACCTCCATGGCTTGAACTGGGCCTTCAAACCTAGCCATTGGTAGCGTCTTGCCTCTGTGATCTGGATTGGGCCTTCAGATCTAGCCACTGGTTGGACCTTCAGCCATAGCCACTGAAAATGGACTAGTGGCTCACCTCCACTTCTCCAGACAGGCCTTCAGACCAACTGTAGCTGCCAGTATCAGCTCCTCGCCATGGCACTGCTTCAACAAATGAAGCCCCTCTGGGGCAAAACCAGCTGCACTGACAAGTTTCACCAAACCTCTTTGGGCTGTACCAGTCACATGCCCAATCTGATTCTGGGGGCCATGGCGAATAATAACAAAACTCAGACTCTTAAAATGTGGATGAATGTTAGCTGCTGCTGTCATTTCCTCTCCTTCTCAATCTACTACAACTGCAGTCATTCCATCAAAGCAATTCCCCTGCAGGTAGGGATGCCACTATGACTGTGGTTCCATGAGTCTGCTCCTGAAGCTGGGTCATCAGCACAGACATGCACCACTCCACATTTCCACTGGGACATCTGGCACCCCCACAATATTAGGGTTAACACATTGTTCATAGTTTTTGCACTGCTTCCACTGCATCCTTTCCAAAGTTTGGGAATATTCCTCAGCCTCTCTTGATGCAGGTGAGCAGAGACTATTGCATCATGAGTGGCCAAACTACTTGTGGGCCTTCCTAAAGTTCAGGACGGCTGTAGTGAAATTTGGCACCAAATATGTTTTGATATGATTATGCCAGTAGCTTGTACTAAGCTTGTACTAAGTTTGTACTAAGAAAAAAGACATAAAAATCCAGTTACATTACATCAGCACATTCTACAGCAGGTGAGTAATCATAAATATTTTTTTTTTTAACAAAAAGCAATATAACCATCCCATCAGTGCAGTGATAGCGTTACGACATGTAGGTTTGGCAACAAGGGGTTGATTTGTTAGAGGGCCAGCTGTGGGACTCAGGAGGATGTTCAAGCATCCCAGTTGATGCTTTCCTCTTCCTCTTCCTCAAAGGGGGACATGCTAGAGACTTATAAATACCTCACAGGGGTGAATGAGGTACCAGAGGGGAATATTCTTCAAAAGAGGAGATGAACAAGAACAAAAGGGCATGCAATGAAGCTGGCAAGGGGGAATTTAGGAGGGATGTGAGGAAATACTTCTTTACTGAAAGAGTAGTGGATGCCTGGAAGTCTTCCAGTGGAGGTAGTGGGGGAGAAAACAGCAGCGGGCTTCAAGTATGCATGGGATAGGCACAAGGGATTCTTAGTAGGGAAATGGGGGAGAGGTGACTAGAGATCAGGTAGGGTCCATGGTTACAGGATATGCAAGGGAAAAGGAGCAAACAAGGTTGGCCAAGCGGTCCTTACCTGCCTACAAATTCTGTCTCTGGGTGGGTGCTTCACAGCTTCTGCTGATTTACTGCCACCTGGTGACTACTGGTGGCAGTGTAGCTATAGCTATCGAAAGAAAGAGAAGGGGATGCCAACTGGCTCCTACATGTGCAGCCACTCATCAAGTGTTCATGCATCCTGAGTCATAGATTCCAGCATCCCTGGAGACAGGATGAACAAGAGAAAATCCCTGCAGGCATGTGGGATGATCTAGTGCATCCTTGGGCCCTAAAGGCATGTGGGATGATCAAGTACACTCTCAGGGCCAGCAGACATGCAGGTAGATGTAGATGTAGGGCACTCTCAGGCCCCACAGGCATTTGATATGATGTAGTGCACTGCTGGGCCCCACAGGTGCACAGGATGATGTAGGGCACTCTCAGACCCCACAGGCATGTGGTATGATGTAGGGTACTCTTGGGCCCTGCAGGCATGTGGGATGATCAAGTACACTCCAGGGCCCCGCTGGCTGGTGTGTGGGATGATGCAGGGCACTCTCGGGCCTTGCAGCATGTGGGATGATGTGGGGCACTCTCAGGCATTGCAGGGATGTGGTATGATGCAGGGGCACTTTCAGGTACCCACAGGTCTGCGGGATGATGTAGCACACTTTTGGACTCTGCAGGCATATGAGATGATTTAGTGTACTCTCGGGCCCAGCAGCCATGCGGGATTATGTAGGGCACTCTCTGGTGCCACTGGTATGTGGGATGATGCAGTGCGTTATCGGACCTCAGAGGCATGCAGGAAGATGTAGGGCACTCTTGGGCCCCGCAGGTGTGGGGGATGATGTAGGCACTCTTGGGCCCCACAGGCAAGCAGGATGATGTAGGGTACTCTCAGGCCCCGAGGCATGTGTGATGATGTAGCACACTCCCAATCCCTACAGGCATGCGGGATGATGTAGTGCACTCTTTGGCCCTGCAGGTATTCAGAATGATGTAGTGCACTCTCAGGCCCTGCAGGTGTGCAGAATGATGTAGTGCAGTCTTGGGCCATGCAGGATGATATAGTGCATTTTCAGGTCCTGCATGCATGCGGGATGATGTAGCGCATCTCTGGCCCTGCAGGTATGTGGTATAAAGTAGAGCATTCTTGGGCCCTGCAGGCATGTGGGATGATGTAGTGCACTCTCGGTTCCCCATGCATGCAGGATGATGTAGAGCACTGTTGCGCCCCCATGCATGTGGGATGATGCAGGGCACTCTCAGGCCCCACATGCATGTGGGATGATGCAGGGCACTCTCAGGCCCCACATGCATGTGGGATGATGTAGGGCACTCTTAGGCCCCGCATGCATATGGGATAAAGTTGAGCACTCTTGGGACCCACATGCATACCGGATGATGTAGTACATGCTCTGGCCCCCATGCATGCAGGAAGATGTAGTGCATTCTCAGGTTCCTCATGCATATGGGATGATGTAGGGCACTCTCGGGTCCTGTATGTACTGTATACGGAATAATGTAGGGCACGCTCATGTCCCTCATGCTTGCGGGATTATGTAGGGCACTCTCAGGTCCCTCATGCATGCGACATGATGTACAGCACTCTGGAGCCTCACAGGCATGTGGCAAGATGTAGGGCACTCTAGGATCCCTCATGCATGCGGGATGATGTAGGGCACTCTTGGGTCCCTCATGCATATGGGATGATGTAGGGCACTCTCGGGTTCTGTATTCATATGGAATGATGTAGGGCACTCTCGTGTCCCTCATGCTTGTGGGATTATGCAGGGCACTCTCAGGTCCCTCATGCATGCGGTATGATGTAGAGCATTCTTGGGCCTCGCAGGCTTGTGGCATGATGTAGGGCACTCTAGGGTCCCTCATGCATGCCCGATGGTGTAGCACACTCTTGGGCCCTGCATGCATGCGGGATGATGTAGTGCACTCTCAGTTCCCTCATGCTTATGGGATGATGTAGAGAACTCTAGGGCTCTGCAGGTGTGCGGGGTGATATAGGGCACTCTCAGGTCCCTAATGCATGCGTAAAGATGTTGTTCACTCTTGGACCCCACATGTATGCTGGATGATGTAGAACACTCTTAGGCCCCGCATGCATGCAGGATGATGTAGAGCACTCTCGGGCCCCGGAGGTGTGTGGGATGAGGTAGGCCACTCTCGGGTCCCTCTTGCATCCGGGAAGATGTAGTGCACTCTCAGGCCCTGCAGGCATGCAGGATGATGTAGGGCTCTCTCAGGTCCCTTATGCATGCAGGATGATGTAGAGCACTCTTGAGCCCTGCAGGTGTGCAGGATGATGTAAGGCACTCTTGGGTCCCTCGTGCATGTGGGAAGATGTAGTGCACTCTCAGGCCCTGCAGGCATGCAGGATGATGTAGTGCACTCTCAGGTACCTTATGCATGTGGGATAATGTAGAGTACTCTAGGGCCCTGCAGGTGTGCAGGATGATGTAGGGTACTCTCAGGTGCCTCATGCATACGGGAAGATGTATTGCACTTTCAGACCCCGCATGTATGCCAGATGATGTAGCACACTCTTAGGCACTACATGCATGTGGGACGATGTAGAGCACTCTAGGGCCCTGCGGGTGTGTGGGATGATATAGGGCACATTCGGGTCCCCTTGTGTATGCGGGAAGATGTACAGCACTCTTGGGCCTCGCATGCATGCTGGATGATGTTACACACTCTCAGGCCCTGCATGCATGCTGGATGATGTTACACACTCTCAGGACCTGCATGCATGCTAGATGATGTAGCACACTCTCAGGTCCTGCATGCATGCTGGATGATGTTACACACTCTCAGGCCCTGCATGCATGCTGGATGATGTAGCACACTCTCAGGCCCTGCATGCATGAGTGATGATGTAGAGCAGAGGATTGAGGATGTAGAGGATTGAAAGGGAAGGTGTGTCTGTTTGCAGATGACACCAAGCTCTGCAACAGAGTGGATATCCCAGAGTCAAAAGCATGGAATCAGACTTGAGGAAACTCTAGGAGTGGTCAGATGCCTGGCAATTGAAGTTCAAAGCCAAACAGTGCAAGGTCATGCACTTAAGCAAGGGAAACCCCAAGGTGAGATACTACTTGGGAGGGGAGCAGCTGACATGTACCAACCAGGAGCGAGACTTAGGAGTCATTATATCAGATGACTTAAAGGTGGGGACGCAGTGCGAAAAGGTGGTGCTAAAGGCCAGTGGCATGCTGGGCTGCATAGGGAAGGGGAATCACGAGTCGCAGAAGGGAGGTGGTGCTGCCACTTTACAGGGCACTGGTGCGCCCCCACCTGGAGTACTGCGTACAGTTCTGGAGGCTGCACTTTATGAAAGACATCCATAGGACTGAGACGCTACAGAGGAAAGCCACAAAAATGTTTCAGGGTCTGCATTGAATGGCATATGAGGATAGGTTGAGGGAGCTCAACAAGTACTCCCTGGAGCAGAGGAGAGAGAGGGGACATGATTGAGATATTTAAGTATATCAAGGGTATAAATAAGATAGGGGTACAGGAACTCCTTCAGGAGAAGAAAAGCAAGAAAAGCTTCAGAACTAGAGGACACAATATGAGGCTTAAGAGTGGGCGATTCAGGAGCAATGTTAGGAAGTTCTTCACTGAGTGGGTGGTCAACCCATGGAATTGCTTACCCCAGGGAGTGGTGGAGGCCAAAATGGTAAACGGGTTTAAAAACACCTGGAACAGGCACAAAGGTATAATTTCATAGAAAGGATGGGGGGGCGTAGTTACCCATATCGGGCAGACTAGATGGATCTTGCGATACCCTTCTGCAGTCAGTTTCTATGTTTCACTCTCAGGTGACGCAAGCATGAGGGATGATGAAGGGCGCTCTTGGGTCCCTCATGCATGCGGGAAGATGTAGTGCAATCTCATGTCCTGCAGGTGCGTGGGATGATGTAGGGCACTCTCAGATCCCTTATGCATGGGGGATGATGTAGGGCACTCTCGGGTCCCTCATGCATGCAGGAAGATGTAGGACACTCTCAGGTCCCTCATGTATGCATGACGATGTAGAGCACTCTTGGGCCCCGCATGCATGCTGGATTATGTAGCACACTCTCAGGCCCTGCAGACATGCATGATGATGTAGAGCACTCTTGGGCCCCGCATGCATGCATGCATGATGATATAGAGCACTCCTGGGCCACGAATGCATGCTGGAGGATGTAGCACACTCTCAGGCCCTGCATGCATGCAGGATGATGTAGACCACTCTGGGGCCCTGCATGCATGCATGCAGTATGATGTAACGCATTCTTGGGCACCACAGGCATCAGGCATCAGGGATGATGTAGGGCACTCTTGGGTCCTTCATGCATGCTGGATGATGTAGCACACTCTCAGGCCCCACATGCATGCAAGATGACATAGAGCACTCTGGGGTCCTGCATGCATGCAAGATGATGTAGGGCATTCTTGGGCACCGCAGGCATCAGGGATGATGTAGGGCACTCTTGGACACTGCAGGTGTGCAGGATGATGTAGCACACTCTCTGGCCTTGCAGGTGTGTGGGATGATGTAGTGCACTCTTGTGCCCCAAAGCATGCAGGATGATGTAGAGCACTCTCGGGACCTGCAGGCATGCAGAATGATGTAGGAAACTCTTGGGCACTTCAGGTGTGCGGGATGATGTAGGGCACTCTCAGGGCCTATAGGCATGTTGGATGATCAAGGGCACTCTGGGGCCCTGCATGCATGTGGGATGATGTAGTGCACTCTCATGCCCTGCAGACATGCAAGATGAATGATGTAGAGCAATCTTGAGCCCCGTAATCGTGCTGGATAATGTAGGGTACTCTTAGACCCCATAGGCATGTGGGATGATGTAGGGCACTCTCAGACACCGTAGGTATGTGGGATGATGTAGGGTACCCTTGGGCCCCATAGCCATGCTGGATGATGTAGAGCACTCTCGAGCCCCCAGGCATGTGGGATGATGTAGCACACTCTCAGGCCCTGCAGGTGTGAGGGATGATGTAGCACACTTTCAAAGCCCTTAGATGTGCAGGATGATGTAAGGTATTCTTGGGCCCCGTAGGTCGTGCTGGTATCCTGTTATGTGAGCGAACCAAATTGATTGACTCAAAAATGAGCAACTCAATTTGGGTGCCTGTAGGGGTAGGGACAGTGGACATTGTTTTATTTTTTATTTTATTGAAATCTAGGATTACAAATGCCTTTGAGCAGGAACTGCTCGTTTACAAAGGTTCCACGTCGAAGGAATGGGGGGTATACATACATACAAAGGTCAACATAATAATACATAGTTACACAGTAACAAGAAGTAAGAGACTGAGGCTTAGGAAATTCCAGTAATTCAAAATGTGCCAGATGTTAGGTAGCATGACATACCAGCCAAGGGCAATCTTGGAAATAAGCACTGCAGATGAGAGGGAAGGGGGTATGCAGGCAGGAAGGCCATTGTCGGGAGGGTAGAGGGTGAGGGATAGGCGAGCTCTAAAGGGAGGAGGAGGATAAAGTCGAAATGCCAGGGAGGAAAGGAGAGAGGGCAAGGGTTAGAGTGGGTGAAGGGGGCAAAGGCGGGAGAGATAGCTGTCAAGACTGAAGTGGAGGTCAGTGAACGGTGGGCCCCTGATTAGGCGAGGTAGTCATGACTAGTTGAAATGAGATGAAGTCGGAGTTGTCTCTTAAAAGGGCCAAGAGCAGCAGCAGAAATATAGCAAGGGGGTTGGGATAGCGATGGATGAAGGACAGAACAGTGACGGCGAATGGCTGGGCTTTGTATGAAGATGTGGCTGAAATAGATGAGTGAAGCCTGCTGCTGCTGCTGCTGCTGAGCTGGTTGCCTGGCATAGCAGCTACAGACACTGCTTACAGTGCCGATGGTTCTGGGTTCGGGACTACCTGTGGGTACTATTTTACAACTGTGTGGGTGTGTTTTTTTTCCGGTCTGTTGCCCCAGTCACGGTCTTCCCCCATTGTGTCCGCCCCCTGGAGTTGATTATATTAAGATGGGGGTACAGAGGGGTGTAGCCCCCTGCATTAAACATTTATTTCCTTGCTGTCGACGTTTTTGGAGGTGCAGAGGTGGATTCCATGCTGATTTCGGATTCAGCAATATGTATTCGCTCTTGTGCAAATCGCCAACATTTTTTCACTATTATGACATGGAACAGGTAATGCTGGATGATGTAGGGCACTCTCTGGACCCCCAGGCATGCGGAATGATTTAGCACACTCTGACCCCATAGGTGTGCAGAATGATTTAGGGTACTTTTGGGCCCCTGCAACCGTGTGGAATGATGTAGGATACTCTCAGACCCCATAGTTATGCGGGTTGACGTAACATTCTCTGCCCTGCAGGTGTGGGAGATGCTGTAACACACTTTCAGTCCTGCAGACATGCGGGAAGATATAGCACAGTCTCGGGCTCCTACGTGTCAACTGTCTTGTGCCGCCCTGAAACCGAGTTGCTTCACTGGGGAGTTTGTGGATGCTCCCTGCTGACCCTATCCTGGAGGTGGAAGTCTTGGGCAAGATGGAGGTGTGGTAAGTGGCATGGAAGGCACAGGTGAAGCTAGGAGGTCACCTGAACAGATGGGGGCCCCCACACTGCAAGGGGGAAAAAATAGAGTGCAAAATAAAACTAGAAATAATATTAGGCCTAAGGAATTGAAAAACAAAAGTATGTTTAAGTTTAAGTGTAAGTCCACAGACAAATATTGATAACCCAAATGATGGAAATGACTAGAGCACTTACTTGGAAACAGAGAGATCACAGGCTCAAACTTCTTCAGAGACAAATACATGCTGTGTGATCTTGGGCAAGCCATTTAATCTCCCTGTGCTCCAGTCCACTCAGCTTCGGGGATGTGTAGCAGGAGGACCCCACAGATAATGAGATGTTACAGTACAGCTGGGCTAGCCTGTGTAAACACATTGGAAAAAAGCATGACATTGATCAGTATAGATGGTTCCTGCCAAAGCTGCCCATTGGATTAACTAAAAAATAGCATGCAGCCAACACCTTTTTAATGCAGCAATTGATTCTCTGGAGGTTAGTGATGGAGCGCTCTGTGACTAGTTCTTCAAACATCCTACTTTACTATATTGTCATCTGAGCTGGGAAAGAACTTGGAAGCTGGCATTCACAGCTGTAACTGGGTAATCACAAAATCCATTTAAATCTTCATGGAGTCACTCAGTCCCAAGAATATGTTAGTCACAAGCTGACGGTTTTGTGACGAGGAATAACAACCCAATTCCCAAGGTATCGAGCCCGAGTTATAATAGACATTTCCAAATGCATGCAAGGCTAGAAATGCAATTTGTTTTAAAGTCCAATCCTTTTGACCTTTTAATGATGAACGTGAGGATGGGAGCTGGGGGGCTCATGTCACTTCCACTATTATCTGATTGCAGTGATCAGTTTACGTTCTGCTGTATAAAGAACAGAGAGAAATCAATTTTCCAGATGTCACTTTCATTAAAAGTGGATTTACACCACCATATTAAATGATAGGTGACATTTGGATTTGTCAGTGTGTGACTATAAGCAGAGTACTTTTATTAATATCCATACAGCAAGTTTGGGTAACGAGTCTGGAAGTTGTTTCATCAGAGGAGAACTGCGCTGAACCTGTAATTCATTTGTTTCTTGTAGAACCTATTTTTCATAAATTCTGCTACTGCATACATGTGATATGTCCAACTTGCTTAAGAGGGAGATTTGGGTCAAATTAGGAGGGAGACTTGCCTGCCAACTGCTTAAGAGGGAGATTTGGGTCAAATTAGGAGGGAGATTGGCCTGCTAGTAGGGAGATGCCGTAACGTCATGAGTTTGTCCTTAAAAGGCATCAAAAAAATAAGAAAAAAGTCATTACAAAGATGTAATGTATTTCATTTTGTCAAGAATAAGCACTAAAAAGAATAAACAACTAGTTATATAAAGTTATCAGATACATTGTTCATCACTGATTTAATTTTTATGTGTCTTTATTTGCCCAAAAACCATGGATATTTTGGACAGAATTTTACTTAAGCAGGAGATTTTGTTTCCCAGGAGGGAGGGAGGGAGTTCAGTCAAAAAAAACAGGAGTCTCCTGCGTAAAAAGGGAGATATCACATGTATGCTACTGCTCCACCTGTACTGGCCTTTTAGGAAACTGAATAGGAGCTCTGTGGGATTTTTAAATTCTACTTCTGATAGAAATGTGTGGAATTTCACAGAATTTTGAAAATTCAACTTAAACAGAAATCTGAATTTCCAAAATAAGATTTTTTTAAAACTGCGGATTAGTTATCCTCAAGTTTACATAAACCATAGAATATTGTTCCACAGTCAGAGAGGTGTGGTTGCTGACATTCGCTCCATGAAAAAATCCATTAATTCCAGCAAATTTGCGGAGCTGGGGACTACAAAACAACTTGTTATTCGCCAGGCAGATTGGCCAAAATTCACCTGTTGAATGGTCAGTTTGCTGACAAATAACAAGATGAATCTGGTGTTGAAAAATGTTACCACCCACTTCAACACCCTCCTCCCTCTTTTCCCCCTTGCCCTGGTAAACATCACGTCTGCTGCTGTGGCAGTAAAAGAATAGGCCATTCCTGTCCCCCACCCACATGCCAAATATAGTCCCCCACCTGAGTCCCACTGTCATTAATTCTTATTCCCAGTCCCCCACTCAACCCCCTCTAGTCCCCACCATCCTCTTTCTCCCATAAGCACCCACAAAACATTACCTGCAAATAAAGAAAAAAAGAGAACAGTTCCCCGTCGCAGAGCTTCCACTATGTTCAGTGCCGAGTCCCAACTCCTGTCTCGTAATAATGGCTTTAATGAATGAATGGTGACGTCTTAGCTACTATTAAGACCTGATTGGTTGAAAATCAGGTTTATTAGGAGTAAAGACATAAAATTCATTAATTTGCAACATTACTCGATGGGACTGTTAGTAGGCACTGAACAGAGCAGATACTCTGCTCCAGGGGACCATTTTCTTTATTCATAGCCAGTTATTTATGGGTGCTGTTGGGGGGAGAAGGGTGGTGGGGACCAGAAGGGAGTTGGGTGGGGTACTGGGATAAAATTTAAAACAGTGGGACTTATGTGGGGGAGGTGGGGGCAGTGTATTTGGCATGTGGGTGGGGGGAAGGGATAACCTGTTCTTTTACAGCCACAGCAGCAAGATGATCGATGTCTTGTTAAAACAACTACCTTCCCTGAAAATGTATTATTTTATTAAATATCTGTCTATCACCTCAGTTACCATCTCCATGTTATGAGGACAGTGGGGGAAGAGAATGTGGTGCACAAGTGGGGGAAAGGGATTACCTGCAGCCGTAGGAGCACGATGATCACTGGAGCAAAGGAGGAGGAAGGTGTCAGGGTTACTTTGATCATTTTTATATTCTTGGGTGGGGGAAGGGGTGGTTTCACAGCACAGTGACTGGGGGAGATTTTTTAGGTTTTGTGGAAAAAAAAATCCTGCAAGGATAATCTGAGAATTCACAATTTTTGCGAATGTAAATAACGCAGATTCACACCAACTTCGACAGTGAATTAAAAATCTGCAACATCTCTATCCACAGTTGACATAAACCACTGAATAGTGTTCCAAAGGTTACATAAACCACAGAATAGTGTTCTACAGTTTATGTAAACCACGGAATGTGTTCCATGGTTTACGTAAACCACGGAATAGTGTTCCCTGGTTTATGTAAACCATGGAATAGTGTTCCACAGTGTGTGTAAACCATGGAATAGTTTTCCCTGGTGTATATAAACCATGAAATAATGTTCCACAGTTTATATAAATCACAGAATGTGTTCCACAATTCACGTAAACCACGGAATGTGTTTCACGGTTTATGTAAACCACTGAATAGTGTTCCCTGGTTTAGGTAAATCAAGGAATAGTGTTCCCCAGTTTATGTAAACCACGGAATAGTGTTCCCTGGTTTAGGTACATCATGGAATAGTGTTTCCTGGTTTAAGTAAACACAGAACAGTGTTTTGTGGTTTAGGTAAACCATGGAATAGTGTGCCGCTGTTTATGTAAACCATGGAATAATGTTTCACAGTTTACATAAACCAGGGAATAGTGTTCCCCAGTTTACAGAAACTGCAGATTCATTTTCTGCAAACCACAGAATAATTTCCCAATGATTACTTAGAAATGCTTTTCAGAATTCCATAGATTTAAAAAAGAAATTCTGAAAAGCATTTCAGAAATAGAATTGCCATTCCATATGAATTCTGATGGTGGAATTCTGCATTCCGCACAGCTCTAGTAAGTATCATTTTAGAATTGTGTAATGCAGTTTAGGTCCTCGTGAACCACAAAGTTTTATAGCAGAATAAGAATGCATTGAGATAACATTGTTCAAACAAGGATATGCCAACTGTGCATCATATGGTTCTAAAACTGCCCTTACAATCAAAAAGCGGGGGTCACGCCTGTGGTGCAGGGCAATTCAGATTACAGGGTTAAAAGCCCCTGAAGTAGATGTAATCAAAAACAAGAAGTCCACACTCAAAAAAAGAGAGAAAATTAGCTGAATTGAGGAACATAGGCCCCATAATCAAATGGTTAGGGTGTCACTAACCTGTGCAAGTAACACACTAACCAAGAATAGCACGAGCAGACGGGGCAGGGACCATATTTAAAGGCTCCTGCCGCGTGGACTGGTTAGCACAATCACAAAGTATATACTGCTGCATCCATGCAAATGAGGGATCCCCATGCATACAGTGTGCAACGATACACAGTTCCATTGTATGTAAAAAACAACAGAGGTGAGCAACTGGGTATATGTGATGTCAAACGTTAAGGTGATCTTCTGTTCAGTTGTAAGTTATGCCTCATAATACCTTGACTTCTTATAGTAAGGTCTAAAACACACACTCTCCAGAGATTGTATTTTCAGTTTAGAATTTCTTTACTTTTCTTCATTCTCTCATGTTCCAAAGTCCACTCATTTATAATTCATTACACCAGTGCTTCATATAACAAATGCTTCAAGTCATATTAAGTGCTCAGAAATTGCATCTATACAGATGTCACACCTTACCCAAATCCAACAGTCAGCCATTCACAGACAGCCACCCACCCCTCAGCTGGGGGACTCTTTATCCTTGGTGATTTCAACATAAATTGGCTGTACAGTACCCAATCCAAATTCTGTAACCACATCTCTTCCCTGAATCTAGCACAACTTATCTCTGAACCTACCCATCTAAACAACAAGTCAGGTAAACACACTATTAGGCTGGGTTCTTGTGTCACACCCTCACTGGGTAGTTACTTCAGGAATTCTTCTAGATGCACTCAGTGACCACCATATGGTGTACTGGGTTTTATGTGATAAGGGCACCTCCCAATGTGCGAGTCCCCAATGGGCGACTGCACAAGGGAGAAAGCCATAAGGGTGACCGGGAGGAAGAGCGACCGGCAGTGAGAGCACCGGCAGCAGGCAGAGGCATTTGGAGAGCTGCAATATCAGCATGGTCAGGTGGGCAGAGGCAAACCTGGGCAGCCAGGAATGGGCGACAGAGTCCAGGCCTCCTGGGTATGTGGGACCAAGTCCTGGGTGACTGGGCAATGGTGATGTCAATGGGCACTGGTGTCTGGGGCAAATGGGCAATACCTGGACACCGACCGCATGGATATTGGTGGGGACAGGGATGGGTGATGCTGCAGCTGCCGCCATGGAACCAGCGAACCCCCCCCGCCTCCAGCCCGACAGTGGCCAGAGCACACATGCACTGATGCCCTGGTGGCCAGTACACCCCCCAAATGTGCAGCCACACAAGCAGACAGCACTATTCCCCTATCACCCCTTGCCACTTACATGGCATATTACCATCACCCGGTGGTCTAGTGCCTCTCCCAGCCTCTGCCCCCCACCCTGCTCCCCCAGCCCTGTGTACCTTATTTGTATGGCTGCAGGTGCCTTTGTGGTGCATACTTTCACAAACTTGCTCAGCTGGTCAACCCTCTACTCCCAAAGTGCCAACCTCTGAGTGTATGTTTGTGGACAGTGAACAGAACAAGGTAACCCTTTTGTCTGTTTTTTGGGTTCAAGTCACCTTAGTCTCAAGTTCTGGAGGGATTCAAACTGATAACCTCTTGTTAGCGTACCCAGTTTTCAGGCTCAGATAATTCTGTCTTCGGGGGGCCAGATATCTTTGCCTATGGGCACCCAACCAGGTCTTTCAAATGAAACCTTAAAACCTCTATGCAAGACTTTAGAGAACTCTATCCGTTTCTCAGTTTGGTATATCAATAAGCCCATACACAGTGTTAACAGTGTTAAATAAATAAATAAAAATAAATAACTGTAACCTTTAAAAGCTTCACTTAAATAAAAATAAATGTCAAGGCACTCCATGAAGTTTCTGTTATAAAATATATCTTTACTTTAAAATATCAAAACAGAACAATAAATACAGAACAAATATCCCAAACACATACAATCTTAAAAACAAAAAAGGTTTTTAAAGTACAAACTAAGCTCTCTTATCCACATAAAACGTATCTCCTACAGTGCTGATGTTGTCCTTCTTCTCTCAGTCAGAAATAAAATCAAATGTGTCTCTCTAAGGCTTGCTCAGTTGGATAAAAGCAGTCCTGAGCCTGCCTCCTCTCTGAGGTCATTAGACTCCACCTTGGAGTATTAAAAGTTATATTTTACAGCACAGGATGGCCAACAAGATTTAAAAAAAATGATAAGTGACATACTCAATTTCCTCTCCTAGGGTTAACTGGTCAGAACTGGTTTTTGTTCTGTCACACACACACATACACACACACACACACACACACACACACACACACACACACACACACACACACACAAACAGTTTCTGTGATGTCCTTCCAAAGCATCCTGGGAATGTGTACTGGACCTTCCAAATTCATCTGGATCCTTGTTATCTACACATCAGAGGTATTTCTGATGTAATTCAAGAGCTCCCTGTGACACCCCTCCCAACACAGATTCTTCCTGGCAACTATTGTAAGTCAAATGATCTCCCTGAGGGCATTATAAAGTGGATACTTTGGTTCCTGCCTTCAAAGAAAATTTAACAAAGAAATTGCATTTTAAATAGCTGCAGATTTAGCTATGTCCTGTTCTTTGAACTTATCCCTGTTTTTTTTTGGATGTGTCAGTTCAGCAAGACTGTGGGTCTTCTGACTGCCCTTCCCTTACATAAATTATATGTAATACAACAAAAATTTGATACATGGATCAGAATCAGAGGTCCAAGTGTGACACACACCACCCACGATCCTCGCTTGTCTGGGCCGCGTCCTCCATGCACTCGCCTGTATGATCATAGCCATACTGTCCATTACCCGTAGTGGGGCTGTGGCTGAAGTCACTGTTTCACTGTCCATCAGACTTTAGGAGCATTCACTGTTTCGGCATAAACTCTTGCGACATCACTCACCCTGATTGCGCTGAAGTTGTTGAGCTACCGGTCTACTGCTTGAGAAACATCTACTGACCTAAAGCCCTGCCTGATATCCTCCTCTTCTGCTCCTTCAAGTCCTTAGACTTATCTACCTTTTATAAGGATCTTGTTGGTATTGGATTGGTCCCCCATTGGTAATGCCACCTCTATTGATGATCCTGTGCTACTTTAAAACCCAGTTCCTAAATGCGTGGGATCGGCATGCTCCTATTAAGAAGACAAGGGCCTGAGGCTTTCACCTCCACAGGGTATCAGCTGAAATGTTAGCCTGCCAGTGTGCTTGTTATCTGGTGTGGGCTGCATACAAAACATTAGGTATTCTTACATATTTGCTTAAATATTGAACTATCTGTAACACTTGCACCAGGGCCATCCATCTTGCCAAAGCTGAATATTTCTCTGCCACCTTCCAAGACAACCTCAACTGCCCCTCCAAATTCTGGAAGGTGGTCCATGCCTTTTTCACACCCCTGCCAAATCACCTCCTCCAGTCCTAAAAGTTGGTGACATTATTATCTCGGACCCTCCTGCGGTAGCTACTGAATTCAACATCTTCTTCACCACATGTGCTTCCACCCTTCTAGCATCCCTTCCCTCCTCAGACCCCCTCTGCCAGTCCTTCTGCACCCACCTCCTCTATCCACTGCTGCTTCTTCTCTCCTGTTTCCCTTGTTGACACCCTCCAAGCTGTCCTACCCATTAGCCCCCATAAGGGCAAAAGCCCAGATGGCTTGACCCCAAGCTCCTTCGTCTCTCTCTCTCTTCTCATGATATTGCCTTCCCTCTCCCCACCCTTCTGAATCTTTCCTTTTCACTTGCCACCATCCATGAAGCCTGGAAGTTTGCCACCATCGTCCCTGTCCCAAAGGGCAGTGACTCATCTCACCCAAGTAACTACTGCTAGATATCTCTGCTCTCTATCCTTGCAAAACTCCACAAACACCTAGTGCTGGGCCAGCTTTCTCCTTTCCTAAACTACTCCTCCTTCTTCACCCCTTCCAGTTTGGTTTCCAAAAGGCCCACTCCACCACAACCTCCCTTCTCCGGCTCATGGACTCCATTCTCTCTAGCATGGATCAGGGCTGCATCACCTCTGCCATCTTTGTTGACCTAGCCAAAGTCTTTGACACAGTTGCCCATACCCTTCTTCTTAACAAGCTCTCAGCAGCTAACCTCTCAGAATCAGCCACTCACTGGTTCCATTCCTATCTTATATGTAGGATCCAATCAGTCAGAATAGGCAACTCCTCCTCTTCCCCTCTCCCCGTAAACTCAGGAGTCCCACAAGGTTCATTACTGGGTCTTATACTGTTCACGATTTTTCTGAATGATTTACCTTCAGCCTGCTCTACTGCTGATATCCATATGTATGCAGATGATGCTGTTTTGTATGCCTCTGGCACCTCCCCCTCTGATGTGGTGACAATCCTTCAGCTGGGCTCTACGATGCTGGTTTGACAACCCTTTTTGTCGACCAGCATCTGCTGACAAGAATCATGTCGACCATAAGTTGCAGTTAGCATGATTCCTGTGCATCTTCGGTCCATTTTTTTTAGGGCTTTGCACCTGAACCTCCCATGGGGAGCTCTGCCCCTTCTTCAGGATTATCAACCCAGTGGGAGTTGATTCGTGGTGTAGGGATTGGGAGACAGTGTGCCTCTGTCTCAGGCACACCAACACAGCGACCTGTCGGCAAAGTGTTGATTTTGCCTACAGGATTGTAATTCACTGTGTTGGTGCTGCCATACATAGGGCATACTCTTCAGCTGGACTTCAATAATGCCCAATGTTGGTTTTGCTCAAATTAACTGTCAATGCCAAGAAGACTGCCTCTATGACCTTTGGCACAAGGCAAAAACTCACCAGGCTTACTGTCATTCCTTCCTTTCATATCCTTGAGTAATTCATATTAGAAGATGTCTCCTTTTTCAAATACCTTGGGCTTTGGCTCAACAGGAACTTTGACTTTGCTGGTCATGTTGATGCTATCCACAAAAAGCTACTTCCCAAACTAGGCACTCTGTACAGACACTGTGGCTGCCTTCCTCCTCCGGCCCATCGGGAGCTCATTCAGAAGATGATCCTCCCTATTTTTGACTTTAGTGACATAGTCTATAGTGTTGCCCCTAAGGCCACCCTTATTAGATTGGACACTCTTTTCAACTCCTTCTGTCAATTTTCCCTTGCTTGTCCACCACGTACACATCACTATGACCTCTACACTGCTCTCTCCTTCCCCCTCTTGGGACCAGATGTCTTGCCCACTGTGCCTCATTAGTGGGAAAGTACTGGCTCATCTCCCTTCTGCCTTATCTCTATGCCCTCCTCTCCATCCCTCCCATCCCCTCCTACTCCCTCTGCAACTCCCCCTGTAGAACCCTGGCCCTTCCTGTACAAACTTCCACTTCCGGAAGAGCTGCTTTCTCCTATCACTTTCCAAACACCTGAAACTCCCTCCTCTTAGATACCCACTCTGCCCCATCTACTTGCTCCTTGGCCTATTTTCTTTCTTTTTTTTAACATTCTTATCTTTATTGAGAAATATTCCAAATACAAAATCATGAAGGGCACCAAAATCAAAGAATAAATCAATAACAAACCAAACAGCACAATATAGAGAATAATGGCTGGGTAGCTAGTTATAACAAGGATTTTATACACTCGTGGGGTAGGATGCCACATAAACCTCGAGGGGGTTTATGAGGCATCCACCCTGATGAATATATAAAATCTGGGTTAACTAACTCCCATCTTTATTTTGTATAATTGCTGGGGATCATTTTTTTGCCACAGCAATTGCACAAATAAATATATGTATCAATGGAGTTGAGCCGCCGACTGTTGGAAAGCACGGACTTAAGCTGGTAGGTAGCTGTCGGTAAATAGAAGCAATGTTTAGTTTATTTTTTTTATTTTTAACTGCCATGATGAAGGTTTGCTGTGCCGAGAGGTATTTTTAGAAAAAACTTAACACAGACGACTTCTGTTAGGGAACACTGCAGCACTGCAGCATCACGGCGGACAGCGCAGAAAAGGGAAAGTTCACGGTAGGTGCATGCGCAGAAGTAGGGAAAAAACTATAACCAGTTATTATAATCTGATAAGACCATCTCTGGAAAAGTAAATAAAAAGAACAAAGCCTAAATTACCCCCTTCCCCCTTATTACCCTACAAACCTATATTGGGAGTGTAGAACTTTGACACATTATAGAAAATCAACTGATAGTTTAACGATAATACACTAAAGTAACACTTTCTAAATTTAATTTAAGTGCACAATTAGTCCCCTTGAGCAAAGTTTCAGAAAGACAGGGACTGGGACAAGACAGAAGAATGGTGCACTGGCAGCCATGGCAAGGGTATGGCCATACCAGGCTACTATGTGTTCAAGAGAGACAGGGAAGAGGGGAGGAGAGGTTGTATTTTATGTGAGGATGCAAATCAGGGCTATGGAAGTACAGGGACACCTGGAGGAAAAGGAAGGGCTGAAAGTGTTGTGTGCCATCCTGGAGACAGGAGCTGTGGCCGTTAGCCATACATTGGTGGTATACTGTACTCCAGCACAGAGAAAGAATTTGAATAAGGCACTTGGGAAAGACATCATCAGGATGGCAAACAGGGGGGGGGGGTGTTGTTAGTTGATAACTTCAGTTTGACATATGTGGACTGGAGCCTTCCAGCTGCAGCTTCAGCAAGGAGCAGGACCATCCTTGACTCCCTGCAAGGGGTCTTTCTCAGGCAGCTAGTCAACAAACCCACTAGGGACAGGGCAGTGTTGGACCTGGTGTCTACAGGCAGGAAGAGCATTGCAAGCATCACAGTGGACAGTCCTCTAGGTACCAGTGATCACTGTTCACATCACAGTGTGGTTTAACATTAAAATGAGAGCCAAATCACATGAGGATGAGGGTCCAGGACTTTAGGAGGGTGAATTTTAAAGAAATGGGAGACTGCCTCAGAAACAGTCTAGTGGTGGTGGGGATTGCCAGAAAGGGAAGAGGAACAGCTGGGAAAAATAAGAAAGAGCATAATTAAGGCAGCCAGCCTCTGTGTGAAGGAAGTGAGTAAAAGCAAAAAGAACAAACTCTGGTCAGAGCCACAATGGCTGCTAATGTATCAATGTGATAAGAGATGCGGAATTAATGTGTGACAGTGATGTGAAAGTCTTACATATACACCACAATAGTAGAAAAATTAAACCACAAACATCTAAATGCAGTACAGCATCTTAGTTTTACAGGGGTGCTGCCTTTATCCATTTTCACAATGTAGTTAATCAGTATAGCTCAGCCCTCAGTAGTATCTCATTTTCAAGGGGGGGGGGGCTGATTGTACCGATTGTTGCAATGTGTGTTCCCATTGTTGATCACCTGAGATACAATATCTTGTTTTCAGAGGGATCCTGCTTTTGGCAAATACAGGTATTTATACAATGTGTCATTTCAGCAGAAGATGGGGAATACAGAGCTAGTGAGGTGCTGGCATCTCAGAGAGCATCCTATTATTAGTTACAATTTATTTACCCAGGACAGATCAAATGAGCTGCAACATCTCACAATCAGTGGAATTCTGCATCTAGTACCCGCGGTGTGAAGTACAATAGCCCCTGATACAGAACTGTGGAGCAGTCAGCAACACTTTCAGTTCAGCACTAACACATTGACCCACAAATACTGTACAGTCACAATGCAAAAATGAATCGATTATTACAAAAGTAAAACTTCTTTTTATAAATTTGGTTACATTAACACAGTACTGTAGCACCAGTCCTCAAATTCTTAAATTAGCAACATGTTGTGCTCAGCTGGACATTCAAACAAAAAGAGAAAGGCAACAATTGGGATAGGCTATCAGTGTTGCCATTAAAAAAGTGAAAGACACTACTGGACATGGGATTCTGGTGCCAGCATTAAAAAAGTGAAATCGTACACCATGTAACATGGCTGCACCTTTACAGCTTACCCAGCTAGCACAGATAATATGTAGGAGATCTCTTACCTGGATCCTGGAGAGTCTGGGATGAGGTTCTCAAGGTGATGTCCAGAAGTACCTATAAACTAAGTGTGTCAGTGGGGTCACAAATAGTGCTGTGTGGAATTTCAGATTCCAGTGGAATGATATTGTGTTGAGTTTTTGAAATTCTGCCAAAACTGTGCTAAATTTCACTGGAAATGGAATGGTGGAATTCCATGGCAGAAAAATGCAGAGTGAGTTTTTCAATTACATTTCTGTGAATTTTATTCTGCAAATCTTAACATTTTCCATGGAACTGGGTCTCAATATTTTCTGCTGAACTAATTGCAGAATTATTTTCCACAGAAAAATGCTCTTCCACAGAATATTATTCTGCAGATCACAGGAGGCAGAATTCTGTAGAAGAGCCAGTGAAATTCCAGTAGAAATCCGCTGGCAGAATGGTCATTCCATACTAATTTAGCTGGTGGAATTCCGCATTATGCCTTTACTAGTCACAAAGTGTCTGCCATTCTTTAGGGACAAAATAGGATGGACAGGGAAGGTTAAACATAAAATAATATGTATCTCATACATGGGGGATCGGTGTCCTGTGAGACCAAGAATGCCATCCTGTCAGACCTTTAGAAATAAAGGGAAATTGGGTTAGTATAAGGAAAAAATATTAGCGTGAGTAGAAACAAAGTTGCAGTGAGGTACAAGAGCTACAGGATGAGCACAGATATTAAATAAAAAGGTATTTTGGGAGAAAAGGCACAGTTTAAAGTAAAAGAAAAAGTGAAAATAGAGAAATTAAAAAACTAATAGATATGGAACTGAGAAAGAGACAGTGACAAAGAAAGAAAGAAGAAAGAGCAGTGGTGGTACGGGTGCTCAGGTTTTCCATTCAGTGCCTGGGTGGCCTTATTTAAGCAATAAACCACGACAGGGTGGAGGAGATGCTGGGTTTACCCACACCTGGCGTGGTTAGGTCATGAGGCCTTTGGCTGAGTGACCAAACTATGCCTGGGGTTGGTAAATCCCTGCATCACCCACACCCTGGAGTGGATTGTTGCGATTATAGAATGTGCCCCTTTACTTACTGTAAGTTAAAATAAAATAAAAATATTTTTTTATTATTTTGACTACTGTTTTTATTGATTTTATTGTTGCGCCGCAAAAAATAGTTCCCCTTTGCTGACTAGAATACTACCCTACTGGAGATGGAGGCGTGAATAGCACTGAGAGAGAGAGAGAGAGAGAGAGAGAGAGAGAGAAACTATTTTTTTGTTTTGTTTTTATTTAGGCTGTTACCATGAAATTTGATGTGTGTGTGTCTCTCTTGTGTATGTCGTGGGGAGCGGAAACACTGACAGTCCCTTGGGGATGGAGACAGTGAAGAGCACTAGAGAACACGGGAGAGAAGTGTGCAAAAACAGTGTTTGCTTTGGTGTGTCTTTTTATTTTAATAGGGGAAATAGTCTGTCTCTCTCTGTCTCATTTGTGTGGTGGGGAATGGGAAACACAGTAACTGGCTGAGGTAACACCAGCTCTTGACATTGGCAGTGTTTCATGCTGTGAAAACGAGACTGCAGCCATGGAAGACACCAAGAGTGGAGTGGAAGAGTTACTAATGGTTAGGTGGCTGCTCTGTGAAATGTTGAAGTAGGAAAAGTGTTTATTAATTAAATGATGGCTAAAACTTACACAAATCATGGCAGAAAAGCATTGCGGTGATACTGGGCATGTGCTAATATATATGCGCATGACAGGTTTCACGAGTTCGTTTTTCGGCCGTGATTTATCACCACTTTTAATCTTAATTTTTATTAAGCAACATTTTCTGTAGTTCAGGATTCTTGAAAGTTTTTCTGTAAATTAAGTGGGATGGTGGATTGTATGTATGAGCTGGTGTCATGCCTGTGACAGGAGGCAGTGGGTTAGCGGGGAAAAGAAGATGGTGACGTCAGGGTTTTCATTTTTGGGGTCGGATGCATTCTGTTTGGATATGCTGCTGACTGGCACCTTTTCCCATTGGTAATGTCAGGATTTACCATGGGTAAAAGGTGTCAGTCAGCCAATGAGGTTTCAGGATTTTTCAAGCCATTGTATAATTAAATATAAACCTCTGTATTCCTTCTAGAAAAAAATACTGTTAGTCAATCTGCTTTCTCTAATTGATTTCCTAAACTCTGGTCCTCTCTCTTTCCTTGTCAATTTACTCTGTTTCTTCTGCTTTCTCCTTAAAGTCTCTTCTTCATGACTTTTTCTCCTTCCTGTACATTTATTTATGTATTTATTTTGACCCTCTTCCTGTAAAATCACATATTGTACTCCCACCCCATAGTAGTTTGCCTTGTTCCAGTTAATTGTCCTGTACTTAAAGTGTAGTACCCTCATCCCCAGGTCTCAATTGCACAATTTGCGTATATCTTTTATACTGTTGATTATATTCCTGTTTTATTTAATTTGCTGTACAGTGCACCCTCTGTTATCCACCAACATTGAAGCATCAACTTTTTGACGGACAATAGAGGATGGCAGATAGTAGAGGTCTACTAGTTTGCATAGGTAAAATCTTTAAAAATCATGTTAAAATCTTTCAGTACCAGCAGGGTAAGCATGAAGTATCTATGTGAAAGCCAAAGGCAAAGTCACTAACTTTTCTTTATAAAATGTTATGGTACTGTTCTAGTGTAACACATTTTATTTATTTATTTTTTATGTTATAATCATTCTGTTCAATTGGTGGGATGAGTGGGTGAGCACACGAAACAAACTATGCCAACGTAACTCACTTTTAGCTCTGAGGTGATCATTTGGTGTGGTAGGCGGGCAAGTGAGTGGGAAGCCAAAAACCATAACCACTAGAGAATGGGAGAAAATTGGGACACGTTTGTATTTTTTTCCTTCATGTTACAGTCTTACAATGTTACACTCTTTTAGTTTGTTTGGTGGGGGCAGGCGCGCGAGTGAGACAAATTGCCCTAGCAGGAGTAAATCAGCTCTGAGGTGATCGTTTAGTGTGGTGGGCGGGCAGGCAAAAGCCATAACCACTAGACAATGGGAGACATTATATTCACAACTGGGACATGTTTTAATTTGTTCTTTAAGTTACAGTCTTTTAGTTCATTTGATGAGGCAGGATGTAGTGTCAGTTCTGAGCTGAGTTTAAAAAAAGCTCATTTGGGATAGACTTGATGTGTTGTTTTAAATGTTGATTTAAATGCTAAAATGCTTCAGTGACTTTCTTTGCCTGGAGACTTTACATTCACAATTGGGACATGTTTTATTTTTTTTTTTTTTCAACTCTTTGTATGCTCCTACTCACCATCCTTGGGGTCTCTCTCTGGTGTGGTTACATGGTTCCGCTTACTCCCGCCTTGCCTGAAGTCATCCGTTGCTGCCTCCGGTGTGCCCCTCTCCACCACCTGAACCACCCGACCCCCCAGATCTGAGCCCCCCAGAGTGGGACCACTGTCTCCTTATTGGTGCTCTATCTTCAATCTAATCGAGTAGCCAGGCAAGTGAAGCACCAGAGGTAGGCGTGGACGACCCGGCAGTGGGCGTGGATGAGGAACCCCAGAACCCATCTACACCTACTGAGGATAGGACCCCATTTTTCTTGGTTCCTCCCCTCTGGCTTGGATGTGCCATGGTGTCAGCATGGGGATGGGACGCTCCCGCTCCTCCCGCAGATGCTCGCTGCAGCTAGATCCCCATTGGCTGTCCCTGTTCTGTGGTGCAATGCCTCCCGGCCACAGCCAGAAGCCACCATCAGATGTGGAATCCCCTGGATCCCACCCCAGGAGATAAGAGCAGTCCTCCAGATGCTCGATCCTCTCCTTCCCACTGCCCCCTGGTGGCCCGAGCTTGATCCTGAACCTGAGTTGCCGGCGTGGCTCGAGGTTTGGCATCCAGTGTCTCAACCCTCAGTGCCAATGGGTTGTCTTTATTTTATTTTTAATGTTACATTTTCAGTTTATTGGTGGACAGGTGGGTGGGCAAGCGACTCACTGTCAGCTCTGAGGGGAATCAAAAAAGCTCATTCAGTCTGGCAGTAAAATTGATGGGAGGATGAAAGAGGGAGAATGTAATGGGAGTCAATGAAGTGGGTACAAGGGAAGATGCTGGTGGATGGTCGAAATAGAGGGTGGCAGATAATAGAGGGAATTAACATTAACACTTGACGGTACATAAGGTAAGGTTGGCAGATAGCGAGGGTGGCAGTTAATTGAGGGGCGGATAATTGATGGTGCATGTATATAATTTTCCACATCCCCTTTTTGCCCCAGGACACAGCTGACAATGGACTGTTAGCAGCTCAGTATATCTTTCCTGGTGAAACTTTTGAAAGCAATCAATAACTAAATCAATACATACATCAATAATATGGCCCTATTAGTCCAGTAGGCTACTGTAGGCCTTTGGGCATGGGGTCCTTTTCTTTTAAAATACACTATGCTTGGCATAAAGTGGATTCAGGAAGGGTTTTATGCCCCCTTATACAACAGCCTGCCCCCTCTGCCAACTACCCCTCAGCCCTGTTTCCCATCTTCTTTGGCACTTACCCTGTCCTTTGTGCCCCTGTAGCTTACCCCCTCCCACTATGGTGGGGCTTCTGGTTGTCCAAGGCAACACTTAAAGCCCTCAGGACATCTATAAGCAGCTTTCTGAGGATGGGCACTGCAGTGAATGGAGTGGAGCCTTCAGGGGGAATTTGGCATCATCCTGTAGCATCTATGGTGTATTTTCCTACTTAGGTTCTCCTAGGCACTGGACATCGGCATGCTAGGGGCTCATAAGGATGGAAACACACACGCAAGTATGTCATCCACAAGCCCATCCAACATCCAACCTCCAGCTCTGTCTCATCTGCACCTCCATCCATGGTCCCCAGGGGGCAGCACTGTAGCAGAGGCAGTAGCCCTTCTCCCCAGAGGAGGGCAGCATGCTCAGAGATGCTCACTACCCCTCCCTCTGCCAGCCCCCTGATCGACCCTCTGGTCCGACTATAAGGGCTGAGCAGCATAAAAACCATGGACAATCACCAGATTCATTATCGGCGGAGTAATTAAAAAGACAATAATCTGGCATGGAAGCTGGCATGCCAACAC
This sequence comes from Neoceratodus forsteri, assembly GCA_016271365.2. Lineage (NCBI taxonomy): Eukaryota > Metazoa > Chordata > Ceratodontiformes > Ceratodontidae > Neoceratodus > Neoceratodus forsteri. Next base: position 89,303,332 of record JADMNL010000026.1, on the reverse strand, counting down.
CTCAAATTTGGTATTCTGTCTCAATTTCTGGCATTCTACCTGTCCAAAAGTGCTGTGGTACAGATTAAACTGCAGAGTGATGGCATGGAGAAGTTGTTTTTCAGTCAGAATATCAGCATGATGAAAACGGTGTTCTGCTTTGAAACCTGATATGCAAAACAGGACGGAAAAGATTAATTGCTAGCCCTGATTATTCATTATATGGTGTGTGATCAAGCTTAGGGGCCGCAGAGTTTTTGTGCTGGTCAGCTTATTCACTCAGTTCAGATGGCCAGTCAGTCCATGAGGGAAGACTCCTGTGTGGCCAGTATGGGGGACTGAAAGGCATTCATTTCATAGTTACAAGTATGACAACGTAAGCCTTTATGACTTGCCACATATCAGTGGAGGTAGTCAGCTTTGGTTGTTCCCATATATGAACATGCAAAAACGCCAACAGAAACAGGCTTCACGGTCTATCGAGTCTGCTCGATTGTGCAGCTAGCCACTCAACTTGCAGCTGCCCCATCCACCCCCTCCCCTTCTCACAATTACCCCCCTCTCACTCTGTCCCATCCCCTCTTAAAACTGTCTGCTGTGCTACAGGCTATCACCTCCTCCAGCAGAGTATTCCACTTATCCAACACCCTCTCAGTGAAATAATGTCTCCTGAATTTCCTCCTGAATCTCCCCCCCCAACCTCATCTGGTGCCCCCTCGTGACCCTCTCCCTTCTAATCTGCAAAGTCTCTTCTTTACTAGCATTGTTAATCCCTTTTAAATATTTAAAGATTTCGATTATGTGCCCCCATCCGTCATCTCCTCCAGAGAATACATGTTCAGCTCGCCCAGACTCTCCTCATAGGAGTATCCCTCTAATCCCTGGATCATCTTTGTCACCTTCCGCTGTACACTTTCCAATAATCGGATGTCCTTCTTCAGGAAAGAGCACCAGTACTGCATGCAGTATTCCAGATGCAGCTTCACCAGTGACCTGTAGAAGGGCAGGATCACCTCCCTATTTCTGGAGGAGATTCCCTTCACTATACACTCCAGCATCCTGTTGGCTTTTGCTGCCACCTTCTTGCACTGAGCTGAGTTGTTCATACTCCCTGTTATAGGCACCCCTAGATCCTTCTCCTCCTTAGTGCATTCTAGCTGTACACCCCCAACTGATAGCACCTCCCCTAGTTGTTAGCCCCAAAGTGCAAGACCTTACACTTTTTGGCGTTAAACCCCATCTGCCATGTATCTGACCACTCATGTAGTTTGTTCAGGTCCTCCTGCAGCCCCCTCCATCCTTCAACATCGTCTACCATGGCACCCATCTTTGTGTCGTCTGCGAAGAGACTGATCTTACTTTGGGCCCCATGGGAGATATCAGCGATGAATATCCCAAACAACACTGGCCCAGTACTGATTCCTGCAGTACCCCACTCGTCACATTCCTCCCTGATGAGAGCCCTGATCCAACTTACCATCTTTGTTCCTACCCCTATATATACCAGCTCCCCCCCAGCCTCCCCTGTGGCATGGAATCAAAGACCTTGATGAAATCCAAATACAGGACATCCACCACATGGTCTTTGTCCAGTTCCTTTGTCACCCAGTCGTAATACTCAATCAGATTTGTCTGGCAGGATCTTCCCAAGACAAACCCATATTGCTGACTGTCCTGAAGACCATTGATCTCCAAAAAGTCACCAGTCTCTCTTTTAGGATCATATCCGTGAGTTTCCCCACAATTGATGTGAGGCTTACTGGCTTGTAGTTCTCTGGTTTGTCCTTAGGTCTGCTTTTATGAATGGGTACCACATGGGCCATCTTCCAGTCCTGTGGTACGCATCCAGTGTCCAAGGATGTATTGAACAGGTCAGCCAGTGGTCCTGCCAGGACCTCTGCTAGTTCCCTAAGTACCCTAGGGTGAATGTTGTCTGGACCCAATGCCTTATCCCCCCCTCAGAGCCCTTAATCCTTTCAGCACCCTGTCCTCTGTAATCCCTATATTAGTTACCTCCCCCCCGCCCACTCCTCCTCTCCCAGGTGTTATCTGCCCCCCCTTTCTCCCTTGTGACCACAGAGCAAACGTGCTCATTCAGTGCCTCTGCCTGGTCCTCCCACTTCTGCACCCAGCCCCCATCTTTCCTAATCCTCATAATCTGATTTTTGTTTTTTCATCTTTCACTGATATATAGTTATCCAATTCTTGTTTAAATTGCTCCAACATATTATTGTTTACTGCATAATCAGGTAGGCCATTCCATGTACTCACTACCCTCCGGTTATACTTTTGCCTTTTATTTGTTCTTGTTATTTCACCTTTCAGCTGGTATCTGTGTGATCTAGTTAATCTCTCATTTTCATTTTTATGTTTGCTTGTGTGCATGCACAAGAAACATTATGTGGCAGCTTAGGAGAGAAGCGTGTTGTGGAGGTGCGGCACTGTGGCAGCCAATGCCAGCACTGCATTTGTGGGCTTGGCACTGTTCGCCCAATGCGGGCCCAGTGTCCTGATGACACTGGTTCTGCAGAAGTGCCACCAACTTGAAACGATTTAGCCGCTGCAATGAGGAGCCGCCTCTTCATTGCAGCAACAGTCATTCTGCAGCAATGATGGAGTGACCTGTCATTGCAGGGCGGTACCTTGCCTAGTGTAACATGTCCCTAAACATGCCCCATGAAAGCTGACTGACTGGGGTGCACAATCCCCCTGTTGGCATGCCCCCAGCCCAGTTAATTTGCCAACAGGGGATCCCACTCCCTGTCGGCACAATGCCCCCCTCTTTGTTGTGTGCCAAGGGGGGTGCCCAATTCTCCTCGGCATCATGCCCCCCCAAACAGTCGTTCTTTGCTAACGGGGGGGCCCAATCCCTGTTGGCTTAAGTCCTCCCACCCCAAAAAGGCAGATGGCACACTGGGAGCCCACCCAGTGTGCGGAAAGCAAGCCTGCAAAAAAAAAAAACACCTTCCTGCGACGTCTTTTTTTTTTCCTCCCTGAAAGAAAGGAACGGTCCCACGCCAGTCGGGCCCCCTCTCCCAACCCGCATTCACCCACTGCACACCCTATCTCCCCACACCCGCCCTTCACCCCATACTTACCTCCAGAGCCTGGCACGACGAGACCGGGAACACATCTGTACTCTTCAAAGCCGACCGCGAACTGAAGAAATGCCGGTAAGCTGTACAATGGCATAAATATGGGGGTTTCAACTTTGATGCATATCTCAGGCATTTTGGGGAATTTTGGCACCACATTTTCAACATGGGGTTATTGTGACCCCTCCTCATTAATTCATTCACTGTCATGGCATTATTCGGTCGCAAAAGGTGATTTCACGGTCACTGCGAGAATCACCTTTTGGGACCAATTAACTAAAATGACAATGCCACTGTTCATGAGGTGGGCTCTCAAAAAGCCTATGTTGCAAATATAGTGAAAAAATAAAAAAAATGACTGTTTTATGAGCGTCTTGTTGCTGCTGTTTCCACACACCTTTCGTAACCCAGAGATCTGTAATATTTTCACTCCAGATTTTCAACATTGGCATTTTTCTACACCTCCTTATGAAACGTATATCTGTCATTTTTCACATCCTGGTCAAAATGTGTTTTCGCACTTCCGGCGCAGAATAGCACGGTTGCTGTCAGAAATCAGTGTTCAGAACACATTAAGAAAATCCCAGTGACACTGTTCATGAGCGGAGTCCTAAAATGCCTATGTTGAAAATTTGGTGACGAAAGTCCATAAAATGATTGTGTTACAAGCATGCGTTGCGTAGTTTTGCACACACCCTTGTAACTTCGCAAATTTGTAATATTTTCACTTCAGATTTTCAACATTGGCATTTTTTCACACCTCCTTATGAACAGTATAGCTGTTATTTTTCACATCCTAGACAAAATGTGTTTTCGCACTTCTGGCGCACAATGCGCGGTCGCTGTCGGAAGTCAGTGTTCGGGACAATTTAGAAAAATCACAGTGTCACTGTTCATGAGCAGAGGTGCTAAAATGCCTATGTTGAAAATTTAGTGACAAAAGTCCATAAAATGACTGTGTTACGAGCGTACATTGCACAGTTTCTACGCACCCTCGTAATTTCACACATTTGTAATATTTTCACTCCAGATTTTCAACATTGCCATTTTTTCACACCTCCTTATGAAAAGTACAGCTGTCATTTTTCATATCCTGCCCGAAATATGCATTTACACATCTGGCGCAGAATAGCACGGTTGCTGTGGGAAATCAATGTTCGGGACAGATTAAGAAAATCATAGTGACAGTGTTTATGAGCAAAGGTCACAAAATGCCTATGTTGAAAATTTGGTGAAATAATTCCAATAAATGACTGTGTTACGTGCATGCATTGTGTAGTTTCCATGTATGCTCGGAAGTGCGAGCATTTTTAATATTTTCACTACAGATTTTCAACATTACCATCTCTTCACACCTCCTTATGAATGGTACAGCTGTCCTTCTTCACATCCTGCCCGATCTGTGTTTTCATATATCTGACGCAGAATGGCACGGTCGCTGTGGGAACTCAAAGTTCGGGACACATTAACAAAATCACACTGCCACTGTTCATGAGAAGAGGTCCCAAATGCTTTCATGAGGTGGGGTCACAAAAAGACCATGTTGAAAATGTGTAGTGCAAATACCAACAAACACCTGGGGCGTTAGGGTTTCTAACCATAATGTCCCACCATGTACAGACTGACAGGCATCAGGGTTGTGCCTTTGGATTGCTGACTGTAATGCTCATGCCATCCCACCACCAGTCAGTGACAGGCATCGAGGTGTGCCTTGGACCCTTTGGCCCCAGAGTTCACCCCATTCTCCTATACTGCACCCATTTTAGTGTATGTCCTTATGGAATAGGGTGACTGTAAAGCCGAACACCCCAAGGCACACCTCAACATGTGTCAGTGTCTGCACGATAGGGTGAGGTGACATGCTATGAATGTTATGGGCGACGACCCAAACGCATACCCCAATGCCTGTCTGTCTCTGCAGGGTGGAGGTGGGGTTGACGTGAAGTTCAGTACTTCACTGCCATTCCTATTCTGCATCTGTCTAACTCCTGCATTTCCAATGCTAATACCAGCAAGCAAACATTCGGCATTGACAAAAGCTTGTTAGTTAAACCTGCTGTTATCCATAGTTGTTAATTGTGGTATGCATTATATACATAACACAGATCCCCACTTAGTTGTTTATATTGGGTAGAGTATAAATCTAACTCAACTAATCTTTCCTTATATGATAAGTTTTTGATGGGCTTGATGGGCTTGATTTTTTAGTAACTTTTCTTTGCACCCCTTCTATTAATTTATTATTTCTGTTGTTTTGTATTGCAACTAGGGGAGAGCAATATTCAATATGTGGTCTATCCAGTGATGTATACAGTGGGATTATCACCTTTCTTCTACTCTTTATATTTCTCATTATGCAGCCAGTAATTTTATTACATTTTTTAACTATTTCTTTGATATGTTGATCAATTGTCAGTTTATTATCTATATGTATGCCCAGATCTTTCTCCACTTCAGTTATTTCTAAGATGTTGTTGTTTAACTTATATCTGGCCTGTATGTTGTTATGCTCCAAGTGCATCACTCTGCATTTGTCAGAGGGAGATTCCCAAGAAAATAATGCACAGACAACTTCCTAGTGGGTGCTCGACTGGCAATTAATTTATTTTATACATCACACCATTGCCTTTACTTTGCCACTTTAAAATTTACATATTTACAACGTTCCTTCATCTTTTTCCACGTTATCCATCATGAAGTTCAACATTTAATATTCTGTTCAATCATAGTTCACTTGTCTTTTGTAAAGTTCTTCTGTTGTCTTCTCAGGGTCCGGATGTTTGTAAAGCCTGATACCACTTCATCTCCTTTCTCTTGAAACAGTCTGTTGTCCGTTGTCTTCTCAGGGTCCGGACACTTGAAAGCTCAATACCCCTTCTCCTATTCCCCCTGCTGCCCTCTCTTTGGGTCTGGTTGCCGATGACAACTGGCCCCCATATTATTACTTCTTTAATCATACGCCTTCTTTTTAGCCTGTCTCATCATCTTGGCGTCTGTGCCCGGCCCATGGATCTTACCTGCCTCCCTTTTCCAACCCCCCCATTTTATTTTTTTACCCAAAAATGTCCACTAGACCATCTCCAGCCTACTCGATGGAATGATGGGCTTCTTCCCCCGCCCTTCCCCTTTTTCCAAAATTTCTATGCTATCTCCCAATTGAAGCAAATATGCTGACATCCCTACTGTCAAAAGGTGCACCCCGTCCCACCTGTACATCTCTGGGTTGGTAAATCCAATGTCTTTATGAGCTATGTATGTTCCCCAACCCCCCCTTAACCATGCTGCCACTTGCCTGTTAATCCTCTTCCTAGCCTGCTCAACCCCTTTTTTTATCTCTGGCCTGCTGCCAAGCCATCCTAGGTGCCATTTCTGACCATGCTATCCTCGCCTGTGGCCAAAACTGTTGAATTGCCCCTAAGCCCCTTAGCATTTCCTTGCACAAGAATCCCCATGGTAGAGCTCCCAGATCATTGCCCCAAATGTATTATCAGTAGATCTGGTTATGGCCACTTTTGCTTCAACTCCTCCAAGGTTGGCAAGATCTGTGCCCACCTCATGCCCCGGACCCCTTTCCAGTAAACCATCACTTTGTCGGGGTCCTGCCCTGGTTGTTTCCTGCCCCAATGGTTGGCGGCCCACTTCTCTGCCCAATAAATGTAGGAATGCCCAAGGATCCAGACCCATCTGCACCTTCCCTGACCTGTGGAAGACAGAAATACACGTATTGTACCAGTTTCCATACATATCTCTTCTAGCAATTTGACCGCCACCTTCCTGCTTTTTTAATTTCTTCCTCCGATCTCCCTTTTGCTGCCAGCATGGACACGGTTCCAATCCTATATGAATGAGAGAAGTAACTCTGTGGGTTCTCCCCGAGATATACCATTCCCTTCTTTAGAACCCCATTACTTGGAAGCATGTAACCGGCTTACCATCACTATGTGTAAAGAACTGCCTGCCCCCTTTTTGCCTTATCCCCTTGTATTTCCACGGAGAGGTGACTTGGCATGTCACCTCAGTCTCTTGTCTTCCCAATACAATATCTGCCCCCATCTGGTAAGTCTTAGAATGCCTTAGCCAAATTGTCATCCTCTCTTGTTCCCAGCATATCTCCTTTTCCCACAAACCTTCTATCTCATCCCTTTTGTTGCCCACCACTACTCTGTTGACCCTGAATGCACTTTTTGCCATCACTGTAAAAATAGCCCTAAATAAGCAGGCTTCAAAGTCTGATGTACATATCTCCCCCCCAGGGCCCCTACTAGACCTTTAAGTGTTTTTCCTGCCACAGCTTTCCTCAAATCTGCCTTCCCTCCTTTTAACCGTTGGCACCCCATCAACATGCACTGAACCACTTTAAACTTATTCAGTTCAGCCCAACCTTTTGTGCTGCAAGCCCATCCTATCTCAACTAACTGTACCCTCATTGTTCTGCTAGACATTCCCGATTCCCACTTTTTAACCATGTATTTTGTTATCTGGTCCTGTGAAACTGGCTCACTTACCTTGAACCCTTCCTGCTCCCGGAACTCCTGAAATGCTCCCCCATGCCCCTTCATATGCCCTCAGTGTGTTGGCAGACCAGCAACTCCTATATAACGGTCGGGTTCCTTCCAGCCAATTTACCACGCTCTGTCTGATAACTGCATTCTTTGTGCAGCCATTTGTAGGGCCACGGACCTAAACCTCTCCAGCTGTAAATGGGAAAGGCTGTCAGCTATGTCATTTTTAACCCCCTCAATATGCTTGGCTTTAAATTACATGCTTAGTCTTAAACCCCACAGCACTAGATGTCTCAAAACCCTGTTTGCTGTTACTGAGTGTCCTCCCTGCCGATTGATAACTTCTACCACTGCTCTTTTGTCACACCAAAACATAATTTTCTTGTTCCTTAGGTGCTCCCCCCATGTCAGCACCGCCACCCATATAGGAAAAATCTCAAGCAATGTTATATCCTTCAATAGCTCCCTCTGTCTCCAAGACTCCAGTCATGCTTCTGAAATACACCTCCCCCAAAAATATGCTCCCATGCCAATAGAACCGGATGCGTCTGTGTATAGGTCCAAATCGTTATTCCCTAGCCACTCCTTCTGCCAGAATGTGACCCCATTGTAGTCTATTAAGAATTGCTGCCACACCTCCAGATCCTGCCTCATCCCCTGTGAAATGTCCACCCAATGGTGTGGCAGTTTAACCCCCTGGTTCCCTGGCTAATCTCCTGGTGAAAACCCTCCCAGGTGCCACCGCCCTGCATGCAAAATTCAAATGCCCCAACAATTGTTGTACCTGACTCAAGGGGACTCTGTTCCTCTTCTTGACCTCCTGTAGTAGTTCCTTGAGTCTGGCCACTTTCTGTTGGGGTAACCTGAAGACCTGCTCCTCTGCATCTACCTTGATCCCCAGGAATTCCAGCATCCTAGCTGGACCTTCCATTTTCCCCTCTGCAAGTGGAACCCCTATCCTTCTGCACGTGTCCTCAAAATCTAGAAGCATTGACTTTGTCTCCATTTTGCTCTCTCCCACCAGCAGGAAATCATCTAAGTAATGTACCACCACCTTGTGCCCATATTTTCACCCAAACAACCACTGCATCCAAATGCTAAATGCCTCGAGCTTCTCACAGGCTGTGGAACAGCCCATGGGCATTGCCATGTCAAAATAAAAGAATCATTGGAAGTAAAATCCCAACAGGTCCCAATCTTCCTGCCTGATTGGTAGTAACGGAAAAGCCGACTCAATGTCGGTCTTTGCTAGCCATGCCCCTTCCTTTGCTTTAATTATTTCCACTGCCTGCTCCAAAGTTGCAAAAGAAACTATGCTACATTCCCCAGGGATGTGATCATTCACCAACGCCCCTTTCGGATATGACAGGTGATGGATAATCCTGAATTTCCCTTGTTGCTTCTTGGCCAATGGTGAAACCCGCAGATTGGGTAATGGTGGGGTTTGTAATGGATCCTCTCTCCTCCCGGCCTCGGCTTCTTTCCTTATTTTCCTTTTTGCTACATCCTCTTTCCCTTTTAGTGAGGCCATGTTCTTGGCTCTCATGCTCCTTCTCATCCCTTGATACTCCAAACTAAAACCCGTTTCGAATCCTTCCGCTAGCATCTTCCCTGCCCTCGCATCTGGATATCCTGTCATCCATTCTTTAACTACCCCCACCCTTATTGGAGTCCTAGCTAACCCAAACCCCCTTCACTGTTGCCCAAATCTCCCTCATTGGCTCCCCATGCCACCTGACCCATATCCCCCTTTCCCTTGAAATTCCCTCCCCCTCCCGTTTTGGTAACCCTCCCCTTCCTCCCCGAAAGGGCTGCCCGCTCCCCCACTGCCCATTTTTTCTGTCCCCCATTGCTCTGCAGTGCATCACCGGATGCTGCCCAGCGCACTTTGAATAGACGTGTCTGAACTTGCAATTGGTCCAAAAACACGATGCTTTGTTGAATCCCCAGCACGTTTTTTCCTGTTGCCCGCTTACCCATTGTCTACTCTCCTCTCCTACCCCCCATATCCTGACAGACTCCTCACCCATAACTTAAAATGAGTGGAATCCCACCTCAGATCTCCCCTGGCCACCATCCTCTGCCGGAAAGCTTCATCATATTTCAACCAGCCCACGCCCAACCTTGCCTTATAGGCATCCTTTATTGTGGCGGCGTACGTGAGCAGTGGGATGGCTAACTCCAGCTTCTTCTCTAGCAGAATGGTGCTGAATACAGAAAACCCCACCTGCCATGCCTCTATATTTTTTCCCTTGTACCTTACCTCCTCCACCTTATTCCCTGTGATCACCAATGCCACCGCCATCTCGGATCTTTCCACCATTTCCTTTTATGTGCACCTCTTTGCATACTTTTTGTCTACCAACGCGAATATATCCACATGTTTGCCTTTCCATATTTTTTCTTTACTAGTTAAAGGTACATGATCCCCCATTGTCATACCCGTCATCCCGTCATTGCCCACCCTGGTTTTTGTGTTCACTTCCTCCCCAGCTGCCTTAAGTTCCTGTAAAGCCTTTTCCATTTTCTCTGTCCCCGTCTCTCCCATGTCTCCCAGCATACCTGCTAAATACTCAGTCAGATCCCCCTCTGGGGTCTGTTCTCCCTTGTCCTTACCACTCGTGCCCTCCTCAGCATCCTGGTCCTCAGCCTGTTCTTGTTCTGGCACTATTAGTGGTGTCCTTTTTTCCACTGGGCTCTTCCCGGCACCCCCCGCCTGCATCTTCCATTTTCCTGCAGTTTCGGTCGCCTCCTTCTGCTTCGCTGCCTCTCTCAACTCGTTCACCTTTTCCATCAAGCTTTTTCCCGCTGTCTTCTTGGCTTTTGCCCTTGCAACTTCTTCCTCTGCCTCCTTCATCTGTGTCATTTGCAGCATCTCGTTGACCTTCTGCATCATTTCTGCCGCCTGCTCCATCATCTGGGAGCTAGTGATATCTCCATTTCCTGCCATTTTAAAAAAGTAAATACTTGGGGGGATATACTGTATAAAGAAAACTCAGTTATACCCTCTCCCAAGCCTCCGAGATCTCAATATCTTTGCCAGGCCCAAAGAACGCACGTGGCCACCCCCTGTAATAGCAGACCAGAATATTTAGCTACAGCACCCATTTTGTCCCTGCCTCCCCAACACATGTAAAATGGATGAATGGGAGTACCTTGCACCTCAGGTTGGGGGGTGCTGTCCTCTCCTGACTGGGCTTATTTGGTGAGTGTTATGTATTATCCCACCCCCCCACCAAATCATGCATTGTTGTCAAGAGGTGAAGGGCCCTTTTGCCAAACAACATGCATGTTGGGGTATTTCAGTGGAGGGCAATGAAGAACAGGGGAGTAAGGCTGACAGAATTAGCCTGGTGTCGTTCTACTATTGCTCCTTCAAGTACTACTTCATAAGTAACCTGGACACCAAGATTTGTAAAATTTCAAAACAATCTGAGTACCTAACAAGCTAATATTGTGATTCCAGAAACAACAGAACACAAGGAGTCTTTCTCACTGTTAGCTGTGTACCGCAGTATCCATTGCAGGGGGATGTGGTCAAAGAAGTGGAACTTCTACTGTATCCTTCCACAAAACCACCACACATTCCGTCATTTAGAGTGATACGTGAAGTATTATATCCCATCAGGTCTAGCTGGCACTTACTCCTAGGAATGGCTGCCTTTTTTTTTTTTTTTCAAATACTGAAACCACCTCATTATGAGCATGAAAATCAAAATTATGTTATTTTATTGATTTCCACCTTGCCATCCCTGCCCCAATTGCCCGTTTTTCTAAAAAACTACAAAATTGGCCTCCCCCTTTTATTGCGCATGCGCGTTGCTCCCTTGCCGTTATGAGCATGCGTGGCCCACGCATACCCCATACCCGTCCATGGACTCCGGCCTTAATCCAGCCAAACCTAATTCAGCAAACCACCCTCCAAACTACTCCCATTGCCTGCCACCTGTACCCCTTGCCAAACACCAGGAAGGATCAGAGCCACCTAGCTCAGGAGCTACCCTTGCACTTCCGTTATTTTGTTTAAGTAGAGGCTGTACTGCAGAAATGTATGGAATGGCAAAAACCCTCCCCTGTTGCCCAAATGCACCAGCCCACCCTCCTACTCCCCTCTGGAGCATTCCGCCATGCAGCCTTGGATGCTGCATGCCCAAAAGAGCTACCCTGGATCAGCAGACTTGCCTCCTTGTGGCACCAGCATCACATTCAGCTCTTTCCTAGCCGAACAACCTCCCCAATCCAGGCAAAAAAAATGACCCAGTCCCTGAACGGCCCACGGCCTACCTACCTGGCCCCACACCTCACCGTGCCCTACTGCATCCCTCCTGGCTGTATTTCTCCCAACAGCCCAGTTCTCCCTCAAGCAGGGCAAGCACCCCTGGAGCAACCAAATCTCCCCAATCGCAACCACCAGCGGTCCCCGACGACCCAGACCTCCCTCAAGCAGGGCAAGCCACCCTTCCCGGGCACCAAAATTCCACAGCTGCAGCCCCCGATGACCTGGACCTCCGTCAAGCAGGACAAGCGCCCTTCCTGGCCAGCAAAAATTCCACAGTTGTAGCCACCAGCAGCCCCCCGACTGCCGGGATCTCCAAGTCAGGGGAAGCGCCCTTCCAGGCACAACCACCTAATTCCACGTGGGAAGGCGAATTAAAACAGACCAAGACCATCATAAGCAAGTAAGAAATTACCCTTTAACAAATCCTAACTATGCCAAATAAAGATCTTTAAGATATTATCAAAATGTACTCCTAACTGTGGCAAAATAACCAACAGTATATGAAAAAAGACCAAGTAAAACTTGCTTCCCGGCCCCTGCATGCCCTACTAGGCCCCTCTGTCCAAACAAATCCCCACCATGTGGCCGGACCTACTATTCCCTACCAACCTTACCTCGATTCCAAAATCCTGCCAGTCGAAGTGCTGAGTCCTACTAATTTTCAAATCCCAGCAAAAAGAGGGAGACCCTCTCCTCCACTGGCACCTAAATACCCCCAGGCCACCCCCCTTCCTCCCCACCCAATCCTTACCTGCTTACCTGTCCTGTCATATTTGTCATTGCAGGAATGACATCATGACCCTTCCCTCCCCTTTACCTGGGCCCTCCTTCCTACCATCCCCTTCCCCTTAATCTGAGCCTCCTAGCATGTCCCCCCCAGCCAGTCCTACCCCTGTGCCTTTTTTCCCCAGAATCCCCCTGACAATTTAGGTTGTCCCTTAGGGGCAACTGCATTTATCTATTTTTAAAGTCCAAACCATGGTCTAGGGGTAGTCATATCAGATGACCTAAAGGTGGGCAAGCAATGTGAGAGGGCAGCAAGGAGGGCTGGGGGGATACTGGGATGCATAGGCAGAGGCATCACCAGTAGAAAACAGGAAGTTATTATCCCTCTGTACAGACAGCTGTTCAGACCCCATCTGGAGTACTGCATGCAATTCTGGAGACTCAATCTCCGCAAAGACATAGACAGGATGGAAGCTGTCCGGAGGAGGGCACCTAAAATGGTGCAGGGTCTGCACTAGAAGACATATGAAGAGAGACTTAAGGAGCTTAATATGTATAGCCTCGAGGAAAGGAGGGAGAGGGGGGACATGATAGAAACTTTCAAGTACCTCAAGGGAATCAACAAAGTCCAAGAGGGTAGCATCTTTCAAAGAAAGAGGTGTGCAAGAACAAGGGGCACAATTTGAAGATGGGGTGGCTCAGAGGTAATTTAAGGAAGTATTTTTTCACAGAGAGGGTTGTGGATGCATGGAACGGCCTTCCGGAGGAGGTTGTGGAGTCAAAAACAGTGGTGGAATTCAAGCATGCATTGGACAGTCATAAGGCAATTCTAGGGGGTGGGGGCAGGAAGAAGTAGGCTGCTGGTTAACTAGGATCTGCAGCTTATCCATTAGGTAGGGAAATGGGCAGACTGGGTGGGCCAAGCAGTCCTTATCTGCCGTCAAATTCTATGTTTCTATGTAGTGCCTATTTTCCCAGCCCGTACAAATCCAGTTGTAAGTTGGCTGCATCTTCATCGCTGTTGATAATTGCTCCCACTTTTGAATCATCCGCATGTTTACAAATCCAGGATTTATCAGAAGTTCTCATGGATGCTATTAAGATATTAAACAGCAGGGGTCCCAACACGGACCCCTGCAGTACTCCACTTGTAACACCCATCCACTCTGACTGGTGACCCCTTGTACAGACCCTCTGTTGTCTATCATCCAACCATGTCTCAATCCATAAAACTATGTTGAGATGCAGTTCCAGTTCTACTACTTGATTTATTAATTCACTATATGAAACAAAATCGAATGCCTTGGCATAGTCTAGATATGACTGAGATATGCATCAAAGTTGGAAAAACCCTATTTATTCCATTATACAGCTTACCGGCATTTCCTCAGTTCGCAGTTGGCTTTGAAGAGTGCAGACATGTTCCCGGTCCAACGAAGATCGTCGCACCAGACTCTGGAGGTCAGTATGGGGTGTGGGGCGGTGGTGTGTGGGGAGGCAGGGTGTGCAGTGGGTGGGCGCGGGTTGCAGGAGGGGGGCAGGAGATGGCCAAGGACCATTTCCTTTTCACAGGTCAAAAAAAAAAAAACATCGCTGGACTGTTTTTGTTTTCCAGGGACATGTGGCAGCTGAGATGAGCTCCCAGCGTGTCGCGGACTCGTTCTTGGGGGCAGCTGTAGCGAGGGATTGGGCACCCTGTCAGCACACAACAAAGGGAGGGAGCCACATCATGCCGATGGGGACTGGGTACCCGCCGGACTAAAGGGGCGCAAGAGCTGAGGGGGATTGGGCACCCCCTCAGCACAAATGTTCTGGGGGTTTGTGGGGGGGCATTATGCTGACGGGGAGTGGGCTCCCCCTTCAGCAACATCAAAGGCCAGGGCCACTGAAGCCGACAGGGATTGTGGCCCCCGTCTGCAAACAAAACCTGTTGTGGTGGGGGCGCATGCTGCCGAAGGGGATTGGGCACCCCCTCGGCACTGGGGGTTACTTAATATTGTTTGTGAACATGGCGGCAAGCTGCTGCCATGTTCACAAACAATATTGCACTTGGAAAGTTCCACCCAGCAATGGCGGGTCGCTCCCTCATTGCAGCGAATGGCTGACGCTGCAATGACGAGGCAGCCCCTGATTGCAGCTGCTGAAACATTTCAAGGTGGTTGCACGCTGGCTGAACTAGTGTCAGCAGCAGTGTGCCACAGCACTGGGGAAAGCCAGCCAAGCCTTTAAAAGCTGTGGGGGCATTGGCCACAACAGTGTCATGCCTCCACAACCTGCTTCTGAAAACCTGTCGCAATATGTTTCTTGCGCATGCATGCAATCAACGTAAAAAGGACCCTAAGCTTCATACTTATCTAACGTTTTTGTGATTAGGTGAATAGTACATTCATTTAAAGTCAGCTTAGATAGGTATTTAGCCCATTCATCATAGCAGGGGGAATACATATCCTTCCAATGACTCAGAATTAGGTGTTTGAAACCCAGTGCAGCTGCCATGAGTCAACATTTACCTACCAAATTTAATTCAATAATCTGCTAGTAGCCCCTAGAATAGAGATATCAGGATATCAGGTTGAAATGGTAAGTTACAAGCTCGCTAGATAATTATCCAAGAGTTCCTGACTAATGAACAGTCCTATAACATGTGTAGTAGGTTTGCATTAGGGCAGTTACATCTCCAGCCATCACTGTTTGGGGAGATACCTAGTTTAAATAGTTTATCCAGAGTATAATATCAATTGTGTAAGATTTTGAATTGAACTAGGTGGCCGTGTAGATCCTTACTAGTTTTATAAGAGTTATTCCACATGAGTGTCCATGTTGATTGTGACAAAACGTGTTCTAAGCTGTCTTCCCAGATTTCTTTTGTTTTACATGTAAGGTCAGGTTATGTACTTAGAGAGAGTTGATATAGTTTACCAGCACCTCCCTTGCTCCTGGCTATTGTGTCCAACCTCTCAAAATCTTTGGAAGCACGTGTAACCCCCCTGCAAATGGGGGTTCCTAGAAATCCCCTGGTAACTTGCCTAAAGGCCCCAGGTTGGATGGTGTTCGGCAACTAAGCCGTTTTTCATCGAGTGCTTTTAAAGTCTTTAGTGCTGTCTCTTTAAGAGTTGTCAGCTCGCAGACCTAATTAGTTTGCACGGGGGGCTGAGTGTTCTCCTGCTCAAGTCCCGCTCGAGCTGCTGACCAGGGGCTTCGTTCTTGCCATTGCCAAGCGGGCAAAGCGAGTACTCCCCAGAAATATAATTGTTTGCTAGCAGCATGTTAGAGTGGTAATGAAAATGTACTTTGTCTAACCTGCCTTTCTTGCAGTTGGGACTCTGTGTGCTTTACCCCTCCATTTTGGAGCGGAACTGCAGGCTGGATCCAATAAGAAGGGAGGGGGGTGCTTAAAATGGAGTACTGAGCAGCCAACCAGAATTAGGACTCTCTTGGGAGCCGGCTGCCAATGAGGGATATGGCCAGTGATTCTGGGAGGTGGAGTTCTGGACTGTGGTGCTTTTTTACACCAATGGGGGAAGTTGTGAGTGACTGGCATCTGAAGCCCTCCAATTGGGTCGGGTGGTGCCCGAGTGTGATTCCCTGCCCAATGGCCAAGAAGGCAGAATCATTGCGGCCATGACTGAGGAAGGAGCTCCGGGCTTCTGCGCTTCTGAGTTTCGCGTGGGAAGCGCGTCTCAGGAAAAGTGAAGCTGCACTGTGACTCCCCAGGTTAGCAGTAAGTGCGATCGGGATACAAAAGCAGCTGCCTGGTATGGTAACTTTCTTTTACATGTAAATGTGTGGCGAGTGTTCTGATCACAGGCCTGTGTCCCCCTGCGGTGTGAAAGGTGTCCTGCCACAAGAGTTGTGAGTAAAGTCAGGATCCATTGAATTGCAAGTGTTGCGTCTGCTTCCTTTTTTCTTGTTTCACAAACTGAGCCTACCGGCTCCGGATTATAAATTGGGTAAAGTGCAAGTGTTTTCCATCACAGGGCCCCAACCAGTTGCACCAATTCTGGCTAGCCCCCCACCATCCTGGGTACCCAGTAAAGTGACATTTTGGGACTCTGAACATGCGCATAGTACTGTGATTGCTAATGTGTCTAGACTAATTAACCTGATTTTCCCCTGCCCTTGTTACTCTCCTCTAAATAAATCAGATTTGGTTGTTTTGCAAAGTACACTGCTTGAACTGTGAGTCTGTGTTGAAATACTGTATAGTGGCTATTGTATAACTGCATCTTACTTTACAGGGAGTCCCCAGAGTCAAGCTGATCGAACCAATCCTGGGGGTAAGTGTATACGGTGAAGGTACTGCTCTTAACTTGTGTGGGCCACTAGTGGGAAGAAAGAGAGGTTGCAGTGACCCAGAGGGCTGTGACCAAGTCATATCAGACTGTCTTAACCCCGACCTCTGGGTGGAGGCACCCGCCATTGGACCTAGGCCCCTTAACCTGTTAGTAGTTACGCAGGCAGGGGTAGTAGCCCTTGGGATAGCGCTACCTGGGGGTTACACACGTATGGCATAGTTACTATCCGGGATGTCCCCCAGCACTTCCCTCAATTGCAGATAATAATGAATTTCAGTGTATGGTAACTCATACAGCTCCCTCAGTTCAGTAAATGGTCTAAGGATACTGGTTTGTGAATCCATCATATCACAGAGCAGCCAAATTCACTTAGTTTCCCATATTAGGTTTACTAAAGTTTTACTACCAATCCTGACCCTAGGGTTTCTCCATATGGGGTATATTCTAGAGGTATTGAGGAAGGTGGATATGCAACTAATACAATACTTGGCAGACTTAGCCAAGGTTTTGAGGTATGGATAAGAGATTAAGTGGGGTGGATGAAAGCCCATTATAATATGATACAGAGAGTAGGGTCTAGCTATAGAATTTTCATATCTAACCCACGTAGGCATATTATCACCAGGCAGAAACCAGTGGCTACTTTGCCTATACATAAAGGCCTTATGGTAATGCTTAAAGTCTGGGAGGCCCATTCCTCTTGCTGACACATTCTCCTCAGTTTCCACAAACTTAAGCCTTGATTTTTTTCTTTTTCTGTAAAAAAGTTCTAATGAGGTAATTTATTTTATTAAACCAAGCAGGCTTAACACACATCGGTATGTTATTCAACAAGTACAAAACTCTGGGTGCCAGCATCATTTTAATGGCATTAACCTTACCTCACAGAGATAAACTGAGTTTACCCCATTTCTCTAAGGTGGTGTTAAATTCTTTCAGTTACGGTTTCATGTTATCGGCAACTAAGTTCTCTAAACTGTGTAGTAACCGAATACCTAAATAATCAATATTCTGTTCTGCTCATTTTATTATTTTTAATGCAAAGTATTCTAAGCTGATCTCCGCCCCATTCAATAAGAGGACTTCTGATCTTGACCAGTTAATGGTTAAGCTCCAAAAGAAGGCCTGCACTCCTTATACAAATCGCCACACTTCGCTCTTTCAAAGTTGCTTAAACCGTCTTTAATATCCAAATTCTTCTAAAAGATCCGTAGTGGGCTTAATAAACCTGTGTGGGTTTGAAAGGCAAAGTAACAAATCATCTGCATAAGCCACTACTTTTTGTGTCCAGTTTGTTGACCTTAATGCCGGAGATAAGAGCACTTTGTCTAATGAGACAAAAAGCAGCTCCAAAGCCATAACGAATAGACTTGGGGATAAATGGCACCCTGTCTTGTTCCTCTCTTGAATGAAAAATTTTTCAGATAACATTTTGTTGGTACGTGCTCTGGCAGTGGGCACTTGATATAAAATAGTCACCCATGAGACAAAACTATTTCCCAATCCAAAGGCATGTAACACTTCTTATAGACAGTACCATTCAATAGAGTCAAATGCCTTGTGAACGTCCAGTGACAGAACAGCTATGTCCCTATGTTTGGAGGCCACCCACATTGCTGATAGCATTCTTCTTATATTTCCAAACCCAGATCTCCCCTTAATGAATCTCACTTGGTCCCCATATATATAATGTCTAAGTATCTTTTGTAGCCTGTAAGCTAAAACCTTAGTCCAACTGTTATAGTCCACATTTAATAGCGAGATTGGTCGATAACCGGCTGGGTCTAAGGGGCTCTTGCTCTTTTTGAGTAAGACAGTGATAATCATCTCAGACACTATCGTGGGTAAACATTTCCTGTTGTCTACCTCAACAAATACCTTTTGAAGCATGGGAGCTATTTCTTCACTCAGTAGGGAGTAGAATCCTGCTGGCAAGACATTTGAACCTGGGGCTTTTGTCCCGGGCAGATCTCTGACTGACCATTTAATCTCATCTAATGAGACTTCTTTATCTAAATCCTGCTTTTCAAGTTCAGAAATTTTGGGGAGTTTAGCCTTGGATATAAGTTGCCTAACCTTGTCCACATTATGACTACACTTACTCGTATATAATTCCTTATAGAAGTTAAAAATTACGTTGCTAATGTCCTTAGTGGGAGTGAAGATATTCTGAGACCTATCCATAATACTAGTCCACCTCTCCCTCATGCTTAAGAACTTAGAGAAGTGTTGAGAGTTGCCAAGAGGTCATTCCCGGACCAGCCCTCAAATACAGGATTTAGAATTTTCCTTCTTTCTTCCCCCATTTGCAGTGTTTATTACCTAGAAGTGAGCTGTAGTGCTATGCAGAAAGCTGAATCTTAGGGCTGTGGTTCTTTAAGGAGAGATGCTCCTATTCCAGTCTAGAGGAATGGGATAGGGAGGAGTCTTACCCTAAGGGTTTTGGTGGTCCTGAAATATAAGGTCTTCTCTCTCTCTCTCTCTCTCTCTCCATCTTCCAGTTCCAAAGCTCTTCATAAGACTGAACCATCCTGCCCACTGCTGATGTGCATGGCAAATAGTGGTATTATACTGAGCAGGCATCGTGTCATAGAATCATAGAAATGTGTCAGCAGGAAAGGACATTTAAGTCCATCAAGTCTGCCTCTTACCACCTCCCTACTTGCCCCCCTTGTCCAGAGACTCCCCCCCTCACCCCGGTCAGCCCCTTGTATCTGTCCCATGCCCTCTTGAAACCCTCCACCATTTTGATCCCCACCACCTCCTCCAGTAGACCATTCCAGGGCTCCACCACCCTCTCAGTGAAGTAGCGTCCCCTCACATTGCCCCTAAACCATCCTCCCTCTAATTGTAGACCAACATCCCTAGTTCTAGCACCTACTTTCCTAGTGAATAAACTCTCCCCACCTTATTAATCTCCTTCACATACTTATATGTTTCAGCAATGTCCCCCCTTTCCCTTCTGGTCTCCAGTGGGTACAGATAAAGTTCCTTCAACCTCTCCTTGTAGGGCAACCCATTCAACCCATGCACCATCTTGGTGGCCCTTCTCTGAACCCTTTCAGTCCCATCTGTGTCCTTGAGTAGATGAGGTCTCCAGAATTGGACCCCGTACTCCAGGTGAGGCCTCACCATGGATTTGTAAAGTGATATCAGCACCTCCCTCCTTCTGCTCGTTATTCCTTTCCCTATGCACACCAGCATTCCATTCACTTTGCCCACTGCCTTGCTACACAGTGCCCCACCTTAAGTTTATCTGAAATTATAATCCCCAGATCCCTCTCCTGCTCAGCTACCTTAATTTCATCCTCCCCCCAATGTGTAATCTACTTGCAGGTTATTCTGCCCCTTGTGCATTACTGTGCACTTTTTGGCATTAAATTTCAGCTGCCAGGTTTCTGGCCACCCAACCAGAAATCTTAGATCTTCCCTCATAGCCTCCAACCCCCCTGTGGAGTTCACCCTATTGCAGAGCTTCGTATCATCCACAAATAGGCAGACCTTCCCCTGCAGCCCCTCTGCTATGTCGCTGATATAGATGTTAAACAGGATGGGCCCCAGCACTGACCCCTGGGGAACCCCATCCATCACCCCTTCCTCCCTGGAACGTACCCCATTTACCACCACCTGTTGGCTTCTGTCCTTCAGCCAGTTCTTCACCCATCTAGCTATTTTCTGTCTCACCCCAAAATGTTCTAGCTTATTTACCAGCTTTCAGTGGGGGATGGTGTCGAAGGCCTTCGCGAAGTCCAGACAGACCACATCCACTGCCCTTCCCTGATCTACCACCCTCATCACCCAATCGAAAAACTCTATCAAGTTCATCTGGCATGACCTCCCATGTGTGAAGCCATGCTGATGGACATCCTGTAGCTCACTTTCCACCAAGTAGCTGACCACCCTTTCTTTTAATATTGCCTCCATCACTTTACCCAGCACCGAGGTGAGGCTGACCAGATGATAATTTCCTGCCTCCTCCCTGCTGCCACTCCTGTGAAGTGGCACAACATCCACCTTCTTCCAGTCTTTTGGCACCCACCTGTATCCAGGAACAAGTTAAACAACCTTGCTAGTGGTGCTGTCAGTTCCTCCCTAAGCTCTCGGGGTATCCTAGGATGCAGAGCATCTGGACCCATTGCTTTATCCACCCTCAGCCTACCTAATTCCTCTCTTACCCTGTTGTCACTGATCAGGCTAGGATCCACCCTTATGTCCTCCCTTCCCCTCTCCCTTAATACCAGTCCTCTTTCTTTCTCCTCCACCGTGAAGACCAAGCAGAAGTACCTATTTAGCACCTATGCCATCTCGAAGACCCCTTCCACTTGTACTCCTCCTCCCCCTTCACCCTTACTATTACCTGCCTTGCTTTCCTCTTCTCCCCTATATACGGAAAAAAAGTTTTATCTCCCCTTTTGGCCTGTTTAGCAATTCTCTCCTCTGTTTCTATCTTTACCTTCCTAATCTTCTGCCCTGCCACCCTCAGCTTCTCCCTGTACATCTCCCTGTCCTTTTTTTCCTTGTATCCTCCTATATGCTTCGAACACCCTTTTTTTTCCACAGTTGCCCCCCTCACCTCCCTGGTGAACCAGAGCAGCCTCTTTCTTGTTCTGTTCTTCACCTTCCTCATGCAGATTTCTGTGGCTTTTAGTAACCTCCCCCTGATTTAATTCCATAATTCCTCCACTTCCCCATTTCTCTCCTTCTCCTCCATTTTGTTCCTGAATATCACCCTCATTTTGGCAAAATCCACCTGCCTGAAGTCCAGGACCTCTGTGATGATCCGTCTCACTTGGATCCCCGTCCTAATCATGAAACTCACTGTACTGTGGCGATTGCACCTAGGTTGACCCCAAGTCCAACTCCCTCCACACTGTCCCCATTGGTGAGGACCACATTGAGTATGCTGCCCCCCCAGTGGGCTCCTTAACCGGCTGCTGCAGGAAAGCTCCCTGAAGGGACTCAAGGAACTCTCTGCTCCTGGTTGACCTAGCTGATACCTAAAAGAAAAACATGTCCGACAAGAAAAGCTAAGATACTACAGCTACGGCAACACTACCTACTTGATAAAATGGCGAGCAGTCAAAACTTCGCAAAGCAGGACAAGAAACTGTGCCAAAGAAAACAACTGTAACTAGGGCCGAAGCAATTTCTTTACAGTGTTATGTTGGGGGCTCTTCCCTCTGCACCCCTCATAATATATCACAACTATGCGCTATAGTTGACACACAACAATAAAATCTGTGCACTATAAATGCAAACACTGTTTTTGACACACTGTTATTTCTTAGCTGTACTTCATACAGCATGTTGACTGGTAACCTACTGGGCACACCGTGGGAAGCTTAAAGGGGGGGGCAGAATAGACCCTTGTGTCAATTTTATATGCATTCTTATTTCTTCTCAACTTGGGGGGGGGGGACAGCTTCCTCACGAGTCTCCTAGCATGCCGTATGGGAGGCTCCCTTTTCTAAATAACTGAGTCTGCCCCTAGCTAGTAGACATGATCAGATTTTTTTTGTTATTTTTCTATCCCCCCTGCACACACTTTCACCATGTGTCCTTCATCCCAACAACCACAGCTAGCACAGTTGCACCCTTATTCCGGTCAGAAGTGCAAGCAGTTGGCTGCCTTCATTGTTAACCAATGTCACTGTTATTCTGTAATCGACCAGCAAGGGGGGGGGGCACGAATCCCTGGTGAGGAACAAATCATCCCCTCACTTCCCTGGAGTTAATGCCTCACCAATGTGCCCAGACCCCAGTCAGCCTCAGATTGGATTACAGTTCTCCAAATGCATGCCCTATTCTCCCAGGTGCTACCACTACAATACGAAACCAAAATCTGCTTGTAGAGGTACTGGACCAGTTTCAAGCCAGAAGAGCAGTGCAGTGTTAAACAGCTCAAACCACATTTTGAGACATCGGATAGTACTAGTCTTCTTTCATTTTTCTTCTGTTTTCAACATTTGCAGTGTTTATTACCTAGAAGCAGGCTGCAGCGCTATGTAGAAAGCTAAAACTTGGGACTGTGCTTGTTTAAGGAGAGACACTCCTATGACAATTTAGAGGAATCGGATGGGTGTATTACCCCAAGGGCCTTGGTGGTTACTGAAAAATAAAGTCCTCTTCCCTCTCTCCCTTCCCTTACTCCCTCTTCCAGTTTCAAAGTTCTGCTTAGGACTGAACCATCCTGCCTACTGCTGATGTGCATGGCAAATAGTGGTATGGTACCGAGCACTCAGTGGCAAGCTTGAAAGGGGGAGTGGAGGTAGACCCTTGTATCAGCCAATATTGCATGCATTCTTATTCCTTCTCAAAGTGGGTGTGTGTGGCCTGCTCAAGAGTCCAGTTTGTACTGGATTTACAATGGCACCAGTGGCCCCATGGCGCCAGGGCCTACGCCCGGGAGGAGGCCTATCAGCCGGGGCATTGGGTCACTGTTATTTCATTTGAGCTGTTAGGCTGGGCTTAGGGAGATGATCTGGGGTGCAGCCTTCTTCGTGAATATGCATCCTTATCTGCCAGCTGCCACGCCCCCATGACAGCCTGTAGGTCACATGATGTGATCAGAGCATGCCCACATGACACGGAGGAGGAAGAGTGTGCGTATCACACACACACTTTCCCACCAACCAGCAGTCACCATAGTCAGTCAGACTTGTCAGCACGAGCTCTCTCAGCCCAGTGCAACTGTGAAAGCCGATGACAAAAGGAATTTATTAAATTGCGGCGGGCCGCAAAAAAAATCCCAAAACAACCAAAAAAAAAAATTATTATTCCTAATCCCTCCTGTTGGTAGGTCAGTTTTCACTGTTAGTCTCTATGAGTTGAACCACAGTCTTCTCTGGCTCTCAGACTTGGTACTTGGGTGGATGGGGTGGGGGTCAGGGAGAAGAACGATGGGAGAAAGAGTCAGAGGCACTCACACAAACACACACAGTGGAGTCAGAGGGACAGAACCAGAGGAACAGGAAGAGAAAGAGTGTGAGGCCCTCACATTCAGGTAAGCACAAATGCTTTCACTGAGCCATGGGTTGTTGCAATTTAAGGGTATTCAGCTCAGATACCAGAGTGGGCTTTGTGGGTGGCAGGCTTGAGTGGGCTTTGTGTGTGGAAAACAAGACTTCCCTGAATTAGCGAATCTGTATCACCGTTGTATCACTGTGCGCAAGTCCCCAGCAAAGCAGGAAGTGCAACACAACGGGAGGGTTGTGTTATGTAGATACAGTATGTGTGTGTCTAACATTGTTATTTAATGCTGCAGTATTCTGACTGAATGCTTGCATATTGAAATATTATAAAAAAATATACATAACATATTAACATAGTAAGGTGAGGTCAGAAGGAACGCTAGACCCATTGCTTTGCCCCTCCCCTCACTTTATAATGGAGATTAAATAAGAATGCTGCACTAACAAGTACCAGTTTATAAGTGTCCCTATCCCTCTCTATTACCCAGGGTACCCCGGAGTCCCTTGGTACAAATGCAGTTGTCCAGGCTTACCCTAAAGGCCTGTATTGTCTTCATAGCTTTTATCTCTGCTGGTACCAATCACACCCTGTGCCAAAGATTAAGCACCCTTTAAGAAAAAAAATGTTTCCTAACAGTACTCCTGAATTTAACACCACTGAGCTTCAGGTCCTGGCCCTGCATCCTGCTGGAGGACACCAACTCAGACATCTCAGACTGTTTGAGCTTGTGGGTACCCTTCAGTATGCAGTGGACTGAGATGGTGGCCCTGCTCCACTTCCTTTTCTCCACAGCAAATATGTTAAGCTCCTTCAGCCTCTCCTCACAGCATTTTTTCTTCATACTGCAGATAATTTTGGTGTCCCTGCACTGCACCCTCTTGACTGCCTCACTGTCCTTTTTAAGGCTGCAGAAGGCAGAGCCTAAAGCCATCTTGCTGTAGCTGGAAAAGGGCACAATGAAGCACAAATCTGGAGTTGCGGTAGTTGCTTCTGCAACTCCAAATCAGTGCGCTCGTCCCCCCCCATGGGTGCACTACTTTTTCTGCCATTGCCTGCCGAGCTTGCTGAACTCATGGTGGAATGTGGCACAGTCCGCCGTGTCCAAGACGGCAGCCAGAACTCAGTGTACATGCATGTGTCTTTGCGCATGCATGACTTCAGTTCTGCAGTTGCGGTGAAGCTGCTCATGCACGATGACTCATGCATGCGCACTGAGCTCTGGCGGCCATCTTGGACACTGGACTGCTGTGTTCTGCCGTGAGTTCAGCAAGCCTGGTTGCAGCCGTATTTGCTCTGGCCAGAGTTTGTTTGTACAGGGGACCCTAAATTGCATACAGTGCTTCAGGTGGGGCCTGATCAGGGCCTTGTAAAGTGGCAGGATTACATCCTCTGCCCTGCTGATCACCCCTTCAGATGCACCCCAGCAATCTGCTGGCCCTTTTCATAGCAGTTGGCATGGTTTCTCATGTGTCAGCTACTTGTCTGTTATAAATCACTAATGTGATTTTAGCCAATCAGCATGCAGAGCCACTGTACATCTTATTCTGTGTATGGTGTGCTCTTGTGTGGGAGAGCTAGGGGAGAGCACTCCAGCACCAAGGGAAGGACAACATAAGTTAAAAAAAAGGCTCCAAACCCATTATGAATCACTCAAGCTAAACTCAAGTGGTTTATACTACACAGTCATAAATTAATAGGGCCTCCAACGAGTGTCTCTTATAATACAAAAGACACCTCTTGTGAGGTTTGGGCAGACAGAACAGCTCAGCTTCACTTCTCAGGCCTTTCGCTCAAACCTTATGCTCCGTATCTCTTACACCATAAGAGACATCCATCGGAGGCCCTATTAACTTATATTATGAAAGGGGTAGAAAGAATGCTGGCTCATGACTGGCCAAGAGATATTTTCAGCCGGGCTGTTATCCCAGCACAACAGCCCCAACTGGCAGTAGCTCATCAAAGGTATGTTTAAAAAAATACATCCAATTTCCTAAAAAGGACTTCCTTCACAAATGCAATAAGGCACTCCATCTAGTTGGTGCATTATGGTGGGCTAATGGCCCTTCTTGTGTGGTGGAAGAACTTGGCTTTGCCTCATGCTTCAATCCACCCCAGGCCAGTCATTATCTCACCATAACACACCGCTGTCATGCCTTATTGCTTAATTATAACCCCCAGTTCCTATTCCTCCCTCATTGCAGCAGGAGGTATCGCAGAGAGTGTGTAGATCCCACCTCTGTTATCCCAGCTTGCATTTGGCGGCATTGACTCTAAGGTTTGTGAAGTAAGAACATAAAATAACAAACCTCAAGTACTGTATGAACCAGCTGGAGTGGCATCAGCAGAACATCCTCTTCTAGTCCTACTGTACCTACCAAGAAAACTACTTCGCACCATAGTCTTACCTAAATAACTGTGGGTTTCAAAATTGTCTACAGTTATGCAGTCCAAATCAACTGGTTGCCTGCTTAAAAATAATCTTTTTGTATCACCCTAATAGAAAACCTGATATGTTGTAAAAAATGCAGTAAAATGAAAATACAATTACACCCCATCTCAAAACCAGAAGAGATTTGACTAATAATTGACAGCACTGTCACACTTGTCCTCCACCTCCACCGTGCCTGCATGTTTGAAAGGTGTGACCTTTATGTTCACACTTGCACCTGTGTGAAAAGTGAACATTTTAGCATGACAGTGGGTTTTGAAAGGTGTATCAGCTGTCAGTCCAATGCAGGGCAGCCTGCAAGGAGCTTATCAGTATCAGACCAATCATCAAACAGGCCGATTATGATGCTCTTCTGGTCTTGCTGGGCAGAAACTTCATGTAGTTTAAAGGAAAGAACTGGCCCAGTCATATGGTGTCTTTTTCCTTTGATCTGCATAATGTCACCCAGCAAGCAGAACTGATCAGCGTCATGAACAGCCTGCTGTGGTCCACCTCCCAATGTAATATGAAATAAAGAAAACCAGCCCTCAATCCCTCTCATCCCTTCCTTGTTAATTTTCTGACACCAGGGTGTGTAATCCCCGATGTCGGCTACTACCCCCACCCCCGCCTATTTTCTTTGTGTGACACTGGGAAGCCTACCCCTGTGCCACAAAACATAACACTGACACTGGGGTGCCCAATCCCCAGTGTCTGTACCCAAAATAAAAAATAACTGTCCCTCGTAGTCTTCGTTTTTTATTTTTATATATATCCTGTAAAAAAGAAAAACGTCCATCGATGTCTGTTGCCGCCACTGTTACCCTCCCCCCACTTGACCCTCCCACTGGGTACCCACCACCCCACAGCCCCCCATCCCTTTCTTACCTACTGGGTGTCTAACGCCATAATCCTCTCTGGACCAGAGGCACGTCTTCACTCTTGAACACCGGACCAGGAACTGAGGCTATCATGTTCAATGTATTTCAATGGGTTTTGAACTCATCCTCATAACTTGGTCAGTATTGATTATTTTTCCCCAAATTTTCAGCATGGCCTTTTTGGGACCCCACCTCATGAACAATGGCAGAGAAATTATGCAAATCCATCTCGAAAGGTGATTTCGCAGTTGCTGTGCAAAATCACTGTTTATGCAAGATTTGAACATTTTCTCCACCCCTGTTCATGAGATGGGGTCATAAGAAGGCTATGTTGAGAATTTGGGGTAAACATACTTAAAAACAACAAAGTTATAAGTGTACATTGAGATTTTCCAACGCAAGCTTGTAAGTTTGGTCATTTTCAATATTTTCACCCATAAATTTCAACATTGCCATTTTTTCATAACACCTCATGAATAAGACAGCTGTCATTTTTTAAATCCTGACCAAAATGTGTTTTCACACTTGCGGGGTGAAATCACCTTTCGGGCAGGATCTGATCATTTTCTCCACCCTTGTTCATACGGTGGGGTCATAAAAAAGCTATGTGAGGTCATAAGAAGGCTATGTTGAAATTTGGGGTACAAATACTACAAAACAACAAAGTTTTGAATGTATTTTTAAATTTTTAAATGAACATTAGTAACTTTGGTAATTTTCAGTAGTTTGACCCCAGACTTTCAACATAGCCATTTATTTTACATCCCTTCATGACTGTGATAGCTGTGATTTTTCAAATCCTGGCCAAAATGTATTTTCACACTTGTGGCGCAAAATAACCTTTCGGGCAGGATTTGAAAATTTTCTCAGTCCTTGATCATGAGGTGGGATCACAAGAAGACTATGTTAAGAATTTGGGGTAAAAATATTAAAAAAACAATGTTATCAGTGTACACTAAAATTTCAATATTTTAACCTCAAATTATCAACATTGCAATTTTTTCATACCACCTCATGTACATGACAACTCTCATTTTTCAAATCCTGGCCAAAAAGTGTTTTCACACTTGTGGCGTGAAATTACATTTCGTCCACTATTTTATACATGGCACTAATCATGTTCAGAAGGACGGGTCATAAAAAGACTATGTTAAAAATCTGGGGTCGAGGGGGCACTGTGGAGCCTGACAAAGATGGCCGCTTCCTTTTAGAGATCCCCACATCGGGACCTAATAACAATATTTATAGTGACTTTCTGAGACCTAGTAAATCAGCCTAACTTATGGACTTTGCTTCTTTAACGCTGGTGAACACAATGGGAAAAACTCAGGGAAATCTGTCTGCAGGAACCGGAGGGAACCTCTGGCACCAAACAGCTCAGCGGTAATGCTGACCATGTGACTGCCACTCAGCAAGAAGAAACACTACAGTCCCTGGGTACTAAAATGCAGCAGCTCCTGCAGTCTGTAGCGGCTATCAACAATAAGCTCGATACATTATCTGGTCGATTGGGTACTGTGGAGATGGCAGTTACCACCCTTCAAATGGAATCTCAGGATGTACAGAGACTGGCCAGAAATGCACAGCATGTAACAGCTGCTACAGCAAAGGAAACTCAGTACCATCGCTCTCGTCTGGAAATTTTAGAGAATCGGGTCCGGAGTTCAATCGTTCATTTGTCAGGTGTCCCTGAGGATATACCATCGCCACAGTGTCTCCCCAATGGTGAAGACCATCACAGCAACAGGATTTGGCCAAAATCTGCATGTAGCTGTGATGGTCTCTGCATGGCCAGGGGATTGCCTCGCAGGGTGTTTCACCCCCCCCCCCAGTCCAACTCTGACTCGGAGTTAGAATCCTAGAAACCCGGGGGTGGAGCACAGCACCCTGATGGAAACACGGAGGCATCCCCGACACCGCATTGCCAACACTCGGCAATGTGGCTGTCGCTGTCAGGGATGTCTCCGTAACCGCTGTCACTGCGGTAAGGTAAAACCATCCTGGAGGAAGTGGAGGGGATAACCTCCTTCTATTTTTGCTGGAATGGCTACCAGAAGCCTTGGGACTTGGAAACAACTCTCGACCTATGCAACTACCAAAGGCCTACAGAGTTATCCCAAGAGGATGACAATCAGAGACAGAGACACCACGTGCTATCCTACTTGTGACAGCGGGGATCAAAGAACGGGACAGAATCCTGGCATTAAGTAGACAAAAAAAGCCAGTAATGCTAAACAGAACACCTATATCCTTCTTTCCTGATATTAGTCATGCCACAAGACAATGGCAAAAATGGTACAAGCAGTTCGTACAATCTTATGAGAAGCAGGCATTCCCAGTGTTATAAAAATAGATAAATGTGATGTTGTTATGACAGGAGGTTCTTTGGCCAGTGACCCAGACAGTCCAATAAGGTCAGTCTACACCAGATGTTAACTTTAACACTTTTGCAATTTATTAATGCCAAAATATGCCCTAATACAAATAAATCTAAACAGCTGATGGCCCACTACCATCAGAGCTACAAGCATGCAACAGAAGTAATAGTAGCTATTACTCGTTGGATATTCGAGCTTCCATGAATGGCGATCTTTTGCTCTTCCTTGCGAATACCCCGAGTTCACAGTCTAACATTAATATATATGTGTGCGCATCAGTTGTTTGAAATCATATATAAAAGGGGAAGTTCTATAGCACAACTTGTATTTTAATCATAAAAAGGCATAAAGACATACAGGAAATCTTGTCTAAATAAGGTTATTTATGACAATGTATAAAGTAAGGAAGTGTTTACATGAATCAAAGAGGCTTTAAGCAAATAAGGACATATTCAACCGTATCCATGAGTACCTGCTTGAGTAGCACGTACCCCTCGTCTTAGCTTGTCTAACTTCTCCTTTTTCATCATGTCAAGTCTAGCATACATCCTGTTTTCATGCAAAAACCGTTCACTGTGCAGAGCAAGCTCATGCATTGCATTCAATATGTGCCGTTCTGTTGCCCTTTTTAAAACAAGCACTGTTTATTATATTGCAGTAGTTATTATTGCTACTGTCATTGGTTATTAACTATAAGCATCTGCTATTTTACCACACCAGCACTGTAGTTTTCCCTGCCAAACTGAAAATCATATATCAAGGGAAAATTTACCTCTTCACTGATCCTGCAGATGCTGGATGCTGGGGTTAAAAAGATTTAGAAACCATGTGAAGAACGTGCAGATTCTGAGGATGAAGATGGGGATCCTATGACCTGAAAATATTTTTTGGGACTTCCTGGTTATGTACAAGTAATATCTGAGCCCTTTGTGAAATTATTCGCTGTTTCTACAAATTGCTGATTTGCTGCCAGTTATGTTTGTTCTTCCTTACTTATTACCTTAGGGCAGACACTCACTGACTCTATAAAAATTTAAGTTACACTGTTAGCTGGTTTAATCTAGAAAATGTGGGAGAGATCTAGATGCGTGGGCATTAGGGGGAAGCTGGGACAATGCTCATTGCTATGAACTTTTGATAGGACTATCGTGACACCAATGTCCTCATGGAGTTGTAGACAGTGCACTTATAAGTTATGTGGGTATATTGTATACTGTAATGGTCTTGTGTCTTGGGCTGGTTACCTACAGCAGAGTAGGGTTTTCTTTTTACTGTATAAACTATAACGTTTCCCCCTCATGACGTATATCAATGCATGGGATGCCATAGACTGTGGTTATCTTAAATATACTATGTAAAAACACATTCTGATGTTCCATGTCAGGAAGGTACATAATTGTATGTCTTTTGAAAAAAAGAATAAACATAAAGTAAAAAAAAATATTGGGGGCCAAAATATGAAAAAACATCTAAGTTATGAAGAAACGTTGAATTGTTCCAATGTTTACTCATAACTTTATTTTGGCAGATTTGGGCCCTTAATGTTCAACAAATCCCTTGTGTTACCCCATCTCCTGAATATGACAGGTGTCATTTTTCAAAGCCCCATCCAAAACTTGTTTTCGCAGTCGCATTGTGAAATCACCTTTCGGATGGCATTTTTGAAAATTCTATCTGTCTTGATCATAACGTCAGATCATAAAAAGTCTGCTGGAAATTTGGAGTCAAAATGTGGGAGCCCATTGAAAATTAGATATTGCCATTCAGCTGGCTTGTCCTGGATAAATGCAGTCTTAAAATGTGTGAAAGCAGTACACCACTGAAAATGAGAGATTGCATCTCTTCTGGTCTATCCTGAGTAAATACAGAATATAGTAAAAATGTGTACAAGCAAGAACCGGTACAACAGAAATGCAAGCGGTGAACATTCGGTATTGACAGATGCTTGTTTCATCTACAATACACTATTGAAAAACATACACAGCCATTCTGTGGTCATGTACCACTCACACCCTCAAGCCCCACTGGTGGATTTATTTGTTTATTTATTTAGTTGTGTTTTTGGTAACCAAGTAGGTGCACTTATCCAGAGGACCATTTTCAGTCATGACCTGGGCCACAGAGTGGTGAGATAGCAAACCGACAACAGCACATTTTACATATGGTATACAGCCATG
This sequence comes from Neoceratodus forsteri, assembly GCA_016271365.2. Lineage (NCBI taxonomy): Eukaryota > Metazoa > Chordata > Ceratodontiformes > Ceratodontidae > Neoceratodus > Neoceratodus forsteri. The sequence goes on along the minus strand of JADMNL010000026.1, from coordinate 89,271,620 downwards.
GCTTCTAAAATTACATTATAGTAAGGATACAGGCATTAGTGAAAAGGAAGATATAGTGCATTTGTACAACTCAACAAGTGAGCAGTTAAAACATCACATATTTTAAACATTTAGTCTAGGCAACAAAGCATGTGCTGGGGAAGGACAGCAGGCCAGCCTGAGAAAGCACTGTGGTAAACAGAACGTGGTCCACAGACAGAGCACCATACACAGACAGCAGGGAACATAGGCTGTAATGCAGTAGACATGAAAGGATGTGTCCTGCAGAGTCAAAAGTGCATGCTAAGGCTTGGCCTATCATAGGGTACCAGACGTGGGAGGGAGTCAGACAGGTAGGCTGTGTAGGGTTGCAAAGGTCAGAAAGTCAAATGTGTGGGTGCATGCACTAGAGAGTAAAGGGCAGGGTAGGACCCCAGGGAGAAGGAGGGGGGGGCACGGACCAAAATCTGCACAATTTCCTTCCACGAAGTGAGCAATGGGTGACAGTCTCCTCAGTGGAACTCCAATGAAATCTCAGACAGCACCGCAGCAATTGCATATCCCTAATTTACCCTGCAGTCTCCATCTATTAACACCTGTCTTTCTGCCCCACCCGCAATCCGATTTCCAGGCAGAGATTTGAAAGAGAATTGAATGGAGACACCAGCATATATGAGACAGTTCCATCTGCAGTGCTACACAAATCCTAATGTGTCCTGCTCCCTGCTGCTCACCACCTATTCACACCAATCGCCAGTCAGACAGCCCTAAGTCAAGTGAGATCTCCTGGCTGGGACTCCGGGGTTAAGGAATGGATGGGGATTCACATTAGTAGCAACACCCGGTACTAGGAACAGGAGTCCTGATCCACACCCAGCTCGCTCAGCAGCACCTCCTGATTTGGGCAGTGTTCAGGTTCTAGGTTTAGACAGGTGGGCTACTCTCTTGGATTCACCCAGTTCCATAATCACAGATAATCACTTTCCTTCCCTGGTTGTCCAACCTCACCCCACACTATCTGCCCCCTCCATTGCTCCTATCTGCCTCCTGCTTTTCCACCCTACTTTTCTGACAGACTAGGAAACACTCTGTGTTCAGTGAAACTAAATGTAACATCTTGGTTTCAGAAAGAGAAAAAAATGTGAGGGGGGGAGCGGGGGGTGACAGAAGGAAACAGAGGGAGAAAGTGGATGGATCATACTGTATGTGCTTCAACTCCACTCACTGGGTGGAGCATGAAGCAAATAAAATGCAATGTGTTTGGCATCCGGACCTGCTCCCAAACACACTATTCTCTCTCCTCCTCTTTTCACTATGTCAGCATAGCTGTCGCTATGCAGCTGTAACAAGGCTAATAGGAGCTATAGTCACTCACCTGGTGAAATGGACAAAGAAAAGAATTCCTTTCCCTCACATGGATGTCTTTTGCTCTCAAGTACTTCCATGCTTGTATCCATGTGATAGTATAGGCAGGGAAAAATGGGCATACTAGGTGGGACAAGCAGTCCTTTTCTGCTGGCAAATTCCATGCTTCCTTTTCTGACAGCCCCATCTACTATTCTGTTGCAGGCTCATGGTCACCAATTTCTCCCTCCTACCCTATCTTTGATTTATTTATCCACTGGTCCCCCAGGGCTGCAGAACTGGGGACCGGCAAGGCAGTTGCCAGGGGTCCTGGAGGAAGTTGAGCCTGGCTTCCTGCTATGGTGTATTGGTTGGAGCCACTCAGCCAGTCCTGTAATCCTAGCCCCAGGACTTTGCTGTGGATCCAGGACAGGGACAAAAGGGATGAGCAGTGTCATGGGGGTTAGTGGGTCTGGGATGAGCACTGAACCCAAAAAAGTTGCGGAAAAAAGAGTTTGAGGAAGTGCAGTGTCACAGGAGGGGGTTATACACTACATACAAAGGAGCATGACAGAAAATAGGACAACAGCAACAAAAGAGATTGGCATACCATTAGAGGGGGCATGACATCACATGAGAAAGAATTAGGACACAATATAAAGAGACTCACGTGATGTAGGTGTAAGCTCCCTTTAGGAGCTTACGCCAGCTTTGTCCCAGGATTAGCTCACATGGTCTCCAGGACTACCTGTTGACCAGGGGGCAGAATGCCAGGGGCTATATATAGGGAGGGTTTTGGCACCAAGGGAAGAGGAAGAGGTTAGGAGTTCAGCCAGAGTCCAGTCAGAGGGCCAAGGTTCGGAGCCAGGGTGGGACGACTGCCACTCCAGCCCACCGCCCTCTAAGAAATGTGCACCTGGAGTCATTGGGAACCATCTGGTGCTGCTGGTAGTTTGGCCTGTGTGTGGGGACCATCACACTATGTTGGGAGCCAGGGCCCGGAGAGTAGAGGAGCCTGCAACATGATCCCTGGCACTGGGGCAGGTTACTGTGGTGGATCCCTGTGTGTTTAGGCCCAGTGGTTGTCACGGGGCCCATGGTGCGTGGGTCGGCGGTGGCAGCTTGGTCCGTTGGGGGTACAGTGGTGGCAGCCTGTATCCTGTCACCATCTAGAGTCCTGTGTCTACCTTTGAGCAGTGTGGAGGTCTCCCAAAGTTCCATCACTGTGGGTTTGGGACTGCCCAGAGAAAGAATCCAGTGGGGTGCTTGTGCAGCGTGGGGAGGTCCTCTGAGAAAGGAAAAGAAAAATGAGGTTCCCAGCCGAAGTTTGCTTCCAATGAATTACTGCTAGAGGGAATGTGGAGAACCTGCATGGTTTGAGGCCTGTTCAGCCTGCGGAGTAAAGCTTGCCACCATCATTTGGACAGGAGCCTTATTCAGCCCCTTGGATGTGCCCACATAAATCCCTGGATCAAAGTGTCTGTACCTTGGTTCCGACCATGAAAATTGTGGACTGCCCACCATATAGTGCTACCTCAGTTGCTCCTCGGAGTGGTTTGCCAGCTTTAATTGAATCAGTTTGGATCCTCCGATCAGTTGTAGACAATAGATTTAATATTCACTATGTCTGTGATTATCTTAACCAAAGTTTATACCCCAAGCAGCTGTGCCCTGTCAAGAGACTGCCTGCACCCTGGGACCATCCAGAGTAAACCCAGGTAAATGAGCTATAATTTTCTGGACTGTGTTCATGGCTGTTTAGTGCCCCCTCTCCCTTTACCACCTGGAATATCCCTAGACAGTCAGTGGGGGGGGGGAGGCAGGCGTACATAGGAGTGGAACAGGAGATAAAAGGGGAGCAGAAGCACAGACAGTGGAGAGGGACAGGGAGAGGGCTGCCGGCCAAAACACTGCAGCCAACCCCTTCCCCCTCACTCCCACAGCGTGACTAGAAAATGTGCCTTCAGTTCAGGTAACTGTACGTAGTGCTTCCTGCTAGAAGGAGACAAAAGCCAAGGCTCAACTTCTCAGTGGCTTTGGGAAGAAGCCTAACTACCTTCCTCTAGCCATCGTGTCATACTCGTGGCTCCTACCGACTGCTTGTGGCTCCCTGCTGGTCACTTTTCCATTATTAGAGCTAGTGCCATTAACCACCACCCTCTGTCACTTATCTGTTAACCAGTTTCTAACCTGATTCACCACTTTGGATCCAACCCCTAGACTGCACAACTTCTTAATAAGTCTCCTGTGCAGTACAGTTTTGAAGGCCTTGCTAAAGTCCAGATAAGCTACATCCACTGCCCCTCCCCCAATCTATTTTCCTGGTCACCCAGTCAAAGAAATCAATCAGGTTCATCTGGCATGACCGCCCCCCCCCCGATAAATCCATGCTGCCTTTCATCTTGCAACCCATTAAATTCAAGATACTCTACCAACTGTGATCAGTGTTGCAATAATTTCCCCACCACTGAGGTGAGGCTCACTGGCCTATAGTTGCTAGCTTCTTCCCTGCTGCCACTCTTATGTAGAAGGATCAAGTCTGCTCTCCTCCAGTCCTTTGGAACCATGCCCAATTCCTGTGAGTTGTTGAAGGCTGTTAATGGGGCAGCCAGCACCTCCCTGAGTTCTTTAAGTACTCCTAGGTGTATACATCTGGTCCCATAGCCTGTCCACTTTCAGAGCTACAAGGCCCTTCAGGACTCTTTCCCTTGAAAATGGACTTGAGTCTGCCTTTCCTCACTTTGTTCCTGCTGCTCCCTGGTGATCCGTTCCCCCCTTTCCTCCACTGTGAAGACTGACAGCTCAGTACGGGTCAGGGGCATCACTAGGGGTGGGCATTAGGGGATGTAGCGCTGAATCTTTATTCATTAGCCCTGAATAAAACATTTCCAAGTTTTAAAACTAACCTTGTTTATTTTTTCACTTGGTGGAAGGGGTGGGGGCTCAAGCTCCTAATCTTTTCGGACCCTAGAAATGCCTTGGTATCGGGACCAGTCCTCTTTAATATCTTCATAAATGACATTGTAGATGAACTGGAAGGGAATGTATGCCTTTGTGTAGATGAGACAACAATCTGTGATAGGAGGAACAATCAGGAGGGGGTGGAAAGAATGTGTATGGATCTTGGGAAACTCGAGAAGTGACCAAGATCATGGCAGTTGGGATTCAATGCCAATAAGTGCAAAATCATGCACCTAGGGCGCAGGAACCCAGGAACTGAGTATAGGATATGGGGAAGTACTGTCAGTCACTAAGCAGGAAAGGGATCATGGGGTTATCATATCTGATGATCTCAAAGTGGCAGGGCAGTGTGACAAATCAATGGGTAGGACCAATGCAGTACTGGGGATGCACTGGGAGAGGTATCTCCAGAAGGAGGAGAGAGATGGTTTTGCCACTGTATCGCTCACTTGTGAGACCTCACCTTGAGAACTGCATCCAGTTCTGGAGGCCACACCTCAGAAAGGATATAGGTGGAGGCAGTCTGGAGGAGGGCAACTAAAATGGTGCAGAGTTTGCAGTAAAAGTCCTATGAGTAGACACTGAGGAATCTCAACATGCAAGATGTACACCCTGCAGGAGAGGAGAGTGAGGGTGGACTTGATAGAGATCAACAAGCACCTCACAGGTGAACGGGGTGTAGGAGGGAAGTCTCTTTCAAATGACGAATAGCACGAGGACCAGAGGGCATACTATGAAGATTTGGTGGGGGGGAGTTTAAGAGGGATGTGAGGATTGGAAATAGTATTTCACTAAAAGTATAGTAGACACCCGGAATAGACTGCCAGCGGAAGTGGTAGAGGCAAAAACAGTAGAGGGCTTCAAGCAAGCGTGGCATAGACATAGGGGAATATTAGTAAATAGGCAGGGAGGAGGGAGCATCATCAGAGACCAGTTAGGGTCCGTTGAGACAGACTAGGCAGGGACCATATTCTTGGCAGACTGAGTGGGCCAAGTGATCCTTTTCTGCCAACAAATTCTATGTTTCTAAGAGAAAGGGATTAATAATATAACTCAGGTAGGAGAGAATAGAGGATTGCGGGAGACCATGAATGGTGAAATTAAAACGTGAAGTACTAAGTTGGGGGGGGGGCAGTGGGAAAAGAAGGTATGGAGTAGGTGTGGAGGGCCATGTGCACTAATTCAAAGAGCCTGGGAAACAAAACTCCATACCTGGAAGCCATCAAGGCATGGCAGTGTGGCTAGCCTGGATTTAGTGACCATAATGGAGTTGTGGTGCACTGAGCACCACAATTGGAACATGGCCATGCTGGGCTACTCTGTGTTCAGGAGAGACAGTGCAGGGAGGAGGGGTTGATTTATATGTGAGGGAGAAAATCAAGGCCATGGAGGTAGAGGGACACCAGAAGATAAAAGAAGGGCTGGAAGTGCTGTGGGTCATCCTGGAGACAGACTCTGGGGCCACTGTCCATAGCGGGGTCATGTACAGACCTGCAGCACAGGGTAAGGAGATGGATAAGGCACTTGGGGAAGAAATCATCAGACTTGCAAATAAGGGGGTGGTGCTGCTAGTTGGTGACTTCAGTCTGCAAGATGTGGAGTAGAGCCTTCCAACTGTGCTTCAGCAAGGGGCAGGGCCATCCTTGACTCCCTACAAGGGGCTTTTGAGAGTCAGTTAGTCAAATAACCCACTAGGGAAAGGGCAGTACTGGACCTGTTGCTTACAAATACAGATATAATTTGCAGAAGTCACAGTAGGCAGTCCCCTAGGTGCCAGTGATTACTGTACAGTGTATTTCAACACAAGGCCAAGAGCAGAGGCAAACTACACACGGACGAGGTTACTGGACTTCAGGGAGTTGCTAGCTGCCCCACTGTTGGCCTTGTTCAACAGTTCACCAAAAACAGGCATGGTTCCAGAGGACTATCTGACTGGAGAAGGGCTGACATAGTTCCTTTACATGGCAGTGGCAGCTGGGAGTAAGCTAGCAACTACAGGCTGATCAGTCTTACTTCATTGGTGGGAAAATTAATGGAACCCTACCAAAAGAAAGACTGGCAGTGTATCCTGAATCCAAAGGCCTCAGACCACAGGCAGCACAGATTCACGGGGAGTCATGCCAAACAAAACTAATGGATTTCTTTGACTGGGTAACAAGGAAAAAGATCAGGGAAGGGCAGTCGACATGGCCTATTTGGACTTTAGCAAGGCCTTTGACACTGTGCTGCAAAGGAGACTGATAAAGACTTTTACCAGCCTAGGATTGGGATCCACAGTGGTAAATTGGGTTAGAAACTGATTTACAGATAGGAGGCAGAGGGTGATGGTTAATGGTACTCACTCTAAGGATGGGAGAGTGACCAGTGGGGTACCACAAGGCTCGGTACTGGGACTACTCTTCTTCAGTGTCTTCATAGGGCACATTGCAGAAGAACTGGAAGGGAAGGTATGTCTTTTTGCAGATGACACCAAAATCAGCAATAAAGTGGACATTTAGGAGCAGGTGGAGAAAATGTGCAGGGATCTTGGGAAACTCAAGCAGTGGTCAGAAACATGGCAGTTGGGGTTCAATGCCAAAAGTACTAAATCATGCACCTAGGGCATAGGAACCCTGGTGCTGAGTATAGGATGGGGAGGGGGTGAACTGACAGTCACTGGACAGGAAAAGAACCTTGTGGTTATCATGTCTGAGGACGTCAATGCGGTAGTGCAGTGTAACAAGGTAGTGGCAGGACTAATGAGATGCTGGGATGCATAGAGAAGGGAGGTGGTGTTGCTGCTGTATTGCTCACTGGTGCAGTCCCACCTAGATTACTGTGTCCAGTTTTGGAGATCTTATCTCAGAAAGGACATAGTAGGTGGAGGTGGTCCATAGACGGGCAACTAAAATGGTGCAGGGTTTGCATGAAAAGCCCTATAAGGAGAGACTGAGGGATCTCAGTATGTACACCCTGGAAGAGAGGGGAGGAGGGAGAGGGAGAGGGAGAGAGAGAGAGAGAGAGCGAGAACATGATCAAGACCTACAAGTACTTCACTGATGGGGTGAACAGGGTGCAGGAGGGGATTATCTTTCAAAAGAGGATCAACAGGAAAGAAGGCTAGCCAGGGGCATAGGAGTTAAAAAAATAAACTGTCTTTTTAAGTGTGTAAATTTTAATCACTAGTTGGGGTGTATAAATGTGGTAAGAGAGAAGGGGATGCCCACCCTTGAGGAAAGATCACATTTGAGTGAAACGCTGGGGGTGTTTGCACCAGCCACTTTGTTTTAAAATACATGTCAAGGTACATGGAATAAAAGATTGCCTGCACTTTAACGAGGAACAGTGTGGACAGTACATGTTGTAGGGGTGATTGCCATGTACTTTTCATTTGAACTCGTCATGTTGAAACCAGTGCTTGTTATTGTCTTTGGTGGCATCAGTGCATGCTAACTGTGGGAACTGTTTGACATTTCAAGGGGACTGCAGGAAGGGTGACCACAGTACATCATCCCGGGGGTTGTACTGACAAGATACCAGAACCACTTAAATTTTTCTCTAAGTGGAGTCCCCATATAATTTCTGCTATCTGGATATAAACCCCCTTCACCAGTGAAGGACAAAATTAACCGAGGAGCCACCAAACCATCTATGGTGACCTGGTGGTGGTATAAAGTAGTGGAACCCATACCTCTAAGTCAGTTGGGAGCATGGCCAACCATACAGGGGCTGTACATGAGTATCTCTGGCATCCACAGGCACCCTCCTCCCACTTCCTGCCCTATTGTCAAACACCCCTGGGATCCAGTGGTTCCACCTCCCACTCTCACTAATGCCTTCCCTGATTCTGGCATAGGGTGATCAACCGTGTTGTTGGTTGCAGTCAGGAGCATCATTTAGGGGTCACCAGGGGTCACATTTTCGACCCTTATGAATTTTTTGAGACCCCTATGTTCTTCTTGCGACCCCTATACTGTGGCTGCTGGGCGCACATTTCTTCCTTTTCTTTTTTTTTCTTTTTTTTTGTTTGTTTGTCTGCTGTGTTTTCTGTTGGCTGGTCCCCCACCACCTTCTATAACCTTCCACCCGCCAGAATCTGGTCTCCCTCCCATCCCAGACGGAAGTCCCAACCAATCGCATCCCCTTGCATCACGTCATCGGGTGGTGTTGGCGTGCCAAATCCAAATCTGAAGTAAATGTAGATTAGTGTAGCACCATTACTAGTCAGCTCATTTGTTTATGCCCAGTCCACTTCATTCTTATGGAGGATTTGGAGGAACTTGGCAGATTGGAGGGTCGGGTGTCAGAAAAGCAGTTGATCTGAGAGGCCAATCGGTGCTGAGGAGTCAATGGGACACTGGTGAGAGTGAGCCAATGAGAGAGAGAGGGAGAGAGAGACAGAGAGAAATGGGGGAGGGGCTAGGGAGTCTGGATGGTCCAGAGAACAGTTGATTTGAGAGGCCAGTCGGTGCTGAGCAGTCCATGGGACACTGGTGAGAGCAAGCCGAGGAGAGGAGGAGGGATATTCAGGAGTCAGGACAGAGAGCAGTTGACCGGAGAGGCCTGTCGGTGGCATTACTGAGGAGTCGATGGGGCAATAAGAGTGGGGGAGAGGGCTCACAAGAGTATTGTAAATTGACTGAATGTGCACAATTGTTCAATTCCATTTGACTGTATGTACAACACTTATGTAAATGGAGTCATTCAGTTGTTCAATTGCAGGTACAGAAAATTAGAATTTATTCCATGTGGATGCAATTTATTTGACTAAATATACATTGCCGCAGGCAACATGTAAACGTACTGTAGCTAAGCCAAATGTGTCTCTTACAGCACATAGCAAAGCCAGCTAATGCAGTTCTGGAAGCCCTTTGTCCCTGGCCAGCTCCTATTTCTGTTATTTGAATGGCTTTCTACAAATTTACATTGGGTCACCCCTGGTTCATTTTGCACTTCGCCTAGTACTGAATTGCCTTAACCACATGTCCTACATTGTGGATTCTGAAGTCCACAGGACTGGCTTGAGGCGGTCCTCTAGTTATACAGCTAGCAGGGAATCCTTGTGAATATGAGGATACACCTCACTGGATTACATGATATGGATCCATACTTCAAGAGGGAAAATATAAAAGTAAGCCCAGCAAAACTCGATACACTGACTCCTAGGCATTGCAGTCAAATCCTGTGTTCATTACACAAAAGTCCCCTGACGAAGCTCTAATTCGCTAAGCTCAATAGCACCTAGCCAATAGTCAGTACAATTTTGTTTATGACTTATATGATATATACACAAGTATTTTTTGCATCGACTAATGACTTTTAACTTTGTGTGTCTTCATGAGTGCATAGAATGTGTTTGTGCTGTTGAAGTACTGAGGGGCGACTCACCCCTCCAGAAGCAGCATGGACCATTTCAGCAAGTGCCCTATTCATTAATCAGAAAGTAAAAATGTGAGTTCACCCCCACCATGCTGACATTGAAAAAGCATTGGTGCACCCTGAAACATCGACAAGGTGGGGGTGCTACTCACATTTTTACTTTATGACTAATGAATAATAGCCCTTAACTCATTCAAGGTTTTGGCTCTATATTTTTGAATCCTTTCGGGCAGCCAAAGTTCCCTCTCTTGTTGGTGTACCCATTAGATTGCTTGGCTCTGAGTGAGGACCTTGAGTCACTACAGTTTTTCGTTTGCATAACTGGACTTTGCAGTCAGTTTGGTTAGGTAATGCGATCAAGCAATCAGTGCAATGTTCATAAAAGCATTTTAAAGCTGGTTAAGTCTGTTACTCTACTTTTGAAACCACACAATAGGAAGACAGCAAGGCGTGGGCTCCAGTGCACCAAGGTGGGACAAATCACTTTGTGAACTGTTCATCAGTTTAGCCACTAGCTTTCAAAATCTGGTAGCCAAATCAATATTTTTTTTTGTGGCTATCATTTTTAAGGGCTCAAAAATCACTTTGTAGGCAAGTAGCCAGTTGGCTGGTGACCAAACTCTGGTATCCAAACCAACTTTTTTAGTGCCCATTGGTCACTTGGCTACCTGATTTGCCCCACCTGCTGTGCACACTGATTTATTTGCAGTGTCAGACAAATGATAGCATAGTATCATTTATGTAAAATTATATTTACCTGGATAGTTTCATGAAAGGGCAAGAAAAATGCAAGTGTTCTTCAGGGGAAATAATCAAATGGCTTCTGATGAAATTAGATTTTCAACCCATTTACAGCCTTACTTTTTTTTCTTTACAAATAAGAGCTCAGGCCCAGAAAAAAGGTTGATTTGCTCTGTTGTGTTTTACCTGCAGTTATTACAAGTGACTTACCTCTGCTATTTAGTCCAACAATGCATCATTTAAAATTACCAGCTGCTGCACATTTTAGGATGAAGCTTAAGTTTGCAAACATTATAAAGCTTGCAGCCCCTTCATGATATTGGATCTCTGGCTCTACTGTGGCTGGAGGTCTTCATACCAGATCACAGATTTATTCTAGTTTTGATGAAAAATGTATTGAGCCTGGGGATTAAACTTGTCTTGTATAAAATATTTGAGGGGCTGCTGAGGATATTGACAGTAGCAGAACAGATGGAGATTGTTTGCAAACTGCTATGGCAGCTTTAAACATATTAGGCAAAGTAACTTCTATTTCTTCGTGAACAGCCTAAGTCAAATTTGGTTGACTGACTGAGTAGCCCATGGAAGCATAGATGAAAATATAGTTATCAAGTACAGTATATCAGGCCAGCCTGGTGGCGCTGAGGGTTGAGGCGCTGGTCGCCACACCTCACGCCATGCCGGTGGATCGGGTTTGGGAATGACCTTGGGCCACTGGGGGTGGGCAGAAGAGGATTGAGTGGCCATGGGAGTTCTCTCCTCTCCTGGGAGGGGGGGAGGCACTGTCATCTGCAGCATGGGTGACCTCTGGTGGTGGCCGGAGATCGTGAGCTACAGGGATCAAAGTATGGGGTATAGGGGTTTCAGCGGATGTCTTGTGGGTGGGTACAGGAGTGTGCGTGTCTCGCACTGGACATAATTTCATGTCTGAGCTCCCGAGGAAACAAAGAAAAGGGGGGAAAAAACAGCTGGCACCTGGGTAGGTGAAGGCCTGCTCACCAGACCCAGCCATGCTCAACATCGGACTTGCTCCTTCGCCCCTGTCCTTCCATCTCCATCTCCCAGGTGACAACTTTGACCCTAAAAGATAGAGCGCTGGAGGAGTTGGCAGCCCTTACCCGGGGTCAGAGCTGGGAAGCCTGTTGCCTGGTGGGATTGGGGGGATGCCTACTAGAGACAGAACAGTGGGGAGCCTCAGACAGAGTGGGACATCAGACACAAAGGTAAATAGTGCTGGAGAGAGACCTAAGGTATCAGTGAAGGGAGTAAAAGAAATGATACAAAAAAAAAAGTACAGTAAATCAGCTTCACCGACACATGATGTGCAAACAGAAGTAGTAATATTTAAAGCGCAGTTGAATATGTGAGGGTTCCTGACTGATGTTCTCAGTACAGCAGTCCACATTGTCTCTCCATGCATTCCAGCTGTCTCTATAGATTTAATCACTTCATAGATTACAAAACTAAATATAATTGTGCTTATAGTGGGCAAGTGAAATCTCAAAAAAATATATTTTCTGTCTCATTTTCTGTCATGTTGCCCTAGTCACTCAAAATTGAATTTTTGATGACTTCATTTGCCTCACTAAATTTAAACCTTAGCAGCAGTTACACAGCTCTGTTATTGCAGGTGCATTCTTATAAGATTTCATTTGCATGCCACCATGCTGTTTTCTTTTTAATTTCCCTCTTCCCTATCTAAGTAGGTTCTGCAACATAAACTCCAGCCATGTAAGAATTAAGCCACGAGAAAGGATGGGTAATGTCATTTTTCCTTTTTGTGTAACTCATTCTAGAAACAAATCCAATTTAAATATCTAAACAATTTAAGCATTTTATATAAAACAATTTAAGCAGTCCTTGTGGCTCACTGGGTTAGCTGCCTGCCTCTGGAGATAAGAGTTCTGGGTTTGATTCCTTGTGGGGGAGAAATTTTTGGAGGCGGTATAATGCAGTGGTTTAAGGCTCTGAGCTGCAAACCTGGAGACCTGGGTTTGAATCCAACAGCCCCCCTTGTATACTGTGTGACCCTAAGTAAGTCACTTAACTTCCTTGTGCCCCCAGGTCACACCTGGAAACAAGCTTTCAGATTAGTGTGTCTCTCCTGGTTAAACAATATCTGCATATAGCTCCAGAGTCTGAACATTTTTTTTGGGGGGGGGGGCAGTTGAAAGCAGCAGGCTCAGGGTAAACAATTTACAATGAAATTTGCCTTGAGATCTGTGGGCTGATGTCCATGCTGACAGAAATGTTTAGCCTCAACAGGGACCAGGGATCTTTCACCCTCAGCCCCCCAGCTTCCAAACCAGTTGCCGGTCACCAACATTTTAAATACCTTATTCTTCATCCATTTGGTGGAAGGGTTCCCTTCCTGTAGCCTGCCTACCTTGGTGATAATATAAGGAATAAAGCACACCCATCAAAAGGCCGTAATGGCATGGAGGGATGCTGGTGTTATTTATAAACCACAAGTACGAAGCACAAATAGTTTATATTTGTGACCAGAATCCTGAATTGCCATTATAGCCTTATTTATAGAATAAATGTAGGTGTGTTTTATAATTCTTTTTCACTTATCTACCTGTGCCAGCTGTATTGCCAGTTTATTTTCACTTCTGGTGCCTAAAGGCTACAGCGATGTAGGAACTTGCCATTTCCAGCCTTAGTTACTAAGTGTGTTCCTACATCAGAACTCACCAATAATAAGCAATGGCCCCAGAAAAATGCTGAAGCAAGGGTTACCTTGGAATGGTACTGGCAATAAAAAGGAGAGCAGACCCTGAGGCAATGGATGATGTGGTGGGGAAGGACTGGGGATTCTAGTGAGGGGAACTAAGGTGCAGCTTGCTGCACTTGGGGAGAGCTGGGGGCCTGCAGTGGCGCACATGGCTAGGCTATGGGGAGGGTGGTAAGAGCAACATACTGGACTCTGGAGACTCTGGGGAGAGGGTTAGGGTGTAACTTACTGGATATGAGGAGGGAGTAACAGAGTAGCAAATTTTGTTTAAAATGACTCCCAAAATGCACCATAATGCACCGAATTTAACATTTTTTCTGGGGGCCTAGGTGGACCCTAGACCCCTAACCAATAGTTTACATTTTCAATCCCTTTATAGATGGTCTTGCAACATCTATGGTTTTGGTGAAATGATGCCTCTGTTACAGTGAGTAGTTTAGGGGAAAAAAAGTAATCCCCCCCTACCAGGGCTCAAAACTGTGGGTATGTGGAGGGTGGCATATAGGCACATCAGACTTTTAAAGGAATACTGTCAACCCTTTTTGCATCCAATTATTACCAGCTGAAAAGACACATTTTATGATTTCTTATATTCTCTAAAATTCACCAATACTGTATTGCTGGTTGTTTTGCCTGCTGCCCTTCTTAGTAGAACTGAAATGCATGATAATGATGTAGTTATACCCAGCCTTGTTTTGTTTCAAATCCTTGATTTACTCTTATTGCACACTTCCTGAACACTAGGAACACCTCCAAACAGTATAGTTGCTCATGGTGCAATAGTCTCCTCTCCTGTCACTGCATATTGAGTGTCCCGACCCTGTTGGGGGTGTTCTTAAGTCCAGCAAAGATGCAGTGGGAATTGATCAAGGACTCTAAACAAACATGTTTTTGTGTGGTAAGACCAGTATGGGGGGGGGAATCTCTTTTTCAATTTTTAATTTTTTTTTATTTAGGATGCCGACAGGGAGCTCCAGTCCCTCCCTTGGAGGGACCCAAGAGTCGGGTCATCATAGACCCTGTCAGCTCCTGATTTTGCTGTTTTGGCCCCGGGCCAATGACCATGCAATGGGTACCTGAGCAACCTGAGTCCATTCCCGAACTCGGATTGCCGGCATGGCACGAGGCGTGGCATTCAGCACCTCAACCCTCAGCGCCACCAGACTGGCCCCTCTTTTTCACTTTTAAAAAGAAAAAGGAATCTGAATCAAACTACCAGCTTCATAGGCAACCTCTACAGAATGGGACCAATCATAACTTTTGTTTTTTTAAACTAGAGACACTTTGAAGCCTAAGGAGGTGGACAGTGTCCTTTTAATTCTGATTGGAGCATACCCCCAGTTTCCCCTTCAGTTTAACCCCTGCCACCCTCTAGTACCAATCACTCCCTCTTCCCCCTCTCCATCATACTGCGATATGACCCCCTTCCCCTGGCCTACTCACACCCCATTCTAACCCTCCTTCCCTTCATGCCACTCATAATTTAAGAAAACACAGACAGCTCACCTCTTCAGCTGGCCACTGTCTGAATGAATGAAACTGAGAACAAAGTGGCATTTAATGACCTCAGCTTGTTGAAGGTCACCCCATAAAAGACATTATAACAGCCAGCACAGCGGTAGCACTATTACTTGCGTCGCCAACAACCCAGGTTCAGAAGCAAATCCAGGGTGTCGGAGGGCCAGCCAGGAGGAGGAGAATTGAGCTTCTGTAGGACTGCCCTCCTCCTTTGGGTGAGAGGGTGGACAGAGCCCCGAAGCTTGCCTGACCCTTGGCAGAAGTGGGGGGAAAGGCAGCCCGAGCCAGGAAGGTAGGGAGGCATGGAAGACATTCGTGCACATCGCATGGGAACGCATGATGTGCACCATGATGTCATCTGAATTTGACTGCTACTTTATTATGTTGTGACAATCTGTAATTCTGTTTTACTGTATGCTGTCTATTGCATGCTCCATTGTTGTACCTTGCATTGTCTGTATATCCCCTGAAATCTTGCTCAGTCCTGTGTAAACCTTGTCTTCTGTCTGAATATTCCATGTACTCTCCCGGGTCACATCTGAAAAAAGGCATATGTTTGTCTAGTGTGCTTACCTGGTCAACAAAAGCTAAATAAATAAATAAAATCCACGCCATGCCTCTCAGGGGATGAAAAGCAGAACAGTCCGGTGGCAGGATGATGACGAGTGCCTGCAGGCTCCGCATCCAACCACCTGATCATGCTGGCTCAAACTGGATCCATTCTGTGGTGGGGCTTCTGGAAACCCACTGACTCCACCAGTGGGGGCAAGCCCTGGGGGAAGAAGTCCTGGTGTATATCAGGGTGACGGGGCTGGGGTGTTCCTCAGAAAGGAGGGTTGACTGGGAGGAAGGAAAAAAATAAAAGACATGATGGAGGGCATTCAGCAATTTCGTTTTTTTTTTTCACAGTAGTGGTGCAAAGGGGTAATAACAAGGATCTGGGTAGAACAGTTAATTGTGCTTCTTCTTACCATGCACTGCACTGAGCATCCCAGTTCTTCTATGGTGCTCTACTAGTGATAGCACATTGCAAAAATTTGCTGAAGCCATTCAGTGTGGGAGGCTTGGCCCAAAGAAGACTGGACTTCTCTGAGATCACATCGTAATTCCATGAATGCTGGTCTTTTTAGGCCCTTGGTTCTATTCCCCCTCACCCTGCAGCTTGCCGGAGTGGCTGACGGTGCCCACTACACATCTGAAATAAGAACAAAGAAATGCGGTACATCAGCTGCCTTGCAAAATGATCTGTTGTGGTAGACTGCGATAACCACTAGAAAGCTTAAATGGGCCTCTAAGATTCTTGATGATAAAAGGGTTGCATATTTGACCTGGATAATGTTTTCCTTTGTGGTGTTCCTTGCACTGACTGAGATAAGAGTCCCCCCTCCCAATTCCCAGCATGCTGGCGCAAGAGAGTGTTTATCTCAATCGAGGGTGATTGGCTTTTAATGATGAATGATAGCCCTGTAATTAGTTTAGAGAAAGAAAGCGTCACTGCCTCACTTGTACCAATAGTGGCATTGTGTACCACAGGCCATATTTGAAAAGCAAAATTACAGATCCCCCCAGCATAAGTAGAGGGGCTCAAATGTATTTATCTAATTGAAGACACTTCAAGACTCTCTAAATGTAGAAAGATGTAATGTGGCTCACTGCAAACATTCCTAAGTACTCTTCAGCGCTGGATTCTTTTAAGGTTTTTAGGAAAGAGAGTAGGTAGACATGGGGGTGGCTTGTGTTAAATATCACTAAGTGGCTACAAAATTGAGCTGCAGTTTGGTAGTTCTCCCTGTTCTCTATTAGTACTTAATATATGTTTAGGAGGAAAAAGAATTTAATTGCAAGTAATACCTATATACCCCCAGGATTAATTGAGATTCATTGGTCCAGAGGGCGGCTATGTCTGGAGTCAGTAGTGGAGCTGGTTGTTTGGAGTGTTGACCTTGTGCAACGTATGGAGTGGAAGAAGCTTAAATAGACTATGGTGTCCGTGGCCTTTTTCACTCTCTGTTCCTGCAAAACTACCACCCTTTCAGGATATCAAAGGCACCGGAACCATCTTGAGGAGGGTTCCACACCTAGAGGTGCTGCAGGATGCAGTCCTTTGGATAAAGGTACCTTAGGGAAGGAGCCCAGACTAAGAGAGGCAAGCCACTGGAGAAGAGATGGTAGGATGATGTGAGCAAGCAAATGGGTGTCCAGAGGACTGTAGGGTTCAGCACGCTTAAGTAGCACTTGGTGAGTAGCATGTCGCACATCACCCGCTGCCCAACTGAACCCCAGGCATCGCCCCACAATTCACTAATTCAGTGGGCAGCTGCATATGGAGCAGGTAGTGCAGCTGTTAACTTGGAGTGATGTGCTTCTGGGGTATGTACCCCTTCCTGCTCTCTTCTCCTGGGGGATCTACCACTCTTTTGGGGTTCCAGAGGCACAGAAACTTTCGAGGAGGGTTCCACCCTTAGAGGTACTGCAGGATGTCCTTTAGCTAAAGATACCCAAGGGAAGGAGCAAAAAGGTAGAGACAAAGGCATGCAATAGAACCATCAGAACATTGTCTTCTGCTAAGGAGAGAGGGAAGGCCATGAAGCAAAGTGATCAGTGAAGGAATAGAGCCATCATCCAGGTCCCAACCCCTTACATAACTACACCCTAGGAATCTAACTACTTTTATGACCATCACCATGGAGGAGAGGAAAACCCTCTTTTGGAGGAAACCTCTGGGGATCCAAGGCTTCAGGTCGCCATCCCTCCTAGTGTCAAGCAAATTATTACTGACAGAGGCATCAGCTGGGCCTGCAAGAATGTCTGCATACTAAAGATGACGTGAATATCTCCTTCTGACAGAAGGTCTTCCACCACAGAGGAGCAGATGGCTTGACATCTGGAGGCGTAACTGTAGTCATGTCAAGAGAAATCGGAGCTCAAATGCCCAAAGGGAAAGGAGATCAGAAACAGCTGCTTCAGGTCTGGTAGCCCAAAAATTGTGGGGCTCGTTGATAAAGGAAACCAATTCTTGGCATTGGGTGGTGCAAATGAATCCACTGAGGGTGAAAGCTTACTGATTGCTGTAGCAGGAAGTAATAGAGGGTGAAAGTGTACTGAATGCTTCAGAGCAAAGCCAAAGAGGCAAAATGTACTGGGCTCTTGAGGGTCTGAGAGTGGACGTATGCCCATTGACAGCTGGTGAGTCATTTGCCTGGAAGTAGTTAGTAGAGTAGGAGTGATAGCTGGTAAGGGAAAAGTGAACCCCGAGGAGAGGACCAGACAGCTGCCTGGGCAAGCAGGTGGAGCTATGGAGCAGCGGAGTGCATGCTCCAAGAATGTCTGGAGTGAGCTGGACCACCAGCTGTGTACTGAGCCCATGAGGATCGAGGCAGGTTGAATATTGGAGCAGAAGAGCAGCAGGAGGAAGTACAGAACAAAAATGGGAGATGAAGAATGGATAGAGCCATGGTTGAAGGGGCCAAATGGCAAGCAGCATAACAGGCAGCCCAGGCCACAAATGGGGTAGCCAGCAAGCACACCACCCAGAAGTGGGGGGGGGGGAGAAACGAGCAGGGAGAAGAGCCAGCCCCAGCCAACACTACCTGGACCAGGTGGGGGAGGGGCAGCAAGCAAAGCAGCTGCTGCCACAGTATTTGGGAGTTAACAGACCACCCTGGAAGTCAACAACAGGAAGGCCCCAGAATGGATGGGGCCAAGGCAGCATGGAGAAACAGGACAGAAAAAAAAACCTGATCAAGGAAGCAGCAGCAGAGGGAATCTAGAAGCAGTCAGGAAGGGTGGCAGAGCAAAATGGCAGGGGCTGCTGAGTGCTGAGTCAGGGAGCGCTGGAGCAGCAAGTAGTAGATGGAGAATAAAGGATACCTTAGACAGCAGTTGCATGGCAAGGGAAGGAGGAAGGGGAATGCAGGCAGGAAGCCGGTAGTTTATTTATTTATTTGCTTTTGTTAACCGGGTAAGCACACTAGACAGCCAAGTGCCTATTTTCAGGTGCGACCCGGGAGAGTTACAGGTAAAACTTCATACATGAACAATTGAGAAAGCATAAGGAATACATAGGAAAGTAGTTACAGGTAAAAACTACATACATAAACAACTGAGGGAGCATAAGGAATACATAGAAAAATAACAGTCAATTCAGTGCTGGCTCTAGAGCAAGGTAGGCATACATTGAGCAGTTGAGAACAGAGAAAAGTATATTAGAAATACACAGACAGTTACAAGGCTAGCTCTAGGGCAAAGTTGGTACAAAATTCATACATGTACAATTGAAGAGACAAGAAACAAAACTAAAATAACAGGCAATTCAAGGCTGACTCTAGGACAAGGTTGGCATGGTGCATTAAAGTAGGATGGGACAGACGGGATATAATTAGGTGGTGAACAGCGGGAACAAAGATAAAGTTGAGCAGACAGTGCATGCAAATGGACATCCAGAGGATGCTAAAGGTGAGGGTGCTTAAGTGGTGCTAGGTAAGGGGCATGTCGCACACCTCCCACTGCCCCACTGAACCCTAAACGTTGCCTCACAAATATAGAAACACAGAATTTGTCTGCAGAAAAGGACTACTTAGCCTACCCAGTCTACCCAGCTTTTCCCTGCCTAATCTCTCTCCACAGACCCTACATGGTATCTGATGACCCTCTCTCCTCCCTGCCTATTTACTAACATTCCCCTATGTCTATCCCATGCATGCCTGAAGCCCTCCACTGTTTTTATCTCCACCACTTCTGCTGGCAATCAGTTCCAGGTGTGAAATCACCCTCTCAGTGAAGTAGTACTTCCTCACATGTCTCTTCAATTTTCCCCCTCTAGCTTTATCGCATGCCCCTGGTCCTAGTGCTCCTTCTAATTTGAAAGAGATTAAACCTCCTGCCCCCTGTTCACCCTTGTGAGGTACTTGAAGGTCTCTATCATGTTCCCTCTTGCTCTCCTCTCCTCCAGGATGTACATGTTGAGATCCCTCCATCTCTTCTTGTGGGGCTTCTCCATGCAACCCTGTACCATTTGATTGCCCTCCTTTTAAGCTTTGCCCACCCTGCCTATGTCCTTTCTGAGGTACGGCCTCCAAAACTGGACATGGTACTCCAAGTGGGGTCTCACCAGCACGCAATACAGTGGCAACACCACCTCCCTCTTCCTGCTGGAGATACCCCACCACTATGCATCCCAGCATCCCACTAGCCCTACCCACTGCTTTGTCACACTGCCCTGCCACCGTGAGGTCATCAGATATGATAACCACAAGGTCCCTCTCCTCCATAGTAACTGTCAGTACCTCTCCCAATTCTATTCTCCTGGATTTGTATGCCCTAGGTGCATGATTTTGCACTTTTTTGCATTGAACCCCAACTGCCATGTTCTTGACCAGTCCTCCAGTTTTCCAAGATCCCTGAGCATTCTCTTCACCCCTCCTGAGTGTCGCGCCCTATTACAGATTTCATTTGGCATCGTCTGCAAAAAGGCATACATTCCCTTCTAGTTGTTCTGGAATTTCACTTATGAAGACATTGAATAGGAATGGTCCCAGTACTGAGCCCTGTGGCACCTCGCTGGTCACTCTTCCATCTTTAGACTGAGTGCTGGGGATTCCAAGATGGCCACCACCCAGTGAGCATATACTGTCAGCAGCACAAACTACATTCCTGACAGCCTGCTAATCCTAAGCCATCCTGGTGAATAAGAAGGAAAAACCAGCGAAAGTACTTACTAAGAAGAAGGTTGCTTCAGGGCTTCAAAGCATAACAGATTTCTGTACACTTGGTGAAAAAATACTGCTGAAATCAGCGGTGGCAGAGGCCCTCAATCCAGGATAAAAAAAAAAAAGTCCATAGGTAATGGTGCTTCTTCAGCCAATTTTCTTGCATCCCCACGAAGTGCAGTAATAAGTTCGAGACATGGAGTTATGTGTGGGGATTGCAGTTCATATCATAAACAAAGTCAGTACTTCAGTTTCATTTAAATGAATGAATATTTTAAATGAAACTGAAATAATGACTTCATTTGTGATATGAACTGCAAACCCCACACAACTCAATGTCTTGACCTAAGTCCAGGATAGTCAGCAGCCAGTGCGCCTGCCACTAAGACATCAGATCCAGGCTGAGAAAATGCAGACACACAGCATGAAGCACTGCTCGCTGAAATGAAATGCAGCTTTGCATCGGATAATGACAAGCTGGCAAGCATTCAAAACAACATGACTCAACTATCAAAGAAACTAACGATCCTGACAGCAGAGCAGAGAACGTGAAGCACAGGGTGAATCATAGTGAGGATAGCCTGGCTCTCCTCAAACTATTGGTATGAGGCATAAAAAAAAAAGTATCTTGGCCCCGCAACTGAAGGTCGATCATTAGAGAATCACAACCACAGGGAAAACCTAGAGATAAATGGCCTTCTAGAAGGCCTGGAAGGGGAGCACCACAAAGAGCTTTTCTTGAAGTAGTTTGCTAACTTTCTTAAACTGAGGGGGATACAAGGGAAAGCTGGAGATAGACAGGGCTCATCAGACCCAGACAGCCTGTTTGGCACCAGATGAGAGACCAACATTTTTACTTATTGAATTTCAAAATACAGGGGGTGCTGCGGAGCAGCAAACATGGCGGAAATTTATTTATACAGCTCAGACCCAGAGAATTACTAAACATTATATCTATCTCTAGATCGACTGAAACTTCTCCTTCTCGACCTAACTGGTGGAGAAAACAATAGTGCAGCAAGATGGGTCCGAAATGGGACCAAAAACAGAATACCCAAAGTATTGAAACATTTTTTCCTCTGTCCTAGTCCGGGAAAGGACCAGGGCCCATACAGACTGGTGGCACCTCTCAAGCAGGCCTTCCAATGTTGCATATTATTGTGATACTTACACAAATTTAAGCTGCAGGGAAAGAAACTAATAAAAGAGTGGAAGCAGTTGAAAAAAAGCTAACCAAAATGGACTCAAAAATAAATGAGAATACAAATGCTGCTCAGTCACTAAGGGAGGAAACCGAGAGGCGAAGGAATTGGAATGCCACCTACACCAAAGATCTTCAATTTTTGTGTTCAAAAATAGAGACATTGGAGAACACACAATGTCAAGCTAATATCTGTATTGTGGGCTTCCCCTCTTGATATGCAGAGAAAACTGATATGACCTGCAACTACGGCACGGGGTCATAACGTCGCATGTCAAAACAGCGTGGCACTATACTGTGCTGTCTAAACAGCGACCACCAGGAAAAAAAAAACAATATCTTTGTTTCCTGAGGGGGACTGTGCCCCCCGCACCTCCCATTACTAGTAGGGTTGCCACCTGTCAGGTTTTTTACCTGGTGATCAGGTTTTCAGGGTCCCTATCAGGTAATCTGGTTTTGCTCTGTGCTGGTCAGGTTTTTGAGCCATTTTAAGTGCTCACATATTTTTGAAACAACGTTTGTCATATCATTCACTGTTTCAGCTACATGTCCAGGTTACAAACAAGTTCTGTTGTCAGTGTAGCCTTTTGTTTGTGAATGCAGTCATCCTGGGAGGTGTAAAGTATGGCAATTAACACCATTAGCACTTACTTAACATAATCTCTCCACTGCATCTTACAGTGGCATAGCAGCACAGCTACCCCTACCTTTTGTAACAGTAACAGAGCCAGTTGTCCTCCACTTTCATTTGCTGGTAAACATTTTAATCTCTAACAGAATTTAGGCATTTTTAAATGTTTTAAATTATTTTTTTTCCTCAAGAAAAAAGTATGGTCACTTCTTTGGCTTTGAAATAGTGCTGTGGATAAGAGCAGGAAATGGAGCCAGAAAAGTATATAAAGTATGTAAACTGTTGTATGCTATTTACAGTATTTCCTTTGTCTCTCCCAGATCATATCTGTAAATGAGATTTCTTTTATCTCCATATGTTTATCTGGTTAATCAATGTCAATAAAAAAATACATCAGTAAATAAATAATTAGGAAGAACCTAGGAAAGTAACTTTAACAGGCACAGTACTGTTTTTGTTGAACTGCTGCTTTAAGTGTTGTCTTTTATTGATATAACAAATGGCCTTCTAGGAGGAACAACGCATGATGAATCATGAAAAGGGGTGGGGCTAGGGGCGGAGCTTAGGATCCGTTTTTTGCCTCATCCAAAGGTGGCAATCCTATTTTGCCTTGCAACATTCTCTTTGCAAGAATGTGACACGGTAGGGCAGCTACTGCCCATGGATTCAGGGATCAAAGTCCTGCGTGCTTTTGTGATACCCCAGCATATCAGATCAGCATGAGGAGCTGAAACATAGGGACCCCTGACAGCTATCGTAACCTTCGACTTGGCAAAAGCTTACCTTCAGTTACTTCAAGAGGCCAGGACAAATATACGTTTTCACCTTTTGTCCTTAATAACTTTGAAACTGTTTAATGGATTTTGTTATGAAATTTGGATATGTAATTGTCCTGTGGAGACAGATCTCTTGATGTACCAAGTTTCATTATGATTGGATTTGTGAATTTCATTCTATGAGTAGTGAAAAGTGTAAAAGTCACTTTTTTGCCTGTCTTGGCAGCTTTTTCCTTATTGTGCAGCAGTCACACCATTTGAAATTTTGGTATGACATTTTCAGGGTAGAAAGAGCGTGCCCCAAAACAAGCCAGCACTAGTTAGGTGAAAAATCTTAATCTGTTCCAAAGTTATTCAATTTTGAAATTTTGGGTTCTGAGCACGCTCAGTTCAGTCTTTTGGTGAGCTGCACATTGTGAAAAGGAATTTAGGGCTCACAAAAAGGGATTTTGACAGCTCATGAAGAGGGATTTATGAAATACCTCATTGTGAAAAAAATTCCCTTTTCACGAGCCACCATATTGTTTTTATTTTTTCTGCCCAAACAAAACATTGCAACTTTACCCAGGGATGCATTCTGCAGACATCCAAGCAAGGATTTTGTTCATGTGGATGTCCTTTACAGTTCTCTGCCTTTGGTTTACTTTACTGTGGCCAGATGGCCCTGCAAGTAATCCATTTTTACAGTGCAAAAAGGGATTTTGACACCTGGTGAAAAGGGATTTGGCTCTCAGAAAGGGATTTTGACACCTAACGAAAAGGGATTCACTTTTCAAATCCCTTCCCGTGAGCTGTCAAAATCCATTTTCACATCATGAAAAATAATTTTTGGCAGGGCAATCTGGTCCCACAGTCGTGAAAAGGCATTTTGACACCTCGCGAAAAGGGATTTGTCTCACAAAAAGGGATTTTGACACCTCACGAAAAGGGATTAATTTTTCAAATCTCTTTTCGTGAGCTGTAAAAATCCCTTTTTGAAAGCCAACTCTTTTGTGAGTTGTCAGAATCCTTTGCATTGCTAAAAGGATTTGATTTCTGCAGGACCATGTGGTCCTCATTACTTCTCAAAAGGGATTTTGACAGCGCACGAAAAGGGATTCATTTTTATGGTTTCTTTTTGTGAGCTGTCAAAATCCCTTTTTGCATCACGGAAATGGATTACCCACCATGCTATCTGGCCTGACAACTCAAATTCCTCTTTGTGAGCTATCAAACTCCCTTTTCACTAGCCAAATCCCTTTTTGTGAGTTGTCAGAATCCCTTTTTGCATCACTGAAAGGGATTTCTGGCAGTACCATCTGGTCATACAATCAGAAAAAGGGATTGTGACACCTTGCAAAAAGGGATTCAGCTAGCAAAAAGGGATTTTGACAGGTCATGTAAAGGGATTTCTAAAGTTGACTGTTTCTTTGCCACTTCACTGCAAAGAAATGGTTTGGAATTTTGGGATGAAATGTTCAGGGTAGAAAAGACTTGCCCCACAGATGTGAATTTAGCTGGTTTCATGATAAAATTGACTTTGCTTCCATAGTTATAGCATTTGAAGTTTGGAGATTTCCCATAGGATAACATTGTTGTGGACACAGTACCTTTTGGTGTCTATATCTTGAAAATGGTTGAAGATACAGATTTTTCACTAAACACCTTTAGATGTACTAAGCATACATGCAGATTGCCAGAGCATGATTACAACTGCAGAGAAATGTTTTCCAAGGTTGCTATGGATACTTAGATATTGCACCATTTGCATCACAAGGATAACTTGGAATATCTCTAGGTCAGTGCTGTGTTGCTACACTTATGGGTAGGCGGGAGCACAGGGTCCAGAGGGCCTTGCACTCCCACATATGGATACCATTTTGCAGTAATGGGAGTGCAGGGCCTTCCATTATGCAGTACTAGGAGATGACAGTTTATTACAAGATCTATACAGTTATGTATAGATGGGAGTGCAGGGCCCTAACTGGATACCATTATGGAGTGATGCAAGCATGATGGGAGTGCAGAATATCATTATGGAGTGATGGGAACATGATGGAAGTGCAGGGCCCTGAGATGCAACCACAACACACTGTAGACTGATAAGAGCGCAAGGTCCCACAAACATATGATGGTAAGATTATGCTTTCTCAAAAAGTAAGGAAACTCATTGCAAAAAACTTTGATGATGCATCAGTTAGGATTGAAGCAAAAAAAGTAGGGAAATGAGGTGTTAGGGTTTTGAACCTTAACATCCCCCCCACCCCTACAACCCCATCTCACCCACACCCTCCACACATCAGCAGGCATCAGGGTGTGCCTTGGGGTTATCGGGCATAACTCTCACCCCATTCTCCTATACTGTACCATCTCAGCTTTCTTACACATGGAATAGGGTGAGATTTAGGGACAATGACCCCAGGGCACACTCCAGCACCTGTTAGTGTGTGGATGGTGGTGGCTGGGTGGTGTGTTAGGGGTGTGGGGGTGTTAGGGTTCAAAACCCTAACATCTTATTTCCCTATTTGTGTTGCTTCAACCCTTTTGCTTCTTCAATCCTAACTGATGCATTAACAAAGTTTTTGCAATGAATGTACATATATATATATATGTATATGTATATGTGTGTGTGTGTGTATATATATATATATGTGTGTATATACATATATATATATATATATGCAATAGGGGTGCAGATAAATTTACTAAAATAAATAAATAAATGTGTTTATACAAGTAACTATATGTATAAATTTTATTTATACATACAGTTCCTTCTGTCAATCAAAATGCAGCAGAGCAACTTCTTTCAAGTCCCCCAAAAATCCAAAGTGCCGACTCTTCATGGTCATGCTCCAGAACAACAAATAGACAGAGAGCCCAAATATGTTCCCCCCCCCAAAAAAAAATCCACAATCGAACAAAGAACCCTAATAAATCCACGGTCATAGATGATGCATCAGAACCCCTCTTTGAAGTCCAAGCACATCCAACTATATCCATCAAGATGCCAGATGACCATGCAAATTCAAGAAAGACCCAGAACACTGTAGATTCTGTCAGACCCCCAAAAAAATCCACATCCTGAAATCCACAGTAGTAATCTAAACTACTCCACAAAAGTCCATGCTCACAAATGCAGACTAGTAATCCAAAGTATGCCATCGCAATGACAGCTGACTCCTCAACAAAATCATGTCCTCCCCAGGCCAAAGTCACCATCCATTGTGCACACTCCTATGCCCACTACCAAATGTCTTCTTTTGCCTCCTGCCATATGGCTGCCACAATTCCAACTCGCACTTCCACAGAGCTCCTTCTCAATCAACAATTCCCACCAGACTGACAAGAAACTGTGCCATAAACGTAGGCCCCACCTATCCACCAATCACAGCAGCCCACCTCAAATCCAAGCAACGCTCCTTGACCAATGAAAATGCACCACAACCCCACCCAAAACATTACAGGATCCAATGAAAACCTACAACCTCCAGCCCATTCACAAAAACATCCCAAAATACCAGAAGCAGTACAGCATGGAAAAACACCACAACACCACAATCAGACAAAGAACCCTAATAAATCCATGGTCATAGATGATGCATCAGAACCCTCTTTGAAGTCCAAGCACATCCGACTATATCCATCCAGATGCCAGATGACCATGCAATTCAAGAAAGACCCAGAACACTGTAGATTCTGTCAGACCCCCCCCCCAAAAAATCCACATCCTGAAATCCACAGTAGTAATGTCACAGAGAGAGTGGTGGATGCATGGAACTGCCTTCCTGGGGAGGTTGTTGGGGCTAAAACAGTGGGAGAATTCAAATGTGCATGGGACAGACACAAGGCAATTGTAGTGGGGGTGGCAGGAAGTAGGCTGTTGGTTAAGTAGAATCTGCAGCTTATTCTGTAGGTAGAGAAATCGGCAGACTGGGTGGGCCAAGTGGTCCTTATCTGCTATCAAAGTCTATGTTTCTATGTAAGTAGTTCACAGACAAAAAAATAAAAAGTACAGAAACCAAAATAAAAAAAATACTAATCCAGCATTTATGTCTCCCCCCATTGCATAAATTAAATATGAGTGGGGTGATAGTGTGATACACGATTTATTCAGTGCACTTGCCATTGACCTCTACTAACCATCATTCATGCCTTCGGCACTCATGAGGTTACTTGAGGTCTATGTCAAGTGCACTAAATAAATTGTGTATCATACTGTCACCCCCTGCATATCTTATACATATTATATATATAATGGAGTCTTTGAAAGACTTTGGCATTTTTGAAAGAGTTTCTATGTCTGTAAACATGTATTTTCTACACTGTTACACTATTGCACAGGTTCTTTTTACTCTCAGAAGGCATACTGTATTAAAGAAGTATGTAGGATCTTCAAAAAGTTAAATATAGAGAAAATGCTTTTCCTCTGAAGTATTAGTCATAGAGAACTCTAACCCCATTCTGAAGCACTCATTATGGCTGACATGAGACTATATAGAAACATAGAAACATAGACTTTGACGGCAGATAAGGACTGCTAGGCCCATCTAGTCTGCCCATTTCCCTACCTACAGGATAGGCCGCAGATCCTATTTAACCAACAGCCTATATCTTCCTGCCCCCCACAAGAATTGCCTTATGTCTGTCCCATGCATTCTTGAATTCTCCCACAGTTTTAGACTCCACAACTTCCTCAGGAAGGCTGTTCCATGCATCCACTACCCTCTCTGTGACATAATACTTCCTCACATTGCCCCTTAACCGCCCTCCTTCTATCTTTAAATTGTGTCCCCTTGTTCTTGCAAGTCTCTTTTTCTGAAAGATGCTACCCTCTTGGACTTTGTTGATTCCCTTGAGGTACTTGAAATTTTCTATCATGTCCCCCCTCTCCCTTCTTTCCTCAAGGGTATACATATTAAATATAGTTTGTAAAAGTAGTCTAACATTATATAAAGATGTGAACATCTAGAAGAAGCACAAGTATCAAACTGTTTTAATGGGAAACACCCACAGTCATAAAGAAGTGTTGACAATTAGAGCTACCCCCATGCATAGGCAACAAAGATTCAATCTTTGGATGGAGAGCAAGGAAAAAACAATGGACACTGTTGTCGAGGCACAGGTCAGGAAGCATAGGAAAACCAGGAGCAGATATAAAATTTACAAGTAGCATTTTATCACTCTGTAGTGATAAAGTAGTCTTTCGGATGAGACGTTAAACTTAGGTCCCATCTGCCTGTTCTGGTGGTAGTTCAGGTGGATGTTAAAGATCCCATGGCACTTCTTGAAAAGAGTAGGGGAATTTCCCAAGTGCCCTGGCCAAATTTCCCTCATTCACCAAAAAAATACCACCAACAGCTTACTCTAGTTCAAGGTCAGTTGGCATTTCATCTGTATCCCCCTCCTCCCAGGTCGTACCTGAAAATAGGCAGAATCTGCCTAGTGCACTTACCCGGTCAATAAAAACTAAATAAATAAATTATTATTTCCAATAATAATACAATTAAAAAAATTCACTGAATGGTTTATAAACATAGGCAGTTCAAGCAAATAAAGTCCTTCCTTTGAGGGTATCTCTGATTGTAAGTTTAAGTCTTGCTCTCTTTCCAACAAAATATTGCTGTCTTTTTACAAGAAGTCTTTGCCCAGCAATTAATCTCTGCATCCTGAGCTCATTAAGGTGACATCCTGTTTCTTACAAAAGGTATCAGAATGTTGTCAATTTCTTTGCAGGTGCAATAAAATAGAATTTGGTGTCCTAAAACAAATGTCTTGTTGACAACTCTGCAAAAGAGTCCATGGTGCATCTCAACGTGAACCCTTATGTTCCAAATAGCTTTTTGCAATCAGTTCAACAGTATAACTATATACATTGGCAAGCAAAGGGATCCCAGTTTCACATACAGATTCACATATATTTTTACAACCACAGATAAGCAAGAAGGAAGAAAATACAGAAAAAGCAAGTATAAGTAGAGAGAAAGTAGGATGTGGAGAATCATGAGACCATCAGAGTGATCAGTTCCCTAGTCTCACAAGAAAATTTAATTGTACAATAAGACAGACAAGAGACAGAAAAGGAGAGGATAGAACATATCTATGCATTTAACTCTTTCTGTGTAACAAATGGGACAGGGCCTTATTTAAACCTGTCACAGACAGCAAAAGGTGAGCTGATTGTACCCAGACTTCAAACTTTTGTACCAGGCTACAAGATCCAGACCAGCCGAAACCAGCGACTCTGTGTACAAATGGAAACTGATGAAGATGTGCAACCTAAGGGAAGATGGGAAATCATGGATCTTTTCTTAACTAACTAAAAATATGCAGAAAATTAAACTTGACATTTCCCAAATATCCCTGAAGTAGTGCTGTGTAGAATGTAAAATTCCACCAGCAAAATTAGTGCAGAATGACAATTCCACCAGTGGACTTTCTACTGGAATTTTGCTTGTTTGCTTGTGGATTCTGCCTACTGTGATCAGTGGAATTATAGTTTGTGGAACAGTGAATTTTTTTTCCATATACGATTATTCTGCAACAATTTCAGCAGAAAATATTGAGATCTGCAGAATAACATTCTGTGGAACAATGCTGTTTCTGCCAGAATATCATTCTGCAACTGTTTTATGCTGTGGAATTCTGCTATTCCATTTCCAGTGGAATTTGATGGAATGTTGGAGGAATTTTGAATATTCCACAGAATTTCATTCTGCCAGAATTTGAAAATTCCACACAGCACTACCCTGAAGTAAAGGTGCACTGACTGTGGTTGCAAGAGACTGATAGGCTGTATCACTAATGACAACCAGAGATGTGCCAACAAATGACAATTAAGACACTATAATCTGAAAGATGACTCTTCCAGTAATAAAGGAGATGAATGTTGCTACAGGTGCAGACTGCAGATCATGAGTTCTACAAGTACAAATGTCATCCATCAAACTGCATATAAAGATTCTTCATGTCATCACTGAAATTCAAAGACATGGGAGGTAGAGAAACTCAATTGTCTTAAAGACCTAGTAACACCCAAAAACAGGCAACATATTAATCATTTTTTAAAATGTCAGTTGTTACTTTTTATTTCTGAAGTATTTTTCATTTTCTATTTGCTGATTAGAATGTTTTCTGTCAGGTAATATTATGTGGGATGTAAAGATCAGCACCTTAACTGGATGCTGAAATATCTGTTTCTGTTCCTCTTCATGACTCATCAGCATTCTGAACTTATTTATAGTGACATCATAAGTGTCCAATCTTGTAAGCAGTAATTGGCACTTCTCAGTCAGTTTTGATGTCACAGACAAAGAAACCAAAATGCTGATGATGTACAAGTAGGAATAGAATTAGCTACTATATGTCAGCCTCCAGGTAGAATACTGTTCCACACATCACACCACATATTGTCAGATTGAAAATCTTTTATTTAGCAACAGGGAAAGAAATAAATACTGCAGATATTCTCTTCTATCTTTTCAATTTACTTTTTACCAGTGGGTGCACTGGGGCAAGCCCTTTTATAGCCACAACTGATATATAAAACACACGATAAATGTAGTCTGTATACAGCTTAGCAAACATAAATAACAGCCCATCAAAAAACATCAAAGCAAGTACTATATGAGGTGTAAGAGGTTTATGCCTGAGATAAAGTTATTTTAAAAACTTTGTGAAGAACTGCCAAGGTTAGCAAGAGATGATAAATTATTCAATAAATGAGAATAAGAAATAATAGTTCACTACTTTTGAAAAAAATCCATATTGATTTTGGTCAGTACACTAGCTTTTTAATATGAGTACATTGGTATACTGTACATCCAGCAATATTTAAATGCATATCTATACCTCTGAAAGATAAAGTAGCCAATGTTATCTACAAAAGAAATACTTGCTTAGTTTTGATAATTGTTAAAAATAGTTCTTGTTTTTGCTGCTGGCATTTTAAACACGTGCTTCGCTGTTTCCTTGTTTATCGATGCACCTCAGAGTTCCTGTAATGAGGAACTTACACTATCTTTTACATTTTAAGTAACAATTATTTTTATAAATTGTCTAGGTGACAAGTGCAAGCAGTCATTCATATCAGTGCCTTTTCCTATACTTAATAATGTGAGTGAATTTAAAGGAGTCACAATATTAAAAGTATTTTAAGTAATTGTCTGAGGATTCATTATCAATCAAATGTGAGATATTTTGCTTTAAGGCCGTAGTCTAAAGTTACAGCAACCCATGATAAAGTCAGTTAATCTAAACCTTGGTGTTCATGAGGTATGAGATGTAGCCAAGAGCCTTATGCCCCTGGATTAGATTAATAATGATGATTTAATCCACTAAGTGCGTCATTATTAGTATTACATTAAAATATTTTTACTTTATATGGTATTTTTATAGTTATAATTCTAAGTTTTGTGCTGCACCTAAGGGTTTCAAGCTTTTACACTAACCCTTTCAAAATTCAGGCAAACAAACAGATTGCTCCATATCCAGACATTATTTTTCATTTTTACTTCATGAACTGCATTTCAAATAAGAACTAAATGATAAACTGCATCCTTGTATAGCTGCCAATAAATCTCAACATGACAGACACTGTATGTTGACTTTGAGTTAAGAAATCTTGACTGCTGAAATGCAGGCTTTGTGACTCACACTAAGCTTTACATAGGTGACATTCATCAAAAAGTAATAAAACCTAGAGAGAAAAAACACTAAGTATGGATTCAGTGTTGATAATGCTTTATAAAAATAGCCTTAATTTCCATTAGCCTGGTTCGCCTGTTGCTGTGCAGCTCTGATAAGGTCACATCTGCTCTGAGCACAAGTGTCAATGAAGCAAGCTTTATCCTTATAGCAGATTTCTGATAAGATCACTTCTGTTCCAAATATAACATTCTGAAGTCCAATTTTATTATTGTAGATGAAACCTGAAAAGGTCATATCTGTTATGAAATGTGATTTTTTTTTTACCAGTTCAAACTGACTGTAACAGCACAACCTTGATAAGGTTGCATTTGCTAAGACTGTAAGAAGGAAACCCTGTATTTAAGTAATGAAAATGAGGCTGGGCATGGTGGTGGGTGACTATATATATATATATATTTGGGTAGAAACAATTATCTCTGCTGATTGGTTGAAACACATCACATGACCAAGCATATAGTAGAGCACGACTGCACACCTGCACTTTCACCCCCCTCCAAAACAATTTTATAAGATAGATAATCCACTCTAGGGTGTGAGGTCACATTCCACTATACGCACACCTTGAGAGGTTGATGCACTCGGCCTGTGGCCTTATGCATGTATCAGAGTGCAACCACACACCCTAGAGTTGGTTATCTATTTTATATATATATATATATATATATATATATATAGAGAGAGAGAGAGAGAGAGAGAGAGAGAGAGAGAGAGAGAGTATATATATTCTTTGCAAAAACTGCATTAATGCAACATTTAGGGTTCAGGCAAAAGCAACATGAGTAAAGAAATGTGCCTTTAGGGTTTCCAACCCTAAAACCCCAATGCTACCCCTGAAACAAATCGGGGTGGAGTCTTCCTAGGGGTTGTCAACCCTAATGCTCACCCCATTAGGTGTGTATGTTTCTAGTGCATATAGAAGGGGGTGAGCTTCAGGGTTGACAACCCTCAGGGAAGACTCAGCCTCTGATTTCCTTTACAGGGTGGCAATTGAGTAGTTTCAGGGTTGGAAACCCAAAGCACATTTTCGTACTTTTTTGCTTTAACCTGAATGCTAAATGTTGCTTTAACGCAGTTTTTTGCAAATAATTTCCTTACTTTTCGAGACAGTATGATGGCATCTTATTTTCCTATTGGAGCACAGAGCCCAGAGGCATCCGTACTGTTTGAGATAGTGTAATCATATCCTTATTTGTCTGATGGAGCACAGGGCCCCATCCCTCCATAGATGTGTATAAGTATGCTTATGGGGAAGCACAGGGCCCTCTAGGTCCTGTGCCTCCATTTGTAGGACAACAGTAAAAAAAAAACTATCAACATAACCTTCCTATTACCCCCCTTCATTAACCAGGTAGCAAAAATTGTCAGATCCCCACCAAAACATCAACCCATGCCATTGCAGCATAATTCTGTGGCAGGGGCATGAAAAGACATGTTGGGCAAGATTTTAAAAATGGCAGCTATCACATTCATGAGGAGGTGTAAAGAAATGGCTAAGTTGATCATTTGGAGTTAACATATTGAAAATTAAGAAAGTTATGAGTGAGCATAATGAAATGTCAACAGATGCTCACAACATTGCCATTTTAGCATATTTTGATCCCACAAACTAATCTGATGACCCCACCTCATAAATAAGTATGGTGAGAATTTTGAAATCCCACCCAAAAGGTGATTTCACCAAGCAACCATGAAAATCTCCTTCAGGTTGGACTGGCAAAATGACACCAACAATGTTCAAGAGGAGGGATATCAAAAAGGGTATGTTGAAAATTTGGTATCAAAATCTTGAAAAATTACAAAGTTATGCACCAAAGTTTAAAACCCCATTGGAACATGTTGATTCCCCGTATGAAAAAAGATCTTTTGTCATAAGTCGACATATGAGACAAGAATTTTTTTTCATATCACGAGTCATGAAACAAGATTTATAATCTTAAAAAAAAAAAAAATTGGGGGGATTTCTGCAATAGTTCAATCCAGCTAAGGGGGTCATGATAAGTAAGCTGCATGTGTTGACTGTTGTTAGGTATGTAATTTCTGTGGGTTTTCAAATATGAGTTTTTAAGGGAAAACAAGATGGCAGCAAAATGAAACACTGATTCTCCCCTCATGAAAAAAGATTGGCCTCATACAAAACAATTATTTTTTCATTTCATATGGCTATATTTCAGTGCTTACAGAGTATACTCAGAACCAAGTACTCAACATTTCAAAATTATATAACTTTGGAAAGGATTAATATATGTTTCACCAAACAAGCAAAAGGCACATCCATAGGCCAGCCCCTTTCTTTTTTTTTTATTTAATATGCTTTATTATACAATTCATTAAGGTTCATTGTACATTTAGGGTATACTCTATAATTCTCCTATACAAATGCCTAATCAAACAATTGTGATACATA
This sequence comes from Neoceratodus forsteri, assembly GCA_016271365.2. NCBI lineage: Eukaryota > Metazoa > Chordata > Ceratodontiformes > Ceratodontidae > Neoceratodus > Neoceratodus forsteri. The sequence goes on along the minus strand of JADMNL010000026.1, from coordinate 89,237,574 downwards.
TCAAGGCACTGTGTATATCCATTAGCATACAAAATCCCAAATTATGATACCTTCAACTTTAACAACCCTGATTAACAGAGTTAAGGTATTATTAAGTAATCCAACAGGAGTATCTAACTACTAAAAACTTATTATAATATAGCAAGATTAATAAGATCTATTATATCCTTCCCCCCACCTCCCCTCCCACATCACCACCACCTTATATAACTAGGGGAATTTCTTCTCTAGAAGAAGGAGTAATCAGGCAAATGAAGGAAAATAAGAAAATAAAAGAAATTTGATCATTAACATACACTAGGCCATACCATATCTACATTTGTATTACACTCTCCTAAATGGATAATAGGGTTTGTAGGGGTGCCCACACCTTCTGATAGTTATTGCTTTGTTTGGATATCCTTGCTATAAAATATTCTGCTTGTAGAGCAAAAAGAATTTCCTTATGCCATTCTGTATACGTGGGAATTTGCTGATCCAACCAATGGCGTAATATGGTCTTCTTGGCACAGAGGGATATCAAGGACATGTGTCTCCTTTGGTTTCCTATCAAAATTCCTCTTGAATCTCCCAAGATACAAATTTCAGGTTGGAAAGCATTTTGTAGCCCCAATATGGGGCTTAACTTAGATCGAATGGCAGTCCAGAATGGTGTAACTTTCTCACACTCCCAAAGAATATGAAGAAGTGTACCTCTCTGGAGTCTACATCTGGTACATACATCAGTTGAGCAATGCCCTATTTTGTTAAGCTTAACAGGCATGTAATATAGGTCATGCAATACATACTATTGAAGTAGTCTATACCGTCCCATCTAATGTCGCGTGTAATCTTTTCCAGATTTGCCTGCATGGGTACCAGAGAAGTGATGGGAGAGACCTGTCCCATATGTAGCACGGGCCCCTTCTAGTTCACTACCTCTTAAATGAAATTCTTTGTAATAAAAGCAACATAATGGGATGATGGTCTCCTGGGAAGTGAGTTCAATATAGGACCTTGCATGTGCCTGTCCCAAGGACCACTTCCAAAGTGTTGTATTAGAGCATGGGAGATTTGCAGGTATTTAAAACAGAAGGAGGCAGGTAGATTATATTTTTCCTTGATAGCTGAGAAGGCGAGTAACTTATGACTCTCGACTAAATCTACTACAGCACTGCCACAATCTGCCGGCCAGGTAGATGTAGTAATAACTCTGCCTCCTATTTGAAAATTAGGATTTTTATGAAGGGACTGTGATAGATCTCTTGTTAATGTTGCCCCAAATGTTTTATTCATCTGTGCTTGTATCCGAATAGAGGCCATAATAGGCGTGTTCTTACACTGGGGACTTTATTGATACTCAGATAAGGAAGACTCTGAATATTTACTCCAGCTGCATTACATATCATTTTTCTATTTGTAACCACAATGGGGGATCTTCTGGGGTAAGAGCCATTGTGAAATAATAGCACAATTAATAGCCAGGTAATAGTAGTAGAAATTTGGGGCCTGTAACCCCACCCGGTCCTTAGGTCGCTGTAATTTATTAATTGCTCTGGGAGGCTTATTTCTCAAATGAATTTTGATATAATACTATGCACTTGGAGAAACTATGACTTAGGAAGACAGTGATTTAACATTTGAAGGGGATATAGCAAGCAGGGTAAGATATTCATTTTTATAATACTGATACGTCCCCACAAGAAAATGGGGAGTAGTGCCCAGTGGTTCAAGTCCAACCTGACATTTACAAGTAATTGATCCAGATTAAGTTGCCTCATTTTGTTGTCAGATTGAGACAGGTATATGCCCAAGTACTTTATTTTATCCCTTACCCAGGTAAGTCCAAGTTGATCGATCTCTATTTTTAGGGTATAGTTATTGAGCGGCATTACTTCAGTTTTAGCAACATTTAATTTGTAGTTGGAGATTTCACCAAATTATTGAATAATACTGAGAGTAGCTGGAATAGATGTAGATGGGTTTGTAACATGAAGCATGATATCATCAGCATATACCGAAAGCTTATATTGAACCTGATTGATTGTAATGCCAGTTATTGCCATGGATTGATTAATCCTCCTAATGAGTGGTTCTAGAAATAAATTAAATAAGTAAGGAGAGAGGGGGCAGCCCTGCCTTGTACCCTATTGGAGAGGAAAGGACTGTGACAGGACGCCATTGCATAATACCTGGGTAGAGGGCTGTGAATAAAGTATTTTGATCCACTGTATGAAATAGTTCGGGATTCAATATCTAGGAAGTAACTCAAACATATATTCCCAAGAAACCCGATCAAAGGCTTTTTCTGTGTCCAGGGACACCAAAGCTGCTGTAGTGTTGGAGTCCCTGGATGCAGAAATAAGGTGAGAAATTTTACATAAATGGTCTGACACCAGACGTCCAGCCACATATCCAACCTGCTCAGAGCTGATTAATGTGTGCCAAACGTTGGCCATCCTATTAGCTAAGATCTTAGCTAAAATCTTTATGTCCACATTCATAAGTGATATTGGGTGATAATTCTGTAATAATGTAGGATCCTATCCTGTTTAAGAAGCACTACAATAGTAGCTCCTGTAAGGTTCGGGTCTGATAGGCCATGTTTGCATATATAATTATATGTCTCCAGTAAAATTGTACCTAATTGGGACTTGAAAGCTTTATAAAAGTTAGTTGTATAGCCGTCTGGGCCAGGGGCCTTGTCAATGGAAAGAGCCTCTATAGCCTCATGTATTTCAGCTATGTTTAAGGGGGCTTGTAGCACAGCTATTTGTTGTTGGGATAGATATGGAAGGTCTATGCCTTGCAAAACAATTCTAACGTGGTGTCCTTAGGAAGTGAAGGGGAAGCTGAGTAGAGAGATTGGTAATATGCCTTAAAACACGAGGTTATCTCTGCAGGGGTAGTATGGAATTGGCCTATTGGGTCTTGAATTGTGACCACTATCCTGTCTGTCATTTGATTCCTGAGCCTTAGAGCTAGGAGTTTTCCTGCCTTTTCTCCTTGGTCAAAATAAGTAATTTTTGATTTAAGATGAAGATATTCTACTTTGTCACCAAGAAGGATATTATATTTGAATCGAAGACTTTCTAGCCATTCAAATTCTATAGGGTGAGATTGCGATGTTAAGGATAACTCTAAAGTTCTGATTTGTTGTAAAAGTAAGGAGGATTCAGATGACATCTTCTTCTTCCTGATAGAGGCCAACCGGATAATTTCGCCTCTTAATGAGCATTTAAGGGCACCTCATAATATATCCAATTTTGGCATAGACGGTGCATTTAGTTTCTGAAAATTTTCTATATACCTTTGAATGAGATCCTCTATGTTCTGAGACCTTAATAGCTGGGAATTAAATCTCCAAGCTTTGATTTGATTAGCGGGGTAGGTATAGACCACTGTAGCAAGGTTGGATGATGGTCAGAGATCACTAGAAAGATAAACACAATTTTGAACCCTCGCTAGGTGCTCAACTCCCAATAAAAAATCAATTCTTGAAAATGTGTTATGGGGCAAGGAGTGAAAGGAATAGTCTTGGGTGGAGGGGAAAAGAGTTCTCCAAGGATCAATAAGGCCCATGGTGTTCATAAGATCTTTAAGTGCCAATTGTGTGGGGGTATGAGGGGTATGTCTGGCTTTAGACCGGTCCAAGATATTACTAAGAACTAAGTTCCAGTCTCCTCTGAGTATTATGGGAAGTCTGGACCAGGGTGCCAGGCTAGTCATAAGATTAATAAAAAATTGAGGGTCATCTCCGACTAGACCATAGATTGATCCTATTACCATTTCAGTGTGACCTAAAATGACCCTCAGTAGTATATATCTGCCTTGGGTATCACTTATCGACTGAAGTAGTCGAAAAGAGATATGGTGGACAATCAGTACCACAACTCCATTTCTACGGGTATCTAGTCCAGTTCCAAGCGCATGACCCACCCATGTCCTTCTTAAACTGAGGATTTGTGAGTTGGGCAAATGAGTCTCTTGGATAAAGGCTATGTCTATATTAAGTTTGTTAAAATGCAACAAGATCTTAGCTCTTTTGGTGGGGGATTGAGTGCCCTTAACATTCCAAGAACAAAACTTGAGTATTGTTGTCATGTAATAGCAAAAGCCCAGTCTTGATTCAGTATCTTTGACTTTTCTCCCTGAGGAGTAATTACCCCATAACGCAAACCCTTTTTACATGGTGGCGATCCCAAACTCCCTCCCCCATACAACAACAACCCTTACCTGCCAGCCCAACCACCCCCCTCTAATCCTATAATCCTTCCCATATTTTAATAAAATTGTAAAAGAATAGAATGGGAAGTTATTGCCCCGTTCTTCAGATACCCTTAATAACCTATTCCATTTTCTCCCTCTACCATACCCCTTCTCCCCTCTTCTTCTACCCATCTCCGAGCAAACTTTGTCCCTTAGAAAAGAAACCAAGATAATGACCAAAATTTTCTGCTGCCCCAAAATTAAAGACATTATTAATAACAGATTATCCATTTTGGTCCTGACCGTCCCTGTGGGTACCCATCCCACCCTGTGCCAGTACATGATGCACTGTGCTGGCTGCAGGAATAACTAGTGGCCCCTGTCTTCCACCCCCACCCTCCACTTTCATATCTGAGGCCCCTCCATTTGCATTCTGATGTATATCTTTTTCCAACACGGAAAAAAAAACCCAAAAAAAACACATATGCATGAATTACTCCCACACTGACCACCCGGAGCTGCTTGATAGAGGATTTTCATCTGGCATTCAAAGGAAGGATGTAACATGCAGCCTACTGAAAATGTTCATGCTACATTGCTAGCAATTGTGAGTGCTTCCAGCCATTACCATGGAGCTATGCTGCCCTCTTGTGTCCTCTGTAAGCAATGTCCGGAGAAGAAAATCTTGAATCAGGCCATACGAGTAAACGAACAAGCATAGCACTATACTACTTGAAGAATGTCAGACAGGTATTTTATTTTTCATTCAGGGTCCAACTTAAATGTGAATTATTAACCTTCTTTTCCTCGTGGAGAGACTTGTGTTCACGCTGTATTCCAATCCTCTTCAGCTGGCAGGGAACAGGTCTGGGAACATCTTATGTAGCGCAGGGGTTGCAGTCTGTGCTGTCTCGAATGAATGCCAGGCATCTGCATGTTGCACCATCAATTTGGAGGGGTATTGGACCCTGTACTTAATGCCCACGGCAATTAATTTAGACACCTGGGGATGATATTCTGCCCTGTGCTGTCTCACTGTGGCTGGTAGATCCTGCATTATACGCAATTGTTGTCCCTCCCAAAGAACCTGCTGCAGACTTCTGGCTTGGGCTAAGATATGGGATTTGTCCAGATAGTTCAGTAGTTTGATAATGACTGGTCTTGGTGGATTGCCCTTCGCTGGTTTAGGGCGCAGTGACCGGTGCGCCCTCTCTATAATGTATGATGGATTATTCGGGGAAGGACCAGCTATTTTAGCTAGTAGTTTTTGGAAGAATGTAATAGGGGAGACACCTTCAGCTTCTTCAGGAAGGCTGAAAATGACGATATTGTTTCTCCTACTTCGGCCTTCCAAGTCCTCCAGTTTAGTTTCCACTTTATGTAAACGCTGTCTGAGGGTCACCACTTCGGGATCCAGTTTAGTCTTCCAGATCTCTAGAGTTGTAGTCCATGCGGAGACATCAGAAATAGCCCGGTTAGTATCTGCTAGCTCCCCTCTGAGAGATTTTATCTCCGATGTGATATCTTGCAGAGCTACTTTGAAAGGATGAAATTCCTCTAAAAACTTTTGTTCTGACAGCGGAATCACCATTGATTGGAGTGTTGTTGTTATAAGGGCTTTTGCAGTGCCTCCGGTCTGCCCTTTAGGTCTTTTTGGTCCCTTCTCCAGTGTTTGTGGGGGTGTGTGCCGCGGGAGAGCCTGGCGCATTTTGGTCTCCATATTATTGCTAGACCTGACAAATCGGTGAGGCTCTTCACAAGTTCGCCAAAAAAAAAGACAGAAAAGCTCTCTGAGTCACTAAGCAGTGCTATTTAACTGTTATAGGTTACTTAATCTGTATCTAGATGTGGTCGGAGCCTCTTCTAAAACGTATCTTGTAGGTTTTGTCAGAGGGTCGAGACGGGAGTGAGCCACCAGATCTGCTAGTCTCACAAAGACATCACGTGATCTCCCCAGGCCAGCCCCTTTCTATGTAGACATTTTCAGGCCAAAATTCAAACCTATCTGGGTTATAGCCAAGATGAAAGAAAACCCATTCAAACCAATTAAATTCACTTTTTGCACTACTTGTATCTTAAATTTGCACATCTGACCAGATTGAAACTTGGAATGTGAAGAGACATGCCATACGAGACCATGCATGCAAACTTCCATGCAAATCTGTTGAATGATTGCAAAGTTATTAAAGTGCAAATCTGGGGTGTGCGACAGGGTACAATAGGACCCTGTCCCATTTATTTTGGAGAAAGTGTTTAAATGCAAGGATTTGTTCCTTCCTTTCCTGTCTCTTCTCTGTCTGGTTGCACAACCATATTTTCCTGTGAGACCTCGGATTTGATCAACCTAAACAATCTCATACTTCTTTGCCTCTCTCTGTCTCTCAGTCCTCTCTTGCTGTCTGTCTTTTCCTCCCTTGCATATCTAGTTCTGCTAATATAAAAAATATGTGCAAATCACTGTATGGAAATGTAACTGATCTTGGTATCTCTTTTGTTTAGAAAATATATAGTGTTACTGTTGAAATATATGTATTTATCATTTGAGATGACTACAAAAAGCTGTTGGAAGCTAGAGGTTACCAGAGTTAATTTTTTAAACCTTTTGCAAAAACTGTGCAAAAGGGGGCCTCAACTCAAGAAGCACACTGTGTTCTAGCAGCTTCTGCCTGATATTTACAAAAACAGGATGCTTGCTAAGGATGGGGGTTGAAAGGACTCATAAGAGAGCTAAGCTGCAACTGCAAGAAAGATTAGAAGAAAAAGGGACACAGAGACTCAAGGAAAATGTTTTTTTTTCCTTTGTACATAGTTATACGGAACAAGTTTATTTTTTTATGTTACGGCTACTGTAAATAAATATTTTGGGTGAATTTTACAACTGATTCTGGTTTTCCTATGCTTCCTGACCTGTGCCTTGATAACAGGGGGTTGTCATTGAAATGCCTGTACAGCCCTAGATATAGCAGCACTACTGCACCCCATAATCTCTCTCTCTCTCTCTATATATATATATATATATATATATATATATATATATATATATATATATATATATATATATATATATATATATATATATATATATATATATACACACATACAATGGTGAAGAATATATATTGCAACTACCCACACAACTAAAATATAACATAAATAAACATTTGAAAGCCCCCAGTGCAAACACATCAAAACTCACACATACACATACACATATATGCACACATACTGTACATGTGCACATACAAATGCAAATTCAATACAATTTTTTACTGGAAGTCACAAAGATCTCCTACATAAACAAAAACATAGCAAAAAATCCAAGTAAACAATCCAAACATACCTCACAAACCATGTTGCTCTCTCCTCATGCTGAAATACTTTGATTAAGAGAGATAGGGTGATGTTATCAAACAGGAACTTTAGCATTCTCCCAAATACAATGCAACATTACTAAAATAAACTAATTGAAGGTGCCCTTCAAACATACTGGTTCATTTATCATTAAAAGGTACAGTATTTGATTGGTTACCAAATGCCTAGTTCAATGTGCCTATGCAACTTTTTCCATGCTTGCGTAACATAGATGATCTTTTCTTGTTCATCTCTCTATCTGTGGGATATACTGTACTACCTTTTAGGTGTACGATGGCAAGGAACCCTAGAAGAGGATTCCATCCCTAGAGGTGCCATGGGAGTGATCCCCTTGGCTAAAGGTACCTGAGGAAGAAGTCCATGGGAGAGGGAGGGAGAGAGAGAGAGAGAGAGAGAAAGATAGAGAGAGAGAGAGACATGCCCCTGGAGGAGAAGGGGTGGATGGAGGGCCAAAGAAAAAAACTTCATGTGAATAGTGAGGGGAACAGCCCTTAAATGGGCCAAATGGGGGCATGGCCAGTTGCACTGCCCCCTTGAACTACAGGCTTTAGCCTTCCAATTCAATTTGCCTGTGTAACTGGTTTCATGCTTGTGTAATCTAGATAATCTTTGGCTGTCTGCCTCTCTATCCATGGTATACAGCACCCTGTAGGGGTACAAAGGCAAGGAACCATAGAAGAGGGTTCCACCCCTAGAGGTGTCATGGGAATGAGTCCCTTGGCTAAAGGTATCTTAGGAAGAAGCCCCAAAAGTATGTCTAACAAAGCATACATGATGGTGAACACTTATTAGGGTCCAAGACCTGTACATAGGTCAGTTGGTAACATGGGTTCAGCAGACAGCATGAGTCAGTTGGTCATATTGTTTAGTAGAGTCGGCAGGAAATGGCAGGTGAATGGTGACCCACTCGGAGGCCTGACTGTAAGGTGTGAAGGCCTGGCTTCCTCAGGAGAAAGAGAGAGAGAGAGAGATCAGCTAAAGAGGGAGAAGGGACAATCATGGGGCAGCCACCTGACTCCATCCAGCAGTGGAAACCTAACTATGTGACCTAGGGACTACACCTATGCCTATCTAGTATTGTTACCATTCTCATGGAGGAGTGGAAAAACACCCTTTGAGGAGGAAACTTCTGGGGATCCAAGGCATAGGTTACATTCCCTTCAGGCTTTGGGATCATTTTGTTTAGTGATGGCTCTGCTACTGCAATTTAGTAGATCAATCCAGGGAAACTGCAATTTCAGGGAACACTCTTGCTCTATCCCTCTAATGGGTATGCAGTGGAGGGTTGTGAGTGAATTCTGCAATACCAGGTCATCTCGGTGCCAACCTCCAAGGCAGGTGGAGGAGAGTAGCAGCTGCTGAGGTGCTCAGCTGGTCTACCAATCTAAGAACAAACCAGGTGAACCAGAGGCAGCTGTAGAGAGAATAGCTTTAAAGGGTGCCTACAAACCAGCTAGGGCAGCTAAAGGGGCCCTTCCTATGAGAACCTCACCCTTTTGCCACTGAAGTCTTAAATGCTACATCGAGAGGTGCTGTCGGTATGGTTGATGACTGAAGATCCACCCGAAGTGAGGACACTCCCAACTATTGGCCAGGTGAGAAGAACCCCACCCCAAGCTTTGCATGCTGAAGATGAGGACTTTGGGGAGCAGAGAGAGAGAGAGAGACCATCAGCCATAGGGCTAGCCCTGAGTCATGGAAGTAATGGATATTACCAGCATGTCTCCAAAATGTGGAAAAGCATGTTGTGATGAGCATGAGACCAGCCGTGGGTCAAAATGAATGATGAAAGACATGGGGAAGCCTGTACGTAGACCAGACTAAGCAATATGGACCCTCTCATTGGTCTTGACTGGCTGAGAGCTGACATGGAGAGTCCAGTATGTAGATCAGGTTGAGCAAAAGGAACCCTCTTGTGGGTCTAGTTAAGAAATACAATACAAGCAGGTGATCCAGGCTAGCAGCAGGAAATATACAGACAGGGCCAACATTCTGGGATTAAAGTACACAGGACTGATTAAACCACAAACAAAATGATTAATTACCAGCAGCCAGGGCTAGGCTGCTGTCATAGCTGGTCTGTGCTGGACGACGATACAGGGATGTCCAAATGAGGAGGCACCGACGAATCCTACAAGCGAGTTAGAAGAAGGACATAAGCCACTAACTCCCATTGTCATATATGTGCGGTGAAAAGTGCAAGAGTGAGACACTCACCGCTCAGGTGTCCTCTGTCCTCCACATCACTCCACACTCACCCTCCTGCTGCTGTGCAGTCTTCATTCCATACCTCATGCCAGCCCTGCAGAGGGGTTCTGAATGTTGGACCAGAGGAGAGATAGACGAAGTAGCAGGCAGTCCCCCCCTCACAAAAAAAAGCAGAGTGAGAGACTGGAGTGGCCCACAGCTCCAGGCTGATGGAAAGCAAACACAAATCACCAGAAATGGAGGTAGAGCTGGGACTCATCACACAAAAGGGAGGGGGGCAGACAAAGGGAAGGGGAGCACACAATGGAAAACCTGGCAGTAGGGAGCAGGAAGCCCAGCCAGGACAGGCATAGTGGGGGGTGGCCCTGGAGGTGACAGGGGAAGGCACTCGCCAAAGCACAAACAAGGCAGCAGGGATGGATGGGGGCATGAGGGGAAGCAGCAACATCCAGAGGTAACAAGAACAGGAAGGGGAAAAAGGAGAAGACATAGGGGGCTACAGGCAGAGGAGAGCAGGGACAGAGCCTCCAGACACAAAGAAAAAAGTTCATGTGAATAGTGAGGGGAGCGGCCCTTAAATGGGCTGAATTGGGGCATGGCCAAAATGCACCACCCCCATTGAACTGCAGCCTTTAGCCTTCCAATAATAGTGTACAGTTAACACCACTAGCATGTCCAGATATTTCCTGAAATTTCCATATCATCTCTTTTTTTTCCATATGTAGTTTGTAGGTGTTTTTGGTTTTCTCCCTGACCCCTTGCATCCCTGTTTAGCGTGCGCATGTGGAGGAACGTGCACATCATGCACTATGAGACACCCCACCCTACCAGTTGCTCCATTACCACCTATGCCTGCCACTGGACCTCCATCCAGTGATGGTGGGACTGAAGACGGGTGACCCCCTTCTTGGGAGAGGAGAGCCAGTGCTCAATCCTGCTCCCCCCATGCTGGTACCTCGACTACCCAAGGTCATTCCCAAACCCAGGTTGCCAGCATAGCATGAGGTAAGACCTCCAGTGCCTCAGCCCTCAGTGCCACCAGGCCACCCTCCTTCTATGATATCTCCAGAGAAATGTAATGCCTGCCTGCAGTACCACTGTAGGGCCACCAGAGAAAATCTCTTTAAAAAATACTTCAGTCAACCTGTTGACTACATCTGTATCTCACTTCCATGAAGAAAACTCAGGTTTGGAAGTAAACCCATGACACTAGCAAACCTCAATCTTCCAACGCCCATCACTGCTCATTATACCAGAACCTTTTTTCTCGTTCCATGAATCTCTGCAGTTTTGTAATTATTCTTCCTGCCACTCAGAATATTGGTACTCGCCTTTCCAACATGTCCACTCTCCTCTCCATCTCAGTCACATCTTTATGCTCTCTCCATTCTTCTGATACTTACTGTCTAACCCCTGTTGTAAAACCTACATAGGTTATGTGGAAGTGTGGGTATTGAACAGCTTCCCAGTGGGAAGGATGTATGATAAAAGTCCTGTAGAATGGCATACTTTATTTGAATTTAGACAGTCTTTAGATACTTGAACAGATACAAAACAATATGGCAGTAGTTTATTTCTAGCTACTGCAGAGGCTGCCTTTTTGCCTCCACCAGCGAGGTCTAGCTACTGGATGTTGCCTCTCATTTATCAGGGATATAGTAGGGAGGACCATTGCTATGGAGTGGTCTCACTTGTCTTTGCACTTTTCCATGTGTCAAACCCAGTCAGAAGCAAACAAGCTTCTGTCTGCTAGAGTCTGCCCTCTGCTCATTTATGGCTCATTGGCACTCTTCTCATTGCACTTGCCTGCCTTTACCAAAACTCCTCACTTATGGCCCTCTGCTCCAGTGGTCCATCCCTCTAGGTCTAGGCAGTACTCCAACTGAGCAGCTCTGAATCAGCTCCAATGCAACCTCTAGTCACAACCCACAGAATCAGTGGTAAGTTGATGGAAACTTTTGCTACATTGAAAAACTCACTTTTATATTAACTTTTATTTAACAGTTAAAAGATAACAAAATAAAATTGTGCTTGTTCTAACTTTAATTAGTCTATATAAACATTAATACATCCTTCATGCATATTTCTAGATTAATTGTTTCTCTGTTTAAGAACAGGGCACCAGTCCTGCATGGTTTTATCTGTTAATCTTTACACATAAGTCCCATCAGGAATATTATAACATTTCTCTTGTTCTTGGGGGGGGGGGAGTGAAAAAGAAAGACATAAAAACAGACAGAAGAGCCAAGAGGGCCCTCCTGGGTGATCAGATAAGGAAACACAGCAAGAAATACAGAAACAGACATGACAGCAGCTATGCAGCTAAACAGAAAAGGTGTGTTTGTGTTTTCATTACCTTTTCCTTAGACCTGTCTATTAACCGACGCAAGACTTCCTGTATTTTTTATCAGTGCCATGGGAAAGGCCTCATCATGTCAGTACCATTTGTAGTTTATGTCCTCAGGCCATTTCAGGAAGACAACATAGAGGATAATGTATGGGCAGCCATACACAACAAGCCTGTGTCTGCAGTGATAGATTTCTATGGCAACCAGAAACTCAAGAGTGAAGCTCAAAAAGTACACTGGTTGCCATAGAAAACCTGAGATGAAGACACTGGCTTTTTGTTTACTGCTGCCCATACATTATCTTTTATAGTGTATGTATGATACCTTTTATGTGACCAACATAGATGTAACAAAAGAAAACAGTGCCTAAGCTTTCAGACCAACCAAGTCCTTCCTCGGAGGCATATGCCAGTAGTTTAGAAAAAAAAAAACACAGAACATACATAACAAACCCAGAAAGAATTCTTAATGGTTTAAAATACCTTAAAAAAAACCTGAGGTTTAAATGGAAGAATCAGTTTATGCCTGCTGCTAGCTGAAAGTTGCTGTAATTATTATTACGAGGAATTAAACCTTTTGTTTCTGGATTTGTTCTTACAAAGACCAATATGGCAGCTTAACTACTTTTTATAGTGCATGAGCATCCATGCCCATTTCAGATACTCTACTTCCTTTCAGTGAACTGGGGTTGGGGGAGGCACTTGAGGGTTGGTGGGCTCAAAATACTGATTTAATGTGCTGAAGCTTTTTCTGTAAGTTCAGTTTTAAAAATAAAACATATTCCAATTCAACTGCATAGAGAAAAGTAGCTACCACATGTGGCAGCTTTATAAGTTGTGCTGCAGTAGTAAACTCATTTCTACAGCACAACATAATGATGTCACTATTGCAGCTCAACACATGTATTCTAGGCATGGAATTCCACGTATAACATGGTTCCACCATACATTAAAAAGAATAGCAGGGACCACCCTGCAACAGATCAGTCTTCTTTCTCTGTCTACCAACCAGCCTCTGAACAGGCTTCTGACTCACAACCACATAGCTCCTTTGTACTCCTCCAAAAAAACACTCCTCAGGTTACACTTCATTGCATCCTTCAAACTATAATATATGCCGATCGCACAGCACCACCGTTACTGTGAATGACATCACAGTAACACAGCGACGGGTTGCTGTACTGTCACCATGGGACCCTGGCCCTGCTTTTTTGGGGTCTTGTACCCCAACCCCGAATCAACTCTGACTTGGATTTGATTATATCTAGTACAGGGAGTGTGGGGGCAGAGCCCACCACATGGGGGGATTCAGGGGCAAAGCCTCCCAAAGAAAACAAAGGGTGGGATATTCAAAGGGGTTGCAAATGGAGCAATAGGGCTGCGCCATGTGCAACCCAATGATGCACCTGGTGTGACATTCAAGGAGCTGGCTGTGCTGTGCAACCCCAATGTGATGGGGTGCACCAATATATAGCGCAAGTGCGGGGTGGGGCGTGCATGACGACACGTCACGATGTCAGCCTGGGATGTGAGGCACATATGCAGGCACAAACCCACCTTGCGCCGCACAGGGGGGTGCAATGTTGAGCCCCTTGAATCTTGGAACAAGTTGGTGACACCCACAGGTGGGCTGCTGGGCACAACACAGCAGCCGCCTGCTTTGGGTGGCCACCCAACCACCCAGGATACAGTCCAGGAGCCCTCTGCCCATGGGGCATCATACCCCCCCTTGCCTGATCACGAGCATGATGTAAATAAACCCTGATGGTCCAGTGGACCCTACCCCATCGCCCGATCATGGGCATGATGTAAATAACCCTGGTGGTCCTTGGACCCTTCCCCGTGCCAATCACGGGCATGTAATAAAATCCCGATGGTCCAGTGGACGATCTCTAATGCTGCTGCCGCGGGCACTAGTCAATCACCCTGTGGTCCAATGGTATCCCCTCTCTCACCCACCCATGGACCCCACCACCCTGCAACCCCACGGTCAGTGCGGGAGGCAGCTCCCCCACCTGTAAGCTGCCGCCCACCCACCGGCTGACATCATAATGTATAGCTGTGCACCTATTGGTCCAGTGTGTGGGCCGAAATGCGGCGTGCAGACGGACTGCTACACAGTCCTGAAATGGAACACATTTTGGGACTGTGTTGTTGGCTCATGATCAGCATGCCCATTGGCTCATGCAGTGGACCAATGGAGCCCCAGCTGTACTGTACACTGTCAGTGGGTGGTGACCAGGTAACTGCGGGTGGGGAGCTCCACCGCTGTGACCAGGGGCATTCAGGGCAGTGGGGTCTGTGGGTGGGTGAGGTGGTGAGCCACCATTGGATCACAGGTGATTGTCCCGCTCAGCGAACAGGCGTGGAGTTGGTCCACTGGACCACCAGGGATTCTTTTATTACATGCCCGATTGGGCACAAGTAGGGGTCCAGTGGACCACCAGGGTTATTTACATAATGCCCGCGATTGTGCAATGGGGTAGGGTCCACTGGACCACCAGGGTTATTTTATATGTATGCCCATGATCAGGCAGGAGATAGCAGTCCACTGGACCGCCAGAGAGTGTATATGCTTATGCCCGTGATCAGGTGATGGGGCTGCAGCCTGGCAGGGATCCAGGTGCAAGTCACCGGGGATTGGTGCAGCACATGCAAATGAGGTCATAATGATGTGAAAATGGCCCCATTTGTGCCTTGCATGCATAATGGCCTCATTCGCATGCCCAGTGTTGAATATCACGGTTGCTGCACCTAGCGCACCTGCACTTGCGCTGGTACATCCCCTTGCTCCCTACCTGCCACTTGCACTGGCACAGTGCCACTGTGCCATGCACAGTGCAGGCACTCCCAGTGCCATATTCAATGGTGCTAAGCAATGGCGCAGCACCATTTACTATCACCTGGACTATGCTCTGACTCAACCCAGTTGTGCTGTGCCCAGGTTTGCGCCCCTGCCTGGCACAGTTTGAATATCTAGCCCAAAGTGTTCATGGATGGATTTATGCCAACCACAACTGAGGTCGACATACATCCATCCTTTAACGTCAGTCAACAAAATATTTGTTGAACCAGTGTCGTAGCGCCAAACTACAAGCCTGCTTTCACCCCCCCCCCCAAGAAAAGTTCCTTCTTTTGCCCATAGTTTATCTTTTTCACTGTTCATCCTGGCCCCTCTGTTTTGTATTTTGCACAGTATCCATTTGTGGTTCGTTCTGCTCCTATATATTGTATTTTGTTCTGTATCCTTTAGGTTTTTTTTATATCTCTGCACAGTATTATTTTACAGAGATTGTTCTAACCATTGCAAATTGTATTACAGAGAATGTTCAAGTCACTGAATATTAATATTGGGCCAGATATTCAAAAGGGTTGCGCCATGCGCAACAGGGATGCACCTGCGCAAGTCGAACTTGCTCCATACTGCGATATTCAGCAGGAGGCAGTTGCGCCACAGAAAACATGCTGAGCAACAGCGTAATGCAAATGAATGCATGCTGAACTGGAGAGGAACCATGCACTAAACTGCACAGCCGATATTCAGCCGGGCTGTGCAGAGTTCTGCGTGCAACTCCCAACCTGTGCCTGCACAACTTTGAGCCAAAAAAAAGGTTCAAGTCGAGGGCCATCCACAGGTAGCTGCTGCTTGCAGGGCACAACACAGCAGCTACCCGTGTGGCTGGCCCTCATCCCACCCTGTGCCCCCACGCAGCCTGATCGCTGGCAAAAGTATAAATCCTACCACCCCCACTGGCCCGATCGCAGGCATGGTGTAATTCCCCCCCACCAGTCCGATCGCTGGCGCAATGTGTCCCGAACACATCCCTGGTGGTCAGTGGACCATAAATCCCGATCGCGGGATGGAAAATAACCCCCGAACACATCCCTGGTGCCTAGTGTCCCCACCCACCCACCATGAAGCCTCCTGCCCGCTCCCCTCCCGGCAGTCAGCGGGCGGCAGCATCCACCGCCTGCTGCCCTGCCATCCCGCCGATGACTGCCCAGTAGGGCTGCATGCCCATTGGTGCAGAGCAAGAGCCAATGGGTGTGCAGCCCATACCGTACAAGACAGTCCAGTTTTGTGAATGAATGTAACTGTATGACAGGAAATAAAACTAGATTTGTCAGTCTCTAGGCAAAGTATGGTGTCACATCCACAGCTATTAAAATTAGGTAGAAAGTGTACTAAGTGGGAAAAGGAAGAAAAATATGCTTCTAACATAAGAAGTAACTGGCTACTTTTAAAAAATGATTTAGCAATTTATGCCTGCTGCAGTGGCTCTTAAGTAATGGGTTGTTGAGATCAATACGTTGCAATGAGCTCAGAAGAGGCCAGCAGGACAGGAAGACAAATAAAAAAAAACAAAAAACATAAAAAACATATTTAGGTCGGGAAAATGGAAACTAAAATTCAATGCGGAGAAGTGCAAGGTTCTGTACCTGGGAGTCAGAAATCTAGGCCAGGGGTATACCCTAGGAGGAGACATAATTCAAGTTACAGAGGGTGAGAGGGACCTGGGGGTAGTGGTAGATGTCAAAATGAACAACTCGGAGACCTGTAGGAGGGCAACGGCAAGGGCAAATAGGATGCTGGGATGCATCATCGGGGGGTTTACTTCCAGAAAGGCAGAAGTGATCCTTCCACTGTACAACAGCTTGGTTAGGCTACACCTTGAGTATTGTGCACAATTTTGGAGACCACATTTAAAGAGGGACATTACACTCCTAGAGAGGGTCCAAAGGAGGGCAACCAAAATGATCTGGGGCCTGGGGGAGAGGACCTATGTGTAGATGCTCAAGGAGCGCAACATGTACATCCTGGAGGAGAGGAGGGATGGGGGGGACATGATAGAGATCTTTAAGTACATGAAAGGGATCAATAAAGGAAGCCTAGTCAGGGTGCTCCAAAGGAAGGAGGGTGGGGCAACAAGAGGTCATGGGTGTAAGCTGGAAGGGGGCAGGATCAGAGGGGAGAGGAGGAGATGTTTTTTCACTGAAAGGGTGGTAGAGCTATGGAATGCACTGCCCAGAGAGCTGGTAGAGATGGAGACTGTGGATGCATTTAAGAGGGGATGGGACAGGTACAGAAGGAGGGTAAATCTGACCAGGCACAATAAAGGTGGAACATCTGCGACTGGGGACAGTATAACCCAAGGGGGAGGGAAGACACCAAAATCGGCCCTCAGTGCGGGTGCTGAAAATCAAGCAGACTCAAGAGACCATTAGGCCTATTCTACTGGCATTTTAGTATGTTAGTATACTACCTAGATCCCATTTTTTGAGTCAATGTGTTTCAGCTGGTAGCACCCTTCTTTCCTGGCAGAATATAGCATGCTCACGTCTTACTTCAGGAATTGAGGTCATGTATGAAACTTTTGCTGGAGCACCATACTTGGAGGAAGGAGCTGCACTATTTTTCAGATGTGATAGGTCCCTTGTGCCTGTCTGCGACAGACTTTCAGGAAGCTTAATAGTGAGCTCCTTTACAGTATTTAAAAAAACAGAAGTGATTTACTTCTTTGTGTTGGACAGCTTTCTCTCTCTCATTCTAATACAACTGTACATGGCTCTTGGCTGGATGTTCCACAGTTGATAAAGGCTGCCATGTCTGAATACACAGCACATCATCACTGCACAGCTAGTATACAGCTAAATGACTTGTAAAAGCCCTTTTAAGCACTTCATGTCAGAACAACAAATCAAATTGTATTTTCTACTAAACATTTCAATATGTGCCTTAAAATTGATTTTTTTATTAAGAATTTGGTGACTGGGATGATACACTTAGCTAGCTCATTTCCAGGTGTGATGGGGTGGGTAACAGTGGGATAATATAATTCAGACATGTCTTTGTTCTTTGTTGTACTATAGAGAACAGTGATCATAAGTACAATGAAAGCAAAGCACACCAAGACTTCAGCAAATTCAAAACCACAACAGAAGTGCAAAAGCAGGAAATAAAATTGTGGCACAAGGGAATTATATTAGTTATTTAAGTCCAATAATAGGAGTACCATAAAACAAAGCAAAAGTAGGTGTGCTGTAAAACAAGGGGCAGATAAGCAGATTTGAGCGATGGTCAGCTGATGAGAGATGGAACATGGGACTGTGAGAAGTAATGAAACAGGGACAAAAGGAGGTGAAATGAGCTCTCAGGAGTGGTTTGAAAGTGGAGAAAGAGAGGAAGATCAGAATAGGGAGGATAATTGAGAGGTTGGGAAGGTAAACATAGAAGGTCACTTGAGCAACATAGGTTTTGCAGTGGTGGTAAATGAAAAAGCATCCATCAAATGATTGCAGGGAGTAAGAGGATGGAATGGAGGGACAGAAGAGCCCTGAAGAAAAACAATGGCCTGTTTAGTGTCTGTTTTTGCATTGTTTTATGTAAGAAAAATGAAATCAGACTGACTGTATCTAAACATGTGCAAAACAGGTTGCGTACCATGCCTGTTGCTACTGCATTCTGCCTGTGCAAACATCAGGCCAGAAACAGGCATATATCTCAAACCCTTTATAGTACTCCAGTGTTCCTTACCAGTGGGAAATTCTCCACCCTTCCTATGGGCTGATGCATAATCCAATTAAATTTGGGCTGGCTGGAGGCCATCTCGATGACTAGCTTGGATCTCAGTTTACTTTTCACATCTCTAGAGGTTGGTCACAATCTTACTGTGCTCCCAAGTGATAAAGGTATTTACTAAATTTTAAATTAAATTCATTCCTATATGTAGCCCTTCCTCTCTATGCGATCACACAACGCAAGGGCATAGCTATTGATATGTTAGTATGCCATGGTATACATGCTCATTAGAAGGGGCAGCAAGCTGATGCCACCCACTCCAAATCCAAAAAGCTAGTGACAGCATGGCATCTTGATTTGTGCTGGCTCTAGTTACATAACTCCTTCCTGCCAGTATTGTGGGGGCACTGATGCAAGAGTAGCAGAGCTTGATTAGGTCCACGGCAGCTATGATTTGCAGATGTGTAGGTGTGGGTAGCTCAGCCATGTTAATTTTTCCTTGTGAGGCTGTTCATGTTCCATACTGAATCCATGAAAGATGAATTTGGAAGAAAGAACAGGAAGGTGAGCTGTAGTCAAGAGGTGAGAAGATTCAGTGGTGCCTGTGGAGGTGGAATCAATCTCAGTGTGGTGACAGGTATTGGAGGAGCTGATTGTAAAACCATAGGGCTGGCAGCAGACTGTGTAGAGGACCCGGTTCCCACTGGTGGACATCTATCACAGTTTTGATTTGTGGTCGGCAATTCTGCACCTGCAAGTGTGAGAGTAATTTTTTGGCAGATTTGAACCTGCAACCTAAGTGGTGGCACGAAGCTCAATTCTTAAGGAGGGTCAAGTTGCCCAACTGCAGCAGAGTTGTGGACTAGGGTATACTAGAACTGCAACAAGCAGGTATGGAAAAAAATTGAAATGGAGAGTTTGATTGCTGGTATATACAAGTAAAATGAGGGTCACTGCCTGAAGAACACCACCACCCCCTGAGTTGCGAGGAGAAAGGACATACTAACCAAGGTTTCTTCAGCTTAATAAGAATGTCATGCTTGCATTTTTTAATGTGTCCCCCAAAAGAAAAATCAGGAGTCAACAAATCCTACAGACACGACAGGTTGCAGCCTTCTTCACTTTTCTAGGAAGACAATTCCAGCCCCCACCCCCAACACACAGATTTGCACACTGCACTCAACATGTTTGTTGCAAGGCAGTGTATTCCTATTTTAAAATAAATAATAATCTAAAAGAACACCAATCAAAATCAGAAAAAAAATGTCTTCAAGTTGGAGTCTCTCTTTATATCTGCTAACTGTAAATATAAACCAGAAGAAATCCAAGCAGGGTTTGCCTTCTGTGTAGTTTTAGCTAAGTGTGTATGTCCTCCTCTGATTATAACCTAGGAGAACAGCAAAGGCCACCAATTTTCAGGAAAACAGATGAGCCTTCAAATTTGGGGTGGGAAGGAAAATTAATTAAAAGAGAACACTGATGCCCATGGCTGTGCCAGATTTGGATTATTGCTATTTAACATTTGTGATAAGAATACATACTGTTAAATGGCTTGCTGTCCCACTTTCAGTGTAGCAGAGTGGTTGCACGAAGGCAGTCAAAGGGTTAACTAAGACTTAATCCCTTTGAAGGTATGCTGTTTAGCCACAATTCAGCTGCCGCAGAATGGCTGCAGAATCAGCAGTTGTTCTGCCACAGAAAGTTTGAGGTCCTGCCACAGAATGTAGATCCACTTTGCCGCAGTAAACATGGGGCCCTGATTATGGCTGTGGGGACCCTGCTGTAACCAATTAAGCTCCTCTATGGATGACACCCACCAGCCATAGCAGGACTAGGTGTTAACCCTCCAAGTTGCTCAGGCCCACTGGGCATGTGTGGATGGTTGTGGGTGGCCATTCATGTGAGTGCCTGTACATTTTAAAACCCTAGCCCTGCACATTCTCACAATCCCCTGCCCCTGCCGTGCAAGGGAAAAACTCTGTGACGCAGGACAGACATCCCATTGGATGTCTGCCCAGGTCCACCACTCCACATCCTTTCATCCTCTGTGTACCTGCATGCTGGGGGAGGGGTGGGGCCATGGACAGGTGCCTGTGGGTGCAGCAGTCAAGCATACCATGAACCCTGCACCTATCCAGGCCACGCAGATGTGTGGGCAGGGTACATGCCTTTGGCATGTACCTTACACCCAATTAGTGCATAGGCAACATTATGATTTATGTACATGGGCTCAGGTCCTGAGCTCCTCTAGCACCAAGATGCCCAGTTTGAGCACTTTATGTCCTACTGCTCCTCTCTAGCAGTACAGGGTACTGTTCATGTCTGAAATGATGCCCTCCATTGTTGCTTGATCAGGTACAGTCAATATTTCCATCTGGACTCTGCTGCAAATTTGATTTAGATATACCTTCATGCAGTGTCCACCAAATCATCTAAATATGCTAGCTGCTACCATCATAGACACCAGGCCCTGTCCTCAGCGACTCTGGCTGAGCCAGAAATATAAAATCAGGCCTCTTCCCTATCTGCATAGGTATGAATCAGGCCCACACCATGCATGTAGCTACTCTATTATGCCTGTACAGGCATTAGGGCAAAAATTGGCATGTTGCAGTTTGTTAGCAGTACTGTACCTGTTTTATGCCAGTAGTGCTGCACTGCTGCTTTGTTTTTGACAAGTTAAATTTTTTCAAGTACCAATACCCTGACTCTGATCTTGAGTTCCTGAGCTATACTTTCTGGCCTGCAGTGACATGTAGATTCTAATCTGAAAAGCTGCTGCACAGCATGGCACATTCTTGCCTGGTATTTTTGGACCCAAAAAGGGTGATGGTAGCATGTTTAGCTCAACATTGCTATAACGCTCTTTTTTTCTAAAGATGCAGAAGTGTAAGATTTTACTAGAATATGTCTGCTGATGTGTCTGCATGTATGATTTGCGGATTAGGTGTGCACACAGTAAGTATAGTACTGCATATTAACTTTGCTACTTGGAGGACTACACAATGAGCCACTATCTTCACATGGCCCTTCACATAGCGCAGCACATTCCAAAGTGTAAACTTCACATGGTAAAGACTGCCAGAAGTTGCAACTTATCCGGGCCATGAAGAGCCACTTCCTGCAGTGTTTTTTTTTTTTTTAATCATAGAGTAGTTTTTATTGTTTTCCAATAAGACAACACTACAGTCAGTAAATCAGATACATAACATAATTCAACAGGATATTCCTTCATATAACATATTATCCACAAATAACTGAGTATAACATTTTCAGTCATCCAACATTTAAACTGGAAAGAGCTACCTATAGTTTAAGGCTTGCATTCTCCCATCATTGATATGGACAATAAAAGCAATAATCAACATACTGTAGATAAGTTCTACAGAACAGAAGCAAGTAAGGAGGTATAAAGAGAAATTGTCTTGGAGAGGAGTACCTACACCCAGGGCAAGAATATCGCATTCCTCACCTAAATCTTCTCCATAATCCAAGTGCTTAGAAGGCTTGGTTACCCCAACTGCTGGGCCAGGGGGATTTTGTGGAGGAGGGTGGCGGACGACAGAGAGCTGAGTTGAGGTATGCCTCCCATTTGTTATAATACAACACCAGTTGTTCTCTGCAGGTATAAGTGAGCCTCTCAAAGGTAGCCAGCATAGCTAAAGTTGAATGCCATAAGGAGATAGCTGGTGGCCCAGGTTGTCGCCAGGCCATCAACAGGCTCTGTTTAGCTTCTAGTAAAGCTACGAGGACCCATTCCCTCTGCTGTGATGTAATCAGTTCTAGGGATGAGGTACCTCCTAAAAGGATCATGGGGTTGGACAGGTTGATAGGTTGCCCCAACACCCCGGAACAATCTATTTCCACTGAGGCCCAAAAGGTAGCCAGTGTGAGGCATTGCCACAGAACATGAAGGATGTGGGCTGGACTCTTATGGCACCTCCAGCACTGAAAGTGAGGAAGGACACCTCATTTATGAAGGACGGCTGGAGTACAGTACCAGCAGAGTAAGATCTTAAACTGAATTAGCTGACTTCTGGCATCTTTGTAAGAGGAGTGGGTTCAACGCAGACAAGACATCCACCTATCTGACGTGAGACGACAGCTGAGATCCCTGCTTCAGGCAAGCCTACAGTCTTCTGTATAGTCTGGCTGTGCCTCTCACCAAGTACTATAGAACTTGGCTACAAGTCCCCGGGATGAGGGTTTTAAATTCAAAGCGGAGATCCAGCGCCATTTCGGGTCAGCCGTTTGGGACCAGTTGGCAGACTGTACTGCAGCTCGAAGCTGCAGAAATTTCCAAAATTCTTGGGACGGCAATGAATAGCAGAGTTTAAGCTGCTCAAAGGACATGAGGGTGGTAGACAGGTAGATATAGGTCTTGAACTATGTGTATACCCTTCTTGGCCCACAGCATCCAGTTAAATGGCTCGTTATCTATCATTAGGAGCCAGTGGTGTCAGAGATTGAGGTACCGAAAGCACATCCAGCCCTCAGACTTTTTGGTTCAAGCTGCAGTCATAAGGTGGAACCAGGCCTTCCTGGTTTCTGCCATAACTGGTGTTAGCAGGCTATGAGGAATCGGTAGACTGGTCAAAAGCAAGTCTTGGGGGGTGGTCTCCCGCAGCACCTGAGCTTCCAGTTGGACCCACGATACCGGGGGGGGGAGTGTGGGAAGAAACCATTTAGTTGTCTGAGCTGCTAGAAAGGACCAATGATACCTTTGTAGCCAGGGGAGTCCTAGGCCACCTCTGGACCAATGGGCACTCAGCTTATGCACACTCCATCTCGGTTTCTTACCCTCCCACAAGAACTGCGAGATAATCTTGTCCAATTGTCTAAAAGTTTTCTTGGACAGGGCAATGGGGAGGTTGTTAAGTAAATATGTGACTTTAGGCAAACGCAGCATTCTAATTGCAGCAACCTTCCTTGGTCCAATGAGATACTGTACTTCAGTGGTTAATTGCACCAGAAGGGGGGCAAAATTCCTGGATACAATGTGCCTCCAATCAAATGTTATATGAATACCCAGATAGATAAGGTTGCTAGGGGCCCAGGTGAGTCCCAGGTACTGAAGACAATCTTGGGAGCAGGCTGCATTTAAGGGGGTAACACAAGTTTTCCGTTGATTGATTTTTAAACCTGAGAGGCCAGCGAATGTGTGCAAGACATCCAGGGTTGGGCACAGTGATTCCCACGGATGTGATAGTGTAATGAGCAAGTCATCCACATAGGCGGCCGTTAAGTATACATGCTTCCCTACTGGAATACCTTGGATCTTGCTAGTGACCTGCAGCTTACAGATGAGAGGATCCAATGCCACCAGGAACAGAAGTGGTGACAGCGGGCAGCCTTGTCGGGTGCCTCGTTGCAGAGAGAAAGGCTGAGATATATCTTAATTAGTGAGAAAACGAGCTGAGGGTTCATTATATATTACCCGAATCCACTGTCGAAAGTACGAATCAAAGCCGTATTGCTGGAGTACTGCATGTAAATAGGGCCAGTCAACTGAATTGAAGGCTTTCGAAAAATCCACGGCTATTGCGGCCATGAGAGTAGTGAAGTGCAGGGCCAGCCATTTAAGGTTGAGGAGCAACCGTATGTTGTCTGCAACAGCTCTTGCTTTGATGAACCCGACCTGGGACGGCTGCACAATAGAGGGTAAAACGTCCATCAAGTAGTGGTAAGCATCTTGGCTGCTATTTTACAATCTACTGATATCAAAGATATAGGACGATAGTTAGCACAATCCAATGGATCATCCAACTTTTTTGGTAGAAGAGTAATGAGTGCCTCTCACATTGTGGGTGGGAGGATACCAGATACATGCGCCTGCTGGAGAGCAGCAAGGACAAGGGTACTAATTTCCAAATTTATGAGTCAGTATAACTCAGTGGTCATACCATCTTATCCAGGGAATTTGCCCTTAGCAAGTTGGATTAGTGCCACCTTAAGTCTGGACTCAGTGAAGGGCTCATCAAGCGCAACCATCATGTGTTCTACCAACCGTGGGGCTCTGGCTTTAAAGCAAAAGTCCTGCAATTGAGTCTCCAGCTGACTCTGTTCCAGAGTGGCATGCAACTTATAAAGCTGTTGGTAAAACTGTCTCATACAGTTATTATTATTATTTTTTTTTTATATTTTCTTCTTTTTCCTGGCAGGACCCTGTCACTTTCTGTCAGCCCTGGTCATGGCCCCTGGAAGCCTCTGCCACTATCTATGGCTGTTGGGGTCCCCCAGTCACCCTGGCTTACCCCCCAGAGGGCGTGGTCACGTCTTCCGTGATCACGGAACTGGTATCTGGTCGGGGGACCAGCAGCAACAGTGGTTATGTGAGGTCTTCCGGGAAGGCTTCATATAGACAGTGTCCATCGCCTGCCTCTGTTTTTCTGTCTTTTCCTCACGGAGGCAGGGATGTGCAATGATGCCAGCATATGCCCCACCTCCCAGAGAGATTAGCATCAGCAGCGTGAGATCTCCTGGCCTCCGCCAGGAGTCCTCAGTGCTCCGAGTGCTTCCCCAACCCTCCCACCGGAGAAGGAGAGCAGTCCATAGGACGCTCTATCCTTCTTCTCCCGGCCGGCCCTCCGACAACTCGGGTCTGTTCCCGAACCTGGGTCACTGGAGTCGCGAGCAGAAATCCCACCGCTGCGCCAATGCTCATACAGTTATTAGTCTGCATAGGGTCGGTGACCGTCCCTGCATTCTGGTTCCTGAGTGCATGTATACATGAGGCGGCCTGTTGTTTCTTTAGCTGGTATACTAGGAGTTTGCCTCCTTTGCCTCCCCCTTCCCAGTAGACATGCTTGGCCCGGGCCATCAACCACTCTGTCTTTTGATACAGTATTGAATTAATGCAGTACCTAAGCCCGACTATATTCCGAAGGGCCGCTGCATCGGGTTTGCTTGCTGCAGTCAGTTTGAACCGGGCCTCTAAGGTAGATGGTTCTGCTTGGAGATGGGATAAGTCTGCTCACTGGGCCTTGTTCATCTGGGTCACATAGGTGATGATGCACCCCTTCAGAACTGCCTTAAAGGCCCACCACACCGTAGTTCTGGAAGTATCAGTTGCTTCCACAAGACTGGGTTTCATTGTGATGGGCTTCAATGTATGTTTGGAAGAAGTTTTAGAAGAAAGTAAGTCTGGTTGCCCAGAGTTTCAGTTAAAACACAATTTTGTTGCATACATGTATGTTCTGATGGATTTTATTGATTGACCTTCAGATAATTGATTTTACAGTGTATGTACAGGGTATGTTGCATTTTATTTTTACCGGTAACTGCAAGCAATAAAAATATTTTGCAGTAATTTTCTGGTGCCCATTTTCTAAAGTTTAATAATATAACGGTATTGGTGTGACAGGGTAAACACCACACCGGGGAACAAGGGGCTAGCCCTAGGATGAAATTGAGGAAATGTAGAGACTGCAACAGGTAAAGTGGGCGGATGCCTCCTCAGGTGTGGCCAATTAGAGAGAGACTGAAAAAAGGCAGGGGAATTCAAAAAGTGAGAGAGAGAAGCTGGAAGCTGCTGCCCTGTGAGAGAGGAACCAGAGCTGAAACCAAAGAGAAAGTTTTAAGTTATGCAGAGAACCCTTGGGGAAAATTAGCTGAAGCCTGCTACTGAGAACCAGACCATGTCTGGAGCACAGGATTCTGAAGTCAAGGACTAGTTTAGCCAGTTGAGCCAATAACAGTGAGTAGAATCTACTGCTGAGAACTACCTGAAGACAAGGCTAAAAGGGGAAACTGTGCCTCATCTAAGACTGTATTTTGAACAAATTGCTGGCCCGCATAAGTGGTACAATAATTCCTTTGTCACGTCAGCCTGAAAGAATTGTTTTATGTTAATTTTTATGTTACCAGACCAGGCTGGGGAAGTTGAACTGACTGATTATGATTTTCTGGAGTAACACCTCACATCTGAAGCAATAAAAGTGCATTTTGTTCTGTGAACCTAAAACACAGTGTGTTGCCATTCCATATACCATAGGCCAGCTTGTCACACGTGGTATCAAAAGTGGGATTTGAACCCCTGCTGGAGTGAGCAGGACTAGTTACATTCTGGAAAAATGGATCTGGAGAAAGTGCTGAAGTTCCTCGCTGAGCAACAACAAGCACAACAGGCTCAGCAACAACAGATTCTCACCCAGCTGGCTCAGCAGCAGCAGGAGACGCAGCAACAGGCCCAACAAGTAGAGCAAGCCCTACAGGAGGTGGCAACAACTGGCATAACAAATGCAATAGGGGGCACAACAGCAGTTTCTTATACAGCTCGGACAACAACAACAGCAGCTCCTGCAGTCCCTTGTACAACAGCCACAACAAGATCCTACTGGGGAGGCTGGTCTGACTATCATAGGGGCCAGGGGTTCCTAGGATGAACACCATGCTGACCAAAATGACATCCTAAGATGATCCTGAGGCCTTCCTGGTAATGTTTGAGTGAGTGGCGGAAGCTGCTGGATGGCCCAGACCCCAGTGGGCTGTCTGCCTTGCCCCCTGTCTGACAGGGGAAGCCCAAGCAGCCTATCAAGCTATGGACAGTATCACAGAGGGAGAGTACACAGAGGTGAAAGCAGCAATCCTAGACCACCTAGGCATCAATACAGAAAGTTACTGATGGAGGTTCAGAAGCTTCAAATTTGCAGCAGATGCACAACCTAGAGCGGTGGAACAACAACTGCGGGACTTGTGATGGTGTTGGCTAAAGCCCAAAGGATGCAGTGGCCCAGAGGTGGCTGAGTTAATCATCTTGGAACAATTTATGAACATCCTGCCCCCGGGAATACAGAGCTGGGTGCACAAACAGAAGATCTCCACCCTAGCAGAGGCTGTGCAGATCGCAGAACAAGTGCTGGATGCTGAACTCTCCTCCCAC
The DNA here is from genome assembly GCA_016271365.2 of Neoceratodus forsteri. Taxonomy (NCBI): domain Eukaryota; kingdom Metazoa; phylum Chordata; order Ceratodontiformes; family Ceratodontidae; genus Neoceratodus; species Neoceratodus forsteri. The sequence goes on along the minus strand of JADMNL010000026.1, from coordinate 89,210,058 downwards.
CCTGTGATCCAGCCTACAAGGCCACAGAGGAAGATGGGGAATCGACCCAGGAGCCAAACTGAAGGAATATTGGCTGGAACTATGAAGGGACCTTGGGCATGTAGGGAAGGGGTGTATGGGACCAATAAGGGTCAGACTCTGGGAAAAATGACACCCTAGCAGCCCAGGGAGATATTTCCAGAGGGCCTGCTGCCTAAGCCTGGAGGCTAACCCCATAGCTGAGACACAGGGGCATGTGTCTTATGTGGACAGAGGGGTTCCTTTGCAAATAACTGCCCCCACAAGGACTGTACCTTCATAGACTGCATGTTTACAGATGGGTATTCACTGTACAGTGGAGGTGGGAGCCCTGAATCCCTAGATTTTGTGATCTCTGTCAAAGTAGAAGGGAGAGAGATGGAGGCTCAGGTGGACTCAGGAAGCTGCCAGACCCTAGTCAGGGTGGCCCTGGTGAACCCCCAATGCTGGCAGGACCAGTACCCAGTCCCTATCCTGTGTGTGCATGGGGATGTAAAGGCTTACCCTGGTGCGATGGTTACCCTTACTCTGGGGGGCCAAACGGAGACTATAAAGGTGGGGGTTGCCCTGGGGTTACCCTATCCAGTGTTACTGGGTAGGGATTGCAAATGGTTTGACAACTTATGGAAAGCAGACTTATCTTTGGTGACTACCCAATCTCAGGGTCATGAAGGAAGGGGGGTCAGTCACCCGCAGCATGGGGGCCTTTTTCATTTCCCAGACCCAGGGATTTTTAATGCCCAGACCAGAACCCACAAATCTAAGCAGAAACATAGGCCAGCAAAGAAAAGGGGTCCTGAAGGGGCAGATGTACAACAGGGAGGTGAAGCAAAGGCAGAAGTGGGTCCAGACCCGCAGCATGACCCTAACACTGACCCACTTAACAAAAGTTCAGGAGGGCTGTCCCTATCAGAGAAAGATGTATTAAAGCACTGCCCAGACACTGCCAAAGAACAAAGGGCTGATGGTATACTCAGCCGGGTATACACCCAGTTGGTTGTCAGAGCAGGGGAGGTGGTAGATGAGAATCGGGCAGCACGCTATCCTCATTTTGAGTTACAAGGAGGTATCCTGTATCAAGTTAGTAAAGAGGCCCAATGGGGGATACCCAGCATCAGTTGCTAATCTCACGAGTCTTTCAGGGGGAATTATTACACCTTGCACACTCTATTCCAGTAGCTGGGCACTATGGGGTAGAGAATACACTAGCCCGACTGTTACCCCGATTCTTTTGGCCAGGCATACATCAACAGGTTAAAGATTATTGTGCATCCTGTCCAGAGTGCCAGTTAGTAGCTCCAAAGAACAATCCCAGGGCCCCTTTATTACCTTTACCTGTTATGGAGGCACCTTTTAACCGGATTGGGGTTGACATAGTGGAACCCCTGGAAAAGAGTGCAGGGGGGTACCAATACATTCTGGTAATTGTGGACTATGCTACCTGGTACCCTGAGACCATCCTGTTATGAAGCATTTCAGCCACAATTGTAGCCAGGGAATTGTTAAAAGTCTTCAGTCACATGGGAATACCAAAGGAAATGTTGACGGACCAGGGAACTAACTTCATGTCCCACCTGACTCAGGAGGTTTGTACTTTGTTGGGAATCAGCTCTATAGGGATCTCAATCTACCATCCCTAGATGGATGGTCTCATGGAGCAATTCAACCAAACCCTCAAAACCATGCTTCAAAAGTTTACAACTGCTGAGGTCTGGGACTGGGACAAGTTACTTCCCTTACTGCTGTTCTCAATGTGGGAGGTCCCTCAAGCATCTAGAGGGTTCGCTTCTTTTGAACTCCTCTATGGGCACCACCCACGAGTTCTTGATGTAGTAAAAGAAATGTGGGACAAACCCAACCCCAAGATTGAAAATGTAGTGCAATATGTCCTGCAATAGAGGAAAAGATTAAATAGGGTGGGAAAATTTGCCAGAGAGAATCTGGTGAAGGCTCAACAAAGACAAGAGTATTACTATAACAAGGGAGCCCGGTTGAGGGAATATAAACCAGGCGACCAGGTACTAGTGCTGTTGCCAAGTAGCTAGAATAAGCTTCTAGCCAAATGGAAGGGGCTATACGAAGTTACTCGGAGGGTGGACCCAGTTAACTATGAAGTTTACCAGCCAGAGAAGTGAAAAGAGACCCAGATCTACCATTTCAATTTGCTGAAATTCTGGAACCAGAGGGATAGCTTATTGATTTCCTCTGAACCAGACATAGTGGATCTGGGACCCCGAGTGCCAGATGACAATCTGGGGATACAAGTCCCAGTGGGAGAGCAGCTGTTTCACAAACAGAAACAGCAACTAGGAGAGTTGATAAGCCAGTTTTTAGATGTTTTCTCCTTCCTACCGTGGACAACCCATATAATAGCCCACCATATAGAAACAGAGCCAGTGAAGAAAGTACAGCAGTGACCATATCACTTGCCAGAAGCCATGTGAGACACAGTTAAAAAGGAGTTACAGGATGTGCTAGAGTTGGGAGTGATTGAGGAATCTAGAAGTGACTGGAGTAGTGCCATAGTGTTAGTACCAAAAGAAGGTGGGGCTACCGGCTTCTGTATTGATTTTCACAGGGTCAATGCCATCTCGAAGTTCGATGCCTACCCCATGTCTCAGATAGATGAACTGGTGGATAGACTTGGGGAAGCAAAGTACATCGCAACATTGGACCTAAAAAAAGGGTACTGGCAAATCCCTTTGACCCCTGAATCTTGGGAAAAGACAGCATTTGCTACCCCCCTTTGGACTATACCAGTTCTGTACCATGCCTTTTGGCTTACATGGGGCCCCTGCAACCTTTCAAAGGCTCATGAATCACTTGCTGCAGCCCCATGCCAGTACGCAGCTGCTTACTTGGATGACATGGTGATCCACAGCACTGATTGGGAATCCCATGTATCCAAGGTGGCAGCTGTACTAAAGTCCCTCCGAGAAGCAGGGATGATGGTCAATCCAGCGAAGTGTGCTTTGACCAAAGCAGAGACAAAATACTTAGGGTACTGTATAGGCAATGGACAGGTGAGACCCTTGATCAGTATGGTCCAAGCCATAGCACAGTGCCCGGTACCCACCACAAAAACCCAGGTGAGGGCCTTGTTAGGGTTGGCAGGGTATTACCGCCGGTTCATACCACACTTCTCCTCCCTTGCCAGCCTCTTATAGACCTCACCCAGAAATCTGACCTCAACAGGGTCCACTGGTCAGAGGAGTGTGACCAGACCTTCACACAACATAAAGCAGCACTGTGCAGAGAGCCAGTGTTACACAGCCCTGCCTTCAAGAGGACATTTATCCTGCAAACTGATGCCTCTGAAGTTGGGATAGGAGCCATGCTCTCCCAAGAGTTTGAGGGGGAGGAACATCCTATTCTCTACCACAGTCGAAAACTCTTTCCCCGGGAGAAAAACTATGCAGTAATAGAAAAAGAGCATCTCACAGTCAAGTGGGCAGTGGATGCCCTCTGCTACTACCTGCATGTCTGGTAGTTCATCCTGGTTACTGACCATGCCCCTCTACGTTGGCTCCAAGTGGTGAAGTACGACAACTCCCACATCACCTGGTGGTACTTGGCCCTCCAGCCATTTTCCTTCACAGTGCACCACCGAGCCAGGACCCAGAATGAAAACATGGACTCCCTGTCCTGGGAGGGGAGAGGTCAGAGGCCGAACCAACTGTGCCCTTGCACAAAGGGGATTGGTATGTGACAGGGTAAACACCACACTGGGGAACAAGGGGTTAACCTCAAGGATGAAACTGAGGAAATGTTGAGACTGCAACAGGCAAAGGGGGGGATGCCTCCACAGGTGTGGCCAATAAGAGACAGACTGAAAAAAGGCAGGGGAATTCAGCAAGAGAGAGAGAGAGAGAAGCTGGAAGCTGCTGTCCTGTGAGAGAGGAACCAGAGCTGAAACCAAAGAGAAAGTTTTAAGTTAGAAAGAAAGGGTTCTGAAAGAGCTCTTAAAACTGAAGGTGGACAAAGCAATGGGGCCTGATGGGATTCATCCCAGAATTCTAAAATAACTAAGGGTAGAACTAGTGACACCACTGACTACCCTCTTTAACAAATCATGGGAGGATGGGGTGGTACCTGAGGACTGAAGGAGGGCAGATGTGATTCCCCTTCACAAAAGTGGGAGCAAGGCAGAAGCAGGAAACTACAGAACTGTTAGTTTAACCTCAGTGGCAGGGCAAATGATGGAATCACTTCTGAAGGAAAGAACTGTTGAGTATCTAGAGGCCAGAGGGGCACAGGACCCAAGGCAGCATGGATTCACAGCGGGAAGGTCATGCCAGACAAATCTGATCGATTTCTTTGACTGGGTGACCAAAGTAGTTGATCAGGGAGGGCTGTGGACATGGCCTACCTAGAACTTTAGCAAGGCATTTGACACAGTCCCACACAAAGATTAATATACAAGTAAGCCAGCCTGTGAGTGGGTCCCAAGATGACAGCCTGGGTAAAGAATTGGCTGGAGAATAGGACACAGAGGTAATAGTAAATGGAGTCCACTCTGAAAAAGGGGTTAGTAGTGGGGTACTGAGGGTTCAGTATTAGGACGGTCCTCTTCAATGTCTTTATAGCGACATTGCAGAGGGACTGGAAGGAAAAGTATGTCTCTTTGCAGATGACACAAGATCTGCAACAGAGTTGATGCACAAGGTGGGGTGGAAAGGATGAGAAGTGACTTGGCAAGGTTAGAGGAATGGTCAAATGTATGGCAGCTTAGATTCAATGCTAAGAAGTGCAAAGGTAATGCACCTGGGAAACAAAAACCCAGGGGAAGAGTACACAATGGGGGTGAGATACTAACAAAAACAAAAATGGAAAGGGACCTGGGGTAGTCATATCACATGACCTAAAGGTGGGCAAGCAATGTGAGAGGGCAGCAAGGAGGGCTGGGGAATACTGGGATGCATAGGAGAGGCATCACCAGTAGAAAACAAGTTATTATCCTCTGTACAGACAGCTGGTGAGACCACATCTGAGTACTGCGTGAAGTTCTGGAGACCCAATCTCCAAAAGACATAGACAGGATGGAAGCTGTCAGAGGAGGACAACTAAAATGGTGCAGGGTCTGCACGGAAGACATATGAAGAGACTTGAGGAGCTTAATATGTATAGCCTCGAGGAAAGGAGGAGGGGGACATGATAGAAACTTTCAAGTACCTCAAGGGAATCAACAAAGTCCAAGAGGTAGCATCTTTCAAAAAGGTGTGCAAGAACAAGGGGGCACAATTTGAAGGTAGAAGGTGGGCGGCTCAGAGGTAATTTAAGGAAGTATTTTTTCACAGAGAGGGTTGTGGATGTATGGAACGGCCTTCCAGAGGAGGTTGTGGAGTCAAAAACAATGGTGGAATTCAAGCATGCATGGGACAGTCATAAGGCAATTCTAGGGGGTGGGGGTAAGAAGAAGTAGGCTGCTGGTTAACTAGGATCTGCAGCTTATTCATCAGGTAGGGAAATGGGCAGACTGGGTGGGCCAAGCGGTCCTTATCTGCCATCAAATTCTATGTTTCTATGTTTCTATGCAGAGAGCCACTGAGGAAAAATAGCTGAAGCCTGCTACTGAGAGCCAGACCATGTCTGGAGCACAGGATTCTGAAGTCAAGGACTAGTTTAGCCAGTTGAGCCAATAACAGTGAGTAGAATCTACTGCTGAGAACTGCCTGAAGACGGGGCTAAAAGAGGAAACTGTGCCTCATTTAAGACTGTATTTTGAGCAAACTGCTGGCCCACATAAGTGGTGCAAAGATTCCTTTGTCAAGTCAGCCTGCAAGAACTGTTTTATGTTAATTTTTATGTTACCAGACCAGGCTGGGGAAGTCGAACTGACTGATGATGATTTTCTGGAGTAACACCTGACATTTGAAGCAATAAAAGTGCATTTTATTCTGTGAACCTGAAACACAGTGTGTTGCCTTTCCATATACCATAGGCCAGCTTGTCACAATTGGCAAAACAGTGTGTCCAAAACAGTTGAGGACTGAGGGGCCTTCTGTCTTATGACAGATTGTAGATTCTATCTATAGCTGCTGTTCTTCCACCAACCACCACACACTGGATGTACTACACTACTGCGCCATTCACTTCATTACAAATGCTTCTACCAGAACGTACCATTGTGAGCTCTATTCCAAAGTAGGATGGTCTTCACTAGCCACCAGAAGATTAATGCATAGTTGCACATGTCTCTGTAAAGATCTTCTTAATAAGCTACCACCTATATTACATGCCTGTTTTGCCATTCCCTGAGCTGTTGTTCACTCAGAAAAACCTCCCTCATTTCACTCGATGTCCCCAGGTTTGGTACTCTCTTTGGCAAAGCTGCCATTGGTTATGCCCTCTCAACAGTCTGGAACAAACTGCAAACCATGCTCAAACTAACTCGCCTAGTATCTTTAAATGCCTTTAAATCTCTATAACTAGTAACTGCTTAACAGAAACATACTACTACCCTCCTTACCTACCTGCGCCAATACCCCACCCCTTCACCCTCTACTCCCTGCATTATCCTTCCCCTACCCTTGCCCCCTTTGTTTGCCTCTCTACCACCCCTATACACCATGTCAACCTGTATTGTATGATGGTGGAACACAGTACCATACTGGTTACAAAGTCCAAAATAAATTACTGTATGTCCTCTTTATTGTTACATATTGAAACTTGTATAGTTCCTTCACAAAGTTAGGCAATGACTTACATGTTAACACTATGACATTTTGACATGAATTGCACATCCTGTTTTGCTCTTTTTTTATATATATACACACCTTTTGTATTTGACCCACTACTGATTTGTACTGTATTGTCTTGGACTGCTCAGGACTGCCTTGAAAATGAGCTTGCTCAATGGAGATTTCCTGGAAATAAACTTGAACTTGAATGTATGAGGTCTGGGTGTCCTGGGGGCCACAAGTGTGCTAAACTGGCTTCAGCCAAGTGAAATATGGAGTAACTGTAACACAAGTGTTTTGGGCAGCATGCCAGAGCCATGAGATGTAGATCCCTGTTTGGAGATTGGAGCCTAAAGGTAATGGGCTCACCTAATAGGGATGGTGAAACCAAAAGATCCTGAAAAGGCATGCTGATATCATAGTGACAAACACTGTGATAAGAGTTCCTCTGTAGAAACAGAGTCTTCTGCCTATTATGTTGCTGCTGGCCATATTCTTGCACCCCACCTCCCTCCTTGGCCATCCTCATGACTCAGAATGCTTCACTATACATTTGATCTGCTGAACCTCCTATGAACTGCAGAGCCTTATGCAATAATAAAAATTAAAAAAGGCCATCGAGTGACTGCAGTTCACCTCATGGATTAGGCAAAACATAGCCTCAATACCTTACTATCCCTTGGAATGATGTTCTTATTTAAATAAAACATGTCCCCAAGATGCTCTCTGGCTAAACAAGGTATGACACATTGTACTCAAGACAAACCTTTATTGTCTGATACTGTAATAACTGTATTGCCTTTACAAGGCAACAATGAGGGGATTCTTACACTGTAAATATGGTTAATGTTCTCATTGCCTCAGTGTTTGCGCACTGAAGTTCCTTGACTTTTAGCTTGTTTTTTGTTTTTATTGGGTTCACCACAACATAACCCAGATAGACCATCTTAGGGTAGCTGGTTCATTCCACTGGGGTGTCACACAGACGAGGCACACTGATGAGCCTGGTAGGATGAAACATGTGTATGTGCCTTCTGGTGGCACCCTTTGCAGACTGTGTGAGAGCCCTTTTGGCACCATGCATTTCTGCTTAGAGTTGAACCAGCATTATATTTTGTGGTGATTTGCATATACGGCCTATGATGCTTTGTATTATGGGGGTATGTGTGATTTTGTATTTTTTTGAAACTTGGCTTCCTGGCCAGTGCCCGTTGGGGTAACCATTGCCTCAGTGTTTACGCACTGAGGTTCTTTGTCTTTTATGGTTAATGTTGCCTTGTAAAGTGCTTGTTTTTGTCTAATTAATGGCATTGCTGTAGGAAATAATTCTATAAGCATGTACTGTTAATACTGCAACTGCAATTTAGTATTGTGTATTTTATACATGCTTATGCTATGTAATACTTTGTATTATCCAACCAATATGACTGCAGAAAAATCTCATTTTTCATCTTGTCATTGGTTCATGATTGCTAAAAAAAACATCTTTTTGTTTAAGAACAGGATATAAATCTGAGAAAGATGTGGTTTATGTTATCAATGATGACGTAAAGGAAAGTTTTCTAATTACCATGCAAGTACTGTGCTTTGACAACTTGGAAAGTCCCAGTCTTTTTTTGGCTCTACACATAATGGGTCTCAATATAAAGGTAGCTGCATATGTCATAATTAATACATACAGAAGATAGATAGCCACATATGTTTGCAACAAGTTTTAGAAGAAGGAAAGACTGATTCCCCCTGAGGTTTAGGTAAAATAAAATGTTCTTACATGCATGTATGTTCTGATGGATTTGTTTGATTGAGCTTGGGGTAATCTATTTTACAGTATGTGCATGTTGCATTCTATTTTTGCTGGTAACTGCAAGCATTAAAAATATGTTACTGTAATTTACTGGGCCTTGTTGTAATTCACTGAACTGAAATTGACCTATTGGGCAATGAATTTAGACATATAATTTACACAGTAACAACTGGTGAGCCAGGAATCAGGAGTCCAAGGCTTCAGTATCAGTCAAGTAAACCTAGGAAGCTGAGTGGCAAGGAATAAAACCTAACCTTGAATAAAGTCATTATTGTAACCTGCAATGCCTGCCACACCTACACTAGATCCTGTAACAACTCCCACGTGTATTGGAAGATCCCAGGGAAAACTTGTAAAACTCTTGGGTAGGACATGCATACAGTAGTTAAATAAAACACACTGACTGGTGGAACTATGGCAAATCAATCAGAATTAGACAAATTTGTGACACAACACATTACATCCCATGGGGTTTATGATTTTTCACAGGATGCAAAACACAGGAATGATCAGTGGTCTTTTTTCATTGACCTATTTAAAGAACAACTACTTGGTACCAAAAAGAAACACAAAAGAGGGCATGTCTGTAGCAGCTCTTTATGCTGCTTGCATGCCTATGGAAAACAAAATTAAATGTCTTAAAGATGCTTTAAAATGCTATCAGTCAAAAACTGAAACTTTAAAAACATAAAAAAGAGAAAATAAAAAGTTGACTGCCCTCAATAGTATGTTAACAACCATCAGGGTGCACTTAAGAAAACACAAGTAATTACAAAGAGAGGAAGCAAAATTCACTTATGGTATAATGTATGTAAACTGCATTTTTTTAAATTCCTTGTAAATATTTTTGACTCCATGTAATTTCAGAGACTGCATTATAGCGAGTGCAATTACAGCTAGTCTTTTATAGTGACACACAATACAGTGACCAGCAAATATAGCAAGGGCACATCTCAGCTACTATCTCCAGATCTGCAATGGAACATCACTCCAGTTAGACTTTAAGGAGTTCCACCTTGTTATTGCAGGAGGGCTATGTCCCCTTGCACGCCCCCG